>CM029666.1:42868007-44164404 GCA_017311315.1 Dendrocalamus latiflorus | reverse complement strand
CTTTGTGTCATTGCGCGCATGAATTTGCAGTTTGCACTTAACACCATCTATCCTTGCTAATTTGCTATTAATCAAGTATTCAAATGGGAGTACGTGTAGGTCTACAAGTAATGGGTGTTGGCTTTACTGGGTCACTGGCTAGCTCTCGTCCAAAACACGGTGACCACAGGTATGCATTGCTCACTCTCCCCTTAGAGAGAGAGAGAGAGAGAGAGAGAGAGAGAGAGAGAGAGAGAGAGAGAGAGAGAGAGAGAGAGAAGCTAACCTGTTATTGATATACATAAAATTTAACATGACGTATCACACAAAATTCTGAGCTTTCGAGGAGGCAGGGGACCTTTTCCCTTTATTGTAATAATAACACTTATAACTTTGTTAAGCCTCTTTGTTTATTATGCGCTATATAATATTTGGGACTCCTTGTCAAATAGGTTCTACGTGTCAACACGAACACAAAATTGCCTCAGGACATCACATGTAACATTGTTGAAGGTACTATTCTTTTTTATCTTAACAAAGAATTTCTTATAAGAGAGGTTGCCAAAATGATCAAGAGTCGATGACATGATTATGTGGTGTGCCTTACTGGGCTATTTTTGCATGTGGCACATTTTACCACACTGTGCATTGACTTGTCAGCAAGTGCAACGATATCAATAAGCGTACCAATCTTGTACCATTATTTATTAAATGCTCTTTTGCTAACATAATCTTTGTACCCAGGGTTTACGGAGCAGAGAAGAAGAAGACAAGGTTTCAAGCTATTTTCTGCTCAAGGTTTGTTAAATCTCACCAGATGTACTCACACCTATATGTTCTCACTGGTCATGTGAAGTTGAGTTTGACATCATAATCAGTGAATACAAGCAATCAATCCTGATCACATTATCACGACAGAGTTGGCCGAGCTTTTTGATAATTGCTATTCTCCCAGTTAGCTCTCCCTTATAAGGATTTACTATGTTGCAGGCAATTGCAGATGCTTGCAGAGTTTCTGCAACCATTCGGTCAGATGTTCAAGAACCTGAAATTCCAAAAGAAAGTGTGGAACAATTTGATGAAGACCAGGAGCTCCAGCAAGTTATCGATGGGCAAGTCTGCATGAAAGTATACTGCTTTGCTGGTATTTTAGTACTTGAAGTTGCTTTGTGTTTCATGCCAGCATTCTTTCATTTCCATTCTTAAATACTACCATTCTTTGTCATTTGTAGATCCAATGGAAAAGAACTTCGACAGGAAAATAATTCTACCTGGTTCATTCGATCCCTTGCATGATGGTCACCTTAGGTTGCTAGAAGTTGCATCAAGGTGTGATTTTTTCCTGATGAAACTATGATCAAATTGAAGCATTCATACAGTTGGATTTTGTCATGCTAAAAATTAGCAAGGAGAAATAAAAAAATGGCAACGAAGTAACACAGTGGGTGTATGCACTTTATTAAACTGGAAATGATTTGTCATATAAATGTACTTCAATGATTTGAAAATTGGCAGTGCAACACTATTTCCATATAGCTATCTGTGTAGCAAAAATGTACAACATGCCATTTAAACCTTTTTGCTAGTTCAACCCTCAAAAGAGTAAATGGCCTGATATTTTTACATGAATCCACTTATTGCAGCATGTGTGATGATGGGCTTCCGTGCTTTGAGCTATCAGCAATCAATGCCGACAAACCTCCACTATCTATTGCAGAGATTAAGCGCCGGGTTGAGCAATTTAGAAAAGCAGGTATGACCCACTGCTATGTGTTAAGGTCATACTTCATTTTTCTTTTGAATTAATTATTATGTGCCATCCCCTCCAATTTTGATATATTCCTAGCGCACTGATTGGATTGCAATGCCAATCTTGTAAATGTAGTTTAGTTTGAGGTTATAGAGAACTAGGGAGTTTTGTTTTGCCATTCACTCATACAGTCATGCATCTTGGGTGATACATCAGTTAAAAATGATTTTATGGGAGATCTTTACAGATGTGTCCAGTCATGTTTTTTACGCAGTTTATATTTATATTATCATTCTATGAAGTATGAAATAGTGGTTGACAACTTGAACAACCCACTTTTTTTTTTTATTTACTCAAAGTCTATGTTCAGTTTTTCACCAATCATCATCTACTGCCTTTTTTGGGGCTTAATGTGGCAGGATAAAAATGTATCTATTTGTTGGAAAAAACTCATCCAGTTGATCAATGACTGTTAAAAATTCATCCAATTGATCAATGACTGTTATTCTTTCTGATGCAGGGAAGAATGTGATCATATCTAACCAACCATACTTTTACAAGAAAGCAGAACTCCTCCCAGGCAGTGCTTTTATAATTGGTGCAGACACTGCGGCTAGGCTTGTTAATGTAAGAAGTTTGCTGGAGCACAACATTAGATTAACAACCAGTTAGTTTACTTTCTGAGAGCATGTGTTAGTTTTGGTGACAAGGGTTTTATTTTCTTTAGATAATACTCCCTCCGGTTACAAATACATGTCGTTTTGGACATCGACAAGATCTTCAAAACACAACTTTGATTACTAATTTATATTGTAATGTATTTATAAAACCCAATAAAATTATAATATTATAAAAGTACCTTTCGAGATAAATTTATACATATGATTTTTATGTATCCAATTTAAATATTTAAAAGGATATTGATAGTTAAAGTTTTGAAAGTTTGACTGCACTTATGTCCAAAATAACATGTATTTGTGACTGGGGGGAGTAATTAACAATGCAACCCTTTGTAGCATTTTTATAGTTCCTACCACCTTTTTAGTTTCTTATGAACTTGTACTTACTTTTGAGTATGAATAAATTGTGCTATTGCCTTGAGTTATATGAAAGAAAAATCAGATCATTTGATGCCATGATCAAGTGTGAAGGATCAACTGATCAATCCAACATTTACAGTATTGAGCTTATGTTAACTTAAGTCCAGACTATATTTTCTGCATTAGTTTCTAGGAATTTAAAACCTACCAAACATGTGAGAAAAATGATATATCCAATGCTAAGAGGAAAGCTTTTCTTATGCAAACCAGTTCTTTTAGCTAGACATCTTGCAGTAATGCAGCATGTAGATTAATTATAGCAAGAGCTTTTCTTATGCAAACCAGTTCTTTTAGCTAGACATCTAACAGTAACGCAGCATGTAGATTAATCATAGCAAATGAAACTTCATGTGCAGCTGGTTTATAAACCTTTATTGTAAGTTAGAAACATAAAAAAATGTTATCTAGAATACATTTGGCTGAATTATTATATTCTTGAGCTCAGTTACTAACTTTGTCCATACTGAATGAAGTAGGTTTGACAATTGAATTTATTGTCCTTTGTCCATACTGAATGAAGTCCACTCATTGCAGCCTAAGTATTATGGAGATGACTACAATAGAATGCTGGAGATACTTCTTGGATGTAAAAGCACAGGTACAACATTTCTTGTTGGTGGTCGAAAGATTGAAGGAGTTTTCAAGGTATGAATTTACCTCGATGTTTTGTTTTACATGCATTTGAAAAACATGGTCTGATCCTGCACTTCACTATTTGTTTTGAAGGTCCTTGAAGATTTAGACATTCCTGGAGAGCTGAGGGACATGTTTATCTCTATACCAGAGGAGAAATTTCGCATGGATATTTCATCTACTGAAATAAGAAAAAGCCAAGGGCTCTGATGTATCAAGCACATGGTCCTATTCTACAGCAGGTTCAAGATGTTTGTTTCTATAAATATACGAAGTTCAAATTCTTGGGCGAATCTTTGCAAATAGCCATGGCAATGTTTGATGTCATGGTTTTGGTCTTGCAAATAACAACTTCGATGTGTATATTGTTACAACACATAGCACTAGTATTACAGATGTCAGAAGATAACGAATGCCCTGTTTATCTTCCTTCTTGGACAATCAGACAAATTTTGCCATTTGTCTTTCTGAGTCTACTGTTTTCGGTCACTTTTCATGTGTCGCACTTGTACAGACCCCAGTGTCACAGTTGAAAAAAAGAACACAGTTGAGTTCTTGATAGTGACGTGCATTGCTTGAGATTATAGCATTAAAGCTCTTTTCATATTGATTGCTTAACTGATGAAAATATGCTTGTATGCATCACAGGTACATTTGGATGCTAGCAGTCAGGATCATCTGGAGTTTCATCTGCTTCGCTTTGTTACTGGTTTCGTGCAGATCGTTTTGCTAATTATAATAGGTTCATTTTCCTTGAAATCTACTCCAGTAACTGGTCATTCCCTTTCAAGGGGATTATTAATATGTGCTGACATCTTCATGGAGTGTATTTTATCTAATTTCTGTCTTGACAGGGCCTCTTAGTATTTTTTTGAGCAAATTGGAATCAATCTTCTCATAGAACTTCTTGATGTCTTCACTACCCCTTGCAACTAGATGGTCCACTTCCGTCTCGTATCGTTGGTACAGTGCTGGCAAAATGTGGGCGCACGAGAATTCTGTGGAAGTAAGAATTGCAGACTCGTTATAATGTATGAAAAGTTCGGTTTTGTATTATTTTATCAGACTGTATTGATTAATGTTTAATTCTTGCATCCCGTCTGTCCTATTTTTTTTCTTTGGTTTGTTGAAAAGTACTATTTTCTGTGATACTTAGCAAGATAGACTAGGCTTGTGAAGTTGCAAGAACTTCCAATAACTGACAACATCAGCAGAGATCCTATCACCGTAATATTAGAAAACGACCGGAATTTTAGTGTAAGTTTAAGTTGAGCAGAAATTGCAAAATAATGGTGTGAATATTGGCTAAAAGTTGCGTTGAGTAGTGCATCATGTCAGATTTGGTTGATTTCAAGAACTTTTAGTGTCTTTACATTAATCCTTATAGGTGTTGGCGCTGGAATTGACACAGGATTTGTCTTATCAAGATAGCAAAGAAGCGGATTATGTACCAAGAGGAATTTCTTCAGATCCTTTCCATGCAATGTCGTAAAGAACAGATACAGCATGTGCCAGTTTGTAATGGATAGCCAAAGCCATTTCTCTGAAGGCGTGTTCAGATGACTTCTGGGATCCTTGGTGGGGCTCTGTGTAGCACCCTATAAATCAGGATTTCAAAAACACATATTATGATCCAACTCTCTCTCTCTCTCTCTCTCTCTTCCTATCTTTATCTCTACATCCCTCTCCCATCTCTAACTCTCTCTCTCTTTTCCCTCAACTCTCCCCGAGCGACAGCGCAAGGACCTAGGGCGATGGCTACATCACGAACGGAGTTGGTGGCGTTGACGATAGGCGTAGGTGCGGCGCGGCGCAGGTAGCCGGCGTGGGGGCACGGCGTGAGGCCACGAGGTGTAGGCGGCGGTGTGGTAGCAGCTTGGCAGCCGGGAGGCGTATGCGGCGGCGTGGTAGTGGCTTGGCAGGCGCAGGCTACAGCGCAAGGGCGCGCAAGTGAAGGCGCATGGCGATGCTGGAGGCGGTGGTTGGCGCATGGCAGTCGGGTGGCATAGGTGGCTGGGCAGGCGGCCAGCGAGGCCGTGGCGGCGGCGGCTGGGAGCGGTAGCGCACAGACGGCGGCGAGGGTGGTGATCGTGTGGCCGTGGCACAGTGGCCACACACCGGGCTGGTCGGAGCATGGCTGAATGTAGATTCGCACATGAGTTTTGCTGATTCGTGTAGCGGGACGCCGTTCATCTGGCCGAACGACGATTCGCATGGTGAAATCTAGTGAACGTGATTCCTTCCAACCGAACGATCTCTTTCTGTCCATCCTTAGTTTTATCTTAATCCTCGCCTTATTTGCCTCCATCTTCTCCTCACAGGTTCACACATGGCCTCTGAGGAATCGTTTGGACAGTGGTGCACCTCGAATCCCTCGTGCAGCGTATTCGCTGAACGTGCTTAAGGCAAGTACCTCGCGGCCGTGACCTTTTCGTTTCGCATACCATGTGTTTCCATATTACTTGTTACCTGCCATTAAATACAATTATCATAACACTCATGCTTCCTTGGTTAATATCATATCAATAAAATTACATGGCTAATATCATATCAATAAAATTACCTGGCTAATATCATATCAATAAAATTACCTGGCTAATATTATATCACTAAAAAATTACCTGGCTAATATCATATCACTAAAATTATCTGGTTAATATCATATCACTAAAACTTGCCTGGTTATTATCGTCATACTAATGCTTGTCTGGTTATTATCATATTACTAATGCATACTTGATTATTATCATTATGGGTGGAAACGGATCTAATACGATCGAATAGTCTCAAATACGAATACGAATCCATATTTTTAAAACGAATACGAATTCGAATATTCTCAAATACGGATATGAATATTTTCGACTACGAATACGGATATTTTCGAATACGGATTTTCTCAGATACGAATATCGGATAACATAGATTCCTAGCGGTTTAGCTGATTTTTCACCGGTTACCGATTTTAAACCGCCTAATTTCAAATTTTGAATCACAAAATTCATACGGATTTTCATGGTTTCTAGAAACGGATCGAATACAAATCGAATAGTCTCAAATACGAATACGGATACGAATATTCTCAAATGCGGATATGAGCATTTTTGAATACGGATTTTGCTTACCACATTCGCGTTTTCTCAGATATGAATATCGGATAAAACGAATTATCCGTTACCGTTTTCCACCCCTAATTATCATAATACTAATGTTTGCCTGGTTATAGACATCCAATACTATATTCATGCCATGATGTTCTAGATTATCTTATTTCACATACCTTTAGGTTTATTAGAATACTCGATCAATAATGTTGTATAATTCATACTTTTAATTAGTCTTAGAATTCATACTTAAATCATTAATGGGGTAGCATATAAACGAGGTTCAAATGTAGGTTGAAACCACTAGCAATCTTTTAACATTATAGCTGCTATGTTTATTTTTTCTGATATCATGATCCTTTATTTGTATGATTTCATATGTGTCATGAATGATATTTATACAACACTTGCTAGTCTGACTAATAATCACTCACCACACAATAAAACTTAGATGATTGCTAACCCTTATGTGAGCTATATTATGATACTTCCTTAGAATAATTCTTATATCACTATTATCATATTATCATTCCACATCACCTTCATATCATGAATTATGTCCCTCCATTTTCAACCTTAACACATCTTTTCACTTCTCATAACTTTATCTTAGCTTTTCCTTAATTCCCTTAAATTCATAACATATAACATGTTAAGAACATAATTGTTATCTGGCCTGGGGTTACCCACATATAGGGGAGATTGCCACCCACCTAGTAACGTACGGGGGGCCGTACATTTTTGTTACTTAGAATATTACACCCCGTTTGCGGTTATACAGTCGAGGACAGTGACGCGCTTGACTATTCTCGTATAACCAGGTATGTGGGAAGTGATCGCCGGTGCTATTGCCATAACTTGTTAAATAACCATTACCTTGGTTCCACGTCTCCGTTATCCCTATCCCTGATCGGTATCAGTGTTTCTAGTAACTTAATTTCATTGCAATTAACCTGTGTCAATTACTTGCTTGTATTACTTGTCATTTAATCACCGTGTTGCGACCGTTGTTGGGTACTTGGTGAGATTTCTAAATCTCACGCTTGCTCTTTTCATTCTCAGGTAAAAGGTCAGTGGAGTGATAGCATCATGTATGGGTGGGAGCATTTGAGTTTTCAGCACCGTGGCTTGCCACTATTTATGATATTTTATTTATTTGTCTTTTAGTTAGAAGTGGACCGGTCCCATGTTTCAAACATTTATTTCAGCTTCCGTTGGTTATCTATTAAAATTTTAATTTCTTTGTGATTTCCAATGTTGTTCTTATTTATTCCTTACTTTGGCGATGACGTTTCATAGTAGTATCTCATATTGGTATGTGGGGTGCTACAGTTGGTATCAGAGCTCAGGTTGTAGTTCCTGAAAAAAAAACAATGTTTTTCATGCACACAGGGCTTCGGATTAATTCATTCATACATGCATATCTAGTCCCTGGCATATTACCATGATTCTATATCTAATTACTGTTTCCTTTATTCCATTGCTACCCTGTGACATTGTTCCAATTCTGATTCCATTTTTCTGCCTAGGCTGCTCAAGAAGCGCAAGCCCCGACTGGCACTGCAAACTATCTTGCTTTTTCACCTTAACCCGCTGGCAATCAGAACACGGCTCCAGTTCCTGTTACAATTGCTACCGTAACAAAGGGTACTGATGCATGTCTCTACGCATTGTTGACTCAAGAGTAGTGTAGTTGGTTATCACGCCTTACCTCCCTATTGCTACCCATCTTATCATTTACTTTTCCTCTCTCCTTGACCTTTTGGGTATTGTTATCTTGAATTCACACGCTGCTTTTGCATTGTTTGACTCAGGAGCTAGTTCTCCTTTTTGGCATCTCGTTTCATTCAGTAGTATTCTGTACCCATCAGTATCTTAGCGTACCCCCGTGGTGGTGACCACCATGAATGGACTTTTTGCTAGTAATCTTACCTGTCTCAATGTTGCCATGGGGTTGAAGGCCACAAAATTCAGCATTGACATAGTTGTGGCGCCAATCCAAACCTTGACTTGTTTGTGAGCAGAGATTGGCTATCTCTTCATCACGCTATTATCTATTGTTTTGACCACAAGATTATTCTTTTTCTGGATAATGGGAGATCGTTTATCAAGGCAAAATGTGATGCCTTACTCTCCTATTCTTGGTCTTCTATTTCGGTCGTCGTTGGATGACCAAGTTGGGGTGCCTTCTCGCCCTGTTAGAGAAGCCTATCATTGGACCCTTACCAAAAAAATTTGTCTATTGTTTGAGAATTTTTTGATATCTTCCCTACGGAGCTTCCGGGCCAGTCTCCAGTTAGAGTAGTTGAGTGTGCCATTGATATTATCCCTAACACCGCACCTATCGCTAAGGTTCCTTACCATCTATCCCGTACTGAGTTAGAAGAGTTGAAGCGGCAATTTGACAACCTTCAGAGCAAAGGCTTCATCCGACGCAGTACCTTTGAGTGGGCTTCCCTAATCACTTTCATGGAAAAGAAAGATAATAGTCTAGATATGTGTACTTATTATCGAGCTCTCAATGCAGTGACTATCAAAAACCGCTACCCTTTACCTCATATTGATGATCTCTTCGACCAGCTCAGGTGTCAAGTTCTTCTCTAAGATAGATCTGCAGTCTGGCTATCAAGACTTTTGATATTCCGAAGACAACCTTCCACACTCGTTATGGCCTTTTTGAGTTTCTGGTGATGCCATTTGGTCTAACTAATGCTCCGGCAGTATTTATGGATTTGATGCATCAAGTATTCCATGAATACTTGGATCAGTTTATCATCATCTTCATCGATGACATATTGATTTATTCTAGCACCTCAAAGAAGCACGAGCAACACCTTCGTCTGGTACTTGAACTCCTTCAGAAGCATCAACTTTTTGCTAAATTGAAGAAATGTGCTTTCTGGCTTTCGTCTGTCAGTTTCCTTGGCCATGTCATCAGTGGCAAAGGACTTTCCATGGACCCCTCTAAGGTAGCTGCAGTGGTGGATTGGCTGAGACCTAGCAATATCGCAGAAATCCGCATTTTCCTAGGTTTGTCTGGGTATTACCGTCGTTTTGTTCAGGATTTTTCTACTATTTTCAAACCTTTGACCAAGTTGACTCAAAAGGGTGAACGGTCTCTTTGGACAGAGGACTATGAGTCCAGCTTCCATACCCTGAAGGAGCGCCTCATTTCCGCTCCTATCCTTACCTTGCCTAAGGAAGGAAAGAAGTTTATTGTCTATTATGACGCATCCCGTTTGGGTTTAGGTTGCGTTCTCATGCAGGAGGATAAGGTGATAGTTTATGCTTCTTGTCAACTTAAGAAGCACGAACTCAACTATCCTATTCATGATCTGGAGCTAGGGGCAGTGGTCTTTGCCTCAAAATTTGGCACCATTATCTCTGTGGAGAAAAGTGCGACATCTTCACTGATCATAAGAGCCTGAAATACTTTCTTGCCCAGAAGGAATTGAATTTGAGACAGCACCATTGGTTAGAGTTAATCAATGACTACGACCTCATTATCTACTACCATCTGGGCAATGCTAATGTGGTGGCTGATGCCCTTAGCAGGAAGCAAAGTGATGATGTTCCGATTCCCACATCAGTCTAAGAGGAGCTTGATGATCTCCAAACCACACTTTGATTCACCTTCTCAGCACTTTCCTTGGAAAATTCGAAAACTCCCACCCCTTTGTTTTGATGCTTTGTTAGAGGCCTAAGCCTCAGGTTCGAAGACCCGACACTCGTGGAGGGGTCACTAGGGGTAAACCTCTTGGGCCTGACTTCTGGCAATGGTAAAGGGTTGGTACATTTTCGTGACCGCATTTGGGTGCCATCGATTCGCAATTGAAGAGAGATATTCTTTGTGGAGCTCATAAAACTCGTTATTTTATTCATCCTAGCGAGATTAAGATGTTCAATGACCTTCCACGATAGTTTTGGTGACCGAGAATAAAGAAAGATATAACCAAGTTTGTGTCTTAGTACGCAGTGTGCTAACAAGTGAAAGTAGAGCACCACCGTCCTATCATATTTTCACAACTATTGGAGTTTCCCCAATGAAAATGGGAAGATATTGCTATGGATCTCATTGTGGGTCTTCCTAGATTACCTCAGCGTATGGACTCTATTTGGCTCATTATCGATCGTCTTACCAATACAGCTCACTTCAGTTCAGTCAAAACCACTTACTCAGCCAATGATCTTGCTAATATCTGTGTCAAGAAAATTGTTCATCCCTATGACATTTCTGAAATATTTGTCTCGGATTGCGATACTAATTTTGTTTCATAATTCTGGAAGAGTTTGCATCAGAATTTGGGCATGAAGCTCAACTTCAGCACTGCCTTTCACCCTCAAACTGATGGCCAAGCTGAAAGGACTATTCGCATATTGGAGAACATGTTGCGTTCTTGCATACTTGCATGGAAGGGCAGTTGGGAATACCACTTACCTCTTTTAGGGTTCTCTTATAATAATAGTTTTCATTCTAGTATCGACATGACTCCTTTCGAGGCTCTCTACGATAGGCATTGCTACTCTCCCCTTCATTTGGATGAGGTTGGGAGAAAGTGTTGTTTGAGCCTTAGCAAGTCAGTGAGTGGAAGGAGCAGATCGATCACTCAGGAACAATTTGCTTTCAACCCAGAGTTGCTAGAAGAGTTGCGTTGATCGTTCTCGTTGTCCACTAGAATTCGAGGTGGGCGATCAGGTTCTTTTGCGAGTCTCCTCGACCAAGGGCGTGGTTTGTTTAGAGGCAAAAGGAAAACCCTTGTTATGTTGGACCATTTTCCATCATTGAGCGGATCGGGAAGCTTGCTTACCGTTTGGAGTTACCTTCTTCCTTGTCCGGTGACCATAATGTCTTCCATGTCTCTATGTTGACGAAGTGTGTAAATGACCCTTATCAAGTTCTAGAGTTGCCTACTTTGGAGGTCTCAGAGGATCTGACCGTCGTTGCACGGCCGGTTCGTGTCTCAGAGCGTTCGAAGCATCAATTGTGATGCTAGACCATTTCTTATGTTAAGGTATTATGGTCCCATCAGATGGAACATGAAGCCACATGAGAATTGGAGTCCCAGACGCACGAGAAATATCCCGATCATTTGATTCAGCTTTGGTTCTCATGACTTCCTACATGTGAATAATTTACCCGAGTTCCGTACATCTTATTTCCTTGCGGTAATCGATTCGAGACTGAATCTTTTTTAGGGTGAGCTGTAGCACCCTAAATATCAGGATTTCAAAAACACATCTTATCCCTATCACTCTCTCTCCAAAACCCATCTATAACTTTCTCTATACCTCTCTATCTCTACATCCCTCTCTCATCTCTAACTCTCTCTCTCTCACCAATCTCTCTTTTCCCTCAACTTTCTCTCCCCAAGTGGCGGCGCAAGGACCCGGTGGCGGCTGCATCACAGGCGGCGGCGGTGTCGGTGGCGCCGACAGTAGGCGGCGGCTGGCACAGGGGAGGCGCGGCGCGTGGTAGCGGCTTGGCAGTTGGGAGGCGTTGGCGGCGGCGTGGCAGTCGGCGGCGACATCGGCGGCGGGCACGAGCGGTAGCGCAAGGGCGCGCAAGCTCAGGCACATGGCGATGCCAGAGGCGGCGGTGGGTGCATGGCGGCTGGGTGGCGTAGGTGGCTGGGCAGGCGATTGGCTAGGCCATGGCGGCGGTGGCTGGGAGCAGCGCACGGGCAGCGGCTGCCATGGCGAGCAGCGGCACAGCACAGGCGGCGACGGGGGTGGTGATCGTGCGGCCATGGCACAATGGCTACTCGGCCGGGTTGGCCGGAGCATGGCCGAATATAGATTCGCATGGAAGTTTTGCTGATTTGTGCAATGGGACGCCGTTCGTTTGGCCGAACGTAGTTCACTCGGCCGAACGACGATTCGCACGGTGAAATCCAATGGACGTGATTCCTTCCGACCGAACGATCTCTTTCTGTCCATCCTTAGTTTTACCTTTAACCCTCGCCTTATTTGCCTCCATCTTCTCCTCACAGGTTCACACGTGGCCTATGAGGAATTGTTCAGACAGTAGCACACCTCGGATCCCTCGTGTAGCGTGTCCGCTGAACGTGCTCAAGGTAAGTACCTCGCGGCCGTGACCTTTCCGTTTCGTATACTATGTGTTTCCATATTACTTGTTACCTTGCCATTGAGTACAATTACCATAACACTCATGCTTGCCTGACTAATATCATATCACTAAAATTACCTGGCTAATATCAAATCAGTAAAACCGCTAGCAATCTTTTAACATTGTAGCTGCTATGTTTATTGTTCCTGATATCATGATCCTTTATTTGTACGATTTCATATGTGTCATGAATGACATTTATGCAACACCTGTTAATCTGACTAATAATCACTCACCACACAATAAAATTTGGATGGTTGTCAACCCTTGTGTGAGCTAGGTAATAATACTTGTCAACCCTTGTGTGAGCTATGTTATAATACTTAGAATAATTCTTATATCACTATCATCATATTACCATTCCGCATCACCCTTATATTAGGAATTATGTCCCTCAATTTTCAACTTTAGCACATCCTTTCATTTCTCATAACTTTATCTTAGCCTTTTCTTAGTTCCCTTAAATTCATAACATATAACATGTTAACAACATAATTGTTACCTGGTCTGGGGTTACCCACATATAGGGAGATTGCCATCCACCTAGTAACATACGGGGGGCCGTATATTTTCGTTACTCAGGATATTACACCTCGTCTGCAGTTATATAGTCGAGGACAAGGACATGTCTGAATATTCTCATATAATCAAGTATGTGGGAAGTGATCGCTGGTGTCATTGCTATAACTTGTTAAATAATCATTACCTTGGTTCCACATCTCCGTTATCCCTATCCTTGATCGGTATCAGGTGTTTCTGGTAACTTAATTTTATTGCAATTAACCTGTGTCAATTATTTGCTTGTATTGCTTGTCATTTAATCACAATGTTGCGACCGTTGTTAGGGTACTTGTTAAGATTTTCAAATCTCGTGTTTGCTCTTTTCATTCTCAGGTAAAAGGCTAATGGAGTGATAGCATTATGCATAGGTGTTAATTATGTCATTTTATTTATTCGTCTTTTGGTTAGAAATGGACCGGTCTCATGTTTCAAATATTTATTTCAGCTTCCGTTGGTTCTCTATTAAAATTTTATTTTCTCTGTGATTTCCAATGTTGTTCTTATTTATTCCTTACTTTGGTGAAGACGTTCCATAGTAGTATCTTGTATTGATACGTGAGGTGCTACACTCTGCAATTCTAAATTGGTCATTTGAGTTTTACTTCTCCGAGATTTGAAATCTCTTTAAGCTAAATACTCTGTGGTCTTCTCTCCAGAGAAAAAAAAGGGAAGACATACCTGTCGAAGAGTGGCGCAGCATTTGACCAAATGAAGATCACAAGGATGCCAAAGATGGCAATCTGGCAAAGGAGCGGAATTATGTATTGTATTGAACCACGTCGAACAGGAACCATATCAATGTGGCCCCAGCAAAGGACCCCGACCCCTGCAGATAAGTTCATGTTCTTCCGCAGCAGAATGTCCACAACTGCAAAGCCCCAACAATGGAATCCACAACCACATTAACTTAGAGAAACTACGGTAATGCAGATTAATTGTCTAGAAGAACGAATAACACACTTTCCCTCCACCAAGAAGCTTATGGATCGACTTTTGCCTATGAAATGGCCTTCCGGCATGTCGTCCATTGTCAGAATCGCTTGGAAAACGAGGATGCATGGCTTTATGCGTTTGGGAATTTAGCTGATAATTTGGTATGTCTGATTGGTCTAGTTACATAAATCATGGGTTTGTTCTTTTAGGCTATGGTTTATAGCTTTCAGTTTTTTTGTCCTAGTGCGAGTGCTCGTACAAATGAATCGAAAACCGATAAGCTACTTTTAAAAGACTATCCCGATAAGTCGCTTCGAAACAACGACGAAGAAATCGTTCTATTTTTTTCTTATTCGGGAGAAATCATAAGTCATAAACAAAGAACAGGTTGCACGTCTTTATAAGCACTTAGAATGCTAGTATAATATCTCAGGGAGCCTATATTGACAAGTAAAGGATAGCTTGGCCTGCAGGGGATTGCGGCATTGAGGGAAATAAACGAATGCAGGATAAGAGTTGCTTCAACCAGATGTTTGTCACGAGATGGGAGGGACTCGTAGAGCCAAGAAGCGAGTTTCGGCTGCTTTAACAACAGTTTTGCTATTGCACAGGTGACTAAAATTTTTTTATGTTTCAGTCACCTGAAATTGCACTCTTAATGAACTAAAATTGTAGCCCCCTTAAAAAAATCAGCTGCAACTTTAGGTGATTCAGAGTGCAACTTTAGGTGACCTGAAATTGCACTCTTAATCAACTAAAATTGCAGCCCCCCTCCAAAAAAAATATGTGCAACTTCAGGTGATTCAAAGTACAAGTTTAGATGACTGAAAGATAAAAAAATTTCAGTCGCATGTGGGATAGTCTTATCCCCTTTAACAATTGGTTTATGCTAGAAGCTTGCAAGAACGCCATGTTTATCCTGTCAATAGACTCAAATCCCAATGAGACCATGACCGTGGGTTAACACAGAACTCGTTCGTCCGTACACTTATGTCCCCATTTCCTCTCTTGCAAGAACCATGGTGAATGCTCCCGTTCTGCAGAGTGCCGAGGTTGCTCCTAACAAACAGCGCTTCGGCCGTGCTTCACCTAGCAAACGGTGGACGCATCCGAGCCTTCGAGGTCCTTACGCCATGGCCTTGGTTTCACGTTCTGACGTTAACGCTGCCACCGCGCCTCATCTACGACGTACACTGCCCATCCGCCGCGTGCTGCGCGAAGCTCCGGGGGCAGAAGCCGTGCCTGTGCAAGTACACGAAGAACCCCGATCTGAGTAAACACATCAACTCCCAGAACAGCAAGAAGGTTGCAGCTGCATGTCGTGTGCCAGCACCTAGGTTACCAAGTTTATGCATGGTGGTATGACTATTGAGTACGAGTGCCATGCTAATTTGCTATCATCCTCTGGATTCCTCGGCCGTACAAAAGCTCGACAAATTATTCGAACTTGGTTTGATCTAGACTCAGATTTGAGCCGAGCTCGAGCCTGCGTTGAAGCTCGTCGAGGCTAAAGAGTCGAGATCGAATAGTTCAGTCACGCTCGAAATAGTCCCAGCAGCCGTATGTATGTTGACTGTTAAGGGTATTAGAGATAGAATATGATTGTTATTCGTTTTCTTATATGTCTCGCTTTCCTTATCTGCATATGGCATATTCCCCTGTAATATCCCTTTGTACCCCCTATATATATTGTCCCTTGGGCCTCTTCAATATATGCACAATATTCATAATATGGTATCAGAGCTTAGGTTGAAACCCTAACCTCAATCTACTTCCGTTGTTTCTGCTGCCCCCGGGAGGATCGATCTCCTCTCCCGGGGGCGGCTATCTCGTTGGGCTGTCATCTCGTTGGGCGGCCACCTCTTCCGGCCGCCGTGCATGTGCTGTTTGCCAGCCGTACGCCACCAGATCGTCGCCGGGCGGTCGCTGGACCGCCGTCGGATCCCGCGACACCTCCGCCTCCTCGAGCTTCGCAAGGATGCTGTTGATCAGGATCGCCCAGCAGCCAACACATCGTCGCGTCTGCCCCGTGCTCGCGCGCGCCTCTGCGCCGCGCCGCCATCTGGATCTGGCTTCCGCCGGCTTGGCACCGTACAGATCCAGCCGCCTCCGGACCAGATCCAAGCCGTCGGCGCCCTCGTCGACTTCATCGCCGCCTCCCACTGCGGCTCGGGCGCGGGATCTCACGGCGGCGCTGGCTCCTTGCTTCCCATGAGGCACCGTCGGATCCGGGCTTCCCGCGTCGGATCCCGCCGTCCTTGTGCCAAATCCGGTGTCTTCGGCCGCCTCCGCCTCTGCCGGATCCGGCTGCCTTCTCCAGGTCGCCGCCTCCCGCTGGAGCCCGCCGCTCCCCTTCTCTCTGTTTGAGGGAGGGAGCGCGGATGCCGGGAGCGAGGAGAGTGAGGGGAGAGCAGAGCAGCCGTGAGATTGAGAAGAGAGAGAGAGATAGGAGAGATGGCGATGGCCATGGGTTATTATGCTGCTCTATGTTTTTCTGTGTCAGTCAAATTATCTTTTGTGAGTCTTCCGTTGCGTCCATCCAAAAGTTCGTAGTTTCTAATTTTCAGTTCGTTCAAGCCGTGCGGGCCCATAAATTTATTGTCAGACATAGAAGTATAGGAATTTTTCTTTTGCATGGCAGCTTCCGCCGCTTTTATCTTTGAGCCGCTGCAGATCGTAGAAGTCTCTATGATGCCGCCGCGCTTCTTTTGCACCGCGCCTCCGTTGCGCTTCTTGTGCATTGCGCCGCCGCCATCTCGGGCTTCGATCTGTGCCGCCATGCTTCTATCTATTTCTCTTCGGCTTGATTTGACAGTTTATTCAAAAACTGCACGCAACGACGACATCTTCAAGACTCGGACTTCGGATTTTTCTTGTTTTAGTGTTAGCCCTTTTTCAAATGCAATTCTATTGCATACGCCTTGCATTTGAGGGGTGTGTTAAGGGTATTAGAGATATAATAGGATTGTTATTCGTTTCCTTATATGTCTCGCTTTCCTTATCTGTATATGGCATATTACCCTGTAAAATCCCCTTGTACTCTCTATATATATTGTCCCTTAGATCTCTTCAATATATACACAATATTCATAACATTGACTATGTATACCGCCCCCTTAGATGCTCTGAACACCTCTCCAAGGCCAAGTGCTGAACTCCAAGGCCTTAGCACAACTGTGCACGCCCCCAGCTGGCAGCCGAACAAGTAAGCACCCAAGCCGGCTCCTTTCTCCGGGTCTATTTTTTTTGGCTTTTGACTTCTTTTGATTTTTCTATAGTAACTAGCTTTTAAATGAAATGTCTTTTTAAGATATGATTTACTAGTTAATTATAGTACATACTGTACCGACTTCATTTATATTAGCAAAAGTCGCACATGAATTTCAATTACTCTATAATCTCTCACACAAACAGCTAAAAGACACAAGCCACAAAAAGAACATGCCATCCTTCCCTAACTCCTATGTCCTCCTGTGTCCTCACTCCTCACGCCGATGCTGCATCTCCTCCCGTCGCAGATGGTCACCCCGACGCCTCCATCATCTCTGTCGCTGGCCACTTTTTCCTTCCTCGACTGCCCTCTTCCCGTCTCCGTCTCCTCCCTGAGTCCTCGACAGCTCCACAGTTGCTTCTTCCTCCCCAACCCGAGGCCGCCCCCATCACCGTGAAGCCAGCACTCCTCCCATCCCATGCCCGCCAGATCTGGCTTGCTTATTTGCCCTCACTAATTATATTCCTTTATTAATGTGAAGAATTGAAGATTTCCCTGTATTGAAGTACGATCTCTTACTATGAAGAACTAATGGTGTGTTTGGTTTGGAGTCAGGTAAGGATGGAATGAATCCATCCCTGTTTTTAAGGATGGAATCGTCTCCATCCCCTATTGTCTCTGGAACCAAACACACTATTGGAGGCAGCCAGGCAGGTAGCGAGGAAGAGGGACAAGCCCATCCCCTCATTTTTGAGGGACGGGGGCATCCTCAATTTAGGAGAATATTCCCGGGATATTCCCCAAAGGGGATGAACTCTGTCCCTGCTGACTCCAATCCAAACAGGTCCAAATCTGGGATCGCCCCGTCCCATCCCCTATTGTCCTGGAACCAAACACACTATAAATATTGAAGTATTGGTTTGTTTACTATCCTTCGCTGTGTTGCAGTCTGTGTCTTTTTGTTCTGTTACTCGAGCCTACCGGAGCTTCGACCAACCGAGCTCGAGGCTAGACCCAAGCTCGGAGCTCAACCTAGGCTCGCCCGAGCCGAGCTCGAATATGTATGTATCATGCTCGAGCCTAGACACGTGAGATCGCTCGAGCTCGGCTCGATTACTCCTGTCTGTCTCCGTTTCTGACTACCATGTGATGTGATGTCAGAGAAGAGTTGTAGGGGGGCGCCTAGTTAGTAGTAGTGTAGTACTAGCCACTAGCTGTTAGCTCTTTGTGTGTCCTCTGTGCGTGCGGCGATTGTGTCCAGTTTGTTTGTTGTCTTGCAGTGGGACAATCTGAAGGTGTGATCCGTCTTCATGCTTATTGTGGAGCTTTGGTTCAGTTCTCACGAAATGATTTCGAATTCACCTGACTAGATCTAAAATAATTGTTTCTCAGGTTACTTGTTCAGAGGTGTAAAGAAAGATGGAATGAACACCTTGCAGAGGATGAAATGAAATGGCACGACGTATATATAGTTCCTGGAAAAGGTTCTGATGCAACAGCAAATTATTGCAAGATTGAGCAATGTGAAATCATTTCGATTTTGATAACAACAAAACGCAGCGCTCCTGCGCTCTTCTGAAAGAAACATTACACGGATCCAAAAAGTACGTATATTTTTCTTTCTCGGAGTGCATACAGAGTTACAGACATTACAACAACTATGCCTTTCAAGCTTCAAGAGATCCTTCTCGGCAATTCCAAGTCTGCGCTGCTACTTTCCAACATCTCGACGACCCTTCTCATTGAAGGTCGATTTGTTGGTGCTGTTTGCATGCACCACAGTCCAACCATGATAATCTTCCTTATGAGCTCTCTTGTCTCACCACGAATGTCAGAAATACTGTTACAGAACTGATCCAAGTGCTCATATAACCACTGAGCAAAATACTTGCTGGTAGCGTCAGAACCAACATTAATTTGTCTTTTTGCCCTAATAATCTCGAGGACCATCACACCATAGCTGTAGACATCAGACTTGCTACTGACTTCTCCAAATTTCCTGGACACTACCTCAGGTGCATCATAGCCATCTCTTCCCCTCACACTGTGACTGGATATCTTAACCTCTTTGTGAAGGCACAAGTTTGCCACTCCAGCATCAGATATCTTTGGACATAACTCCCGATCCAGTAGAATGTTGCAGGCCTTAATATTGAGATGCACAATGTTAGCATTCCCCCCTCCGTGGAGATACTCGAGCCCTCGTGCGACGCCAACTGCAATGTCAAACAATCTCTCCCAGTATAACCTTAGTGAGTAATTCTCCCCTGTAGAGTCATCGTTGTTGAAAGTATAGCTTTCAAGCGAACCATTGGGCATGTACTCGTAGATTAGAGCTCTTGTTGGCCCTTGCAAGCAGAACCCCAGCAGAGGAACAACGTTGACATGAGAAATTCTGCCAATGTTCGACACCTCGTTCATGAATTCCTTATCGTCACCTTTACAGTTCTTCAGCAACTTCACCGCTATCTGACGCCCATCGCGGAGGTTGCCTTTGTAAACATCACCATGGCTGCCTTGGCCTATCTTGTGAGCAAAGGTTTTGGTCATTCTCTCAACTTCTGAATAAGTGTACCCTTTCAGATGCTGAGCTCTATGTTTTCTCTGAGATAGTTTCATCCTTGGAGGGATCGTTAATCCCTCTTTAGGAGGCGGCAAGCCACGGTATTTCTTATGGCACAGGAAACAAATGGTAAGAAGCAAGAACAGCAACAATACGCCGGCGACAGCTCCTATTATTATATCTGCATGGGCAAGAGGGAGTTAAAAAGTCATGGAAATGAAACGCCAAAGAAGTCACTATCTTGTAAAAATTGTAACCTGCTGAGTTAGGCTGCATGTCTGCTGTCATACAACTTTGAGATGCAAGGGAACTTAGATGCTCATTTGCATAATGAAATGGCAACTGGTTGGATAATACAACAATACATATACAAGAAAACATAATCAGAATGGACAGAGAGTAAGCACTTACAGATCCTCATTTTGTTATTTGAGGATGCGCGGCCCCCTGTAATTTATCAAAATAAACGATCTTAGTCTTAGCTTGTTGAAAGATGTGTTGTGTCGATAAAATTACAAATATGTCCACGGTATAAACTCGCAATTGCCAAATTTCTTATCGGTAGGTATTCTCGGAAAATAAATTCTTATCATCAGATCGTATAACACAATGGTACCTGTGTCCTTGTTCCGGTTTTGCAAGATGCCCTGCAGCTTTACACTGAAGCCGGAGTCCTTGTCGTAGGAGCGGCTCCACAGCATGATGCCGCCGTAGTTGGCCGCGCCTTCCACCACCGGAAGCACCTGCGACACGAGCGTGTCCGCGTCGACGAACCCGCTTCCCGCAGCATCCAGCGACGCTGGCAGCCCCAAGAACACGGTTGCCGACGGCAAGCCCGCCGTCCACTGCTGCCAAGCGCTCTGCAGCGTGCTCGCGTCCCCGGGCGCGTACTGGCACGGCGGGTTGTTGTAGAACTGCACCCACACGTGGTCGAACAGCCCCGTGCCGAGCGCTGCGGCGAGGGAAGCGTCAGGGTACGGGCACTGCGGCGCCGCGGTGAGCATGTACGTCTTGGCCCCCGTGGCGCCCTTGTACAGCGACGTCAGGTTCCTGGCGAGGTCGTCGTAGTACCTGGACGGGGCCTCTATGTCGAAGTCGATGCCGTCGAGCACGGCGTAGCCGAGCGGGCGGGACGCGGTGGTGCCGGTGCCGGTGCCGCCGAGGAAGTTATCCCAGAGGTACGCCGCCACCTCCTGAGCGTCGGAGGCCGACGACAGGTTGTACCCGAGCGCGCCGCCGCCGATGCTGAGGAGCACCTTGACGCCGGCCGACTGGCAGGCCGCGATGTCGGCGGCGAGGGACGAGCATGTCCCCGAGGGGGCGTCGCAGTGGCCGGCCAGGTTGAGGACAGGGGCGCGGCCGGCGCCGAAGGTGGAGAGGAAGGCGAGGTTGACGTAGGCGTAGAGGCCGGTGCCGCATGTGTCCCCGAGCGTGCCCTCGCTGGCGTTCTGGCCCCAGTAGACGGCGATACTGACGGCGTCCGACGCCGCCGCGGCGAGGACGGGCACTGCTAAGAGCAAGGTCGTGAAGGAACAGAGCTTGCCGGACATTTTGTGATAGCTGGTGCATACCAAATGCAAATGTGCAATGCTGTGGCATATGTGTCTATATATATATCTGGGTAATTTGTAGGATATGGAATTGGAATGATCTGCAGATGGCAAGGTAGTCTTTGTTGTCTCTTGTGCATGGAGTAGTCAGGAGACCAGCGGACATATGGAAGCTGCTTAGTTTGTCTCGATCTCAATTATCTAAGCATAGTATTGAAGCAGTCACGGGTGTTCGGTGCGTTCTTCTCGGCCTGATGGCTTTTGGCAGTGGTGGATTCGAGATTTTGTCACTCGAGCTATAGAGAGTTGGATACCACTATTACATGGACTAAAAGTGAAGATTACGCTCTAAATTACACATGCACTTTACATTGATAAATATCTTACGTTCCAAGCTAGAGGTTAGGCTGTCCGCCCCTGGTTTTTAACCCTAACATAAGTACTTATGCAAACGAATCAAATATCGATAAGTCACTTCAAAACAATGATGAAATTTTTTTTCTGATTTATTTATTTAGGAGAAACTATAAATTAAAAAAGAACATCAACCGAAGAAAAGGTTGCACAAAAAAAGAACGTACTGCAGTTACAGCCCAAGACAGCTGTGGACTGCATGCAATCCTAGCCCAGATCGGACTACGGGCCTGTTCTTTTTCAGTTTTTAACTTTCTATAGTAACTAACTTTTAAATGAAGTGTCTTTTTAAGATGAGGTCTACTAATTAATTGTAGTGCGTACTATACCGACTTCATTTATATTGGCAAAAACCGCATGTGAGTTTCAGTTATTATGTAATCTCTCACACGAACAACCCAAAAGTCACAAACCGCAGCTAAAACCCACAAGCTGCAGCCACAAAGAACAGGCCCGTATACATCTTTTCCTTTCTTTTAGAAATATGTTCTCCTAGCCTTTATCGAAAACCAGTAAGGATACAGATCTGGGTGGGATTTTTTTCAGCAGTAATTGATGGTTTATGATTATAGTTGATGATTTTTAGTTTTAGTATGAGTGTTTATGCGAACAAATCGAATACTGATAAGTTGCTAGAAAAAGCTATCCAATAAGCTGTTTCGAGAAGACGATAAAAAAATAATTCTATTTATTATTTTAGAAAGGACATAAATTATAAGAGATAAGTTGAAAAGATAAGGCCAGAAAAGTTCAACAACAGCTGGGGGTGACTCCGAGGCTTTGTTCTTTTCAGCTTTTAAAAGCTGCTTTTCGGTTTTTCTACAGTAACTAGCTTTTAAACGGAGTATTTTTTTCAAGATAGGATCTACTAGTTAATTGTAGTACATATTTTACTGACTTCATTTATATTGGCAAAAACCGCATGTGAGTTTCTGTTACTCGGTAATCTCTCATACAAACAGCCTAAAAGTCACAAGCCGCAGCCAAAAGCCATAAGCCGTAGCAAAAAAGAACAGGCCCGAGCCAATGTTTAGCACAACAACACGAAAGCAACGACAACGACAACACTAAGAAAACACAAACTAAAAAAACAAAATAACAGGGATCAAGGCACAAAGGCCGAACATCATCAACCCTCTCCCCCGCTTCGAAAGTCACGAAGCCAATCTTTCATCTTCTCCAGCAGAGTTTTTTGCTAGTATTCCCCTAAGTATGGCTTCGACAAAACGGTATCTACGTCGTGGGCTTCTCCAAAACGATATCTATTTCGTGTACTCTTCTTTATAATAGTATTCCTAGGGATTTGAACTCAAATTATTTTGATTTTCGAATTTTATCTCCTCCATATGACTAAACAGCCCCTCAGTTCTTTGATTAGACCCAACCGTACGAACTCTGGTCCATTTCTTTTTCGAGCTCTTCTTTTTCCTCCCATGGCGGCGGCTCCTCCACTGCCCCAGCGACCAGATGCCAGCGACCCCGGCCGAGGTGACGCCGGTGAGGTATGGCGACGCCGGCTTGGGGCCCTCCCTCCACACGGCTGCGGCGGCGAACCCCCGACGGCCTCTCCGCCCCGACTTGCGGCGTCCTCAGGCGGCCCGAGCCATCCCTCCGTCGGCGGCGCCCATGCGGCCCCCTCCTCCGCCGGACTGCAGCGCCCTTAGCCGGCGGCCGCGGCGCCTCTGCCGCCCAACCAAGCCCGGCGATGGCACCTCCACCCCCAACCGAGCCCAGTGACGGCGCCTCCCCCACCACACCGACCCTAGCGGCAGCGCCTCCGACTGCGGCACACCTTCGCGATTGAAGGCCCTCCCGTGAGCGTGCGCCGCGAGCGAGCGCCGCGGGCGAGCGCGTCGCCTGCGTGCGTAGTTTGTGCGCCGACGCCGCCAGAGGAAAAGTGATGCGCCTGTACTGTGTCGTGTGGGAAGAAAAGAAAAAGGATTAGGTCTAAACAAATTTAGGAAGGGTAGTTTAGTCATTTAGAGAAGATAAAATTCGAAAATCAAAATAATTTGAGTTCAAATCCCTGGGAATACTATTATAGAGAGGAGTACACGAAATAGGTATCGTTTTGGAGAAGCCCACGACGTGTATACCGTTTTGTCGAAGCCATACTTAGAGAGTACTATAATAGCGAAAAACTCTCTCCAGCAGCGCATCAGTCTTCAATCTGTCTTCCTCCCGCAGAAGAATGCGCCATCGCTGCATATAGAACAAGGATTTGTATATAACATCACTTGGTTGTTTAGGGAAATTCTTTTCAATCGCCATTTTGTTTCTCATTTGCCATAAGGCCCGAGCAAAAGTTGTGAAAGCTGAAAAGAATGTTCAGATAGTTAGCTCCACCCCCGGGCGGGTCGCAACCAGTTGTCAGTAAAATCCTTGAACGACGACGGAGTCCTATCCCAGTGCAGAGCTTCTTTGACACAGATCCAACTGGACCTTGCAAGAATACATGAGAATATAGTATGATCAGTCGGCCTCGAGTCCTCCGCCTCGGACGAGAAGTCACCGTCGCCGTCCAGCGTTGATGCGTCATCTCGACCCATGGTAGACAGCGGCTTGATAGTGAGTAACCTGCCTCGACAGCGTGCTATGCGTCGAGCTATCGGGAGAGGAGAAGAACTCGATTGCACTAGGAGGCCCGAGATAGAGGGGGACCGGAAGCGGCAGGTGCATGAGTCCGATCCGCACTATGGACGGGCCTGTTCTTTTTATTCGGCGTATGTTATTTGGTTGTGGCTTTTTTGGTATGGACGGGCCTGTTCTTTTTATTTAAATACTTCAAAACAGTAATAAAAACTATTTTATTTGTTTATTCAGAAAGCCATAAACTGAAAAAAAAACTAATTACGAACAATTTGTATCATTACGAACCGCTGCTTGTTGGACTACGTCTACCACGGTGGTCTCCTCCGGCCCTAAATTGCCTCTCCTGAATCCCGGCCTAGTAGCCACGGCCCGCAAAATGCCAAAGGAGAAAACTGCAAATCCCAATCGACGGTTCGTCTCTCCTCTCCTCAAGCCGCTTGCCAGCTCGCCGTCGCCGGACTCGCCACATTCCTGTGCGGCCGCGCTCGCCGGGCCTCGACTCGAGCGGAGGCGTCATCGACGCGGCGGCACCGCTACGGTCGATGGAAGGCATGGCATCTGAAATATGAACTATGACTTAATTAGTCCGGTTTGGCCACTCTTGACTTAGGTAAGCTCTCTTGACTCCAAATCTCCAGTGTCCAATTTACGATTCAACAATTGGGCATTGTTTGTAGTTCTAGTTTGTGTGTGACCTTGTCGTATGGGTTTGTGGACTGGTAAATGTATCTTTTTAGTTGCCATGTCTAATTCGTATGAAATTTTCACAGGAATTGAAAGGTGTTTGAAATGATCTAGGCACGGCTGCACAAAAGAGTCGGTATTAGCAGTGAGTTTGATCCAAATTCCAAAACGATACCATTACACAATGTTATTTATCGAATGGTAAAAAATTCGTGCTTCGCCACTGTTTACAGACCACCTCCAACTTTTGATGTTGGCCTTAAATTTTACAGAACTGCTAACAAATATTTGCAGCTGTGAAACACTTGAACAAGTGAACAGCATTCAACAGAAACATAACCTGAGTCGATAAATATGGTTATCAACTCAGCAGCACTTTTGGTGGCAATTTCAGGCCACTTGTGCTCTCTTCTAGCATCTCGACGACTCTAGTCATGGTTGGCCGATTAGTAGGACTTAATTGTATACACCACAACCCAACCACTATCATCTTTCGTACAATCTCTGTGACCTCGCCGTTAATTTCAGAAGCACCGACACAGTATTCATCTAAATGATCATAAATCCATTGTGGGAAATATTGGCTGCTAGATTCACTATTTGCATCGATATTCTTATCCCTTGCCCCAGCCATCTCAAGGACCATCATTCCATAACTATAGACATCAGACTTGCTACTTATTGTTCCAAATTGCTTTGAAAAGACCTCCGGGGCAATATAGCCTATTGTTCCTCTTGCACCAGCAATGGAAATAACACTATCTTTATTCAGGCACAGCTTGGCCAATCCAAAATCAGATATCTTAGGACAAAAATCTTGATCTAATAGAATGTTGTGGGGTTTGATATCAAAATGTACGATGCGAGTATTGCATCCTCGGTGGAGATATTCAAGTCCTCGAGCAATGCCAACTGCTATATCAAATAATTTCTCCCAGCTTAGAGTATTTTCACCTTTAGAGTTGTCATTAAAAGCATATCTTTCAAGTGAACCATTAGGCATGTAGTCATAGATTAGTGCCCTTCTGGATCCTTCCAAGCAAAATCCTAAGAGGGTAACAACGTTGACATGAGAAGTTTTGCTAATGCTAGCTACCTCATTCATGAATTCCTCCCCATCAGCCTTGGAGTCCTTTAGCATCTTCACTGCTATCGGACGGCCATCAGTGAGGTCGCCTCTGTAAAAAAAACTCGACCTGCGGGGGGAATAGCCACCCCCCGGGCATTAAACGAAGAAGAAGACCTTCTCACGCAGGCCGAGAAACCCCCGAACCCCCGCCCCACCCTGACACAGGGACCACCAAGCCCAGTGAGATCTGGGCCGTCGCAGATGGACGTAACCCTGGGCCGTCGCAGATGGACGTAACCCGCGACCACGACCTAGGCCGGGGTCTTAACCTGTGCTTTGGCTTATGGGGCGGGCGAGGGGGTTTTTTCCCCTAGGTCCTCACCTTCGCCCCTTTCGGGAATCGAACTCAGGACCTAGGGGATGCTACTCAGGCTCTTAACCACTCAGCCAGACACCCTTTCGCGTGAGGTCGCCTCTGTAAACAGCACCAAATCCACCTTCACCTAGCTTTTCAGCAAAAGATTTCGTTATTCTTTTCACTTGTGCATAAGTGTATCTTTTCGGATGTAGGGTTCCATTCTTTTGTAGGAAGGACTCAATCCTTGGCGTTTCCTTTGATATATTTTTGGACCTGTATTTCTTGTATCCCAGCAAAATTGTAGAGAAAATTAAACATAGCAGAAGAACGCTCAAGGTGCTTGCTGTTATATCTGCATGTAGACAGTTAGGAGGGGAAAGGCATCAGAATGGGATACGACTTATATCATCTACTAATATTGGTTTATTTGGACTTTGTCACATAACCAAAAAAGATCAGGCATAAATGAGTGGAAATATGTAAGCATGTAATTCATAGTGTCATGCAATAGAAAGCAATACATTTTTTAACAAATAGAATGCAATATATTTCGATTTATTGAAGACTATTGTTGACAAACCTACTGCATTCTGTATTCTAAAAGGCTAGATATATTGTTGTTTCCATCATGATTGCCAAATTTAATTTGTCAAGAACTTGTGCTGCCTTTCAGATAAACTGAACATGGTTACTAGGATAGTAAATGCACATGATTGAAGCGGATTTGGTAAAAGATGAACACAAATGGGACAAATGCAGAAAGCATTATCATGGGCTGAGAGATATTTCTTACCAATTTTGCTCTTCTTTAAGTGTTCATCCGCTGCCAAAATTTGAACATAAGTGCTCATGAGTAGATGAAAGATGCATTTATTGACAAAATATAAAGCTTGAACTATACCCATAATATAACCTGCAGTTAATCATACTAGTGTACTTCACTTCTCCAAAGAAAAAAATGGTCATCATTTTCCATGAAACTCTTATCACCGATTCATGGTGCCAATTCGACATGGACATAGCTAATTTGATACATGAAAAATGACAAGGATTTCTTACCATTTCAAAGAAAAGATCATCAATTAATGCTGATCTTACCTCCTTGAGTCTCTATCTATAGCGAAACTATTGCCAGTTGTAAGCTTAATAGGGGCGGAACTGTTCATGTGTTATCAGTATTCAGGTCAAGATGCTCAACGTGTAAGTTAATATTGTTCGGTGAGGAAACAGAGACTTAATTCTCGTGGCACAGGAGCAGATGGTGATTGTGCACTTCTGAAATGGTCTCAATGCTAAACAGATGATATTATCATCAAAAGATGAATTGGTCGCAATGCTAAGCATTCCGATATTATCTTATTCGTATGTCATGCCTAAAGTTGTCACTCCATAAGCCGTCTCTTGAAGTATCAGGAAACATGGTGTGTGTGCACGTGCAGCAAACTAACTTTTTTTTAGATTGAACTAAATCATATGTACATGTTCTTGGATGACTAAATTTTATAAAACTGCAATTTTAGTGGTCAAATCATCAGTTGGCTGCAACATTTATGTTGGATTTCATAGAGCTGCACCTTCAGTGAGCCAAATTTTAACCAAACTGTAGTTCCGTCATCAGCTGGCCGTGCTGACACATGGGGCACACATGTCTTATGCACAAGGAGAAGACTGGCCGTTACGAAATGCTGACTATGCAGGCCACGCGAGCGCCACTTCAGCCCGGTGCTGATTGGACACGCTACGCAAGTACCATACCATGAAACCCAAAAACAAGTGTTGTAGCAAACTGATAGTTTGACTATTAAAGTTGCACCTTTATGAAATTTACTCTAATTGTTAACTAAGATCATTACTAATGGCCTAGGGCCCGTAGGTCAGTGGAACATTAACTGAATTAATCACCTTAATCTAATCACTAACTAACTCGGGCACTGTGCATGCATATGACTGGTGCGCCCGTTCTGCTCTTGGTTCATCTCTCCAGGTTCATGTAGCAAATTAGAAGTTTGTATGAGCGAGTTAGTTGTTCCAGGTTCATCTCTTCCTATTTATAAGCTCATTCTGCTTTCATTGCTTTTTTTGAACTCTGTAATGTCCCCCATGTACTTACTGATGAGTCTTGGATCAATGACATGAATGGGGAATTAGAGGATTTTGAGAGAAATAATGTTTGGATCTTAGTTGAACCTCCCCATGATCACAATATCATAGGAACAAAGAAGGTTTTTAAAAATAAACAGAGTAAGGATAGAGTAGTTGTTAGGAATAATACCAGACATGCAGCTCAGAGCTTCACCCAAATTGAAGGTCTAGACTTTGAGAAGACTTTTTGCATCTATTGTTAGATTAGAAGCAATTAGAATTCTCTTATCATTTGCAGCCTCTAAGGATTTTAGATTATATTAAATGGATATTAAGAGTGTCTTTCTTAATGGTTTCATAGAAGAAATTTATATTAAGCAACAACTGGGTTTGAGAGTCAAAAGATCTCAAATCATATCTTCAAACTGTCCAAAAGCTTGTATGGTCTTAAGCAAGTCTCTAGAGCTTGGTATGATAAGATTAAGTTATTTATATTGAAAAATAATTTTTACATGGTAAGGTAGACAAGATACTGTTCACCCTCAGGCATGGTGTCGATCTCCTCTGGGTTCAAATATATGTGGATGTCATCATTTTCGGTGGCTCATCTCATTCTCTACTTTTCAAGTTTTGAGATACCACAAGCAAAGAGTTCTAGATGAGCATGATGGGAGAGTTAATTTACTTTCTTGGGTTCCAAATCAAGTAGAAAAAGAAGGTATATCTATATATCGAGACAAGTACACCAAGTACCTGTTTCGACACTTCGACATGGGGAGTAGCAAGCCAATCCCCACCTTGATGAATCTAGATGAGGTTGGCGAGCTTATTGATCAGAAGGAGTACCGCAGCGTTATTAGCTCCTTACTTTACCTCACAACGTCGAGTTGTCGAGGCCGGATATACACTTCTCAGTATGTCTGTATGCTGGATTTCAGGCTTTCCCTTGAGCATCTCACCACCAAGTAGTGAAATGCATCTTCAGGTATCCCCGGTCCACTCTGGAGTTTGGACTTTGGTATTCTTCCTCCTACCTCTCTCTTTATGCTTTCCTAGATGCATATTTTGGGGGTTGTAAGATAAATAGGAAGAGCACCTCGGACACTTGTTATTTCTTAGTCACATCTCTTGTCTCTTGGTCATCTAGAAAATAGTTTTGTATTACACAGTCTACAGCTGAGGTTGGGTATGTAGCTACTGCCAGTAGTTACTCTCAAATTCTTTGGATGTCATCTATTCTCAGGGGCTTTGGATTATAGTTAAATAGTGTTCTACTCTTCTGTGATAACACTAGTCTATTAATATAGCTAAGAACCCAATGCAACATTCTAGAACCAAATACATAGACATTAGGTATCACTCCCTTAGAGACCATGTGGAAAAGGGAGATGTTGTCTTTCACATTATTGAATCTAAACTCCAGGGTGTTGATACTTTTATAAAACCTTTGAATTATTCTTGTTTTGCCTTTTTGCAGGGAGAGTTAGATGTTATTCATCCTACGTGACTTTTTTTGTTTCATTTGCATGCATAGGTAATACACTACATATTTACATTGTACTCATGCATTGTAATATAATCTAGAGTTGTCTATTATTCATGCTCTTTTCTGTATCCAGTTATGCCTACTTTACTGAGATTTCTTTATCATGTGTCTACATGTGTTGTTTTAGCTTGTGCTATGACTAATTCATTTAAAATTGTGCAACTTGGACTAAAGTTGTCTAGGCTAGATCTTTTGAACGGTATAGCTTTAGTGATCATTTTTTGATTTCTACCATAGCAAAATGCTTAGTTGAGTTTTGAGTCTGAATCTAATTTGAGTAGAGCTTTTTAATTCCATTATGAAGCATTTAGTAGCTCTTACCTTTTCATTGCTTTAGTGATCTCAATTATGCTTATAATTATGTCTCAGCATTTCTCTCATAAGACTGCTTGCTATTTCACTTGGCATGAACTCAGGGAGAGTTATGTATGATTAAAACTAGTTTCTTAAGCTGCTTGCTTGATATGGTCGATAATAGTTTGAAATCAATCAAATTCACTGTATGAAATTAATTCAAATTAGTTAAAACTCAGTAGACAGTTGTAGATTGCTCTAGGCTAGGACTTATTTTACTGAGATAGACAATACAAATATGAGACAGTTTGGACTAAAGCTTGGGGGGTAGTTGTAGAGGGTTCATAGTCTAGAACTTACTCTACCAAGATAAGTCACTGATGTAGTCAATTGCAATGTTTAAATAGGCTTTTAGCTTAAGTGAATCATTTTGGAGCTCTTCACTATATTTTTTTGCTTCATCTAGAATCTTAGATCATTTTGCACTTTGCCTTATTATGACTCAGATTAAGATCTCTCTAGCTGTACTTGCGATTTTGCGACAACCTGACATATTTTTAATCCATGTAATCATTTCTAGCTAGTCTTGGTTTGCTTTGCTGCATATGTTCTTACATGATTTTGCAAGCTAATTAGCATGACTTGGTGAAATACCTTTTAATTGACTTGGATAATTTTCAAGCTCCAAATCCAACTAAAATCTAAAAGTTCCTAAAAATAATCATGTTTACCTCTTAATCTTCATTAATCTTTTCTATCTTTACTTGATGAATTCATTGTCAAAGAGGGAGAAATTGTGGCAAAAATGCATGAATTTGACTAAGGGGGAGAAAATAAGGGAGTTTTTATTTCTTTAGTTTTATTGCAAATTCTTCATTTGCTTAATCTCTCCTCACCATGATCAAGGTCAAAATAAACAATTGTTCTCTCGTATGGATTTAGAGTGAGAATTTCCAAGTTTAATTGGCTTTGGAGTGCTTATGTTGAAAACTTACTCTTTCTAGTTTCCTCACTTTATTTTTCTAGCTCACTTGGCTATTTTCGACAGCAGATCAAGGTTTCCTTCTTTTGCCGGGGTTTTGGTGCAACCTTTTTTTAAATGGAAAAAGGTCACATCTTTGGCAACGATTCTCTTGATCGTTTATTGAAATAGGTTCGTGAGATCCTAGAGAAGGTGCATTTCAAGTTTCAAGTCATTTGGATCATCAGATTAAAAGTTATATTGATTCTTGGTTTTGAAAATCATGCTGATTTTACTGTTCATCGATAGAGGGTTGACTACCAAGACCTAAAGGTCTGATCGGTGCTGATTAGAGGTTTGACCGCCAAGACCTAGAGGTCTGACCAATGGCACTTTGAATTTTCGAAATTTTGCCTTCTTTTGCTTAGGGCTTGGTAAATTTATGAATTTGTATTTCCACTGCATGTTGTTGATATTTGGGGGGAAGATTTTGAAGAGTTATTCACCCCCTTTGACTTGCCATGCTCGATCCTACAAGTGGTATCATAGCGAGGTTGCTCTTTGTTTGTTCTTAATTGATCCTTAGCAATGGCGTCGGAGAGGTATCACAACAAGCATCTTGTCTTTGATTGGGCTGACTATCCCAATTGAAAGACAAGGATGGTGATGTACATCGAGGCCCAAGACTTAGCCATTTGGAATAAAGTGAGAAGCCCTTTTGTTGTGCCTACCGATTACGTGGTCCTCAATGTTGTTCAGTTAGTTGAGAGTGAGGTAAATGCTAAGACACAACTTTCCGATCCAAGGCCTAAGGAGATCTGAGTTCAATCGAGTAGCTCATCTTGTATCCACAGATGAGATTTGAATGACCCTCTCTGATTAATATGAGGGAACATCGAAAATAAAAAAGGTGAGACCCAATTCAAGAGGGACTATCAGAAGCTGAAGATGGAACCTGGAGAGCCCATTAATTCCTTCTTTTGTAGATTCCGCAAGATCCTAAGCGATTTGATGTCTGATATTGTGACCTATTCAGATGCTGACAATGCGACTCATTCTTTGAGTGCTCTTAACATGTGTTTGGGAGATGAAAGTTATATCCACCAGTGACAATACAGACTTGTTTTTATTAGTTGAGTTTGATTTTTGTGAATTTGTATTTTGACCTGTGTTGTTCTGGTAGCACCGGTTAGACCAGTCTAGGGAGGCGGTCTGAACATTGCGCGGTTGTGGTTAGACCGACCGTGCCTTGGCGGTCTGATCGATGCAGTGTGACCAGTCGTTGTTGGCGGTCCAATAAGTGTCTAGAATTTTCCTTTTAATCCTTTTCTTAGTTTTGTAGACGAAATTACCATTTTCTTTTGACGATACGGTGCATCATGTCATGTGAGACTAAAATACTAGGGTACCTTAGAGCAACTCCAGCAGGGCCCCTACTTGAGCCCTCAAATCTCATATTTGAGGGTTTGAGGCAAAAATAGAGGTCCAACAGGGCCCCTACTAGAGCCCTCAAATTTAAGGGGCCCCTCAAATCCCCCTTCAGCCCTCATTCCTAGGGGCTCTAGGCCAAGCCCTCAAATTTCTGTTGGAGTCGTTTTCCCCACCCGCCTCTTTCCCCTCCCGAGCGCGCCGCCAGTTCCCCTCCCCGCGCGCCTCCCTCCCCGCGCGCGGTAGCCAAGGCCGATGCCGCCGCGTACCCGCCTCCATCCGCATACCCACCGGCAGCCAAAGCCGATGGGGCAGCCGCGGCCTACCCACCTCCGTCCGCCTATCCGCCTCCCGGCAAGGCAAGTGACCCATCGACGACAGCGTACCCGCCTCCTTCCGGCTACCCGCCCATGGGAAAGCCGGTGACGACCTACCCGGCCGCCGCCGGACCGAGCACCGCCACGCCATACGCTGCCCCGCCTCCGCAGTACGGGTACGGGTACCCAGCCCAGCAGCCAGCTGGCTACAGCTACCCACCCCCGCCGCCGCAGACTGGTTACGGGTACCCGCCGCCGCCGCAGGCCGGGTACGGCTACCAGCAGTAGACCGTGAAGCCGCCGAGGAAGAACAACTTCGGGATGGGTCTCGGAGCCGGGCTGCTCGGAGGCGCGCTCGGCGGGCTCCTGATCGGAGAGATGGCTTCGGACGCGTCGGCGTACGATGCCGGCTACGACGCCGGGTTCGACAACGGTGGGGGCTTCGATTTCTAGTGCGTTTTGGCGATCAGATGCAATGGACTTTCCCCCCGTTTTGGTTCAGTATTTTCCCCATCCTTTCTGTACTTAACTTCCAGTGGCAGGATCAAATTATACATCATCTTCAGTGAATCTGCGATGTGGTAGTGTAAATACTCGAGGAGTTTCACACCATGTGTGGCGAATACTTCTGATACATGAACTGCTGTTTTGTTTGAGTTAACTCGAATCTTTAGTATGTCGCCATTCTGATTTGATTACCTGCTTGTCGATTTGATCAATTTGCGCGTTAAATATTCCCAAAGCTGTATACTACCCAAGCTGTTTACATGAATTCTAGTAAGAGAGGAGGCGGCACGGTGGACGAGCGGGGAGCGCACGGGTGGAGGAGAGGAGGGGTAGAGAAATTTGAGAATGACGAGTGTGCTCTACATGTCATTCTCAGTTGGAATGAATTTGAGGGCCCTGATTTGAGGGTTTCTGCTGGAGTTCAACTCAAAAAACAGGGCCCTCAAAAGTAGGAGGAGCCCTCAAATCAAAAGTAGGGGCTTTGATTTGAGAGCTCCTGCTGGAGTTGCTCTTAGAGCAACTCCAGCAGGGCCCCTACTTGAGCCCTCAAACCTCATATTTGAGGGCTTGAGGCAAAAATGCAACTCCAGCAGGGCCCCTACTAGAGCCCTCAAATTTGAGGAGCCCCTCAAATCCCCCTCCCACCCCTCATTCCCAGGGGCCCCTACTCTGGCTCTCATTCTTCTGTTTCTTCCCGCTGGTGAAATTTCTCCCGCTCCGCCCGTCCTCCTCCCTCCCACCCCGCCGTCCCCGACTCCCTCTTTGCTCCTTCCCCCGCCTCCGCCCGTCCCCCTCCCTCCCACCCCGCCGTCCCCGACTCCCCGCCTCCCTCCTTGCTCCTTCCCCCGCCGTCGCCCCCTCCCCTGCCGTCCCTGACTCCCCGCCGCCCCCACCGCGCCCGGCTCCCCCGCCGCCCCTTCCCCGGCGCCTCCACCCCCTCCACCGCCGACTCCGCCCCCTTCCCCGCCGCCCCCTTCCCCTTCCCCGGCGCCTCCACCCCCTCCACCGCCGCCTCCGCCCCCTCCCCCGCAGCCCCCTTCCCCGGCGCCTCCACCCCCTCCACCGCCGCCTCCGCCCCCTTCCCCGCCGTCCCCGACTCCCCGCCTTCCACTTCCCCGCCGCCTCCGCCCCCTCCACCGCCGCCTCCGCCCCCGACTCCCCGCCTTCCCCACTGCCCCCTTCCCCTTCCCCGGCAATTCAATCGGGGCGGCGGCGGCTCCTTCCCGTGCGGCCGGCTGTGCTGAGCGCGGCGGGCGAGGCGGAGATACGGGGCGGCCGGCTTCGGTAGCCCGCGCCGGCGGTGGAGGCTGCTACAAGCGGCGGCGGCAGCGGCGGGCGGCCTAGGCGCGTGGCGGAGAAGCCCAGGGCGGTGCGCGTCTCCGAGGGTGGTGGTGACCCGACGCCATGGATTTTTCGGCCACCCTCCGAGGGTGCAGCGGCGGCCGGCGGTCCCGCGCGGTCGGGGCGAGCACGGGCTGTGGCCGGAGCCGGTTCGGCGACGGGCGAGGAGGCGCGTGGAGGCGGCTACGGCGGCGCCGTTCGGGGCGGCCCAGTCGGCGGCGCCGTTCGGGGCGGCCCAGTCGGCGGCGACGCGGTGCGTTGGAGTTGGACTGAGGGAGAGGGAGAGAATGAGGAGTGGGTCCCATGTGTCAGTTGCAGTGGAATGGATTTGAGAGCTTAAATTTAAGGGGTGCTGTTGGAGTAGATGCAAAAAAAACAGGGCCCTCAAAAGTAGGGGGAGCCCTCAAATCAAAAGTAGGGGCCCTGTTTTGAGTAGTACTGCTGGAGTTACTCTTAGAGACTTGTAGCAAAGCGTACTCGGTTTACTTTTGTCATGGGCTTAGGTACCATGAGAGATTGGTAGGACATCGGCATCGGAAAAGAAAACTGAAGAACTCATAGAGCCAAGCAAAAACAGGTGGCTCATAAATGAAGAGGAGCACCTCACGATGACGTGAGAGCGTTTGAAAAAGCACTCAACATTAAATAATTAATGGTTTGGAAAGTCTTAATTTATGTGCTTAGAATGAACTTTTTTTTTGTTTATTAAAGAACAAATTTTGAGCCTCACTATCTGAACTTTTCTAGGTTAGGTTAAAAGATAAAACTTGAAGAACACGCGCCCCAATCAGTTTGAATCAAACGTTGATCGTCCAAAGTAGCGCCTTTGTAGTCATAGGATAGGAAGTTGCACAGATTTTAGAGGTGAACCAGATCTTACGTTGCTCATTTCGGCTTAAGTTTCTGGTTTATTTTTCACTATTTATAAAATTCGTCTTTTTTTAACTTTTAGCTTTTTTATTTTTTTGCTGGTTCTTTTGTCCATGTATTCGTTTGCGTTGTCCGTGATAAGCTAACATTTTTTTTCCTATTTTTAAAATTTAATTATACCAAATAAGTCACATTCAGGCACATTATAATTTTATCTACTACAGTATAATTTTATTTATAAATCACTATTTTTTAACCCAACTAAATGGGGCCTAGTGAACGACAAAGCCTAGGTTACAGCCTCTGGCCTTTGGTGCTAATGTAAGAGCAAGTTTAATAGTACAGATATCTGCTACCTCCAATACATTTTCATGTCATCAAAAGATAATGATGCAGTCAACTCATACAATAAGCTGGCTATAAGTTATCTCCATAAGAGCTCTCAATCATTTAATACATACATGGGTATTGATAATTTAATACATGCATGAGTATAACAATTAGTTCTATAGGTACATGTATGGATAATGCATCTTTTCCTGTGCTATAGCCTGACTCTTGCATGGGAGTCGGCTTGGCTCTCTCTCCTTTTCTCTCCCCTCTACATAGGACTATGTTGACATGGATTCACTTATAGTTAGCACAGTCAGCCTTATTAAATTTGCTCTAATGTGAACACCAGCGACCGCAAACAGTTGAGGGCTTCAGCACTGTGCTTTTCGGTTTGAAAGGGTGATAAGATGTCGACCTCTGAAATTAACAGGACTAGACTAGTGCACATTAACTTTGCTGTATGTCGGTAAGTGGGCCTTGATCTATCATACCAAACCATTAATTCGCCGGTCTACAGCTTCGGGCCTGTTTGGCAACGGCTGCGGCTTATGGCTTTTGGCTGAAATTTTTGAATTTTGGCTGTTTACGGTACAGATTACGGAGAGACAGATACTCACTTGTGATTTTGGCTGGTACAGATGTTGGGCTTTTAACGTGTAGATCGTTTAACTTGTAGACCCCATCTTGAGAAAATACTCCGTTTGGAAGTTAGGTACTGTAGCAAAAGCCAAAAGCCGCCGGCTTCGGAGGAAACGAACAGGCCCTAAGCTGTTGTGCGATCTAGATGTGCCACTGGGTCTGTGGAAAGTTCTTTCGGGTTGAGTCTGCAGAAATATTGTGGTTGCTACGTTTGTCACAGAATTTGGTACTGCAGGAAGCTGCAGTACATATCAATCAACGCGACTTAAATGTTATCTGAACCAGTCAAAGGCCGTGCAGGACCGTGTCTTGAGGAAATCTGGTCCTGATCAACTCGGCTTCGGCTTCTGGCTTATTTTTCACTATTTATAAGTTTCGTCTTTTTCTGAACTTTTGGTTTTTTGTTGAGCTTTTTTGCCGGTTCTTTTTTTTCCGTATTTGTTTGTATTATACATAATGGGCTAATATATTTTTTATATTTTTAATTTTTTTAAATTTAATTATGCTAAATAAGCCTCTGTCAGCTACAGTGCTTTTTTCAGCCAGCTACAGTGTTTTCAGCCATAAGCCATGAGCTTTTCAGCCGAACCGATCACCACCAGAGCTGCGCGCTGGCCGTAAAGGACCGTTTCTCGAGGAAATGGAGCTGCGTCGCCGGGCGTGTTCTTTTCGGGTACGACTTATTTTTAACTGAAATTTTTAAATTTTAGTTATTTATAGTATAGATTACTGAAAGACAGATACCCACTTGCGATTTTAGCTGATACAGATATTAGGTTTTTAACGTATAGATCGTTTAACTTATAAACCCTGTCTTGAGAAAATACTCCGTTTAAAAGTTAGATGTTGTAACAAAAGTTAAAAGCCGCTAACTTTTGACTTAAAAAACAAGCCAGCCGTCCAAAACCATTAATTTTCCTCTCCGCGTGCCCGTACTGAGGCCGACGTGGTCGATGCGGCCAAAAGCCATGAGCATAGGGCCTGTTTGGCAAGCAACAAGTCGGTCGGCTTTTGGCTTTTACTACAGTATCTAACTTTCAAACGGAGTATTTTTTCAAAACGGGGTTTACAAGTTAAACGTTGTACACGTTAAAAGCCCAACATCTGTACCAGCCAAAATTGTAAGTGAATATCGGTCTCTCCGTAATCTGTACCGTAAACAGCCAAAATTCAAAAATTTTAGCCAAAAGCCAAAAGCCGCAGCCAAAACAAACAGGCCCAATGGTTGGGTTTTCTTGACTGTTGATTATGATTTTTAATATAATTTTTTTATTTTCTGTTTATGAAAGGGTATGGAGAGATATTTATATACGATTTTGATCGATAGAGATAAAGTGCAAATAATATCTACTACAGTTGACTTGTACACCCTAATTACAGTAGATAATTTTCAAACAGAGTACTATAATCTATAAGTTAATTGTAATAGACACTATAGCGACTTTATTTATATCGAACAAAATCATACGTGAATTTCTCTTAGTCTCTATTATCTCACATAAATAATTTAAAAATCATAAATCATAATCCAAAACAACATCCTATATCTTTTGAGTCCGACCTATGATCCCACCGGTGATAAGCACCGAAAAAATCAGAGGCTTAGAGCACGGTGACATTCTTCCACAGGGTTTGGCTCTGTTTCCATAGCTTCTGGTCTCGTTATTTTTTGTTTTTCAATGATTTTTAGTTTTTGTTTTCTCTTAATAATTATTATTTATTAGATTAATAAGTCACAGTCATAAGACACAAGCCATAACAGAAAAGAACGTACCCTTTGATTTTTAGCTTTAAGAAACCGGTTTTTGAATAGAGTATCTTATGGTGGTTTCTATAAATAATTTGCAGAAATTATTGAAGAAACCGTTTTAAGGTGGTGATCAGTTGGGCTTAAAAGCTCATGGCTTATGGCTGAAAAAAGCACTGTAGCTGACAGAGCCTTATTTAGCATAATTAAATTTAAAAAAATATAAAAATATAAAAAATATGTTAGCCCAATATGTATAATACAAACGAATACAGAAAAAAAGAACCGACAAAAAACTCAACAAAAAGTCAAAAGTTCAGAAAAAGGTGAAATTTATGAATAGTGGAAAATAAGCCAGAAACCAGAAGCCCAAACAGAACCGATCAGGTAAATATAGTGGCTAGTCCTTTACTCTTTTAGTTTCTCTCATAATCAGCTAAAGTCTCAGTCAACACCTAAAATCCAAAACAATCTTAGAAGGGCCACCACAATCTTAAAAGGGCCACCACGAGTCATCTTTGACTGGCGAAGAAAAATTTGGGGGTGTGAATTGGACTGACGTACTTGAAACTTTGGTTCGGTTCGCAGACAGATATTTCTCGAGTTAGTGTATCCATCCATCCGATAATGAGTGTGCAGGAAGCTAGCTACGACTTGACTATGCGTGGATGTTCATCGCCACGCGACAGTGTGGCCGGATTGATTGCCGATGACGGACGGGCTAATGAGTAATGATTCGACCAGATTGGACGGAAGTACTGCATCAGTTTGATCAGAACGGCTTACCGGACGGTGGCGCGGTGGAGTCATATATCTTACTGCAGCCGTCGCTGTCCACCAGGCCGTTGGCGCAGAGGCAGCCCAAGAACCCGCCGGTCCGGTTGTAGCCGCACTTGCCGCCAGATTGCTCGCACCGGCTGCACTCGCCGGAGCTCAGGCCCAAGGTCACCTGGAACCCCTCGCGGAGCGCCTTGACATATCCATCTTTCCTCCACCCAGGGTCCTCTGCGTCGGCCGGGAGGGCTTCTCTGAGCACGGGCACTTTGTAGACTGCCTGGCACCCCCGCCACCAATCTTTGGGAGGCATGTCATTCTCCGGAAGCACGAAGGTGTTAGGCCCTTCGTCGGAGCCTCCGCAGTTGATCGGCTTGATGGTCGGCGGTTTGGGCGGTAGCGCCGGCTCGCCGAATGTGCAGTTGATGAAGAAGAAGAGGTAAGCGGTTATGTCGGGAAAGGACAGCCGAGCGGGCGGTAGGACGGTCACGTTGTGATCGACTATGGGGCAGCTCCCGCCGACGACGTCGGCGTCGGCGAGGGAGACGGTGAGGCTGTTGTAGTCAATAAGGTTTTGGTAAAACTGTCACAAACTATACTTCCATCTAGCGTTTCACAAAACCATAATTTTAAGTAATGTCATCACACGTAACAAATTTGACATCCATTCTTGCAATCTTGCTCATATGAATGTCTGAGTAGAAAAGACTATGCTCAAAATGGATCATCTATATATGTTAATGTCAGCATGCAGTCCTAGAGAATTGTTATGAACCAGATTCAACCGGCGAAGATTATAGGAGTGTGAAGTAGGACGACGGGGTTTGGATTGCTGGCGGCGTGGTGGAGGCGCTAGCCGACAGAGGGGCGTAGAGGGGCAGTGCGCCGGCAGGGCGCACCCAGGAGAGGTGAAGAGGAAAATAACTTCTTCTTGATTTCTTCCAATCATGCGGCAGCCCATATATGGCTAACCCCTAACAATCCATCTCTAATAGCAAATCTTAACTAAATAGGCAACCAATCTCTAATATTATATCTAGTAGAGACGGTCCGGGTGGAGGCCGGAGTTATGTAGGCTTGATGGAAAGTCGTTGAGTATCACGGACTTTATTTTAGAGTTTGAAGTAACTCAAAAGAGGAATTTTGGACACATGTAGCCCTGTAAACAACCGAAATTCCAAATCTGGCCCCCAAAGCAAAAAATTTCCAAATATGGCCCTCTGCCCGAGCGTGCGACCACCCGGCGCTGACGCGTGTCCGGTCGTGCGGTCCGGTACCGCACGACCGCACTGTAGCTGGGTCGTGCGGTACCAGACCGCATCCGCACGACTCCACTGTGCTGCGCTGCGACGTCTGTCGACCGACCGCACGACCGTATTTGTGAGAGTAAGTGGTACTGTATTTGTAGGTGTTTATAAAATAGAATGTGGTCGTGCAGTCGTGCGGTCATGCGGGTCGTTCGGTCATCAAGGCCCTGATCAACTCGGTTTCGGCTTCTGGTTTCTGGTTTATTTTTCACTATTCATAAGTTTCGTCTTTTTCTGAACTTTTAACTTTTTGTTGAGCTTTTTTGCCCGTTCTTTTTTTCCCGTATTTGTTTGTATTATACGTAATGGGCTAACATATTTTTTATATTTTTAACTTTTTTTAAATTTAATTATGCTAAATAAGCCTCTGTCAGCTACAGTACTTTTTTCAGCCAGCTACAGTGTTTGCAGCCATAAGCCATGAGCTTTTCAGCCGAACTGATCACCGCCAAGTTTACTCGTTCATTGCACCCTAGCGCAATTAAAGCTAGTGATGGATCGAGGCTAGTGAAATTAAAAAAAATGGACCAAGAGATCAGAGACAGAAGGTTAAGCTAGTGATCGATCGAGGCAGAAATTAACTGATTGAAGCAAGGAACTAGAGTGGTTGGTGCATAAGATTGTTTCCTCCGCTCGCGTCACCTGCATTCGGTCATGCGGTCATCTGCAGACGCGGTTGCAGCGCCGCACAGTGGAGTCGTGCGGTCTGGTACCGTACGACCCAGTTACAGTGCGGTCGCGCACACGTCAGCGCCGGGTGGTCGCACACTCGGGCAGGGGACCATATTTGAAAATTTTTTATTTTAGAGACCAGATTTGAAATTTTGGGTGTTTACAGAGCTACATGTGTCCAAAATTCTCGAAAGAGAGGAGGCCCCAGTCACAACTTTCTAGTCCACTGACTGAAGTATGAGTACCACCGAACGTCAGAAGCAACTGGCGAGCGATCCATTCAACACGGGCGCAGAGGCACCAATGGCCTATCGATACGCATTATACTGGAACCTAGGACGAGCCTCTCGCCAGCCACCATGAACACAATCTTGCAAGCCATTCATCTAACTACTACTACTAGCCTCCAGGTGAAAGCATCAGTAAAAATGACATGCGTTAATGTTCTGTCGGTCTGTCCATTTGGTATTTTGGCTCGATTTTGGTGCACCTCTTCTTCAAACTGAAAAGTCTTGATTTTGGCCATGTTTTTCGTGGTTGTTTATTGGAATAGATTCACAATCCTCTAGAGAAAATCTCTACAAAATTTCATATAATTTAGATATACGAATCAAAAGTTCTCTCAAATTTGATTTTTGAAATCGAGCAGAAAACACTATCTATTTGCCTGATTTTATTGTAGCAGCAGTTAGAGCGCCATTGAAATAGCGGTCAGACCGCCTAGGACCGGTCAGACCGCCTTTTATAAGCCGGTTAGACCGCCGGAAAGGGGTTATCTCAAGGTTTTATATTCTTGAGTCATTTGTCTTGAGTTTTTGGATGAAAACTCTATTTTCTACAACTTTGTAGTTGTGTGAGAATAAAATCTTGAATAATTCGGAAAAAATTTAAGTGGGCACCATTCACCCTTCCTTTTTTGCCATCCGATCCAACAGTTATAGGTGGTGATCGGTTCGGCTGAAAGCCTCATGGCTTATGACTGAAAACACTGTAGCTGGCTGAAAAAAGCACTGTAGCTGACAGAGGCTTATTTACCATAATTAAATTTAAAAAAATTTAAAAATAGAAAAAACATATTAGCCCATCACGTATAATGTAAACAAATACGAGGAAAAAAAGAACCGGTAAAAAACTCAAAAAAAGCCAAAAGTTCAGAAAAAGACGAAATTTATGAATAGTGCAAAAATAAGCTGAAGCCATATTGATCAGAGCCTAATCTAGCCCTACTAGAATATGTGGTAGACAACATTCTTTTTTTTTCTTCCGAATAATATGAGAATTTTTAGTATTTTTTAGTATTATTGTGGGATTATCTTGTCTCAAAGCAAAGATGTGACTCGAATAAAACCAAAATACGGCGCGTTAACGACCTCAACAACAAATAGCGGAATATATATTCTGAATTCCGAAGCAAGCGAAAGATCAAGAAAGCGGGAGGAGAGGAGGCAGACGCACCAGAATCACAATGGTCCGTGGTCGCGCCGTCGCCGCAGAAACAGGTGAAACCCATCCCGCCGTGGGTCTGGTTGCGCCGGTAGCCGCACCATCCGCGGGATCGCTCGCATCTGCCGCACTGCTCGGTGTGGGGGTTGTACCGCATCTCGAACCCACCGCTCAGCACATCACCAAATGACCCGTTCGCCGCAGGCGGACCCCCATACTCGCCGCGCAACTTGGCCTTCTTATTTGCATCCAGAACCGGCGCCACCACCACCTCCTCGCACTCGTACTCGTACACCTCGCCCAGGAGCCCATCATCCGAGAACACATACGAACTCTGGTTACATCCTGGTTCAGATGGACACCCACATAATTCCACAGCAGAGGGCGAGGAAGCGTTCTTCTTGCAGTTGTAGAGGAAGGTGATATTAGAGTCGGCGGGCGTGAGCTGCAGCCCGGAGTTGGTGATGTCGATGGTCAGGTTGAAGTGGAGGCGTGGGCAGGGAGTGATGGACGCCGCGACGTCGGAGAGGAAGATTGTGTGTGAGCCGTAGTCGATGTCCAGAACTCTATACCGGTTGTGTCGGACGGGGAGAAATAGAGTGGTGTTCTCGCAGAGGAGGCCGAGGCCGGGGTAGCCGCAGTCCGAGGCTGAAGACGAGTTCAGCCAGAATGGGTAGGCGATGGTCGTGTTGCCGCAGGTGGCGCTTCTGCAGGAAGCGCGGTTGGCGTCGGCTGCGGCGAGGAAGAGCAGAACGGGGAGGAGGAGCAGGGGAGGCATGGTGTGGACGAGGATGGGGTGGAGGAGACTGGGGAGGAGTGCCGGTTTACACGGCGGGATTGTGCGTGAGTCAAGTGAGGGAGTTGGGGTGAGAGTCTTGAGAACGACCGGCGCTTCGACTGACCGCGCGTGGCAGCTAACGATTGCACGGCCTTTCGTGCTTGCATGCCCCGTTATTCATTGCGGACCGCGACGGACCGCGCCGCGCGCCGGTGAGTGGTCACTGCTGAAAATGCATTTTTCAGGACAGTTCGATAAAGGGACGCGTACTGTTGGCACTCTGACAAGTAAAGTGTCTATGTATTGTAACAAAGTCCTAAAAAAGTGATGTATATTATTAAACATGATCCTAAACCGTATATTGATAGATTGTACATTCGATATATCTCACATTCATTATATTGCATGGGTCCATTTGGCTTTTTATTGATTCAATCTAAACAGTTGGTAAAAAGAGGAGCCCTAAATTGGATGAATAAAACGGTGGAATCTGATACATTGGCCGACTACAGATAGATGGATCTAGGCATCATGATAAATGCAGTATGATCAATTGATTGAAATTCAATTTTATTTATGTATTACTCAGAACTTATTTAGGGCAGCGGACCACATATAGAAGACTTTCTATAAAATCAATACAGGGATAAAATGTATTAGTAATAGCCTATAAAGAAGAAAAAAATATTCATAGCCTCGTACCTACTTGCGAAGGATATCGCTCATTAACTTATCTGAAAGTTGTACTTAGAATTACATGACAACACAGATTTTACAAAGTTAGCAAGCCAACTTACATAAACAATGGAATGTACATAAGGTCCTTGTTGCTACTTAAACGGGAGCATCATGATGGTGAACTAACTTAATAGATTGGCAAATGTTAATTATTCAGCTTTGCCTCATTTCTTGTTCCAGCCATCAGAGAAGCACGGTTCTACTTAAAAAATTTTTGGCAGTGAACACACAAATCTTTTAAGCACATAGATCAGAGATGTCATCCATGTTTTCTTGTATATGAGGAGCACAAACATGCCAGTTTGAATTAAATGCACAATGCATTCATGCATTTTTTACATGGCCAGTAGATTCCAATGATCAATGCACGAAAACCTAGAAAAATAAGAAGAATTTCAGTATGAAACCAAGTTTTCTACATATAGGGAAGGCACAGGCCACAAGCAGAATAATCGGAGGTCACTCAAATGACAATAAGAAGAATCAGAACTAACAATGTAAACAAAGTTTTGTGGTGACATGTCAACCCTCAAGAAATGAATGGAAATGTAGTGTTTGACTCACATAATCAAACTATCTTTGGTTTCAAGAACAAAAGTGCTCAACTACAAAGGCTTGGTGATAATTTTTAACTATATTTAACTATGAAATGGACAAACAGTGCGTGAGCAAAAAATATGCTCCGCAAAAACAAAGCGATCCTAAGTCAAAATTGTAAAATACAAATCATGTATGCATTAAGAAACAAAGAAAAACTATGCCTGAGGCCATGTACAAGTTTTGGTGAAGCCACATGGGTAATAACTGATTTTACGGAACAGCATGAGAGTGATCTCAAAAACCATATATTCCAAAAAGCATTTCACTTGTCCCTGAAAAATGTTGTACATATATATGGATGGAAGTAGAAGTTCAATCTAGATTTACACGCAACTTCCTATGCAACATAGATGAAGAGACTAAATCAAAGAAAATGAAGAAGGATCTTATAATGATCCCATTGGAAATAAATTTTAAGGGCGTCGAATCAAGAAGCAATTGTACTAGATGCTCATCAAGCTTACTGTCCATCACCCTAAAAAAGGCATGCACTTTGACAACCTAGAATGAATATAAGAGCATTTGGTGGTAAGAAAAAACAAATAGTACTCATCTAGTTTCAATATGGCAAGAAAAGTTCATTATCTTTTGCAGTTATCATTTGAAACTTCCTTTAGTTTTTAGGAAGGAAAACAGAGTTGGCTGATATGCTCCAACGCAATGGCAACATAATTAAACAGAACTATCCAAGCCAAACAAGTGATTCAAGTAACAATGGAGTAAAACAAGGCATAAGAAATAGTGGGTGGCTAGGTGCATAAGAAATTTTACGAGCACCATCAGATCAACCAAGCAGTTCTATGTTTTTAATCCATGATTGATTAGTCCAAGTATAAATCTGTTGGCCAAATTTAAGCAATTAAGGTTGACCACCATACCTCAGTGAACACAGGTTGAGAAGCAGGCAATGGTATGGGCGTATCACTTGCTCGTCTTGCTGCTTGCTCATATACAATTCCCACAACCACAAATCAAACAAACTACTAAAGACCACACAGTTGCAAAGATGGAGGAGGCAACACTACTTTTAGTTATGGACTAGAAAATGACACCATTTACATATAGTACTTCTGCATGAAAAGAGTATCCTTATTATTCGTGACCCCATTCAAGAGAAAATATTCATGACCCCAGTAACTGGGAAAGAATGTCCTCAATATGATGTACCAAGTGGCAAGTAGAACAACCAAATACAAAATGTTTTATATTTTTTCAATAAAAGCAGTATAGTTCTAAAGAGGCACTAAAGAGTTGTGTTCAGTTTTACATGAACAACTCAATGCTAATATCTTAAACAACTTGGATCTATATGGTGAGAAAAATAGAAAGCTAGAAATCATTACCTGAAGAGGTACCCATGCAGTACACCCACGCTAGAAATCATGGTGAGAAGAATCATTAACTTAGAAAGACCAAGCAGTACACCCATGCTGGAACTTGGATATGAAACAACTCAATGCTTTTCTCACCATACTAATCTCTAAAGAGGCACTCAGCTTAAGCGCTCGCTACATATGTTGCAACATGCAAAACGATCATTACCTGAAGGGATGTCTGGTGAGCGTAACCACTTGGATCTGCAGATGGTGCTGTTGTACCTAGAGTCACGCAGTCGCTCGGCGATATACCAGAGCATGCAGCTCCGACAGCCCCTGTGGCCATGTGGCTCATGCAGGAACAGGTGTTGGGTGTGGAGCACATCTGCTTGATGGCCTCCTCCATGTCCGCTTGGATTTGGCTCTCCACCGAACTAATCATACTGAGCTCTTAATTACGGAGGCAGGAGCAGCGACGACGAGGGTTGTTCCTCAAGAGGCAGGGGCATCTTGTACCAGGTGACATTGGTATCTGGGTTTTAGCAGTAGAGGTAGCCGGTGGTGCCACCAACTAGCCCACGCCATAGCTTTGGGAGCGACGTGTCCTCCGACGCGTACGGAGGGGCCACGTTTCCCGACACACGGTCGGTAGAGCCCCTCTCTCCTGACATCGCCACACTGGCATATCTGGTCTGATCTGTCTTTGGCAAGGCCAAAGAGTAGATTCCCCAGTAGATGGGAAGGCGTCGTGCACAGTGTGGCGGCTGGGAAGGCACAAATCGGGAGAGGAATTGAGGGGACGGGGGATCGAGGGGAATAAGAAATTGTATAAGATTCATGGTTTCAGTCGAAGGGAGAGGAAGGATGGAAAGTGAAGGAACATGTGAGAAGATTTAGAATAGTATTGTGATGAATCATTGTAATGTTTGTAAATGGGTCAATTGGTTTTGCAAAGATCACAAATGTGTGGAGTGATTTTGGGTAGATTTTCAGGATTTTGCGAATTGAGTCATGAATTAAGTTGAGATGACCTGAGTCATTAGATTAAGGTTGCATGATGCATGTCTTGGCTAATGTATGTCAAGTTATGAAAAACTTGTACCTATAAAATATTTGTTTGTCTTTAGATGTGCAGGGTCGCTTCGAGTCAACTGCGATCAACGGCGGTGATCGGGGCTAGGCTCATGGAGGAGTTCGGTGGAACCGAGACGGGAGATACTTGGCAGCGCGTGACAAGCTAGTGGTACACCAACACATATAAAGCATGGCCGTTGCTTGCAAAGGATGGTGATGATCGAGTCAACAAGAGGTATTTTGACCAAAAAACCGAAAACCATCTTGGATTAAAATCGTGGCACATAGGTGATGTGTTGGAGAGCAGTTTAGGTCAAGGTGGAGATGGTTTGATCAAGGCGGATTAAGGCTAGGGATTTAACGGATACACACTTATGCGCTTTGAAAAACGCGCATAAGTGGACTTAAGTGAATACAACCCGTGTGTGGGGTTAACGAGTTTTCCTTATTGTAATAGTGGATAGGATCCATTAAGAGGTGTAGGTGGCTGGTTGCCCACATATAAAAAGGGTTGGGATGGAGATATGTAGGGTTAACTATCTAACTTCTCTCTCATGTGTGCTCTCTAGTTTATGGTTAGAATTTGAGAGTGGAGCACTTGGTGTCCTCTTTATCCTTCAAGGTGGTGTGGCTGTAAAATCTCTATTTTCAAGTAAGCAATATATAATTTTTTGCATATTTTCATAGATCGAATTTGGTTTAATTGATTGACTCTTGATTTGGCTTCAAAGTATGATTTCTTGATTTGGGGGTATTTGAGTTGATTTCTTTGGTGTTCTAGTTTGTTGTGATATGTGGAAATATATCTAGACTCATTTTGGTCATCATCCATCCACGAGCAAGTTGTATTCACCGATTTTGATTTTGACTTGGTTTTGGTGAAACCTTCCAACAAACTGAAAAGAGTCTCAACTTTGGCCATGATTGTTATGATCGTTTGTTGGAATAGGTTCATAATATCCTAGAGAAGATTTCTACAAAGTTTCATATCATTTGCATCTATGGATCAAAAGTTCCATCAATTTTTGTTTTGAATCGGGGCTGAAAAACAGATTCTACTCTGTTCACCATTTGAATTTTCGACCACGTTCAAGCTTTTGACCACGGTCAAGTTTAAGATCATATCGCTTCTTGTTTCTTCGACCGTGTTCGGGCTTCCGACCCCTCGCATATTCTCGACCACGTTGGGTTTTCAACTGCTCACTGGTCATCAATCTCACTGGTCATATTTTCCACCAATTTCGATCATGTTGGTTTTAGACTACTCGTTGGCCTTCGACCACGTTGGTTTCAATCACGTTCATTTGACCACATTTGTTACGGCCACGTCAAATTTTGACCACGTTGGTTGTTTGACCACTCATTAGCTTGCAACCACGTTAGTTAAGACTATGTCAAATTTTGACCACGTTGGTTATTCGACTACTTGTTGACTTCTGACCACATTGGCTATGACTACATCGAATTTCTGATTGGTAGTTGATTTTCGACCACGTTTCTGATTGGTAGTCAAATTCCGACCACATTGAACTTCTGATTGGTAGTTGATTTTTGACCACGTTGTTTTCTCTACTGACTAGTTGTGTTCAGCTCCATTCTCTGTCTTTTCAAGTCATATATGGCTCTGTTTCTTTGGCTTTCAAGTGAGATCTCTATTCTAATCTCCATAGCTTTGTAGCTATCGGAGAAAAGGATAAGTGAATACTTGTGGCAAAAAATTAAAGGTACCATTCACCCCCTCTGTTGTCTATCCGGTCCTACAAAAAGCAGTTTTTGCTTTATCATGGGAGGAAAGACGGATAAGGGAAGCAGTGAGTAAATTGCACCAAATTGCTCAATCTCATTCGTCAGTCTTTTTCCCTCACGTGCATTGCTTGGACGGCGACACGAGGCACACTACGTGTGGGTATGGGACGGGTGAATGGATAAACTCTCACGTTATATTAGTAGAGACGTGTTACAATATTATGAAATTATACTTTAATGATAAATCTAATGATATAATTTTTGTATAGCTAATTTAAATAATTTTAACTTTATTGGTGATCAAACTATAAAAGTTTAACGGTACGAATTCTTTAAGGTTAAGTAAAAAAGAGCGGAGGAAATACTGCTTAAGGTGGATTGAGTAAACTATTACGACCTTCCGTTGAAGATGGATGTACTTTCTGCCGTTCACCTTTGTGTACTTTCTGACCTTAGGTGGTCTGTGATCTCTGTTGGGCCGAAGCCTACTTAGATCGGTTGGGCTTTAGCTTTTTAGCTTCCAGCTTATTTTTCACTATTCATAAATTTCATCTTTTTCTGAACTTTTGGCTTTTTGTTGAGCTTTTTTGCCGGTTCTTTTTTTCCTGTATTTGTTTGTATTATATGTAATGGGCTAACATATTTTTTAATTTTTTTAAATTTAATTATGCTAAATAAGCATCTGTCAGCTACAGTATTTTTCAGCTAGCTACAGTACTTATCAGCCATAAGTCATCAAAAATAAGCCTAAATGATCACCACCTTAGCGTACTGTTGGGACTCTGATGTGTTAATTATGAACTACAGCATTCAGAGTCTCAACAGCCGACAGCACGCTAAATAACGCGTCCCTTTATGGAACTGTCCTGAAAATTGCATTCTGACCAGCGACCACTCACCGGCGCGCGGCTCGCTCCGTCGTCGTCCGCAATGAATAACGGGGCATGCAAGCACGAAAGGCCGTGCAATCGTTAGCTGCCACGCGCGGTCTGTCGTGGCGCGAGATTTCCACGTCCAGTCGAAGCGCCGGTCGTTCTCAAGACACTCACCCCAACTCCCTCCCACTTGACTCACGCACAATACCGCTGTGTAAACGGGCACTCCTCCCCAGTCTCCTCCACCCCATACTCGTCCACACCATGCCTCCCCTGCTCCTCCTCCCCGTTCTGCTCTTCCTCGCCGCAGCCGACGCCTACCCCGCTAACTGCAGAAACGCCACCTGCGGCAGCACGACCATCGCCTACCCGTTCTGGCTGAACTCGTCTTCAGCCTCGGACTGCGGCTACCCCGGCCTCGGCCTCCTCTGCGAAAACACCACTCTATTTCTCCCCGTCCGACACAACCGGAACCGGTATAAAGTTCTGGACATCGACTACGGCTCACACACAATCTTCCTCTCCGACGTCGCAGCGTCCATCACTCCCTGCCCACGCCTCCACTTCAACCTGACCATCGACATCACCAACTCCGGGCTGCAGCTCACGCCCTCCGACTCTAATATCACCTTCCTCTACAACTGCAAGAAGAACGCTTCCTCGCCCTCTGCTGTGGAATTATGTGGGTGTCCATCTGAACCAGGATGTAACCAGAGTTCGTATGTGTTCTCGGATGATGGGCTCCTGGGCGAGGTGTACGAGTACGAGTGCGAGGAGGTGGTGGTGGCGCCGGTTCTGGATGCAAATAAGAAGGCCAAGTTGCGCGGCGAGTATGGGGGTCCGCCTGCGGCGAACGGGTCATTTGGTGATGTGCTGAGCGGTGGGTTCGAGATGCGGTACAACCCCCACACCGAGCAGTGCGGCAGATGCGAGCGATCCCGCGGATGGTGCGGCTACCGGCACAACAAGACCCACGGCGGGATGGGTTTCACCTGTTTCTGCGGCGACGGCCCGACCACGGACCATTGTGCTTCTGGTGCGTGTGCCTCCTCTCCTCTCCTCCCGCATTACTTTTCTTTGATCTTTCGCTTGCTTCGGATTTCAGAACATATGTTCCTCTGTTTGTCCTTGAGGTCGTTGACGCGCCGTATTTTGGTTTTATGGTCCTGCGAACAAACTAACTAGAGGAAAGGCTTGAAAACGAATAAACTGACCTGAAGATTCAAATTTGCCGTATTTTAATCGGCAAGCAAAATCAACTTCCGGAAGTAGCAGTTGTTAATTACACCAATTAGTTGATCCGCGCTTACTAGTTGCCTGAAGGAATCGAGTCTCTGTCGAAAGCTCTCTAATCTCTGGTACACTGGAATTGTACGCTGTCTTTCGGTTTCATAGGAACCAGAAGCAGCAGGATCATATAAACCATTCAACACGCAAATTCCTAATTAACTCCTCCTTTATCTCTACTTTTCCTGCATAAGTGTTTTCCAGTGGTCCGTTAGAATGGCAAGAAGTGGACAAGTTGTAGTAAGGGAGGGCACGGGCAAACGGAAGAAAGCCAGGGTCTGTCCTGTCCGGCGTTGGGTGTCAATATCATTCGCGAAACGGACAGACCGACAGAACATTAACGCACATCATTTTTACTGACGCTTTCAACTGGAGACTAGTAGTAGTAGTTAGATGAATGGCTTGCAAGATTATGTTCATGGTAGCTGGCGAGAGGCTCTTGTGCTAGGCTCCAGTATAATGCGTATCGATAGGCCATTGGTGCCTCTGCCCCCGTGTTGAATGGATCGCTCGCCAGTTGCTTCTGACGTTCGGTAGTACTCATACTTCAGTCAGTGGACTAGAAAGTTGCGTCTGGGGCCTCCTCTCTTTTGTCCTCTTTCAAGGATTGGAGTTTGGAAAGTTCAGCAATACAAGGAACTGGAGAAGATTTGGTACGAGTCCCTTGTGGATTTCTTCCGTTCATATTGAATTTATTGCGCGCCAGTGCCCAGTGTCGAATATGATCGCCCGGCCACACATATGTAGTCGTAGCTAAATCACGAGCTAACCAAGTACCCACAAATGGTCTAAATAAAAGAGTAATTACTCATTATAACCATTTTCTAGACAAGAACAAGCACCAAAGCAAAACAAATGAGAAAATGCAATGAAAATACTCTCACGTTAAGCTTAGAATTTCATATTTGCAATTTCTCGCTTTTTCTCTAAAAAAGGCTCATTTCCACATCCTTAGTTCATTCTTCATTTTTATTAGCATTCTCCTCCTCTTAAGATCATTCTCATCATTCTCCCCTTCCTTGACTAAAATCAAATTTTGGCTTATATTGTAAATAATGCGGTATAAGCATATTTCCATATTTAATTCCAGCCAAAACAATATATTTCCAGCATAAGAAGAATAAATTCGCCATTCATCTCCATATATATATATACATATATATATATATATATATATATATATATATATATATATATATATATATATATATATATATATATATAAAACTCCAAGGCTGCTGAAAATAACATGTAAAACAGACCTAGCAACAGTAAAACAACTAATTTCAGCATATAACAAATTAATTGTTTCATTATTGCTCTCAGAACAGAGTTGTGCAAAATCATAGATTTTAGCCTTCTCATGCACATGTCATACTCTTCATAATTGATCTAACATCTAGGAAATAAGACTTGAGCTCTGACTGATTGACTGCTAATAGACCCGAATAAACAGAGAACAGATCTCTGTCCAAATTCTGTACTGCAATATGATTACAAGCAATGAAATAAATGACAGTGGTCTTAGATGTTCAGGTAATTAGCAGCAAACTGAATAATATCTAGATTGCAGTAATACACAAGTCAAAACAGGACTGAAACAAGAAGTATACTGCACCAACTATCTGATCTAACCAGATTTTAACAAATCACTACATTCCTCACAATTTCTATTGCAGGTAATCAGATCTGACAAATAGATATACAATTATCTACAAAACGGTCTGTAGAAAACAAACCCTAGAGCTCAAGTCTGAAAACAATTGTCTAGATCAATTCAGTATATGACTAAGTTCATCACAGAGCATACAAATGCGCCCACAATCATTCACAGCAGCTCTCAATTTCTTGAACAAAATTACAGATCAAGAATAACTGCTGTAAATTGTAAAGAATCAAATATACTCACTGAGCAGACAGTACTCCAAACTGTCCAGAAGCAAATAATCCGAAGAAGAACTCAATCAATTAGGGCAAGGCGCGATGAACTCGCTGTCCCAGAAAATCTATCATCCCACTGTCGCAAGCAGGTAGATGATTCACGGAGATACAATACCACACTTCTGCTCTGTGCCGAAAACCAGAGAAGAAGCCGAGGTCCAGAGATGCCGCACAAGATCACAAGGATGCTCTGGCCGAGAGCATTCAAAGCACAATAGGAACCGGTGCCGCCTCCTTCTTCCTCGGGTAGACCTCCAAGGTCCCGAGTTCCCCAAAATCAGATTAGGGTTCACATGGGAAACCGAAAGCAAGGTCTCAATCGAAGATGGCCCAAAGACCAAATCTCCGCCAGCCGAAGAACAGAGAGGAGATCCACTCAAGAGAAGCAATCAGGGTTGGAAGAGAGATCCCTACCGTCGGGCTTTTCATCCCCTTTTGAAGAGGTGACGAGATATGGCTGCGGGGTGGCGTGAGCGGCCGGCTCCAAGGAACCCGGGCCAGCCCCGCCTCCGCCACCGCCCCTCCACTCGCCATCTCCCCATGCGCAGCCGAGAAATCCGGATCTGGGTGAAGGGAATCAAACCGCCGCACGGGAGACGCTTGGGAACGGCTCAGGATGCCCATCAGGGAGGAGACAAAGTCTCATCACCCTTATCTCCTTGCGCGGGTCACCGACCGGTGGGCCCCACCTTTAGGGTTTCCATCCCTTCTTTTTCAATTGGGAAATTCCCAAAATGCCCCTCTCAAATACAACAGCTTATACACTCTCCCCCTTTTTAACAAATAGTTATCAAAGGTCAAGAGGCTATGTAAAATCACTAAAACTTTCTTTCCTAGTTCGCTCCCTCAAATGATGCATGCTAACAAGTAAAACACAAATGAGCAAAACGAAAGGGCATGTATGCTTGAATGAAAATGCAGAACGTAAAAATGCTTTGAAAATTATTCAAAATGAGGTTCAAAATAAAAAGATACTACTTGAAGTCCTAAAAAATATACAAAACTATCTAGATCATGATGAGGCAGATATAACCAATTCAGAAAAGATAGCACAGTTTAAAGAATTCAAATTAATTTCAAGATAAACAAATATTCATAATTGACAACTTTATCTAAAGATATCCGAATAGAAGTTAAGCCATGTCAAAAAGATTAAATGAAGTAAAAAACTATAATTGGGTCTATTAAAGTGCTAAAAGTTTAATTTAACCAATTATGCTCGAGCACTTGACTAAAATTAATTTTGAGATTTTGAAAATTATTTTAATGTCTTATCTTAGAAAAGCATGTCCTAGACTAGAAGCCAACTACAATTGCCTTCTAATCTTCAATCATTTTTCACAATTTGACTAAACATTTAATCATTTGAATGATCTCAAGCCATTGTTGATCCTCTTAAGCATTACGCTTAAAAGAGTGGTCTTGGCCATACAAAACTCTCCCTGAGTTCATGTCTAGTGCAATGGCAAACTGTCTCAAGAGAAGGAATTACTGGGATTCATGATTAAGTACAAAAGAGATCATTAATTCAAGTTAGGAACTAGTTCATTAAGTAATGACATGATTCACTAAAAAACTACCACAACACTAAATAAATCTCAATTTAGATTCTAGACTTAACAAAGTATTAAAAACATGATATGAATCATAAAAAGATTACTAGAGAGCAAACTAATCAAAAGATACATCCTTACAAATTAAAAGATACCAATTGTAAAAATTGATATGTGTGAGTCAAAAACACCCTGAACTTACCCAAAACCCTGATGCTCCCAAATGCTATGCAATACTGATATGAAAATAGAGAATGTACAAAGCTCAAACATTACACCGCTTGTTGAGATGTAGTCGAAGTAGTCAAAACTGGAGCAAGCTGCATTCTAAGAAGTAATAGAGCCATCACCGGATGCTCAAAATAAGGTAGAGGATCCAAAGAGATTGACAAGATCCACATGACCTCCCCTCACCTAAAAAGCCTACATCAAGGAGATAGAAGAATTCGGTGCCTCGGTACTAGGATTAGTGAAATATGATCTAGCTATTTAGTACTGAGACACATGATCGGCAGAAAAAACTCCAAAGCGCGGGTTAATATGATATGCATGGGGACATTTTTTAGAGGTACCAAACCCTTCTCAAATTCTCATCGTGGACCAAAATGATGAAAATTATGTATAGGGGTAGCTCAGGACCTAAACTCACTCTCCTGGAACCTAGAACCACGTCGTTCTCTACCAGCTCCAAAAGAGTCAAAGAACCCATCTACAAACTGATGTCTAGAGGTAACACTAGGGACACTAGCTAGACGGGGCTGATTCTGAATGCTCCTCAAAACTCTAGCATGATCACGACGAAGGTTCTTGGCATGTCTAAAGCAGAGCTCTATGATGTAGACCTTTTGAGGGGGTCGTGCCTGATGAAGTAGAAGCACCTAAGTTATTAGAAGGGGTTTGGGCAAATTCAATAGACTTGAACACAGTCTTGGTCGACTCAGGAAGATGACATCTAGCATGCCACTCTCTAATGCTCTCATAATCTTAGGAGGATGGTTCATAGATTACTCATAATGGTTGAACCCTAAACTCCTATTGGCTTTGCTCACTTTAAATTGATCTAAAATCATATTTAAGTTCTTTTTGTCACTAGAGAACTTTTGGAGAGTTTTCTTCAAATAATCATTCTTCTTAGCTAGAAAGTCACAAGACTCATAGGCTTAGCTTCTAGCTGTCCTAGCATATCTCTCCTTATACATAACCACTTCTATCTTCAAGGCCTCGTAAGAAACAGTAAACATCCTTTATTCTATGCAACTACTCATGGAACTTAACTCGAAAAGCCTCATGCATATCATCTAAATTTTGTCCAAAGTTAGCATAAAATGCACAAGCTATTGGAGTAATAGAATCAACTTTCTTTGAAGCATTCATAGAAGCAAAATTTTTTATGATATTTATCTTGCAAAGTTTTAGTGAGGGCTCCAATTTTAGTAATTAGCGTAGGGAAATTTTCACAAGATTCAACTGTAGCACAAAAAAGCATCTTAATTCTTTGAGCCCCCCTAGTCTCACAATGTGCACATGAATATTTATGACTAAATTGGAGAAATGTTTCAGTTTAAATGGCAAATTTCTCTTCCAATTAAGCACAATCCTAGCAAGGCAAAGAACTAAGAGTATGAGCCACATTAGTGGCACCGAAATAAGTGACTCCCAGAGATCTTAGATCATTTAAGACCTTTTGTAACCTACCAAAGAGGGAATCAATGGACTATCTGTGTTCCAACTTGAGATTCTAGTAATCTTTCTTGAATTGGGTCTCTCACACTTTCTTGATTTTCGACGTACCCTCGTGATAATCTGAGAGAGTCATCCAGATCTCTTGTATGGATGCAAAATGAGCCACCCTATAGAACACATTTCTCCCTAGGACTTGGATCAAGAAGTTGTGTACCTTAGCATTTACCTCAACCTCAATAGTCATGGCAACATTGAGGACCACATCATCGTTATGCACGACAAAGGGACTCCTCAATTTGTTCCAAATGGCTTGGCATTGAGCTTACATATACATCGCAATCCTTGTTTTCCAATAGGGATAGTGACCCCATAAAAAACTGGAGGCTTGTTATAATACCTCTTCGATGTCATTGCGCAAAAGACCGGTTAGGATATACGAAGAAGAGCTAATCGGGCTTTGATTCCAATTGTAGAATCGGCTATGGCAAGTTAGAGGGGGTGAGTGACTACTTAAAATCTTCCCTGTGTATTAGCAACACAATACAATGGAAAAACACAAATCCACAAGTTTCACCAAAGCCAATAGCCAAAGGTCACAACACACTCAAGACTTTCAGGCTCGCCAGTTTGATCGTCGACTAGAGAGCGATTGGACCACTCAGCCGATCAGACTGGATCATAGGGGCGATCTGACCGCTCTGCGAACGGAGGCAAAAACTTCACTATCCACAACCAAGAAAATGGTTAACTCTTCTATCACTAATCTAACAAGATAAAACTTAGTACAAACCCTCCCTATGATGTCAGAGACCTATTACAATCGTTAATCTTGAATATCATAGCCAAAGTTTCAACCTTTACCCTAAATGAGAAAGATCGCACCAAAACCTAGCAAAAGATGATAACCTTGATCTACACTTGCTCATGCATCCTTAATGATCTAAATGATTTTGAATGGGTTCTCACATATCATAGTAAGCTAGATCATAGCACAAATTAGGAAAGAACAGAGAGAAACCAAAACTCCTTGAAACACCTTAAGAAGGCAAGGAAATCAAATAAGAACACATGAGAAACAAGATAACCAATTTTGATTTTCCATTACCATAAAGGATGAAGGATTACAACTACTCCACACCTTGGGAGGACGGAATTCTCACAAAATCACACATACAAAGCTTCCAACATAAGGAAACCTAACTCTAACTCACCCTCTTCCTTTTCAAGAGATATTTTCTCTCAACACACACAAGGGCTTATATAGTGGAGGGCTAATCACCTCACACCTAACCTAACAACTAGCACACACTTATTGGATACAATCACTTACAAATGAAAAAATCCGACATCCACACACAAACCGATTTTACATTTACACACATACATACTTCTCAAAACGTGACTTCCACATGGCTCTAATAGCTCGATAAGATGCTCTCACTTCCATGACGTGACCTAATCTACCTTAGGCCACCGCACAATTTTGCAAACCACCTCTTCACCCAGTATTGGATATTATACGCAATTGCCACCCATGGCCTTCGGATGTTTTTCCTCGAAACAAACTCCAAAACAAAGTCTGTGATGCTCAATGACTTTCCGTCAAGCCTACACACCTCTAGCCTCCACCCAGACCATCTCCACTTAAAATGGCCCAAGTCCAATGGCACATCAAATACATGCACTTGCCTCATCACGATACTTGTCTTTCTTCCGTGCTTTTCTGCTTAAGATGTAGCTTCACTCAGACTGACATGAACATCCATGGTATCAGGCTTCTTCCTTAGCATTGGTCTTGTCATTGATCACTAACAAGCATAAAGCCACTTGCACATCAAAGAACAAGCAATCGTTTCGAGCACAAGTGGCATACCCTTAACTCATTAATAAAACCAATGCAAACATGCAACACTTGATACTCCCGTCAAGATTTTCATCTCAACATATAACTCCCTGCCATATGTGACACAAACATAACATAACACATCCTAACAAGAACCCAAAGCTTATCGGGAGCAAACTCAACTAAAAACCAAATCAGCTTACTCAATTTAGCAAGAACTGGTCTAAATACCAACCAACGGCTTATCATACCGCTCTAGTCAACTTTGGTCAAACCCTGGTAGCAGGGGACCCGCTGGCTCAACGTTGATCAGACCACATAAGAGCACCATAAAACACTTTCTCTGGAATTTCGGTTAATCTCTTTTTAGTTTCAGCATAAAACTTCTAATCGAATGACACCTAATGCAAAGACATCTCCAAACATACCTACACAAATATTTGGTGTCCAATTTTCAAAGTGCATATGATCAGTCTAACCGCTCCATAGCCACCAGTTAGAACATCGTTGCTAGGCTGGTTAGACCGGTTACATTCTAATAGCAACTTTGAATCAAACTTAAACAATGCAATAACTAGAATTGCAAAGTCAAATATCTTTACTATTATAAAAATGTGAGTTGGTGGTCGTCGGTCCGTTCTTCCTTCTCTTTTCTCAGCTATCCGATTAAAGATCAGTTGTCCAGATTTCCATGTAAGTAGTTCTTCCGCTCCTCATAGAAAAGGTTAGGCCAACACGTGGGCCATGCTCCTCCTCTTCTTTTCCCCGCATCCTCCATCTCTCGCAACTACTCTACCTCTCGCAACGGCCGCCTCCTTCTCTCCCCCAAACTCTGGTGCCGTGCCTCCTCCTCCTTAGTGCCGCCACCAATTCCTTCCCCGTGCGGTAGCGTCTGGTCGCAGTCCCCCAACTTCCCCCAGCAGCATCGCATCCCCCCGTCGCCGCCTCCCCAACGCATTTGCCCGCCGCCTCCTCTCCCCATCTGCCTGTTGTCGAATCCCCACCTCCACCTCCCACAACCGCTGCCTTCTTCTCCCGCGAACCTTCGTGCCATGCCTCCTCCTCAGAGCTGCTACCAATTCTTTCCCCGCGCGACAGCATCTGGTCGCAGTCCCCCAAATTTCCCCAAGGCACCACCACCAATTCCATCTCCCATCGCCCCTCCAACTAGTAGTACGACGCTCGGTGACAACGGTCGGTGGATCGGAGAGAATGGCGCTTGGTGACAGCGGTCGGTGGATCAGAGAGAACGACACTCGATGATGGCAGTGGCGGCTTCCTCTTACTACGCCCACCTATGTAGCTCTCCTCCCACCTCTGCCACCCAACGTCGCCCGCCTGGTGAGCCTCTCTACCTCCTTCTACTCTTTGCTCGGTGCTCGTCGCGCTGTGGCGATTTTGATCTCCCAAGATGGTCGTTGAAGTCGGTGCCATGGTCGAATGGGGCCGTGGTCGAGGGGCCATGGCCGAAGTCGAGAGGCCATGGTCAAAGTCAAAATTGTGGTTGAAGGGGGCCATGGCCAAAGTCAAAGATCCGTGGTCGAAGTTGAAGCTGTGATCGAAGGGATGGTGGTCGAAGTCAGGCTGTGGTCGAAGTCAAAGGGCCTTGATCGAAGGGGACAGTGGTCGAAGGAGGCAGTGGTCGAAGTTGAAGGGCCGTGGACGAAGTCAGTCCGTGGTCGAAGTCAAAGGGCTGTGATTGATGTCAGGCTATGATCGAAGTCGAAGGGTCATGGTCGAAGTCCAAACCGTGGTCAAGGAGACAGTGGTCGAAGGGGGCAGTGGTCAAAATCGAAGGGCCATGGACGAAGTCGGTCCACGGTCAAAGTTGAAGGGTCGTGGTCGAAATCGAAGGGTCGTGGTCAAAGTCCAAACCGTGGTCGAAGAGGACAGTGTTCGAAGCTGAAGGGCCGTGGACGAAGTCGATCTACGGTCAAAATCAAGGGGTCGTGGTCGACGTCAGGGGCTATGGTCGAAGGGGGCATGGTCGACGTCGGGGCTGTGGTCAAAGGGGGTTGTGGTTGAGGGGCTGTGGATGAAGTCGAAGATCCGTGGTCAAAGTCGATGTTGTGGTTGAAGGGGGTGGTGGTCAAAGGGGGAAGTGGTCGACATCGAAGGGTCATGGTCATCGAAGGAGACAGTGGTCGAAGTCAAAGCCGTAATCGACATCGAAGGGCCGTGGTCGAAGGGGACAGTGGTTGACGTCGAAGGACCGTGGTCGAAGGGGACAGTGGTCAAAGGGGGAAGTGGTTGACACCGAAGGGCTATGGCCGTCGAAGTGCTGTGGTCGAAGTGGACAGTGGTCGAACAAGGTAGTGGTCGAAATTGAAGATCCATGGTCAAAATCGAAGCTTTGGTCGAAGGGGGCCGTGGTCGAAAGGGAAAGTGGTCGATGTCGAAGGGACATGGTCGAAGGGGACAGTGGTCAAAGGGGGCGGTGGTCGAAGAGGGAAGTGGTCGACGTCGAAGGGCCGTGGTCGAAGTCGCAGAACTATGGTTGAAGTCGAAGATCCGTGGTCGAAGGGGGCCGTGGTTGAAAGGGGAGGTGGTCACGTCGAAGTGCTGTGGTCAAAGGGGATAGTAGTCGAAGTCAAAGATTCGTGGTCAAAGTCAAAGTCAAAGCCGTGGTCGAAGGGGGAAGTGGTCGGTGTCGAAGGGCTGTGGTCATCGAAGGGTCGTGGTCAAAGGGGACAGTGGTCAAGGGGGGCAGTGGTCGAAGTTGAAGGGGGCCACAAAGTCGATGGCAAGACCCACAAAGTCTCGTACTCTCCATGGATTGTAACATGCTTTTGACCACGAGATGTGATCGATGGTTTCCGATTTACGACCACGAGCGTTAGTTGATGTGTTCTGACTTACGACCACGAGGTGTGGTCGATGTCTTCTGACTTATAGCCACGAGCACTGGTCGAAATCGAAGATCCGTGGTCGAACTCGAAGCCATGGTCGAAGAGGGTTGTGGTCAAAGGGGGAAGTGATCAACGTCGAAGGGTTATGGTCAAAGGGGACAGTAGTTGAAGGGGGTAGTGGTTGAAGTCAAGGGGGGCAGTGGTCAAAATTGAAGGGAGCAGTGGTCGAAATCAAGGCCGCAGTCGAAGTCGACGCTGTGGTCGAAGTCAGGGCCGTGGTCGAAGAGGGCCATGGTCGAAGGGGGCCATGTTCGACGTCAAAGGGCCATGGTCAAAGTCAGGGCGAGCAGGCTGGCGCCGGTAGTTGGGCGACAGGGCACAAGCGCACTGGAGGCCTGCCAACGTACAACCACCAGCGATGGTTGACCGCTCCTGAGTTATGATCACGCGCGATGGTCGACGGCTTCTAACTTACGACCACGAGGTGTGATCGACGACTTCTAATTTACGATCATGAGCACTGGTCGATGTGTTTCGACTTACGACCATGAGGTGTGGTCGATGTCTTTCGATTTATGACCACGAGCGCTGGTCGATGTGTTCCAACTTACGACCACAAGGTATTCTCGATGACTTTCGACTTCCGACCATGAACGATGATCGTCGATTTCTGATGTACGACTATGGGCCATCGTCGAAGGCTCCCAATTTAGGACCACGATCAATCTTTGACCGCTGCCATCTTACGACCACCAGCGATGGTCGATTGCTCCCGCCCTACAATCATGTGCGATGGTCAACGGCTTCCGATTTACGACGACGAGGTGTGCTCGAGAGCTCCCGACCTACGACCACGAGGTATGGTTGATATCTTCCAACTTATGATCACAAAGTGTGATCGACGGCTTTCGACTTGCTTGACGGATTTAAAAGCGTTTAGAACATATTTGTATGCATATTTTAAAAAAAATTTACCACCCGTGAGTTTTAAAACATGTAGTATGATAAATTTTAAAAATCGGTAGCAATGCACAGGCATTCAACTAGTTCATCACTAACATGGGGTGGCCATAACATTGTCTTATATATAGTTTTTTTTTGAAATGTATATAGATTCGAAAGTTTAGTGTTTTTCTCTAGAAGAACCAGCAGAGGTTGCGTGAATCTTTTCTAGAAAAAAATTCATACGAATTTGGAGAAATATTTGACGATAGTTATTTGGATTTAAAGCTTTAAACACCACCGTTTCGCTGAACCACCGACCAGCAGGCCATGAAGCTGGTACCTTGGGCCTTCCTCTGTTTTTTTTTACTTGGGCCTTCCCAATTTCGATTCCCCATATTGGTTGATTCCCCGTACCGGTACCTTGGACCTCCTTGCCCTTGCGGCGGCCGTTCGCCGACGCTTTGCCTCTTCTTCACGGCGCACACTGTTTGATTGGTTCAGAAAAGCAAACTACAGGATCTAAGTTCAAAGTATGAACTTTCTAAGCCCCGCAAGCCAACTGCACAGGAATAAGGCGAGAGCCGAACTCGATCGGAAGTTCGTCGGTGAGTCCCAATCTGGACTCGATTGCTTCCTGTGAAGTGAAATGCTTTGATTACTGGAATAGGACTACAGCTTATTTTCCAACCTGTCGCCGGTCGGAGTGGGACTCCACGGCCGGTAATTGTAGCCACACCAGATTTGTGACTTCGTGCTAGAGTGTGACATCATCACGATTTGATGAACAAAATGAACTAGTATTTGGACCGCAAAATGAACTGTAGGAGTGTCAATAAAAAAATGACGTATAGAGGGCAATGAATTCTAGATTTATCCCTTTTCTTAAAGTTTGTCTTCCAGGAGTATGGACTTATTCAGATACCACTAACCCAAACTGATTTCTCCTGCTCTTTCTAAGTAAATTTTATAAAACCACACTACCTTGATAAAACGACTACCGAACTATACTTTAAGTATCAGTTTCACAAAATCACACTAAATTTTGCATAGTATTTCACAAAACCGTAATTTTAAGCGTTGCTGTCATATGCAGTAGATTTGACATTCTACGCCCATTTGCCCAAACCAACAAGACCATCTCGTATCTGTTTGCTGCGTGAGGTAATTGCAACGTGAATAATAACTGGCTTGCCAACATGACTGTCTGTCGCAATTGGAGTTGACCAAAGGGCTTGAGCTCCTCTGTAAGTCGTTGCCCGAGCATGGAAAGTCCACGCAAGCAGAGGAAGGAGGTTGGGCCTGTAGAAGTAGAGCAAAGCATGGTGCGGTGTGCAGAAATGGCACGAAACTGAGTAGCCTTGCTAATATAAGAGGGTCTGAGATGTCAAATTTGTTACGTATGACGATATTACTTAAAATTACGGTTTTGTGAAACGTTAGGTGGAAGTATGGTTTGTGACAGTTTTATCAAAGCCTCAAGCTAGTATCGTTTCGTAACCAAAAAAAAACCCCCGGTAGCTTAGCTAGTACTGTCATGCCCAGCAGTGCAGAACAAGCAGAATCATTCCGAAACACAGCTAAACCTTCTAGATAGGAATGCCAAAGAATATCGTAGAAGAGCATCTTTGCTTTGACGCCAACCAAAAAGAAACGACTTCCCGAATCGCGACAGGACGGACAAGGGGAGGTAACAAGGGGACTTGCAGAGTGGCGGTAAGCTGGCGCGTCGCAGCTGGTACAGGCGTCCTGTCAACTGTCACGTGCCGTATGTACTTGGCTGGCCACACACCCTTCACCGAAACCTGCCGAAGTCGTGCTTCACGCACGGCTTATAAACGGAGAGGTGGCCACCAACCCGAGCCGGCACTGCAGAATCGTTGAGCCAAACGGGGAAAAAGTTGCCATGCATCTCCGCTGCCACCACGGCCGCCTCCTTCTGCTCGTGCTCCTCCTCCTCGCTGCTGCCGCCTCCCGCGGCCATCCTACCGGTGGCACTTACGACCCCTCCAAATGCCAGCTGCAAAACTACACCTGCGGCCGCGTCAGCGTCCGCTACCCGTTCTACCTTTCCAGTGCAGCGGAAGTGCTCCCGGAGTACGACGGCGAGTCGTACTGCGGGCACCCGGGGTTTGCCATCACATGCGACGGCGGCACAGCCATCCTGCAGCTCGACGATGACAACTACACTGTTTCGGACATTGACTACAACAGCCTCACCGTCTCCCTCGCCGACACCGACGTCGTCGGCGGGAGCTGCCCCATAGTCGATCACAACGTGACCGTCCTACCGCCCGCTCGGCTGTCCTTTCCCGACATCACCGCTTACCTCTTCTTCTTCATCAACTGCACATTCGGCGAGCCGGAAGTCGACGCCGTTCCCAAGACGCTACCGCCCAAACCGCCGACCATCAAGCCGATCACCTGCGGAGGCTCCGACGAAGGGCCTAGCACCTTCGTGCTTCCGGAGAATGACATGCCTCCCAAAGATTGGTGGCGGGGGTGCCAGGCAGTCTACAAAGTGCCCGTGCTCAGAGAGGCCCTCCCGGCCGACGCAGAGGACCCTGGGTGGAGGAAAGATGGATATGTCAAGGCGCTCCGCGAGGGGTTCCAGGTGACCTTGGGCCTGAGCTCCGGCGAGTGCAGCCGGTGCGAGCAATCTGACGGCAAGTGCGGCTACAACCGGACCGGCGGGTTCTTGGGCTGCCTCTGCGCCAACGGCCTGGTGGACAGCGACGGCTGCAATAAGATATATGACTCCACCGCGCCACCGTCCGGTAAGCCGTTCTGATCAAATTGATGCAGTACTTCCGTCCAATCTGGTCGAATCATTACTCATTAGCCCGTCCGTCGCTGGCAATCAATCCGGCCACACTGTCGCGTGGCGATGAACATCCACGCCATAGTCAAGTCATCGCTTAGCTTCCAGCACACTCATAATCGGACGGATGGATACACTACTAACTCGAGAAATATCTGTGTGTGAACGGAACCAAAGCTCCTAAACCAAAATTTGAGGGCTGAGGACAAAAACACAGGTCCAGTAGAACCCCTACTCAAGCTCTCAAAAGTAGGAGGCCCTCAAATTCACCCATCAAGCCCTCATTTCTGGGGACCCTGGAGGGCCCACTACTTTTGAGGGCCTGAGTAGGGGCACTGCTGGATCTGTGTTTTTGTCCTCAGCCCTTAAATTTTGGTTTAGGATGATGAATGGGTCCCACATGGCAGTGTCTATTAGGATAAATTTGAGGGCCCTAATTTGAGAGCTGCTGCTGGAGTAGATGTAAAAAAATCAAGCTCTCAAATGTTAGGAGAGCCCTCAAATCAAAAATAGGGGCCTTGATTTGAGAGCTCCTGCTGAAGATGCTCTCACACTCCCATATTTTTCTTCGCTCGTCAATGCCTCGTGGTATTAAAAGCCCTGATGGTAGAATGTCACCGTGCTACGAGTGTATATACAATAGAATACATAATTGATGTTTATAATATCTTTTATATTATTTATATGCAGTATTAAAGATAGTTTTTATAATAAGTTATTTTTTATATATCTTTATACACAACTCTTCCATATATAATATATCTCTTTTTTTGTGTTATAATCGACTACTATATAAGAGATGGTCTAAATCTCTATGCTCGCTGCGCTATATGCCTATATTATCTTTGTGTTCTACGTGATAAAACTTATATATCATACTATTACACATGCTCTGAGATCTAATTTTTCAGTGGCTATAGACAGTGAGTTCATAGGTCAGACTCGAACATATATGTGGATGTGCTCATTTTGGCTTATTTTCACTGTGCATCATTGTTCTGCTATTTTTTACACTGTAGTTGCTGGTAGTGTTTTCAGCGTAACTAAATTTAAAAATTTTAAAACTAGAAAAAATAGGTTATTCCAACACGGACAATACAAAGGAACACGAAAAAACTGAAAAAATCAGAAAAAGACAGAATTAAGAAAAGAAACCAAAAGCTGAAGTCTACACAAACGGAACATAATATATTACTATGTCCGGGGCTTTTAGGCACATCGACCACGTCGGCCTCAGTACGGGCACGGGGAGAGGAAAACTAAAGGTTGTTGCACAGCGACGCAGCTCCATTTCCTCAAGACAAGGTCCTGCACGGCCTTGGACTGGTTCAGATATCATTTAAGTCGCGTTGATTGATATCTACTGCAGCTTCCTGCAGTACCAACCCGAAAGAACTTTCGGAAGACCCAGTGTCACATCTGGATTGCACAGTAGCTTCATCTGAAGAGTTGTACACTGTGGCACTGTGCAGAGTGCAGAGTCCTGTGCTCCTCCTGGAACCTGACACTACGGTCCAAACAACGGTTCCCGGCAAGAGCTAACCGGCGAATTAATGGTTTGGTATGATAGATCAAGGCCCACTTACCGACATACAGCAAAGTTGATGTGCACTAGTCCAGTCCTGTTAATTTCAGAGGTCGACATCTTATCACTCTTTCTAACCGAAAAGCACAGTGCCGGAAGCCCTCAACTGTTTGCTGTCCTTGGTGTTCACATTACATTAGCACCAGAGGGCAGAGGCAGTAACTTAGGCTTTGTCGTGCAAAAGTTTAAGATCTGGTTCACCTCTAAAATCTGTTCAACTTTCTATCCTATGACTCAAAAGCACTACTTTGGACGATCAACGTTTGATTCAAACTGATGGGGCGCGTGTTCTTCAAGTTTTATCTTTTAACCTAACCTAGAAAAGTTCATATAGTGACTAAGTCTTAAAATTTGCTTTTTAGTAAACAAAAAAAAGTTCATCCTAAGTACAGAAATTAAGATTTTCCAGACCATTAATTTTTTTAATTTTGAGTGCTTTTTCAAATGCTCTGATGTCATGGTGAGGTGCTCCTTTTCATTTCTGAGAAAGTGTAAGCTTATCTAAGGTGCCTTGAACATATGTTTTTGCTTGGCTTTATGACTACTTCAGTTTTCTTTTCTGATGCCGATGTCCTACCTATAAGTATCTGTCATAGTCTATATGTTAACTGCGACTTTTAAGGACCTAAGCCCATGACAAAAGGTAAACTGAGTACGCTTTGCTACAAGTTTCTCTAAGGTCCCCTAGTATTTTAGTCTCACATGACATGATGCACCATATCTCAAAACTAAGAAAAAGTTAAAAAAAAGGAAGATTCTGCATCTTGCTCCACTGCTGGTGCAAGATCTGGATTTTTCAAAGTGCAGGTTGTTGTCCATCGATAGTCAAAAGTTATAAATTCATCCTTTACATTATGGCCAAAGTTTCCAGGCTTTGGAGATTCGCATGTGACAGTTTTACCAGGAGGAAACAGCAACTTGGTCAAGTTAACCCATGTTTCTTTCTTCTTTGTATAACATTAGCAGCAGATACAAAATCTTCTCTTACATTAGTACTTAGGTTCCAATAAAGAATATGAATCAATTGACAGAAAACAATAGACGTTCACTTATCCAATCTTCATTTAGACTTTATTTTCTGATATTTTCTTATCTCTTTTTTTGACTTATTATGCAGGATCGGGCAAGAAATCGGGCAAGAAAAATAGGACAGCAATTGTAGCAGGTACCTACACATACTTTGTACCTGTGCCACATTCACCAATAGTAGTTCAGGCGGTTTACTTCGTAGCTTTTTATTGTTTGAATGCCGCACAAGGGCAGTTAGTGAGCATTTTTTTATCAACTATAATTAATCAGTATATGTGAAATATTAGCTGATGTGAATAAATAACAAAAAGAGCTCCTTAAACTTGAATTTGAATTGTATTCTTGATTCTAGCTACTATAACATAGCAACGAAATTGTTAGTTTTACCAATTCACTTTCTCAGTTGCAAACAATACTGTTGCTCCTTTCTGCAACTTATGCAATGTTTACACTGAATATTTATAGTTGAGGAAAGTTAAGAGATGAAAATTCCACAAAAAATGGTGATTTGTATTGTGGTTTACAGCTTGCAATTAACCTATCTGTACATTCTTCTACTAGGTGCTACAACTGACCGCAGCAATGTCAATCGCTAACCTGTTCGATCTTCATTCGCTATATCAGGTGCGGTCGGTGGATTCTCTGCCTTGCTTGTTGCTGGCGTAATAGCCATTTTCTTCGTTCGCAAGAGAAAGCACAAGAAGGTCACCTCGTCTTCGAAGCTCCTCAAGTATAGCGGCTCTGACGGGACCCCACGTTCCAGGGGCGGCGACATGGAGTCCGGCAGCATCCAGGACCTGCAAACGCACCTCTTCAGCTACGAGGAGCTCGAGGAGGCAACCGATTCCTTCAATGACAGCAGAGAGCTCGGCGATGGCGGCTTCGGCACTGTCTACAAAGGTACATATGCTCTGTTAAGCCACTGCGTCATCGTAGAGGTGGTAGAAAGTGCTATCCGAACTCGTCATCCTGTCCATGTTAAACACTGCGTTAGATGTAGTGCCGAGTGGTGCATGTGCTAAGCCATGTTAGATGTGACAACAGCTGACGCATCCAACTCTAATTCGATTTTCTTCTTCATTTGGAACTCTAATCCCTAATACACACACACCACCCACACACACACACGTTCTGCAAGTCATGTTATTGCGGGTTTCAACTTTCAAGAGGTTGATTGATCACGGCAAATCGTATGCTTACTAGCACTAGAATTCCTCGTGATGCTGTCATATGAATGCACGTAATATTCGTATGTCAAACTACCAAATAATGTACATACTTATACGGGTCTGCTGTGCAATTCTGTACCTATACAAGGCTAGCTCTGGGTTTTTATGTTCAGGATTCCTCCGAGACGGGCGCGTGGTGGCGGTGAAGCGGCTGTACAACAACAGCTACCGGCGCGTGGAGCAGTTCGTGAACGAGGCGGCCATCCTGTCCCGGCTGCGCCACCCGAACCTGGTGATGTTCTACGGCTGCACGTCCAGCCACAGCCGCGAGCTCCTCCTGGTCTACGAGTTCGTCTCCAACGGCACGGTCGCCGACCACCTGCACGGCCGCCGCGCGCCGGAGCGTGCCCTCACGTGGCCACTGCGCCTCAACATCGCCGTTGAGTCCGCTGCTGCGCTCACCTACCTCCACGCCATCGAGCCGCCCATCGTGCACCGCGACGTCAAGACCAACAATATCCTCCTCGACGCCGACTTCCACGTCAAGGTCGCCGACTTTGGCCTCTCCCGCCTCTTCCCGCTCGACGTCACGCACGTCTCAACGGCCCCCCAGGGCACACCAGGGTATGTCAAGTGGCACTTCATACAAAGCCAGTCCGGTGGATTGAATAGCTGCGCAATATTGAGTTTTATGCAACGACCAGTCCGCTTAAAAGCTTAAGCAAATGAATAAGGCAAACAGTCTTCTCGTATTTCAACATCTAAATAGGGTTCATCATTTCAGACGAAATCGTGGGTATTTGAAATGTATTCAAATTTCATCCAAAATTTGGTTACATTTCATCAAATTTCAAATGCTATTTAAAAATTTCGTCCAAACTTTTGGCCGAAAGGAACCAAATTTCGGTATTTCGCTTGTTTCGCCGACCTCCGAAATTTTTTTCCGAACGAAACATTTAACCCTATTCTAAATTTCTAATCGTGTTCTCGTGCATGGCAGGTATGTGGATCCAGAGTACCACCAGTGCTACCAGCTCACCGACAAGAGCGACGTCTACAGCTTCGGAGTTGTCCTGGTGGAGCTAATCGCGTCGAAGCCCGCCGTCGACATCACCCGGCAGCGCAACGAGATCAACCTGGCCGGCATGGCCATCAACAAGATCCAGAAGTGCCAGCTTGAGCAGCTCGTGGACCTCGAGCTCGGCTACGACTCCGATCAGGCGACGAAGAAGAAGATGACGATGGTGGCCGAGCTGGCGTTCCGGTGCCTGCAGCAGAACGGCGAGATGCGGCCGCCGATCAAGGAGGTGCTCGAGGTGCTCAGGGGCATACAGGATGGGTGCGTGATGGAGAAAGACGAATCAGACAAAGACAAGGACCTTATTGTGCCCTTCTCTCCTGATACGGTGCATGCTCCGTGGGATAGCAGGACCACGACTCCTAACACCAGCCAGTGACAAGCTGAGTAGATTAGATCAGTGTTTGAGACCGAGCTTCTATCCGTGTTTGTCTGTATTGCTACTTACTACTTAGAGGCGTGCTTTGTTGTATGAGCGATGCGAGATTTTTCTTCTTTTTCTTCTCTTTTTGCTTGCTGGTGATTTAAATGGGTTTGTTGGCTACCAGAACAGAGGCAATGTGCATAAGAGTGGTGATGATACATATGAATACAGAGTAGATGCTATCATTTGAGAATAGTCTGCCTTTGCATTTTGCGTAGATTAGTTTGCCTTTGCAATTTGCCTACCTTATCAAAACAAATCTGAAAACACTTGTTATAAAACGCACTTTGAGATATGAAACAATAAAGCTTATGTTATACGTGCTATCTATTATGAGGTTTACAGGGGAATAAATAATTTTGGGAAGAAGAGTCCCAAATGAGGAAGGAATAGAGTCCTAATCGGCAAAAGAAATAGAGACCTACTCGAAAACAGGAATAGTAAGTTGCTTGAAAACGGAAACAACACTTTGCTTGGAGATGAAACAGAGTCTTCAAAGATAATGGTGAAGAGTTGTAATCGGAAGCACTTCGAGTAGCCCACATCTGATTCAGTCGGCGCAAACACTTTTCAACACCACGATGGTGCAAGTCGGTGCAGAGTCCATCACAAAAATAAAGATAATCTCAATCATAACCTCCGATCAGTCCACATTACCGACCAGTTACTGATCAAAATATATATTAGAGCGAAATCTGATCAGATTCTTAAGTGGTTGGACACGACAATATTCGGATAATAAAATATAATAACCTCCACCTTGATCTGAATTCCTCTGGTAGCAAAAAAGAATAAAAAACCTCTCGAATAATTTGTAATACACTTCTTTTGCGTCAAACATTCGAAAGAACGAATGAGTAATATCGACCAAATTTGAGCATAGTTCAGATTTAGTGGTATGAACTGACTTTGTCATCATATCAGCTGGATTATTGAAACGCCACGTGCCATTACCAAGGGATAATAACACTTTGGCAACAGAATATTATTCATTTGCTTGGTAAAATACTGCTCCAATGAACAACAAACACATCATATTGTTACAACAGAACAACAGCTAGATATAGTACTTTCTTATTACAATACTTTTGCCACGCATGGCTAAAGACTTTAATACATAATTTTCTAATTTACAATAATTCAACTATTCAAATATCCTAACTCCTGAAAATGAAGCACTAAAGGTAGCTCGTTCAACCCAACCTCCAAGTAAGGCATCCAACTTGCAGAGGTTCTCGATATGCTTGCCCTGGTCCTACGCGGCATCTTCTAGGCTTTGATTACCCCACGTCCAACCTGAGATAGTTCTCGGCCGTATAGGGATTTAACAAAGGAATTCACTGGCAAGAATGAGTATAAATGTACTCAAGAGCACAAGAAAATTTTACTTGTTATAAAATGCACAGTCAGATATGAAACAATGAAGAATAATCAGTAGCATGAGACATATTTGACTTGAAAAACCTTTACGGACAAAACTACAGACGCACAATCGACAAAACCATTATATGTGTAACGCCCTACGGTCCAAACCAGCTTAGGCCTAACCCCATTTTGGATAGGCCACGCACACGTAGCAATCTGGTTGCACTTTTGTCCTTACTTCGTGTAAAACGGTTAACCGGAGGTTATTACCATTGGAAGTCTTAGCCTTATATGTTAGTGCTTCTCAAGCTAAACTAGTAAGGTGGGACTAACACATACATATAGGCCATCATAGGCCTAATTCTATAGGGGCCGAGGTGTCACATACACCCTCCTCAAAGGACCCAACGTTTTCGTTGATCTAACATACCTACATTGGGGTAAATGATCAAGATCTCCTCTCTTGGCACATATCCATGCGTTCAGTAGCAGCACATATGCCATGCCGTTTGTTCACTCCGGGCCCACATGCGCCATATGCCCGCACCCCTGATTTGCACGTGCTCATGTAACCGCAAGAATCGGCTCTAATACCATTTGTAATGCACTAAAATCCAAACCAGCTTAGACCTAACCTCATTTTGGATAGGCTATGCACACGTAGCAATCCGCTTGCACTTTCGTTCTCGCTTTGCGTAAAACGGTTAACCAAATGTTACCACCATTGGAAGTCTTAAACTTATATGTTAGTACTTCTCAAGCTAAACTAGTAAGGTGGGACTAGTCCACACCCTCATGTGCACACACGCATGGGCCATCATGAGCCGAATTTTACAAGAGCAGAGGTGTCACAATATGGATGAGAAATTACAGAATGCTCTTGGTGTATTACATGCGTAGATAACTTACGTTGTATGTGCTATCTATCATGAGGTTTACAGCGGAAAATTAGCCTTAGAAACAAGAATCCCAAATAAGGAAAGAACAGAGTCTTAATCAGCAATAGAAACAAAGACCTACTCAAAAATTGGAATAGTAATCTTCTTGAAGATGGGAACAACACCCCGCTTGAAGATGAAATAGAGTATAAGAAGATAACGATGAAGAATTATAGCCGAAAACGTCTCGAGTAGTCACATCTGACTCTAGTCAACGCAAATACCTTTGAACACCACGATGATACAAGTTCGTATAAAGTCTATCACGAACATGAAGATCCTAACCATAACTTCCGATCAGTTTGCATTACCGACTAGTTATTGGTTAAAATATACCTTTGAGCAAAAACTAATCGGACCTTAAAGTGGTCGAACCCGGTCAAATTCAGATCACAAAATACAACAGCCAACGAAAAGCAAGACAAACCGAGAAAACGCTCCCTGTAGCCAAATAACATATGAACCCTACATTGGAACATGCAGGCTCGAATATCTCGTGATTGCGTTAAGGCTTTAGACTTTGCACAAAGTGGCGGCAAATGTTTCTATTTTTGTCCCTCGTGATTACAGACAATAATGGTACACTTTTACATGATGAAATCCTACTGGTGTTGCAAAACAGTGTTAATTAACCGAGGAAGTTACCAGTGTTGAGATGTAGCTCTTGATGGATGATAATTTATTCCAGCAGCTTCCTGATTCTTTTTCCGTTATTAAACAGTTCTTATCCATCCACTGTGGGAACTGCTGGTGTCATTCCTCGCTATACGATGTAATACAGTTGCTTGATTCGCATGCTATGGTATTCAGACACAACTCCATGAATTGTGCAGAAGATCACATCATAGATCACCAAACCAAGCATCTTCTCCTCCTGAACTTGTCGACATCATCTGAACTCATTCGTGGCTTTTCGGGAACATCCACTGTTTTGGATTTCCCAACTCGACTATCTAAGCTCTTCCGCGAGATCTGTGAGCACTTTGCAGCTTCTTCGGGTTTGCCGCATGCAGGCTCAGCATCTTTACTAGAAGTGTCATCCTTTGCTGTTATCTCTTTCAGATCAGTTTTTGCCGATTTTTTGCCAAGGCTCGACACAAACTTCTTCAAGTGCCTGATGTAGTCAGGATACAGCTCAAGATTGCAGTGGCCGCCACCATTTAGCCACAATGGTGAATATTTTACCTTGCAAAGCTCCCATAGCTGTTTTCCATGGGAGCAGTCAACAACATCGTCTGATGTACCCTGGTATAAGTATTAGAATTATTCAGTTATGACAATTACAGCACCAGAATTCTAAGACAGCACCTACGGTGATAAATAATAACACTCTAAAACAGGACACCAGTTATTTCACCTCCATAACTTTGACATCTGCTTATTCATTTACTTCATTTATGTTTACTTTTTTTCATACTTGGCTTGGTGAGCATTTACACATGAATCTTCTACTTTGCATAACCAACTCAAAGATAGAGAATCATGTATCTTCAGGTTCTCAATGTACTGGTGTTTCAAATCCAAAACTAATCTGTATTGTTGGGGAAAAACCAAAGCTAATCACACCAAGGATCCAATGTAGGAACCAGTCACTAGCAAAAAAGAAAAAAAGAGTAAACAACATAACTTACATGAATGACCAGTCACTAGCAAAAAAGAAAAAAAGAGTAAACAACATAGCTTACATGAATGACGAGCACTGGACAATTTACCATGCCAATTTTGTCGATATTCTACAAAACGGAGGAAGAAGATATCAGCCATTTAGCAACCACAACTCCGGGGGGAGGAGGGAGTCAAATTTACCTTGTAAATATCAAACCAAAATGTCCTTTTGACTGGATATAGTACTCTTAGTCCAGATAAAATGGGACTGTGCAAAACCACAGCCCGCAAGTTTGGCAATCGTGAAGCAAGATCAATGGTTGGACCACTTCCAACAGACTGACCATACAGGATTATATCCTCATCTGCGACACCATATTTTTCCTTGAGGCAATTATACGCTGCTTCAATGTCTGCATATGTATTACACTCAGTGGGCTGTTCAATGGAAGAATAAACTGTCCATTAAGATATGGTTACGTAAAAGATTAGCTTTACTACTTAAGTTAATGATGAAGCAACCAACATAAAACAGCTGAAGGGATACCTTCCCTGTAGACCTCCCATAGCCAGCATAATCATACCTACAAAACATGTAGGCCCTGTTAAAATGATGTCAGAAAAAAATTCCTAATTCTAACTGTTCTTGTTGGTGCAGGGCACTAACTTTGGTCATAAATCAAGCACCAATGTAGAGGGAAGTCAAGAAATTGAAGGAGGTCGAATATTGCTCCAAATAATATAATAGGGCAGAAATCGAGCATTTGAGATGCAGTAGTTCAATTGTGAAGCAATCATATTTCTATGTGATCCAGAATACACTTTGCAAATTTCCTAGAGCTTTCAACTCAGAAGATTATTATGGTTTTTACGCAACATATATGAAAAAAAATACAAAATAAATTTTAATTTCAGTCCATATGTTATGGATTAGTTATGGTTATAAAAGGAAATATGCTACAGCAATATAGCCAATCTTGGGAGAGTGAGGTTTCTCCCTTGGAATCCTAAAATATGATGGACATCTCTCTGCATAATTCCAATCACTAAGTATATAGGTGATCCACCAGACAGACCCACCAATTATGCCTCGAAATACAAGACACCATCTCCTCATCTTCGAAAAGGTTTCTTGTGTAAAATCCAAGCTACCTCCACAAAATACATTATCTTGCTTCTTTGGCACACCTACAATGTCTGGCACAGTACTATAGTCCCGTTCTTAGCATGCAACTAACAAGTGATAGCCTGGAATTATTAAACCCGAAAGTGAGTTACAAAGTTCTCTTTTTATGCATCCACAAACAGCACACCAACTACTCCTGTACTCTGAAGCCCCTTTTCCCCTTAAAACTAGATCCCTTTTGCCCCAGTTGCTCCAAATTTCCAAAGAAATTCAATACAGTATTTCCTTACCATCAAAACAAAAATCAAATAGACCTTTGGGGAGAAAACAGCGATACCGAAAAAAAAGTTGATTTGCCATGGCTGGACAAATTACATAGTGTTAATAGTGCAACTAATAAGAGAGGGAAGGCGTGGCAGCTTACACAACAAGTAAATACGAGAAATTTCGATATTTGACACTGAATACATGCGCCTCTCAACTTTTAACTCCCAATTCGCACGCTTTTGGAAATTTAACCCTGTCACTGCGAATTCTTTTGATTCAAGGGATTCTCATCATTTTCTCTCCTTTTCTATTTTGACACTTGTCACTGCGAAAATGAAGAGAATCTCTTGAATCAAAAGAATTCGCAGTGACAGGGTTAAATTTCCAAAGGCGTGCGAATTGGGGGTTAAAAGTTGAGAGGCGCACTAATTCAATGTCAAATATCGAAATTTCTCAGTAAATACAGGTGAATTTCCTCCGCAGCTAAATATGACGGCCATTTGTGTGTGATCCAAACATCTCTAACCAATTTCATGTGCTACGAGACAATTTCCATCACCAAGTCCCAAAATTAGCGTAAAACACATCGCTTTGCATAATTGCAGCAACCAATCAAGAAATGAGCACACCAAATCTAACAATAAATGCACACGAAAAATCCAACATCCCGCAAGTAGGCACCTTTCCCAAACCCCTCCAGTATGTTCCCCCCAACGGAAAACCTCTAGCTCCCAGCCAAATCCAGCCTAAAACTAGCAAGCGAACGAGCTGAAGCGGGGGGGAGGAGGAGCATTACCCGAAGAGGTTGACGCGGAGGCGGCGGCTGAGCTCGACGAAGAGGCCGTACATCTGTCCGAGGTCGGCGGCGTTGCCGTGGGAGTAGAGCAGCGTGGCGGAGGCCCGAGGGTGGCGCACGTACACCCCCACGATCTCGTTCCCGCGCCACGTGCGGAGGCGCACCACCTCCGTGCCGTCCTCCTCCTCGGCAGCCGCGCCGGAGGAGGAGTCCCCGCCGCCGTTGCCGTCGCGCCTCCGGCGGCGCGCGGAGGGGCTGGAGATCTCGGGGATGAGGAGGCGGCCGGTGGCGGCGTGGGCGACGACGGTGTAGGACGGCGGCGTGGGCGGGAAGAAGGCGAAGCGCGCGGCGATGGTGGACGTGACGCCGCCCATGGTCGGCGTCTCCGGGGGGAGTCAGCAGCGCCGCCGCCTCGGGGTGCGCGGCGGCATGCGAGGAGTGTTTGGATCGGAGGGTTTGGTGGAGAGAGGTGGGAGCTCACTACTGCGAACCTTTTTCTCTCTTCTCGTGTGCTGATTTGGGAGTTTGTTTTAGCTGGCGTTGGATTTACCGAGAGGAGCGAAGCCGTTGGCCTCACCCGGACAGGAATGTCGTGGGTCGGCTGAGGCTGCCAGCCGCCACGGACATGCGAGAATTTTTTTTACTTCTGCCCCTTGTAACAACCTTTTTGCACAATTACCATTTGTAACCTCCTCCCGACCGCGGAGCCACCAGAGAGTGGCGCGGGACATTTCCACAGCGAGAAGACGCAGACCAATGGTCATGGGCCATAGCTTCGTCGTCGCCCTAGCTTATGCGAGTGATCAGCTGGGCCCACCCGAGAACTGCAGTCGGGGGTAGGGGTGCAAATGGAGAGGATATTTCCCGACCATCCGTCCGTTTTAATTCGGGTACAATTTAGAGCAAATTATCGGATATCTGAAGGTTTTGTCGGATACGAAAACGGAGTCGGATATTTTTTGTTGGATACATAAACAGATTCGGAAAAAGCACTATCCGATGGATACGAAACTATTCGGGTATTTTTCGGATGGATACGGAACTATCCGTACTGGATAAGGAAATAGAGTCAGATACCTGGCCTCTCCGGATACCGGATACGAAGGTCTTGTGGAATCATTTGCTAAATATAATGAAGTTAAATGAACTAGTGATGTACTTGACTACTTAGTTATGTGCAATTCGTACTTTGAACCATGTGACATGTAGCTAGTTAACTACTACTTGTTTAACTAGCCTCTATCATTTACTTACTACATTACTAGCTAGAATTTACTAGTTGCTTAACTTGTCCCTGTCACCATGTGAAATTTGCTTTTGTGTATTATCCAATTAAATATTCGTGACCGAAACTAACCATATTCGGAGCGGCATGTATTCGCTTCGTATTCGTGACCGAGAATATCCGCATTTGTATTCGTATCCGGTACTATCCGTATCCGACTCCGACAAAAAATATGAAAAAGGATAAGGGATGAGTAATATCCGTCCGTATCCGCTCCATTTGCACCCCTAGTCGGGGGCCATGGAAAACGCAGGCCGAATCCGTAGTGGCGAGGCACGGATTTAGGCGAGTGTGAAAATGGCGGCCCCGCCAGCGCCCGTTAGTCGGCTGGTACACTTTTTGTGAAAAAAATATTCGATTTTTTTTAAAAAAATTAGATATACGAAATGAGGTTGAAAATTTTATAATTTCTCAGTGGAGCCTTGTAACACAGCTTACTTGTTTATATAATTATTTACTAATTTGAAACATTGATAATTTTCCTTCTATTTATGTGTACTATTTGCATAAATTTGTAATATAGAAAACTAGGTCAAAATATTTAGAAAACTCCTTACGCAGTGCAGTTGCTTGTGTATTTTTTCCAGAAATTTATATGTTCTGAAATTATCTCAAAAATTGAGGGTTCACATCTCGGAAATTAGGATGTTACATTTCTAAAACTAGGGTTTCATCATTTTATGTGACTTGGAATATGGGAGTCGCATTTCACTAATTTCATTTGGTAGCTATTTACCAAGTTTTGTGGTGCGTTTTTGGTACTCAATTATATGCTCATGTAAATAAATTTGGTCGTGACCACAATGAAATGTATTGCACAATGCAATCATCCATTCACGCAGGAAAACAAGTTACTCCGATGCGAATAGATTGAAGCAGTAATAACATGCAACTGTCTACTATGGTATAGGCATGGATATACATTAGACATACATAAATCATACAAAACAGCGCAGGTAACAACGCAAATGAAAATAACATTCGCAGCACTACACCTTCAAAATAACAATGAATACAAGAAAGAAAATAGCACACAACATTAAGTTAATCTTCCACTCCAGTCTATCAAAACGATGCCACATCTCCACCATTTCGCTACCTCTCATGACAACTCTCTCTTGTGGAACAATGCTGGGTCTAGTACTCAATTCATTCTCCCATACCCAAAATCGGCAACCGCCTAGGTCATTCTGTAATTCAATAAGAAAAAGGTTTGGTAACATTTGCTGAACGATTGGAACCAACCCGTAACAAGCATACTCACCGAGTGAAAGGGGCACTTGTAGTAGTGTCATCCAGGATTCGCGACCGTCTATAAGGTCTTATGTCTCACAAGCGTGTTGTACTTCGGGCAAATCACCATGGGTACCGATGAAGAGGCGCTCAGTTGACTCATCTCGACGTCTGGGGGAGAGAGAAGCAAAGCAAGCTAGAGAGAATGGGAATAAATACTTTAGGAGGTGAAGCAGAACAATGCAGGGGGGTGGCTGAGGAATGGCTCCCTTTTATAACCTGAAGTGTTAGTGCAAAATGGTCTTTTTGTATCCCTAATGGAAGATAGATAACAATCAGTACGAGTGACTGTAGATAACGGGGCAGCTTTGAACACTGACGGGAAAACTGGCACGTTTGGCCTTGTCACTGTGGAAAGCTGGCTTGTTTGGTCTTATTACTACGAAAAGCTATCTTGTGTGGTCTTGCCACTGCGGAAAGCTGGCTCGTTTAGTCTTGTCACGGTGGAAAGCTAGCACATTTGATCTTGTTACTACGGAAAGCTGGCACGTTTGGATTTATCATTGCGGAAAGCTGTCTCGTTTGGTCTTATCACTGCGAAAAGCTACATCTTTTAGTCTTGTCACTGTGCAAAGCTGCCCCGCGGGCTATAAAATGAACTCCCCACCCCCTGAAAGTAGAAGAACTCGACCCTTCCAACCGTAGGAAGAAGAACCATCTCCATCTTACAATAACATACCATGGCAGACACACAAGGGCCAATTAGAGCGAGGTCACCTAAGAAAGATCTTCCCCTGAAAAGGAGGGAGGACTTTGGTCCTAACTATCGCTTGATGCTAAATAAGTGTGCTCAACCGGTATGACCGAAATGCAAGCGCAGGGAGGACGCGGCCATACAGGTCGTGGAAGACCCTTTCGATGGCAGACGACATTTCTTTCGATGTCCACACTCCGGGGTGCAAATAATCAATAGTTTATTTTTTCTTACTGCTGATAGAGCTTCCATGTTAACTCTCTTTTCTAGCAGATGGCGAAATGCAACTTCGTCCACTGGAATGATCCTCCCTATGAACGCTATATTGTGAGGTACGTGGATACACTTTGGGAGTGAATCTTAGAGATGGAGGCATGGATTGACAGTCTTAATGAGGAGAACGATGACCTCTGCCAACAGATGCAGCGCGAGAGGGGCAATAAGGAGGTCGTCAACATAGAAAGTTCGTATGATCCTACATGCTGTTGTGCGCACCCTAGTTGCATATATGCATGCCACTACAACAATGACCAGCCATGTCTGAGATGCCCCCTGTGCAACACTCCATGTGGGTAGCGCGAGGCATCTCCTACCAGTAGGCACGCCTCTGCATTTGTTCGTGGCCACAATGTAATATATTGCACAATGCTTCATGTGTACTCGCTAGTAATTAGTTTGCTAGGTATACAAAAATAAAGTAAAGTACTTCAACATTTCTAAAATAAAGTAAGTGAAAATAACCCGCGTATATGTTTGATGTATTTCCATACGGAGAACATGACGCCAGGTGCATGAAAAAGAGGTCGCTACAGGGCATTGCTCGAATTAGCTTTGTTTAGGCAGTTGCTTACTGAGTGGCCGAGCGTCTTGCATAGCCTACATCGAGGGCGCCTAACACGTTGACTACGCTGACTTTCATCCATGTCATTACGGATACGACTGGACCGTTGTCTTCCACGGCTTACCTGCTTCAGTGTGTCGTTCGGCAGCCACTTCACCTCTTCCAAGGAGGGGTACATAGTGCTAGAGTTTGCAGCGTACGCAGGGCAGAGCTCATCATTCACACCATACGTAGGGTTTGGAGACTTTGGTGGGTAGAGCTCTTCAGGCATTGCTTCCATACCGTACGGTGAAGGCCAGGGCTTGTCCACACATCAGGGGGTTTTCTAAAGTCCCTCGTTCATGACTTCATCTCTGGTGGCCCCTAATTCGGCATGTCTCTACAGGATCACATTGATGCTTACCACCAGACATTGTATGGTGTACCTCAGCCTACTGCACCACTGCCAGCCACTCAACAAACGGAATAGTCTTCATACCTCCTTCGAACTGACACATAAACTCCAGACCGGCTGACGTACCCCACAAGACATGCTCAACAACGGAAGACAAGGCCATGCACGTGGAGGCAGACGCGACGAGGAGATAGCAGTGGCTTAGATGAGTGAGCCATATCGCATCCTGTGCGATATGTTTTTTGTACTATTATATCTACTCCTTACGTAATTAAATAAAAAATTGCACCATTAAGTCCACTGCTATAATTTTTCTATCTCATCTCAAAAATTTCTACAAATAGTTTACGTAAATGAATTTTTGAGTAAAATTCATAACAAAAAAATGAGCAAATTACACAATGAACTATGCTACGTCAGGAAGCTCCACATAAAATTCCATAATTTTTTGTGCCCATTTGCTATACTTACAAAATTCTATGAGCAGTGCGTGTTAAACTTTCTAATCATGCAATTAAACTAATTAATTATGGTGCTGATCACCTGGAGCCCAACCACCGAGCAACAGGCCACCTGGAGCCGGCAGCAGGCCTTGGTCGCACTTGGTCGGGCGGTAGGTTACCTGCCACACGGTGGCTAGGCTGCACGGCGTAGCCGCCCAATGACCGAGCGGCAAAAAGCTCATTTTTTCCAATATCGCGTGCATACTATTATTATTGTAAATGTGGTTTCAAATAGTGCCATATATGCCAAAAATTCTGTAGTTTCATTTGCGTAATGTTGTGTTATGCATATATTTTTACTTTGCACCGGATTAGTTGAGCAAAATTCTTCACTTTACACTAAATTCCTACACTCAAGTCATTTGTCCTAATGAGATCCACAGTCTGGTCCACATATCAGCCTCTATCCGCTCTTCTCCTCTCTCCCCCCCTATGGCTATCGTTAGAGGTGGGAGTCGGGCCAGGCTTTTCTGGGCCAGCCCGAGGTCCGGTATGGCCCAAGCACAGCATAGGCATGCCATGTGGCGCGCTGTGTTGGCATGGCACTAACGGTGGGCCATGCCAGGCCTGGAAACCCGGCCCATTGGGTGGTACAGCACGGTGGGCAAGGCGAGCACGATAGCACCTCCTCCTCTGGCTCAAACCATGAAGCAAGCAGCAAGAGCAACACAGCATTGCCGACCAGACAATGAAGCCGCTGGTGCGTAGTAGACGAGGTCGAATGCCTTGCTGTTGCTGGGGAAGGGGAAGCGCTTGGAGCCCATGATGGCAAAGATGGTTGGGATGCCCCACTCGAGCGCCATCTGCACTGGCCCGGCACGGCTAGCATGGAAAGCACAGTGGGCATGGCGGCGACCACCACTGCCTCCTCCAGCTAGTGAGCCTCCTCCACCTCCTCGGGTTGGAGGGTGCCGCTGCTGCAGCGGCACGTGCACTTCCACCACCACCCCACCGATCTCCCTCCACGCCGTCCTCTCCCTCTGCACCACCTGCTACTTGGGCACCACCATCGACCAAATTGTCGCATTCCTCGGTCCCTCCGGTGCTAAAGCACACACCGCCCTCACCTTGAAGGTGGCCTCAGACATCCTCGCTAATCGCGGTTGCAGGGATCCTAGCGGGTGAGGGGAAGTGGAGGGGAGGGGAAGCTCAGGCAGTGGGATTTGAGGGAGGGGGAGGCGGAGGGGACGAGGGCTGAAGAGAGATGACAATGCCTGATCTGGTGAGTAGCGGGGAGATGGACTCCAGAGGGAGAGGAAGAATGAACGAGGGATTGGGGAAGAGCTGGTGGCGACGGCCTAGAGGAGCGGAGGGTGGGAAAATATGTGGGGTTTGGATTGATGTCTTTGCTCTCTAGGGGTTTCTCGGACATGGGCCCACGTGATAGTCCTAATTGGTGGGTAAATGGGCACGAGTGAAGCTCCCCGTGCCTATACCCGTTTGCCCATTAGGTAGAAATTTGTTCCCAAGAATGTGCCCGCCGCAGGTAATAAACAAGAAGCATATCCATTTTTATTAAGGGTTTTACTCACATGTAAGCAGACAAGATTGCTCTCTCTAGAACAGGGACGATCATGAGTGTACGACAAAATATATTATCATGTACACAGATATACTGACACTATTATTGTACTATATATGAAAGAAGACAACAAGAATAGTACAATAGTACATGGTCTATCCTTAATCAAATGGCCCACGCAGACATGCATGTTGAGGTGATCACGCATCAAACCCGAGCAAAACCAGCAATATCCAGAGTCTTCATATCTATCCGTCCATTCTCCTCTTTAGCGGAAGATATGTAGTGACTCATAAAATATATTCTACCAATTTCTTTTTAGTGTTATCCTGTTTTAATGGAATAAAAATGTAAGGATTACTTCTCTATTATTCATTTTAACTATCATCTTATTGTCCTGCTCACATACTATTTCTATCATGGTGTCTCATACTTTTATATGGACATAGCTAATTATTTAAAGCTACATGTCTCTGAAGATGACTAAAATCACATAATTTGATTTGCTCACATACATATAAATGGAAAATATCATTCATTATTTTTTAAAAAAATTTCTTCAACATGGTGATGCAACTCGTACAAAGGAAACTCTTCAGATCCTGCAAAAGCATGTTCAAGGATTGTCTGAAGGAGTGGTGTAAAAGGCAATTCATGAATATTCGACTGATGAGATCCTAATTGTGATGTGAGTCCTATATAATTTGTTGGTGATTATACTATGTTCCACAATGTATGCATATATTTTTTTTAATTTTAACTAGGTTTTTAATAAGGCGGGTATGAGAGGAATGAAAATGGCGGCCATCGCCACTATCGTCGTCGTTGTCTTCATCGTATATAATTACTTCGGGTTGGGCTTGGACTAACACGGCACGAACGTCGACACAATGGGCTTTGGGCCGTGCCTGGGTCTGGTTGAAAGCGAGGAGGGCCGGTACCGTGGTACGGCATGACACGATGGGGTAATCAGGCTGATCCGACACGACATGACGCGTCCTAAAGCATGGTGAGTCCAGGCCAAACCGGCATGGCACGGCCTATTATCGAACTCTAGCTGTTGTTGTTGTCCTCCCCTCCCCTGCCCTACAGAGACGCCAGCAGAAACCATGGCACCCTCATCGCCAATTTGCGCGATGGTGCTCCTTGACCCTCCCGCCTCACCCTGACCTCACCGTTATCGCATCTATAGGAGTAGGTTGTGGCAGTCCCTTCCGTAACCGGCTGCCATCGCCCAGTCGCTGTTAAGCTCCCTCGATGCCATTCTTCTCTGCCAGTGAGCTCCTCATCTCCCCCCTCTTTCCCCTCCTATATTTCCTCCACCGAAGCCTCCAAACGCCGCTGCGCCACCCTTCTTCTTCGACTCCGGTCATGCATCTCTGCCTCACAGCACCGCATTCCGATTCCTTGCTCCTAGCTTCTCCTCCTCCCTCTTGCGTTGTTCCCAGCCTCAACTGAAGATTCACGCCATCGTAGCCTTGTCGTCGCGATGGCCTTTGCCCTCCTCCATCGGACACCATCAAGGGCTCACCATCGTGTGCCTCCACCGTTGTCTCCACCACCATTGAACTCACCGTATTGCCATAACTCGTTCCACTGACATATGGGACTCACTGTCAGGATTCCGTTAGAAGCAATGGTAAAAATGGAACTCACATTTGTTTAAATCCAGGGCGAAGTGAGGCCACCTATACTTTACCTGCGCGCAGAGTGCAATTTACACTGACTAGCATTGACTGCACTATGGTTGGTGGCAAAAGGTAGGTGCATGCCTTTCACTGTGTGTTCTTAAGACGTGTCAACTGCTCCATAAGTGCTAAAATATACTGCTAAAAAATGCTTAAAAGGTTCGTTAATAGTAGACTTGACCGTGTGCTTCAGTACCTGTGTGTTCACTTCGTTAATACTTCGCCTTAGAAGACATAATATTCATATGTGATGTGTGGTTAGAGCTGAGCCATCGCGATTCTCTCGCTTTCGCTAAGTTAAAACGAAAATTGGCATGTCATAAGGAACGATCAGATGACGGAAGTAGACGGATGTTCTCTTAGTAAAAACCGTGAGTTTAATTTGATGAGGAGAATTAGGATTCAAGCTAATTTGAAGGAGAGAATATGATGTGGCTGGTTGGTTTACTTTAGGATAAGGAGATAAACAGTGTTGACAGATTGCAAGGGACATGTTCGACGGTTTCTTTTCGAAAGGCCTCACGGCTGTATTCACGTTTAACTGCTGATGTTCACTCGTTAATCAAAATCTATTTACAGAATCATGCCTCTCGGTTGGTGTGGATCATAAAAAGGCACTCAACTTGTAGCATCTCGTGCACTTGATCATGACAACTCGAAGAAAAGCGAACTGCGCACCTCACTGTCGAATTGAACCAACAAGAAACGGGAGCAACCAACCTACGCAAAAGCAAACCAGATAAGATAATCCGAACTAAAAGCAACAGATGAATACGATCGATCGCCACTGGTTTCCCACCTCCAGTGGCACCATCGGAGTTCAGAGTTCAGATGAGTAGCCACGACACCCCCAGGCAGAGCAATCGCACGTAGGATGCACGAATACGAGCGTCCGCTAACACCGAACCAGAGGCTGCTTCCCGCAACAATTTTCACCCTCCTGTGGATTCGATAGGGGGACTGGGGAGAGTCCCGTCCAATCGGTGGAGGGCTCCGTCCGTAGAGAAGCCGCCTCCGTTTTTTCTCCCGCTTTGATCAGTGCAATGCATTGCACTGCACAGGCAGCAACAGGAGATTTGGCATCAAATCATGGCGTGATATTTTCATACTTTCCACTCTAATAAGAATGACACTAATCTCAAAACATACGAAGGGGTAAGTAATCAGTTTTACTTTAAAAATTGTGCAAATCACTTTGAGGAAAACATAGAATCACATCCCTAAACTCATTTGACCGACGAGTACTTCGGCTGGGAGGAAGCACCCGTCAGTTGATACATCTATCGTCTTAGGCATGGTTTTTACCTCCTGTTGATGGATTATGACTGCGCCTGATGATTTTAGCTATAACACGAATATTTATGTGAATAAACCGAATACCGATAAATCACTTTAAAAAGGCCATTACAATAAGCTGCTCCGAAAAAATAACAAAAAACTATTTCATTTATTTATTCGGAGAAAACTATAAACTACAAATTGAAAAGAACAAGCCCTATCCCCCAGTAGCTCCCCCCACATGTCCCCTTTCATCTAGTAGCTATCATCCATGTTGATATCCCTTCTGTCTTTTGGGCTACGGCGGGTGACTTTTGGCTACGGCTGATAAATAGTAACGGCTGATAGAGAGATCGTGAGAGAAAGTACGGAGTAATAGAAACCTACGTGTCATTTTGGCCGATGTAGATGATGTTGTTGTAGTGTCCTCTACAATTAATTTATAGATCTCAGCTTGAAAAGATCCTCTATTTAAAAACTAGTTACTGTAAAAAACACTTTATTTAATTCTAATATTAGGGCCTTTTGTCCTTAAAGAAACTAGTTGAACAAGGCGTGTTCGGAAAAAAAATAAAAGGCCGAGTAGTCCTTGTAAACTAGTAGATTTAAGTAGTCATAATTTAAATTCTTCTATGTAGATTAGTTCAAAATTTTGCTTAGGAGAGAGCTATTACTTTGGTCTAAAAAAGAGAGAGTTATTACTTTCGGTTTTCTATCTCAAATTTTTGGGGAAAAGGTTAAGTGCCCACCCCAAAAGTTTTTGATTTATGGTTTTGACGGTTGGTATTTAACTGAAATTGTATTATACCTGATATTAGCTTTTTCCAAGTCATATAATTAAAAAAATTTAAAAAATGTTATATATTTATAGACAATACAAAAAATAAAGATAAAAAGCTAAAAAACAAAATAAATCAAAATTAAAGATTACGTGTTTTAATTGATTTCTAATTTAAATACATTAAAAACAAAAAAAAAATCTAGAAGATGAGGGCGTTTAGAGCGGGCGAACTCAAACTGTGGGCGGCGCAAGTGACGTGATACCACACGACCAGACCAAGACGCGGCCTCCTGTTCCGTTTTTCCTCTTCCCATCGCCTACGTGGCGTGCATCTAGGGTCGTTTGCGTTTACCGTTGGTCCAGTCCATAACAAAAGCAGTTGGGACGTTTGGGTTCCTTCGTTTCGCAGTTTGGTAACAAAAAGCAACTGCTAATAGGCTGACAGCTGGATGATGAATCTGGTCAAACAAACTTGATGTAAAAAAGAATTTGACCAAACAGATGGCGAGAGAGCAAAGCTCGCAAGCTTTTGTGGTTGGCGGCTTCAGGCGAGCATTGGCACAAACACGAGCTCCGGACCTCGATGTGAGTGTTTGGCCGCGTGGTGTTAATGAATGTTACAAGCAGGGGCGAATTCATCATGTAGACTTTATCAGGCTGAAGCCTACCCTCCACCGGTGGACCGGATCCCCTCTCCTGAGTTCCTGGGCTCCTGACTCCCCCGTCGCTGCAAGCCAGGCAAGCTGCAATAAAGAAGAACAAGCATTGAAGGAGCAAGCCCGAAGAAGCAGCGAAGCCAGCCAGGCCCAATTCACGTCCGTGGTCCGCCCACCGCCCACATCCCCACCGGTCCACATGGTACCCTTTTGGCCTCTCGAAAATTCCCCAAATCCGAAATCCCCAATCCATTCCCTTCCCCCAAATCCCCAATCAAGACCTAGGCACGGAGGCAGTCAGTGAGGAGTGGGAAGTCTGGGGATTGAGGTTGCTCACCCGTGCTCAAGCCGAGGCGGGGAGGCCGGAGCCGGAGGCGGAGAGGTGCCACTGCCGACAACAACGAGATCTGGATGCGGGAGCCGGGGAGGTGCCGACAACGACGAGATCTGGAGGCGCCGCGGCGGGGAGGCCGGAGCCAGAGGCGCCGAGGCGGGGAGGGCCAAGCTGCGCTGTTTGAAGCCCGCGATGCCGCGAACTGAGAAGGGGAGACCAGAGCCGGGGTTGCGCCGGCCGCCGGGGTTCCAGGGGCCCGGGGGCTGGGGAGGGCCGGCCGGCCGGGTTGTCGGGAGGGGTGAGCGACGGAGCGAGGGCAGACGCTCTGCGGGAGTGCGCACTGCGTGCGGCTGCGCTGGGGTTAACACAACTGGTTAGGCTTGATTGCATCGCGTGAACTGTGAAGGCGTGTGAAGCTACAGCTGCTGTTATTTGTGCGCGTGAACTGTGAAGGCGTGATTGGCTTGGTACTAGTACTATTGCCGGATTCTTCCGTACGGCCGAACTGATTCAGTGATTTGTAAGCATACAACTCAAGCTCGTCCTCTGATTTCTTAATTAGTTGATTATTTGATTAGCAATTTATTAGAAATAGTCTTATACTGTTGTATATACTCAATTAGCAATTAATTTGTAGGTTTGCAATTAATTTTTTTATTTTGATGTACAGATTGTTACCTACCGGAACAATATTTACATGTTTGAGAGATTCACTTGCCAAAGCGAGGTACCTCCATTGTATCTCTCTTTTTTTCTTTGCTTTTATTTATATATGAAACTATGAATTTGATTGCACAAGACTACAAAACTATATTTCTTATAAATTAATTTAGTCAATCGAGATGTAAGGTCAACAATTCTATAAAAAACTTATAATTTAATAGAAGAATGTATATTTTTTTAGCCCACCTTTGTTTTTCATTCTAGACTGGGTGCAAGCTTCTGCGGGGGGCCGCCGCCACTAGTGGTGTATGAGCTCTGCTAGTTTTCCGAACGAGCGGAGTCAACGAACTTCAAAGCACCGAGCCTCCGACGAGTTCTTGCGGTTGTGGTTGGATGCAGCGGGAGTGTTTGTGCCGTCGGTGCTTCCGTGATCGTTCGCCGCGCGGTGTCACCAAACGGCTCGAGCTCCGTCGAGATCGCAGCCGGTAGCGCCATGGTGAGTGCAAGCAACGAGCAGCAGCGAGGCGGCGACCAGGATGCTCCGAGATGGAGGAGAAGGGGACTTCTATGGACGGAAAGAGATGGTCCGGCAAGCAAAGGCAAATGATCCTGGGTGGACGCCACGTAGGTGGGAAAGACTATAGGAATAGGAAAAGCCCGACCCATCTGGTCCCTCCCTCTTCGGCGGTGGTTCCATGGGAGCGACAAGCTAGCAAGCAAGAGATGGCGGGAGGAGGCGGGGATGCTCGACCCGAATTCAAGCCCTCCAAGCTATCCCAAGATCAGCTCGACAAGTTTAAGGTTTCCTCTCTTTTACTTGGATTTCTCGAATGTTCGATGCGAATCCTGTGCTGTTCTTGATCCACACACGGGGATGCTTGTCTCTAATCGTTTTAGTTCGTGCAGTTACAAAGGAAACCCATTAGGGCAGGACAAAATTGGTCCCTTTATTTAATTTCTTGATGCATAAGTGAACATGTTTGAGGTTTTGTTGGTTTGATAATTTGTACATGTTTGAGCTGTTTGTTTTTAAGTAGATGAATAAGACACTAAATTGTACATCTGGAAAGGACGGATTCACTAAAGCAGGGGATATCAGTCATTTCTTGGTCAATAACTGGACATGTTCAAGCTAACTGTTGGGTTTCTTGTGCCGTCCTTGCTCGGCGTCACACACCAGGTTATTTATGAGTTTTTTTTTTATAAATTAAACGTGTAAAATTTAGGAATAACTTGGCTTTGTTTCGAGAATAAATATGGTCTGATGAAGTCTGGACTTTGTACTGTAGGCATAAATTCAGCTTCTGGTAGTTGGAGTGTTGGACAGTTTATGTTTTGATCATTTTCTATTCATCCTTTATGAAAATGCCCAGTTATTTGTTTTTTGAAAGATTAAATGCTTTGTTTGTAGTGCAGTTTTTTGTGTAAAGCAAATGATGCAGTAAAAGGAGCAAAAGTACTTGGAAATGTTCAGGAAGAAAAAACACATGATAATTAATTTATGGAATTCAAAGTTGCTTTGTGGAAATGGAGAGGGATACTATTTTTCTTCAGTTAGCAAACCTGCATACTGTACGAGCACACTGATGTAATAAATCAAAGAAAATGCCAAACATAGAAAAAAAAGTAACATTAGCACTTCTGCAGAGGGTCGATTGGAAGTTTGGAACCCCTATTTGCGTGTTAGAGTTTGGGTAGTATGAAGAAGACATTCCTACCCGCATTTTGTCAGTGCTAAACTCGATGTGATTTTTTTGTGTTTATTTTCTGTGTTCTGTGTCATACCAAGATCTTCAATCAGATGCTGGTCTCAGCACTTTTTAAGAAAAAGTTCAATTACAAAAGAAGAATTTCACATTCTCAAGAATCTCAACCCTGAATTAAACAACAAAATTGCCAACATATTTTTCTCTAGGACGTGATGGCTTCCTTCATAATGTCTGTTGTTCATGTATTTGAATATTTTATTCTCAAGTTACTGACTGTATTGTTTGACTTTCACGTGTCGCAGGAATTACACAAGAAACGTTTACAAATAAAGGAAAATTCAAAATACAAAGGAAAATCTTTAGGTACCTCTCTCTGTCGCGTTTGTGACTTGTGTATGTGTGATTACCTGCTGATCAGTGGTTCTAAGCTGTGGCATTTGTCTTTTAGGAAGCGCTGGGAGGAATACCAAAGTAGCTTATGACTGTAAATTAACTGACAAGGATTACAATTCACTGACAAGGATAAATCGGTTGATAATGCCCCAATAGATGTACAGCATACATCATCAACTGCAGGAATCCAAGTGGTATGTCTGGTTACACCTATTGGAAAATGTTTGGGCACTATCTTCCTTTGACCTGAATTCATAAAGATTATTGTTTTTGCTTGAGTCTTTTGCCTTAGGACAACAAATTGGCAATTGAAAAGGGTTACCTATAGTAGTGAAGTTCTGTGTTACTACAGAGGCTTGGTTTATCGATCCCAGTACCATCTTCCAATTGGTCTTTAGGTATTGAAATTTGTTCCAAGTAATGAAGCAAACTGTTTTATCTCCACTTTTTGCAAGTGTTCAAAATACATACTGTTTTACATGATTTTTTTAACAGGTATTGTCAATTGATGGTTAAAACTGTTCTAATAACTACCAAGCAATTTTTTTAATGATATAAATCAACTTAGTGCTTTAATTTAGTTTTAGGTAAAAGTACCTGTTGGCATCAAAGTACACTAAGTACTTGTCCATTTTTTACACGGTGTTTACCAAATAGCTAAATAACGCAATAGAATTTCACATAGAATATCTTTTGTCATCTACATTCACCCAACGCTCTTTTCTGTCAGATGTACATCAACTCAATAGAATAAAAAGTTGATGACTTCCTTTGTTAACATTGATTCCCGATTGAGTTGGCTTTGTTGTCATTAGGTGGTAATGCTAGTAACATTTACACCTGTAAGAAATTTATTTGACTTTGATTTGATATCTTCAAGACCACTGATTTGACTTTGATTTTGATATCATTTCACTTATTTGACTTTGATTTTGATATCATTTCACTGATTTGACTTTGATTTTGATATCATTTAGACCATTAATTACTTTAATTTAAATATTACAAATATGGTTTCATATAAATAGTCTTGATGCATTTTACCCCTCTCCATATATTTTCAGGATCCTGCGTCATCCCTGTCCTCAAGGACTATGTCAATTTTGTGGAATTTTTTGTACGGATAATCCATTTTTTATTCGAAATTATATAAATATACCCGCGGGAAATTTTTTTTGCAAAAATAGGCTCCAGTCGCCTAATGGTTGGGCGACTGGAGACTTTCGCCCAACCAGACCGCGACACAATATATCTCGCTGCACAGTAGAGCGACTGCATTAAGTCGCTCTTCCGTTCGGCGACTTAACGGTAGTCGTCATCCCGTTAGGCGACTAGCATGCAGTCGCCATCCCGTTCGGCGACTTCATGTAGCCCCCGTGATTGTGTTTAAATTTTGTGAATTTTGTAACGTTGAACCGGTAAAAAATACGGTGAAGTTGTAATAAAAGTTTATGTTCATTGTATATTGTAGGTATGTAAAAAGTTTTTAAATTTTTTTATATGAAAGATTGAGTAGAAAACGATCGATACATACACTGTTAAGTGAGATAGTTTATGTGCGGAGAGAGATGATAGACTATGTAAATTTAAATAAACTTCATAATATAACTGAGAGTAACATCTCGGGCCCGTACGGACCCATGTCGTCCAGCACAGGTCGTCCGACGCTTAAGCGCTCGAACGACCACAACTGCAGTAGAAGGGGACAGCCCGTGAGGATCGAGTTTGCCTTGACCCTCGTGCACGCATCGCACAGCGCGCGGTACGTCGCGGCAAGTACGGCCGATCCGCAGCTGACCTGGTGGGGCTCGCCGTCAGCGATCGCCCTCGCATAAGCGATGAGGCGCGCATCCACCGAGTTGCCGTGGCTGGTGGTGAAAAGCACCCAACCAAACAACCACAGCACGTACGCCTCCAGATGCCGCGAGACCTGCTGATCGTCTGCCTGCGGAACCATGCGCTCCACCTGAATGCAAAAAAGTTGTTATTAGTACGTAATACCACAAATAAGAGCTTCGAAGACACGATCGATTTTATATACCACGTACCTGGTACTGTCTGAGCCACCTCAGTGTCGGCCCATGGGTCTGCTCCTCTCCGAACACGTGGTGGTCATCGGCCGGTGGAACGACACCCTGGAATCTGGCGAGCAGGTCAGCGCGCCAGTGGGCCGGGGCCTCCGGTAGGAAGGCAGCGTCTCCCGCGATCGGAAGCCCAAGGAGCAGGGACACATCCTGCAAGGTCGGCGTCATCTCCCCGAATGGGAGGTGGAAAGTGTGCGTCTCGGGCCGCCAACGGTCCACCAAAGCCGTCAGCAGGGAACGGTCGAACGGAAAGCGTCGTGATCGCTCCCCGTCCGCCTCGTCCCCGCCCTCGTCCCCGCCAGCGGCGCCAGCGCCTCCATCCTCGTCCGTGGCCTGCACCATCCGGGCAAGAGGGAGTAGCCCGGCATCCCGCAGCCTGCAAACAAAGTGAAGGTCAGCACGGAATGAACTTACGGTCGCACTAAACGCTGGAGTAGTGCAAACCTGGCGGTCCAACGAGGGTCGAGTCCCCAGGCCACACGAGGTGTGCGTGTCCGGACCACTCCCAGCTGAGGCGGGTCGTCCGTGCTCCCCGGTGGCGGGACTAGACGGGAAGCGCGATGAGAGCGGTCCACGTGCTCGTCCAACAGCGCGAACCGCCACTCCAAGTCACGTCCAGCACGAGCCATACCTGGAAAATTTGTACAATAATTTCAACATTCAATGTTCTACATCTAAATTTCAACACTACATTTTCTATATCTAAATTTGTACAATAATTTCAACATTACATTTTCTACATGTAAATTTCAACACTAAATTTTCTACATCTAAATTTGTACAATAATTGCAAAATTAAATTTTGTACATGTACATTTAAATACTATTTTTTGTACAATAATGCATTATAAATGGTATACAAAATTTAGTTTATACATTTTGTAAACTAAATTTCTAAACTATATTTACTAAACAAAATTTGAAAATTAAATTTGTAAACTAAATTTCTAAACTACATTTTCTAAACTATATTTCTAAACTAATTTTCTAGACTACATTTTCTAAACTATATTTCTAAACTAATTTTCTATACTACATTTTGTACACTAATTTTCTAGACTATATTTTCTAAACTAATTTTCTAAACTATATTTTCTATACTAATTTTCTAAACTATATTTCTAAACTAATTTTCTACACTACATTTTCAAAACTAATTTTCTAGACTACATTTTCTAAACTATATTTCTAAACTAATTTTCTACACTACATTTTCTAAACTAATCTTCTACACTAACAAAAAAATATAACACAAAAACTTACCTGAAAAACGCGCACTCCTTCTCCTCCTCCCCCTTCTCTTCTCCTCTCCCTCTCCCTCTTTCCCCTCTCTTCTCTGCGCTGGCCGAACGGAAGAACAGTGCGGCGCTTCGTCGTCGCCGAGCGCGGCCTTATATCCACCTTCAGTCGCCGAACCGTTGGGCGACTGAATCGCAGTCGCCGAACCGTTCGGCGACTACATTGAAGGCGCCCAACGGTTGGGCGACTGCAATTAATCGCCCAACCGTTCGTAGACTCTCAAGCTGTCGCGGTCTGGTTGGGCGAAAGTCTCCAGTCGCCCAACCATTAGGCGACTGGAGCCTATTTTTGCAAAAAAATTTCCCGCGTGTATATTTATGTAATTTCGAATAAAAAATGGATTATCCGTACAAAAAATTCCAATTTTGTGTCATACTATATAGCAACTTCTGTTTTCAACACTCTCTTATGTTACTTCTTTAGTATTTGGGCAAGTGCACCTTTTCATCGGGACACTTTATTAACACCAAGTTCGTTGAACTTCAACTTTCATCGTTCAAAAAGTTCATATATATTGTGCAATTCCTTGGATGATTGGAGACCTTTTTCTGAATCTAGCAAAGAAGTCACAGTTTGACTTTTCAACTTCCGTGTGTGGACAGAATAGGGTAGGAATGATTCACAGTGCAATTTATTAATAGGATCTTTATTTCTAATCTCGAGATTTCTATGATCAACTTTGTCTGATGGGCGTGAGGTATACTCTCTTATCAGAAATCACAAATCTAATTCGAAGGATGAGAAATGAAAATTTGAAGCAGAATCACCATAGTTGTGATGGGACTGGTAGGATAGTAGGCTGTAGGCCAGTATGGTGTGGCATTTCTTATGACCACAGTTCACAAATGCTAATGTGCCAATGTGTTCACCCGTTTTTGTGAAAAGAAATAATCGTCTTTCGTTCTTATCACTTGTATGTCATATTTTCAGGCTTGATGTTAAAGAACGGTGGGAGAGGAAAGCAAACATGTGAGTTTCTGAAGACCAGTTATGCTGTAACAGCAAAGCATCACTCCATGTGAATGAAAAAAAGGACAAAGAAAATGGTAGACCTTTTTCAAGGACTAGGTTGTTGGTTGGGTTCTTGTTTCTGTCAGCAGGAAGAATATTTGAGAGAAAATTCCAAGAACTGAGCAGCAAGTTATCTGATTTTTCAGGTTTTTGTCTGATGTTTTCTTCAGATTTTGTGGCTAGACTTTGCCCTGTTGTATTTGTTTCAAGTACCAGCCTCTTGTGTTAGATACTTGAGGCCCCCGTAGGGCCTAAAATAACTTGCCACTCTATCTGTACGAGTTCTGGCACAACGAAATCCTGGGAAGCTATTGATTTGGTCTTCTTTTTTGTAATTATGTCTGTCTCAAACGTTGTCTTCAGGAGCATGATAATGTAAAGATGATTTAACGAATTTAACATGTTGCTGCTGCTTGTTTGTAAATGATTTAGTTAATACAATTGTACAATAAATTATCGATGGACGGCATATAGAATTGTAGAATGCCTGCAGTTTTGGGCGTTTCTAAACCCTTGAGCACCATTTGCGTACTTCGTTTGGGTGCTTTTCTGATGGCCTGTTTATGCTTTTGTTTCGTACTATATTCTCCGGTCAACGCAACCACCTCAGCTGGCAGCTGCCTGCCTTGCATGTGCAAATTTGCACTCAAAACTCGTCTAGATATCCATGTATATCTCTTTCTAAAAAAACAAATTAGGAGTATAATATATCAGAAACTGAAATTTATTTTGAACATTTGTACCTTCCAGAAAAGAGCAGTATTTATCATGTGACTTCTGACAAAAATGGCGATTAAACAAGCAAAGAGATGAAGCAAGCGCCGGCTGTGGATTGAATCGGACTAAACAAACGGCCTGAAGTCAAAAGTTTTCATTAGAAACTGTGGGCTCTCCGCCGCTGGTGTCGTTAGTTCTGCTGTCTGTAGCCTGTACGATTTGCTCTTACAATAGCGGAGAATAACAGGGCAAGATAAGAAAAAGATTAGCATTTCCTACGGCGAAATGTTGAGAGAAATAGCAAAAGGGGGGAAACTCTGTTAGTACAGAGGATCCTCATGAAAAGAGAAAAGGAACAATAGGGAAAGGCAAGCTTAAAGTTCACATCAAAAGATTGCAGTAGATGTTTGTGGGGCAGTGCCTGATTTCAGCGTTCAGATCAGGCATGTCAGTCTCTTCGATCGTAGTAGCACTTTCTTCTCTTCGACTGTTCTTCAGAGACAACCCCCCGCCCCCCGGGGGCGCTATTTCTTTGTCAACTTTTCGCTGTAGGAGATGCTAATTTTTTTTCTTATCTTGCCCTGTTAATCTCCGCTGTTCAGCAGCACTAACGACACCAGCGGTGGAGAGCCCACGGTTTCTAATGAAAACTTTTGACTTCAGGCCGTTTGTTTAGTCCGATTCAATCCACAGCCAGCGCTTGCTCCATCTCTCTTCGCTTGTTTAATCGCCATTTTTATCAGAAGTCACATGGTAAATACTGCTTTTTTCTGGAAGGTAAGAAAGTTCAAAATAACTTTCAGTTTCTGATAGTTACTGTGCTACATAATCTGAAGGACCATGTGGTGGTAACTACATGTCAGTGATGAGTATTTAATATTGATCATGTATTGATTTCATTGCTTGAGTTCGAACTTTTGAATTTATGAATTGGTTTGGTGTTGTATTGGAAAACCGGTCAGACTGGCCGCCCCAGGTGGCCTGACCGCTGGGACCAAGCGGTCTAACCGGCAGTTTGTTTGGGCAGTCTGACCGACGTGTGTGCCATGATCAGACTAGCCCCAGTGAAGTATGTGTTGTTTGAGTTTGGTTTAGGTGTTAGTCATAGGGGAGTCCATACAAGTGTGGGCACAGTATGGGTGTCGTTGGTTGTGTGCGCAATGATTTAATGTTTGTCCTAGGTTTAGGATCAGTGACTTGGTTGCATTTTTTTTTGCACGGTGCATTGTATGGATGAATTGCGTAAATTGATGATTTTGTGTATTATGCGGTGCTGCTATGTGACGGTTTGCTTGTTATTATTGGTTGTAGCCCTTCGAAGTTAGGTCATGGTGAGGTGTAGGAGGACCAGGACTAGACACATGGTGGTGCTGAAGTCTAGAACGGTCAGGGAGATGTCGAAGATGTCCGAAGCCCGTGGAATGGTTACAAGCTAGGACAATGAGGAACTAGAGTGGGAGCTATTGGTGGTGAATATGATAGGCAACGGTAAGATGGACTAGGACTAGGACTAGGCTCAGGGAGGAGTTGAGGTCGTATGCTGTCAAGGAAGCCGGGTGACGTCACGTGCAAGAAGAAGCATGTGGTACGCCAAATGACTTGGGTCGTTTGCAAGTAAGGATGGTTCGGTAGAATCCAGACACGTGAGAGGCTTAGCGGCAAGTCATTGGGGCCACGTGAAAGATGGTGAAGTATGTGCGATACTTTGTGGAAAAGAAAGCAGAAAGTTTTGTGGAAGGAGGTAGAGGGGTATTTTTGTAAATTATCCAATACTGGAAAAAGTGGTGGTGTGTGAAACCGTGGTATTGGTCTAAGTGGTTTAGGTCTTGTATGTGCTAAAAATGTGAAGTGGATCAAGTGTCGATTCACTAATAGGTTAATGGTTGTAAGCCGCTTTGAGAAACGTGCGTGAGAGAGTAAAACCCGATGTTAGGTGGGGTTAAAAGGTTATCCCCAATTTGGCCTAATGGGTAAATCAATTAGGTTTTGGTTCAGATTGTGAGGCTATTAAGGGGTGGAGAGGCAAGGTTTAGGGTTAAGGATTTTGGCTAAGTCTTTGTGGCGGCTAGCCCTTCCTCCCTCCCTTTGAGATAGGTTAGAAAGAGACTTGAGAGACGAGAGCTAGGGTTCCTTAGATTGGAGCCTTGTGTATTTGTTCTAGGTTTAGAGCTCTGCTATCCTGAGGGATTAGCTATAAACATACCTCTCCAAGTAAAATGAACATCCAAACTTTGCCCAAGTGAGTTGTGCCATGAATTCAACTCACCCCCTCATGTGCTTTTGATTTTCTTGGTTTTCTTATTTAGATTTCTTTTCTCTTGAACTTTTCTGGTGCCAAGAATGTATAAGAGGTGGAAATGTCTGTTGCGGATAAGATTCCATCCATCTAGGCGTGATCTAGAGGAAGTTCTTGAGTTTGCTCGGTTTTTCAAAAAGAAATGTGACTTTTGGATTTTGCTCTTGTGGATGTTTTGGATTGAATTCGTGCTGTGTTCTAACTTGCTATGACATATGAGAACTCATCACAAGTCTCCTTGACTATCTAGTACCCACGAGCAAGAACAAATCGAAGTTTCTGTCTTTCGATCGATTTTGGTGCACTCTTCCTTAAATCGGAAAATGGCCAGAACTTTGGCCATGATTTTCGTGATTATTTGTTAGATTAGGTTCCTGATAGCTTAAGCAATATGTATACAAAGTTTCACGACTTTTAGATCATTTAATCGAAAGTTACGTGTATTTGTGATCTCTCGGCCTGTTCTTTTTATTTTGACTTATGACTTTTAGTTACGATTTATAATTTTTAGATTGTTCGTAAGAGTCAATATAGAGTAACAGAAACTCACGTGCAATTTTGACCGATATAAATGAAATCACTACAGTGTGTATTATAATTAATTTATAGATATCATCTTAAAAAGATATTTTATTTGAAAGTTAATTACTATAAAAAACTAAAAAAAAGTTTTTAAAAACTGAAAAGAAGAGGCCCGATGCCAAATACGTCAAATACGTCACCTTAACTGCCAGCCCAAGTGAAATACTAGTGTTAATTAATCCAGCCTGCAGTACTCAAAACGGTTTATGTATGCTGCAGCCAAGAAAAAGCAATGCGTGTTCTTTCAGTGAAGAAGAAGAATTCTTTCGACCCTGATCGATAACTACCTGCCTGACTGACTCCAGTCTTGAAATGGTGATATCTCGTGCTACGCACCTGAAGTTTGAATGGTTTGTAATCGTACAGAGTAGCTAGCACTGCTGCACTCAACTCTGTATCTCTGAATTTTGCCTCGCAGACACGCACGATCGATGTCAACAGTCAGCATCTCGCTTCAATGCATTAAGCAACCAACTAGTCCCCATAATTACCTGTAACTATAAACGGATGGCCCTCGTGCATCAAAGCCTGACAAGTGCCAATTAAAGTCAACTGGTGGCGCAAATGGTCACCTGAGATTAGCAAAAGAAGTATCTAAATTTAATGATTTAGCTATTCTCTAAAATGAATCTCACCTAAAAAAACAAGACTACTCCAACAGGCTATCTAAACTAGAGGGCGCGCGGTGAGTCGCGTACGCGCGAGAATGGGGCGCAGCGTGCGGGAAGGAAACGCCGACCGCGCCAAGAGGCTAGATGGTGAGCGAGGTAGGCTATCCAAAAATAGAGAGCGAAGGAGGAGGGATGGAGAGCTACTAAATTTAGAGAGTCATTTACAAAGTCTATTGGAGACGTTTTTTCTCCAATAATAATCAAATTTACCTTTAGAAAATGATTTAGCTTTCTCTTGGTGTTGCTCTAAGTGATCTTCCTTAATTCGTTCAAGCGAAGCCCACCTGAATCCGTGACTCCAATTCAACCAGCAGGTGGATCAATCCCCTGTCCATATATTCACTTATCACAGCTCTTGATCAAATTAAATAGCCTACTTGGCGATTTCACCCTCCGTCTACTACTTGTTAAGCACACATGTTTCTATCTTTTACCCTTTATTCATTCAGTTATCTCTTTCGAAGAATTTATGTATCTCTACCGCTGTTAGAAATATGATTCTTGGATGACTGTGGTGTTTAGGATCTAACTGCAGTGTTACATGCATTCCTTTGCCTGCAAAAGACATACATCGATAAGGTTGTGAAAGATACGCTTAAGCACTTTGTTAATTGGAGTGATCAGCATATACATGCACCCCAAAATTGTATTGTAGTCGAGATGGAGCTGTCAGGAGCAATACATAACCGGCTAAATGTGGTCCTAAAAGAATCCGTACTAAATTTTGCAAGGAATTAAAATGCTTTGAAGAAAACTCCTTGTATTAGAAGTTGATCTGTACTTATAAGAACATCGATGAGGTTAAGAACACCACCGATGCACTTTCTTAATAAGAGTGATGATAAGTAGTCAGATATCTAAGTTATTTGTTAACATGATCACATCAGGACTCCTATAGTCCCAGAATAGCATAATCATCGTCTTAAACAAACTATACTTATGCACGGGCAACCTCTATATTCATACGAAACCATTCGCTCAAGCCAGATATATTTTACAATGTTTTTTAAGTAGAGAAATGATATCATCCATGTGTGCAGAAGATAAACACACAATCCACTCAACTGATCAAAAAATATGCAAAACCTTTTTCTAGGTAAAGAATCTTATGAGAAGGTCCATGATACTGTTACAATAAATCATTGTAAATTTTGAGGTGTGGTCAAGTGATTTTACAAAGATCGTACTTTGTCTGGATTAGTTTTGGGTAGAAATTAATGATTTAGGGATTTTCGTCATAGATTGAGTTAGGATGACCGAGTCATTGCATTTAGGTTACATGATGCATGTCTTAGCTAATATGGGTCAGGTGTGAAGAACCCGTGTCCGAAAACGATTTCTTTGTCTTTGAATATACAGGGTCGATTGGAGTCAACTGTTATCAACAGCGAGAATCAGAACTAGGCTCATAGAGGAGTTGAGGCCTAGAATGACCGAGAGCGTATGGTGAGCTCAAGTATGACACAAGAAAGGCAGAAATATTGAAAGCGAGTTCGAACGATGTGATAACACCATGTAGCTTGCACGGGTCAAGTGAAGTGTGGTTCGGTGGTACCGGAACGGGGAAGACTTGGCGGCACGTGGCAAGCTAGTGGTGCCCCAACACATGGCAAGCATGGCGATTACTTGCAGTGATTGGTGATGACCAAGTCAAGGAAGGGTATTTTAGTAGTTTGAGCAAAATACCAAAAATCATCTTGGATCAAAACCGCGGCGCATGGGCGATGCGTTGGAGAGTGGTTTAGGTCAAGGTGTAGCTGGTTTGATCAAGGCTAAGTGTTGTGGCTACAGACCAAACAGAGAGAGAGATGGTAGTGGAGAGTGATGAAGATAAGTGTGATTGCCTGCCTTCTCCCCATGGCTTACTCGTATATATACCTACACCTTGAGGAGTGCTTTTACAGTTATACCCTTACATCTGGTTATCCCCTCTAGGGGCAGTTATGTCATTACACATGGCCTATTCTGGGCCTTATAATCTCCTACCAGGCCTGCTGGCTTAGGTGGGGGCCATCCCTACGACAGGAGCCTCTCATGGTAAAGGGCTTCACAAGGCCGTAGCCATGTTGCCGAGTCCTTTGGCCTCCTCCGTCCTCGCGGCCTGTGAACGTTTCCAAGCTTCCGGAGCTGCGCTGTAGCCGAAGCAGATGTGCGCGCTGCTGCGACGCTCGGACTTCCGGGCGTCCACGTGGTGCAGCATGCTTGGCGTGGTGCGGGCGTTGAGGCATCGTGACCATTAATATGGCGGCGGACTTCCGGCGGTTGGACTTCCGCCGGTTGGTTCCCCTGCTGATGGGGGTATATATATGGCGCTGGTGGGGCGTTGCTCCTACGTATATTGTGATAGAAGCTGTTCCCCTAAAATGGGCCCCTGCCGTGCATCAACATTCCTGGGTGACGCTGAGCGGCTTGGGGAATGTTGATGCACAGAAGGAGGTCTATTTTTCCTGGGAGCTTGATCAGCGCCGGTTATCGATAGCCAGCCGCGCTTCCTGACCTCACACCGCGCTTCCGTGGGCGACAGCGAGGTCTGCCCTGTTTTTCTTAACAGGCCTACCTGCAGTCGGTGTTCCTGAGGGAGCCCGCCGGCACCACCTTATATGTTGATGCACTGTAGGTGGTCTGTTAAGGAAAAACGAGGTAGATTTCGCAGGACAAGACTCCCGTCTTCGCTGCGCCCCGGCGAAGTGGACTCGCGCGCTCCGTCCCCTACCGTTCGGACGGGTGGCGGCGAAACTGGCGCCTAGTCGAAGTAGGCGCGCGCGCTCCGTCCCCTACCCTTCGAACAGGTGGCAGCGAAGCTGGCGCCTAGTCGGAGTAGGCGCGCGTGCTCCGCCCCCGGCCCTTCGAACGGGTGGCAGCGAAGCTGGCGCCCAGTCGAAGTAGACGCGCGCGCTCCGCCCCCGGCCCTTCGAACGGGTGGCAGCGAAGCTGGCGCCTAGTCGGAGTAGGCGCGCGTGCTCCGTCCCCTACCCTTCGAACGGGTGGCAGCGAGACTGGCACCTAGTCGAAGTAGGCGCGCGCGCTCCGTCCCCTACCCTTCGAACGGGTGGCGGCGAAGCTGGCGCCTAGTCGAAGTAGGCGCGCGCGCTCCGTCCCCTACCCTTCGAACGGGTGGCGGCGAAGCTGGCGCCTAGTCGAAGTAGGCGCGCGGGCTCCGCCCCCTGCCCTTCGAACGGGTGGCAGCGAAGCTGGCGCCTAGTCGGAGTAGGCGCGCGCGCTCCGCCCCCTGCCCTTCGAACGGGTGGCGGCGAAGCTGGCGCCTAGTCGCAGTAGGCGCGCGCGCTCCGTCCCCTACCCTTCGAACGGGTGGCGGTGAAGCTGGCGCCTAGCCGAAGTAGACGCGCGCGCGCTCCGTCCCCCGCCCTTCGAACGGGTGGCAGCGAAGCTGGCGCCTAAGTCGAAGTAGGCGCGCGCTCCGTCCCCTACCCTTCGAACGGGCGGCAGCGAAGCTGGCGCCTAGTCGAAGTAGGCGCGCGCGCTCCGTCCCCTACCTCTCGAACGGCTGGCAGCGAAGCTGGCGCCTAGTTGGAGTAGGCGCGCGTGCTCCGTCCCCTACCCTTCGAACGGGTGGCGGCGAAGCTGGCGCCTAGTCGAGGTAGACGCGCGCGCTCCGCCCCCGGCCCTTCGAACGGGTGGCAGCGAAGCTGGCGCCTAGTCGAAGTAGGCGCGCGCGCTCCGTCCCCTACCCTTCAAACGGGCGGCTGCGAGACTGGCGCCCAGTCGAAGTAGACGCGCGCGCTCCGCCCCCGGCACTTCGAACGGGTGGCAGCGAAGCTGGCGCCTAGTCGAAGTAGGCGCGCGCGCTCCGTCCCCTACCCTTCGAACGGGCGGCTGCGAAGCTGGCGCCTTTGCCCTGCGAACACCGCCGCGTGGGTGGTGACTTGGGGTCTTTGATGCGGCCTTGCGCTGTACGGGTTCCTGGGATCACGCCGGCCCCTGGTCTGCCAGGGTTAGGTTCCCGTACCGTGCGACCCAACGCGCCCGGGGCACGCAGCGGCCTACGACTGGTGGGCGGCGGGATGTGGACGGTTGCGTGTTTGCAGCCGCTCGCCTCTTCCCTAGGGAGGGGGGACACGGGGCAGGCAGTAAATGGCGCCTGTGGTCGTGACCTTCCAGCGCTGGGTGGGGCGTTGCGCTGGATGGGCGCTTGTACGACCGTGGTCGCGCCTCGTGCCCGGACTGCCGCGACCCCTCGCTTTCAGTTATGGGGAACCGTGTGGGGCGGGCCTTTACACCGCTGCGCTTGCGTCCGGCACGCATATCGTTGCGATGCTTCGGTAGCAACGGTACGTGCGAGGTGGCTTGAAATAGCCCCCCCATACCAGCGTCCCTGCACCTTTACGCCCTCTTTCCTGTCCGCTCCGCCTTCCCCACCTTCGCGCTATCTTCGCCACTTCAGTCTCGTCGTGGGAGGCGATGGCCTTCAGTAGCGAGCGCGGCCAGGCGGTCGGTGACCCTGCCATTCGCCGGCGATCCTCGCCGTTGGAGGTGAAATACGCGCTCCAAGAGCGCGACCCATTGGCAGCTGACCAGGAGCGGCTGGTGGCGGAGGAGGGAGGCACGTTCTCCGGCGATCTAGGCCCCTCGCTCGTGACCGAGAAGACGATCCAAGGGCTCTTGCGCGCGGGGAAGTTGTCCAGACGGCAGGACGTACGATTGCCCGCCGGCGACGAGACGGAACCGCATCCCGAGAGGTCGGAGGCGGTCGTATTCGTTGCCTTTTTCGACGCGGGGCTCCGGATCCCAGCGGCGACCGTGGTGGGCGACATGCTGCGGACCTTCGGGCTGGAGCTGGCGCAACTGACTCCAAACGCCGTGGCCCGGCTCGCGGTGTACAGCTGGGCCTTGCGCTCGGGGGCGTGCTGGCCCAGCGCGTCGCTGTTCGCCTATCTTCACGAGGCGCGATGCCAGCCGAAGGGCCGGAAGGACGGGACGCTGTCGAGCTTCGGTAGCATCTCTTTTATTCTTCGCTCGTCGTGCAAGAAGCTCTTCCCTGCGAACTCAACTCGCAGGAAGTGGGAGTCTCACTGGATGAAGCGGTGGTTCTACCACCGTGTGGAGAGCGGGAGCGGCCTTGAGTGCACAGGCCGACCAATTGCGTTCAGGCCCTCGCCCGGCCGGACGCTCGATGATGAGGACAAGCGGAGGGTCAAGCGGCTCGTGGGCGTGGCCGCCCACCTCAACATGCGCGACCTTGCCGAAGAGTACGTGATGTACGGCGTGGCACCGCTTGCCTACGACTGGCGTCTTGCCGCCGAGAGGCATCGAGACGACAGTGTTTCGCCGCGGGTTTGCTCGCTACCGGCGCCGCCCGGCCCCCGTAAGCCTCGATTGCGTCCTTCCTTGGTTGACGCGAAATGCGTTGTATGCTGATGCTATTCTCCTTTGCTTCAGGGATTTCCTTAGAGGAGGCGGAGCAAGCCGCACGCGTATTCCTGGGGCCATACACCGCCAGGGAGCACGAGCAGCGCGCGTCTGCTACCGCCAAGGTGGGGCTAGGGCGAATAAACCGCGTGTGCGAGGTCCTGGGCCTTGCCGTGCCGGACCGTGTCGCTCCAGACGATGGTGGAGTGAAGAAGAAGAAGACTTTATCTCGGAAGAGGGGCTGCAGCGGGGCGCCTGCCGCACCTGCTGCTAGTGTTTCCGAGGGCGCGGCGGACGCGGAGTCAGACTCGGCGAGGTACGCCGATTCGAGCTTGGGTGGCGCGGGCGCCGAAGGCGAGGTGTCTTCGGCCAGCGTCCCGGACGGCGGGTTTGCCGCGGGCAGCCGGAGGGGGGAAGCCTCACCGCCCGCCGAAGTCGTCGAGGCGGACCCCGTGCGGACCGGCGATGCCGAGGTGCAGCTCTCGACCGCGGCCGCTGTGGTGCCGGAGGTGCCCTCTGTGGGGGCGCACGTAGCCGTGCTGTCTTTACCAACAGCTGCGGGGACCGAGGTGCCCCCTTTAACGACTGCCACCGTGGAACTTTCGCCCCCGGGCGCAGCAGCCGCAGGGTCTTCCCCAGCGACGGCTGCGAGGGCGGTGGCGCTACTGGCTGCCCCGGCCAAACGGCCATGTGTGCGGCCGGAGTTCCACCGGACACCGCGGGGGTTCGTCGTGGCCACGGGCGTCAGAAGCTTGTGGGACTCCAGCGCAAGCGCCAGGGGCCCCGTGGCCTATGCGCCTTCGGCCCCTCTGGCCACACCGCCCGCCGCGCAGGGACAGCCGTCGTCCTCCCCGAACGCGGAGGCCTCCGCTCGCGGCGGGACCTCCGCTCGCGGCGGAACCATTCCTTCCGCTACCGAAGGTATGGTGACTTAGCTTACTCTGGTGTATGCTTTTATGCCTTGGGGTGGTCACCTGTATCCTTATTTACAGCGTTGCTCATTCCGGAGGGAGAGCATCCTACGGAACACGGGGCCTCCGAGCACGTGAGCCCTGCGGACTTCGCGCCGCCGCCGGAGACGCTGAGGGCGTGGCGCGGGATTGTGAATGACGCGGCCACGAGCGTCGACCCGCAAGTGCTGCAGGCCTACGGCGTGGGGCGCCTCGAGGACGCTTTCGAGGTGTCTGGGGTAAGGGTAAGTGCTCCTGTGACTGCGCCTGAGTTTAGCTGGGTTTGCTAAGTCTTCTCCCTTCTACAGACACTTGTGCTGGGGCAGGCCCTGCAAACGGCCTATGCTCGTAGCCAAAGGGCGCTCGAGGATAGGCTGCGGGCCGCCGAGGAGGAGCTGCGCGAAGCCTCTGGCGCCCGCTCTGCCCAAGACGCCCGCATCCGCCAGCTGGAAGCGGAATGCGCCGACGCGAGGGCGCACGCCGAGGGGCTAGTTGCGTCGGCGCAGGAGTCAGCCGCGGCAGCTGCCGAACAAGAGTTCGCGGCGGAGCGGGACGGGTTCCTGGAGCAGGTCGCCGCGCTAGAGAAGGAAAAAGGCGAGCTCGCCTTGACTCTAGCGGAGCGCAACCGGACGCTGGGCGACGCCTCGGTGGTTGCTTGGGACGCCATGCAAGCGCTGGAGAGCCATCTTCAAGGGCTGGTAGCGGAGGTGCCGGGACGCGCCTTCGGTCCGGAGGAGCTGTCTCGGACGCTCCGCTGGGTCGGGGATGCCGCCAACGTCGCACGCGACGCGGCAACGTCCTTCGGCACCCATTGCGCGTATACGTCGGCATGCTTGGTGTGCGCGCTCCTGCAGCACCGCGGTTGTACGCACGTCGCCACGCTGGATGATCCCCAGCTGGAGATGCCTGGCGGGGCCGGAGTGATGTCTGGCGCCGTCCGCTCCGCTCGCCTCGCCCTCGGGCCCTTCTTCGACCGGATCTGGAGCCACGTCGGGGCGGATGTTGCGCGGATCGAGCTGCGGAAGTCGCTCTACGGGACGGGGAGCCTCGGCCAATTTCTGGACGGGGTCCCGCGACGCGACGATGGTGGCGCTGGGCCCTCCGAAGGCGCCGGGAACCCGCAGGTCTGACGTCGTGGTGCTTAGGTGTAGGCGCGCGTTGTACTGTTCCTTGTCTTTGCGAATAAAGTACACACTTGCTACTTGTATTCTGACCTTCACCTACCTCCCGGGCAGCTTCCTTGCTGGGACCGGCTTCGCGCGGCCGACCTTTCAACCCGGCGACGCCTGCGACGCTGGCGAAGGGCCGAAGAGTCGCTGGACTTTTGGGCGAGCCGGCCTTCTTCGAGCGGGGCCCCAACTTTGGCGCGTGTTAAGGACGAACCCGCGGGGTAGCGGCTTAGAGCGGCCGGGATGTTGCCGGACCTTTGTACATATGATTCTTCCGGTATGCAGACGTCCTGGCATTTTAAGATATGCGCTGTGTGTTGATGCCGCCGCGGTTTGCCTTGCTTTATAGTCCGGAGACTCGCGCGTGCGGAGGCAGGCCTCGATGCTACGTCTTATGTAGAGTCCGTAGACTAGTGCGTGCGGAGCTAGGCTCGACGCTACGTCTTCTTTATAGTCCGGAGACTCGCGCGTGCGGAGGCGAACCTCGACGCTACGTCTTATTTAGAGTCCGTAGACTAGTGCGTGCGGAGCTAGGCTCGACGCTACGTCTTCTTTATAGTCCGGAGACTCGCGTGTGCGGAGGCGAACCTCGACGCTACGTCTTATTTAGAGTCCGTAGACTAGTGCGTGCGGAGCTAGGCTCGACGCTATGTCTTCTTTATACTCCTTAGAGTGCGCGCGGAGGCGTCCCCCCGCTGCGTCTTATTTATACTCCGTAGAGTGCGCGCGGAGGCGGACCTCGACGCTACGTCTTATTTAAAGTCCGTGGACTAGTGCGTGCGGAGCCAGGCTTGACGCTACGTCTTATTTATAGTCCGCAGACTCTCGCGTGCGGAGCTAGGCTCGACGCTACGTCTAATTTAAAGTCCGCGGACTGGTGCGTGCGGAGCTAGGCTCGACGCTACGTCTTATTTATAGTCCGCAGACTCTCGCGTGCGGAGCTAGGCTCGACGCAACGTCTTATTTAAAGTCTGTGGACTGGTGCGTGCGGAGCTAGGCTCGACGCTACGTCTTCTTTATAGTCCGGAGACTCGCGCGTGCGGAGGCGAACCTCGACGCTACGTCTTATTTAGAGTCCGTGGACTAGTGCGTGCGGAGCTAGGCTCGACGCTACGTCTTATTTATAGTCCGCAGACTCTCGCGTGCGGAGCTAGGCTCGACGCTATGTCTTATTTAAAGTCAGTGGACTAGTGCGTGCGGAGCTAGGCTCGACGCTACGCCTTATTTATAGTCCGCAGACTCTCGCGTGCGGAGGCGAACCTCGACGCTATGTCTTATTTAAAGTCCGTGGACTAGTGCGTGCGGAGCTAGGCTCGACGCTACGTCTTATTTAAAGTCCGTGGACTAGTGCGTGCGGAGCTAGGCTCGATGCTACGTCTTATTTAAAGTCAGTGGACTAGTGCGTGCGGAGCTAGGCTCGACGCTACATCTTCTTTATAGTCCGGAGACTTGTGCACGCGAGGGCGTCCCCCCGGTGCGTCTTTGGTTTATACTCAGTCCCGCCCTCCCTGGCGACGGCGAGTGCACACGCGAACGTGCGTCTTTGGTTTATACTCAGTCCCGCCCTCCCTGGCGACGGCGAGTGCACACGCGAACGTGCGTCTTTGGTTTATACTCAGTCCCGCCCTCCCTGGCGACGGCGAGTGCACACGCGAACGTGCGTCTTTGGTTTATACTGCGGGGACGGGCGCGTTGGCCAAGCCTGCGCGCGCCCTCACCGCGTGCTTGCGTGTGACGAAGAAAGATTAGCGGCAAACGGCGATCTTCATTACATCCCCGTTTGCGCGGGTGGGCAACTACAAAGTGTGGATATACTGACCGTTTGCCCTTGGCGCGGCCGCAGCCTCTGGTCGCTAGACATCTGCAGGGCCCGCGTAGGCGCCTATGGGTGACCCCGCGGACCTCTGCGCTGTGACGCCGGCTCTAAGAGCGTCGTGGGGCTTCGCGACGCGAGCACCTGGTGCCTAGCTCGATGCGTCGGGCCATATCCTGGTCGCCTCGGATGGTGATGATGGTCTGGGGACCCGGGATCTTCATGCACAGATAGCCGTGATGTGGTATCGCGCCGAAGGAGTTGAGGATTGGGCGCCCTAGAATGGCATTGTAGGGGTACGGAAGGTCGACCACGTCGAAGGTGGCATCTTCGGCCCGCACATTGTCATCTCGGGCGAAGGAGACTTGAAGGCCGATTTGGCCCAGCGCCCGCAGGGGCTGTCCCCCGAAGCCCTGCAGTGGGATTCCCGAGGGCCCCAGGCGGCTTCGAGGGATCCCCATCTGGTCGAAGGCCGCCGCAAATAATACGTTCGCGGAGCTACCACCGTCCACCAAGGCGCGCCCCACGTCGCATCCCGCGATGGTGACCCGGATGACGAGGGGGTCCTGATGAGGGAAGTCCACACCTTGGGCATCATCGGGTGTGAATGTAACTTCGTGCTGCGCCCACTCCGGCGGTGCTTGCGCTGGGTATGCCGCCACGTGATGTAGTCTTCGCGCGTAGGCCTTCTGTTGCCGTGCCGAGGCGAATTCCAGTGTAGAGCCTCCGGATATGACATTAATGACCCTGCGGTAGGTTGCGTCCGGGGCCTGCAAGGACAGGAGGCCCTCCCGAGGCTGCTGTACGTGAGCTTGGATCCGTAAGGCGCCTTCCTGGGGTTGCATGCCTTGCGCCTGTACCTGCATCCCTTGTGCCTGTACCTGCATGGGGGCATCGTATGGGAATTGGACGTGGGCCACCGCAGGCGGGCGCGCCTCCAGGTTCCTATCCCTAGCGACGCTGTCGCGGAGCGCCGTGATGGAGGTGCAGGCGCGGGTATCATGGTTGCCGCGGCCGTAGATTATGCACCACAGTCCCTGATGCTGGTCGTCGTAATCCCCACGACCCTTGTCATCGCGGCCCCTGCCACGGCCGCGGCCCCGGCCACGACGCCCCCTACCGCCTCGGCCCACTGGAGCACCCTCGTCGGACCCGCCTTCGATGTCGAGGACGTACCGGTTTCGCCTCGACCTCTGCTGGCCGCGCTTGGGTTGATCGGACGACTCCTTATGCGGGTTGTCACTACGGTCGAGCGCGTTCCGGGACAACTCCTGCTTACGTTTTCCCTTCGAAGAACCGCCCTTCGGCGGATCTTCGGCTTTTGCTGAGGCTTCGGCCTGGTTGGTGTCGGAGCCGTCACCTTGCCTGCGCCGCGTATCTTCCTCCGCCCTGGCATATTCTTCCAACTTGTCGAAGAGCTTTGCCACCGTCTTGATTGGCTTTCGCGCGTTGTACTCGGCCATCGGGCCCGGACGAAGGCCCTGTATGGCTGCATTGACGATGGTGGTCTCGTTGACGTCTTTCACTTGACATCGAATTTTGGCGAAGCGTTTGAAGTAGTCCCGGAGCTTCTCCGAAGGTTTTTGCTTCACGGCGAAGAGCTGGTTCGCGTCGACTCGGTCAACGTAGTTTCCTTGGAAGTTGTTGTAAAGGCGGACACGAAGCTGTTCCCACGCGTAGATGGAGCCCGGCTCTATGGTAAAGAACCAAGAGAGCGCCACTCCTTGTAGCGCGAGGGGGAGTCCCTTCGCCTTCGTGGTGTCGTCGCCGCCCGCGGCTTCGATCGCGGTTTCGTACACGCGCACGAACTCGCGGGGGTCCGTGTCGCCTTTGTACGAGTCGATGGCGCTCGGAAATTTGAAGTCTTCGGGCCATGCCGCCTGCTGCAGCCCCGCCGAAAGCGGGGACTCCGGATCCACGCGCCGCAGCGGCACGCGGCTAGATGTGGGGGCTTCGCGACTGTCCGCCCTTTCCGGCGTGGGCTCGGACGCGACCACTGGCGCGGCCTGCTGACTCCGAGCCTCTTGCATATCTCTGACGGCTCCGCGAAGGTCCCCTAGCTCCCGCTGGAAGGCATTGAGAGCCGCCAGCAGGGCACTTTCCGTCGCCGGTGCAGGCGGGGTCGTCGGCACCCCCGACAGGCGGGTCGGCGCGGGGACGACTGCGTCGCGAGGTCCCGAGCTACCGGTCACTCCGTCGTGGCTACCCCGAACCGCCTGGTCCGCGCCGCCGGCGAGGGTTGCGGTGGGGGCGGCGAGGTCGGCTGTCGTTGCGTCGGCGGGGTCGGTTGTCGCCGCACCCGTGCCGACGTCTTCGACCGCGGGGCCCGTCCCCGCAACGCCGGTGGCGGGGTGGGTCGTCGCGGCGCGAACGTCGACGTCTCCGGCTACCGCGCCTGCGTCGGCGCCCGCGTCCGCCGCTGCCGATGCCGAAGCCCTGGTACTCATACGACGCTCCGGCCCGGCCGCCTTCTTTCCCTTCGCCGCCGCTGAAGAAGCTTTTTTCGGTGCCATCCTTCTTCTTCGGTCTTCAGGCTTGTCTTCGTCGTCCCCATGGACGGCGCCAACTGTTGTGGCTACAGACCAAACAGAGAGAGATGGTAGTGGAGAGTGATGAAGATAAGTGTGATTGCCTGCCTTCTCCCCATGGCTTACTCGTATATATACCTACACCTTGAGGAGTGCTTTTACAGTTATACCCTTACATCTGGTTATCCCCTCTAGGGGCAGTTATGTCATTACACATGGCCTATTCTGGGCCTTATAATCTCCTACCAGGCCTGCTGGCTTAGGTGGGGGCCATCCCTACGACACTAAGGATTTAGCGGATATACACTTATGCGCTTTAAAAACGTGCATGAGTGAACTTGTATGAGGAAAACTCATGTGTATGAGGTTAACAGGTTTCTCTCATTATAATAGTGGATAGTATCCACTAATGTGAAAAGGTGCCTGATTACCTACCTATAAAAGGGGTTGGGATGGAGACATGTGAAGTTAACCATCCAATCCCTCTCTCATGTGCTCTCTTGTTTAGGGTTAATGTTTGAGAGTGGAGCACTTGGTGCATTATTTGTCCTTTAAGGTGGAGTGCCTATAAAACTTTCTATCTCAAGTAAGCAATACATTGATCTTTGTGTATCTCTGTGGATACATCTTGTTTTTATTGATTTGTTCTTGATTTGGTTGGTTTTAATCTCTCCTCTTCCCTTTTCATGATTTTGATGTGCCAAGGACGTTTAAGAGATAGAGACAATATCTAGGAATCTATCTCCACCCATCTAGGCACTTTGATATCAAGTTTATCAAGAAAACACGATTTTGCTTGGTTTTGCCTCAAAGTGTGATTTCTTGATCTGAGATTTTTGACTTGATTTTGTCGGTGTTTTAACTTGCTGTGACATGTGGGAATACATCTAGATCGAACTTGGTCATCTTCCACTCACGAGCAAATTATATTCACCGTTTTCGGTTTTTGATCGGTTTTAGTGCAGTCTATCTTAAAACTGAAAAGGTCTCAACTTTGATAATGTTTTTTACGATTGTTTGTTGGAATAAGTTCATGATATCTTAGAGAAGGTCTCTGTAGATTTTTTTCATTCGTGATACAGGGCTGAAAATCTCAGTTCATTACCTGATTTCAGTGTCTTATTTCGACCACATTGAGTTTTCAACCACTCAGAAATTTTCGACCACTTTAGTTTCGACCACTCACTGGTCATCGACCTTACTGGTCGTATTTTGACTTGTTTCGATCACGTAGGGTTTTCGACCACTCACTGATCGTCGATCTTACTGGTCGTATTTCAACTTGTTTCAATCACGTTGGGTTTTCGACTACTCATTGATCGTCGACCTCACTGGTCGTATTTCGAGTTGTTTCGATCACTCATGTTCTCGACCACTTTGGTTTTCGACTACTCACTAGTCGTCGACCACATCGGTCAATTTTTGACTTCCTTCGAACACTCGGGTTTGCGATCTCTCTCAGGTCATCAACCATGTCAGTTTTTGACCACTCGTTGGCTTTCGACCACGTTGGTTTTTAACCACTCTCTGGTCATTGATCACTCGACTCGAATTTCGACCACGCTAGTCTTGGTTCGACTATATTAGTTTTGACCACTCTGATCTTGTTCGACCACACCAGTTTTTGACCACTTTGGTCTTATTCGATCACTCTGGTCTTTAACCACTCTAGACTTGGTCTACCATTGGTTTTTCTATGTCAAATTTGCATCTATTGATTTATTCTTTATTTCATAGCTTCTCGTAGCTATTAGAGTAAATATCTAGGAATACTTGGGGAAAATTTAAGGCATCATTCACCCCCTTATTGTCATCTCTGGTCCTATATTAGAATTTTATGGAATAATATGGAATCTTCTTGAATGAATGACAGGCAAACCCAAGGAATTATTTTGAGGAGCATGGCAAATAGGTGGTTGTGAACAGAATTTGGAGAGACAAATGCATTGTTTGTTAAAAAAAACTTCTCAATATATCAGAACAATAGATTTTACAAGGCCTCAAAAGTACTAATGGAGCTCATGTTTACTACATCAGTCTAATTTTATAGTTTTACATTTTATTTAGCTAGATAAAATTTATGAAGATTAGGCAACACTTCTACGCCCCCACACGTCAGTGACAAGCAGATTAACTAAATCTAACAACATTTTTAACTACAATTACCAAAAATAAGGGGGGAGAAAAGTTAAGGGACCGAAATAGCTCATCAAAAAATTTAGATGTTAAAATAAACCTACGTCTCAAATCCGGAGGGCCAGAATGTAACCTTATATTCTCTGTTCTTAAAATTCATTACAAATTACACACAACAAACTTACACATAACAATCTCTATCCATTTATCATTAACGGGGAAGAAAAGTTAAGGGACCAAAATAGCTCGTCGAAAAATTTAGGTCTTAAAATGAACCTACGTCTCAAATCCGAAGAGCTAGGAAATAACTTTGTGTTCTCTGTTCTTAAAAATCATTACAGCTTACGCACAAGAAGTCTCTGTCAATTTATCATCAAGACTCATCGTGATAATTAGCAGGCAGTCAAGGCTGAACGAGAAAGCAATGGATCCATGTAGGTAATCTAGTAGGAACGCACTACTAAAACCATCCCAAGTCGCGAAAAGAAAATTCCTTGTAGACCGCGTCGTCCACCGCCCATTGGCCGTTGCCTCGCTGGCGGCTTTGGGTTGTTGGAACTCGGAGCCTCGTCGATGCGTCGCAATCGGAGGTCCGAGGCGGGTCCAGTGGTTTCGTCGGGCAGGGTGTGACTGGGCGGTGGGCCCGGAGGACGTGTGGCCCGGCGTATCGCGGCTACGCGCCAGCTCGTGTGGTCGGCTCGTGTCGGGCCCCTCCTGCCACGTGCCCGCCCCCGCCAGGCCACCGCGCAGCTCCTGTTTCCTTGGGGCGAAGCCAATATTGCCACGGTCGGGCGCAGATTGTACACGCGAAAGAGGCGCGTCGAGTATCGTGACGTGGCCTCGCAATTGGCAAATTTTGGAATAGGTGCATCCGTGCGGCTGGCTACCGTGTTGACTGAAGAAAAGGTCACGAGTGTGCTGTTTCTCCGTGTACAGGTTTACTAGCCTAAGGGTCTGTTCTTTACCTTATAAGTTGGCGATTTTTGGTTTTTGCTACAGTACCTAACTTTCAAACGGAGTATTTTCTCAAGATGAGATCTACAAGTTAAACGATCTACACATTAAAAGCCCAACATCTGTACCAGCCAAAATCGCAAGTGAGTATCTGTCTTTCTGTAATCTGTACCGTAAACAGCTAAAATTTAAAAATTTCAGCCAAAAACCATAAGCCGCAGCCGAAAAGAACAGGCCCTAATGGATGTATACAGTCTATACCATCTATTATAGGATAAAAGTTGATGATACGTATTTTACAACCGTCTTGAAAAAATAGAAACATGCTTAAACTTTTTTAAAAAAATAAAGACAAAATGGCCGAGAGGAAGGCCTTTTGTTGGTGATTTTTATGCGCTATAAATAATTATATGTAAATGCATGAAATTCATCGTAGCATTTTACCATGGAGTATGGAGTATTTCAGGATATCATTTTTTTAAAAAGAAGCTATTGGTTTAGAAATATCAAGTTAACAATTCATCCAAATATCCCTTGATCTTTCAGGAACAAAGAGGGTAGTAAAATCTGGGGTATCAATCTAGATAAATTCTGATGGTAGACAGTGATCCGTAGTCTGTAGCTAGTAGGAGTAAGAGTGAGTAGGAAGTTCCCAAACAGTGGTCTATATCTCTGCAAAGCAAAGTAAATTGTTGCCGAACAGTGAAAGCGAAATACAACACACTAATAACTGTTTTCACATAAGCTAGGCTAAATGTTGTCACCAACTTAGTTTAACTCTCAGGGATGTAGCTGGACTTGTCCCGAGGAGCTATAGGTAATACTTTATAGTCGTGCACTACTATAAGAGTATAGATTCCGCATACATATGATTTAAAATGCCGAATCAGGATTAAGTACTAGTAGCAAAGCCTGTAGTGTGCATAGCCCCTAGCATCGCGCAGTAGGCAACTATACAGTAAAGGCGCTCATCTCAGGCCTAAGAATGCGCTGACCTTACCACTACAAGATATGCAGGTTATTACCGAGACGGGTCCTATGTTAATCCACATATAAGGTAACAAAGTACTGTAATAACGACCAATTTATTTATATGGTAATCGCTCTTACAATGTAAAGTAGGTACATGGAGATTGGCACACACTAAATTACCAAAGAAGATGACTCTAGAACTGTTAGTGTGCAGATCGACTCTTCTCCTACTTCCCTACTGAGCTACTAGCAACTTTGACATTGCTATACTACCATAGAAATTTATACTAGATGGATAGTAATGATGGTGAGTTGATGTGTGTTTGAAGATGGAGGCAATCCTCCTATTTATAACCCTTGGGTGGCCGGTGTAGGTCGGTTGGCCGACCGGCCAAGTGGCTTTCATGCATGTGCCATCTTGAGTCGATGAAGAGAGGGGGGGTGACGTAGTTGGCTGGTATATCTTGATGGGCTGGCTAGTGTGGACGTGGACAGCTGTGATCGGCCAAAGATGGCGCGAAACCCAGTCACAAGTGCGCACTAGCCGGTGTGGACCGACTTAGCTGGGTGGCAAAGTCCTGGCTTGACGCGGCTAAGGCCCCGTTTGGCACAGCTCTAGCTCCGAGATTTATGCTGGATCTGTAGTTTGTTGACTAAATTAAAGTGATTTAAATATTTTTATTTAATATATAATATAAATAAAATGAGTCATGTAAATGCACTTAACATGCCTGCAACTCTAGATCCAGAATTTCCTAGAGCTACAGATGACCAGCTCTAGGAAATCTACAGATTTCCTAAAGCTAGAGCTCTGCCAAACGGGGCCTAAGTCAGTGGCGGCTCAGGCTGGCCTAGTCCGCCTGGCCTTGGCCGACCTACACTTAGCCGATCTAGGGTTGGGTCAGCCAGCCCACTGGTTTGTAATGCTCTTTTTCGCCATTTTTTTATTTTCATGTGTATATATATGTGTGTATGTATGTATACACATCTGCGCTATTCTGTGCCTATGCGCACTATGCACACCGGAAAGTTATTGTCATACGTGAGTGAAGTTACTGTCAAATACATGCAAAGTTACTGCCAGTTATATAGTGTTACAACTGATAATAACTCTACATATGTTTGGCAGTAATTACTTCACTCACACATGGTAGTAACTTTCCGGCGCGTATTGTATGCTGCGCGAAGAATAGTAATTATATATATAATATTAATTGCATAATTGAGCTTAAACATAGATTAAATCATTATTTTACTATGCCTTTTACAACATTGCCGGGGTAAAATATGGTAAAAAAATCGTATAACACCCTTAATGTGGTTTTGATGTGTTTTAGGCTTACTTTGTTTATAATTTGCTTGATCAGCACAATTTCACTAGCCAACTCGAACTTGCTTTCCCGTTCGGCGTTCGACCTGATTACTCAAGTCATGTGCAGCTAGGGCTGTAAAAAAAGCTCGAGGCTCGTGAACTGCTCGAGCTTGGCTCGCTTTAGACTCGATTCGAGCTTGGCTCGAGCTCCAAACGAGCCGAATTCGAGCTTCATCCTAAACTCGCGAGCTTTAACGAGCCGAGCTCGAATAGTTCGTGAGCTTAGGATTTTTTACCCCCTCCCCAATTCCCCCCACCCCTCCCGCCTCTCCTCCCAAATACACCCACCCCAGGCGGGCCCTAGCCCCAGGCCCCCCAGCGGTCACTCCCACGCCGCCCCCCACACGCCACAGCCCACACGGCCACACCCCCTCGGCCCCTCCCTCCTCTCCCGGTCTCCCTGGTCCCCCACCTGCCGCCTGCGGGCCTCCGCGGCTCCGCCTGCCCCCCCGCCCCTCCTCCCCGCCTCACTCCTCTCCCCCGCTGCCGCCCCTCCTCGCCCCCCGCCCCCGCCGCCGGCTGCCCCCCACCCCCGTCCCCCTCGTCGCCTCACTCCTCTCCCCCGCCGCCGCCCCTCCTCGCCCCCCGCTGCCGACCCTCCTCGCCCCGCGGCCGCCTCCCCGTCCGGCCGTCCCCCTCCCTCCTCTCCCCCGTTCCCCTCGGCTCCTCGGCTCCCGCCCCGCCGCCGCCCCCCTCTCCCGCCCCCGTCCCCTTCCTCTCCCCCCCCCGTCCCCCTCCTCGCCCCCCGCTGTCGCCCCTCCTCTCCCCTGCCATCGCCCCTCTCCTCGACCCGGCCCGCCGCCGCCCCTCCTCTTCCCCGCCGCCGGCGCCTCTCCTCCCCCCGGCGCCCCTCCTCCCCCGCCAGCGCCGCCCCTCCTCGACCGGGAATCGGCCAGGCCGCAGCCCGCAGGTACGCACCGAGCCTACACGAGCTTGGCTCGAGCGAGCTCGAGTTTTGTCCGAGCCGAGCTCGAGCCCAGCTTAAAATTCGATGTTGATCTTAGGCTCGGCTCGAGTTTCTACCGAGCTCGAGCTTGCTAGGTCAAGCTCGCTCGAGCTCGGCTCGTTTACAGCCCTATGTGCAGCGCCAGCAATAGAACGCAATAATTCTCTCTACACGTGAATCTCCGGCGTGCTGGGTACAAATACTCCGTCTATTACGCCCCGCGGCTTCCCCGGCCGGAGAGAGCTCCACCTCAGCGTTTTCCTCGCCGTACGAGCGCTCCGTCTGCCGCGTGGCTTGGGAATTTGCGTACGGTCGGCCACCGTTTTTTTACGAAAAAGTCACTGCGTTTTCCCGAAATTACGTAAAGGTCCTCTGTTATCGCAAAAAGGTTCCTATATTTTTTTGAATAACCCCCTGCATTTTTTTCGTTGATAACGACCCGTAGTTTCCCAAATTACGTACAGACCCTCGGTTCTTTTAAAACAGTCCTTAGTTTTTACGAAAAAACCCCTTTGCTCTCCTTTTATTGCGAAAAGACCCTCGATTTTTTCAAAAAACCCTTACAGTTTCCTTTAGCTACGAATTTTCGCATCTTTTACTTCGGTACACGGTGGCTGACGCGGCGTGACGCCGCGCCTATGAGGCTAGTATCCTTATCTGGCCTAGAGAAGCTCCACCTTGCTACTACCGCACCAATACTAACGACATGTACGATAGAAACAATAACACGTGTGCTAGTAACGACATGTATGATAGAAACAATGACACGTGTGCTACTGAGGGCTGCCACCAGCTGGACCATCATCAAACAAACCGTTATGGGCAGAAAGCCTGCAAACTTGTTGAGGAGTTTCTTGTTAAAACTAAAAATGCTAAGGACATATCAGTGACCTGGTGGTGGGAGTGAAGCTGAAAAATTATGGTTTAGATGCTAGAGTGTCTTCTAAACATTTAATGTCACCAATGTGAATAGTTTTTTATTTTTTTAAAAAAAAATATGAATAATGCTCAAATCTTTATGTACCAAACTTGAGTGAAATTACCTAAAATGTAAATTAGGATGCTATGTTACAAGAACCTCGTAGTTGATAATTGTTTAATGAACTTTTCTTTGTTCTACGTTTTCCTAATTATAAGCTGAGCAGTGGATGATGATAAAAGTGTTTGCAAAGAGCAAGAAAATACAAATGAATGTAACATAGTCACTCCAAGATTGATCCCAGTTAAAAGAAAAAACAAAAGCAAATTGTTGCAAGTCGTAACTGTAAGAGCGTGTTTGGAACAAAGGAATTTCACATGGAACATAGTTCAATTTTCATATGATCTGAGAAAAATTGTCGTATTCTAATCAAGGCCTAAATCTCAGAGATAACACTTTTAATAATACCCTAAAAGCAGCATGCAATTAATTAGCTATATACCAGGGCAGCTGTGTTGATTTCAAGCATTTGTGCACGAGCCATTGGTGTACCAAACAGATATAAAGTGCTTCTATCATCCTTATTATCGCCACGAGGACAGCGGGGCCTGTTTGGTTCACGTACGAGTAGAGCTTGGCTCGTATCTGAGAGCTAGGCTCTCGTGGGACAGGTTGAGCGTATGCAACGCTGTCGTGTTTGGTTCACGTACGAGTAGAGTCTGGCTGAGAAGAGATATTGTTTGGTTGCCTGTACGAAGATATGTTGCATGAGATAAAAATAATATAAGATTATGATTATGATTATGAAGATATGTTATATGAGATGTTCGTATCTTATTATATCTTAAACTTCTTCAAAACACGTTAATAATACTTGATATTTACTAATATACACTAATAACATCATCAACTGACTAATCACCTGCATCCCGCGAGCCTGGCTCCCCAGAAACGCCCGATTCCCACGTTTCTCCAGAGCCTGGCTGCGGGGGGAATCTTGCATGAGCAGAGCCAGGCTGAACCCAGCGACCAGGCAACCAAACAAGGAGACTCTGCATCCGGCCAGCCTGGTTCAACCGGATGCAGGCAACCAAACAGGCCCATAAAGATTTTAGTTCTCGTGCAATGGAGCGGTATCTATTTGTCTGCAATGGAGCGGTATCTATTTGTCTGCTACCACGCATGAGTCACCATGATATGGACATTCCTAATTAACGTTTATTAATGAAATGCGCACGCATATACGCGACACGAAAACACTTGGTCCATGTTATTTATACAGTTAAAACTCCATGACTTGTCAATTGTTGATTAGTACTATTCTTGTTACGTGGCTATATGACCTTACATTACACGTATATTTCTTCGTAATCCAAAGGGCCACATGCATGTGTGCAAATGTTTTTTTGCTTTCAAAAATCAAGCCAGAGAAAAGTACGTACGCCGGCCTCTGCCGCTTGCATCCACAGAATTGCGCCTGAAATCGGCAGTCCACGCAGGACAAAGTCCAAACTGTTCCTGTTGTAGGCGTCTTTTTTTCCTCTTCAAAATCCAGAACACCAATTCACATTGTCGAAACAATGGCCTAATTGGAATTGGTGGACGAATTTCAGAAGCCGATGGTGCTGAAATCTGATTGCGCATCGTTGGTTCAGCTCTCTGCTGATCCAGACGGCCATAGGTCATCACGTCCTTTCTTCCTCATTTAGGACGGAATGGAGCATGCAAAGTAGCCGCCGGCGTTTACTGTCAAATATGCGAAAGAGAGCTGAACAGTATAGCTCATGAGCTGGCACAACTAGCGAAACACAGTAACCATTGTGCTAGCTGTGCGGCGTGCTTGTGTTGATCTTGTTCCCGAGTAACTAACAAAGATGGCAGTGTTATTTTGAGTTATGGTTGATCATTTTTAGTTGTATTTTTTTATACAACAGTGAACGGTACATACATTAATGTGGATGGTACATATAATTTTGGGACCGGGAAACCGTTTTGATAATCCGCTTTAAGAAGTTGTCACGTTTCGATGTTTGACTTTTTAACTTTTGAATAAGCCAAAAGCTAGGGACGGAAGGAGGGGTGTGCTGGTAGGGGCTAGACCTCTCTCATGGTTGGATAAATTTACACTATATTTCTTTATATTTTGAAGAAATTTTGTTGTTATTAGTGCTATTTACTCTCCTTCATCAAATATAATTATATTATATAGTCTGTTTGGCCCACTCATTTCTAAATTTTGGCATCTCTTCTGTTAAAAATCAAGAACAGAAGTCAAAAGCTAAAAGGAATATGATCCAGTAGAAACGAAGAAGAACATAGACAGAATGAGTAGGTGTGATTTATCTGTGTAACAATATAATGGATTGGTTGATGGTGATCACTTTTGTTTGACCAAAGACTACCATTGCCGCCCACTACCCTGAACATATCCGACACTAGGATCGGTTCTGGGACACACTCAGATCCTACTAGGCTCTGTCGTGCTCGTGCGAGCGGGCGATATGCATGCTGATCCAGAACGAAGAGTGCACCTCAACATGGTTCCTCACACAAGTTGGTCTATGCATGCACGCACGCTATCGAAGATATACCTTATCTAGCAAGATACGTGTGCACATCCATGGATAAAAAGAGTATGGGTGGATTTTTTTCCTGTGGTTTATGATTTTTAGCTGAATTTTTTTAAAATTCTGGATTGTTAGCGAGAGGCAGTACGTAGAAGAAAATAGTCGCATATGATTTTAGCCGGTATAGCTGAACTTGGTATAGTTTGTACTGCAATCTACCTGTAGACCTCGTCTTGAAAGCCACACAATTTAAAAGTTAGTTACTATAGCTAATATAAGCCAAAATCAAAGCAAAGTCTTGCCGAACCCACCCTATATTTATTCTAGAAATCAAAGATCAATACCAAGTTCCCCATAAACATAAATATGATGGCAACACTACATGTCTACCTACATGGGGAATACTCAATGAAATTGTTGAGTACGGTGACTTATATCTTAGTTTTTAAGAATTTATAAATTTATGCTATAAAGAGTTTTAAATGAATCCTAATAATCTTACTTTCTTTTGAAGTAGAATGACTACCTCCTTTTGATAGAGGATTAGGTGAACTATAAAAACACATAGGGAGTGACCATATAGAACATAAGTAACAAAGCAAATAATCCACTCATCTAAAGATAGAGGTGCACAAAATAATTATAAGTTAGGTTATTCTTTAGCACTAGATTCTTATACAAGACAAGAATTCGAGGGTCTTAAAAGATTCGAGAGAGTTGTGAGAGAGCAACAATCGCTTGTACCCTTTTGATGTTGTGCTTAAGGAGTTTGCGGTCGGCTTCGCCAAATCTTTTTTCTCTCATCGTGGTTACTTCAATGTTGTTGTTTTGGTTCTCTCTATGAGATTCATCTTCTTCGTTCTTGATACCATGCACGCTCGTGCCGTATCTCATAAATTCTGATCCGATCCAGGGGCTGCCACGCATAACAAAGGGTATCAGAGTGTAACAAGTAGTATCAGAATCAAGACCAAATTAATATGATTTGTAAGAATGTCAGTAAAGTGTCAGGTGGCACAAAATCAAGATCGATATCGATGATGTGGAATTAAGTAAAGAAATTTAACGGTGGAGAAAATTTCAACATGTGACAACGCGTGGTGAAGGATTTCCTTGTCCGGCAGGGATTAGTTGATGCTCTTGAAGGGGACAAACCAGAAAAGATGTCTGCTAAAGACTGTAAGCTGATAGAGCGAAAGGTTGTTGGTACAATTCATCTATGGCACCATTCTTTTGGGCTACGGCAGGTAGGTCTGATGAATAATAATGACTGATAGAAGTCAAAGCCAAAAGCCGACTGAAAACTCGAAAAGAACGGGGCTATGTCTCTCCAATGAGGTAAAGCACTCGATGATCAAGGAGAATTCATCATAGAAATTATGGGGGACTTAAAAGAATTATATATAGCAAAGTCGCTGATAAACCAGTGGGTGCTGAAGTGACAACTTTATAGATTGCGCATAGATGAAGGTACATGATTTGTTGACCATCCCAATACCTTCAACAAACTTATCAAACAATTGACTAGTGTGTATGAAAAAATTAAAGAAAATGACAAGGTTATTATAACCTTGTTATCTTGCCGTCATATGTAACACCATCATAGGAGCAATTGGTGATGAATATTTTCGTCAAAAAAAAAACACTTCTAACATTAGTGAGGTAGTTGCATATTTATTGGATGTGAAGTTCTTGAAAAACCATCAGAATCTTCATACTCAGATGATCAAGCGTTAGCTGCAATAGGTGTTGCAAGTAGAAAAAAGGTCATAGGAAGAAGAAGGGTAAGAGCAAGGATACAAGTATATGCTATCATGTGATGAGAAAGGTCGTACGATGAAAGATTGTTTGAGTTTGAAGCAAATAAAGGGTACATGCTCAGTGATGGTATTAAATGATGATTCGGATGTACTAGTCGCCAATCAATTAGGTATTTTTCATAGATGAATATTAGATTCACGTTGTTACTTCCATATATATTTGACAAGAGAGATGTTCGACAAAATATCTCTAAGCCTGGTGTATGGAACTATTCACTTAGCAGATTGTAAGGAGTATGTAATTACTAATATGAGAATGATTATATTGGAGATGTATGATGGAGCATATCGCGCACTAAAGAGAGTTCAGTATGTTCCCAGTTTAAAAAAGAATATAATATCTGCGAGGTTGCTTGAACTCAAAAGATGTGAGGTATTACTTCGAGGTGAAATCATGTAAGCTACTTGCAAAAAACAGGTGATCATGAAAAGTATCTGGAGCAATGAAGGATACTGATTGATAGGTACACCTAAACAAAGGGAAACCAATGGGAGATTTGATAAAATCCTGTGTAGAAGAAGGAAACCGTGTCGTCAACAGTAGGTACTCAGATATCATTTGCAGTTATGTACGAAACTATAAAGACGGTTGTAAAATATGGCAGATACAAAGGCGGAGATGCAAACTATTAGAAGAAAGAAGGGGTGGTGGGATAGTGCACATGGTGCTGGCGAGTAGGTGGAGCTCGGGGCAGTACAAACTTATGGCATGGAAGGGTATAGGAACAGGAGCTATGGTTAACCAAACTACACAATAAAAGAGCCCTCAAGTGGAGGGTCTGGACAATCTAGCCTGGACACTGACATGTATATTGTGGTGACGTGCATGAGTTTCTATGGTGGGGATACTTCTAAAAGTGGGAGGAAAAAATGAAAACAAAAAATACGGAGTCGATTCCTGAAGGAACACAGTGACTCCAATAGATAGGAGTAAAGGTGAGTGTGGTGACTCATATTCTAATTCTTTTAGAATTTAGAAATGTGTGCTATAAGGAGTCCTAGATGAATCATATTGAGATTAAGATTACTAATTTCTTTTGGAGTAAGATTTCTACTTTCCTTTGGAAGGGGACTAACTATGGGCCTGTTCTTTTTGGCTGCGGCTTTTGGCTTTTGGCTGAAATTTTTGAATTTTAGCTGTTTACGGTACAGATTACGGAGAGATCGATACTCACTTGCGATTTTGACTGGTACAGATGTTGGGCTTTTAATGTGTACTATGTTTAACTTATAAACCCTGTCTTAAGAAAATACTACGTTTAAAAGTTAAGTACTGTAGCGGCTGCGAGAAGCCAAGCGGCTTCTCACCAACCGAACAGGCCCTATATAAACTTATGGGGAGTGGCCATAGAAAACCTAAGCAACAAAGCAAAGAAGTCACTCATCCAAATGTAGAGGTGTACGAGAGGATTAGAGGCTAGATAATTGTTTAGCACTAGATTCTTGTATAGAATAAGGATCCAAGGATTATAAAAGATTCGAGAGAGTTGTGAGAGAATGATAATTTCTTATACTCTTTTGAGGTTGTGCTTAAGTAATTTGTGGTCGGTTTTGCTAAATTTTTTCTGTTTTGTTGTGGTTGTTTCAACGTTTTTATTTTGGTTCTTTCTACGAGACTCATTTTTTTTTTGTTTTTGATACCGTGCAGGCTCATATCATATCTTATAAATTTTGATCCAATCCAAAGACTGTTGTGCATAAAAAGGAACATCACAGTGTAACAGAAATCAACTTGCTTGCTAAAGTTTGCCATGCATTGTCTGTACCAAATTAAGTAGTCAAGCAGCAACCTAGCTTCGCGCGTTCCTTAAGCCAATAAGCTACTTCAGGAACGACCGCAAACACGGGCTAGATCGATGAGATCATATGGGTGGGGTTCTTTTGGGCTGATGGTTTATGGCTTAAATATTTGAATTTTGGCTGTTCGCGAAAGGTAGTACGTACAGGAAAATAGTCGCATACGATTTTGCTGATACAATTGAACTCAGTATACTTTTTACTACAATCTTCCTATTGACATCATCTTTAAAAATGCACCGTTTAAAAACCAGTTATTGTAAACATTATGAGCATAAGTCATATATAAGCCCAACCGAACCCGCCCTATATTACTCCTAGGCTCCTATACTGTCTCGAGCTCAATCAAAACGTCTTTTGAGAGGTGGAAGAAGCAACCGCATTCCATTAACGTTGTCTTTTGAGAGGCTTACCTTTTCCATTCCAAGAATGATCGGTGAAGTTGACGATAAGGTTTTCTTTCGAGAGGAGGTTGACGATCAGGCTCATTAGAATTAGGTTGACAGGGACCGCACGTCAGGATTTTTCTTTGAAAGATCTACGTCAGGAAATTTGTATCTTTTGTGCCTCAAATTTAGTAGTGATTTTGTGTATGTTGCTGGCTACTGCTAGGTCCATGCATCGACGTGTGTTCTAATTTGACACACACGTTTAATACAACGTCCTCGATCGTTAATTCATCGCCTGGTTGCGGTCTTATTTCCTCGTTAGCACGCACGTCTTCCTTTTTGCGACGCATGCATGAGCTGAGCGGGAGTGGCATTCATTTGCATCAGTTCAATGAGTTTATGGATCGTTGGGCATCAGATTTATCAAAAGAATATCGATCTTACCCCTCACAACAAAAAAAATATTTGATCCGCAATGTAATCTCATATGTGACTGCTTTCGTCAAAATTTGATCGCTAATATATGTAAATCTGTAAATACTATTACGCCTGGCTATGTCAAAACTTTCCTAACAACAGAGTTTATTTCGTGATCAAAGTATGTGATGATGAGGTGGTGATCATTTGGGCTTTTTTTGGTGGCTTATAACTGAAAAGCACTGTAGCTGGCTGAAAAAACATTGTAGCTAACAGAGACTTATTTAGCACAATTAAGGTTAAAAAAATTAAAAAAATATAAAAAATATGTTATCCCATTACATATAATACAAACACATACGGGAAAAAAGAACCGGCAAAAAAGGTCAAAAAAATCAAAAGTTCAAAAAAGACGAAATTTATGAATAGTGAAAAATAAACCGGAAGCCAAAATCTGAAGCTCAAATGATCACAACCACTTTGGAGGTTGGTTTGTGGGACCATAGTTCCAGCAGGGGTTGCACGGGTTAGTACACTCTTTGGATTTATTTACTTTTCTAACCTAGAGTTGTTTTGTACCATATGTATATAATACGTAGCCGCATAAGAAAAGTTGGCATGCCATTGTAAAATCCCCTACTTGTAACTTGTCTCGTATAGTTGGTTGCGCGCCTGTGTTTTTTCCCCTGATTTGTTTTTTCCAGGTTAAATTTATGATTCATGTAGTCATAATTATTTTTTCTGTTTGCCATGCGTTTTTCTAAAAAAAATGAGAGTATAAAAACATACCTCCACATGTCCCATTACCTAGTGATAAGGTGGCACAAGCATTTCTATGTGTTTGGTTGTTCTATGTCGATTGTGAGGCTGTCTTGTTTGGTTATGGGTTTGTGGAGACGTGCTTAGGTACGTTGTGTTGTCTTGTACAGGTGGAGAAGTTTTGTTTGGTTGAGCAAAAAGATGATCTTTTTGTCAAGCGTTGTGTCGAAGAAAGTGGATAATGACAGTGGATGCGCATCCTGTTTTAGTTTCTCTATTTTCATGATTTGGGAGATAAATATCCATAAAAAGGTGACGGTGAAATGCAAGTGCCATGTGGGGATTGGGTATTTGCTTGTCCTGAAGAATGCCCGAGGACTGAAGTGCAATTTTTATTATAATTGTCTACTATAATAACTTATAAAATAATAAAAACAGTAGTATTATAGAAATATTATTCACGATAAATCTAGTCATATTATTTTCATACAACTAATCTAAACTTAAAGAAGATGTCGATTTGACTACTGGCATGGCGATACTTTTTTTTACCACAGGGGCATATTGTATGCAAGTAAAAGAAAGAAAGAAAAAAGGGATATTGTAAGGTCAAATACAAAAAATAAATAGTACTTTCCCAGCATAAACTCATCGTCCCTACAATAATATTATTGATTTAAATTTAAAAAGGATTCACGAGTAAAAGCTTTCTTGCGCACTTTTTGGTGTCCATTCTTGTTGGGGACGAGCAGCACAAATTTATTCTATTTCAGGCTTCCGCTCTTTCATGCATCTAGAAAATTTTGATCTTAGAAGACCCAACGAAACACTGCAGACTAGCATACAAAAGAAACGGCAGCAGCAAGAAAGAGCAGCCGAGGCTGCCGTGAGAAAATTGATACTTTGCCATTCTATTCGGTGGGCTTCACAAAATGCCACTTCCTAGAATGATCACTATAAAATGCCACTCTTAACATTGACACTTTGATTATTTGCCATTTTGAGGGTTTTTTAGGATTCTTAATTATTTTTTAACCATTTTCAGATTATTTTCCATGGGAAAAGACACATTTGCCCTTGGGCCATTTGCTTATTGCCTCGGGCATGAGGGTGGTGGTGACGGGCTGGTCGGGGTACCTCGGCCGCCTGTGCGCGGCGCTGGCCGGCGCCGGCCACGCCGTGCGCGCGTTCGTCCGCCGCTCCAGCGACGCCTCCGCACGTTGCATGAATTGCTCTGCTACACACCTCTCGCATGAATTGCAAAGTAGTTTTAAATAATTTGTTTGCAATGTAGTCAGAAGCTCCAAACCTCTCGCCAGTAGTTTGGAGATCTCCCACTTATCAGTTACCCTGTATGTCCAATATTTAAGTTTATCGTTTGCAGATAGGTCATGCTGTTGTGACGTTGTGTTTAATAGATTCTCCATTCTGTGGATTGCAGACAGTATATGTTCTTAGACATCAATGGGCGTATTCATGTGACAAAGCCAAGAGGGAGCTGGGCTACAGTCCTAGAAACTTAACTGAAGGTCTATCAGAGATGCTCTTATGGCTCAAGAATGACAAACTGATCAAATTTTAGCATTTTACCCGTTGTATTACTCACGTCTGCTACATTTCATGCTTCATGTACACTGAGATGATGTTTTGGATGTACTAGCGACTTTGAGATGTATATACTTGCTATGGAATACTGTTTTATCATATCGTTAAGAAGTAGAGATGTAATAATGTAATACTGATTCCATGCTATGAAGGAACAAATAATGTTATTTTCAGATGAATGTTGGTTAATTTGATTCTATGTAAGTTGTAATTGCATTAGTAGTTGATCGAGGCATACACTGCATTGAAAACCAGGTAATTTCAAATTTAGGGACAAACACACCCAACAGTTGAGTATTTAAGAGGTATATGCAGGAGATCTTTAGGCGCACAAAATGCTTTGTCTAAATTATAAAACAATGCCTTCCGAATACAGTTCTCTATTGAAATTGCGCGATACCAAATCACAGTTCATGATCAAAATGTTGAGCCGGAGAAGCTTAGAACAACGTGTGTAGCAGAGCAATTCATGCAACGTGTGGAGACGTCGCTGGAGCGGCGGACGAACGCGCGCACGACGTGGCCGGCGCCGGCCAGCGCCGCGCACAGGCAGCCGCCGAGGTACCCCGACCCGCCTGTCACCACCACCCTCACCACCCTCATGCCTGAGGCAATAAGCAAATGGCCCAAGGGCAAATGTGTCTTTTCCCATGGCAAATAATCTGAAGATGGTTAAAAAATAATTAAGAATCCTAAAAAACCCTCAAAATGACAAATAATCAAAGTGTCAATGTTAAGAGTGGTATTTTATAGTGATCATTCTAGAGAGTGGTATTTTATCGAAGCGCACCAAATAGGATGGCAAAACATCAATTTTCTCGGCTGCCGTCCCATGCAGACTAGTGAATACTTGACAGAAAAATAACCACAGAGAGGACAAAACAAGGGAGAAGAAAGAGGAGAGGGTAAAAAAACAAACCATTTGGGCACGGCGAGCGAAAGAGACCCAGCAAAAGCCATCCGAAGCGAGGCGAAGCGAACGCTCTAGGGAGGCGCGCGCGCAGAGCCGTGGCGGAGTCGCCGGCCTGGCCGGAGGCTGCAGCGGATGGCGACGCCCACGCCCATGGCCGGCGAGGGGACGCTCGCCGCGGTGATGCCGCGGTCGCCGTCCCCGCCGCCGGCGGCGGTCGCCGGGTCGGCTGCCGAGGCGCCGATGCTGATATTCCTCTACTTCCACAAGGCGATCCGCGCCGAGCTCGAGGGGCTGCACGGCGCCGCCGTGCGCCTCGCCACGGAGCGCGCCGGCGACGTGAAGGCGCTCGCCGAGCGCTGCCGCTTCTTCTTCAACATCTACAAGCACCACTGCGACGCCGAGGACGCGGTACGGTCGCTGCCCCCCGCGCCCGTTTGGCTATTTCGTGTTGTTTTTTTTTTTGGGTTAAGCCGTGGTGGATTTGGGTACGAAGATGCGTGGGCGCGTCCAAATTTCGGTGGTGGTTGGGTTTAGGGTTGCGGAATTGTTCCCGTCGGTTTGGGGGAACTGGGTGCGATTGGGATTGAATCGAGCGAGCACTGTTAGGATCTGAATCGGGTGTAGTTCATACCGTGGTGTTGAAACTTCTTACGAGTTCGCTTTGGATGCAACAGTGGATAGCTTGAGATGTGTTTTGTGGAATCAGCCATCCTCGTATGAACAATTAGTCAAACTTTATGACCTTCTGATGTTGACATAAGGAGATGTTGTCTGAATTGCACGAACCGTGATACAAAATCCTCTGTTTAATTGAAACCACAGTGGAAATTTTGATTGATATCGTCATATGTGGCCTTCTCTGTCTAGCTTCTAGGGTAACACTGATGTTTTGTCACTTCGATCGTAGCACAATAACTTTCACATTAGTCGGATAGGCCTGTCTTAGTTTTCAACCTGTTAATAGTCAGGGACTAATGGAGGTCACAACCTTTGAGATATGTTTAAATCTTATTCCCCAGCAGAATGGAAACAAACGTTTTCAATGCTAGTTTCAGTCGCAGGGTTTTAGCTGACAAGTAAAGGCACTTTGATCTTCTCGTTTCCCCTAATTGCTGCCAAAAGTAGAGGCTCTGAAGCGCAAAAACATATTGTTGTTCTAACTGCTTGACCATTTTCTTTATGGGGAAGAAGCGTGGTACATTGCTTGTTCAAAGCTCGAACGTTTTGGCATTTTATCACTTTATCTTTCTAATGCTTTATTTTATCAATTTATCTTCCTAATGCTTTATTGTTGATCCTTTATTATTCATAAATGACTTTATTATTGATCCTTTATTATTCAGAAGTGACATAAATCAATTATAGATTCTTCATACCATACATATCTTTCATTGCAAACGTGTCTATATGTTTTCTTTTGTTGATTGCAGGTTATCTTTCCAGCACTTGATATTCGAGTGAAGAATGTCGCGGGGACCTATTCTCTGGAGCATAAAGGGGAAAATGACCTTTTTACCCAGCTATTTGTTTTACTACAACTGGACATACAAAATGACGATGGTCTTCGAAGGGAACTTGCATCCTGTACAGGAGCCATACAAACGTGCCTCACCCAACATATGTCCAAGGAAGAAGAACAGGTCGGTACTATCTCCCCTATCTCCCCCTTTTAAATCATCTCGTATTATATTGATCACTTCATATCCTACTGGATAACGAAAACAGTCTGGTGCTCAGTCTCTTATTTTTGAACCAATTTAATTTCCTAGATACAGTGAGTTCTATCACGGTATCACCATAATTATCATTGAAAAGTAGTTCCAAATTTGTGGCCAATGCTCTTATTAGGCATCTTGTTTAGGTATTTTCTTGTTATAATTTGGCTGAAAAGTCTTTAGTAAAAAGATCTTATCACTAGGCTCTCCAACTATCTTGCCCTTTTAACAATATTTGAATGTTCACAATCCTTTTACTATAGTGATAACTATTATACGATGGCAAATCAAGCTGGCAAATTTGTATTCGAAGTATTTTGAGAGATTTTGTAAAACACTTTTCCATTTAAAATCTTGATGTTAAAAATGATAGTTGGAAAGAGAGAAACGATGGTAGTGATACAGATGTGGTCTTCTAGTTGCTACTCTCTTATCATTTTTTTCATTGTGTTTCCAATCATCGCCAAGGGTTGCTGCATGTACCAGTTATTGTATTCTGGATAAAGGGCCACACAGTTGTCATTGTCATGTTGGCATCCTGGACTCTGTTTTTTTTTTAAACTCTGGACTGCATATTCTGATTAGAAGTGTTTGCTTTAATTGGCCTATACCGGTATAGCAGAGTGTAACACCCGTCGGTGTTCACTCTTGCCCATACTCATTAGTGTGGGGATCAATTGCCCGTTTTTTTTTTCATACGAGGACCTCAATGCCCATATCTTATATATGGGGATCTCATCCCACTCCCGTAAGTCACATGATTTATCATGAATGATCAACATGCAATGCAATGGATATTATTTTTCCTCATTAGTACATGGATATACTCATCATTCTTCTATGGTCAACAAAACCATCCCCACTTTATCAATAGCATGTGAACTATTTAAAATAGTAAGGAACACATAAACTTTCATACTACCTCCAATTTTCATCTTCATCATCATATCACCAGCATGAGAGCAATATAAAGCAACTATTATCATAGGATTATGGTAAGCAAGTAATCATTCAACCACAATTTTTGTGTGCTCAAATACCATTCTATTTTGCACTTGCCTTTCTCCTAACTGTGACGGCAGGAAATGTTGGGAGATAATAATACACCCGAAGCTACTCATCCTATAGGAAATACTCAAATCTCAAAACAAGCCAAAACATTTCAAAACGCAATTAAACGGCAACACTCCTACACGCTCCCCAAAAACCACAACTTTTCCTCCTTTTATCGGACAACCCTCTTGCTGTTCTGGTACTGAAATTATCACAATTTTCAATTCTTACACCGTAAAATAGCAAATCATATCACCTCTGGATCGATAGGAAATTCTCCACATTTTCTTAGTTGGCACAAATCTCCGACTAATTCATCTAAATCCCCAATTTTAGCCTGGAAGACAGAACTGTCATCCTCCGGATAGCAGAATTGTTAAGTTTATATCTTTTAATCTACAAAGGCAAATATAGTAAATGGTGATATTTCTGAAATCTACAGGAAATCTCCCATCACTTTCTAATTATCACCAATTTTTTAATTTTGGCATTTAGTTAATTAATTCATCAATTTCCTACGACTGGTCCAGCAGCCACCCGACATCAGACAGCAGCACTAAAAATTTCATAACTTCTAATCCACCCATCAAAAATTCATGTTCTTATATTCTCTGGATATCTTAAGAAACTACTTACAATGTTCATGATGATCAAATTTCTAGATTAGTTCATCTTCTATTTTTAATATATTATTTAATACCGACTGCCGAAACCCGATAGACAGAACGAACAGTGGCATTGTAAAATTCGTAACTCCCAAATTATTTATCGGATTGCCATGAACGAATACTCTACAGAAAGCTACTGGAGTCCTCTACAATTCTCTAGGGAGACGAAATTCTCAGATTTCGCACCTAAGGGACCCGAAACTACAGAACACTACAGACTGCCCAAAACCGATTTGACAACCAAATTGCTATTGAACAAAAATCGCTAAGAATAAAAGAAGAGGAATATGATCGTCACCCTTGGAGACCACGACGAGGACCTCTGGAGTTCCCGTGAGACTCCTTTTCTTCCCCTCTTCTCCTCTTTCCCTTCACCCTGATTCTCCCTCTCTCTATTTCGGCTACAGGAAGAATGGAAGGAAGCGTTGCTGCCAGGGTTCAAAATCCCGGCGGTTACCGGCCGGTAGCAATTTTTGATTTTCGAATTTTGACCGGTTTTTTCCGGGTTTTCCGGTTACCGTCCGGTTTTTCCGGTTACCGGTTTCAAAACATCTCAAAATTCAAAATTTGATTTTCAAATTGTGGCCGGTTTTTTACCGGTTTTTCCGGTAACCGCCCGGTTACCGTTACCGGCCGCCGACCGGGATTTCTTCCGGTTCCGGTTTTTGGAACCTTGGTTGCTGCCAACAATGGAGGAGGAGGGGGCGCTGTTTGCAGCAAAGGGGGAGGGGAGGAGGTGCAAGGGGCCTAGGGTTTTGTGGGGGAGGGGGTGGCCGGCCACCACGTGGGCTAGGCTGCCGTGGGCCAAAGGCCCAAGGCGTAATACACCCACTAAAATTCTGAATTTTGCATTAATTCTTTAATTTCATTTAATTTCTCTTTTTAATTCATTGAATCCTCCGAATGACGTTCGAGATATTACATTCTACCCCTGTAAAACAGAATTCGACCTCGAATTCTACACTCCACGATCCTAAACGGGACACAGAATTAATCTGAAAATTAAATCACACATACCTGAGGCGAACAACTCTGGATATTTCTCGTTCATGTGAGACTTCAGCTTCCAAATTGCTTCCCGCTCGGTCTGATGTATCTAAAGCATCTTGACATACTTCAATGTCTTGTGCCACATGACTCACTCTGACCCCCTAGAATTTGCACTGGGCAGGACTCGAAGGTGAGATCTTGCTCAATGACCAATGGCTCTAAGGATTTCTCGTGCTACAGTTTTTCCCCCCACAAATCCTTCTCTGATACTAGATGTGGAACACATGTGCACAACACGCGAAGACTCAGGATGGTCTAATCGATGAGCCAACTTTCACTACGCGTCCCTATCGGGAATAGCCCAACATATCTCAGGCTTAGCTTCCCCTTGGCACCGGGCCACACAATGACCTTAGTGGAAAATACCTTCAAGAGTCCCTGGACACCACCTTGGGTTCCAATTCTCACCTTCTCACCTCGTCAAAGCTCTCCCAAGTGACCACTCCCTCTTTTATTATCTGATTAGACACAGCTGTCTAGTCTTCACGAATCCATAAAGCGTCATCCCAAACTCCGAACTGGTAGAATCGACTTTAAGAGCTCTACGCATCTATGGTCTCGCATTCCCAAACTAACAGCATAATTTAGACTTACTTTTCAACTCTCAATCCAACTAAGGTTTGGGATATTATACTGTTCCCCCTTAAGATTTCGCTCTCATATTTTATGGCAACCCATTCCACTCACAATAACTGAAACCGATTAAACAATTTTCTTTTCCTTGGGCACAAACCTGCCTCGTGAAAGACATCTGATCCACAATCCAGAAAATCATCCAAAAAACCAAATGGTTACACTTGCCTTCCATGGCACAAATGCCCTAACTCAACAGCACCAGAAGCTCTTCTCTTTCTCTCATATGATCCCCCCACTTTGCGGAACACATACCCTTTTTAACATAGGGAAAAATACACCATACTTCTTAAACCAACTCTCTTTCAAAAGAATCCATTCGGAAAATAACTTGCTATTTCAGTCTAAAGAGACTTCTCAGTATGGTGTAGAAGCTTTGATTACGGTTCTTTTGAACAGTCTAGACAAAGAAGTGGGGAAGCCAGGTTGCATTATTAACTTGCATGAACTACAATCTCTCTGGAGGTTTAGAAAATGTGGCAGATTTTTTTCCTTTGGATTATGTGCTTTGACTGGTCATGTCTCTGCTGTGGTATCCGCATTCTAAAATCATATTCAACTGAAGCAGTTACTCAACATATTCACTGTCATTATGAATTCCTATTGGTGGCTGATCATCTGAATTTGTCTCAGGTCTTCCCGTTGCTTACCAAGAAATTTTCATATGAAGAGCAAGCTGATTTAGTGTGGCAGTTCTTATGCAACATTCCTGTAAATATGATGGCCGAGTTCCTTCCGTGGCTTTCAGCTTCTGTTTCATCTGATGAACATGAAGACATTCGTAACTGCTTATGTAAAGTAGTACCTGAAGAGAAACTTCTTCAGCAGGTCTTCATAATTGTGCTTCTTACATTTTCTGGCAATAACTTGCTTTATGTCCTGTTAATTTTTTGTTTTTAAATTTGTGAAGGTTGTGTTCACTTGGATCGAAGGGAAAGCAACAAGAGAAGTGGAGCAAAGTTTCATCGATCCTAATTCGGAAAGAAGTCGTAGTTGCGAGGATGCGTCCTTTGTTGATCAAGCGGAGAATCATATTTGTGCACATGAAGAGTCTAAAGTTGGGAATAGAAAGTATGCAGAATCTAATGATGGTCAGGCTGACAGGCATCCCATAGATGAGATTTTATACTGGCATAATGCTATCCGGAAAGAATTAAATGATATAGCAGAAGAGACAAGAAGGATGCAGCAGTCTGGAGATTTTTCTAATATATCAGCCTTCAATGTGAGGCTTCAGTTTATTGCAGATGTGTGCATCTTCCACAGGTATGTAGCTTTGTATCTTCACTCACCCACATCTTTATTTTAAGATATTGTTGTGCAACTATGTTAAATATGATCTGCTGAAATTTCAATATTGACTTTTTCTTAGTCCATGCAAGTTGGTATTCAGTATCTATATGTTTGTAAATGTTCCTTATTGGTACCCCTTTGCATCTGTTACACATCATGTACCTTTTCAAGTTTCAACATATTCTGTTTGTTCATGGACAGTTAGGCTGCTAGGTACCGTTGGACATTGTGATGGCTTTAAACTGTAATTTTATTTTACTACTTCTATTAACTAACTGTCATCTTTTTTTTAAGGACTGTGACATAGATAATTGAGAAAATTGCTCTCATAGCACTTCTTTAGAGCCAGTTTGCTAACATACCACTCAAAGTAGAACTCTTGCTCTAATAGCACCGACTAGTTACTAGAGCTCCCTCCGTCTAGCACTCCGTTAGTTCCCCAGCTTCTTCAAGCTCCAACCTGACCTCTCCTCTTTCTATCCTCCTTGCTGGACTCGAGGAGTGAAGAAACCATAGCCTATGATCTCTACCCCCCTCTTCGAATTCCGCAGCCATGGAGCATGGCCAGGAAGCCTCTATGCATCATCTGCAAGCTATTCTGCAACCTATTCGGTGCCTTTTGCGGATACCTTAGATTTGAACTGAGTCAATTTCATTTTTTTTCTTGGTTTTCTGTTTTCGGCAGTGGCAGAGATGGGCAGGAGGGTTGGTATTCCAGAAATTACAGTAAATGAGAAGCTTGTGCATCAGAGCAACAGATGCTAGTTGTGCTTGTTTTTTGTGATGTTGTGATCTGCAACCTTGCAGTGAATGCAAGGAAGTAGTGAACCTGTGTGTGTGAGTGGACTACTTAGTGTATGAATGGCAATGCCTTAATGTAAGTGAATTTAGTTTCATGTGAGCAGTGTGTGTGAAAGAGCAATGGAGCAGGTGCGGCGTCGATGAGAGCAAGCAGCAGGGGGTTTGCGTAGAAGAGAGCAAGCAGCCAAGGGGTGGTGTTGGGGACCTGCAGCAAGCACATGCTACAGGGGGCGACAGCAGGGAGTTGCAGAAAACATATGCAGCAGGGGGGTGGCGGGGAGCAGTGAGCTGCAAGGGGTGGTGGCGGGGAGCTGCAGCAAGGAAGTCGGGAGTAAGGGATGAAAAATAGGGGTTTTGGTGAGTTAGGCCAATTTGGTTCAACCGGACCAGGTCAAACTGGCTCATGCCTAACAGAGACCAACGGAGTGCTAGCCGGAGGGAGGTCTAGTAACTAGTGAGTGCTGTTAGAGCAAGAAAGAAACTTCTGACTGGTATATTAACAAATTGGTTCTAAAGGAGTGCTATCAGAGCAATTTTCTCTAGATAATTGACTAAATTTGGGAAGGATTCTCTAAAATAACTATATTCCACAGCGCTCTGCAGCATAGTACAGCAATGGTAAAATGGCTCGTATTCACCGTAGCATATGATTGTACACTTGAAAATAACTAAAGAATACCTGAATATGAAGTTTAGTATTGCATGAGTTGGGGACAAACTTATGCCTTCATAAACAAAGCAACACACTTTTATTACAGATATTTATTTTTCCATCCTATGTAATGTCTGACTACAAATGCTTGGGCAAGCAGTATCACCCGACATGCTGATTCACCTGAAGTTTAGGAGCAGTGTATTTGAGAAAAGTTCTTTACATATGTATTACTGTTTTGTTGTGCATACAGGAATTTATTGCTGGCATGTACTAGTGACATGCTAGCCATATTTTGTTGGGTGTTAGAACATGTTTTTGCCTAATTCGCATTTGATGGTTTTTACTTGAAAGAATCAAATATTCTTGTAGTGAACTGAATACCCTCGTTAATTTCATCACTTGTATTTTTTCTTATCTACAGTATCGCCGAGGATCAGGTTGTATTTCCTGCAGTCAATAGTGAGCTGTCCTTCGTGCAGGAGCATGCTGAAGAAGAACGCCGATTTAATGATTTTAGATGTTTAATTCAGCAAATCCAAATAGCAGGAGCAAAATCAACTGCAGCGGACTTTTGCTCCGAATTGTGTTCACATGCTGATCAGATAATGGAGGCAATCGAGAAGCACTTCTGTAATGAAGAAACCAAGGTTAGTACTTGGTAGTGATGTTGCTGGACTGCTGGAATGATTGCTTTATCGGTCAGGGTCTTATCTTTGGTTGACATTACCTAGGTGCTTCCTCAAGCTAGGGTGCTTTTCTCTCCTGAGAAGCAAAGGGAACTTCTATACAGAAGTTTATGTGTCATGCCATTGAAGTTATTGGAACGCGTTTTACCATGGTTGGTGTCAAAGCTCAGTGATGAGGAGGCATCTTCTTTTCTTCAGAATATGTGCTTGGCAGGTTATCCCTTTACTCTAATTATTCTATGCTATTGTCTTTATGCATTTCATTAACTTTGAAGAATTTCTTCAAAATTCAATGTTTGCTAAAAATATGCACATGGAACAGCATCATCATCTGAAACGGCACTGGTCACTCTTTTATCTGGTTGGGCGTGCAAAGCTCGTTCAGAGGACAAATCCAATTCTGGAGAATATGTATGCTTAACATCAGGGGCAGTGAGATGCCTTTTGGACAATGTAGATGAGCTGGAAAAATGTCGATCATTTTGTCCATGTGCTTCACGTAGCAGTGCAGATATTCCTCTGCATCTTCAAACCGAAAATGGTTCTCGGCCAGGCAAGCGAGGAAATGATGCAGAATCTGTTCCTGGTACTAATGGAAGTCACTGCTCTCAACCTGCTGACACCGAAGCACGTCCATGTAGCAAAAAACCTTGTTGTATTCCTGGGTTGAGAGTAGAAACTAGCAATCTTGGCATTGGTTCACTGGCCTCTGCAAAGTCGTTTCGTTCTCTATCATACAATTCTTCTGCTCCTTCATTATATTCAAGCCTTTTTTCATGGGAGACAGATGCAGCATTGTCTTGCTCAGATAGCATCTCAAGGCCAATTGATACCATATTCAAATTTCATAAGGCGATTCGCAAGGATTTAGAGTACTTAGATGTTGAATCTGGAAAGCTCATTGATGGCGATGAGTCTTGCCTTCGCCAATTCATTGGAAGATTTCGTTTATTGTGGGGTCTTTACAGGGCACACAGCAATGCTGAGGATGAAATTGTGTTTCCTGCTTTAGAATCAAGAGAGACATTGCACAATGTGAGCCACTCATACACGCTTGACCACAAGCAGGAAGAACAATTATTCGAAGACATATCTAATGTTCTCTCACAGCTACATGATAGCTTGAGCCACCCCCACACTGAAGCTAACGAAGGAGAGAAAAACTATTTTCATCCATCTAATGAGATCGATTGGACTAGAAAGTACAATGAGCTTGCCACAAAGCTTCAAGGAATGTGCAAGTCTATCCGGGTCGCCTTGACTAATCATGTCCATAGAGAGGAACTTGAGTTGTGGCCATTGTTTGACAAACATTTTTCTGTGGAGGAACAGGATAAGCTTATAGGTCGTATAATTGGTACGACGGGTGCTGAGGTTCTCCAATCAATGTTACCCTGGGTTACATCGGCACTTACTCAAGAGGAGCAGAACAAGATGCTTGATACGTGGAAGCAAGCAACTAAGAATACAATGTTTGGTGAGTGGTTGAATGAGTGGTGGAAGGGAGCTCCAACATCATCTGATTCTTCAGCGGAGACATCCTTTCCTCCAGAAGGTTTGCACAGTTGGTTTCTTATGGCCTTGCCCTCTACTACTAACAATACTCAACTTGCTTTGTGCCTCTCTTGTTAATACAATGTTTGTTAGAATAGTTATTGGAAGCAAGCGTATAACCTTCATGAGCATGCATGCATTATAAATGTTACGCATTCTGTTGGTATTTCATTTGTTGGAGACAAACTAATCATCATTTTGTGAGGGTTCTACCTTGGTCTAATGGATTGTAGGTGCAATATTGTGCTAGAGTTGGATTGAATCATTTAATTTGTGATAAAGAAACAAGATGACCTAGCAATTTGTTGATAATTCTTTGCAATGGTGCAACCTATGAAAACTAACATTACCTAGGATGCACTAAACGATAAGTTTTAACAAAGACTATTCATTAGGTATTTCATAGAGCATGGACAGGCCATGGATACTTAAAATCAGGGCCATGGGATGTAAAGTTATGCTAAAGCAACTCATTCATAAACATCTTTTTCTCCGATGCTTGTTTAGTCTGAAAGTAGTTCTATGTTTGTTTCCTTTTCTTTTTCATTGAAAAACAGTTTCTGTTTTGACTGACATTTCCTTTGCCCTTTGTAGATAGTCATCTACAAGACAAGCTTGACCAGAATGACCAGATGTTCAAGCCTGGCTGGAAGGACATCTTTCGAATGAACCAGAGTGAACTTGAGGCTGAGGTGCGAAAGGTTTCACGAGATCCTACACTTGACCCAAGGCGGAAGGCCTATCTAATCCAAAATCTCATGACCAGGTTTTTCATCTGAATATTTCAGTAAATAACTTGTTAAGAAAATTATATTGATAAATGTCCACATTTCAGCCGCTGGATAGCTGCTCAGCAGAAGTTACCAGAACCAGGATCAGAAGAGTGTAGTGAAGGAGCCGGTATACCTGGATGTTTTCCTTCATATCGAGACCAGGAGAAGCAAATATTTGGTTGTGAGCACTACAAACGGAACTGTAAGCTTGTTGCTGCTTGCTGTAACAAGCTGTTCACATGCAGATTCTGCCATGATAAAGTTAGTGACCATACAATGGAAAGGTAAATTCTGTAGTCTGTAAAAACACTTGATTGGTTTTCATCGTATTACTACTGAGGGGTACTTCTGTAGTCTGACCATACTAGAGTGCTTTTTCTTTCCGTAAACCCAATTTCAAACTGCTAATCAGCGTGCTATAGTAAAAAAGTAAAAACACTGAAGACTTGTAGGAAATAGACTTGCTGCTTGCAGTTAAATTTCTTTTGAATAAAGCATATGATTTCCTTCATTCTTCTGAGTGCCTGTTCCATCCATTTCTCTTTATTGTTATCTTTTTTATCCCTTTTCTCATCGGCTGTCTTCATATTGTTGGCTTTGCTTGTATGTACATGGTTATGATGAGAACATTATTAGAATTAATAGTATTTAGCTTAGAATAGCTCCTCTAATTGAGGATTGTAATCTCCTGTAATTGCGCCTATTGGCCTATTAATAGAATGCCATCCCTGCCTTTGGCCGTGTGGTGATTGCTCCCATCTTCTCTACATGGTATCAGATTTATCCTCCTGGGCATCTTCCGCTGCCCCTCCTCAGTTCTCACCCGCCGCCGCTAGGGTTTTCTACACCGCCGCCGCCCCTCCTCTGTTTCCCACACGCCTCAGCTAGGGTTTTCTCACACGCCGGCCGCCGCCGCCCCTCCTCTATTTCTAGGGTTTTTCCTAAACCGCCGCCGCCCTTCTGTTTTTCACCTGCCGCCGCTCTCTAGCCACCACCACCTGCCATGTCGACGTTGGCCCCCCAAGACGGGGACGCTGCCGCCGCCGCCGTAGCAGCCGCCGCCGCCACAGACACTGCCGCAACCGTCTCTGGCGGTAGCGTCTCCGGAGTGCATGCCACGCCGCCGATCGTCCTCAACCCCTTCTGCACGGTCGTCGTCAAGGTTCACGTACCGACCACTCTCAACATGAAGACGGCGAACTACTCCCGCTGGTCCAAATTCTTCAGGACCATGTGCGCCAAGTTCGGTCTTCTCTCCCACATCGACGGCTCTGACCTGGCGCACCCGGACGATCCTGCCTGGGCTCTCGCCGACTCCGCCGTCATCAGCTGGCTTTACGGCTCCATCGCCGAAGATGTCCTCGATTTTGCGATGGCTGATGATGAGACCGCGCGCGATTTGTGGGTTGCGATCGAGGGACTCTTCCGCGACAACAAGGAGTCTCGCGCCGTCTTCCTCAGCAGCCAATTCCATTCTCTGATGCAAGGCGACCAGTCCATCGCCGACTACAGCCAGCGCGTCAAGAACCTCGCCGATGTCCTCCGCGATGTCGGCCACCCCGTCTCTGACTCCCAGATCGTTCTCAACTTGTTGCGTGGACTCAATCCGCGTTACTCCAACACCGCCGACGACATCGCCAACTCGTCGCCGTTCCCCTCCTTCGCCAGGGCACGCTCTATGCTTGCCCTCAAGGAGACTCGCCTCGCCAATGAGGTGAAGATCGCCACCGAGACGACCCTTCTTGCCATCGGTGGTTTCTCGGCTTGCAGCCAGTCCGGTTGCCGCTCCACCACGACGTCTACACCTTCGGCCGGCTCCTCTTCCAACACCGGCAAGCGCGACGGTCGCGATGGACGCAACCGCCGCGGCAAGCAGAACAACAGCGGTGCCCATCAGCAGAACAACGGTGGCTTCCAGGGCGGGCACATGCCACATCCAACAGGGTCCTGGTTCTGCTTCAACCCATGGTCGCCTCCCGGTGCTGGTCAGTGGGCAACCCATGGCGGCCAGTGGCGCCCTTCCCCCGCCCCCGGCCTCCTGGGTGCTCCGCCTCAGGCACACACCGCCTTCGCCCCGGCTCCGCCTTCCTCAACATGGGACCAGCAGGGCCTCATCACTGCGCTGAACCAGATGGCTGTCCAAGGGCATGGCGGCTGGATCATGGACAGTGGCGCCACGTCTCACATGGCATCCAATGACGGTATACTCATGTCCTCTCAACCTCCCCCTAACACGTCCGTCACTGTTGGCAATGGTTCTCGCCTCCCTATCACCTCTAGCGGCCACACCTCTCTTCATACACCCACCACTAAATTTCTTCTTAATGATGTCTGTTGTAGGGGTGGCCCCCACCTAAGCCCAGCCGGCCTGTTAGAAGGCTGTAAGGCCCAGAAGGGGGTATGTATAATGACATAAGTGCCCCTGAGAGGGATACTCAAATGTAAGGGTACTGTTGTAAAAACACTCTCCATGTGGATATATATACACAATACAGGCCATGGGGGAAACCCACTCTCCACTACCATACTCTCTCTGTTTAGTCTGTAACCACAACAATGTCCTTGATGTTCCTCATATAGTTCGTAACCTTCTTTCCGTTAGAAAGTTCACTCGTGACAATCACTGTTCCATCGAGTTTGACACTCTCGGTTTTTCCGTTAAGGATCCTTTGACGTAACAAGTGATGCTTCGCTGCAATAGTGAGGGCGACCTCTACACCATTTGTGATGCCAACCCTCCTGTCACCGCCAGCGCTCACCTCGCCGTCTCCCAGTTATGGCACCAGCGTCTTGGACATCCCGGCGTCGCCTCCCTCGATGCTTTGAATAAACATTCGCTTATTTCTTGTAATAACGTAGCTCGCTCGCTGTGCCAGTCTTGTCAACTTGGCAAACATGCGCGCCTTCCTTTTGCTACATCCAATTCGCGCACTTCTGCGCCTTTTGAGCTTATACATTGTGATGTGTGGACTTCCCCTGTTGCTAGCATTTCTGGTTCGCTGTATTATCTGGTTATTGTCGATGATTTCACTCACTTTTGCTGGACCTTTCAACTTCAAAAGAAGTCTGATGTCCACCAACACATAGTAGACCTCGCCGCCTATGCTAGCACACAGTTCGGCCTTTTTCTCAAGTCTATTCAGGCTGACAATGGTCGCGAGTTTGTGAACCACGCCAACATATCCTTTTTTGCGTCTCGGGGCATCACTTTACGCCTATCATGCCCCTACACTTCTCCGCAGAACGGCAAGGCCGAGCGGATGATTCGCACAATAAACAATGTGGTTCGCACACTCCTTTTACATGCTCATATGCCCCCCAAATTTTGGGTTGAGGCTCTAGCCACTGCCACCTATCTACGCAACCGATGCCCCTCCTCTGCCATCGGTGGCGCCATTCCCCACTCTTCTCCACCACAAGCCCCCGCAATATAGTCACCTACCAGTTTTCGGTTGTCTTTGCTTTCCCAACCTATCCGCCACTGCTGCCCACAAACTTGCTCCTCGCTCCGCGGCATTTGTGTTTCTTGGTTATCCTCCTCAGCACAAAGGGTACCGTTGTCTTAACCTTGCCACCAACTGATTCATCATCTCTCGTCATGTTGTTTTTGACGAGAGCTCTTTTCCGTTTGCCAGCAGTGATATTTTGCCCGGATCTTCTTCTGTCACTGAGACCGACTTGGAGTTCCTAGTCAATGATCTTGCTGTATCGCAGCTCCGCACTGCTGCCATGGCACCCCTGCAGGTTCCTTCAGCGATAGCTCCACCCTCCGGTGTTGAGCGGTCGCTACCCTCCTCGCCGTTGGTGCCCCTCGACGCTGCTGGAGCTCCTGCCGTACCGCTTCGCCCGCTTGTGCATCTGGTCTATACCAGACGGCCACATGCGGCAGCGCCATCAGCCGGGCGGGCTCCTCTAGTGATAGCTCCACCCTCCAGTGTTGAGCGGTCGCTGCCCTCCCCACCGTCAGTGCCCCCCGGCGCTGCTGGAGCTACTGCTGCACCGCTCCGCCCGCCTGTGTATCTGGTCTACACCAGACGGCCACATGCGGCAGCACCATCAGCCGGGATCTCACCACCAGCCGTGCCACCTGCTGTCCCGACTTCAGCATCCCACCGGATGGTGACGCGGTCTCGGGCCGCTATTGACCCCTCCTTGGAGTTCTCCCTGACGGCTCAGCATACCACGGCGTCTCCTGTCCCAGATACCTCTCGCAGTGCCCTCGCAGATCCAAATTGGTGCGCTGCGATGGAAGAGTACAAAGCCCTCATGGACAACAACACCTGGCGCCTTGTCCCTTGCCCTCCAGACGCCAATATTGTCTCCGGCAAATGGATCTTCAAGCACAAATTCCACTCCGATGGCAGACTGGCTCGCTATAAAGCGCGCTGGGTAGTTTGCGGCTTCTCCTAGCAGCTCGGTGTCGATTATGACGAGACCTTCAGCCTAGTGGTCAAGCCGGCAACCATTCATACTGTTCTCTCCATCGCCACTTCCCGCTCCTGGCCGATTCATCAACTTGACGTCAAGAATGCTTTCCTCCACGACTCACTTGACGAAACGGTTTATTGCCAGCAGCCACCCGGCTTTGTGGATCCAGCTCATCCTGACCATGTGCGTCTTCTTCAGAAATCACTCTATGGTTTGAAGCAGGCTCCCCGGGCGTGGTACCAGCGGTTTGCTACTTACATTCGTCGGCTCGGCTTCGTCACATCCTCCTCCGACACGTCCCTGTTCATCCTTCGTCAGGGGGCTGACATGGCTTATCTACTGTTGTACGTCGACGACATCGTCCTCACCGCCTCCTCTACAGCGCTTCTCCAGCGCATCACCAGTCAGCTTCGCTCAGAGTTCGCCATGACCAATCTCGGTGCACTGCACTTCTTCCTCGGCATCTCTGTCATGCGCTCCTCCGACGGCCTATTCCTGTCCCAGCGACAGTATGCCATGGGTCTTCACGGCGCATTGGCATGACTGAGTGTCATCCAACTGCTGCGCTGGTTGACACCCATGCCAAGCTCTCCGGCCATGATGGAGCTCCTGTTGCTGATCCGTCCGAGTACAGGAGTCTTGCAGGGGCTCTATAGTATATGACGCTCACCCGTCTTGACCTGGCGTATGCTGTCCAATAGGTGTGCCTATTTATGCATGATCCGCGGGAACCCCATCTCGCGTTGATCAAACGCATCTTACGGTACGTCAAGGGCATTTTTGATACTGGTCTTCACATCGGTCTATCACCGGTGACATCTCTCACTGCCTACTCTGATGCCGACTGGGCTGGCTGTCCGGATTCTCGGCGCTCCACATCCGGCTACTGCGTTTATCTCGGTGACAACTTGGTGTCTTGGTCCTCCAAACGCCAGACTACAGTGTCCCGCTCGAGTGCAGAGGCCGAGTACCGTGCCGTCGCTGAGTGCTGTTGGCTGCGGCATCTTCTTCAGGAGCTTCATGTTTCCCCTGTTTCGGCCACCATGGTGTACTGTGACAACGTCAGCGCCATATACATGTCCACCAATCTAGTGCAACACCGGCGGACGACGCACATTGAGATCGACATTCACTTTGTCCACGAAAAGGTCTCTCTTCGCGGACATCATGACTAAGAGTCTTCCGACTCAACTTTTCCAGGAGTTTCAGTCCAGTCTTTGCGTCCTGGCTTCTCCCGCTACGACTGCGGGCGGGTATTAGAATTAATAGTATTTAGCCTAGAATAGCTCCTCTAATTGAGGATTGTAATCTCCTGTAATTGTGCCTATTGGCCTATTAATAGAATGGCACCCCTGCCTTTGGCCGTGTGGTGATTGCTCCCATCTTCTCTACAAACATATCTAGCGCTAACACCCCTCCGAAAATAATGCAAATGGTCGTGAAAAATTCTAGAAAAAAATTGACAACATTGACACAAAATCAGTCTATCATGCCGCAAAATTTCAAATCTAAATTCAATCTACACATTGGGAAACAAAAAAATGACAAATTCTGCTGAAAAGGAAACCCAAAAACAAAAAGGGAAAACATAAAAGGATAAAGCTACTGTTTAACGAAATTTGTCTTTTTGTTTCTCCTAATATACGTCATGTTCAGTTGAATTTACGCGACATGCTTGCTTAGGGGATTGTTCTTTTTAGTTTCGGTTTATGATTTTTGACTGTGACTTATGGTTTTTGGTCTGTTTGTGAGAGAGAGTATGGAGTAACAGAAACTCGCGTGTGGTTTGGGCCGATATAAATGAACTCACTATAGTATGTACTACAATAAACTTGTAGAACCCTATCTTGAAAAGACATTTCGTTTGAAAGCTAGTTGCTATAAAAAAAAATTATCTTTTATAAGCTGAAAAGAAGGGACCTTATATCATGAACTATCTAACCAAATATTTTCAGAATTTTTTGTGACTATTTTAATCGATTTCTGAGGGGTGGTAGCATTGTAGCACCCTAAGGGGCAGTTGCATTGGATGTATAATGTGTTATCGTGGTTGTAGCGTCGAGATGGTTAAGTACCAATTCTGTCTGAGCTGAAATGTTTGCTGCTCCTTGACCTTTCTGTTCATCTCTTTATTACCATTCAGAACCCAGCTGCAATATCAATAAGATATAGAATGAGAACAAAAAAAGACATCAAGAAATGGCATACTAATTAGTTTCTGGTATTCTTGAGAAACAAGTTTTTTTTGTCCTAGTGTGTTTTGGTTTTTGCTATATCTTTGCAACTGTATCAGAAAGTAATTGTGCTATGCTAACATTACTTGCTACCTGTAGGAAAGCAACACAGGATATGATGTGTATGGTATGCTTGAAGGTACAACCTGTCGGTCCAAATTGCCAAACTCCAAGTTGCAACGGGCTATCTATGGCAAAGTATTACTGTAATATCTGCAAATTTTTTGATGATGAAAGGTAATATTCCTCAACATCATTGAAAGATCAAATTATCTCTGGTATTTAATTGGCACTGGGGATGTTGAGATCTTTTGGGGCATTGAACAATTGACGCATGTTTTTCCTCTTAGTTATAAACCCAAGTATTGTTTCCATATTAGTTTTCTTATTTATTTTTGAGATTTGTAGCCATCTCCATAGGGGTAAAGCAGATATTGATTTATTTAAACGATTACTGAGTGTGACAAGATGTGTCTAAGGATATAAATTTCCAGGCAAAATGATGTCCAAATTCAACAAAACAACATCCAAATCCAAATTTAATTTCAAATATGAATTGGATTATGTCAAATTTATCATTGACATTAGTAATATCTGACAAATACTGAAGTTACATATGAATTAAAATCTCATATATATGTGCATTCAGTAATAATCTAACCAAGCAATATCTATACATCTGATTGGGTATGGACAACAATTTTCTTTCAAATCTGATTTGCTTTCTCTACATATGTATTGTTACCAACTTGCCATCAGTTTCGTGAGATATTTACAAGTATCCAGGTCGCTGACCTCTGGAGTTTAAGCGCCAAAGAGGCTCTGGTCGTTTGTATTTGTTTAGTCCTTGGCGCGGCTGTAATCTAGTTCTGTGTGTGTGTGGGGTGTGCTGTACTCGGGAAGGTTCTTGCCAGACTCGTGTACTTTTTATCTACCTTAATGAAATGACACGCAGCTCTCCTGCGTAGTTCGAGAAAAAAAAGAGATATTTACAAGTACAACAGAGTGACAGACACATTTAGTGCAAACCACTTCAGTTCGGCTGTGAAATTAACCCCCCCCCCCCCCCCCCCCCCAAAAAAACCTAAAACTGAGGAGATGGTCTGTATAGTGTCCTACTCACCTTTCAAATTTCAAGATGAAACTTGATTGGTGTTAGTATAAAGTATAAACGAGGGTGGGAGGGATTGATTTGCTGTCAGTAGCTACTTTTGTCTTCCACTTTCCCTTTTAGTTGAAGTTTGTCAGAATACTCTCTTTTTATTTCTCCTAGTACCTACCTTCACAATGTTATTTGTTCTCCTAGCTATTGGACTGAACTAGATATGCCCTTATTTGAATAATCCTTGTATGTATTAGTTGGGCTCATTCATTTAATGAGAAATGCATTAGTGAACCTTTCTTTAGAAGAAACAATGCTACTTCGTTGGCTTTTAAATATTTGGATGTCACCTTGTTGGGCTATTTTCACCAATTTTGTGTTCAACTGTTCAATTGTCCAAATGCCATAACGCAAGTTGGAACCTGTTGGTTTTCCAAGTAGCAATGTTGTGTCATCTCACAGATTTGTTTTATTGTTAAAACAGTTTGGAAATCAAACTCTGGATAGCAGCCTTATTGGTAAGCAATATGGCTCCTCTAATGCTGGGATATTTTCCAGGACCGTGTACCATTGCCCGTTTTGTAATTTGTGTCGTCTTGGGAAAGGTCTTGGTGTTGATTTTTTCCATTGCATGAAGTGCAATTGCTGCCTTGGAATGAAACTAACAGAACACAAATGTCGGGAGAAAGGGCTAGAGACAAACTGTCCAATCTGCTGTGACTTCCTATTTACATCAAGTGCGGCAGTAAGAGCTCTTCCTTGCGGCCACTTCATGCATTCAGCTTGCTTTCAGGTATGCTACATCTAGTCATATCATGATGCAATTTTCTGATATATCATCTGGCTGTCAGCAACACTTATGACAAATTCGTTGTCAACCCAGGCATACACCTGTAGTCACTACACTTGTCCAATCTGCTGCAAATCCTTGGGTGATATGGCGGTAAGCTACGATGTTGCATCTATGCATTTACCAGTAATGAAATGTGTCTTTGTCTTGAGTCCCATGCTTGATTTCTTTTCATATTTTTGGTGAAAACAATTATTTCTCCTTTTGCACTTCATCTACAGGGCATTCCACTAAGCTGTTGAGTGTCACTTCATCTAACAGGGCAGTCCACTAAGCTGTTAAAGTGTGTTTTATGGAAGCAAGAAACTGGCACGATTCCATCATTTTGATACTGGTAGCGTGTACCTTTAGTTGTGGTGGGTAATACGATTACATCATCAACAACAAAGCCTTTTGTCCCAAATAAATTGGAGAAAGCTAGGAATGAAATATGCTCAAGGTCAAAGAAATGAGTCTTGTAATTTAGCCTACAAGGCAAAAATCTAAGCATGCATCTGCCATCTGAGCAGAGAGCCTAAAACACCGCACTTAAACCTTTTTCTTATGTCATGGTTCTTGTACGTAGATCGTTAACTTTCATATTCTCTTATCCAAAGTTAATTCTTTGCATACATTTCAATCTCTCAATTATCTTTTAACTGCTTCCTCCCACGTCAGTCTTAATCAATCTCTGCCTCTTTTTTACGTTTTTGGTACATCTTAAAATTCAAAATATTGTTGGTTGTGGGATTCAAACTTAAGACCTACTACTTACCAACCACCATCCTTACCACTAGGTTAGCTAAGTACTTAGCTAATACAATTCAATGTTCTATTTCTTCGGTTATGTTACATGATCGTTTCCTGTAGATCCACTAGTCGTAACCCCTGAGTGAGATTTTATTTAGGGTGGGTTCTTTTCGACTGTGGCTGATGGCTTTTGGCCGTAACACAAGTGCTTGTGCGAATGAACCAAATACTGATAAAGGCGATAAGCCGCTTCAAAAAGGCAGTTCTGATAAGTCACTTTGAAAAGACGGCAAAAAACCCGTTCTATTTATTTGTTCAAGGGAAGCTATAAGCTATAGGTTGAAAAGGAGGCCTTAAATTCATTCCAAGGATGCCAAAAAGAGAGACTGTTTTGGGATTACACAACTGATTTTTGTTACTCTTGAGTGACATTGAGTGATGAATGATTTGCAGAACATAATTTTTGCATGTAGACAAAGTTTAGTGTTATCTGAAAATGGAAAGCTTTATAATCTGTTGACATCATGTGAGAAGCCAATCGAAAATCACCAGCTTTATAATCAGTTGGCTTCCTTTACACAATATTTTGTCCAATACATGTGATTACCATAGCGGTCTCCAAACAGTATTGGAGCCCTAATGTAGAACAATGGTTCTTAGTTGTTCATTGAATTTAGTCTGTTGTAGGCTTGCTGCAGAGGGAATAAATCTATTGGTATATCTCACAATATCCATATGTAATGATTGTTATCTGTTAGCTGGTTGTCTAAAATTTGAAAGCACGTTAATGAATCTTACTGAATTAATATCCATCCATTTTTCTATGTACAGGTGTACTTTGGCATGCTTGATGCATTGTTGGCTGCTGAAGAGCTTCCCGAGGAATACCGCGATCGGTGTCAGGTATTCCAGTTCTTCTGTTCTTGGTTTTCATTCTTTTCAACCGTTGTAGTATTTATTATTTTGTTGCGTTATTCATATTATTTTGTGCGTTATTCATCCAGGATATACTTTGTAACGACTGTGAAAGAAAAGGGACTTCTCGATTTCATTGGCTGTACCACAAATGCGGCTTCTGTGGTTCCTATAATACCAGAGTTATTAAGACTGATACAGCAGATTGTTCTACACCAAACTAATGAGGGGAATATTCTCTTTTTAGCCTCTGTAAATATAGTGTCACAAAACCTTGTGTAGCATAGCTACCATATTTTTTATCCGGTAGCCAGTTCATTTTTGTCAAGCCTAACGTGCACTTTACTAGGTCTAGTGCTATAAGTTGTCAAAATAGACAATGTGACCTTCATTCTATTAGGTATATCCTGCCCCAAAGGCCCCAGCTTCGACGCCAAAGTATACACTACACGCTATACACCGATGCCGATACGACACTCAAAAACCTTTTATTGGGTGTGTCGTTCCACGTGTTCGAAAGATTTTTTTTCACGGATGGTTCTTTTGTTTCTCAAGTGTTTTACGTACATGTTCACTCTCAATCCTCTTTGAAACTATTTCCTGTTTGGTTTGGTGAAAGTAAACTATGGGTTAGATCTAAACGGATTAAATGGGGGTGGGTTCTTAATTGGATTAGTTTTGGATGAGTAAAAATGGGTTGGAAGAGTGAACGGATTGAGTTGCCTCATAAAAAGTGTTGGGTTAGGATGGGGTGTGTTTAGAAATTTCGGATTGAGATCGGGTTGTGAACGAGTTCAACCGTGTCGTGATCTAATAGGGTGGCACTTAGATTATCTATAAACTTAGACTACCATACTCAGTTATAACTTTCTATAAAAGCATATGAGTCACATATGCATATGTATATGCTAATTTACACAGAGTAGTTCTATACACATAATTATTTGCAACAAATTTCAATCGATTTTATAAAACTTTTATAGTGTGAACGTGATATTGAAGTTTCAAATACCGAAATTTTATGAAAACTTCTTATAAAAGCGTATAGGGTCTATATGTATGTCTAGTTCTGTCAATCTGTATAGAGTAACTCCCTTATACGTAGAATCATTTTCAATAAATTTTAATTGATTTTGAGAAATTTTTGTTGCGTGAACGTGAAGTTAAAATTTTAAATACCGAAGTTTTACGAAAACTTCCTGTAAAAAGTATGTAGAACCCATGTGTGCGTTTAGCTTTGCAAATTTGCACAGAGTAGCTTTTCTTCACTAGAATCATTTGCAACAAATTTAATCGATTTTGTAAACTTTTATAGTGTGAACGCAAGGTTGAAATTTCAAATACCGAAGTTTTACGAAAGCTTCCTATAAAAGTATGTGGGGCCCACGCATACATGTAGTATACCAATTTGCATACAGTAGCTCCCTCTACGTAGAATCATCTCCAATAAATTTTAGTTGATTTCAAAAAACTTTTAGGTGTGAACGTGAGGTTGAAATTTCAAATACATAAGTTTTACGAAAACTTCCTATAAAGACATGTGAGGCCACATGTGTGTCTAGCCTTGCCAATTTGTGCAGTGTAGCTCCTTTACACGCAGAGTCATTTGCAATAAATTTCATAAAAAATTTATAACGTGAAAGTGAGATTAAAATTTCAAATACCGAAGTTTTACGAATAAATGAGGTTGGTAAATGGGTTAGAAAGTGGGTTGAATCTATGGGTTCGGGTTGGATTTAAGTGGAAGGTGGTTTGAATTGGGTTGGGTTGAGTTTAAATACAAAGTGGTTTGAGTTGAGTGTGAAAAATCTTTTATAGATTTGTTGGGATAGAAAGTTGATTTTTGTCTCATATGCATTCGGGTGGGTATAAACCCATTAGCAAGTCTAACTCCCAGTCCAGGTCCGTATCCTTTTATCGCCTTTTTTTTTTGGAAGGCATTTGGGCCCTAATGAGCGCCAGACTCTATAGATCCATTTATACAAAATGTCAGTGCAAATTTCCCATATATTTTGAGCAAGACCTCGACAGATGGACATTATAGTCTGGAGAAGAGTCATGCGTAAATGCTTGAGGACGATCTTGCCAGAGTAGTTCACCACTGGCGACCTGATCAATGGAGATAACTAGGGGCCTCAACTGCTGCCCTAGTTTTCCTTGGTAGATGGAGGTTGATTCAAGGAGTTGTCTGGCTCGTCAACGTTGAAGGTAAACAATCCTCTTTGAAGATCCAACCAACCAGTACTCCTGCTCTTGCCGGCGAGGAACTCTCAGCGTCGGTTGATAACTTGATCTGTTGCGTCGTATATATGGCGAATCTGAGCTAGAACAAAAGGGAACCGGGGGCGGATCATAGCTTGCAGTGTGCCCAAGCTTCAACGGGTAGCGGAGCCATTCGAGCTGCCGTTTGGCGTCTGCGCTTCTCTGTACTGTGTTGCCGAGGGAGTGGTCCTCTCCTGTCCTGACCACCGCGATGCCATCAAGAGGCAGCGTAACGAATCCCTGAAGGCAATGTCTGACCTAGAATATTCTGATTAGCTAGCTGCTGAACATGACCGAAATAAACAAGTTCTTCCTAATGGCGTAAACTTGACCTAGCAATAATTCCCAAAAAAAAACAAGAACAACAAAAACTTGACCCGGCAGTAAACAAGATTGCAACAACACGTAATTAAGGCCCTGATCAATATGGCTTCAACTTCTGGTTTCAGCTTATTTTTGCACTATTAATAAATTTCGTCTTTTTCTGAACTTTTGGCTTTTTTTTTGAGTTTTTTTACCGGTTCTTTTTTTCCTCGTATTTGTTTACATTATACGTGATGGGCTAATATGTTTTTTCTATTTTTAAATTTTTTAAAATTTAATTATGGTAAATAAGCCTCTGTCAGCTACAATGCTTTTTTCAGCCAGTTACAGTGTTTTCAGCCATAAGCCATGAGGCTTTCAGCCGAACCGATCACCACCTAAACTTGACCAAGCTCTGACCATAATTTTATCCCTCTCGCATGCCCCTCCTGTTCATCGGGAAAAGCCTCACTAGTTGACTTGACATCTCTCCCCCATAGGCCTTCTTCCCCGTTTCGTTCTTTTAGAAATGGTTGTCCGTTGACTTGACCCGAGACTGGTTGTAAACTGTTAACATTACGGAATATCCGAGAAAACTTGGTACTCCTACTTTCGAAATAAGGTTTATTGGAAGAAAGTAAATTGTTCTAGGTGTATCAGTCCTAAATGATTGGGTCTTATAGTAGACCCAATAGTATAAAGAAATGTAATGTACCATTACCAATTGTAATTATTAAGGGGTAAGATGAGAATTTCTCATCCTACCCCACTCGTGTATATAAGCCCCTAAGAGGGGTATAGGAGACTAGACCCACTCATTTTACACACAAGCATGCGCTCTCTCTCTCTTGTCGTTAGTCCTCTCTAGCTCTGCCTCCTATGGAGAAAGGGGTACTTTGTACTCACTGTTGTACTAATGTTACAATAGTTGGCGCCGTCCGTGGGAGCGCGCAAGGGAAGGCGTTAGAGAAGGCTACGACTAGAGTGCTCGTGCCGCGAGCACCCCAGATGCTGTCATATCTGGGGCTACTTCCGACAGCCACCCCATCGCACCTGCAAGGTGGAGCATCATTTATCGTCGTCAGACACCAGGGAGTAGGCCTCCGTGCGCTATGTAAACCGATTCTGACCTACAAAAGTGGAGTGGCGTCGTACTCAACAACCTTCTCATCCATGGTGTTCTACTGTGCCCGCTCGCACCGCAACGGTATCTACAGCGCATCCTTCCTCATTGGCCACCTTCGCGTCGAGCCCTCACACCGCCACCTCGACACTAGTTTGTCTGCCTCTGTGTATAGTAAAGACAGGCTCCGCCCTCCGCACGCCCTCCGCACGAGATCTCCGTATGCATGAGTACAGTCGTCAGCCATAGCTTGTCAATCAATATGCATGCATGCGCTGCGTCGAGCCTCCATGGGTCTCGCACCGAGCCTCTAGGCCGAACAACGCTGGTGAATGTCGAGCCCCGCTGCCCACATCTTTGGTGGGGATTTCGCATTGCCTCCGTCGGCGTTCGCGCCCTTCGGCCTTCGTCAGCCTTAGCTCTGCACCTCTGACCTCGTCAGCCTTGGCACCACGCCTTAGACATTGTTGGCCTTGGCTCCGCGACTCTGTTTGACCACCTCGTGGTCATAGACGCCCATCCGATTACCTCATGGTTGGAGACTTTGTCTGATCATTCTGTGGTCGTAGACGCTTAAGGCTTCATCTACGACCACATCGTGGCCAACTCTTCGTTGATAGCTACGACCTCCATGTGCTCGAGATTTCATCAATGCTAGTCCGAAACATGGGGACGGAGCGCGCGCTCCGAATCCTTCGCCCCACCGCCGACTTCGTTGACACCTATCGCACCTTCGGCGATGTTGTCTGACCCCTCGGGGTCGAAGCTTCGCCGATGCTCATTTGACCACCTTGGGGTCAAAGTTTCGCTGATGCTCATCTGACCACCTCATGATCGTGACTTCGTCAGCCCTCGATGGACTCTTCATGGTCGTGTCCTTGTCGACGCCTGCCTCTGCCAGACTTCACTCGGTCTTGATCGGACTTCGCAAGGCCTTCGGCAGACTTCACCGAACCTCCACCGAACCCCACACGTACGTTGCCTCTACCAAAGTTCACTCGGTCTTCGCCGGACTTCTCTCGGTCTTCACCGGACTTCACTCGGTCTTCACCGTACTTCGCACGATCTCTGCTGAACTCTGCACAGACGTCACCTCTGCCAAACTTTGCTCGGTCTTCGCGCGAACTTGACTGAACCTCCTCCAAACCCTGTGCGGACGTCACCTCCATCGGACTTCGCACGATCACCATTGGGCTCTGCACAGACACTGCCTCCGCTGGACTTTGCTCGGTCTTCGTTGGCCTTCGCACGATCTCCGTCGGACTCCGCATGGACGTCGCCTCGGCTGGACTTCACTCGATCTTCGCCGGCCTTTGCTCAGTCTTCACCGGCCTTCGCCTGATCTACGTCAGACTCCACGCAAATGTCGCCTCCGTCAGACTTTGCTGGGTCTTGACCGGACTTTGCATGGTCTTCGGTGGATGTCACCGCACCTCCGCCAAACCCCACGTGGATGTCGCCTCTGCTGGACTTCGCACGATCTCCACCAGACTCCACATGGATGCCACCTCGGCTGGACTTTGCTCGGTCTTTGTTGGCATTCGCACGATCTCTTCCAGACTCCTAGCGGACATCACATCTGCCGGCTTTCACACCCTCTGGCCTTCATCGGCCTCAACTCCACACCTTCGACCTCGTCAGCCTCGGCGCCATGCCTCTGGCCTCATTAGCCCCGGCTCTGTGAACCAATCTGGCCACCTTGTGGTCGTAGATGTTCGGCTGACCACCTCGTGGTCATACACACTCGTCCGACCACCTCGTGGTGGGAGACAGGCTGCACGCTTGAAGGATTTGTCTCGTCGCCACTTTCGTTGACACTCACGACTACGTTACGGTCGAGACTTCATCGACGTCTACAATCGTCGCCTTGTCCGGACTTCATCGACGCTTGTCTGACTGCCTCGCAGTCGTGAATCCATCAACGCTTGTTGGTCACCTCGCACTCATCACTTCGCCGACGCTTGTCTGACCACTTTGTGGTCGTGATTTCATCGACATCTACGACCACGCCCTAGTCAAGTCTTTGCTGATAGCTACGACCGCCTTGTGCTTGACACCTTGATGGTGCCATTTTGAACGGTGGGGAATGAAGCATTCGCTTCGCCAAATCAGAAACCCAGACTTCGTCGATGCTAAGTCTAAAGGGTGTGGGATGAACCATGCGCGTCAAGGCTTCGTCTCACCATTGACTTCATTGACTCCAAGTTCGAAGGGTGGGGGATAGATCGTGTACATCAAGGTTTTGTCTCGCCGTTGACTTCATTGACTCCAAGTACGAAGGTTGGGGGACGGACCGCACACGGCAGCGCTTCATCATCACCGCTGACTTCGTCCATGCCAAGTCCGAAGAGTGTGGGATGAACCACGCGCCAAAGCTTCATCTCACCGTCGACTTTGTCGACTCCAAGTCCGAAGGGTGGGGGACAGGCTGTGCACTTCAAGGCTTCGTCTCCTTGTCAACTTCGTCGACTCCAAGTCCAAAGGATGGGGGACAGGCTGCGTGCATCGCGGGCTTCATCTCGTCACCAACTTCATTGATGCCAAGTTCGAAGGGTGGGGGACTTCATCTAATTGCCTCGTGGTCGTGACCTCATCCGACTATCTCGTGGTCGTGAATGCTTCATCTAATCGCATGGCGATTGAGACTTCGTTTGATATCACGGTCATGACTCGTCCGACCACCTCGTGGTGGTAGACGCCTCGTCCGATCAACTCGCAGTCATGACTTCGTCTGACCACCTCGTAGTAATGGATGCTCCGTCCGACAGCCTCACGGTCATGACTCGCCCGACCGCCTCGTGGTCATGGATGCTTCGTCTAAACACCTCGTGGTCGTGACTCGTCCGACACCTCGTGGTCACGACTTCACCCGACCACCTCATGGTCACGACTTCACCCGACCACCTCATGGTCGTTAGTGCCCTTCCAACTACCTCGTGGTCGGGACGGCCCATGCATGTCAAAGTTTTCTCTCGCCACCGACTTCGTTGACGCCAAGTCCGAAGGGTGGGGGATGGACCGTGCGCATCAGAGCTTCATCTCACCGCCGACTTCATTGACGCCAAGTCCGAAGGGAGCGGGACGGACTGCGAGTGTCACAGATTTGTCGACGCCCAATTCGAAGGGTGTGGGGTGGACCACGTGCTATAGATTTGTCTCACCGTCGACGCCAAGTCCGAAGGGTGGGGATAGGCCATGTGCTTTAAGGCTTCATCTCGCTGCCGACTTCGTTGACTCCAAGTTTGAAGGGTGGGGGACAGACCACGTGCTTTGATGCTTCGTCTCACTGCCTACTTCATCGAGTCCAATCCAAAGGGTGGGGGACGGGCCACACGCTTCATGGAGATTCATCTCGCCGCTGACTTCATCGACTCCAAGTCTAAAGGGTGTGGGATGAACCGCATGTGTCAAGACTTCATTTCACCGCTGACTTTGTCAATGTCAAGTCCGAAGGGTGTGGGACAGGCCACGCGTGTCAGAGTTGCGTGTCAGAGCTTTGTCTCACTACTAACTTCATCGACTCCAAGTCTAAAGTGTGCAGGACAGATCACGTGTCGGAGGTTCGTCTCACCACCGACTTCGTCGACTTTAAGTTCAAAGGGTGGGGGACAGGCCACGCGCTTCAAGGCTTTGTCTCGCCACCAAATTTGTCAACGCCAAGTCTGAAGGGTGGGGGATGCTACGTGCTTCGAGGCTCCGTCTCGCTGTTGTAGACCACCTCATGGTCGCACCTTCGGTGATGTTGTTTGATCCCTTGGGGTCGAAACTTCACCAACAGCCCTCGTCCCACCACCTGCTTCGTCGACGCTCATGACCACATCTTCCACGATGTATTCGTGGGCCACTTCTACGACCTTCTTGTGGTCACACCTCGGTCGACACCTACAACCGCCTAGGGCTGTAAAAAAAGCTCGAAGCTCGCGAGCTACTCGAGTTCGGCTCGTTCTAGGCTCGATTCGAGCTCGGTTCGAGCTTTAAACGAGCCGAACTCGAGCCTGATTTCGAGCTCGCGAGCTTTACCGAGCCGAGCTCGAATAGTTCGCGAGCCTCGATTCGAGCTTAAATAGTAATATATATTAATTCTTACCGAGCTTTCTCGAGCTGAACTCGAGCTCGAGCTTTTCTTATTATTAAAAATTAGTGTGTATTTGAATTATTTTGACTGTTATCGAGCTTATTAGAGCCGAGTTCGAACCTAAAAATTTTTTATTATTGAAAAATAATGCATAATAAATTATTTTAATTGTTATCGAGCTTCAACGAGCCGAACTCGAGCCTACTCGAGCTTAGGCCGAGCCGAGCTCGAGCCCAGGTTCAGGCTCGGACCCCAACTCGAGCTCGGCTCGAGCTCGGCTCGAGCTTCTACCGAGCTCGAGCCTGGAAGGCCAAGCTCGCTCGAGCTCGGCTCGTTTACAGCCCTACAACCGCCTCGTGTCAGAACTTTGTGGACGACGACCGCCTCGCCATCCCAGCTCCATCGATCACCTTGTGGTCGCGACTTCGTCGACAATCATCCGATCGCTTCGGGGTCTAGACTTTGTCAACACTTCGTCCACGTACGACCACATCGGGATCACAGCTTCGCTAACATACGCTCAACCACCTCGTGGTCACGTCTTCACCAATCCTCTGCTGACAATAGTCCGAGTGGTTGGGACAGGCCACGCGCGCTTCAAGTCCTCGCCCCGCCACCGATTACGTCCACACTCACGACCACGTCGTGAGCAACGTAGTCATGAGGCCTTCTTCAACCACCTCGTGATCAACTCGTGCTCATCCGACCATCGTTGTCCGCGTCCGCGTCCGCGCGACAACCATGTTGGAGGCACCAACCCGACGGGACACCCGGGCCTTCGGCGTGGGACTTTGACACCTGCGTCACCGCCTGAGTTTGGGGCACAACTTCCGTGCGTCAGCTCAGCCTCTGCCGAGAGATTCCACGACCACGTCAACATTGATGAAACAACCCTGCTCTGGGAGGTTTACATTGTCCACACACTCGGGGGCTGGGGCTACCAACTGCATCAGCTCGTCCATCAGCACATGCATGTTTGCTGCTGGGAGACGGGGAGCTGGGCCAATTGTTCATGTTAGCTTGCCCCTCAGAAGCTCCACGCTTGCTGTCTAGGGAGTACTATTGTGGGGGTGGTCTAGCCCTAAACGACTGGACCTTGTAGCAAACCACATAGCATAGACCTAGAAGAATAAAGATTTTACTAATGTACCTATACCTCTTGTGATTATTAAGGGGTAGGATGAGAATTTTCTATCCTACCCTACTCATGTATATAAGCCCCAAAAGGAGTATGAGGAGACTAGATCTACTTGTTTTACACACAAACTCTCTCTCTCTCTCTCTCTCTCCTGTTGTTAGTCCTCTCTAGCTGTCTCCTATGGAGAAAAGGGTATTCTATACTCACTGTTATGCGCATACTACAACATAAATCAAGAACAAAAACCCTTAAGTAAACGCTGGAGCACTAGAGAAACTTCAAATTGCACGGAAGCACTTCCTTGAATTTAAAATTATGACTATAGCGGAATTCTATTTGAGCTTGAGTGTTTGACACATGCTTATTACAGGTTGGTCATGCAAATTAACGTTGTGGATGCCGGAAGGTCTGAAACTTTGTATTAAAAACAACTTTGTGGATGCGCAGTGTTACGAATATGTTAAGGATAAGGCGGCCATTCCTTGGGATAAACCCAATGGCCATTTGTGCTGTGTGGTCCAGACAAACATACAACTTGCGATAGTAACAGCAGGAAAGACCCCTGCTAGAACAAGAAAAAGAACTACACTTATTTTGGAGTTCTTCAAAGTTTAATAAGCAACATTTCCACTAACAAAGTAGTATTACAACCATAGCTACAACTTAGCTCTTTTTTTTTTTGAGAACGCACAAACGATTTGCACGACTTTGTATTAAGAACAACTTAGTTCTTCTTTCTGAGGAGCTGCAACTTAGCCTGATTGAGCGTCTTGAGTGCACGAATCAACGTTTCAATTTGTGCAGCGATACTAAGATTCTTTTTTTTAAATACTGGATCATCCCCATTTTCCATTGATGGATGGAACTATGGAAATATAGTTGTTACAGAATGATAGGGAAAAGAAAAGGAACAACTCTCAACGATTAACGGATACTAGACCTCATAGCACCTAACCATAGATTGTCTGAGCTACCAAACTGAACGAAGTTCGTCTTATTACAGATAGAGCGGAGCTAAGAATCAGAGATAATTAACAAGGACCAAATAGTATTTGATAAGAGAGACCAAATAGTACGGATACTGTTAAATTTTATTGAATTCTAAAGAACTAAAAATGCAAAGTTTGAGATCAATAAGGGGGCCATGGTCCCCACCAACACCCGCTCCCTCCGCCACTGATTCCAGATCCAGTGAGAGCACAAAAACTACTGAACTTTCTACTACAGTCACTTAGATGCATCAACCACCGGCAGCTGTCCCGAATCCCTCAGCTTGGATGCGCAAAGTGCTCGAGCTTCACGCGCCACCTGAAGCGTTGTCTGAAGCAGATGATCATCTCCTACACCTAGCAACTCCCAGAGTTCACTGTAGTTATCCCTGCCCAAAGACGAAGGTTTGTACAAACACCACAGATCACCTCAATAGGAGAATGAGTAAACTTTTTCCCCCCAAAACAGGCCTTATTTTGCGATTCCCAAATCGCTCAGCAGAAAGCCGCCAAGATGATACCATAGGGTTTTGTAAACCAGGGAGAAAAGAATGCATCCAACTAAAGAACTGACGCATTTGAAGGCCGGCAACCTGCACCAATACATCGGCCAGCAATGATCCAGATCACTTTTTCTACTTTGCACTTAAAGAACAAGTGTTGAGCACTTTCATGGTGGTCAAAAAAATAACAAGTAGGATCACCAGGCCAATGTCTCTTAATCATGTTATCTTTTGTCAGAACAGCATTTTGAAATACTAACCAAATGAAAATTTTGATGTTGAGTGAGCTACGTCTTGAGTGCACAAATTAACATTTCAATTTGTGCAGCGATACTAGATTCTTGTTGGCTCATTTTTATATAGATTCTTGTTGGCTCATTTTTATGTGCCTCTATGATCTCATGAACACATGTAAGCCTAAACTTTTGAATATAAATATAAGTAGCTCGTCTTGGGTACACGCCTGCTCTGATAATATAAGTAGCTCGTGTTTGACCAGTTTGAGTTAACTAATCGAAGCACACATGCATGCAGTCCTTTCGTATTAAAAAAACGAACAGAACACGTCGGATTGTAAACCGTACTCGTTTAGGTGACAGGAGGGCTCCAGCAAGGATGCGTTCACCCCGAAGATGACCTTTTCATCCTTTAGCAAGGTGAGTCCTGCAGCCGTTCTCCGACGGCACCTTCCGGGCTGACTAGTTCGTCGTCGGTCGCAGGCTCACGGTAACTGGAATCTTTTGCTTTTGTGGCCCCTCTTTTGCATTTTTTTTTACAAATATGACTATTGTTTTTTTTTTGCTAATTTAGTCTCCTCTTAAATACGAAAGAAGGGGTGCTCGACAGGTGACGCCTCGCAGCCTCGGAGCGTGAAAGACAGGGGCGAGCGCAGGAGGACACCGGGCGTGGCCAGTGGTGGGGCCGCCAACCTTCCATGCCACAGGAGCGCATGAAGTGGCTACACCCCATTGTCCACTCGATCACTTAGTACTTCATGCACTCCCCCGAGTGCATGTAATACTTCATGCGCTCCGGTTGCACGAAAGGCTGGCGTGCCCCGCCACTGGCCACGCCCGGTGTTCTCCTGCTGCCCTTCCACACTCCGGGGTCACGGGGTGCGCCACATGTCAGAACGTCTCTTCTTTTGCGCTCGAGAGGAGACTAAATCCGCAAAAAAAAAGCAAAATTTGCCGTGGAAGCTAGATTTATATTAGAAAAAAAGGCGCAAGAAGAAAAATTCCGGTAACTGCGGTCGTACGGACCAGTCCTCGCCGGTGCTTCCTCGGTCGCGGGCCACCGCCGTCCGCCACACCTTGCGTGACGGCAAGTGCCAACTGCACCCATAGCCATCGCTGTCGATCACGTACGAGTCGGTGACGTGGTTCTTCTCCAGCCTTGCAGATGTACAAATTGGTGGCCGGAGCTGGTTTGATCTCGGTGAGATTCGTGAGACCCAACGTGAAGGAGTGGGGGCATTTGCGTAAAGTCGTTTGGCCGCTGTCTGGATCTGGCCATTTTCTTGGAATTAATTTTTTATCTGCTCTTTGTGCCACCGAATTTTCAAATATAGCCTTGTGCCAAAGAAATTGTCTTCTTAGCCCGTATTTAACCGCAAAAGTACCTTGGGCTAACATCTGGCACATACCGTGCCCAAGAGCAGAATTTTTTGTACGGATAATCCGTTTTTTATTCGAAAATACATAAATATACCCGCGACAAAATTTTTTACAAAAATAATCTCCAGTCGCCACCCCATTGGGCGACTGCTACCTTTCGCCCAACCGGGAGGCGACATTTAGGGAATCTGTGTACCGTTGGGCGACTACTGCAATCGCTGTACGGTTGAGCGACTTCGATTGAAGTCGCCCAACCGTTGAGCGACTTCAATTGCAGTCGCCCAACCGTAGGGCGACTGCAATTATGCCGCCCACTAACCCCGAGCACATTCCCCTCGTTCTGCCATTCTACTCATTCATTCTGCCCAGAGAGAAGAGAGGAGGAAGAGGAAGAAAAGAAGAGGAGAAGAGAGGGAGGAGGGGAAGAAAAGGAGGTGAGGAGAGAAGAGAAGTCGAAGCTATTCAATCGATTTGGATCCAGGTATTTTTTTTAATTATGTTGTATTTACAGTCTTCAACTCCCATGTTATTTGACATGTCGTAAATTTCAATCATACATGTAGGCATACATCATTAATGGCCAGTACTACATTGAGAGTGTATTATGGTGTTGGAATCATTCGTGATGGTCCGACTGGTGTGGATTTGAGCGATTTTCCGCAAGTCACTCTCGTACTTCCGGATGACGAGAATGCTCAAATGACAGATGTGCAGCATTGGCTGACCCAGAGTTTTTCATTGGACCCCGAGGTGTGCAGCGTCGTTGTGCAAGGGCTTTGGAGCCGGTCTTCCACTGACATCAGATGGGAGTTGAAGACATTGGTGCGCTCTGGTTCGTGGAAGGGCTTTGTGCAAGGGTGCCGGCGCCGTGGATACGAGTGTGTCCTGCTTGTGCAACCGTGCTCACTACAAGCAGCTGCGCAAGCTCGTGCGTCCGCCTATGCTTCGGGGGGTGCTAGCACCTCGGGCGGGCCGCACGTCGGTGGAGCTGATGAAGTTGCTCGTGATGAAGGCGATGCGGTACACGGAGGAGAGTTAAGGCCGTCAAGCTATACAGAGGGAACTGGGCAAGCCGATGCGGTACATGGAGGAGAGTTACAGCTGTCAAGCTATAGAGAGGGAACTGGGCAAGCTGATGAAGGAGAGCATAATGAGTATATCGTGCATCAGATGGAATCTGATGACCAGAGGGCATGGGATGAAGAGCAAGCTGTAGAGGACGACGAGGAGGACAGTTCCGATGATGAAGAAGTTCCTATCCCCGAAGAATGGAACCAGTATAATGCGGAGGGTGTTTCCGCACATGATGAGCATGAATCGCCATGGGAGTATCATCAAACAGAGGTTCGGGTGCATGCTATGTTTGCTGACAAGGAAGCGCTGCAGGATGCCATCAAACTTTGGGCCCTTTCAATGCAACGGACATTTCGCGTCGTCAAATCAAGCCAGGAGCAGTACACTGTGAAGTGCGAGCAGACTGGTTGTCCTTTTAGGGTGCACGCACGTAGACCCAAGTATGAGACTCATTGGATTGTGTCCAAGGTGGAGCCGCACTCCTGCATTGTAAACACAGTCTTGGCGAGGCATCGTAACCTGACGTCCGGATTTATCGCCAATTTGATGTATGGGGAGATAGTGGAGAAGAAAGATGTTGCGGCCACACATATTATGCTAGCTATTGAGAATAAATTCAAGTATAAGATTAGCTACGCGAAGGCGTGGCGTGCGAAGCAAAAGGCGTTGGAAAAACGTTTTGGCACTTTCGAAGCGGCGTACGACAACCTTCCTCGTATGCTTAAGGTGTTGCAGCAAAGGAACCCCGGCACGTACATCGCGGTGCACGACAAGCCGTCCATAAGTCCACCGGGATTTGCAGTGTTGCAGAGAGCATTCTTTGCATTTGGTGCTAGCATTGAAGCATTCAGACACATGCTGCCAGTTATCTCAATAGATGGGACCTTCTTGACAGGCAAATACAAAGGGCAGCTCCTGACGGCCATAGGCGTTGACGGTAACAATCAAATATTGCCGCTGGCCATTGCATTTGTGGAGAGTGAGAATTATGAGAGCTGGCTGTGGTTTCTGAGACATGTGAGGGGTGGAGTTGTAGGCACCAGACCTGGTGTGTGCATAATCCATGATCGCCACGCCGGTATTATAAAGGCGATACGAAAACTTCAGGAAGACCCTGAGGAGACCTCTTTTTGGCCGGACATGAGAAACCGGTGGTGCAGTCGTCACTTAGGGGCAAACTTTTTCAAGCAATTCCCGAAACAATCTTTGATGAAGCTATTCAAGAGGCTGGCTAGGCAGAACCAGCAGAGAAAATTTGATGCTTTATGGGGGTTGTTGGATGAGCACACCAGGAAGAACGTCGACGAGAGGAGCAAGCGGTCGGTCACTCCTGGGGAGGCACAACCGCAATGCTTGCCAGCAATCGATGAGTCTAACCCAAGTGGTTCAAGAAGGAGGAGCGCGCGAAACATCAAGTGCTTCTCGCAGTGGATCGAGGGGGAACAATTGGAGAAGTGGTCGCTGTTGCACGACACGGATGGCGCAAGGTACGGAATAATGACAACTAACCTTGCCGAGGTGTACAATTGGGTTCTCAGGGGTCTCCGTTCTCAGCCCCTTGTCGCCATCGTGGAAGGTGTTCTTCACAGCACAATCCGCTACTTCAGGGAGAGGCACGCGAGTGCCGCACTTCATGCGGCCAATCCCGGAGCCCAGTATTCGTCAAAAATTACTGCGTACATGGAGGCAAAGGCACAGAAGGGTCAATTGCACACAGTGCATGTCATGGGCAACAGGGAGCATCGTTTCGAGGTGGTACTCCGTGATAGAGCCGGATTTGGGACATCTCGTTCACTTGTTACTCACGATGTATGCCTTGGAGATCATGCAAACGAACCTAGCTGCACATGCAACAAGCTTAAGTTGTTACACAGGCCATGCTCTCATGTCCTCGCTGCATGCGGGACCGTGCGCATGGATCCTTCTAACTTCATGTCCGAGTACTTTTTCAAGGAGAGAATACTGCAAGCTTGGTGTGGGGAGCTCCGGGGGTTCAGGGCAGTGGGAAACTTCGCCACTTTGGACATTTCAGCGAGGACCTGGGTTCCGGATATTAACATGCTGAAGGGTGGGAAGGGTCGGCGACAGAGCCGACGTATTAGAAATGACATGGACGTATCACAAGCTGGAACATCTGGTGCACGTTGTGGGCGATGCGGTCAGGAGGGGCACACAGCTAGACGATGCAATGCATTTCCGGATCAGTAGTTGGTGTTGTAATGCATGCTAAAATTCATGTACCAGTTGTAAACCTTGTATGTTACATCCCTTTTCTGTAATGCACTTATTTCGTTGAACGTAATGTTTCCCTTTTAAGTATTGCAATTTATTGGTGGCTACGAATCCACTTTTATTACGAAACTACAGGCTCTAAAGTGCCTACATAGAGTAATTTATTGCGAGATGACAAAAGATGCCAGCTTTGCCCAGTCACGCACTTACAACACGAAACAACACATACATTGCACTTGCAGGATCTATGGAAAGTACTACACCCAACAATTTTACTAAACACAACAGTCCTACCGCCACAGCATCAACACATCAACAACTACATGAAATAAAATACGACACAACCATAACCCTCGTTACCTACACGCCAAACGAGCCTCGTGGCACCCACATGGAGAATTGCTGAGGGGGCCGCCTCGGACGTGGCTGGCCGTCGTGGGAGTGGCATGCACATATGCAGCTCGGGTTCGCGCAGCAACATGTGGGATCGTAAGAGCTTCCTATATTCACGACCTCCTCGTTGCCCCTCTCGCGTTGCATCTGTTCGCGGAGGTCGTTGTTCTCCTCAGTCAGACTCTCCATTCGGTTCTCCAAGTCCCATATTCGATCCCATAATGTACCCACATAACGATCAACATATCGTTCATGAGGAGGGTCGATCCAGCGGGAGAAGTCGCATTTTGCAATCTGCAAAAAAAAAGGACGGTAAACTTCGCGGGTCCATAAGCAATATAAGAATGTAATATTACTATTTTGTACCCCGTAGCGTGAGCATCGGAAGAAACGTCGCCCGCCATCGTTCGGGGAATCTAAGATCTGGACGACCGCGTACTCATTGTGTCTGCATTTCGGCCACGCTGGTTGAGCACGCCGACTTGATATCAATCGGTACTGTGGACCGAACATATCCCTCCTTTCTAAGGGAATGTCGTCCTTCGGTGACCCAAATCCCACTGGCCCCTCGGCTTCCGACATGGTATGTTTCACCACGAAAGAGATGGTTCTTCGGTGACATCACTTATCACTTTATGTTACGACTAGCGGTGGAGTTCTGAACATTACAAGTACAGAGTTCCACACATGCCACTGGTCACATCACTTATCACTTTATGTATCGACCGTTCTTCGGTCAATCGTGCCTAAAAAAAATTGACCAAATTTTTTTTTGCATCTACAACTTACATTGAACATAAACTTCTATTACAACTTTATCTGATTTTTACGCAGTTTATAACTAAAAAATTGACAAAACATACAAAAATCACGCGGATTGCAAACCCTTAAAACATATCAATGTATATATCAAACGTTCTACAGTCAATTGTACTTACAAAAAATTTCTCAAAATTTTAAATGCACCTACAACATACAATAAACATAAACTTTTATTACAACTATACCATATTTTTTTCCAGTTTAAAACTACAAAATTGATAAAACTCTAAAAATTCACGGGGACTGAGTAAAGTCGCCCATCCACTGGGCGACTGCAATTGAAGTCGCCCAACGGTTGGGCGACTGCAATCAAAGTCGCTCAACCGTACAGCGATTGCAGTAGTCGCCCAACGATACACAGATTCCCTAAATGTCGCCTCCCGGTTGGGCGAAAAATAGCAGTCGCCCAATGGGGTGGCGACTGAAGATTATTTTTGTAAAAAATTTTGTCGCGGGTATATTTATGTATTTCCGAATAAAAAACGGATTATCCGTAAAAAAAATTCCCCAAGAGCATGGGTACCATCCGCCACGGAAGCATGGCGCCCGCACCGAGCTCCTGTGCTCCCGTGCCGCGGCACGCTCGTGGAAGATTCCACGCCCCCATGCCGCGGAAACACGCGTGATCGATCCATGTGTATATGTTTGAAGCTCTCGTCACTAATCAGCACGCATGAAAGCTCACGTCATTAACCAGCATGCACGTACATATGAAGCTCTCGTCATTAACATTAACCAGCAAGTTGCCGCGGCACGGGAGCGCAGGAGCTCGGTCGAGCCCTTGTGCCTCGCTCGGTCGGCCGGTCCCACACTAGAAGGTGCCACGCGTTATCTGTAAGTTTATACATGCTCGTCAAGACGTCAAATTTATAATTTCATGTCACACAAGATCAAAATCGAAATTTAAATAGCACTGTAGAGCCAAATAAACAAAATATAACAAATATTCATTTCCATAGCAGCGTACGGTGAATTGCCTGAGGGCAACGTAGGCCCTAACCAGAAAGCATCTGCTAAGGTCTCCTCCAGTCCCCCCTATCGGACAGACGGCAGAGCTAATGATTCTAGCCTGTCCTTTGTACTAGTTGCGATGTCCAGAGTTGACAGTTCGAGGCTGGACGGGCAATTTTGAGTTATAAATGGAAATAGCCGTATTTAACATATTATTTATAAAAAAATAGTATATTCTTAACCTCAATTGTAAAAATAGCACTACCTATTGTCCGTTGACTGAGCGGCAAGTTCCTCGGGCTAACACGTAGCACCTGCCGCCTGGTCACCGGGTGGCACGTGCCTTGGGCCGACACGTGGCACACCCGCCGTTGGTGACCGAGCGGTAGGTGCCTCGAGCCGACACATAGCGGCTCACCGTGCGCACTAGCCCGGCCACGTGTCGGCCCGAGGCATCTGCCACCCGGTTATCATGTGGCAAGTTCCATGTGTCGCCCTAGGAACCTACCATTCACTCATCGGGCGGCAGGTAGTGCCATTTTTGCAATTGAGGTTGAGAGGGTGCTATTTTTACAAATAACGCATCAAATACGACCAAAAGTGGCTTTTGTTCGGCAATTTCAGACACCAAAATACTACTCCAGTGATAGTAACATACGTATAGTATACGGTATGTCAAAAGAAGAGTTTTCGGCACTTTTGGCATTATTTGAATCTGTATTTACAAGAAGAGATAATTAATTCTATGCTATTGGATAGCATTCGCTTCTATAAAATACCATAGAAAAACACTATCTTTATTATATGCCATCGAATTGCACAGAAATTTAATTATATGATATTGCCATTAGTTAGCCTCTGTTTAGCCTTAGAAAAAAACAATTTTGCCCTTAGTTCAAAATCTGTTCTTGTGATAAAATTTAAATTTCCCACAATTTAGCTTAGCCAAAAATTCTAAAAAAAAAATTGGTGGATCATTGCTGTAGTGTACAACTCAAATGTAAAATATCATGAACTAACCCTTCCATTTGTCTATTTTTGAAATTCAATTTCAAAATCAACAGATTTGAGCTATTTTTTAAACTAGGACAAATGTACTGTATAAAAAATAAAAAATAATAATGTTCAAGAGCTATGTGACATCTTAGAAGCATGTGAGATTTTTTCCAAAATTTTTAGATCTCTTTTAGTCTCCGTTTATAAATAGTAGCCTTTATTAGTATTTAAATTTAAAATCTGAAAATTTTCTTTGAATAATTCCTTGAAATATTTTTTCTAGCTTACTTAAATGTTGAAAAACATCCATGTGAATTTTCATAATGTTTTGAAGTTGTTTACTATTTTAAATAAATTGGGTATTCGGTCTTTTGGTAGGGGCATTTTGGTCTTTTTTCAGACGATAACAGTTTCCCATAATGGTCAACTAACGGCAGTGGCATATAATTAAATGTCAGTGCAATTCAGTAGCATACAATAGAGAGATTATTTTTCAATGGTATTATGAAGTGGACGCTATTCAGAGACATAGAATCAATTATCTCTTACAAGAATGGCAGTTGTCGGGCCGAGATAGCAAAAGTGTCACTTTTACCGCACGGTGGCCATGCGACAGCCCCAAGGGGTGACACGTGGCCTCTGCCACACAACCACTGTGTGGTATAGGGCTACCGCACGGCCACAATGCAGGAGGTGATTAGTAAGGCTAATTAGCACTAGTCTAATCATAATTAGGGATTGTTTTTAGGTACACTGCTTGTTCAATTTTTTAGATATAGCAAATATTTTTCAAAAATTATGAAATTTTATATGCAGCCTCTGGACGTGGTGTGCTTGATTGTGTAATTTTTTTTCGTAATTTTATCCATCCTGAATTTCACTGAAGAATTCATTAAAGTAGAGTGAAGAATTCATCCCATGGTGCCTTGAGGCACATATTTATGGTCATAAGGAGACTTGTTACACAATTGCCCCTATCTAGGTCTACAATCGTAGAGGTAATATCGTCTTTTCCCTTGCGATAGTCTTCTTGGGCCAGCCATGTGGCCTCACGATTATTGGACCTCGTGGTATAATGGGCCGACTAGGCTAAGGTAGGGGCCACTCCCCCAACAGTAGCCTCTCATGGTTGAAGGTCCTCAATTTCTGTGGCCTCTCATGGTGGGGACCAAGCACTTTTTGATGCCATTGAAAATGGTGTCGTTAGCCCATTTGACTGCCCTATTGGACTGCGGGTGGCCTACAGAGGCGTAGCACACCTTGATGCCCAAGTGTTCATAGAATACTTGGAAGGCCGCTGCGTCGAATTGCAGTCCATTGTCCACTGTGATCTCTTTGGGGACTCCAAATGATATAGTATGTTCTGCCACAGGAATCTCTGTGAGGTTGTAGAAGTAATTTTGGTGGGGGTATTGCCTCGGGCCACTTGGAGATGTAGTTGTTGGCAATGGTGATGAATCAGTGACCTCCAGGGCACGGGGCAACGATCCAATGATGTCAACCCCCCATCGGGCCAACGGCCATACTAGCAGGATTGACTGTAGGGGGTTGGGGATGTGGGAAAACTCTTCCCATCCACTAGCATCCTTGGCATTACTTAACCAACTTCTTGGCATTGGAGGCCGTTGTTGGCCAGTAGAAGCCTTGATGGAAGGCCTTATCCACAGGGGCCCTAGGAGCCACATGCGAGCCACATAGGCCTTCATGGATCCTCGCAAGGAGCTTTTGGCCTTCCCAACAGGAGAGAAAGTACAACAGCAAGGCGAAGATGCCTCGTTTATAGAGTATACCCTCCACTAGCTTGAAGGTTCTTGCCTGATGCATCAACCTCCGCACCTTGCACGGGCCATCCGGCTCGTTAATCCCTTGGAGGAAAGAGATGATGGGCTATCTCCAGTCATCATCATGATTGACGCATAAGACCCAGGAGGTGTCCTACTCTTGAGGTCCTACAGTGGAGGTTAAGACTTCAAAAACTCGCAGCCTTGGTTGGTGGCTTTGGCCAAGGTGTCTGCCTCTGTGTTGGCATACCGTGGTATCAGCCTAACGGTTATCCCAAGGAAATCCCACTCTCTTGCCCTAACCATAGCGAGGTATTTGGTGAGGTCGGGGTTCTTGACCTGGTAGGACTTGTCCACATGACCTTTGAGAAGACATGCATCGGTGTGGACGAGGACCCCCTGTGCTCCAAGTGCCTTTGCTTTGCGGAGGCCGAATAGCAGTGATTTGTACTCTACCATATTGTTGGTCATGGGGAAATTTAGGTGGGCTACATACATGAGGGTTCACCCCTCCGGCATTGTTATAACGCCCCTACTCCTGCACACATCGCACAATACACTCCGTCCGTGTGTAGGGCCCATACTGGTTCCAGAGGTGGTTGGCAGGCCTCCTGTCCCACGGGAGTCCATTTGACAATGAAGTCAGCCAATATTTATGACTTTATGGCTGTGCGCGCAACATAGGTGATGCAAAAGGGGACTAGCTTGGCCACCCACTTGCCGATGTGGCCCATGGATTCCTTGTTTTGCAGCAAATCCCCCAGGGGAAGGATGAGGGCATTGTGATATTATGCACCAGGAAATAATGCCTAGCTTACATGAAGCCATTAGCAGTGCGTAAGCTAGCTTCTCCAGCTCGGTGTACCATGTCTTCGCTCCCTACAAGGCTTTGGAGACATAGTAGACCAGCCTCAGCGTGGATCCTTCCTCCCGCATAAGCACCACGCTGACCGTATGGGGAGTTGTTGCCAAGTATAATAGAAGCAGAGCCTCTGGTGCTAGATACACGAGCCTAGGGAGCCTGGCGATGTACCCCTTCAAATCTTTGAAGGCCTGTGCACTTCGTCGATCCATTGAAAGTCGCTTGAGCCGCACAGTGTTTTTGAAGAAGGGCAGTGCTCGCTCCACCGCCCTTGACAGAAAATGGCTAAGGGCAGTTAGGTGACCAACGAGTCTTTGGATCTCCCTAACAGTCTTCAGAGCTTCCATGGATAGTATTGCATCAATCTTGTCGGGGTTATCTTCGATTCCTTGCCCGGACACAAGGAAGCCGAGTAGCTTACCCGTCCAGACTCTAAATACACATTTCTCTAGGTTGAGTTTTATCCTAGCACATCAGAGGTTATTGAAGGTTTCCTCAAGGTCCGCATCGTGGGATGCCGCATACTTGCTCCTGACGACCACACATCAATATAAGCCTCAATGTTCCGGCCTAGTTACAACATCAAGACGAGTGTGACTAGCCCGGTGAAGGTGACCCCAACATTCTTTAGCCCAAAGGGCATCATGATGAAGCAATATATCCCCCAGGGACTATGAAGCTTATCTTTTCTTTGTCCTTCTTTGTCATACGTATTTTGTGGTATCCAGAGTATGCATCGAGGAAACTCGTCATTTCATAGCCCACTGTTGCATCCACCAATTGGTCGATGCAGGGCAATTAACACCCTAGAGTTAAGAAAAAGGCACCATGTGTTTGTCTGTAGCCCAAGGTAATTTATTTTATTTTTCTTGTGTTCCCCTTGCTTAATAATATCTATGAGAATTTTCTAAGAATTTTTTGTTCTCTTTTACTATTTTCTAGGCTTGTATTGAATTTCTCAGCTTTATTTAAATCAAGATGTATCTAAAAACCTTAGCTTTGGGCAAAAACCCACCTCGCCTCCGACCCATTACCTATTTTCCCCTTTGCTTGGCCCAATCGTCCTCCGTGCGACATGTGGCCATAGCTCACGTAGCCCGTCGCGCCGGTGCGGCCTCTCCCATGCGCCCTCGCTCCCCCTCACCTTATCACCCTAGAATAAAACTCTAATTAGTACACTAGTATTAGCTGAAAAATCTTGTAGTAATGCTTAGACCTGCTTAGAAATAGTTTTAGGTTTAGGATAATCTTTTCACATAAAATGATGAGTTTTAAAATATATTCTTGACTTTGATGAGTCAAGAAAGACTATGAAATATTTGCTAAAATAAAATATAAAACTTGGTCTAGACTTAGGCAAATGATTAGGTGGTGGATGCTTGCTGGCACACGTTATGGTTTGGTGGCTCAATGTGGGTTCTTGGCACAAGGGGTCTATGGAAAGTATGTCTAAGTTAATTAATGATTGGTCTGTGAGCTACTGCTCTAAAGCCTTATTGTATTACTAAAAGGCTAGTACAGGATAGTTCTGGCTAACCAATTTGTGGGTCTCAACTTGAGTCTCGCTATAGGTTGAATGTGAGCATGGTGTAGACCACGAAAAGTCTCACATGACACAAGGGGGGCCCCAACTTAGTGGAATATATGTTGTGGTAAAACATTAGCGAGGGCATGACCAGATTGACAGCTTTGCATTGTAAAGACCTTGTTACAATTTTCTCACTCGCACGCCTTCAGAAGTGTGTAGTGGCTAATATTATGAATTAATTATATCTTACAGGTACAATTGTACCATCTATGCAGAGTGTATAAACTATCCTAGATAATCGTGCCCATAGTCATGGACATGCTGAGTAAAGTTTTTTTTTCACAAAAACTAGTTTTAGAAATTGCATTGTTTCTCAAAAACGGGTTTTAGACGAAGATGTTGTAATCTTTTTGGAGAAAGATGGTCCGGTGGGATACCTGTGATTCAGTTAGTGCTAGGTCAGTGCCTACACTAGTGATACTAATTTGTTTAAAATTCTATTTTTTACTTATTATATTAAATTCAGTAATTTCCTTTCTATATACTATATTTCGTTAATACTAATTTATGCTCAAATAACCTTATTTGCCTTCACTTGTTACTCTTATATTAACAATGAATTTTCCTATGTAAATTGTGGAGTACATTTTATGTGCCTACCCTTGCTTAATCTTGTTGCTCAAAGAAGGACGACTTCGATTACGGTGAGGATCAGGACGAGTAGGCCATGTTTTACTGTTGTTTGCCTGTGGGTAAGCTTTTTGGGCTTCTTCACTTATTTACTGTCTTCCACTATTATTTACTTTATATTGAGCCTATGGGCAATTGAGATGTAAAACTTGGCCATAAGGTCCATACTCTTTTATTTAATAAAGTTTGTCATCATACATGATATGTATCACTGTTACCACTGTTTGAACTAGCTTTTCCTGGAGTAGTGCGATTAACACAGAGGATCCAGAGGTGTTACTCTTGGGTCTGACAAATGGATAGTTGTTCTTGGGGCACGCCTTGTTGAGGTTGGTAAAATTCATGCACATACACTAGGTGCAGTTTGTTTTCTTCATGAGCACTAGGTTGGTAAGCCACTCAAGGTGGACGACCTCTCTGATGACATAGGAGGTGAGCAGTTTGGCTACCTCAGCCTTGGAAGCTTCTTGCCTGTTAAGTGGCATTCGTCTCATGCACTATTTGACTGGTGCACCGTTAGCTTGCGTTTGATGATGTAGCGATCCACGCCAGTGATATTGTCAGGAAACCACGCAAAGACATCCGTGTTTTAGCAAAGCACCTCCAGTAGACTTCGCTCGGCCTCTAGGGTGAGGTTGCCCCCCATCGACACTCACTTTGAAGGGTCAAATGGGCTTAGTGGCACCTTTTTTATTTTACCATCAAGTCTTGGCTTCGGCGTCCACCCTGGGGCTGAAGGAGGGGCACCGCTGGGAGAGGGCATGTTTCATGGGGAGGGGGTGTCGTGTAGCCTGTGCAGAGGGGGGACTCATAGTCCACTCTCCAAGAAGGATTGCGGGCGCTAGCATTGGCCTCACGACGTTTTGTCCCTTCTCCAATCGCCTCGGCCACTATGGCGGCAGGCATTGGTTGAATCCAGTTCTCCTATATCTCATGTATGGCTTTGCATAGGTCTGCCAATTCTCGCTGCAACATTCCGATGACCACTTCAAGAGGGCTTCTATCGACGAAGACTACTGCTTGAGCGGTGCAAACCTCAATGTTTCAGTTGCCCGCCGCGATCGGGTCCTCCGTTTGCAATGCTTCTCGCTCTGTCTTTTACGCGCTGCCAAAGAGCCACCTTCATTACCTGTCATGGGTCGAATGCTGCCTCGCCGGTGCGTCGCTGCCATGGGGGTGGGGGACCTTCGCGGGTTAGGTCCATCGCCCATACTGCAGCTGTCTCAGTGGCGGTACTCCTCTTCTACTTAGAAGCCGACGTGGTAGTTTTTTTGGTGCCATTGCGTCTGACACTCCTTTCTCGGCTTGTTGCTTCTATGCCAGTCCCCATGAATGACACCAACTATTGTGGTTACAGACCAAACAGTGAACAAAAGGACTACGGGGAGACCACAAAGGAACTGCTTAGAGCCTTACAAACCGTAGGGGTAGGGGATAGAAGTCTATGCTACCTAGATTTGTCTGATCAAAAAGTGTCTATCTCCCATGGTGCCTTAAGGCACATATTTATGAAAAGACTTGTTACACAAATGTCCCTGTCTGGATCTATAATTATAGGGGCAATATCATCTTTTCTCTTGCGACAACCTTTTTGGGCTGGCCATGCGGCCTCCTGATTATTAGGCCTCCTAGTATAATGAGCCAATTGGATCAAGGTTGGGGCCACTCCTCCCAACATTTTTGCTTTTTTATTTTTTTCTTTGCATTGTCTGTAGAGATATATAGGGGTTTTCTATTTTTTTTCTTATTTTTCTTTAATTAAATGACTTGGAAAAAACTAACGGCCCGGGTTAATAAAACTGAGAAAATTGACTCGGAAAGAAATTTTTTGGAAGCTCCATTGTGGGATTCAGACCTAACCATTAAAGGAGAAGTAGTGGGAACGACAGAACCTATGACTGCATAGGATTCTATTGAAAAGAATCCTAATACTTCATTGGGTGGGATGGCGGAACAAACCAAAAAAAATGCCTTATTTGGTAAGGTTATAATATAAATTAACAAATAAGACAGGAAAGAGTAAATATTCGCCCGCAAAATCTTTATTGAATTAGAATACTTTACCGCGATGGCAAGGGGTCGACGATTACGGAAATTGCTTAAACAATCTCAATCAAACCCTCTCCCAGTGGAAAAGCAGATAGCTAGACCTGTCCAAATGGACCGGGCCGTGATGGGCCGCACCGCGGCTCGGCACTGTAGACCCGGCCCGGGCACGGCACGGCACGGAGGCGAGGCGGGCCGGGCCGGCACGGCACGGCGGACCGGGCCGTGCCTGGGCCGAGGGCGCGGCACGGCGGGCCGGCACGGCACGGCCCGTTAAGAAATCGGGCCGTGCCGGCCCGGCACGGCACGGCACGGCCCGCCCAACGGCACTAAATGGGCCGTGCCGGCCCGATTAGTTTGAAAAATAGCCGTTTTTTGTGACCGTTGGGGGGTAAAAAATTCGGGAAAAATAGCAAAAAAAATCTGAAAATTTTCCTATAAATAGGGGGGCATCCGGTCTCCATATTCCACACCTCAAATCTCATTCTTCTCTCTCGGTTTAGCTGTGAAAAATCAGAAAGTGTTAGCGTAAATTTGGGCAAAATTCGGGCAAAATTCTGAAAATTCAAAAATCTTCAAATTTTTTGTGAGAGCTGCAAAGGAGGTAATAAGACTGGGAACAAGCTGAATCAAGACTCCAACATACTACTGATAATAAAGATTTAGAAGAATCTTTTGAGAATTTGTATTTAGATAGCAATGAATAGGATTTTCAATATTTTTCTTTCACTTGTAGTCAATAATGAGCTTTATAGGCTGTACTCTTTTTTCTTTACCAAGGTTTTCTCAAATTGAGTTTTTACTTGGTAAAGTTTTTAATGAGGCAGCCATCCCATGTAATTTAATAAATTAATAAAGCTCATTATGTCATTGCAAATATTTATTTTTATGATTAACAATGTTTACAATTTTCTATATTTTTATGAATTTTTTATGAATTTTCTACAATTTTTCTGAATTTTCTACAAGTTTTCTTAATTTTTCTTTTTTCAGCTAAACGGGCTAGCGGGCCGACACGGCCTGTTTAGCCGAAATCGTGCCCGGGCCGGCACGGCACGGCCTCGGGCCGTGCTTGGGCTCCCGCCGCGGCCCGCGGGCCGGCACGGCACGGCCCGTTTAATACACGGGCCTTAACGGGCCGTGCCGAGCCCGGGCCCGTGCCGTGCCGGCCCGGCACGGCCCATTGGCCAAGTCTGCAGATAGCTACTATTTATACCACAATCATTAAAATATAATTTCATCCAACAGCTAAAAGAACTGTCGGAGGCAACAACCAATAACCGATTGGAGCAGCACCCTATAGACCACCCGTTGGGGCACAATGCTTTTTTTTGGACCCGCATGGATATCTACGCCAACGGGATCTTAAAAGGAGGCGAGCAGAGGAACGGGGAGAAGCGGCAGAAGGGGAGACCGGCCGCGCTCCTCTTCCAAGCGTCCACCACGCTGAATCGTAGGGTTAGGACGTACCACTGGATCAGTCGTTTCAAGTGACTTAATAATGCTTCTAATCGTTGGTTATGCACAGGCCCGGCCCTGAGGGGGGGGGGGGCGAGCGGGGCGGCCGCACCGGGCCCCCAAAATTCAGGGGCCCCCAATAGTACATATACATAGTATATATACTATGTATTAATGTATACTATTCGACTATCCGTCTTCAGTCTTCCGAATTCCCGGCCGGCCGACTTGGCGACTTCTCGTCTTCGGTCTTCAGCGGTGACAGCGTGACTGCGTGAGCCCAGGCTCTCCACGGCAAGCAGTCTGCCAGTCTCGTCTTGGAATCGAGTCAAAGGTGGCTTACTGGCTTCAGTTTGCAAGATACAACTCGCATCTGCGTGATCCCTTTCTGTTTGTCCATTTATCACTTATCAGGACCATGTTTGGAACGCGAAATTTTTTTCTGATTCCAGCTTCCTGTGGCAGAAAAGAGGAGCGACGTCCACCTCAGGTCCTCAGTCGGGGCTCCCTACGGACTACGGTGAGCCGCCGCCCTTCTTCCAGAGTTCCAGCAGGTCCACAACTCCACATCTACATCACTTTGTCATTGCTCCTTGTAAATTGCATATTAGAAATTTTTTAATCAATAATTAGTGCTTTGTAGTTACTAATTATACTATTGTTCTTTAAATTTTCAGTACCTTGTCATCTAGAAAATATGCATCCGGCAGTGCAAAAAGAAAAAAGAGGAAACGAATAGATGAGTTGATAGAATCACAGAGAGGATCCATTGGATGAGATTGATATCAATACCATCATCAATGACTTCGCATCTAGAAATGTTAGAAGAAATTTTTAAGGTAATATCTATAAACTCTTTGATATGAATTTTTCTTTAATACATAACGTATTTTAAGTGTTTGTTGGTAAATTAGATACATATATATGTGTGTATGTAGATTTATATTTAGATATTTATACTAGGCCCCCTATTTCTAGTTTCGCCCCGGGCCCCAAAAATCCCAGGACCGGCCCTGGTTATGCACATCATTTATGGAATTTGATTCGGTTGTCCAGTACGGGAAAATAGAAGAGACAGATCTTAGAACATGGAGCAGTAACAATTGTTTTGCTAAAGTCGGTTTCAAAATAAAATGTTTAGCTAAAGGCATTCTCGATTTGACGTTAAAGTAACTAGACTAGCTACTAGCTAACCAGTTGAATTGGCTTAACATAGTTTTTTTTTGTGTTTGGCCACACATCTAGTTATAGTGTAAAAATTGATCGATTCAGTTACATGTGTTACAACAACAACAAAAAAAAGAGAGAAGAGTTTAGACGAGTAAATCTTATTTTCCGTTGTTCCGAGCGTGCCTTTTTAACCCGTGGTAACATCTCCCGGAGGTAATAGCTTGCCAGCACCTTCTTCTCCACATGCCTCTGTCTCTACATAGATCTCCTTCATTTTAGCTTATAGTTATAACTTATAATTTCATTTAAAGAAATAAATATGACGACTTATTCGACATCTTTTCAAAACAGTTTATCGAGACAATTTTTAAAACGACTTGTGGCATTTGGTTTGTTCGTCAAAAAGGTCACGCTAGGACTATAGGTAGTGCCCATTCTAACTTAAGCTTTTTGGCTTTTTTGCATTGTTTGAGATTTTTTTCACTGTAGCTGATATAAACTTTTTTGGTGTAATTAAATGTAAAAAATTTAGAAATAAAAAAAACAGAGTCTCTCATCACGGATAATGTAAAGGAATACGAGAAAAAAAATGCAAACAAATCAAAAAGACAGAAAAACAAAATTAAGAAGCTAAAAGAGCAGGACATATAAACCATCAGTCCAGCAGAAAAGAATCTACCATAACGTTGGAGAGGGCAGTGTATGAGAGGACATATTAACTGCTTATTTGAGTTTTTTATGATTTATAGCTTATTTTTATTGTTTGATATTGTAGATAGCTTATTTTGCACATTAAATTTAAACAATTTTAAATAGAAAAAACAGAATTAGTTTATCACAGATAATACAAAATACGAAAAGAAAACAAGAAAAGATAAAAAACCTAAAACATCTAAAAACCAATAAAAGTAAAAAAATTAGCAGTTAAAAATTAGAAGTTGAAACCGAAACAAACAGTCTTTTAGTAGGTGACACGAATGGCCCATCCATCCATCCACGTCTACGTACATACGTACGCCTGAGATATGGAAGATTCCGATGTCGAGCCGAAACCTCACTCAACGGGCGACTTACAGGTGGGCCTCCATGTTTAAATCTGGCCCCACGGTTGCTTGCATTACACGCGCCAGTGCGGCTGACACGCGGGGCCCGACCCCGACAGCGCCGTACCGTCGCTTTTACCTATAGCGGGACTCGCTGGTCACTGTACAAACGGATTGCCTTCAATTGGTGGGCGTAGAACTGTTCCGTGGCAGATCTCTGAGATCGGGCACGAAATGGTAAGTAAACTAGATCGAGCAGCACGGCGTTTAGCACATTTCGTTTTACGCGGTGTCCAGGGAATATATATTTCTTTAAAGGATACTTAAATTTTATGTGGTTGAAACTACATTTAAAGTATCTTTGTCCTACCATCACCACTGATTCTTCCTCCTTCCCTCCCTGAGCCGCTCTTCTTCTTTATCTCTAGCGAGCCACCTTGCATTATCATTTTCTTCTTTCTCTCCGACAAAATCCCATTACATCGTCCTTCTTTCTCATCTCCAACGGCTACTGCTGTCAGATCCACCGCCGCCTCCCATCACTTACTAACCATCAGGGGTGAAGCTAGAGAGAAATCAAGGGGGTGCACACTTCATCACACATATAGCATAGTACACAAAAATTTCGATGGACAATATATAGAAAATATGTTGTACCGTCAGTTTGTAACATATATAATATAACAAAGTGATTAACAATGAACAGCGAGTCGATGATAAAGCATTAGCAGCAAAAAGTACGTACCAAAATAAATAAATCTATTAATATAGGCAAATATATTATCTGAACTCAATATCCTTAATGGCCTACAACAAAGGAGAATAAAAACATGTTAATTTTCAGCTGAAAAACTATTGGTGCTATCTGGTGCTTTTCTTTTCAGAAATTTCTCCATTACTAAGATTAGTGCTCCACCTATTATTTATAAGTTATAACCAATTAACCATGTAGTCAAATTACAAAAATAAAAAGATAAGAAATATATGGTTCTACAGTAGGTGCATTGCATAATAGTAAGAAAATGAAAATTGATAATAGATGCATAAAATTTTACTCCAAATTCAGAACACATCTGTGCAATACAAGTGTTTTCTTATAATAGATCAAACTAGTTTGTTAAAGAATTAGAGAGGTAAAGAAAGTTGAATGAATCACCTAGCTTTTTGAATCAAAACTCCTGTTCATGTTCGCACCGTGAAGATGCCGTGAAGAACTGAAGATGCGGCACCGTGATTCCGTGAAGATGCTGTGAAGAATGATTGAATGAAGATGCCGTATTGGTATTGCCGTGAAGAATGAAGATGCCGTGACGTGAAGATGCAGTTGGGCGCCGGCGGATGGCGGATGCGATGCCGTGAACAGCTCGACGGCTCGCTCGACGCGGCGGCAGACAGGGGCGAAGCCCAATGGGCATATGAATCGGCAGAGGCAAAGATATCTGGCGGCAGATGAATCGGCAGTAGATGGAAAAAGAAAGAAGACAAGAAATTGAATCGGCAGTCTGAGTCCGCCTGAAGCAAAAAAGGAAAAAAAAAAGATCCGATTGGAGCTTAATAGTTGGGCCTGATTGCTTGCTGCTTGGCATTTTTTTTCCGATCGACAGGGCCCAATTTGTGGGCTGGGCCACTAGGGGGTACACAATTTTGGGCTGAGGGTGGTGCACATATGGTGAATATAGGATAGTAATAAGTGTTTCTATTTTTTTACCTGGTGCCAAGGAACCCCCTTGACACATTGGGCTTCGCCCCTGCTAACCATTCGTCCTTGTTGCATTTGCTGACTTCCACTGCCCTCTTCAACCCGTGGCTGAGGCTGCACCACTGCAGCCACATCGTCCTACCGTCAGTTTGCACCGCTCCTAGCTTCCCTCTAAATCCAAGAGGGTTCGATTAACCCAACCTGAATCCTAACCCTAACTCGCCGGAGATGAAGAGGGAGGTTAGAGCACAAATCTCAAGACAAAATCTTATAGTGAGAAATTCGAACACTCAACCCAAAAACCGCTCGAGTACTGGTTAGCAATTTCCTTTATTTAAAAAAAGACAAGGAGGACATACTGTGGAACTGTAGATCATGGCTGCCTTCTTTAGGAATTTGAGCTGGCTTTGGCTTGTACGTGCTACAATAATTAGATTTTAAACGGTGCGTTTTTTAAGACAAGGTCAACATAAAGATTATAGTAAAAAGTGTGCTGAATTCAGCTGTACCAGCCAAAATCGTATGTGACTATTTTTCTATACGTACTGCTTTTCACGAACCATCAGAATTCAAAAATTTAAGCCGTAAATCATAATGCAAAAGAACCTACCTGCTGCCTGGGCTTCGATTGCGGTTGTACTGGTACCAGTACTTGCGTCCGCTCTCAATATGCCGCATTATTTGAATTTGATGTGTAGCTAGGTGCTTGATGAATGATCGATCGTGTGAGATCGGTGTGCCACGCTTCGCGACTATGACCATAGCAAGATTACTTCGTATCAGTTTCATATGCTTAGTTCTAAAAAAAAAAGTTGACATGCTTCACCTCGGGCCTATGCAACATTTTTTACCCATCGGGCGATACGTGTTTTTTGTTGCCCGAGCTTCGTCATATGTATGCAAAATTATATAACAGTGAACATGTGCCAATAGAGCCTGACGAGCGAGCCCCACCGACGCCGGAGCTAAAAGACACGGCAGGTCAGCCCTTTGTTTTCTAGATGTGCCTTTGTACGCGAAGCTAATCCTATCTAAAGTTCGATGCTACAATCATCCGTATCTCGAGGCGACTAATCACATTCGCAGCATAACCCTAATCAGATTTTACAACTAACAAGTTTCACGATTGGTTTGAGCCCGAAAGACAAAGCTTGGAAAATCTACAGTTGGAGTAAGCCTTTTCGAGCTTCCTACAACGATAATGCTGCGAATGGTGGGGCCCAAGAATCCCAAAACGACCCAGCACTTCCCTCTTCCGATCCAAGCCAGCCACGGGGTACCAGTTACCACCACACGAACACACACAGACCACATGGATCAAACCCCTCAACAAGCAGAACATGCAGGTAGGAAAAGAAAAGCTACACCAAAGCAAAGAACCGGGGAAAAAAAAGGCACAACTCGTGCTGCAGTGCAACTGATCATCGAGCCATGTAACCTGAGAGACGGAGAGAGAGAGACGGAGAGTACAATAGATGGATTAGGAGTAGAATTACAAGCACACGACCACGCACCCTACTGTACATCAACTTGACTAAACCTAGTCATAAATTTTTTTGGTGACCCATAAGATGGGTACGTATGTAGATTGGTAGAGCTGGCCGGCCGGAGCTGATGCCGGGATGCTAGTCGTCGGGGACCCTGTAGGCATCGGCGGTGATCTCCGTCAGCCACAGCCCCGGGAAGAGCGACTGCACGAGGCGAGACAATTGCTAGGGTTATTAGCTGGATGATCAGCAGCGTTATTATTTTTGCACACAAGAATTGATTAGATTAGTAGTATAGTACAGAATAATAACGATAACTAAGCATAGGCTAAAAGCGTATCGAGGGGGTAATATATAATAGGAGTTTTTTTTGTGATCTGATGAGGGGATTAGGGGGGGTGAGGGGCAGTATGGGGAATTGGCCTTACATCGAGCTGCCGCTGCACGACGCGCGGTCGCTTCCGAGGCCGCCGCCGAGGCCGGGCGCCGGTCAGGGCGTAGATGTCCTCCTCGATCTCCTCCGCCGCCAGCGCCACCGCGAACGGGGTGCGCTCGCCGTCGTCGTCCAGCGCCTTCGCCGCATCGGCAGCCCACGGCGTCGCGGGCGACGCGGCCGTGCTCCCGCGGGCTGATGAGCGGCGCTTCCGCTCCCTCAGGTTCCACGGCCTGCTGGCAGGCACAGCCGCAGCGGCGTCCTGCGGCGGCGGCGGAAGCGGCGCTGCCGGAGGCTCGGGCTCCGGTGACCGATGCTGGGACTTCGGCGGGGGCAGGCAGAGGCCGTCGGCGGCGTCGCGGCGGTGGCCCATGAGCTTGGGCCGGAGATCCTCCAGCCCGCCGTCGTAAGGCTCCTCCTTTACGCCGTCAGCGTCGGCACCGGTGCCGGCCCGTCGGTGGGACGACGAGGAGCGGCGCCGATCGCGGGTGGCGCCGGCGCCTCCGCCGTCCCTGGAGACAGCTGGCAGGGACGGCACGCGGTGGCCACGAGGCGCTGGCGGGGGCGCCCACGGCTTCAGGTGGTGCGACTGCGCGGCCGGTGGCTTCGCCCTCGGATCCGCGGTAGCCGCCATGGTCGCGGTGCGCGGTCGGCGGCCGTCCGCCGCAGCGCGGCAGAGGCAGACGCACAGCCGGCGTAGAGGGCGGCCCTGCCGGGATGCCGGCTAGGCGGCGGAGGAGACAAGCAAGAGGCGAGGGGGGAGAGAGAACGAGCGAGAGAGGTGGGGACGTCGCGTTTTGTTACGGGGGCAAACAAAGGCGTCGCGAGGCGAGGCGGGGGGTGGTGCGTGAGGGCGGGGCAGCTCGGGTAATTCGCGGTCGCGCGTCGGAGGCCTGGGCCGTGGGTCGAAAAGGGCACGAGACCGGAGCCTCTCCTCTTCCGCTGTTACGTCCACCAGACAGAGTGGAGGGTTGTGCACCGGTGCCTCTGCGAGGGATCACGCGGGGCCCACCCAGCAGCGAGTGCGTACGCTGCACGAGCTCGCGTGCGAGGAGCGAGCAAGGGGGTTCGTTCGGATTTTTAGGTGGGCCCGGGGTCCCGGCCCGGACCTGGTCTTTCCGGCGGAGCGGAGCGGCGGGACGAGCGCGTGCGCCGTGCGGCAACCCGCACACTGCCGGCTCTCCGCTCCGGGGCCCCCCACAGCCGAGCTTCCTGTGGCCTACAGCGAAAAGCTTCAACCGTGCCGCACGTAACACTTACACTTTGAGCTGCGGTTGGTTCTTTTTCCCTATGATTGATATTTTTTATCTATATTTTTTAAGATAATAGTGAATGATAAAGCTATTGTCATAGATAACGTATATGATTTGATGTCAAAAAACATTTAGAGAGTGATTTTAAAAACCGTTTAAAAAAAACCGGTCTGTTTGGTTTAGATTTCAGAGGAGTTCAAGCAAAAGAGAAAAACCCGAAAAGAACCCGTAGGATGGCCAGCTGTCACTGCAGCACTCACCTTTGCGCTGATGCGTGATGCAGCACAGTTGCCTGGACTGGACGGGTGTTACTCCGTTCCAGCGTGTGCGACGTACGTAGTACGTACCGGAGGAGATGAGGAATTAGCGTCTGGTACGAACAAAATATCGAGCTCACAAAATTCGCTGTACGCAACGTGTCAGTTGAATGAGGAACGGCGCTGTCACGTTAGTGTAAAGTCTCAACTAACCAATAGTTCTGTGCAAAAGTTCGCTTCTCTGACGATCAACAGTGGAATATAGGGACAGATCTGGACGCTAGCCTGGTACCCTCCACTGAAAGTATTTTTTGTTCATATATACAACATTTCTATCTTATATATATAACAAAAAATAATAATAAAAGATACAAATATTTATAGACAGTGTATGTAATAAATTTAACCACTATATACAACAAAATATTTTTACAAAAAATATTAATGTTACATGGTTGTTATTGATTGTTGCACAGATGAAAACGAAATGTTTTATAAACAAACACTTACCTCCCGAAAGAGGAAGTCAACTGCAGTGGCCGGATCTGGCAGTGTCGCGGCCAAAGAGAAAGTCGACGATAGTAGCTGAATTTGGCGGCGTCGCACCCGGAGAGGAAGTCGACGGTGACGATCGGATCTAGTGGCGCTTCGTCCGACGAGACTGTGGCAGCCGGATTCGGCTGCGCTGACGCCCGAGACGGAGTGGCTGGGCTCGTGGCCGTCGCTGTACATGGGGTCGGATACCGTTGGAAGAGATTGGGTGTCATCGGGAGAGTGGAATAGAGTGAGAGGTGGTGAGACAAGAGAACGAAAGAAATATTGAATTGGCCGATGGTTGGCCGCGCCAATAGGTGGGCCGATGTCCGAGATAAATCCGACGTCTAAGCCCTATCAATTCCGTGGAATATATGATGGCGCCAACTAGTATGTTCGTTGGAGATAAAGAAATTTTAATTTCTGTGGACGATATCGATGTTAAATGCTTCTTATGAAAAAGAAAGAAATAACGGTGCGGTCCCGAGTAAATTCCTTGCAAGTTTCTTCCATCTACACAGCTAGCTCTGCAAAACAGTGTGTAAATTAAAACTTGGAGCAAAACAATATCTAGTGGACAAAGCCACTTCCTACACTTTCTGTAACCAGTGAGCACCTAGTCATCTTACATTCAGTGACACTGATAATTGTTAAACACAATCAACGTTGCGTTATTTACCTTAGATGTGATCATGTTGGCTATAATTGATAACTTTTGGCTACGATAGATGGTTTATTTAGGTACGAGCGGTGAGAAACATGAGGGAGAGATCCATATGTGTGTGAGACGAGAGTGAGATAAACGAAGTGTGTGGTGCGTCTGTAACCTCCTGTCTTTTCTTCAGAACAGACATAAGTCTGAGAAGTAGAAAAATGGCTCAAGAAGTTAACTGTTCATATTAGCTTAACAAAGACTAATATGAACAGGCTTTCTTGATTTCTTTCGACGGTCACTGTGGCCACGCCTGGAACACTATAATTTTATTCCAAATGATGTTAGAACTGATAATTTTATTCCAAATGATGTGAGAACTGAACTGTCTCACGTGATAGTCTTGAAAAATCGTGTGAAAGAATTAGTGCGACATATTAATTTGCTGCAAGATTATTTTCTCAGAAGTTCGTACAAAGTTCATGTGAAACTTAAGTACTAGTTGATAAGGCAAGAGAATCGACCTATATGCCCTGACAGTAAAAACTTTGAAATGGGCAACTCTTAAAAAAAACAGCAAAAACATTGCAGCGGATATTATACCCCTCGCCATCACCATACTATCATCAGCAAGCAACTCCTCTATCAACGCAGAAGCCATCTCCTTTTCAGCGCAGAACAACTCATCAGAATACTCCTTTTTTCCGCAAAGAACCCCATCAACGTCACGCATCCACGATTAAACGCTAAACAACCTAACCTAATGCGAGGAATCCTCTCCCCCCCCCCCCCCCCTGTGTACCTCATCTGCCGTGCGTGTACAAGTCGTGCGTCGGCATCAGATCGCATCGTGACCGGCCGCCACGAGCGCACATCGACGGCAACGAGGGAGAGTCACCAAAAGGATGAAGCATCACTTGGTAAGATTTGCATGGTTCGCGTCGCTTATTATTATTTTGCTACGTACTGCCTGCGTCAGCTTGCCTCGATCTGCTTCCGCTTGTGCATGCCTGCGCGGCGCCGCCGCGCTCTCGCCCTGGACGCTTTCACGTCGCGCGGCGGCGCAGATCGACGTGTGCGTTGGAGCCTTGGGAGGTGGCGCGGTGACGGCTGCCCTCACGACTCCTAATAGATTGAATCTCTTTTCAGTGCTTGTCATCATCTCGAGTGGCCGCGACCTTTTGCGTGCACTGCATACCGACTGGTTGTGTTTGTGTGCCAGGTACGAAGCGGTTGATGGGAAGGAAATTCGGTGATGCGTCCGTGCAGGTCGACATGAAGCTGTGGCCGTGCAAGGTCATCGCCGGCCGCGGCGACGAGCCAATGATCGCGGCGAAGTACAAGTGCAAGCAGAAGCAGCTTGCCGCAGAGGAGATCGCCTCCATGTTGCGTGCAAAGATGAAGGCGAACGCCAAGGCCTACCTCGGCGCCCCAGTCAAGGACACCGTGGTCACGGTTCCCGCGTCGTTCGACATACACCAGCGCCATCGCGGGCCTCAACGTCGTCGGTGTCATCCACGAGCCTGCGGCCGCGGCCAGCGCCTATGGCCTCCACGAAAGCACGGAGACGAAGAATGTGCTCGTCTTTGATCTTGGAGGAGGTAACACCAGTGTGTCACTCCTGTGACGACCCGCATTTCTACCATGGGGTAAAAACGCTAGTCAACGGATTATTATTCGTTTTAGCCGATAAAACATCGCTCTAACGAATAATAAGCCTATCAGAGTATTGCAGCAGAACAATAATTAGAGACACAATATGATATTACAAGAATATCGCCACGCAGGGCTAAAGTTATTACAAAGCCTCAAGGGCTTAAATATTACAATCTTTAGACAAAATATTCTAACTACTTCCTATTCAATAACGATCACACGGAATGTCCACCTTATACCCATTGTACTCCGAGTCCCCAGTATTCCATCCAGGTAGCTTTCTCCTGATCTTAGCCATCCTCTGATCTGACATGCTCCTAAGCAAAGGGGGGATTATAGCAACGGTGAGTACAGACGTACTCAGCAAGCGTTATAATACAAAATGCATAAAATGCCCATCATTTACACGTGTAGGAATCTCAATTCCTCTCTTTAGTCTCGTGTTCATTCTTAACACTCTTTTTTTTTTCATCATCCCTGTCATTTCCATGACTTATAGCAAATAAGGTTTGTTGGTTTTAAAAGCAGTCCGATTTATTAATTAGAAAACTACTGAACATACGCATGAACAGCAAAACCCCCCCATAAGTTTCCGTAATTCTCCTTTCCCGGAGACAGGCATGAATTCATGATTTGGATAGCATTGCGCAAGCTTGTATCACTTTACCCAACACCACTCTTGATCCTGGTGGCTTAGGGATTTCCGCAATTCCTTAGATGCGGCGCCCAGACCAGAGTACAGTACGTTTGCATCTATCTCAGTAATTATATCTCCACCCAACTATTCTTAGCCGGCAGCCCAGGGTGGTTTCTCACCCTCGCCTGGCGCCCACCGACCTCGATATAGTTGTTGGTTGGGGCGGCCCGAGATGGTTTCTCACCCTCGCTCGGCGCCCACGGACCTCGTCCTACCCCAACCTCCACCCGCGCTAATATATGCGCCTTGCATCCCCCACCCGGCACCCCAGTTCTGGCCCGGATCGTGTGGGTTCCTGCGGTGGTGGAGGTCCCCACCCGGCACCCAGTTGCTGGCCCGGATCTTGTGGGTTCCTCCACGGGGTCCCCCACCCGGCACCCAAGTGCTGGCCCGGATCGTGTGGGTTCTCCCAACGGCTTAATAAATACTTACCCATGTGGAGAATATAACACTTTGATAGAGCTACTAATCTGTCCGTAAAAACGGGATGTTGGCTGATACGGTTTGGTACGGTCTGTTCACACGGACGAAGTTGGTAATTCCTTATATTCTATGCTTATGCAGAGGTCCCACACCTTCCCACTCATGACCTGCCCTGGCAACCTCTGCCCACCTTCTTACTTAACTTTAATGGCCAACTGCTCCATCAGTTGCCATTCATTTCTTTTCTCTTATCTCTTGCCAATTCTCGATTTAAATAATCTTTTATTTATTTCATGCAGGGTGATACTAGATTAATACAAAATACTTATTTTACGAAATATACTCAGAAGCTTTGATCAAAGGAATGCTTGCCTGAACTTTAACCATATATTCGGATTCAATTAGGATCAGGTGAAGTCGTTCCCGTAGCTTGGTTGTTGCCTGCAATTAAATACGTCGACTACGACTTAATTTACGAAAATATAATAACATATGAGGTGTCGATGTGCTTGTGCTCCTAAGGTAAGACTTTGATTAATTTAATCCGATCGTGGTAATCAAGGTTAATTTCGGTACACTACTCGTCACTCGACATCATCGCACTAGCGTCCTGAGATATGGTTGATCTAGTAGGCATGCCCAACGTTTTTATTAATTCCTAGTACTATTAATTAAATTATACTAAAGCGTCTTCGCACGATCTCCAAGTTTTATTTTAGCTAGATGCGAATTGCTACGGCTTATGCTATTTAAATTACTACGTACCAGTTTAATTGGCGGCACAACTTCTAAATCATGGCTTACTATTTTAATTTGGTACAGGTTATTCTAGTCGTCATGACCAGTTCTAAATCTTCTAACAGCTATTAATTTATTCTAATAATTTAGAATAGTTATTAGTGGATTTCCACAGTTTATATTCGACTAACAAAATTTAGCTGGGCATTTAAACGCGTAATATAATGATCTAAATGATATTATGATCGTTTGCTCCGCATGCGTGCAATTTTCAGCCACGGCATCAATTAGTTTATTTTTAGGATCCAATAATGTTTACTAGGAAAATTCTATGATTTAACACTATCCCGGCTAATTAAGTATTTAGCTATAATCTTGAATGATTTAATTAACAATGCATCAATTAAATTGGTACATGCTACAACTTTATTTTACAGATGGCAATACATTTATTCTAATCATCGTAAATATTGATTACTGGTCTTCTACTATTTAGATGGACCTAATCAATTTATCTGGGTATTTAAATCTGCAATCAAAATGGTCTTAGACTATAGTACTCTAATTAAATCCGTATGCGTATGAGTTTAATCGACTCGCTTCTTTTTAAATCATCGGACCCGGTTAACTTGTTCCAATGACCTTAAATAACCAAAGGTGGATTTCTATAATTTAAATGCTATTAATCAAATTGTCCGAATAGTTAAATTTACCTTAAAATAGTTTAAACGACGATACACAAATTTTAATCCACCTGCGTACCAGTTTTAATCCATCGACAGTATTACATTTATTATAAGAACTTAAGAATTATCCTAGACTTCTAACTTAATCTATGGCGTCGAAGAGATGCTATTGTTTAAGTAGTTAAACTAATCTTGCTAGAAATACTTGCGACTTTCTAGGCTTTCATTTAAGTCCTAAAAGAATCTCTATCAAGTTTATACAATTAATAGTCGAATACAAAATTCCTAAATGCACATTTTAATCTTTCACCTTTTTATTTTTCTCTCTTTTTCCTTTTCTTCTTCCTCTTCTTCTCCCTTTTCCTTTCTTTTCCTATTCTTCTCTTCTATCTGGGCCCCCTTTTTCCCTGGCCTTCGGCCGACGCCTCAGCCCCTTCTTTCTTTTCCCCCCACCGACGCCCCCTCCTTTTTTTCTCGCCCGCTCCGCCGGCTCTCTCTCTCTCTCTCTCTCGGCCTCTCTCTCCACGCCGACGCCGACGCCGCGCCGCCTCTCCTCCGCCTTCGGGTCTCAGCGCTGCCGCCCGGTCCGGCTCCCCTCATGCGCCGCCTCTCTCTCGCGCCCGCGCCTCGGCGCCTCTGCCTCGGTGCTGCTCCCCCTCACGCCGGCTCCCCGCCGACGCCTCCTCTGGCCGGCCGTTCCCGCCGGGATGGCCGGCGCCGCTTGGGGATCTCCGGCCAGATCTGGCCAAAACAGATGCTTTCCCCCCCTTTTTTCCCCATTTCTAGCTTGATTTACTTTTGTAATTTACTAACATTTTGAGGTTTGCCTAGGGTTTAGTTTTGGGAGGCGGGTGACCGTGGCCGTCCTCGCCGGTGAGCCGTCGCCATGCGCCGGGGGAGTACTGGCGGCGGTGAACCGGTGGCTCGGCCGTGACTCCCGCAGCCGCCGCCCTCGCGGTAACCCTCTTCTCTCCTCTGCTACTTCCGGTGATATGCTTATGGTTCATGTGTTCTATTGTGGATGAATGCTTATGGTTGCTACTCGCTAACCTATGTTGGATGGAATGGGATAATGGCATTGCATAGATGTTGGGCTTTTGGGGTTTACCTGCACTGGTGCTTGTGCGGGATGCTAGGGTCTGGGGTTGGGGTGGTGGCCGGTTGGCTGTGATTGATGCTTGATGCTGGCTGGCGTGGTGGATGATGGTTGCTGGCTTGCGGTTCTCCCGTGGCCGTCATGTCCCCATCTTCCTTCGGCTTGTCGCTGCTTCACTCCCTGGACCTCCGGCTCCACTCGGCTGGGACTCCTTCGCGGTCTGGGGATTGGCTGGAAGAGTTGGGGAATGTTACCTTACCTAGCTTTGTCCCTCTGTGCTCTATTCTCTCGGTTTGACTACTGGTATGCTATGTGGGATATTTGTTTGGATGGCTTGCCTGTGAGGCTTTGTTGGCTGTTGATGCCCTCTGGGCGTGGCTGCTCTGGCCCGGTGCTATCTGGTTCACTGCGGTGGATATTTGCATGGTGAGGGCTTTGACAGGTGGTTTCTCTGTTGTGGGTTTGGCTGGAATGATTTGTGCTCACCTGGTCTTTGCCTTGGTTGGATTCCTATGTTCAGAACTGGTTTGTATAAATATACTTTCTGACGGAATACCATTGTATTGCAAACTCTTAATTGTTGAGATGGTTATTTGGTTGAGATATGGAATTGTATATTTGTTGTAATACGGATTGTCGCTATTATGTAATGCAAATTGTAATATTTTTATTGGACTTGATATGAGTTCTCATTATCGATCAATGTATGTTATTGATTTTACCCTACACCATTGTAATTAACTACTGGTGTACTACGGACTGTTATATATATTTTAATTGACTTGAAAGTTTCTATTTGTCGAGTAATTGAATTTTTGTTCCTTATTTCAGTCCATACAGTTTGATATTCATCCTCGTTAATGAAATGGTAAAAAAAACAACGCATTACGTTATCGCTCATTGATTCCAATTTATACGATTACGTAGAAAATTTTAAATTCCCTCGTATTTTTATATTATCATTTAAGTAATTAATCCTACTTAATGTCCTAATTTGCTAATTAGGGTTAATTAACGACGTGGGTCGTTACAAACTTCCCTCCTTAAAAATGATTTCGTCCTCGAAATCGAAACTGGCTGAAGAAGGTTGTGGTAGGTCTCTTATTGATCCTTTACGAAGCGTGCTTTTAGATATTCCTATTTATTCCGCCTTTTGGTAGATACACCTCCTATGCTTATATCGCTTGTTGACTCCTCACATGCCAACGTTGAAATTTGATATCAAGCTACAGGTTATCAATTATTGTTACTAGTGATTTGGTAACCTTAGGATCGGAATTATAATTCATGTTAAGGTAGGAAAATCGTTCAATCTATTCTATATTGCACCAGTTAATACTTTCCTTTTTCTAACCAATGCCCCTTCCCTCCTTAATTCTTTAGCTACCCCTTGATTCCTTTAGCTGGTCTACTGAAGTGCTATTGGTGATAGTTCGGCAGGGTGGTTCAAAGAAGCAGTGTTGCTTAAAGCAACTGGGTTGAAATGTCGTCTTGCGGCAGGAAGATGTGATATTAGATCAGCATTATCCTTGTTTCCTGACTTGGTACTTGGGCTATCTAAGGGCTGGGTATTTCCTGTTTGGTTAATATTGTTACTCCCTATTCGGATGGCATTATGGTGTTTGAAATTTTGGACTTAAATTCTATGTTTACGATACTAGCTTTTTAGACGTAGTTTAGCTCTTCGGAATTGAACAGGTTTCCCTAGGTTACTAGGCAGGCCTAGAGATTTATTCGCTACATACAGGGATAGGTATTGCCATACGGTTTTGGGATTCAGTGGATGATATATCGATGATATTGAAAGAGTGGACATTTCCCCCTATTCATAATATATGTCCTCATGGAATGCATGAAAGAGTTTTCCGAAAGCTTTAAACACTATGGTGCAAGAAATATTTATATAGAATGATGCAAAGAGGTTTTGTGAAAATACTTATTTCCTAATGTCATGCTGAAACAGTTTCCATTTGTATTTTTTTTTAAAGTTCATGGTCAATGTGATGCTCCGGAGACTATGACAAAAGTTCCTGAAATCATATATTCATGAACGTGGGGAAATGCACCAAACATGGATAATAATTGTTCGGGGACTGCTTTAAAACGATTCACGGAGAATGGGGTGATTAATCTCGTAGCAGCTGTAGGCTTAGAACTTCGGAATGCTTCCAATCCGAATTATAACGGGAAACGTAGGTAGGTATAGATATCCGCTGTAGGTCTGACCATACGCTCCAAGAGGGAAAGAATTAAGCAAGTAACAAGTTTCTCGGAGTAGCTAGGGATAGATTACTAGGAACAGATTTATTTGGTGAAATAAAGGCTTTACAGCTAAACAGTCTACCAGTCTTGAGTTGCAAAATAGTTAGCGTCATTTTTTTTTTCAATTACGTTCTAAGGACGTCTCACTCTAAGTTACGTGTTCTGTAAAAGAAAATGGATGGTGGTGGATATGTCACCTGCAGTCGATCTCGTAACAACTCATCTACGTCTAGTAATCCTGGTAATTCTATATAACCGACTTTTTAAAAATAATAAAGAATTGAGCGTTTTTCCTATACTACGGCTAGGCGCTAGATTGTCACTTGTTTTAATTCGATGATTCATTATACACTTAGTCATATTACTTTAAGTTGTAATTAATTCATACATTTATAATACCTGCATATCATGATATTATCAAATTTCCTACAGCAAACTGTTACAATAGGTACGAACAAAATTTTATTCAAGTTGTAGACCCAGGTTTTCTTATAAGTGTTCAGCATGCAAGTAGATGAGAATTTATTTACGTTCAAGTAGTAGAAAGCAGCATTACTTCCCCTCTAAGGTTGGTCTTCTCATTGCAGCATACACATTAGGCAAATAAAATCCAAGAAACATAGAGATGCCAAAAAGAATCAACTCCTACACTACACTGGGACTACGTGCCCAGCTACGCCCGAGAACTCGCTCTCGAGACCGCCCAAATCTTTCGCGTTTGGGACCACGCTCAGAGCTTGCCTCTGAGTGCGAACCTACACTACCCTGGATCTCCGTGCCCAGGCACGCCTGAGAACTCGCTCTCAGGATCGCCCAAAACTTTCGCGTTTGGAACCACGCTCAGGGCTCATCCCTGAGTACGCCCAGGACTTCGTTCCTGAGTACGCCCGAAACTTACGCGTTCGGGAGCGCCACGGACCACTCGTCCGGGAAATCTCATATGCAGAAGTGAGAGAAGTCAATGTTATTTTGGTTCATCTGCCATCAGGAATAGTTAAAATTTTTCCTTTCTTTGGTTGCCTCTATTAAAATTCGTGATGGCGGATACATTCGTTTAGTTGCAAGAGCGAAAAGATAAGGGTCTCAGAGTTTTGGTTCACTTCTAAACCATTGTAACTACTAATATTTGTCCTAAATTGTCCTATGTCGCTACAGTTGAGCCTATGTCGCTACGGATGAGACAACAAGATAGCAATCATAAATTGACTGAAATGCGATAATTTAAATGCAGAATATCTGATTGCAGCAAAATTAAATTAAATGTTAAGCTCATGATTAAAATTATAGGGTTGACTAATTACTACTAGAAATTTTTTTTTATATAGATTAACACAGTTACCGATGGAAAGAACTAGTACCCTAATTTAGATCTTCACAACTATTATTGTCATCATTCCCCATTTCGCTACCCACTCCCAATTTTGATATATCGGGTGGTGTAAAAGTAACAATTCCGAAGCCTAGAGCTGACCAAATAAGAAATGACATACAGATGAGAAATATTAAAGAATACATATTGCCATATAGCAAGAACAACATCCTTAAGTCAAAAACCATATCTAATTATTTACGTGGCCCTCAAACCATTGCTCTGATACCACCTGTGACGACCCGCATTTCTACCATGGGGTAAAAACGCTAGTCAACGGATTATTATTCGTTTTAGCCGATAAAACATCGCTCTAACGAATAATAAGCCTATCAGAGTATTGCAGCAGAACAATAATTAGAGACACAATATGATATTACAAGAATATCGCCACGCAGGGCTAAAGTTATTACAAAGCCTCAAGGGCTTAAATATTACAATCTTTAGACAAAATATTCTAACTACTTCCTATTCAATAACGATCACACGGAATGTCCACCTTATACCCATTGTACTCCGAGTCCCCAGTATTCCATCCAGGTAGCTTTCTCCTGATCTTAGCCATCCTCTGATCTGACATGCTCCTAAGCAAAGGGGGGATTATAGCAACGGTGAGTACAGACGTACTCAGCAAGCGTTATAATACAAAATGCATAAAATGCCCATCATTTACACGTGTAGGAATCTCAATTCCTCTCTTTAGTCTCGTGTTCATTCTTAACACTCTTTTTTTTTCATCATCCCTGTCATTTCCATGACTTATAGCAAATAAGGTTTGTTGGTTTTAAAAGCAGTCCGATTTATTAATTAGAAAACTACTGAACATACGCATGAACAGCAAAACCCCCCCATAAGTTTCCGTAATTCTCCTTTCCCGGAGACAGGCATGAATTCATGATTTGGATAGCATTGCGCAAGCTTGTATCACTTTACCCAACACCACTCTTGATCCTGGTGGCTTAGGGATTTCCGCAATTCCTTAGATGCGGCGCCCAGACCAGAGTACAGTACGTTTGCATCTATCTCAGTAATTATATCTCCACCCAACTATTCTTAGCCGGCAGCCCAGGGTGGTTTCTCACCCTCGCCTGGCGCCCACCGACCTCGATATAGTTGTTGGTTGGGGCGGCCCGAGATGGTTTCTCACCCTCGCTCGGCGCCCACAGACCTCGTCCTACCCCAACCTCCACCCGCGCTAATATATGCGCCTTGCATCCCCCACCCGGCACCCCAGTTCTGGCCCGGATCGTGTGGGTTCCTGCGGTGGTGGAGGTCCCCACCCGGCACCCAGTTGCTGGCCCGGATCTTGTGGGTTCCTCCACGGGGTCCCCCACCCGGCACCCAAGTGCTGGCCCGGATCGTGTGGGTTCTCCCAACGGCTTAATAAATACTTACCCATGTGGAGAATATAACACTTTGATAGAGCTACTAATCTGTCCGTAAAAACGGGATGTTGGCTGATACGGTTTGGTACGGTCTGTTCACACGGACGAAGTTGGTAATTCCTTATATTCTATGCTTATGCAGAGGTCCCACACCTTCCCACTCATGACCTGCCCTGGCAACCTCTGCCCACCTTCTTACTTAACTTTAATGGCCAACTGCTCCATCAGTTGCCATTCATTTCTTTTCTCTTATCTCTTGCCAATTCTCGATTTAAATAATCTTTTATTTATTTCATGCAGGGTGATACTAGATTAATACAAAATACTTATTTTACGAAATATACTCAGAAGCTTTGATCAAAGGAATGCTTGCCTGAACTTTAACCATATATTCGGATTCAATTAGGATCAGGTGAAGTCGTTCCCGTAGCTTGGTTGTTGCCTGCAATTAAATACGTCGACTACGACTTAATTTACGAAAATATAATAACATATGAGGTGTCGATGTGCTTGTGCTCCTAAGGTAAGACTTTGATTAATTTAATCCGATCGTGGTAATCAAGGTTAATTTCGGTACACTACTCGTCACTCGACATCATCGCACTAGCGTCCTGAGATATGGTTGATCTAGTAGGCATGCCCAACGTTTTTATTAATTCCTAGTACTATTAATTAAATTATACTAAAGCGTCTTCGCACGATCTCCAAGTTTTATTTTAGCTAGATGCGAATTGCTACGGCTTATGCTATTTAAATTACTACGTACCAGTTTAATTGGCGGCACAACTTCTAAATCATGGCTTACTATTTTAATTTGGTACAGGTTATTCTAGTCGTCATGACCAGTTCTAAATCTTCTAACAGCTATTAATTTATTCTAATAATTTAGAATAGTTATTAGTGGATTTCCACAGTTTATATTCGACTAACAAAATTTAGCTGGGCATTTAAACGCGTAATATAATGATCTAAATGATATTATGATCGTTTGCTCCGCATGCGTGCAATTTTCAGCCACGGCATCAATTAGTTTATTTTTAGGATCCAATAATGTTTACTAGGAAAATTCTATGATTTAACACTATCCCGGCTAATTAAGTATTTAGCTATAATCTTGAATGATTTAATTAACAATGCATCAATTAAATTGGTACATGCTACAACTTTATTTTACAGATGGCAATACATTTATTCTAATCATCGTAAATATTGATTACTGGTCTTCTACTATTTAGATGGACCTAATCAATTTATCTGGGTATTTAAATCTGCAATCAAAATGGTCTTAGACTATAGTACTCTAATTAAATCCGTATGCGTATGAGTTTAATCGACTCGCTTCTTTTTAAATCATCGGACCCGGTTAACTTGTTCCAATGACCTTAAATAACCAAAGGTGGATTTCTATAATTTAAATGCTATTAATCAAATTGTCCGAATAGTTAAATTTACCTTAAAATAGTTTAAACGACGATACACAAATTTTAATCCACCTGCGTACCAGTTTTAATCCATCGACAGTATTACATTTATTATAAGAACTTAAGAATTATCCTAGACTTCTAACTTAATCTATGGCGTCGAAGAGATGCTATTGTTTAAGTAGTTAAACTAATCTTGCTAGAAATACTTGCGACTTTCTAGGCTTTCATTTAAGTCCTAAAAGAATCTCTATCAAGTTTATACAATTAATAGTCGAATACAAAATTCCTAAATGCACATTTTAATCTTTCACCTTTTTATTTTTCTCTCTTTTTCCTTTTCTTCTTCCTCTTCTTCTCCCTTTTCCTTTCTTTTCCTATTCTTCTCTTCTATCTGGGCCCCCTTTTTCCCTGGCCTTCGGCCGACGCCTCAGCCCCTTCTTTCTTTTCCCCCCACCGACGCCCCCTCCTTTTTTTCTCGCCCGCTCCGCCGGCTCTCTCTCTCTCTCTCTCTCGGCCTCTCTCTCCACGCCGACGCCGACGCCGCGCCGCCTCTCCTCCGCCTTCGGGTCTCAGCGCTGCCGCCCGGTCCGGCTCCCCTCATGCGCCGCCTCTCTCTCGCGCCCGCGCCTCGGCGCCTCTGCCTCGGTGCTGCTCCCCCTCACGCCGGCTCCCCGCCGACGCCTCCTCTGGCCGGCCGTTCCCGCCGGGATGGCCGGCGCCGCTTGGGGATCTCCGGCCAGATCTGGCCAAAACAGATGCTTTCCCCCCTTTTTTCCCCATTTCTAGCTTGATTTACTTTTGTAATTTACTAACATTTTGAGGTTTGCCTAGGGTTTAGTTTTGGGAGGCGGGTGACCGTGGCCGTCCTCGCCGGTGAGCCGTCGCCATGCGCCGGGGGAGTACTGGCGGCGGTGAACCGGTGGCTCGGCCGTGACTCCCGCAGCCGCCGCCCTCGCGGTAACCCTCTTCTCTCCTCTGCTACTTCCGGTGATATGCTTATGGTTCATGTGTTCTATTGTGGATGAATGCTTATGGTTGCTACTCGCTAACCTATGTTGGATGGAATGGGATAATGGCATTGCATAGATGTTGGGCTTTTGGGGTTTACCTGCACTGGTGCTTGTGCGGGATGCTAGGGTCTGGGGTTGGGGTGGTGGCCGGTTGGCTGTGATTGATGCTTGATGCTGGCTGGCGTGGTGGATGATGGTTGCTGGCTTGCGGTTCTCCCGTGGCCGTCATGTCCCCATCTTCCTTCGGCTTGTCGCTGCTTCACTCCCTGGACCTTCGGCTCCACTCGGCTGGGACTCCTTCGCGGTCTGGGGATTGGCTGGAAGAGTTGGGGAATGTTACCTTACCTAGCTTTGTCCCTCTGTGCTCTATTCTCTCGGTTTGACTACTGGTATGCTATGTGGGATATTTGTTTGGATGGCTTGCCTGTGAGGCTTTGTTGGCTGTTGATGCCCTCTGGGCGTGGCTGCTCTGGCCCGGTGCTATCTGGTTCACTGCGGTGGATATTTGCATGGTGAGGGCTTTGACAGGTGGTTTCTCTGTTGTGGGTTTGGCTGGAATGATTTGTGCTCACCTGGTCTTTGCCTTGGTTGGATTCCTATGTTCAGAACTGGTTTGTATAAATATACTTTCTGACGGAATACCATTGTATTGCAAACTCTTAATTGTTGAGATGGTTATTTGGTTGAGATATGGAATTGTATATTTGTTGTAATACGGATTGTCGCTATTATGTAATGCAAATTGTAATATTTTTATTGGACTTGATATGAGTTCTCATTATCGATCAATGTATGTTATTGATTTTACCCTACACCATTGTAATTAACTACTGGTGTACTACGGACTGTTATATATATTTTAATTGACTTGAAAGTTTCTATTTGTCGAGTAATTGAATTTTTGTTCCTTATTTCAGTCCATACAGTTTGATATTCATCCTCGTTAATGAAATGGTAAAAAAAACAACGCATTACGTTATCGCTCATTGATTCCAATTTATACGATTACGTAGAAAATTTTAAATTCCCTCGTATTTTTATATTATCATTTAAGTAATTAATCCTACTTAATGTCCTAATTTGCTAATTAGGGTTAATTAACGACGTGGGTCGTTACAACTCCTCACAACTGCGGCGGGCAAGATCACCGTCAAGGCAACCGCCGGCGACCCCCGCCTTGGCGGCGAGGATTTCGACAGCCACATAGTCGAGCACTTCGTCCAGCAGTTCAAGGCAGAGCACAAGAGAGATGTCAGTCGCAACACGAGGGCTCTGGTGAGGCTTAGGGCGGCCTGCAAGCACGCGACGAGGACGCTCTCGTCGGCGAGCTAGGCCACCATTGAGGTCAACTGTTTGCACGAGGGAGTGGACACTACTGCAAAAAAAAAAATCATCACAGGCGATTATAAGTTAATAATCGGTTGTGATATTTCTTTCTACTCTTAAACCTATTTCTGTTTGTTGGTTTGCCTTAAAAAATGCTAGCCATGCCCTCTCAAACAAGCAGATCAACACAGTATACATATATTCAATTCACATTCATTAATTTCAGAAACAAGAACATACATTTCACAAATCAATTAACTGAAATAAATTATTCAGCTTTGAACAAATACATATATGAATAATTAAGCTCAATCTAATCTTAGTGAAATTCATTCTACATTGTGGAACTCTACATCTTCTTTTATGACTTTAGACATCAAGAAGTATGCGCATTGTCTTGAATATGTTTGAGGTTAGCCTGCTTCAATGGAGTTCTAGGGATGGACACAACCGGCTAGTAGAAAGATTAATGTCGTGCATACATATATAATTGATAAGTATAAAATAATTATCGCAAGATTGACAAATCTAAGTATCATAGTTCTTCCCGGAATCGACAAGTAGTTGCATGTTGTGGCAAATATAGAATCCACAGGTGTTGCCTAGTGGCTACTGGTGGCACTGTAAAAATAGAATTTGTTAGTTTGAGAGACATTACTACGAAGTGTTATATATGATTAATGTGTACTAGCAAATATCGAGAAATCTAGATCGTGTCGCAGGAGGTCGATCCCTCCATTGGATTTTCGTACCTCTGCAACGTACGTGGCGAACGACCTACGTGATTTCGAAAAATTAGCATTAGTCATTGGAAAGGAAGGAAAGACTACAATAAAGTTATCTATAGAAGAAATGTGTTTACCTGTCGATTAATCGTTCCAGAACTGTGTACTCGATTATGTCCCTCCTTAGGGAATCAATGTATATTATCTTGTTCCATTTTGGTATAATTATAATTACAATCTAGTGAAACCTACACAGGTATGTCGTCATGGTTATTAAACCTAAATTCGTGTTGCTTATAAAGTACAAATCAACAAATATAACCACTAGTACAGCATTTACTCCTAGTTGTAGGGCATAAATATGAATTACTTGTTGTGATGAGCCACCAATGCCGTCGTCATGTAATTCTAGACGAAGGATGCATCCTTCTTGAAAGTATCCATCGAGACCAAGTGTGGGTCGAAGAAACCAACCGGTGATTTCTTTAATCTGGCTTCAGTCAAATGCATCAATTTCATCTAAATTCGGGTTTTTTTTTGAAAATATCAGTTTTAGGGTATATACTCATCTATAACAATTCAAATGAAACGTATAAGTTTGAAAAAATAAACTCAAATTCAAAATTTTCAATGAATTTAGATCGCATACTTTGCTGATTTATATATATAATCAGCATATACCTACAATCAAACTATCATAAAAAGGCAACTACAATTTGAAATTTAGTTCAAACTTGTTTGAACTAGTTAGTAAACTAGTTAAACTTGACATCCAAGAAATTTTAAAATTTTTCATACACGATACATACCTATTTTAAACTATAGTGCCCGGGCACCAAGGAGTACTCATTATTTTTACTATATATGTGTGTGTGCACGCGCAACAGCAATGAGTTATATATGACATTTATTGGTATTACATAAACGTAGACTGTGAGTGTACACACTTACAGTGTCCAGCACCGAATGAGTGAGGCGTCGAGGGCGTCGAGTGTGAAGAGAAAGAATAAGTCCTTGAAGGTCATTGTGAAGACACAGTTATGAATATCGTGCCATAGATGATGCGGCCAAAACTTGACGATGACACCCGAGCGTCGTTGTTCCTCCGGCTTGTTATTCTGTTCCATGTAATATGTATGCAATCTCTAGCATGCCAGCCCTAGGGTTAGGAGGCGCTTTTTTGGGATGACCAATGGCTTACCTAGCATGAATTTCTAGGGCAACGACAAGTAGGAGATCTCATCATCGGTCTTCTTCGTTTACCCTTGCTGCCTCGGCTGTAGGTCGACTTCACGGTAGTCGACCAGGCATGAGATGTAGATGCACTATGACTTTGCTGCATCCGTGCAGGTAGCTTCGGTGCAGATAGCCCCCGTGGACTTGGCACCGGTGTAGATGGTTCTTGTGGACTTGGCACCGGTGCAGATGGCTCTTGTGGACTTGGCACCGGTGCAGATGGCTCTTGTGGACTTGGCATGGGTGCAGATGACTTTTATGGACTTGACACCAGTGCAGATAGCTCGAGTGGACCTGGATCTTATACTTCGTAGCCACTTACATAATGATACAAAATTAGCTGCTCCAACTGGCCTATTAATGGATCAATCAATCTAGAGAATTATTATCAAGATGTCACCGATAGGAAATTAGTGATCGCTTTCCGAGGTAGGGTTAGACACGCAACTACTCCGATGATTGGGGGGCTGCCTAGCACAAGAGCAGCGAAGGCTTCCTACTGATTTTTCCTATACCTTGGCATCTCATATCTGATTTGTGTCATAATGTTCTCTTGTAACTGTGCCTTGCGCTCGGCTTTGGCTCTTTTCCTACTCCGGTATGCTTCAGAGTCATCTGCGAAACCGTATTTCCAAAGAACATAAAGACCAAAGCCTCTTGTGCGACCTAGTACTCCTTGTTTCCCAGAGTTGCAGAGAATAAATCTCTCTTCCTAACTACCTGGAATGAGCATTGGAAAGATTCTACACTCAGCGCTTTTACACGGTGGGACACTTCCTCGTCTGTGGGGTTTTGAAAGGAGATGGCCCTCGACACGGTAGATGACATCGTTCTTATCCAGTTTCGGGCGTGCTCATCAGGGATCCTAGCAAATGGTGGGGAGGTCTCCCACAAGATTGCATGTTCGTCCTCCTTGCTCCATTGCAGGATTTTACCCGCGTACCCAGTGGTGCCGAGTTTGTGGTGGTGCATTTTTTCCCTGTAGGGCCCTGTGTGCCACACTTTCACTCCTAAAATTATCTATCATCTTCGTCGCCACAAACTCTTGCCATTTTGGTTTCAGGAATGGATACTTGTGGAAGGGCGTTAAATCCTTTTCCACGTATTGCTTAACAAGTAGACTCTTAAAGTTCTTCCATGCTTTACACGCCACTAGCAATGCATGTCATTTCATGGAGGCCTTGTGTTCTTTCGGGATCTCGAACGAATGAAAAATCTCCATCACTAGCTCATTTTTCCGATCTTCGGTCATGGTCTTCTACGAATCGAACGTGATCTCAATCCGTTCCCATGTAACTATTCTCTAGAATGCGGACACTGCTCGGTGAGGATTGGGAGAGGTCTCAGACGCATTGACATCCGTGATGGTAAATCAGCCGTTAGGCCTGTTCAAAAGTCCTATTCCTTTTTGGGATTTTCTAAAGGACAGTGCATCACACGCATCCGGCGATCATGTCGAATAATGAGCGAATGATATCTTCAAAAGATAATACAAGGAAGCAATTCTTGAGCCAATTCTTGGTGAAATTGGATGACCAAATCAACATATAGGTACGTAAATCATCCATGTCATTTAAACAATATATTATGCTCAAAACATATATAGAACATGTGGGCTATTAAATTCAGCATAAAGCTCAGACTTTCGGCTAGCAAGAAATTAGTGCATATGTGATCACCAGACAATACTCTAGTTTAGCCAACAATCTTTATAAATTTTCAGTATAAAAAATCACAAAAACAAGTTTAGCAATAAGCCTAATTGGCTAACAAAGAAAGTAATGACTACAAAACTGAATGTCAAAACAACAAAAACCAATATAGTAGAGCTTAAGTTTGAACAATTCAATTTCGGTATATGATCGACCATTCTCATCATCGAGCTATCACAATGCATATGCTTTCACAATGCATTCTTGTATGTGCACATTTAGTGAGAGTTCACTCTATGTTTTATGGTTTAATTAGTATAGATTCATGTGTTTATTTTTACATATTAAGGATTTTTACTTTCAAACATATCCCTTGAGTATATATAGCTTATATAGTTCATATATACTCATAATTGTGTTGTCATCTAGTTCCTCTATTATATGTTAATGGTTGGATGATTAATGACAACCGGATAAGTAAGCTTTGCTTTAAACACATATCTTGGAGTATATAAGTGTTGTGTACATAATGCATACTCGCAAACGATTTTTTATCTCATTATTTATTGAGATTGTTATGAATTACCAAAAAGGAAATATTGTAGAATCTTGTCCCTCCATTATGAATTAACGGTGAAGTTTGGTAATTAATGATAATTATTTTATGGACTAATATTTTTCATGTGTTGGATGAATAGATTAGATTCTACAAATAAGGAAGACTTGGGATGATTTCATGTATTGAAGATTATCAAGTGAAGTGGTGGATGCATCATGAGTGATGCATGTCCAAGAGGAGACGATCATGTGTTGATTATCAAGTCAAGTAAAGATCCATTATGTGTTAATGGAATTGACGTAAAGGATACATCATGAGTTGATGCATGTCAAGACTATGACTCAAGGAAAATAGTTGGCTAGCTAGGGCTAAGGATGTGTTCCTAGTCTTTTATCAGTCTTGGTGTTTGGTTGCAAGACTGGGTTGCTAGTATATGTTGCCGTACTATTAAGAAGGGTAATGTCTAGTAGCTTGAGTCTCATCATGTGTTGATAACTCAATCTTACTTACTCTAGCTCTCCTTGGCATGAGACTTGTATTTGCGAATATGTTTTGCAAATAGTTGTGGCTCATGTGTTAAATCCTATGGTCGAAACCAATGTGGTTGAAGACCAGTATAGTCGGAGACCTATGTGGTCGATTCGAACAACGTGGTCGAAGCCTAGTGAGGTTGGAGACCAGCGTAGTCAGAGACCTATGCGGTCGAATTGGACAACGTGATCGGAGATCAACATTGTCAAAGACCTGAGTGGTCGAATCATCCAACGTGGTCAGGGACTAGTGTAGTTGATGATCGATACTTTCGATTGCTCTTTGTGAGCGGTCTGATTGGCTTTATGTGAGCGGTCCGATTAGTGAGCGGTACTACCAGCTTTGTGTGAACGGTACTTCCGAGTTTCAGAACTACCAGCTTGTATAGCGGTATGTTTTTTTCCAAAGAGACACCTGTGTGGAGTCCTCTCATCCCCGAGGAAATCGGTAGTTCCACTCAGCTGCTGCGATACTTCTGGTAATCGGTAGTTCTAGATTTTGCATATCGAAACTACCAGATTTGCTTGTAACAACTAGTTTTCTGACCTTTGAAGAGGAGAGCAGAAGTACTGGTCATAAGCTAGTGGTACTTCTGGAAATCCTATTTTTTTTGTCCTAACAGCTAGTTTTGAGGTGTGGGGTATATATACCCCATTGTGGCCGATTGGAGATTGTAATGCTTCACTCTATTTCACTCTCTTGAGCTAGTGTGAGGTCTTCCTTTCAATTGTGTATGTGCTGCACCTTGTGAGCAAGGAGGAATGCTCTAGATTGCATATGTTTCATATAGAGGTGGATGTACATCTACTTGAGTGGTGTGCATTCATTGCACGTGGTGAGAGTGAAGCGAGGGGTTTGACTTATTACTCATGGAGTTTACTGACTCCTAGACGGCATTGGAGGCATTGTGCACGGTGATCTTCTCAAGAAGCTTGCGAGAAGGCCCAATGAATTGTGAGTAGTGTGGTACTCGCCATCTCCGGAGTGAAAGAAGAGCAACCTTAGTAGATTGAGGTGTTTCGGTTTAATTCGTAGAGCCGATCTAATTTGTTTGGACTAATCTCAACATGGACTAGTGGAGACCAGTAAGTCTTCGATCACCACGGTAAAAGGCAACTATGTCAATTGTGGTTTATTTTTTTGTGCTCAATTTACATTCAAGGAATTTACATTAATAGAATTAAATTGATTGCTTGTCATCATAATATTATAAACATTAACATAGACTTAGAGTGTTGGTGCACTTAGGTGAACATAATTAATTTAGGCAATATTTGTGCTAAACCAATTTGAGTTAAGCTTCTGCATCTTATACTTAGTTGAACCAAATAAAAATTGATAATTAATTAGAGAAGAATTTTTAGACCGCCTATTCACCCCGTCTAGTTAGTCTCCTCAATCTAACAGACAGGATGGGGGAATACTAGGGTGTAGTGTTAATATAGTGGGGACAAACTCTAGAGCGCAATATATAGGGTAATAATCACAGACGATTCCATTTAAGAACCGTATGTGATATTTTTAATCACAAAGGGTTTTAATTTAGAACTGTCTGTGATTAGAAATATCACAGACAGTTTTAATTTAAAACCATCTGCGATGATCATCACACATTTTCATATACATAAATCCAAATTCACACACACACACACACACACACATATATGAATTTGCATTCATGTATATGAGAATGTGATATATATATATATATATATATATATATATATATATATATATATATATATATATACATCACACATTGTCATATACATATATAAATACAAATACAGAACATATGACACATAAACATTTCATTCATCATTCCACTTGCTTATTTCCTTTAAAAATTAGCCATTCATGATGATCGACGCATATGTAGCTGGTGTCGTTGTGTTGTTCTTCTTTGACCCTTATGCCATTTCCAAAAGGCAGTAACTCATCAAATTGATTGTATTCTTTCTCGTCCAGTACATTCTTAACTCTGACAATCCTCCTTTTTCTATGGAGAACTATGTGTCGCTTTTTGTTTGTCTAATCGGTTACATAAAAAACTTGAACAACTTGGTTAGAGAGTACAAATGGTTCATCTTTATATCCGACACGTTTGAGGTCAACAGTAGAGATACCATACTTGTCAACCTTTACCTGTGGAAGATGGACCCAACGGCACTGAAATAAAGAGATCTTGAAAAGCACGTGGTCGAGCTCCCAAATCTCCTCTATGAACCCATAATAGGAGTTTCTCAACCCATCGGTACTGAACGCATCTATGCGGATACTACTTTTCTGGTTAATGCTCTTTAGATCCTGAGCCTACGATAGAATGTGTACCTATTTATGTCATATCCGTGCCATATCACAATTGTAAATGTTGACTCTTTTGCCAACCATGTCAGCATATCACTTGACGAGCTCCTAGCAAGTCGCTCCTCCAACTATTGGTTGAACCGACTGTTGTATTGTCTCGTGATCCAAACATCTGACTCTCTGGATTCTATTGCCAAAGCACATCCTTGTGCTGTTTGATATACGGGGACACTTCAGTCATGTGTTACAAGGCTGTGAAATGGGCTTGAGCATACGCATCCATATTTGGAGTGATTGTTTTTCTTCCGATTGTCTTGATACCCTTGAGCCTCCCTTCATGGTGAGATCGAGGCACACCTATCGGTTCAACCTGAGCTGTGTAATGGACATAGATCTCAATAACCTCTTCGGTTGCATAACTTTCAATAATACTGCCCACCAGCCGTATGGACGATGTCGCCCTCATCGGCAATTCCACTGGAATCCCCCGCCTATGATGCATGGACACGACAAGGAGGTAGCGAGTCTGTGTCAGACACGGACACGGCTCCGACACAGCTTTGATATGTATTTTCTTATTGCCAAGCAAAAAAAATTAATTTCAGACACGTATTTACCACGTGTCTAAATATTGCCGTGTGAAAAAAGAGAATTTATATTTTCAAGGAGTATTGGATATAGCAACGACACGTATGGGGACATTTAAATGAAGGTTCCTGCATGAGAGCAAGGTAGACCGTGGCAGCAACCAGCAATGACTCCATCCTCCGGCGACCAGCGGTGATCCTAGTGAGTCCCGTAATCTTTTTGTGCTCCTTTCTCTCCACTCTGATAGGTCAAATCTAAATATTTCATCTCTTGTTTGTGGCATTTTTAAATGTCTCATTGGTTATTCCTATTTCCTCATTGGTCATCACTTTTTTTGTTGTTTAAGTTTATATGTCAAATTTGCTGCACTAATTATATTGTTAATGCTATATTGGCATGGTCATGATGATTTTTCACCTTATAGCTATATCCCGTATCGGTATTTTTTTAAAAAAATAATAAATCTGGGTGTCTATGTCGTGGCAGACATGCGTGTAGGGATGAAAACGGTCGGAAAACTCCTCAACCGTTTTCTACTTCTACATTTGAATACGAAAACGAAAGCGAAAGCGGTAAAGCTGAACACGAAAACGAACACGAACTTACGGAATATCGAGAATTTCGAAAACGAACCAATTCGAGCGGAATTATGTCGAACACGGTCGGTATACGAAAATTCAATACGGAATACCGACCTGTAGGACCAAGTGCATAACAATTAACAAGTGACCAAGTACATAACAATTACCAAGTGCATGATCAAGTTCAAGTGCATATAATAATTAACAAGTACATGACCCTTGGTCTTAAGTATTAACACAATAGCCGACACAAATACAATAAAATACAAATCTAAAACAAGCAATTAACAGCTAGCAGAACATCTACAGTTCATCAGCATCATCCATGAGGTCAGGATCGCTTTCCATATCTTTTGCTTCCTCATTGTCCTCCTCAGAGTCCTCATCCCCCTCCTTGTCCTTTTCCTACAAGTTTGCAAAGTGAATTAAAATTAGATGTAGCAATAGCATATTTCAGAGCAAGCAGTCAATAAACATACACATACCTCAATTTTCAGTTTAGCCACAACATTAGCCAAAGCCTCAACCTCAAGATCACTCACAATTGATCCAACCATTTTAGAATCTGAACAAAAAATGAGAAAGAAAGGAAAATAATCAATGCATTATTCTGCTGCAATTATAAGTGTCTAACTGAAAAAAAGATAAAATGAGCACCTTTTCTTGCTGCAGCAACCCAATCCTTTGTGCAAATTAATGCCTGTACCATCTCGGGATCAAGACGACTACGATAGGGATCAACAACACGACCAGCAGCACTAAAAGCAGACTCGGATGCTACTGTTGATACCTGTATGGCCATTACATCCCGAACAATTTGCGAAAGGATAGGATAGTCTTCTCTCCTGTTTTTCCACCATGCTAAGATATCAAACTCACCAACAATTTTTAGAAGTGGTTTTGCAATATACCTCTCCAACTCATTTGACTCAACCATAGCAAGTTCACTTACATCATATAAGAATTCTTCTAGGTCATGGTCTACATTTCCCATTAATATATCAGCTGTGTTACTAGGTCCAGGTGCAGCCCCTTTACTATTTTTCTTTGATGATGCAGGAGCAGAACTAACATAAAAGTTGTACAGTTTCTTTACCACACTAACAAACTCATCAAGTTCAAATTGATAATGATCACCATAGAACTTCTTCATATAGTACTCTAGCAGCCTTTTCTTATACCTAGGATCAAGAAAACAGGCTACAGCTAGAGCAATGTTGGAATGCTGCCAATATTTCTCAAATTTCTCATTCATAGCAATTGCCATATCTCTAATTGTACCATCTCCACTAAAGCACCAATCATCAAGCAAGAGCTTTATATCACAGAAACCTCTATAAAATAAGTTTGCAGTAGGATATGAAGTGCCAGAGAGAATTTCAGTGAGATCATAAAATTTCTTCAAGCAGCCATAAATTGTCAATGCATTGTCCCATTCAGCAGAAGATGGAGAAATCTTAGCATACCTTTTAAGATTTGAAGACTTCAGCCTAATAAATGCATCCTTGTAGTACAAGGCATCTCTCAGCATTAAGTAGGTAGAATTCCACCTGGTTGAAACATCCATCGAGATACCCCTCTTTGTATCCAACCCAGCTTCGGTGGCACGCTTCATAAGCTCTTCCCACTGCAATGGAGACCCTTTCACAGCTAGTACAAGTGATTTGACCTTGCTGATTGTTCCTGAAATGACTTTCAACCCATCTCTAGCAACCAAATTGAGAATATGGCAGGCACATCTAACATGAAAAAACATCCCATCACAAACTAGGGAACCGTTACCATTCTCTTTCAGATCTGAAATTATAACATTGACAGCCACTTCATTTGAACTAGCATTATCCAAAGTCAAAGTAAACAGTCTATTTTCAATGTACCATTTAACCATAACTTCAGTGAATGTCTTAGACAACTTTGCACCAGTATGCCTTCCTTTTACATTGAAAAAACCAATAATTCTCTTTTGCATACGCCAATTATCATCTATCCAATGAATAGTAACACACATGTATCCTTTATTTTGGCATGAGTTCCACATATCCATTGTTGCACTAAAGCGGCACTGGAAAGTTTTCAAGTGTCATACAAAGTTTCCTTTTCTTCAAGATATTTGTCCATTATTTCTTTCCTAACAGTGACACGGGATTTTATCGGAAAGCTAGGACGGAGAGATTTTATGAAATCAACAAGATACTCATGCTCAACTATATTGAAAGGATATTCATGCATGGTTATTGCCAAATTCAATTTCTTCAAGCTAGCTTCTTGGTCATATTTGTAAGGCTGAACATGAGCAATTTCAGTACCAGGGTTCTTACCAACATTAAGCTGTTGTTGTCCCTCCACAACACTGTGCTTTGACTTCAAATGGTTCTTGAATGCAGTTGTCCCACAAGCGCCCTCAGCTCTGTACCTCTGCTTGCAATTGGGGAAATTGCAATATCCCCACAGCTGCTCAAACTGCTTTCCATCCACCTCTAAAATCTCCAATTTCTTGGTGAAATACTTCCAGACAATCGATGTGCATTTCTTAAACCTCTTGCCAGAAAGGTGAGCCTGCTCTTCATCCTCGTCATCCTCTTCGATATTAATCTGCGGGGCTGATGCTGTGGTTGTTGCTGGTGCGCCATCTCCACTGCCACTGGTGTCAACATTTGGAGCTTGACTTGCAACAGAAGAAGCCATCACTGATGCTGCTGTAGCTGGACTTTCACAAGTTGCACTAGAGCTAACACTTTGAGATGAAGGCCTTTTACTCCTTGATCCTGCCAAGAGCCAAGTGAAACATTGCTAAATCAGTGCATGCCGGTCCCAAATAGCCAAGCTTCATCAATCATCACTGCCAAAATCAATAAACAAGCAATCGGAAACATGTATGTCCAAATTGGGGGGGGCTGCTTATTCGGAGATCCAAGAAATTTCAATATACTTCTTAGCTAAGAAAGACGAAGATACTTGCACACACCTACAGCTTGTGCTAATACTGGGTCAATGCAAAATGTAAACCATGTGCAAAAGAAGACTGTGGGTCAAATTAACCACAAGTGATTAGGAATAGGCACCAAACATTAATGCAGCTGAAGTATATGAACCACATGACAAAATCCTATTCTGCATGTAATAGAGACATTGCATACCAAAACTCTCTAATCTAACAAGCCTAATAGCCATGACAGAGGCACAGGACTCAATAATAGCATTTGGATACTTCAAACTGAATGGATTCCTAAATGAATCATTACAGTGTTTTAGAATGAGCTAACGTGTAAAGCAACCCGGGAGCAGCACGTCTACACTTTCATCTCAACACTTCTTGGAAGCCAAGTCTGGAGGCTGGAGCAATTGGCAAGAGTTAGATGTGCAGTTTCAAGTGAATTATTCTATTGCTAGAATAATTTGGGACTTACTTCCCTTGTTTGTATCTCTATGCTGAAGCTTATTTTTTGGTGATGACATGTATTGAAATGCACCTGTTTACTATTGCAACATGATATTTCTCAGTAAAATGATTGTTCAATGTATGACTATAAGAACACAATCAGGTCCTGTTTGGAAAAAAAAATAAAAATAAAAGTAACCACAGCAAGGCTTCATTGCCATTTCAGTGCAATCTGAAAATATCTGTATATGAATCACATGACACGAAGCCTACACAGCATTTATAAACCGATGCTTCTCCAGCTTGCCAAAAATCGAGTGACAAATTATGATAATCAGCTACCATTCTGGAAATTCCAATTCAATCAAAGGAAAAGGAGTACTAGAATAAAGCTTAGAACATGGTAAAGGCATGATGACAAGCTACTACAGCCAGAGCACACAGTGGCTCGGTAGAAATTGTATTCTGGTGTGCTCAAACATTTGCATTGATAACCCCAAGTGCTGTGAATCCTTTCTTCAGCTGTTAGTTACCTGCTGCTGGAGAAGTCGTTACTGCCGCTGCCGATGCTTCCGGCGGCGCTAGAAGGTGGCGCACAGATTTGGTCTTGGTCTTGCCCTTCCTCATTGCTGCAGGACTAGATCCACCTTCTCCAGTGGGGGGGCGCCATCGATGGGCGTCGGCGGCTTCAGCGACTGCACGGGCGCGCCGGGCTGTGGCGGGCTGGCGGCTGAAGCGCGGCGCGGAGGTCCGACGCGGGCGGGGCGGCCGCGCCCTAGGCCCTAGCTGCCTGGCTGGCGGCGCTGGCGTTGTAGAGGGAGTAGACGGCGACGGAGGTGACCGCGAAGGCAGGGCGGGTGGGGCGGTAGACGAGGTAGAGCACGAGCGCGGTGATGCCGGCGGCGAGGAGGATGACAAGAACGACGAACCAGAGCATGCGGAGGGGTTCGGCGGAGCTGGCGGGGCGGCGGAGCTGCCGGGGTGGGACGCGAGCGGCCGCCGGGATGGCACGCGGGCGGCCGGGGGGGGGGGGGGCGCTGCTGGAGTCGCGCACCGCGTCGCGTGCGGGGTGCGGCGCCGCGGCGGATAGGAAGGGAAGGGGATTAGGGATTTAGGGGAGGAGACAGCCAGGAGCTAGCGAAGAGGCTGGGTTGTGAATTGGGCTGGGGCGCCTGGGCTGTGAGACGGTGAGACCTGGACTTCTGGTGGGCCAAATTCGGTTTAAACCGTATTTACAATACGGTATATTCCGAATAAAATGTAGAAAAGTAGAAAACGGTCGGAAAACGTCTAAACTGTTTTCGCTCCGTTTTTCAAATTTGGTATTCCGTATTTCGAATCGAATTCGAATTTGTCTGAAAATACGAATTCGATCGGGTCAAATGTAGAAAACGATGCGGTTCGGTACGGGATATTTCCGTTCCGTTTTTATCCCTACATGCGTGTCGCTGTCCGCGCAACAAAGTCCCCCGCGTGCGGCGTCTGCTTCAGGACTTATTCGATGGGAAATAGCTCTGCAAGGACATCAGTCCTGAGGATGGCGCTGCCGTCCAAGCTTCCATAGTCAGCCGTGAGCGCGACAAGAACATGCTGGATCTGTTCCTGCTCGACGCCACGCCTCGCTCGCTCGGTGTGGAGGCGGCCGGAGGCGTCATGACCGTGATGATCCCAAGGAATTCCACCATTCCCATCAGGACGGAGCAGATCATTTCCCTCCAGTCCCATGACAAGAGGTGCTCTTGTCTCTGTGTTTGAAGGGGAGAAGCCGGCAGCAAGGGAGAAGGACTTACTCGGTGAGCTCAAGCTTTTCGGTGTCCATCAAAAAGTACATTCCGGAGGCAAGCGCCGGGTTTCAGTGTGCATCGACATTGACGCTGACGCCGTCCTGACGGTGTATGCGAGGGACAAGGCGACTGGGCGTAAGACCAGATGTGGATCGTGGACAAGGGCCAGCTGAGCAAGATGGAAGATCGTGAGGATGGCCGAGGAGGCCAAAGAGTACATGGCAGAGGAAGAGGAGAACAGAGAGAGGATCAAGGCGAAGAACTTGCTGGAAGAGTACTTGTACAGGAAGAACCGCGCCATCGAGGGCGAAAGGAAGAAGGTGGACGACGCTCTTTCCGCGGTAGAACAGATGATTAAGCGGGTGCACACCGACCAGGTTTCCAGCGCCAAAAAGTTCCGAGAGGCTTTGGAGGGGGCTCCCGGCCGAAATGTTAAATTTTAAAATGTGATTGGTAAAAATGATATTTTCATAACCGCAATTGTAAAAATGTTGTTTTTGTCCGCACGGTCACCATACCGACAAACCATAAGTAGACACGTGACGGAGCCATGTACGGACACCCTGCATGGTGACCGTACAGACGAGAATGTTATTTTGTAATTGTGGCTACAAAAGTGTTAGTTTTGCACGTCATGCTTTAAATTTTGTCATTTGGACCAAAAACTCCTCAAAGGTAGAGTACAGCCCCGTTGCTGGAAAGCGGAGTGGTCCATGATGTCCATCTGTTTATGTAGGCAAGCTTATTTAGCGTTTCTATTTGTAATGGACGAACGGTTAAATGGGTTTTTGCTCTAAAGAAAACGAAATATCGTATAGAGTCAGCGAATGAAATAGACCTAGCAAATGGAGCGAATTCATTAACAACTCAATACAGCTAGAAAATGAAAGAAGAAGAGTTGACACTTACATAGGGTCAATTTGCGACTGTTATTTGTTATGGTGCACTGCATTGTGGAATCTATGGCTCCAAGAAAGATATTTTAACTAATTATTGTAACATGTGGCTCTATGTTAGCATTCTGGGGTAGAACTAGAACGAAATGATTGGAGGTCACCGCTTCACCGTATATATAGGACATGTTCTTTTTATTTTTTGGCTTTTATATTTTGTTATTGCTTCTCCGAAAGTCAAAAAGCCAGACATCGAAACGAGTCAGCCTCTTGAAATGAATTCTCCAAACAGCTTCACGAGCACAAAACCGTATGCGCCATCTGCATCTACGTCTCCATCGTCTGCTATTGTGTCGAAAAGTACAGACAAAACCTATCATCCGCAATCCAAAAGAACACCCTATAATTACATGTATAATTTTACCTTCGATTTACAATGAAGTTAGTGGGCATTTCAATTTCCAAAATCCCAAATTGAACCGCTAATTTCGAACCACACAATTTGACAAAAACCAACCAACAACCATAACTCATAAATTCAATCCATTTGCTTAAAGAAATTGAAAGAATTGAGAGAAATTTAACAATACCCTATGTCGATTCAAGACTTAATCCATGTCGCCAAGTGCTCGACGAGATGATTGATGACAACCAGGAGACGCGGCAGCCGACGGGTTGCAACCTAGGCCTCCGGGCCCTGACAATCAGTGACAGCAAGCCCACGATCAAGCAAGAGGGTGGATTTTGCTTTCGCGCAAGATGGGACATTGGGTGGGATGGAACGAGACGCAGATGACTGGGGCAATGCGAACGTGCGGTTTTTGCCTGCTATCTTCCCTTCATGGATTGGCTTGGTTGGCCGAGGGCATGCTTATGTTAGCTGGACCATATTTGTGTATGCTAGGTGATCGTGCAAAACTGCACACCCGCAAGTGCACGGGCTGCCGCTAAGATAGCAGCGAGATGTCGTGTTCTCCACAGGGACTAGAGTACCGGTGGCACGACACTTAACCAAAGCTAAGTCGCACGAACAGGGAGTTGAACACTAACTGCAGAACCCGGACAACTAAAGGCCAGAAAACAGATCTGCAAAAGAAAGAAAGAAAGAAAGAGAAAGGAAGAGCTAGGGAGCTGTGACCTAAGAATTACTGGACAGAGAGGAGGAAAGAGAGGAGTAACCTGAGAAAATAACTCTACTGCGAGAAGGAAGAGACTAAGGAAGAAGACTATCCAGAAATAACAGAAGGAAAGCTAAGGGGAAAGAGAGAGAGAAAGAGAGAGAGAGAGAGAGAGCAGAAGAGAGAATAAGGCTAGGAGAAGGCTAGGCTGGCAGAAGAGGAAAAGAAAGAAGACAGAGATAAGAAGATAGTGTGGAAGACTAGAAGACTAGAGAAAAGATTTACTGCTAGAGAAAGACTTGAGGTGAGAAAGAGACTAGAGAAGAGAAGAGAAGAAAGATGGCTAGGAGACGGCTAGGCTAGAAGACAATAAGGATAGCAGAGAACTAAAGAAGAGCGCTTGAGTTTAAGATAAGAGAATAAAAGGGAAAGCAACTAGGAAGGAGAAGATAATCAAGAAAGGGGAAGGAAGACAGAAGAGAAAAGAAGAGATTCGAAAGCTACTTCTACCGAGATTAAGAGAAAAGAGCTAAGGGGAAGGGAAATAAGATTGAGGTAAGAAGAGAACTCAAGAGACTAACAAGACAGAAGACCTACGGAGGACTAAGATCAAACTAGATAAGAAGGGTATAGCACAGCCTGGGGAAGAGAAGTGAGGAAAGAAGGGAGAATAAGAAAACTGAAAACTAGATGAGAAGAGGACAAGACTAATTTAGCACTACAGACAGAAAGAGAAAAGGAACTGAGAAAGAAGGGGTTGGCTAGAGGAAGATGAAGCAGCTACCGAGGGAGACCGCAGAGCTAATGAGGCGCGAGCATAAGCGAAGAAAGAACTAGAGAGAAAGAGAGAGAGGAATCGCAGAGAGGAATCTCAGGGGACTACCGGAAGGAAAACTATAGCTATACCACTAATCCCACCCTTCACAACAAGCAAGCAAACAGACTACTACCAGATAAAAGTCAAGACGATAAGCAAACTTGCAAACTTAACTACTGCAAGAAACAAGGAAATAAATCCCAACTCAAGATCTACAAGAAACAGCAGATTTAAACTAACTAAACATTTTTTCTTTTACTTTTCTACTGACGGAACCTAACAAAACATCAAGCATGAAGTAAACCCTAACAGAGATATTAGATACAACACGACAGAAAATAGCACAAGCATCAAAGCATGATATTTAAACTACTAACATAATCAAGAAGTTATAAGAAACTACTACAGAATCATGCGCGAATCACAAATCTAAACCAGCAAATATCATCCACATAATCATCTCAGATAGGCAAGCACAATAACAATACTACAAGCTTACAGATCTACAGAATATAACATATGCATATCATTCATCCAACACATAGCATCTCAGACATAGCAAAAATAAGACAAGCACATCCAAGTATCCAAATCCACTCAGAAATACATGCATATCACAGATCTGACACAGTAGCATCTCAAGCAAGCCATTACAGTACTAAAGCAAATGTCTGGAGAAGAAACAACCCATAAAATGCAGATCTGAGCCGAAGAAGAACGTTTGTAGTGGATGCAAGCAGGGGATGTAGATCCGCCCGAAGAAGTAGAAGTAGTAGCAGATCTGGACGTGGGGAAGTAGATCCAAGCCGATGAAGCCAAGGAACTTGTAGATCCGTGCGCAGGGTTGCAGATGAAGCAGATCTCACGAGGTGAAGAAGCCGTAGACGTAGTAGATCGGAGAAGAGGAAGCAGATCCGCGCTGGCCACCGTAGAGGAAGCAGGTTGAGCCAAAGGAGTCCAAGATTCGGCAATGGGGGATTTGAGTGGGGAATGTAGACTGCACGGGCTAGGAGGAGCAGGGGGAAGTGAAGCTCGTCGTTGGCTACGGCCGGTCTCCGACGACGGCCATGGGAGAGATGGTGTTTTTGGTGGCGTTTTCTGGGAGAAAGGCGAGCGGACGGGGATCTGGATCTGGGCTAGGGCTGCTAGGTGTTTGGGTCCTCAAGCTCGGTGGAGAATCTGTGGAGGCTCCGGAGGAGATGCCATGGGGTGGCTGGGTGTTGGAGATGGGAGAGGATCGGTGGTGGCTGCTCGGTGAGGAGAGGTGCGGCGCGGTGAGGAGGCGGTGGAGAAGGAGAAGCGGCTTGGGATCTGGTTAATGGAGGCGATGGAGTGAGGCGGTTGGGTTTTGGAGTGTGGTCCAAGGGCAATTGCGGCTAGGGTTTTCGGGTGTGGGAATGACCGGCTCTCCCTGGGAATGAAGCAGCTAGGCTTAAATAGTTGCGGCGCCCTAGGGTTTCCATTGCGCGAGCATGGGGCGTGGTTAGGGTTTCTGGTGCAGCTTTGCACTCCGATCCTTCCTCTTTGGCTATTTTACAACTCTAGCTCATCCCATGCTGATTTCTGTGGAGTTTGCGCCTAATTCGCGCCGACCTGCAAGGAAGTTGCATAACCATGTAAAAAGTCCAAACAGGAGGCAAAATTTGTATAATTCATGAATTTAAGGCAGTTTGCATTACTAATCACAGGATAATGATATAAAAGTTTACTACAAATATGATGCATATCATATACCCCCAAGCTTAAACATTTGATTGTCCTCAAGCAAATGATATGATAAATTTCGAACCCAGGGAAACCAGAAAACAAGAAAGGATATAAGTGAAGGCTTGCAACTAGTCAAATTGCACTCAATAATTCAAATGAGGCTGACTGATCTACTTTTTACAAGCTGTTCAAAATCAGAACTAACAATCCAGCAAAGACATCAAAGTGATACTAGAATTTTTGACCAAATCAAGTTACTCATAAGTACTGAATCGCACTATATGATCACATGGATTTAACCAGAATTGAAAAGTAATCAAGACTAGATATCACAGTCAAGAATAAGCATATCCTAGAGTCATTCTTAGGCATTTACTATTGTGGATGAAGAGGCTAATGCTCGCATGAAGTTTATGAAAAAGCCCACACTTGAGCCAAGATACTTTACTTTTGCTGATTTTAAACAGGCTTTCAAACACACCATGGGCACAAGTGCCACTTATTCCAACTCTTGGGCATGCTTGCCACTTATTCAGACATTCAAACTTCACTTGGGCAGATCTGCCACTTATTCAACACCCAATGTGACAAAGTCACTTATTCAACTCACACTTTGCAACCCAAAACAGAAATAAAGATCTTTTCTTTCTTTTCTTTTCCCCTTTTTTAGCAACATTAACCGGTTTTCATTATCCATAAGATCTAGATAAATCAACCATGTTATTGGCTCAAGATAGGACTACCACTTTCACAAACTTTTCATTCAAGCAAAAGCATCGACGTCTAAAATAAAATACTATGCCCAAGCATGAATCCTAGGATATGATCATTCTAGAAGTGATAACTAGAATCAATACAATCCGCAAAAGGTAAAGATACATGTAACTTGCAATGAATCAAAAACTTTAGTATCACAAGATTTCTAAGCCATCAAGGTCAATTAATATATTTCAACTTATACAAGATTAGGCCAACTGGAGAAGAATGCAGAATTGATAGGAATCCCAGCTGACCTAAACAATTTTCAGTGTGATAACTCTGAATTATACCATGACAGCCACATATTACTTGTCAAGACATTAAATTAGTAGTCTATTACAGCTCATGATAATGATCAGGACAGCCACATATGATCAAACAGATTTCTAGCATGAGATTTGTACTGGCCATAAATCATCAACTACACGTCATCATCAATTTCAGTTCCCAAGAGTATGACAAAAGAATCATGCTAAAGCATTCCTCGTCAATAGACAGATCCCTCCCCCAAGCTTGAATTAAGCATACACTAAAAAAATATAGACATTTAGTGTTGGAAGCGGCTCACCAGGTGCAAAAGCTGAAATAGGCAGTCTCACATCAGTCCTTAAGCTTCCTGCCAGGCTTGATTGATGGTTCTGCAGGTGCCTGAAAATGGAAGAAACAAAAAGGAAAAGATGAACCGACACAAAGGTAAAATAAAAGAGAAAAACTAAAGTAAAACAGAAAGAATAAACAGCTCAGGTTGCCTCCTGAGAAGCGCTTGTTTTAGGTCTTTAGCTTGACCACAAAATGAACATCACGTTGGCTCAAAAGAAATTGGAGAATCACAGTTAGGACTGACTTGATCTCCACCATTATCCTCATCATTAATTTCAGAAATAGTTTCCCCAACGAAATAGTGTTTCAATCTTTGCCCATTAACTTTGAAAACACCCCCAGATTGACTCTCAACCTCGAAAGCTCCACTACCTAGCACTTTCTTGACTACACAAGGCCCAAACCATCTAGAGTTAAATTTCCCAGGGAACAAATGGAATCTTGAGTCAAATACTAAAACAAGCTCTCCAGGATGGAAGTCACGCCTCAAAATGTGACGGTCATGAATCTTCTTAGCTCTCTCTTTGTAAATTCTTGAGCTTTCATAAGCATCTAGTCTCAATTCATCAAGTTCACACAGCTGCAGCTTCCTATGTTTCCCTGCTAGACCCATGTCCATGTTGAGCTTTCTAATAGCCCAATGTGCTCTATGCTCAAGCTCAACAGGGAGATGACAAGCTTTACCATAAATCAACCTAAAGGGGGACATGCCAATAGGTGTTTTGTATGCTGTCCTATAAGCCCACAATGCATCATAAAGCTTAAGGGACCAATCAGTCCTAGATTTGGACACAACTTTCTCAAGAATCTGCTTTATCTCTCTATTGGAAACTTCAACTTGCCCATTAGCTTGCGGATGATAAGGTGTAGTAACCCTATGATTATGGACTCCATATTTGGCTAAGAGGGCTTCAAATTGGCTGTGATTAAAGTGAGCCCCTCCATCACTAATCACAACTCTTGGAATCCCAAACCTAGGAAAGATGACTTGCCTAAACAACCGGCACACAGATTTTGAATCAGCATGAACAGTGGGTATAGCCTCAACCCATTTGGACACATAATCCACCGCAACCAGAATGTGCTTGTACCTTTGAGAAGAAGGCAAAGGTCCTATGTAATCTATTCCCCAAACATCAAAGAGTTCTACCTCAAGAATACCATGCTGTGGCATCTCATGTCGTCTTGACATGTTCCCTGCATGCTGACAGGGATCACAAGACTGAATGTATGCATGAATATCCTTGAACATGGTAGGCCAATAAAATCCAGCTTGAAGAACCTTTGCTTGGGTCTTGGCAGTACCCGCATGACCACCAAAAGGAGCAGAATGACAGTGAAAAATCACATTTTGAACCTCTTCATGAGGAAGGCAACGTTGAATAACCCCATCTGCACAATGTCTATACAGATATGGGTCATCCCAAAAGAATTTACGTGCCTCATGAATAAACTTCCTACGCTGCTGGTAAGAGAGACCAGAGGGGACTGCATTGCATACCAAGTAGTTCACAATGTCTGCATACCAAGGAGTTTTAGACTGAACAAGAGAAACTTCTGAAAGTTGGTCTCCAGGAAGAGAATCTTCAATTGGAAGAGTAGAGACTAGACCAGAATGGGGTAATCTAGAAAGATGGTCAGCCACTAAGTTCTCAGCCCCCTTTTTATCCCTAATTTCCACATCAAACTCTTGCAGCAAAAGAATCCAACGAATGAGGCGAGGTTTAGCATCCTTTTTACTCAAAAGATACCTAATGGCTGCATGATCTGTGTACACTATGCATTTTGAGCCAACTAGGTAAGATCTGAATTTGTCAAAGGCAAATACTACAGCTAGCAGTTCTTTTTCAGTGGTTGTGTAATTGATCTGGGTGCCATCTAAAGTCCTGCTAGCATAGTAAATGACATGCAAAGCCTTGTCATGCCGCTGCCCCAAAACAGCCCCCACAGCGAAGTCACTTGCATCACACATAAGCTCAAAGGGAAGATCCCAATCAGGAGATTGCACAATGGGTGCAGAAATGAGGGCAGCCTTGAGCTTACTAAATGCATCCATGCAAGCCTCATCAAAAACAAAAGGGACATCACAGCCCAAAAGATGAGTGAGGGGACGAGCAATTTTAGAAAAGTCCTTAATGAATCTGCGATAAAAGCCGGCATGCCCCAAAAAACTGCGAACACCCTTCACATTAACAGGCAGGGGCAGGCGCTCAATTACCTCTACTTTAGCTCTATCCACCTCAATGCCTCTAGAAGACACTAAGTGACCCAGGACTATCCCCTCTCTAACTAGAAAATGACATTTCTCCCAATTGAGGACCAAGTTGGCCTCAAGACAGCGCTGTAAGACAGTTTCAAGGTTGGCCAAACAGCTCTCAAAGGTCTGTCCATAAACAGTGAAATCATCCATGAAAACCTCCATGATTTTCTCAATAAGATCAGTGAAAATGGACATGACACATCGCTGGAAGGTCCCTGGGGCATTACAAAGCCCAAATGGCAGCCTACGGTATGCAAAGGTACCATAGGGGCAAGTGAATGTGGTCTTTTCCTGATCCGATGGATGTATAGGAATCTGCAGAAAACCTGAATATCCATCAAGATAACAGAAATAAGAATGACGGGCCAGTCTCTCTAGCATTTGGTCAATAAAAGGCAAAGGGAAGTGGTCCTTGCGTGTGGCCTTGTTGAGTTTTCTATAGTCAGTACACATGCGCCAGCCCGTGGTTGTTCTTGTGGGAATTAAATCACCTTTTTCATTGGCAACCACTGTCATGCCTCCTTTCTTAGGCACAACATGAATGGGGCAGACCCACTGACTATCTAAAATGGGATAGATGATGTTAGCACCTAGAAGCTTAAGAATTTCTTTCTTGACAACCTCCTGCAGATGAGGATTAAACCTACGCTGGTGCTCACGTGTTGGCTTAGCATCATCCTCAAGGTGAATGCGATGCATGCAGGTGGCTGGATCAATGCCCTTCATATCATCAATTGAATATCCAATGACAGCTTGATATCTACGAAGGATCACAAGGAGTTGTTCAGCCTCTAAAGGAGTCAAATGGTCACTAACAATAACAGGGAAGGTCTGATCTGGTCCAAGAAACTCATATCTAAGGTGTTTTGGAAGTGGTTTTAGCTCTACCTTTGGGGCTGTGGGCTGTCTAAGGTCTGAAATTTGAGAATGCTCTACAGGAGCATCAATGAGTGCCACATGATAAGAATCTGCAGCAGTACACTCATTATGCATAGTAGGCTTCTCATCCTCACTTGATGCTGCATTCTCAACTTCATATGTCTCAATGACACATTTGTCAACCAAATCAAGTGAGAAACACTGATCTGGACAGTGAGGAAGGTGAGTGGGGTGCCTCATATCGAATGCTAGCTTCTCTTGACCAAATTGGAGAGTAAGCTTGGCATTCTTCACATCTATAACAGCACCTGCAGTAGCAAGGAATAGTCTCCCAAGAATGACAGGTTCACTTCTATCCTCCATCTCTAGGACAACAAAGTCTACCGGGAAGGCAAAAGTGCCAATAACCACCGGGACATCCACTAAAATTCTAGCTGGGTGACGATATGTGCGATCAGCCAACTGCAATGTCATGGCTGTTGGCTGCAGATCGCCCAAAGGAAGCGCATCACACACAGAGAGAGGAAGGACACTGACACTAGAGCCTAAGTCACAAATAGCTCTAAAGTTCTTGGGGCCTAAAATGCAAGGGATGCAGAAGCTACCAGGATCATCTAACTTAGTAGGTAGCTTATTCTGAATGATTGCACTACACTCCTTAGTTAGAGTGACCACCTTAAGCTCATCCATACTCCTCTTCTTGGTAAGCAGCTCCTTGAAGAATTTGGCATACATAGGCACATGTAGGACAGCATCAAGAATGGGAATGGTAATCTAAACATCTTTCAACATCTCTAGGAACTTAGCAAACTGCTTATCCTCATTTGACTTTTCTAACCGCTCAGGGAATGGCAATTTTGGTTTTGTGGAAGGGACAGCTGCTGTAGTGGATGATGAGGGAATATCAAGTGTTTTGGCTGGTGTTGTGGAGTTAGGTGGGTGCAAATTCTGCTGCTGTGAGTCAAGGTTAGCTTGCTGGACAGACCTAAAGACAGGGGGCACATACAAGGGAGGTGTTGGAAGAAGAGGTTCAGATGTGGTTTTACCACTCCTAGTAGTGATTGCTCCACAATGGCCACGAGGATTGACCTCAGGCTGTGCAGGAAGTCTCCCAGGTGTGCTGGATGAAGCCTGTGATGCTTGCAAACTCTCCACACGACTAGCCAAATCAGTCAATTGAGTCTTTGCATCACTGTATTGAGCTTCCATCTTAGCTACATGTGATGCAAGGAGCTGTTCTATTCTGGTCAACTGATCTGAATTAGAAGTGGAAGGTGGAGGGTTTGGAACATGCATCATAGGTTGCTGAAATGAGGCATGTGAAGGGGCTTGCTGCTGCCTAAACCCTTGAGCTGAAGTACCAACAGGAAATGAGGAAACACTTGGATTAGTGTTCTTGTAAGACAGATTTGGATGACGCCACCCTGGGTTGTAGGTTTGAGAATACTGCCCAAGTGATTGAGCATAGTTCACTTCAGATGATTCAGCTGTGGAAGTTATGGGGCACTCAACTGGAGTATGCCCCTGAGATCCACAAATCTGACATCCAGTGGCTATATGGGCTGAGGATGAGGGCATGAGCTGAGTCATTTGACGTGTGAGAACTTGAATCTGTGCAGATAATGCATCTTGAGAGCTAACCTCATAGATTCCAGGGCGTGGAGGAGCAGAAACTCGCTCACTGGACCACTGAAAATGGTGGGAGGACATACTCTCAATTAATGTGAAGGCTTCATCTAAAGTTTTGTTCATTATGCCTCCACCTGCTGCAGAATCTACAAAGGCTCTTGTGTGGTGAGTAAGGCCTTTGTAAAAAATCTGCAGCACCAGCCACCTTTCAAGACCGTGGTGGGGGCACATCCTAAGCAAAGTTTGATACCTCTGCCAGGCATCATACAAACTCTCACCCTCAAACTGCGAAAACCTAGTGATCTGGTCACGCACTTCTGCTGCCTTGGATGGTGGAAAATACCTCTCAAGAAAGGCCTGCAGTAAGTGCTCCCATGTGTCCTTAAGATGCAGGGGCAGAGAATGTAACCAAATCTTAGCACCATCTCTAAGAGAGAAAGGGAACAATGAGAGCCTAATGGCATCAGTTGTGACTCCATTGCACTTCAAAGTGTTGCAATATTCTAAGAAGGTGCGAATGTGTTCATTGGGATCCTCAGTGGGAGAACCTCCAATCTGGTCTGCTGGACCATGGTGATTAGTGCAGGTTTGAGCTCAAAATTGTTTGCCTGAATGGCAGGTTGGACAATTCCAGGGGCTATACCTTGGTCTCTAGGAATCCATAGGTCACGAAGAAGAGGCTGGGGGTTTTGATCACCCATTTCTTCTTGATGGGGAAGATGATTTTCTCTTTTCAGCTGATGAAATGTCCGCTCAATTTCAGGGTCAAAAGGAGCCAACGAATGGTCTCTACTACGCATAAGCTGAGAAGTCGGGCCAAAAAGGGAGGAAGGAAACTAAAGAAATGACTTAGTCTAAGGTCTAGCGCGATCACCAATATCTAGTCCCCGGCAACGGCGCCAATTTCTTGATCGTGCAAAACTGCACACCCGCAAGTGCACGAGCTGCCGCTAAGATAGCAGCGAGATGTCGTGTTCTCCACAGGGACTAGAGTACCGGTGGCACGACACTTAACCAAAGCTAAGTCGCACGAACAGGGAGTTGAACACTAACTGCAGATCCCGGACAACTAAAGGCCAGAAAACAGATCTGCAAAAGAAAGAAAGAAAGAAAGAGAAAGGAAGAGCTAGGGAGCTGCGACCTAAGAATTACTGGACAGAGAGGAGGAAAGAGAGGAGTAACCTGAGAAAATAACTCTACTGCGAGAAGGAATAGACTAAGGAAGAAGACTATCCAGAAATAACAGAAGGAAAGCTAAGGGGAAAGAGAGAGAGAAAGAGAGAGAGAGAGAGAGCAGAAGAGAGAATAAGGCTAGGAGAAGGCTAGGCTAGCAGAAGAGGAAAAGAAAGAAGACAGAGATAAGAAGATAGTGCGGAAGACTAGAAGACTAGAGAAAAGATTTACTGCTAGAGAAAGACTTGAGGTGAGAAAGAGACTAGAGAAGAGAAGAGAAGAAAGATGGCTAGGAGACGGCTAGGCTAGAAGACAATAAGGATAGCAGATAACTAAAGAGGAGCGCTTGAGTTAAAGATAAGAGAATAAAAGGGAAAGCAACTAGGAAGGAGAAGATAACCAAGGAAGGGAAAAGGAAGACAGAAGAGAAAAGAAGAGATTCGAAAGCTACTTCTACCGAGATTAAGAGAAAAGAGCTAAGGGGAAGGGAAATAAGATTGAGGCAAGAAGAGAACTCAAAAGACTAACAAGACAGAAGACCTACGGAGGACTAAGATCAAACTAGATAAGAAGGGTATAGCACAGCCTGGGGAAGAGAAGTGAGGAAAGAAGGGAGAATAAGAAAACTGAGAACTAGATGAGAAGAGGACAAGACTAATTTAGCACTACAGACAGAAAGAGAAAAGGAACTGAGAAAGAAGGGGTTGGCTAGAGGAAGATGAAGCAGCTACCGAGGGAGACCGCAGAGCTAATGAGGCGCGAGCATAAGCGAAGAAAGAACTGGAGAGAAAGAGAGAGAGAGGAATCGCAGAGAGGAATCTCAGGGGACTACCGGAAGGAAAACTATAGCTATACCACTAATCCCACCCTTCACAACAAGCAAGCAAACAGACTACTACCAGATAAAAGTCAAGACGATAAGCAAACTTGCAAACTTAACTACTGCAAGAAACAAGGAAATAAATCCCAACTCAAGATCTACAAGAAACAGCAGATTTAAACTAACTAAACATTTTTTCTTTTACTTTTCTATTGACGGAACCTAACAAAACATCAAGCATGAAGTAAACCCTAACAGAGATATTAGATACAACACGACAGAAAATAGCACAAGCATCAAAGCATGATATTTAAACTACTAACATAATCAAGAAGTTATAAGAAACTACTACAGAATCATGCGCGAATCACAAATCTAAACCAACAAATATCATCCACATAATCATCTCAGATAGGCAAGCACAATAACAATACTACAAGCTTACAGATCTACAGAATATAACATATGCATATCATTCATCCAACACATAGCATCTCAGACATAGCAAAAATAAGACAAGCACATCCAAGTATCCAAATCCACTCAGAAATACATGCATATCACAGATCTGACACAGTAGCATCTCAAGCAAGCCATTACAGTACTAAAGCAAATGTCTGGAGAAGAAACAACCCATAAAATGCAGATCTGAGCCGAAGAAGAACGTTTGTAGTGGATGCAGGCAGGGGATGTAGATCCGCCCGAAGAAGTAGAAGTAGTAGCAGATCTGGACGTGGGGAAGTAGATCCAAGCCGATGAAGCCGAGGAACTTGTAGATCCGTGCGCACGGTTGCAGATGAAGCAGATCTCATGAGGTGAAGAAGCCGTAGACGTAGTAGATCGGAGAAGAGGAAGCAGATCCGCGCTGGCCACCGTAGAGGAAGCAGGTTGAGCCAAAGGAGTCCAAGATTCGGCACTTGGGGATTTGAGTGGGGAATGTAGAGTGCACGGGCTAGGAGGAGCAGGGGGAAGTGAAGCTCGTCGTCGGCTACGGCCGGTCTCCGACGACGGCCATGGGAGAGATGGTGTTTTTGGTGGCGTTTTCTGGGAGAAAGGCGAGCGGACGGGGATCTGGATCTGGGCTAGGGCTGCTAGGTGTTTGGGTCCTCAAGCTCGGTGGAGAATCTGTGGAGGCTCCGGAGGAGATGCCATGGGGTGGCTGGGTGTTGGAGATGGGAGAGGATCGGTGGTGGCTGCTCGGTGAGGAGAGGTGCGGCGCGGTGAGGAGGCGGTGGAGAAGGAGAAGTGGCTTGGGATCTGGTTAATGGAGGCGATGGAGTGAGGCGGCTGGGTTTTGGTGTGTGGTCCAAGGGCAATTGCGGCTAGGGTTTTCGGGTGTGGGAATGACTGGCTCTCCCTGGGAATGAAGCAGCTGGGCTTAAATAGTTGCGGCGCCCTAGGGTTTCCATTGCGCGAGCATGGGGCGTGGTTAGGGTTTCTGGTGCAGCTTTGCACTCCGATCCTTCCTCTTTGGCTATTTTACAACTCTAGCTCATCCCATGCTGATTTCTGTGGAGTTTGCGCCTAATTCGCGCCGACCTGCAAGGAAGTTGCATAACCATGTAAAAAGTCCAAATAGGAGGCAAAATTTATATAATTCATGAATTTAAGGCAGTTTGCATTACTAATCACAGGATAATGATATAAAAGTTTACTACAAATATGATGCATATCACTAGGATGTATGCTCTGGGTCTTGCTTGGTGTCGTCTTGGGCCTAATTGCAGGAGCATCGATTGGAGCGGTGATAGTCAGGAGGCTGAGAGCTTTAATCTTTGGCTGACCAGACGTTCTCTTTTTTTTTGTTGAGAGTTCACACCTTAATTTACACAGGCTATGTAATAGAAAAATAAAATTAGACTCAGTGTCCTATGCACCGGTAGTCTTGCTTGGATCCGCCCGTGTCAACATTGTACGTTAAGGCGCAGTTTGACTTGTGCGGTGTTCAAAAACGAAATTTGAAATTTCTTTTACAATAATTTGTTTATAGCTATAAAATCATAATCATAACATAACGAGAACTGGGACCTACGATGGTGAAGTTCATGTATATAAGCTTGGCCACTTAGTGTGTATATGCAATGTTTTGCTTTTGTATCTCGAGTGGTGAATGGAACACGTAACCCACTCCTGCTATGATCTTCTATGATAGATAGGAGTAATGTGTGGCCGCCAACCATTGGATAATTGTGATGACTCGTGCCATCACTATCTTAGGCAATGGCATATGGTTATTACCCAATAAAACAGAATAAATTCCTATTTTATTGAATAATAAGCCACATCAAAGTGTTACGGTGGAATAATAGCTAGAGGCAGTATAATACTATTACAATATTATTGCTACTTAGGGCTACAGTCTTAAATAGAGTTTAACAAGTTCTTTGTGAATATTACAACACTTGGAATAGAAGTGGTACTAACTAATAATTATACAAATATGGGAACGAGAGGATAGTGACATACTAATATACTCGGGTTCACATAAACGGCTATCGACCACTATTTACTCATCCCAACCACCATACAAGGTATTCTTCTCGTACGCGTCATACTCCAAATCCCTTGCATCCCATTTAGTGTTGTAGTTGTGCTCTACGTGGACTTTGTCCGAACCGAGTAAATCCCTGAACTGACTTAACTCTAGACAAAAAAAATAATAGTAAGGGTGAGTATAAAAGTACTCATCATGCATTAATAGCAACATGCAATTTTCATGCCAACAATTCATCAACTCGGTAGTCCTATCTCATTCATTGTCATTTCAAAAGTAAGTTTTATGTGGTAAAAGTTCCAAATAAATTTTCTAAACCTACTAATCACTTATATTCAGAGATAAGGCCACTGATATGCTCCTGTAGCCTCTAGTCCAGGAGTCAGGCGTGAATCTCATTTTAAACCCTATGTACTTTGGTATCACTTTACCTATAGCTGCTCCAACTTTAATTGCAATCAGTTCCTTCATATTTCCATAGATGTGATGCTCAAATCATATTACAGAACTATTTCCCTTATTTTTCGTATGATATACCTCCACTTGGCCAGTATATTCCTAGCCGTTGTGCCAGGTCGATCTCGCCTTTACCTGGCACTCCACTGCGCTACTTATAGGTGCTTGGGTTTTGCCCTCTGGCCTTACCCAACCTCACAATCATATACTCCTTACCCATGTGTACTGTATAGCAACTTGATAAGATAATTCAGCTCTGCCCATCTTCGATGAAACCATGGCCAATAGAATAAATTTAGCTCGTTACACATGTGAGAATTGGTTTATCCTTATATCATATTCATATGGCCCACACCTGCTACTATCTTTCATTTTCAGGGCACCCTCCACTCGCTTCTTATTTATCTGCAGGATAGTTGCTCCATCAACTGCCTACTATTTCATTCTCACCACTATTCACATCAATCACATGATTTATTCTAAAATTTATTTTATGCAGAGACTGATATTAATCTAGTACAAAATAATTTTATGTGAATTTACTCTAATCAAAATAATGAAAGGCATACTTGCCTGGGATTTGGTAGCAGTTCCCAGTTTTAGATACATTTAGTTGAAGTCCTTCCTGCGGATCCGATCCGTCTCCTACATTTATTGCGTAGGCTATGGTTTTAATTGATGGGAATATATAATATACACTTCGTTAGTGCTGGTAAATGGCAACTTTTCCCTCTAATTAACGTCGATTGATGTGGTTTGCATATTAGGTTTTATTTGTGCATTGGTTGTTTATTGCTACTTTTACTAATGTGAGAATTTGTTAGGTTAATAATTTAGTGTCATGATTAATTAGTTGTTGTCAGCTTGATATTATATATGCATAATTATGTATATACATGTGTATGTGTGCATATATTTTCATACATAGGTGTATACATGTTTTTATATACACACATACATATACATATATATATATATATTATAATTCCTTTTCTTCTTTCCCCTTTTTTCTTTTCCTTTTGCCTATCATTTCCCCAGGTCAGCCAAGTGACCCTCGGCCCATGACCAGCCCATCTCTCTCCCACCTCCTTATCTCTCACTCCCTCTGCCTAAGCGCCTGGCCACTAAACTCTCTCTCCCACTTTCTTACTTTATCCTGCTAACAACACCATCTCTCCTCGGCCGGGATCCGGCCCACGCGCTCTCTCCCCTTTCTCGCCGGAGCCTCCTCCCTCTCACCGACCCCCAGCCGATTGGCCCTCTCGTCGACTCCCGATCAACAAGCAGCCGCCCTACTGGAGGGACGCTACCCTCCTCTTCCCCCGTGCCAGCCCCTGTCTCTTCCTTTCATGCCTCCGCTATGTCTCTGCCCCAACCTTCACCTCATCGCCACCTCTACCCAAATCAGCTGCCACAGGTCCCCTTGGCTACCACTTCGGCTCTCCACTAGCTGGATCTGAGCCCTGACACTATGGATCTGACTCCCGGCTGCCGGGATCCAACGCACCTCCCTCTAACTCTCTTTTCCCCTTTTGATTTACATTTAGTTTTGGCTTTTGCATTTGGTTTACTCTCTGATTTGAAGTTCATTTTCGTCAATGATGTGAGGTTGAGGTGGTAAAGCTGATTGATCCGGTTTGGCTTGCCAAGATGGGGCTCGAGGTCCCCTCACACGCTGGGGAGTGCGTGGCAGCTGTCTGGTGTGCGTGGTGGCCGACGGTGAGGCACGCCGATGCTCTGGACTACCTCTCCTTTGGTATACTCTACTCCTCTCCTTAGCTCTCTCTTCCACTACTCTATCCTACATGGGTTGATGCTATGGCTTTGATGTGATGCGTGTGAATGTGAGGTTGGATGTGCATGTGGTCCTGTGATGGTGATGGAAAAGATCAAAATGGAATGTTAGGGTTACCTTGTTGGATGGTCTTGGTCTCGATATAGGGTAGAACCGAGGTTTGGCCCCTCCCAATTAGCTTGTGCATGGTTTGGTTGCTCTCCTCCTTCTGGCGCTGCTCTTCTGCTTCATCAGCTTCTTATCCTCCTAGGGTTGTTAACCTCCTCTGGTTCAATTGCCGTGCTTCACTCCATTCTTGTTTTTCTTGGTAATGGGTTGGGGATTTGGGAGAGAATATGGTGGATCTGGCGGTGATGTGGTTGGCTTTGGTTCGGTTGTGGCTGGGTTGTGGGTGAAAACTCTAGACTCTCTCTCCCTCAGTAGTCTCTCGCTAGGTCTTATTCCTTTCTCACCTGTGCCGAGTGTTGTGCTAGGGGATTTTTACTGCAACATTGCATGTGGTTTTGGTACTTTAGTAAAATCAATTTTACTAGATTGGCTAGCAGTGCAGAAAGGAACTCAGGGATGACTCAGGTTTGTTTCTAAGGTGTCGATTTGCTCTATACGGTCTGGTACCTCGATAAGCGAAACACCCATTTTTATTATCCTGATGAGGGTTCTGACGATAACTTGGATTTCGATTAATTAATTTTGTTTGGTCTTTTTTGGCCTCTTACTGTTGGTTCTTCTCGCAATTATTAAATGTAGGTTACTCTGGCTCATGCCTAATTTGAAAGTTTAGAAGTATCTGGTTAATTGTAAGAGGAGTGCTTCTATACTTTCCCCTGTAACAAGAATAACACTAATGTCAAAGCACATAAAGATGTAATTAATATCTATCCACCATTTATCGTGTTTTAAAAATTGTGCAAATCACAATTGAGAAAATGTAACAACCCAGGTTTTCATAAAATAAATAAATAAAAATTAATTAAAATTAAAAATTTAAATAAAATAAGTATTTTTGTTGCCTAAATTTTATTTTGGATTTGCCCTGAATTTCTGTTTTTGAAAAAAGCTGGATTTGAAAAGTGTTTTGAGTAAAACCTAAAAATAATTATTAGTAAAATGATACTTTTATTTTCTATAAAAATCCTAGTTCAAAATAATTATTTGGATTTTATTTGGTGTTCTGACTTTTTCTGGAGTTTAAAATCTATTTTTGAAATTTAAAAAGTATTTTATGTATGAAAATTAAATACAAACATTAGTTGGAACTATTTTTATTAAGTCTAAAATATCTTCAAAAACATCTGTGAATTTTTCTGGAATTTTTGGAGTTTATTTCATATTTTTCTGAGCTTAAATGAATTTCCTAGGCTTTCTGAAAAATAAAAATCAGAAATCAAAAATTAAAATCCCTCTCCCCCCCTCCGGCCACCGCGTGGACGGCCATGATCGGCCCACGTCGCCCGGCCGATCCCGCCTTCCCCTCTCCCCCGCTCGCCACCTGGCCGGCCCGGATTGCGCCGCGTCGCCCCCACCGACCCAATCTGGCCCGTCCGCCCCGCTTAACTTCCGCCAGCCACCCGATCCTCCCCTTGGCCACGCGGCCAAATCACCACCGCCCACGCCTCCTCTCTCCCTCCGCCTCTCTGCTCCGCGGGCACAGCCTGTCAGGCCTTCCCCTTCCCCGTCATCTTCTTCCTCCTCACGCACCTGCCGCCCGCAACCACCGCTTCGCCCTACCCGGCTGCCTCCCACTCCCGTGCGTGCGCCGCCGCCCCACGTCCCCATCCCGCACGATGCGCGCCCAACTCCCCTCCTTCTCCTCGCCCCACCTCCCCCACTCCCGCAACCACCGCCACGTCCACCTCTCCGGCGAAGAATTCGCGCCGCCCCGCTTCCCCTTTCCCCTATTTAAGCCCTTTCCCAGCGTCGCCTCTCCCCAGTCTTACTCCCGCCGCTCTTCTGCGCGTCTCCCAAACTCCGCAGCACCCTGCGCCGTGCGCCATCGCCTCCACCGCCGCCTCGGGCTCCGGCAAGCAATTGCCGCCGACACGGGCCACACCACGCCTCGCTGTCCCCACCGCCGCCTTCGCCGCGCCTGCGCGCACCTTGGGGACCGCTCGGCCGCGCCCATCCGCCGCCGGAAGGCCGTCGCCGCCGTTACCCGAGCACCGCCGCTGCTTGCCCCTCGTCGCTGGTCGCCTCCGCTCGTCGTCGGGCTCTGCGCCAGGTACCGCTGTGTTCCCCGCGTGCTGCTCTCCTCGTTCCCCGCCTCGCCGTTGGCAGCCGTGCCACCGTTCGCCAGCGAGCCGTGGTGCCCGAGCCCGGTCACTGGCCAGCGGCCACGTCAGCTCGCCCGGCCCACGTGGCTGCCACCTGGCGCCCGGTGGCCGCCACCTCGGCTCCCCTTTGCCACGCAAGCGCCACCCACCACCTGTGCCACCTTCCCACTACTCCCAGTCCATGGACTTAGTCCACAAGGACCAGACCCACCTGTCAGCCTTTGTCCGAAGGTGCTGACATCATGCCGACGCCATAATCCGAATTTCCAGTTGAAAAATAATTCGGCTGAAAAATAAATTCAGTGCTAACGCAATAATCCCAATTTCCTTTAGAAAAATAATTCTCAAAAATCCAGTTTTTCTTTTTCTCTGAATTTAAACTTCCCGGAGCCCATTCTTCTTTATCCTAACTCCGATTGAGCCCATTCAAACTTCTAAATTCTTCAAAAATTCCCATCTATCCATTTCTGGCCTCAATTCAAATATTTTAAGTCAATTTGAATTTATTTAAATTTGGTGGGTTATTTTCACGTGTAGACTTCGACGATTCGAGAAAATTTTTCGACGAAGATTCACACCAAGTTGAAGAGCAAGGCAAGTCACACTCCATCATGTTGATCCCAGTTTTCAAAATAAAATTATGTTGATTTAAATTATATTGCATGCATATTTTATTCAACGTATTTCAATTCAATTTTAAATTTAGTTATTGCCTACTTGTTAATTCCTCCATTGATATTGAAATTCCTCGATACCTTGTCACCCTAGAATCAAACTCTAGTTAATACATTAGTGTTGGCTGGAGAGTTTAAATCAAATGCTTAGCCTTGCTTAGACATATTAATTGGGTTGGGATGTTTTCACATAAAATGATGAGCTCTTCACATGAAATGATGAGCTTTACAACTGTACTCTTGACTTTGGTGAGTCAAGGAGGTTTATGAAATATTTTGAAAACAAAATACAAAAACTGGTTTAGACTTAGGCAATTGGTTAGATTGGTGGGTGTAGGCATGCCCTGTGGTGGGAGCCGCAGTGGTTGACTGTCGTGCACAGGGGTATGTGGTTGGGCCTAAGTCAATTAAGGGCCGGTCTGTGAGCTACTGTTGCAAAGCCCTATCGTACTACCACATGGCTGGTATGGGACAGCCCTGGCTGAATAATTTGCGAAGTCCCAATCTGAGTCAAGTCGTAGGTTGAAAGTGGGCGTGGTTGGTGCCATGCGAAGTCCCACTTGGGTGAGCGTGGTTGTAGCCATGAGAAGTTTCACTCAGGCTCAAGATGGGGTCCCGGTCTGGTGGATTCCTTACTGGGGTGAAATCTTAGAGTTAGCTTGGCCAGGTTGAAGGCTTTGCATTGTAATGGCCTTGTCACGACTACTCGCCGCACACCTAAGGAAGTGTGTAAATCGGTGGTAATATGGGATGATCGTGCCTTGTGGGTAAAGCTGTACAACCTCTGCAGAGTGTATAATCTATCCTGGATAGCCGTGCCCACGGTCATGGGCATGCTGAGTAAAAGTTTTTTATGGATTAGACTTTGGTTTTCAAAAATGATTTTTGAAAACCTTATGGACGGATGGAATCCATGAGAGAATGAAAACCTTGTGGGTGGATAGAACCCATGAGAGAGATTGGAAGCTTATGGATGGATGGAATCCACGAGTGTTTGGAAACGTGTGGATGGATGGAATCCATACGTGAACTTTTGGAAAAGATGGTCCGAGTGGAATGCCCGTGAATAGGTTGGTGTTTGGTCGGAGCCTGCACTGACGGTATAATTTACGATTACAAGTATTATTTTTATCTACTGTATTAAATTCAGCACTTTCAATCTATCTACTGTATTACTTTAAATGCTGTTTTATGCAAACAAACCTTATAAGCCTTCCATTGAAGCCTTTATCATTATGTTGCATTTCTCCGTGTGATTTGCGGAGTACAAGTTTGTACTCACCTTGCACCCTCCCTACACAGAGGAAGATGTCGTCGACTACGGTGAAGATCTAGACGAATAGGCTGCGTCTTACTGTCATTTGCCTGTGGGCAGGCTTGCGCTTCGCTATTTATCAGTTTGCTTCCGCAGTTATTTGCTTTATATATCTCTGCCAATGGGTGTTGATGTAAGACTCGGCCATAAGGTTGTATCTTTTATTTAATATAAGAAGTCATTTGTGCTTGGTATGAATCTTTGTTGTACTGTGTGCACTAGCTGATCCTGAACTAGTGCGATTTACATAGAGGATCCGGGAGTCGTTACTCCGGGTTCCGACAGAAAACCATAAAAGCACCTTCCTAATTATAATTGTATTCATTGTATGTGTGGACATGAATGGAAAATTAGTGAACTAGGCTTTTCAGGTCGTGAAATCTAGCCAGGAGCAGTACACCGTGAAGTGCGAGTAGGTCGGTTGTCCTTGGAGGGTACATGCATGTAGACCCAAGTATGAGACTCACTGAATTGTATCGAAGGTGGAGCCGCACTCTTGCATTCTCAGCAGTGTTTTGGCGAGGCATCGTAACCTAACGTCCGCCTTTATAGCTAATTTGATGTACGGAGAGATAGTGGAGAAGAAAGACACGGAGGTCACGCATATCGTGGTAGCTATCAAGAAAACATTTAAGTACGAGATTATCTACGCGAAGGCATGGCGTGCCAAGCAGAAGGTGTTGGAAAAACGTTTTGGGTCTTTCGAGGCGGCGTACGATAATCTTCCTCGTATGCTTAAGGTATTGCAGGCAAGGACCTGGGCACGTATATCGCTGTGCAAGACAAGCTGTCCACATGTCCACAGGATATGCGGTGTTGCAGAGGGCCTTGTTATCATTTGGTGCTTGCATCGAGGCATTCAGGCATATGCTGCCAGTGATCTCAGTTGACGAGACCTTTCTGACTGGCAAATACAAGGGGCAGATCCTGACGGCCATAGGCGTTGACAGCAACAACCAAATATTGCCGCTAGCCATCGCATTCGTGGAAAGTGAGAATTATGAAAACTGGTTATGGTTTCTCAGATATGTCAAGGTTGGAGTTGTCGGCGCTCATCCTGGTGTGTGCATAATCCATGATTGCCACACCGAGATTGCAAAGGTCATAAGAAAACTTTAGGAAGACCCCGAGGAGCCCTTTTCTTGGCCGGATACGAGGAACAGGTGGTGCATTCGTCAATTAGGGGCGAACTTTTTCAAGCAGTTCCCAAAACAATCATTGATGAAGCTCAAGAGGCTGGCTATGCAGAACCAGAGGAGAAAATTTAATGCTTTGTGGGTATTGTTGGATGAGCATAGTAGGAAGCACGTCGACAAGAGGAGCAAGGGGCTGGTCATACCTAGGGTAGCACAACTAGAATACTTGCCAGCACTCGATGAGTCTAACCCAGCTGGTTCGAAGGAGGAGCTCACGAAACATCAAGTGATTCTCGCAGTCGACCGAGGGAGAACCATTAGAGAAGTGGTCTCTGTTGCATGACACGGATGGCACAAGGTATGGCATAATGACAACTAACCTTGTAGATGTGTACAATTGGTGGTCTCCATGGCCATCCCCAGCGCACAGACGGTTCGTCCACCGGTGCCACCCCGACCCGCATGGCACCACTTCGGAGGTTCTGCTTGGGCACGTCCTACACCACATCACCCGAATGAGGCTGGAGGGTCTGCTTGGGAACGGCCTCGTACACCGCCAGGACAGCTGTTCACGCATCCTCTGTACATCCCCGGCTTCCCTACGCAGGGGATGTACTCCACGTCGTACGTCCCTCCTCTAGACGCAATGACGCCAACTGAGGGTACGCTTCACCTCTTCTCGCTTTTATCCCAATGCTTTATATCATGAACTAACGATATTTGTATTACAAGTCTATTCTACCCTGAGCAGGGATGGGGCGTCTCCCCGGGCCCAGATGATCTGGACCAGTACTTTGTGGACTAGCCCGGGCAGGCATCCGGGTCTGCACCTCGGGGCACACCACCAGAGGTTCTCTTCGGGAGTGCCCTCACCAGTGCACCGGAGGGCACACAGCCAGCGGTGCAACCCACTCCACCAACTTAAGGGCGGGTGTGATGGTCTCCTGATCATTTTACGTTGTCAGGGCATCATCACTCCTTGCAGCGGAGGACGGCCAAGCAGGGCCATATGGGAGGACGCAGATGCAGAGATGGAGGGGGCTAGGGTGGCTATGGTGTGCTAGGGATGCTGTTGGGGAATGGTAGTGCTGACTTACACTATTTGTTCATGTACTGTTTACGTTTGTTATTTACGTAGTGAACTTTACAATACTGTGGCGAGCTTACTTCTACTTCTCCTTGCCTTCTCGATTCGTGCACCAAACGAATAGTGAACTGTATTGATGGCAACCACAGCAATGCACGAACCATTCAATTACTTGCTTAACAACATTGAAAATTATTTCGAATAACAGTCCTGAGTACACTAGTACAACCATACACATTATTGCCTATAGGTGGAACGAGTCTCGTGGCACCCACATGGAGTATTATTGAGGGGGCCACCTCGGACGTGGTTGTCCGTCATTGTAGTGGCAAGCACATATACAACTAGGGTCGCGCAGCAGCATGTTGGGTCGTACGAACTCCCTATGTTGATGACCTCCTCGTTGCCCCTCTTGCGCTCCACCTGCTCACGAAGGTCATCATTCTACTGTTCAAACTGTCAATCCATGCCTCCAATCAAAGATTTGCTCCCACAATGTATGCACGTATGGTGAAACCGCGAAATATACCGTTCATGGGGAGGATCAATCCATCGCACAAAGTCATATTTATCTATCTGCTACAAACGAACATTAACATTGAAACTCTATTAGTAGTACAACAAAATAGACGAGTACGAACTTGTATCCCGGAGTATGGATATCGAAAGAAATGTCGACCGTCATCCGTATGGCTTTCTGCCACATGTACCACCGTGTCCTGCATGTGTTTGCATTTTAGCCATACTGGCTGAGCACGCCTATTTGGCAACAAGCGGTACGTAGCGCCGAAGTCCTTACTTTCGAGTGGAAGGTCCTCCTTTTGTGACCCATGTTCAACTGGCCCTTCGGCGTCCGTCATGGTGGCTTACTTGTTCCGACCAACAATGCCTCATCTATTCATTTTATAGCATAACTGCGGACCAACTTTGCTTAGTGACATGACATGACGGCCCAACTTTTCGCAGTGACACGACAGCACGGGTCAGCTTTGCGCAGTGATAAGACTGAGAAACCATGTGGAGGTGTCCCCACATTTGTGATGAGTAATTGACTTGTGTTTTGGAAAGTTTGAGTTTGGTTTGGTCGGTTCGCGCCAAGTCGGTGCATGACGCGGTCCGGTTCGGTTGGACTTGGTCGATTGCAGTCAGGAGTACTTAGGACGCCTATTTTCCTTCTCGATCAGTCGATTTGGGTGTTTCATGTTTGAGTACCTTTTTGTTAATGCTAATGTTGTTTATACTGTTTCGTGCGGTGCTATGTGACGGTTTGCTTGTCTGTGTGACTGCAGGACTTCGGAGCTAGGTCATGATGAGGCGTGGGAGGACCGGGACTAGGCACAAGAGGTGTTGAGGTCCAGACGGTCGAAGATGCCAAAGATGATCGAGGCTACTGAGGTGGTTGCGAGTCAGGAGACGAGGACCGGAGCTAGAGCTACCGGTGGAGGACACGACGGGCAACGACGAGTGGACCGGGACTAGGCTCAGGGAGGAGTCGGAGGTCCAGACAGTTGGATGTCGGTTGCGGCCGTGTGCAGCGAAGCGGACCGAACTAGACTCAGGGAGGAGTCGAGGTCCAGACGGTCGAGGTACCGATTGCGGGAAGCTTCCAGGAAGGTGCTTGAGGGGCAAATTCGAGATTTGACCCAAGTTTGGAGTGGGAGGCTGTTTCCATCCAAATCCTGTTGACTTTGACCCTTGCCTCATATGGAGTGTGAGGTTGAGAGTGGAAGGTGGCTGCCCTTTCTTGAATTTCTCCTTTGAGAGTGACCTTGGGTGTTAAAAGGAGAAGGAAGGCAGCAGTAAGTATGTGAGCTAAGCAGTTGTGTATCCTGAGGGCTTGAGCTCCTGCGTGAGTTCATCTAGTAGTGAAGCATGTAGTGAGAAATGCCAAAAACCCATCTGTAATCATTCCTCTTATTAATCATTCATGGGTCTGCATTCTTCCAAAAAAATCCTTGAGTTGAAATTGTGTTTTTGTCTCTCTGTGATGTTCTTTGCATTTCTCAGTTGGCTCTTTTGTCTTTGAATTGAATCCTGCTCAAGAAGCTGCAAATGTGTTGCTCTGTAATGGGATAGCCTCAAGGCCATTTGGCTAGTCCAATCTCAAGAGAGAAGATTTCAAGAGTAGCTAGTCTCTCCAAGAAATGCTTTGCGGCTCAATTCCTCTGCTTTTCACTGTTCTAGGGTTTGGGAGGCATAGGATCTTGAGAAATCTTGATTCCCCTTCATAAAGTGGCTTCAAATTTGTGCCTTCTTGCTAAGAGATCATCTGCAGCTGGTTTTCAAAGTCCCTTGAGCAAAGAATCAAAGTATCATGAGATATTATGGATTTTGTGCCTTCCTGCTAAACCTTTTGACAAAATAGCAATATCTATTTTTCAAGTGCTCTCTGTCAGCATTTCCCTGTTCCTGAGGTCTAGGTGTTATTTGGATTCAAGTCCTTCTCTTTTGGCCTGAAAAGATTAACTGAATATCATCTTTTTCTCAGTTTGTTGGTGGTCTGCAATTTTTACTGCTTGTTGTTTTTCAAACTGCAGATTTCTTGTTTTCGGCCAGCAGCTACAGTCTGCATTTTCAGCAGTTCATTTCGGTCTGCAGGAAAATTAGCTCAAGGCAGCATTGCTGTGCAGATTTCAGCCGAAAGTATGTAGTCCAGATCTTCAATTTGTGCACTTGGTCTGCAGCAAATCCAGCTCTCGGCAATAAACTATGTTTTCGGTTTTTAGTCCCCACATTTCAGCCGAACTGCCCCTTTCATTTTCAGTCTGCAGCAAGCTCTCTCGGCTACAGCAAATCTGCTTATTTCAGCTCTTTACTGCTGCCGAAATACTCCTATTTCTTCTGCTCTTTTAGTTGTTCGGCCAATGCAGTTTAAGTCAATTCATTCCAGTTTTCGGTAGCACATATTTCCTTGTTTTCGGCAGCATGCAGCTCCTATTGTTTGGTCCTTTTTATTCGGTTTTCTCTACTGTTACTTGCTGCAATTTCAAAATCCTTTATGGGTCTCTTCTGGGTATCAAATCCCTGATCAGCCAAAGCAAAAATCAGCACCCACTGTGAGGTCAATCCGGGTTAATGCTTGTAGTATTTGCTGTGTGTTAGGTATTCATTTTCTGTAGCTCTTCTCCTGCTTTTGCCCATTTCCTCTGTTCTCCAGTCAGCGAGGTTGAGCTCTCTCAGTCGCTCTGTTGGTTCTTTTCTTTTTGGTTTGTCAAGCTCTGGTTTACTCTCAACCGAAAAGTCTGCTTCACTGTCTTATGGTCTTTTCTTTATTTCCAGTGAGCTTCTTGCTTCATAGCTAGTATAGCTATCGGAGAAGAAATTGGTTGAATATTTGGGGGCAATTTTTACAGGCACCATTCACACCCCCCCCCTCTGTTGCCATTTCCGATCCTACAAAGACTGCGTACACTAGCTTTGCGTAGCGACATGACCGCACGGTCCAACTTTCCGCAATGACAAAACTGCACGGGCCAGCTTTCCTCAGTGACATGACATGACGGCGATGTCTGCCTGGGGATGGCCTTGTACACCATCAGGCCAGCTTTGCGCAGTGACATGACCACACGGGCCAACTTTCCGCAGCGATATGACTGCATAGGCTAGCTTTCAGCAGCGACATGACCGCATGGGCTAGCTTTTCGCAGCGACATGACCTCACGGGCTAGCTTTCCGCAGCGACATGACTGCACGGGCCAGCTTTTCCGCAGTGACATGACATAACGACGCAACTTTTCGCAGTGACATGATAGCACGACCCAACTTTGCGCAGTGAGAAGACCGAACACGCCAGCTTTGTGCAGCGACATGACGCACGTGCCAACTTTCCACAGCGACATGACCGCACAGACCAGCTTTCCGTAGTGACATGACATGACGACGCAACGTTTCGTAGTGACATGACAGCACAGGCCAGCTTTGCGTAGTGAGAAGACCGAACGCGCCAGCTTTGCGCAGCGACATGATCGCATGTACTAGCTTTCCACAGCGACAAGACCACACGGGCCAACTTTACCAACTTTGCACACTTGATAGCTTTGCGCAGTGACGGGACCACATAGAGACCTTCATGTACCGACATGGCAACAAGGGACCCTATAAAAGGAGGTCGAACAGATTTCTCAGAGAACACTTTGTAACCAAACCCCACACTACACTGGCGCTTCCTTCACTACACCCAGATGGACAAAAGGCAGAAGAAGCAATAGGACAAGATGATGAAGCAATGGAGGAAACCCGTGACCTAGAATGGTCAGCTGTCGCCCGCGATGAGAAAGTAAGGGCTACTGCGGCCTGGGCAGAATGACGCGCCCTGTAGCAACAACCCCATCCCAAACGTTCCTACCGAGCATTTGCCGCAACTCCCACCCGAGGGGGAGACACCCCCTTTATTGGTGCCAGAACACGTGCAAGTTCTTCAAGTCTAAGCATTGCCTCAGCCTAGGTATGCGTTACTGGGGTTGCGCAAACTACTCCAGTGAGTACCCCGACCGCTGTCTAGACACCGCAACCTATCGACAACCGATAAGGACCAGGTGCATCGTTTTCCCCTACCTTTTCTACTTTACAGTACGCACTAACAACATCTCCCTTGTATTCATAGTCCCCAGAACCCCTATGTGGCTACCACAATTGGATTGATCTTGAGATCCACCCAGAGGACCAGTGGGCCCTCGACTTCGAGGAGTGGAATGTCGCAAGGTCATCGGAGATCCGGGAGGAGGAGCGTCGCAAGAACGATCAAACCCTGCGTATACAACGCGAGACAAAAGCTCATCTCGAGGCGTGCACGCGTAGAGAGCGGGAGGCTCGTGAGAGAAAGAGGGAAATGGCAAGCAAGACAAAAGAGGCCGCCAAGGAGTTCAATGCCGAGCTAGCAAGGGAAAATTGCCCCGGTCCACATAGTAGGTCCTACGAGCAGTTGGGTGGGTTCGTCGCACATGATTCTATATGTTATGCATGTAATAAAAAAGAACGCGACATATTACTCCCAACTGTATTATGAAGTCTATTTAAATTCAGACAAGTTTATTTCCTCGTCTTTTCGCATTCAATTATTCACATAGCAAGTCATCTAACAATATTAACATATTAGTTTTCCTCCACATACGAATTCTTAGTAACATCATAGTATCACTTACCATCGTACTTACCGATCGTTCTAAGGTCGATCGTTCTTAAAAAAATTTCGCAAATTTTTTTATGCACTTACAACATACAACGACCATAAACTTTTATTACAAATCTAGCATATTATTTTCCAGTTATAATTTACAAAATTCATAAAATCTACAAAATTTACAGGGACAGTTTGCAGCGCCCTCTGGGTGGGCGATTCCACATGCAGTCACCCCTTGGCTGGGCGACTGGTTTCAGTCGTCTAATGGTCGGGCAACTGGTCATAGTCACCCAATGGTCGGGCGACTGGAACTCTGTCGCCTGGCTATTAGGCGATTGGCTCCAGTCGCCCAACCGGGGGGGCGACTAGAGTCTATTTGTGTAAAAAATATTGTCGCGGGTATATTTCTGTAATTGTGAATGAAAAATAGATTATTCGTACAAAAAATTCCTGGGTTGTATGACGTAGATTATAGCTCTTGACCGTATGTTTGCTTCGATTGCATTGTTGCACATTTTAACGATCGAAATGGCCTGTAGTTTCTTCGTTAATTATGTGATTAATCTTGTGCTTAATTTCGAGGTTAGCAACTAAGGTTTGTTTAAGAACACGGGGTGTTTCAATAGTCTAATTGATGTGCCATCATATTTCAAGTTATCCACTTGTATGTGCTCATGCATGATGGGTTCACATCAATCAGTTATGATTTTTTTCAGCACAAACGGACGTCCTCACGTGAGATCAATCCCCATAAAAATTGCTTCAATGAGAATTTTCGATAGCCATGTTAGTTTTTTTTAAAAAAAAAACTTTAAGGTCTCGTTAAGGTTGCGGAAAGTTTGTAGGCTTCCTACGTGATTATATTATTTCCTGTGTGAAATTCTTGCATGTCAAATAAGCCCAGGAATTAGGAGTAAAAACAGATCAGTTAGTTTCCGACCGATCTAAATAATTTTTGAATATGGATTCTGTTGCTTGAGGGGGTGATCAACTCGGCTTAAAAGCTCATGGCTTATGGCTGAAAGCATTGTAGCTGACAGAGGCTTATTTCGCATAATTAAATTTAAAAAAATTTAAAAATATAAAAAAATTTGTTAGCCCATTACGTATAATACAAACAAATACGGGGAAAAAAGAACCGACAAAAAAGCTCAACAAAAAGCCAAAAATTCAGAAAAAGACGAAACTTATGAATAGTGACAAATAAGCCATAAGCACTGTAGCATAAGCCATGTTGATCACCCCCTGAATATTTATCGAATAGTATCAGATCGAAAATGAAGACAAATTTCCCTTGTCGGATACGAATATAGGTTCGATAGCTTACTATTCGTTGAATATAAATACGGATCCGGATTATCCGAATATTCAGGGGTCGGATATTCACAGCCTACATCTTCTATTTCAGTCCAGCCCATTTATAAGATAGTTAAATAGCTCATCATACATTAATATATACATTAATACATGGAGCTAGAGAAGGAATCTTAGCCTATATGAATAATTCATAAATGTTTTAAACTAGTTAGTTTTTTTGTTCATTTTGTGCATATAATTTAAAGGGTTTTTATGTTCTGAGAAATATTCGTGATCATATTCGATTCGATTCGTATATGTTCCATATTTGTATTCGACATTATTCGTATTTATATTTGTATCTGGGATATCCATTTTCGTATTCGCATGCCAAAAAAAATGAAAATAAATATAACAGAGCCATCATCCATCCGTATTTAATCGTTTTCACTCCTACCAGGAATGCTTACGAGAAGATGAGGAGTCTAAGAAGAAATCTTGCACAACTTTACACGAATCTTTGTCACAGAAATAACCTTGCTTTCAAACTTCCTACAGACTACCGAAGTAACACGCCCGGACCTGAAGCATTCCGATACCTCGGCCAAAAAAAGGCGACCCATGCCACAGGAACGAAGCAGATAGCTACGTCTGGAGATAAAAACTAAACCTGTGGGAGAACCATCGAACCATGATGGGCTGGGACCACCCCTGCGACGCCTCTGATGGCGGCGGCTCGACCCGACGGCGACGGCGACTCCCGAGCCCGTGGCGTCACTGCGTCCGTTTCCTCCGCGACCCCCGCACCCGACGGGACTAGGGGGGAAGGCGACGCCGCCCGCCCCCGCCACATTGATTCCCATCGACCCCGCGCGCGGCGCACACCGAACAGGCCACCCGCAACAAAATTTTAAAAAGGCCGCCACGGAGAATAGACGAATCCCCGGGGATCCCGATGGAAAAGTGGCCCCTTTCCCGTTTTAAAATCTGACCCCTCTGCTCTCCCCTCTCTCCCCTTCCTCGCTTCCTTCCGGCCCCTTCCTTCCCTCTCTTCTTCCACGCGCCCGCCCCTCCCTCCTATGGTCCTCATGGCCGCGGCCGCCGCCGACCACGACCGACATCGGACCGCCAAGCCCTCGTCCCCTCCCGAGGATTCCCCGGCTCCCGAGCCGACACCGCCGTCCTCCCGCACGCGGCTCCACGGCTTCTCCTTCCCCACACTTAGCTGGGGCACCCACCGCCTCCTCCGCTGTTCCAAGAACCCCGACACGTCGCCTCCATCCGCGGCTCCGGATACCCCGTCCCAGGACAAGGAGAAGGCCCACCGTTCCACGGGCGGCGGAGGCGGTTCGCCCCAGCGGCCCCCTCAGCGACCGTGGAACCTCCGCACCCGCCGCTCCGCCACCGCTGCGCCGCTTCCGGCGAGATCGGACGACGCGGCCGAGGAGGCAGCGGAGCATGCGCGCCCGGAGCCGACGGGGACCAAGAAGAGGGGGTTCTACATCGTGCTGTCCAAGGAGGAGATCGCCCTGGACTTCGCGGCGATCCGCGGGACGCGGCCCCCGCGCCGGCCCAAAAAGCGCCCTCGCGCAGTGCAGCGGCAGCTCGACGTAAGGGATCGAACCTGTGTTTGCAAATTTGCAATTTGGGGGGGGGGGGGGGGGGGGGGTCTTCGGATGTGGTGTTTTATGCCATTTTTTGTGTGGGAATTGCAGTTGCTGTACCCGGGATTGTGCCTAGCAGATGTGACGCCGGACTCGTACAAGATCGAAGAGGTAAGGGATTGTTCAATACTTCAATTCGTTGGTTTGTTTCGGTCCCTTTCTTTGGTTGGCTCTGATGCTGCGTTTGTGTTCTTGCAGAGGTGACTGGTGATATGGTGGAGATTCAAATGGGAAAGGATTTTCAGATGTGCTGATCTCTTTTATTTTCAGATGTTCTGATCGATTTTCTTTTCTTCTGTGATGGCTAACACGTCTGTTTCGTAAGCGTGTTGTTCTCGATGGGTTAGAGGAACATTATAGTGTGGTACCTCTTATGATTATGTATTGGGATTCATTGGTGTGGAGTTTAGGTTAAGGAATTATATTATTGACCTTGTAGGATTGTTAATTGTGTAAAGGGTTATGATCCTTAGGTGGGGTGTAATTGTCGTGTTATGTACATGATCTTAATCTATGAAGGATGTTTTTTTGTCACTAAACTATTAGAAAGTAGTTGAATTTTGCTTCTTGTTGTAGCGTTGAGGTGTTTTAGTGCTCTTGTTCATGTTTGCGCTTCCTTGTTGATGATCGCCTACTTCTGAAATTTGCCTAGCAATGCATACATACCATAACTAGTTGCATTGCGTGGCACGGGAAGAAGCTGCTTTGACTTTACCCCAATAGGTCATACATTGTTTTCAATTGGATGGTCCTAAGGAGGAAAACATGAAGAGTGTTTATAGTGGACGATCATGCATAAGCATGATTGCTCTGCTTCAAATGCCAAAATTCGGTGGGGAAGTAAGTTATCAAAGATAACAACTGTCTTAATCTTGTTTGTTTAATGCTTTTACGTGATGTTTGTTGTGGAGTGTTGATTTCTTTTTCTCAATGCTTAATATTGAGTTCATATTATTGTCAGATTTGGTATTTGTTTGAAAATTTTCTTCCATTGATTTTGCTTATTGGTGTTTCAACTCTAGTGCATAAGCAACTGTATGCAGTTATGCACTTCTTTTTCTTTTTTTAAATGCTATAGCTCTCTATGTTGATGGCTTGTTGTGCAAATGCTCTTTACCTTGCATGTTCTGTTCCTTATGGATGAAGCGTCAAAATGAAGGACAAAAGGCTGCAAAACATTTTGTTGGGTGATAAAAACAAGGTGGACTAGTTGGCCTCCATTAGATGATGAGCCCCAACCGCTTGTCGAAGTTGGATGTCTCCGATCATTTGTCGAAGTGGAGTGCCTCCAACCACTTGTCGTACATGGCCACCCTTGACCACGTCTTGAAGACGAGCGCCTCCGACTGCTTATCGAAGAACGGACGCCTTCGACCGCTTGTCGAAGTGGAGTGCCTCCGACCGCTTGTCGTACATGGCCACCCTTGACCACGTCTTGAAGACGGGCGCCTCCGACTGCTTATCGAAGAATGGACACCTCCGACCACATTCAATAGTCAGCCACTTACAACTGCTCGTTGTGCTCGGGCATCGTCAAACGTCTTTCACACTCGGACGCGCTCGACCATCTTTGGCACTCATACGCCTCTGATCGCTTATCGTACTCGAGTATCGTTGACTGCATTTGACACTCAGATGTTCCCGATTGCTCATTGTGCTCGAGTGTCATCGATCGCCTTTGATATTTAGTACTCCGGCTACTGACTACAAGCATGGTCGATGACTGCCTCTGACCACTGTTTATGACTAATGGTCGATGGCTTTTGATCTACGACCACGAGCAATGGTCTATAGCTACAGTACTCCAATGAGTACCCTTCGACCATGTTGCTACAGTACTACTTATGAGTACGTCCTACGACCACCATGCTACAGTACTTTTACGAGTACCCCTTTGACCATGTTGTTGTTGTACATTTACGAGTACTCCCCGCGATCACCGTGCTGGAGTACTTTACGAGTACTCCCTTCAGCCATGCTGGTACAGTACTCCAATAAGTACTCCGTTCGAGTTTCGACCATGTGCTACAGTATTTTTACGAGTACTCCCTACGACCACCGTGATACAGTACTATTATGAGTATGTCCTACGACCACAGTGCTACAGTGATCTTTGACCAGTGTGATATAGTGTTACGAGCATGACTTCAACCACAGCGTAGTTTAATTGGAGGTATTCTATGTGTTTATTCTATGGATGTAATTATCTGGGAGCCTTCCAAGGCCCTGGGAACCAAGAGACCACACCACTTATGTCAGATCTACTATGCTATGCAGGCTATGGAGTGTATATGTAAAGAGAATTTGTAATTTTGTTTTTCTCAAATGAATGAATAAAATACATATTTTCCCTACCTTTTTTCTTGTGTTTATTTATTTTATGTACTTTAGTACACTAGCACGCCCGCACCTCATACACTGGGGCAAGAAACCCATGAGTGATTTCTCGCATCAAACATCATGTCATTCTAAATAATTATTATAAATAAATAATAGTGCATAAATAAATAATAATGAAAGTACTGATAATTAAATGATGTAGGACCAACATAATAAAAATTATTTGACTTGCCTTGCTGCTCAAAATATTCCACTAGTTCAAAGTCTTCAAAGTCTTGACCTGGTCCTTGGATGGCTAGCTGGATGAACTCAGGAGCTAGCGCAAACAAGTAACCTAAATAAGTCCATGCTTGAAATAATTCAAGCTAAAAAATAAAATAAAAGGAATAGAATTCAAGAAAAACCAAATAAAGAAGGGTTTGGGTTTTGTTAGAGTCTAGGTTGGTGAAACGGAGTTGGTGATGGTTTAAATGGGCTCGAAACGGTTAAAATGGGTATATGTCTAATGGGTTTCTATGAATAATAACAGGTTGAACAGTAATGGGTTGGGTTTGGGCTTTAAACAGTGTCAGGTTTGGATCTTGAATAGTATTGGGTTTTTGGTTTTGGGCTCAATTCACCGATTTTGTTTTCTCGTGCACGGCCCACCGAGTGGCTCGACCCGTTTTTCTTATTCTAAGAAGGGGCCATTCAAGCCTATGGAAATAGGATACTCTGTTTACATAGAAATCCCTACGTCCTTACATTCTACTCTTCTTCCTTGGTACGGCGCTTGGCATAGAATAGAGCAAGCGACAGTGGCGCGGTTTGGCCTCGGCGAAGTTTCTTAGTGGCAAGCGACAACGCAGGTGGTGCTAATAACACTAGGGTTTCCATTTTTGAGGTTTGTGGTTACCAAAGTTCACTGTAGACGCCTCGTGGTGAGAAGAGTTCATCAGGGCTTTTCCATGGCACAATGAGGCTCTAGGGGTTAAACGACAAAGGCAAGAGTGTTTTGAGCATCTTGGATGTACGAGGAGGACTGTGGCAGTTGCGGTTTAGGCTCTAGGGTTTCGAGGGAGGCTAGCCACGATGAGGTGGTTCGGGTTGGTGGTAGGGTTCATTGCCGGGGCTCTAGAAGCTCGAAATGGCTAAGGCAAGGCTAGGGTTATGTTTGTGGGGTCTCAGTGGTGCTAGGGGTGAAAGCAATTGTAATTTGGTGGAGGTATTGTGCGGATTGGAGCATTATGGCTCACCATTGGTTGTGGTGGTGGCGGCGGAAATTTGGCCAGAGTTGGAGGGGAAGTGTGTGGGCGAGCATCTATGGAGGCTAATGGCAAAGTCGGTCTGGCTTTATAGCACTAGGAAGGCGGTGGGAGCAGTAGCGGTGTGGCCATGGTGGTGGTGCGTGGTCAACAAGGTGGCACGCTAGAGCTTTCGGCAGTCTTTGGTAGCATGGTCGGCAGCTGCAGTGGTGCATTGGGCTTGGTGCTCTCTTGGTATTAGCGATCTTGTAGGCGGCAATCAAATTCTGGGTGCGCGCGTCGAGTGGGGAAGGCTCTGTGTGGCGATGGCGGTGAAGCGGCTCAGGCGGCCACGGTTTGTGGTCGGAGTGAGGCAACGGGCTTTTAATGATAGTGTCAAAGTTTGGCAGAGGTTGGTACGGCATGTTAATGGGAGTAGTAGCGGTGAGCACGCTTTAGCCGTGATGGCGACAAACCAAGGTGAGATGAGTGGCAGGGTAAACAGAGGTGGAGACGGGTTTGGAATGATGCCAATAGCTGGGGGAGGCGGAAAACCAAAGAAGGAAAGCACATTTGACCAAGGGTTTTCCGAATTGGCAGGTTTTCGAATTTAACCGAAATTCAATGAAAATAATAAGCTATTTGAATTTTGAGATGTTTCACCGACCTCCTGTGTTTGCCGTGATGTGTGACTCGTTCTGCAGGGTTACCTTACTAATTTGAGTTCTCCATTGCTATTATCATGCTTACGTTCTTTCAGAACTAAAAAGTGTGATCAGTACAGGAATCATTTTCAGGTAAGGGCAATCAGCTTTGGTAAAGCATCTTGCGTAATGAAGCGGACCCTCCATCTAGATCTTTTTCCCATCTAGACAACAACATTTTGGATTGATTTTATGAGTGGCGTTCCTGTTCCGTAATCCATACTTACATTCCTTTGCATGAAAAAGAATTTGTTTAATCAGCGAGCCCCACTAGTGTACATTCATTTGCTCTTGTGTCTGTTTCATTTCAATTTGCAACTTGAAAGTGATGGCCTATCCTCAGTGTATGTCTTTTTTTATACATTTGATCTTTCTTCACTTTCAGCAGAAAGCAGTGTTACGAGACTAGCTTTCGTTTCTCATCTAGTTACACATCATGAATTGCTTGTTTTCTTTCAGCATATTTTGCTATTTTGAGGGAGAATTTCAATATCTTCTGTCAACCTTAACCGAACACGTTTTGTTATCTAATGAACTGCAGTACACTTGGACAAGTCTACTGCCGTATTTAAGCGAGTCATCGGTCATCATGTTCTCAGAAGAATCGAATAGAAGTCTGGAGGCAATGCAACCGATGCATCAGTCAGTCAGACAGCACGTAAACAGGCAAGCGCGGAATTGGGAAAGGAAACCGCGTGCCAGGAACGGATTTGCCACGAAGTCGCGGCCGCGGGGGCGCGCTTCTGCAGCGCCTCCTCTCCAAGCGGCCCCACGTCCGCCCGCCACCGGCGCTGGTCTTGGTATTCAACATTTAACGTGGGACAGAGCGAAGATTTGCCCATCTTCTTTTTTAGCATCTAAAAACTGCTTTTCTACAGTAACTAACTTTTAAACGAAATATCTTTTTAAGATAAGATCTACAAGTTAATTGTAGTATATACTTTATTGACTTCATTTATATCGGCAAAACCATACGTGAATTTTTATTACTCTGTAATCTCTCACATAAACAACCTAAAAGTCATAAGGCGCAGCTAAAAGTTATAAGCCGCAGCAAAAAAGAACAGGCCCTGCACAGCCCATCAGATGGTGGAGATATTTCTGTCCTATTTAGTGGCCTATGCGCATTGCTCGTCAAATTTTGAAGGCAATGCAGATTTGCCTGTTACATGACTGCAGGTTAGCATTGTCCAGTGATCAATACTAGTATACAATCGAGCTAGCTAGTAGGTAACTGTCTAGCTTATCTTCGTCGTGACATAACGAAAGTTGCAGTACATACAAAATTCTAAACTTCGGCTATAAGTTCGTGTGATTGTTCTTCGTTACAGAAACTCATGTGTATTCAGTTACTCCATTAGTTTTTAACTTCTTGTCACTTGAAACTGACGTGTCGTACTTGTTAAGAAACCTGGGCCTGGGCCGGCAGCCCAGGGCCCATGGTGGGCACCTCATTGTAGTCTATAAATAGAGAGCCATACCTCCTCATTATGTACACATGAATGAAAGCAATAAAGAAAGACCAGGAGTTCTCTCTATCTCTCTCTGTGTGTTCAATCTATTATTCTGTGATTCTGTGATTGATTCGTTCTTGTTCTATACAGAGGAATCGCTCGGACTGGTCGCCAGCGACGGTTCCTCAAGACGTTATCAGCACGACTTCGCTCTGGTGAACGAGGTAATCATCGAAGCACAGATTGAATTTTCTAGATCGCTTTTGAATCTGTATTTTCTTTTCGCGTTCTAGATTGAAATTCTACGGTGCAAATCCGCCCTAATCTACCGCGAGCAGACTTGAAGTCGCCGGCACAATGTCGATCGGTAAATTGTGAAACGGGGTAGATGTTGATTGCACTGTAGATTAGATGCAAATCCGCCCTAAATCTACCGCGAGCAGATCTGAAATCGCCGGCACAATGTCGATCGGTGGATTACGAAACGGGGTAGATGTTGATTGCATCATAGATTGAAAACGGAAATTCTGCATGAATTTGCTTGATTTTGAATAATCATTACACGAGAAATAGAATCTGGGATTATATTCTCTGTTTGATTTCAAGCTAGTATCTGCATGATCATTGTACCGAAATATGCATCTGTTCTGTTCATGCAAAGCATCACACAAGAAAAAAACAGGCGCCGGCCAGAAGCCGACCATGGGTCGTCGGACCACCGGCCACACGGACACCGCCTCGAAGACCGGCCTGAAGCCGCCGCCAGCCACGCCGCTCGGCCACACCGCGCCAGCACGCGCGCACGCACAAGCAAGCGCACCTCCCGGCCGACCGCCGCGTAGGCCGCCGCCCCCGCATGGGCCGCCGACACCGCCTCGGCTATCGCCGCACCGCCCCGTATGGCGTTGCCACCGGCCTCGGCATCTTCACCCGAGCGCGCCCGCAAGGATCACCGGCGACCGTGCGCCGCCTCACCTGGCTCCGCCGGCCACCGCCGCTACTCGAGGCCCAGGTAGCCGCCCGTATGCGGCCACCTCGTCACCTCCGCTCCCGACCGCGCCGCCGGCCCGCATGCGCCTTGGCCTTCACTGCCGCTTGAAGCCGGACCGCCAGTCGCCGCCGGCCCGCAGCCCCCAAATCTCCTCCGCCTTGGCCCGCAGCCACCGGACTCGGCGCCGCGGCCCGCAGCCGCCGGCCCCACCGCCTACTCGAGCCGCCGCTTGGTTGCCCGGGCCGCGCCGCCTTGCGCCTGGCTGCCGCCCGCCGTCCGGCTCCTGGGCTTCCCGGCCGCTTGCGCCCGCACGCGCTCACCCCGTACTGCGCCCGTATGCGCACACCGTCGACCCGAGGGAGCGCGGCCCGAAGCCTCCCCCGCGCCACCCCAACAGTCCCCGCAAGGACAGGCGCCGCTCGACCGGCCGCTTGGTGGAGCCGCCGCCGGCCTCCCCACCGGCCCCGCCGCGCCCCGAACGGCGCCGCCGGCCCCGTTGCACCGTCTTCCACCCGCCGCGCGTCGCCCATAGCAGGCGCCCCCCGTGCTCCACCCGTAGCCGTGAAGCGAGCTCGCCCTTCGGCCGCACGGGACAAGCCCACCGCCGGCCCCGCATCTCGCGCCCCGCCGCTCCCAGGCCAGCAGCCTGCCGGCCTATGCGTGCCTTGCACCGCGTAGCCGCCGGCTGGGCCACCCCTGCCGCGTCGCCGCCGGCTAGCCTGCTCGCCCGAAGGGGCAGCTGTTGCGCCGCCGCCGCATAAAAATCGGGCAAGGGGAAACCCTAGGGGGAGTTAAGGTAGCGGGATGGGCCGGCTGAGGGTGGGCCGAGCAGGCCAAATAGTGGGCCAGAAAAAAAAAGGGGGATGGGCCGGTGCCGGGTATTTTGCATAAAAAGGCCTGCAAATGTTAGAATTACCAATAAGCCATCGGGTTTTACTTTCAAGTCCTGAAACTTTGCATAGAGGCTTTGATAATTCTGAAAATTACGTATAAGCCCTCAAATTTACGAACGGGTCCAGAATTTTGCAGAAAACCCCTCTGTAAATCAGAAAATTGCGCGATTTTTTTCTCTGAACTGAAATTTTGCGCATAAACCCCAGAAAGTGCAGAATTTGCTGAAATTTCATATTTTAGCATAAAAGGGCCTCGGGAATCCGAATTTTGCATCAATTTTTGCATTTGAAGCTTATTTATTTATGCCATTATTATTCCCTGTATTTTCTGTATTTATTTACTGTTTTGGTTAATTGTAATTACTGAAAATTGCTCTTAATCATTGAAAATTGCAGTAAAATTATAGAAAATGCATAGAAAATTCTGAAACATTGCGAGAACCTTTTGTACCATTTATTTACCCGTAGTGAATTATTCCATGCATGTCTACCAGCAGTAGACTTATACACATTTAGATGACTATCATCACGAACTGGGAGTTCGAGGAGCTGGCCCAGCATGGCCAAAACTATCTGACGTAGGCATTCGATGTCGAGATTGTGCTCAGAGCCAGGAAGCTCCGCGCGACTATTGGGATTGGCGGACTGAATGACGTCCAACCCACGCCTAAAGAGAATGATCAGGCACTTCATTTTCTCAAACACCACTTCTGCCTCACTCTCAAGAATGAGTACATGGTAGAGAAGAGCGCGCTAGCACTCTGGACCGCACCCAAGAAGCAGGTTCGAGAGGCTAAAGTACACCATTCTTCCTCAAGCAGAGTAGGAGTGGATCAGACTGAGGTTTGCCGACTTTAAGACGGTCGGGGAGTACAATTCTGCCTTGCACAGGATTTGTACTAGTCTTCAACTCTGTGGCAAGCAAATCACAGATGAGTAGAAGACCGAGAAAACCCTGTCCACCTTTCACCCCAATGCCGTACAATCCGCCCGCAACTATCGTCAAGACGGCTACAAGAAGTACGCCGAATTGATTGATATGATGCAGGTTGCGGAGGCTCATGACGAACTTCTCCGCAAGAATTACGTCACTCAGCCACAAGGTGCGAAAGCCATTGATGAAGAGAAGGGGAAGGAAGGGTAAGACCGCAGCCCAGAAAGGCGAATCAGATGCTCCACGAGAGAATAAGGCTAGCAAGCCAAAACGGGATGGCAAAGTGCAGCATGAAGCCCACTTCGCATCGGTTGAGGGGGAGAGTCCCGAGCAGCTATCTGCGCTAATGGAGGTTGAGACCATCCAAGCAGCAGCACCCCCTTTCGACCTAGAAGCAGCCACCGTCATGATTTCTCTTGAAGAGAATGTCACCCCGAGAGAATAACAAAAGAAGTCTGGTGCACAGAATGCATTTAGACTTTAATTGTCATTTATTTTGTGTGGAAGAATATGTTAGAATTTGCATGGATGGTACTTAAGAATCGTTATTTTCTCGTAATGGTTGGATGATATTTGAAGAATTCATTCATTTATTCAGTTTATAATGGCATGATATGTTCTGATATTGGTGTATTTTATCTATGTGTTGATTGCCTTCTCATGCATATTAATAAAATACCATATATTAGAACGCGTGTAGCGCCCTATGAAGGAAGTGTGCTTAGCTAGTAGTGGCACAACGCATACCATCTTAAGAGAGATTATATATTTTCAGTCGATTTGTAAGAGCACTGGCAGCCTTACGACAATCGCCAGAAGCGATGGATGTATAATTGGTTCAGGAAGAACCATAATGGGCACAACTTTGGTTATTGAAGAAGCCTTATTGTACCCAGAATCGACTAGAACTCTCCTAAGTTTTAAGAATATCCGCGCAAATGGTTTCCACGTTGAGACTAAAGAAGAGTACGGTACGGAATACCTGCTCATTACGAAGCGCGATGAGAATGGAATCAGAAAAACTCCCTTCACTAGAAATTAGGCTATATTATACCAACATTAAAGCGCCTGCAGCGTACACTGTTCTGAAAACAGTGTTTAGAAGCTCTTAACTCTTCTGTCTCTGGCATGACAGATTAGGCCACCCAGGTCTTAGGATGATGAGAAACATAATAAATAACTCGCATGGGCATAATATTAATGTGAAGAATTTTCCGAATCATGAAGATTTTGTGTGCCCTGCATGTGCCACCGGGAAACTAATAACTAGACCCTCCACTCTGAAAGTGAAGGATGAAGTCCCTGCATTCCTGAAACGTATCCAGGGAGACATTTGCGGTCCTATTCAGCCCATCTTAGAGTCATTTAAGAATTTTATGGTGCTCATTGACGCTTCCTCGAAGTTGTCATATGTGGGTTTTGTTGTCCACAAGGAACCTCGCCTTTGCAAAATTGATCTCGCAGATCATTCGCATCAGAAATGTGTTTCTGATCAAGTCCACCAGAATGGACAATGCCGGAGAATTTATTTCAAAGGCATTTGATGATTATTGCATGGCGATGGGAATTGCAGTTGAGCATTCGGTACCGCATGTCCATACCCAGAATGGTTTGGCAGAGGCTTTAATCAAGAGAATTAAATTTATTGCCCGATCATCTTGAAGAATTGTAATTTGCCAGCCACGTGTTGGGACACGCAGTCCTACATGTAGTGAATCTCATCAACCTTAGACCTTCGGCCTACAACATCCATTCACCTATGCAACTAGCGCAAGGGTCAGCACCGAAGATTTCCCAACATTAGGGGGAGGAAATCAACCCCTTGATGAAGAATGTCGGGAAATTACGTGGCAAGCCTGGGAATCCATGCAGATGACCCGCGCACTAGAGAAGTCCAGAAGACATTACATGGTAAGCCACAGGAATTCATGCAGATGACTCGCGCATTAGTAAAGCAAATAGAAAAGTCTAGAAGACAATAGAAGTCCAGAAGAGAAGAGAAGTCCGGAAGACAATCGATTTGCAAGAACTAGCAAATCAACTGCCTGATCACTTTAGTGATTTGAAGAGCGTGACTAAGTCGCATGTGCCTGCACGCACTGCACCGGAGAGGGTTGAAATACCAAAGAAACAGAAGGTATCCCTAATCTCGTCCAGAGGCCTCAGAAAAATAAAAAAGAGGACGAGAACTCCAGTTCCTCGAATCCTTAGTAACCGGGGACGCCTGGTGAAGAAGGATAAGAGGGATTTATCACAGCCGATCATTGAAGTCCCCAAAATAAGAAGGGGAGCCAGTTGAGACCTGGCACAAGTATGACACCTCCAGAAGAGGGCATACCGGATCTGAATATCCCCGTCGGCATGGATGTGTGCGCACACATCGGAGCCGAAAAACTAAAGAGACTTGCCACCGCAATTGAAATAAGCGATGCGCAAGGTGAAGCTCCAGAAGAAGCAATCGCTCCAGAAGTAGCAACTCATGAAGAAATAGCTATAAATTATGTGCACACGGGAGAGTCCCTGAATAGGACAACAGCTAATATCGATATCTACTTCGCAAAGAAAATTGCCTCCATTATCGATCTTGATCTCGAGCCTGCATCGCTCGCTGAATGTAAGAAAAGATCAGATTGGGAAGATTGGAAGAAGGCAATAGCAACTGAATTGCTATCTCTGAACAAAAGAGAGGTGTTTGGGCCCGTATGCCGCACGCCTCCCCATGTGCACCCCGTAGGGCACAAGTGGGTATTTGTTCGAAAGAGAAATGAAAGAAATGAAGTAGTGAGATAGAAAGCAAGGCTAGTAGCCCAAGGTTTCACTCAACGTGCTGAAGTTGATTATGAAGAAACCTACTCCCTAGTCATGAGTGGAATTACCTTTAGATACTTGATCTCGATGGCAGTTAACTTGAACTTAGAAATGAAATTGATGGATGTTGGGACTGCATACCTTTACGGTAACTTGGATTCGGAGATTTATATGAAACTCCCTGAAGGAATATCTCTCCCGAACCAAGACAGAGCAATTAAAAATCTGTATAGTGTGAAACTCAGAAAGTCACTGTATGGACTGAAACAATCTGGAAGAATGTGGTATAATCGTTTGAGCGACTTTCTCTGCAAGAAAGGCTACACGAACAATGAAGACTATTCTTGTGTGTTTATACGGCGATCCCAGAATGGATTCTGTATAATCTCTGTGTATGTAGATGATCTGAACATCATCGGGACAGCAAAAGCTATTAAAGAAGCAAGCTCCTACGTGGAGTCAGAATTTGAAATGAAAAAATTTGGGCAAGACCAAATTCTGCTTAGGCCTGCAGCTTGAGTATGTCCCTGAAGGAATCTTGGTACATCAGTCGGCCTACACCCAGAAGGTGCTAGAAAGGCTTGGTTTCGAGAAGGCATACCAATCGAAAGTACCGATGATCGGGAGGTCTTTACAGCAAAAAAAAAGATCCTTTCCGACCTAGGGAAGAGGGGGAGGAAGTCCTGGGACCGGAATCCCCATACTTGAGTGCAGTGGTAGCATTCATGTACTTAGCAAACTGCGCTAGATCGGACATTGCATTTGCCGTGTACCTGTTGGCAAGGTACAGTGCAGAGCCCACCAACAGCCATTGGCAGGGCATAAAGGACACCTTCCGATACCTCCAAGGAAGCAAAGACATTGGATTGTCTTACAGAAAGAATCAAGATTTGAACTTGATTGACTATGCAGATACTGGGTACCTGTCTAACCCGCATACCGCTAAGTCGCAAACAGGCTATGTATTTCCATGTGGTGGAACTGCAATTTCCTAGAAATCGTCTAAGCAAAGCCTTGTAGCTATTTCGACGAACCACTCAGAAATTATAGTACTGTATGAAGCCGCACGAGAGTGCGCTTGGTTCCGCTGAACGGTTCACCACATCCAGCAGTCATGTGGAATGAACATTGTGCAAACCCCCACAATTATCCATGAAGATAATGCAGCTTGCGTTGCACAAGTGTAGACGGGCTATGTAAGCATATCAACCCCAAGTTCCTCTATGCTCATGAATTGCAAAGATGAACAAGATTAAAGTACTGCACACTAAGTCATGTAGACTTGTTCACTAAGTCACTCCCCGCATCTAGCTTTGAAAGGTGCGTGCGTGGAATTGGAATGACGAGACTTAGAGAAGTGCAGAATTCAGGGGGAGAATTCTCACAAGCCCGCTAATAAATCTTGATCATAAAGATTAAGTACCCAAAAATAAAGTCCTGCAGACCAAATGAATTTGGGTGAATTGTACTCTTTTTCCCTTGACGAGTTTTCCATGAAGTTTCTCGACCAAGGTTTTTAATGAGGCAATTCGTGCATCGCAGCATCACATGTATCATGTGTTCTTTCTCCAAAATTTTTCCACTGGGTTTTTATGGAGTTTTAGTGAGGCATGAACGTGTCGGATGAGTGCCCAAGGGGGAGTGTTAAGAAACCTGGGCCTGGGCCGGCAGCCCAGGGCCCATGGTGGGCACCTCATTGTAGTCTATAAATAGAGAGCCATACCTCCTCATTATGTACACATGAATGAAAGCAATAAAGAAAGACCAGGAGTTCTCTCTATCTCTCTCTGTGTGTTCAATCTATTATTCTGTGATTCTGTGATTGATTCGTTCTTGTTCTATACAGAGGAATCGCTCGGACTGGTCGCCAGCGACGATTCCTCAAGAGTACTTACTGAATATATTGTATAAACACCACAACAAGAAACTATGGTTATAATTTATTCGATCTACGCCCACGTTCAACAATTCTATCTATTGATGGCCACTTGAGGATGCTTGTGGTGTTTATTGTACTAATCAGAGGCGTAGCCAGCCCAAAATTGCGCCTCAGACCCAGCCCGCTAAAAGAAAAGACAAAAGGAAATTGTCAATTGGGCCTACAATAAAATATAAAGGAAATTGTCAGGTGGACCTCGGGCCATTGACCCAGCGGCTCGAGGCCCAGCTTCGTCTCTGGTACTAATACCTTTGATGGTGAAAATATCTATTTCCTCTAATGCATAGAAAATATCTATCGCACATTCATTTATATTTCATGCACTTTAGTTGTATTTTTTCTCTATCATTCACTACTCACGAGGAAGTGGAAAAATACACTTGAATAAAAACATTGATAAACTTCCCTTTTATTTGTTGTGTTTTACAATAATACATACTTTTTATGTATAGTAATTTTTAATATTACAGTACATTAAAAATTACTAAAAAATATCAATAGATGAAACTTGGTCATCTTCGTACTTTAAAACATGTTAAGAGTTAAATATCCAAAAGGTTACAAACAAATGTGGCATTTAAATTTTTTGTTTGTTATTGAATGTTATATAACTTTAAATGGTCCAAGATATATGTTCACAAGAAAAAAATATTTAGTATATATAAACGAAATTTCTAATTCTTCAAGGACCCACTAAATGATAGGACCGGCCCTGGAATGGACGCGAGCGGTTCGCTGCTTGCCATTTTTTGGTTGGTTAGTGGCACACGTTAAGCCACGCCACTGTGAGCAATTGTAACAAGGACATGTGGGATATTAACATAGCATAGCAGTTTGAATCAATTAAACTTTCCATCTATAGAGAGTGGAAATTTAAGTGGAATGGAGATTGAGAGTTTTGAGGGTCCGACTCCCTCCATTTTAAACCTGGGAAGGGAGTGGGAAATTAGAGGAATTACGTCTTTAAAAAGTTAATACTTATCATTGGATGATTTACTAACTAGAAAGTAATCCCCTGTTATTTGTTGTCTCTCTTACCAAATAGAGGACTGAGACTTAACAGAGCAAACTCCCATGTCCAATTCCCCTGTAAATTATTTCCTTGGAACTCTGATCCCCTTAGCCCTTACCGATGGTTGCCAAACCGGCTGTATGAGTATGCCGTGACATCACGTGCCATTTGTGCGAAGCAGCCAACTCACATTTCGTTTTGGGCTTCTGATTTATTTTTCACTATTTAATAATTTTTTTCTATTTTTTTGGTTTTTTAAGCTTTTTGTCAGTTCTATTTTTTCCGTATTCGTTTGTACTGTCCGTGACGGGCTAACCGATTTTTTAAATTTAATTACGTTAAATAAGCCACTGTCAGCTATAATATTTTTCTGTCAGCTACAGTGATTTTTAGCCAAAAATCACTCAAAATAAGCCCTTTTGCGCAGGGCTCTCACGTGCAGGCGCGTGATCAGTGGCGGATCCAGGAAAATTTTTTGGAGGGGCTGAAGTACCTTCAGCTCGACCTCAGCCCCTTCTGCATTATACATCCATGGTTAAAAATTTAGGGGGCTCTAAGGTTGTGTTTGGTTTAGGGACAAGGTGGGATGGGATGGTCCTGTCTCTGGTTTTGGGATGGGATGATCCCATTTTTTGTTTGGTTGGGGGATAGAGTCATCATTGTTTTTTGTTTGGTTGGAAGGATAAAGTGGGATGGAATGGTCCCATCCTTTGTTTGGATGGAAGGATGAAGGTGGGACATGTGTGACATTTGAGTTTTTTTTTAAAAAAATTGAAGGCTATTGTTGATATGTTTGTACACATAAGCCTTTGAGTTTTTTTTATAAAAAAATTTAAACAAAACAGTACTTAAAAAACACAAAGAGGTGGGATGACTCTATCCCATGTGGGATGACTCCGTCCCATGAAAAAAAGAGGATTGCCTGGTCCCGGATCTACAAGGAATATTCCTAGTGGGATGTCCTTGACTCTGCTTGTCTCCCATCCAAACACCTACAAAAACGGGTCCATCCCATCCCGTCCCACCTAGTCCTTGCAACCAAACACATGGTAAGAGTCCGGTAGCGATAGGGGGCTCGAGCCCCCCGCCCCACCGCTGGATCGGCCCCTGGGGTGATGCTTGGAACCCAAGCGAGCTGCGCATCTTCAGAGTCCAGACCGAACCGACCTGATCCGGCGAGTCGGACCCAGCGCCAACACCGAGCGAGCCAGACGAGATGATGTCGCCGAAGCCCTCCGCCTCCGCCGCCGCAGACGGCGGTGGGGGTGCCTCCACCTCTCGCTCGGCCGCGACTGCGAGGTGAGGTTTTCGCGTGATCCCTTCCCCGTTTCTCCAACTCCTCACCCCCGACACGGAGGCACGGCACGAGATCTCGCTGCTGGATCGGCGTTATGCATTGTTGTTCGGTTTCCGTTTTGTTGGTTTAATCGCGTAAACACACTCACGAGGCTAGCCTGCTACGCTGTTATCTAGTTCCAGTTGTGAATTTGAGGGCGAATTCCTTGCCAAGTTGGCGACGGCTTGTGTTTTCAGTTTGTCGTTTCTTTTACTTAGATCGATTCTGCATGATTCCTTATGTTTCTACTTTCTCCACAAGATCTGCCGTAGTTGCAATTTTACTTAAAAACACACAAAATTATCACATATGCGAGATGAGCCTGTAATTTTGTAACAATCAGTGGGGCTTGTCTAGATAGTATGTGCTTAAACCTAGGTTTTCTTGAATACTTTATCCAGGATAAGCTATCCTATTCGCAGGGAGCATAAATGGTTGATTAATGTGTTGTTAAGTTAGTATATTTGTTGTTTTTCCAGATTTTTAGTAAGTTAGCAGTATTTGGTTACACAAGAGAGTGCAGGAACCAGAATACATAGAGTAATTTATCCTGATTTAGCTGAAATAAATTTCTTTTTAGAGGGAAGCTCATTGACAGTAGGACCCAACAGATATCAAAACTTTGGTAATACTCGTACTATATATAGCCTTAGTCCCATTATTACAAAGGTTACAGCAATAACGAATTCAATATACATTATATGATAGTTATCATTAGCATTTATCCTGAACTATTAGTTTGTCATCACATATTGTAGCATTTATCACTACCAAAAATGGGGTACAGGCTGATTGCTCTATAATTGCTACCTAAAATGGATGAGTTTTGTTCTTCTTCTACATAGCCATAGTTTCTATTCCTTTTGAAGTGAGTAGCACTCCATTTCCAAATCACCAAATGTTCATGAATTTGACAGAGGTGAGTTAGATCAAAATGCTAAGGTGCTCAACACTGTAGTTGTTTCTACCTGTTTCAGAATTACAAGAGCTCCATTTCCCTTATTAACGTGCTCTCGTTATAACTAGCTTTGCTTTGCAAGGATATGTGGTAGCAATTACTTAATTAGTACTATGTCTGCCTTTGTTGACTGAACTATCATGATCACCCTCGTGTAGGTCAACGCCGTTGCAAGTAATTCATATTTTGGGGAACTTCATGAGAATTTGGTCTGTGTACTCCTTATATAACTACCTATCGATTGGTGGGGATTCAATAGTTGGCTTTATCTTCAGTTGTCTTGTACCTACTTCAATCATCTTCTTGGTCTTACAGAAGCCTTGGAAAGGCCGGCCTTTGCCCAACTCACAGGTTCCACTGTGTATTCATTTTCTTGAGATTACTTTGTGTCCTATTAGGTGGTCGCTTTCTTTTCACTCAGTTTGGTTGAATGCCTTATTTCAGGTTTTTCCTACAGTTATCAATGGAGGAATCCTGGCATTATACTTTGTCTTGTGGGGGAAAGGGCTTCTTGCTTGTGGGCCACTAGTGTAAGTATACTCTTTTGTCAGCACCATGAAATTGTATACATGGCTAATTAATCTGTGGTCTAAGGATGTGGGGGAAGTATTGTGTGCAAAGAACATGCAAACCACATCATGAATCGTGAGCCATCCGATTATGTGAAAATGATCTGCATTTGTTGGATCTACATTTTGGGACACAATCGCGCTAGCTTCCCTAGGGAAGCAGACACTGCCTCACTGCTAGTGCCCCATAGATCCAGCGGTAATCTTCCCAATGTTGACTGGGTAGCTTAGGACAAGAGTTTGCATGAATGCATTTAGAGGAGGGCTTACTGCCCTAGGGAATAATCCATTCCTGAACACTTAGTTGTGAATCTTTGAGCATTTTAATTGTGCTAATAAAAGAACTTATCAACTTTGTTGCACACTTACATCTTAGCTAACTTTTAATCGTCCATTGAGTCTAGTGCTCTGCTAGCGGAGTATGCAGGTGCTGTTCTTGGAGTCCTCTCTGCTGCTTTGTATGGAAGGAAAGTTAATATATGGAAAAAGGCAAGTGCTGATTTTTTTTATAATGTAACTCAAAAGGCTTTGTTTTTGTTGTTGTCAATTTTGTTGTTTCTGTTATTTTTATTTACTGATTATACTTTATTATATACAATTGAGTCACTACACACCTGAAAGCTATCACTTTGTATGTTTTTATGGATTGCTCTCTACATATGTGGCACTCAGTGTTGGTAGAGATTTGTGTAATACTTTTAATGGAGGCCGCTTTAATATTTGGTCAATCCTTTTCTCCATCAACATGTAGGCAAGTGGGAATGTGGGATATCATTTAAATAAAACTGGGTATGTACCATCAATATGTGCACAAGTACTGTGCATTTATCAGGACAAAAGTACTATCACTGTGGAGTTATCAGGCCAAAAGTACTATCAGCTCTCTTGTTGTTACGCCATTTTGCTTGGTTGAAGGATATGCCGCTCTCATCCTTAGAAGTATACTGTAGATATGCAACTGTGGCTGATCCACATATGAGTGTGCACGTGCATGGGTATGCACACAAGCATATGTTTGCAGTTTCTTTTTCAGTAAAGTCACCTGTTCAAAATCTCATTGCAATTTTGATTTACCTCACCATGCTTTTAGGTTCTTGGTTGTAATCCTACATGACAACTGTAGAATTTCTTCTGTCATTTTCAGCTGAAGGTCTAACTTCTAAAAACATGCTCTAATACTGTTGAAGTTGCAACTATTAAGTTTCTTTGTTAGATGATGTTCATGTCTTTTTCCCTTGGTCTTGTAGATTGGTGGGCTCGCTGCTATGTTGATAGCGTATTATCTTCTATCAAATGGGTGGGCTACAAGAACGCATTCACCGCTATGTATCCTATTTCAGACATATGATTCTGAAACTTCATGATGCGCACAATTCTATATTTTTTTAGGAGCCAATACTTCCACCCAAATTTTTAGCACAGTAAGTATATCTGCCAGCAATGGTGTTAGGAGTCCTTGACTTCATACAGATAGCTTTGGGACTGAACCACTGGAGAAGGCAACACAAACTATTGGAATGAAAGAAATGGTAGTGCCAATTACTGCTGGGATCTTATCCGCTTTGAGAAGAGTGTTAGCTCGGCGTGTTTCTCTCAAGGTACTCTCATTTTCAATAAACTTATTTCAGTTGTGAAGTAAAACCTTTCTATTGTCTTTCCTTGCTGTATGCTAACAAGAGCTTTACAGGAATTAACAATCACTGTCGTTTTATTCCTCCACAGAATCAACTTAAAAGGCGACTTCATGCAATAACTATTGCTTCTGCTACATGTTTTCTTTTCCCTTTTGCAATGTGGGATACAATCCTGGTGAGTATACATTGTTTATGCCATAGTGTGTAATATTTCCTGTGGTTGAGAGGTTCTGCAAATTAGTTCTTTGATATTTAGTGATAGTTGTTTTGTTGAATGCAGGGCTCAGCATCTGACAGCATAGTTAAACTGCAGCTTCCAAGCTGGGCATACTTGAGTACTGTTTTGTGCGGGATGGTTCTTATATTCTACATTGACAATGTTGCTGAGGAAAAGTAAGGTTTTTCTCATGAAAGGAAGAAACAGATTTTTTTAATTAAAAGGAAATGTAAAAGTTGCTCAAAGGTTAAAGCCCTCCAACAGTTGTCTTGTGCTAGTGTAATTCAGTGCCCATAATTCTTTTGTTATTGTTAGTCATCTCTGACGCAACGTTGGCAGAGTAGATACTGAACTTATCCTTTATAGTATAGGCTAAGTTACCTTTCTTTGCTTTGATGCTTCTTGAGTTAGGTGTTGTTTCTGGCCTTTGTATTACACATAAGAGATGAAGTACTTTTATTTTAATTCACTGACCATTGTAGTCCATATTTATAATATGCTTACTTGATCGTTATTCACTGTCCGGCAGATTGCATCTGGTCGTCTCTTCTCCAAGGCACTTAATGGTGTCAACAGGTTGCATCATTGTTTTGGAGATATTGTACAAAATGGATTTCTCCCTTTTGGGCTTTTTACTTTGTTCCGTGATTTTGGGATTTGGTGAGTTTTTGAGGTCTCATGCTATTTATATCCATTATTGAATTCTAAATTTGCTCTATAGTATTTAAGATATTCTGCTTATGCTACTTTATGTTCTAAATATTTCATTGCTATAACTAGTGATTGTTCCCCATATATCTGTTCTTTTCTTTCATTATGATAATAAATGCTATTCCTTTGTAGGTATTTTTGAAGCAACCTCCTTGGAGCGCTCAAAGAAAAGCCCGCTAGAGGCACATGAACTGTCAAATGGAACGTTTCATAATCAATTGCCAATTTCAGCACTACCAAGCTGAAGAATATGTAACCAGGTCTGGGTGAGATGCATTTAAAACTTTTTGTGTTTCGAGTGTGAATATCCAGTTACTTCACTAGCTATCTTCTTAGGTGAGGATATGCTATGGAGTACTTTAATATTATAATAACAGGTTTTAACTTTTAAGATCGGATTGCTATGCATTGAGTGCTTATTATACAATGTTGCAGTAAAGTATTGAATTTTGCACGTGTGTCATGCCCTGACATGTTTAGCTAGTCATCCAACAAATATCACAGTACTCACTCCTTTTTTTCCTGTTCTTGTACTGCAGCTATAGCATAGGGAATTGGCCGCTGTTGCACAGCACAAATGTGTGGTTTCTATTCCTTTTTGAAGGTTTGAACCACAGAAAGTTTGGGCTTTTTTGACCTGTGAATTCGTCTTTGATCCTCCATTGATATTCATGGTGATGAAGCTCATCTCTGCAACCCTTGTAATTTATACTCATGTTCGCAGTTAATGCAATTGTGAAACATTCCTCGTCCTCGATCGCTTCTCTTGGTCAAGATGTTCTGTTTCTCAGTTGGACATGCAGCTGATTTTTAACTGTGATCGAAATGTAATCCCTCGATGTGATGATTAACATGCATGCGGACTCTTAACGGTCTTACCTTCCCTAATCCCTATATGTGAATATCTCACGACCATTTTGCCTCTGCGATCTTTTGCAGCCTCAGCACTGCAAGTCTGCAACCTACTTGTACGCCTTATATGCATCAGCCGACACGAGCTGCCTGCTGGGCACGAATGACTGTTGAGCCACTCGTGCGGGCCGGAAATGGCATAACAAAACAAACGAAGACGTCAACTGACAACTGTCATCTACATTGCCTCAGGGTCTGTTTATATTGGTTGCAGCTTTTAGCTATGATTAGAGATACAATCGGATTGGATTTGGACGAATATTGTTCATACTATATCTTAACTCATAATTTTTTTCTTGAATTTGGAGTCGGATACAAATACAAATTCAAAGTTTCAGATACAGTACAATTCGGATGGATACATGGTTTTGGATCAGAAATGGATAATATAGGCGAACAATATGTGCATACATAAAGGAATATACAATGAACCATACCACCATTACTTTAAGCCTTAAACTAGTAATAAATTCATCTATATTACTTAAGTACGATAGTCGACACGATAAATTCATACGCAAGTTCAGAAATCGATAAATTCATAAGCAAATTCAACATAAGCCAAGAGGATTGGTGGTGACTATTTAGAGTGACCTAACTATGAAGTTAGGTTAGGATTTTAATAAAATCTAGGCTGGTTAGTGTCAATGATAGTTGATGGGCTGGATCGGTTGGGGTATTAATTTGCTTGTTGGATATCCGGTTGAATAGTATCCGGTTTACCATTTACTAATGCTATTTGGTCAAATTTTAGCTCTTCCGTTTTCACTACCGAATCCGGCAACAACTATCTGGTATTGACTGAATTTAGTACCGGATACTAAATTATCTTTCCGTATTCGGTACCGGATCGGTTGGGATTAACATGTACCATTTGCACCCTAGCTGTGACTAATGTTTTTTGGCTAAAAATGAATAATAATGGTTTAAAGAAGTGGCTTTTATTAGAAGGACTAAAGCGGTAGGAAAGATGAGAGAGAGATGTGGGCATGAGATGAGAGCAAGAGGAGTGGAGTACGTGATACGTTCATGACCCCCTGTCTTATCTTCAAAGTGAGATATAAACAAGAAAAATAAAAAAAAACGTTTCAGAAACCGAATGCCCATATTGATTTCTACTCTTCCCAAACAAAAGTGCGTATAAACGTCGCTTACACAGCTTGTCTTGTCATTTCTAGCTCTTGCCGCTACGCAACCAGAAACAGCTGAGCGCGCGCAAGCTGAATCTGTCACGGCCGGCAAGAGCTGTCGCAATGACACTACGCCACGCATAAAACATCCTCTTCTGGTTCCTCCCTCCGCTCGCCGGCCGCTCCATTCTGCATGCATCCGCGGCTCGTAGAGACGTACGTGCGGCTCTAGTAATGGAGGGCTCCGTCCTCCGACGCCAAGAGCCGACATGCCTCGTTGCACCGCTCCTCGACGTCCTCCATTCGTTGTCTATTAGAACTAATCTTGTTATTGATAGTGATCGGTATTCGAGTCGTGTGTAATCGGTGTTCGAGTACTGTATGGTCGGTGTTCGAGTGCCGTATTGTAGTCGTGTGTAGTCGGTGTTCGAGTACTGTGTGGTCGATGCTCGAGTACTGGGTAGTCATGAATATAGTACTTGTATGTCAAGTACTGTGTAGTCGAAGATTCTGGAGTCGGAGAGCAGTCAGAGACTCTGAAGTAGAGTACTCGTGTGTCGAGTGTTCGTGCGTTGAGTACTAGGTAGTCGTGTATCGAGTACTCATGTGTCAAATACTAGGTAGCTAGAGTCAAGTACTCGTGTCGAGTACTTGGTAGTCGCAGTCGTGAGTCGATCTGTGCAGTGGTCGTAGCTACAGTAGTCGTAAGTCGGCAGTCGTAGCTACAATACCTGGTCGAAGAATTCGTGGTCGAGAAGCCGTGGTTGAAGTACTCATAAGTCGAGTAGGCAGCCGTGGTCGAAAACAATGTGATCAAAAACACCGTAGTCGAAGATACCATGGTCGAGAAGCCATGGTCGAATTACTCGTAAGTCAAGTAGCAGCCGTGGTCGAAGATGCCGTGGTCGAAGACACCGTGGTCGTAGCAGCCGTAGTCGAGCAAGCGCAGTGGTCATAAGTCGTCACTGGGCATTCGAGTCACGGCTGAGTGACTACATGCATGTAACAGAATTATTAGTAGCTGCATACATGTATGAAAGTATTAGTGGTGTAGTTAGTACACCATAAAGGTTTTGTAACCATTTGTTGTGTTAAGTAGTATATAAAGAAAAGAACATAGAAAAGTTGTACGTCATTATGCAGCGAAAAAACTTTGTGTGAATATTCATGTGTGTTATATCCACTGAGAGTGTGCGTTTTGATCCGTCTGGACCAACACCGCCCTCCTTGGCCTCATACGTCGCACTGCCCTGCCGTGCCCGCGCCGGCAGCATCATGTTGACATGCCGGTCATTCTCGTTCCTGCTAATGCCGACCTCTACGACGTGCCTACGATGGCCTTCCAGTTGTACTCGGACTCCGGTGGCGAGAGCAATGCCACGGGCAATCAGGAGAAGGGTGTTACGACTAGTAGCAACGCCGCGAGAAGTGGCTTTGGTTGCGAGGCATGGCGGCACAGTGGATTCGAGTTTGTGTTGGATGCGCCGGTTGTGGCGATGTGGGAAGGGTTGCGGCTCGGTTTCTATGCGGATGACGGTAAACTGGAGCGGCGTTGTCTCCTGTCAGTGGAGAGCGGAGTTGGCCCCGGTGTTGAGGTTGTGGGAACGGCAGAGCTGTTGCCTCGATGATGTTAAAGGGCAAGCCGTGGCCATGCAGCGCCGGCGGAGGCTGGTAGTGAAGGTGGTTAGATCTGCCACTGGCGCTGACCGGAGAGAAGGTTATATCACCGACACCAATGAGTGATTGTTTCTCGATCTTCCGCACGCACAAGCGTTGTTACTTAGGTTAATGAAGATTGAAAAGCAACAATATTGGGATTCACTCGCTGAAAACATTGGGCAAATTTTTGAGATGGGATTCCGAGTTTTAATCCTCTTATCGTTTATGTCTTTGATTTTATTAACCTGGTCAAAAGGGGATAACGTTACCTAGTCAAAGCCTTTTCTCTCTGCACGTGGTCCTGCCTACTAGAAGGAACTTCTTAACGTCAACTCATTCCTAACTTTTGTTGCCAAAACATGACAGTCGAATTCAACAATGATGGTCAATGACTACCTTGCTCTCTTTATACTTTACGTTGTACTATTTGCTTAATTTTTCCATATAAACTAAGTAAATAGTTAGGGACTAGGATAAAGTTATTCATATAACTTTACTTCTTAGTCATAAATTCATTCTCTTTCATTTCTTTTTTGTCTTATGAGTACTAACTACTCAACAAGATGAATCGCAGGAAAAAGGAAGAAGTCTTTCATCAACCAATGGTAAGTCTTTACAAAGTTATCATTTACAAACTACTCTAAAGAATGAGAGTTAAGTTGCATCTCCTCTATGACCTTGCGACCAAAGGGTTCAACCTCCTCGATCAAACATGCTGCCTCTGCTTCATAGCAGCCCAAGTTGTGATCAATTGGTCAAAAGTTTAGGTTTGGGTCGCAGGCCTTGAGTTTTGCTAAGGTATAGCTTATAGCGCCTTTAACTGCCTCTTGAATCAACTCGCTTGGTCGGTCTTTAGAGTAGATAGACGCTCCTCTAAAGCCTTCACTTGTAGTCTGATCATACTTGCATGAGAGGTTATGGTGTCCTCAGAAAGACCCATTTTCTCCATACCAAACCCACCGAGTAGATTGTTGAGAAGTACAATGTTGTCATGAAGGATTACCTTCATCGACTTCATTTCCTCTTGACTATGAGTCGAGACTTTTGAGAGACGCTTTATTGCGACCACAGTTTCTACAAACAGAATAGCAATGGTCAGGAAAATGCTTATCATAAGACTTGTTATTGAAATCTAGTCGAAGATAAAGCTTTTTCTTACCTGCTAGTTGAGCATCAAGCTTATCGACTTCAATTTTGTGCTCTTTTTTCAGCAGCTTCATTCTTTGGGTGGTATCTTTATTGATACGAATAAGTTTTCTAATCACTTTGGTCTTTTCTTTGACCTCAATTTGGGACTTAGTCGCTTCAGCCTCCTTTCTGTCAAAATAAAAGAGTAAGAAGAACACCAGAAAGGCAACCAAATAAATAGTCTTAAGTTCAGAACTTACTATTTATTTTCTCCTACAATGCTCTAATTGCAGAATTAGCCTTCATAATGGTTATCGATTGATTGATGTTTTCTTTCTTTAGCCGCTGTGTATCGACCCTCTCGTTGTTGAGCGCAGCAACTAAAAACTTTGTGTCGCTCTTAGACCTGCAAAGATTAAAAGCAGGCATGAAAGCCTGGTCAAGTGGTCAAAATAGAATTCAACTACATAAGCCCGAGATTTATCATTCTGTCGTCCTCTTAGAGAGTTCGGCATTTTCCTATCATAGGAGCATGAGTTGTCTATAGTATTTAGCCACAGTTGTCATGTCTTCTAACACTCTCTAAACAAAGAAAGACAGTGAGAGGTCAGAGAATACTAAGTACGAATGTCTAAGTACTTGATACTTACAATCATGCTCCCATAAGCAAATTTGGAAAGTACCCACCTGGAGTCTCCAAGTTGATTGAGCTCATCGACCTTGTTCGACCACACCCTTTTGAGACGTTCATCATCAAAAATGTTCCCCTTGTTGGTAAGATCTTTTGGGTGTCGAACTCGACTTAGAACTCGATTAGTTGAAGATCCCACTACAAATTTAGGGTTAAAGAAAGCAGAGAAGAAGTTAGGTTCTTCTTCTTCTCTGGCTACACCAGGTATTTCTACCCTGTCTTTAGCCGCTTGCATTTCTGTTGCTATGACCACTTCCATGGTCGTAGTCTTTGCAGCTTCTGTTGCTGCGATGGTCATACCCGTGACCATCATCTCCACAACACTTTTGATTGTGGACAAAGCTGCAGGGGGCTTCTCAGTAGAAGCAACCTTGAGCAGTGGAGGAGCCGAGCTACGAATCTTGAAAAGTAAGTTAGTAATAAAGAATATAGAGGTAAAATACTATGTTTATGCCTATGCTTTTCATACCTTGTTTTTGAACCCTTTATCTTGAATTTAGAAGAAACTTTTCCAGAGATTACTATCTTTGATTTCTTCTTCTCGACCATGTCTGGTTGTATGAGAACATCCTCAACCACATCTAGTCGAAGGTCTTGAGCAAGAGTAACTGCTCCTTGTCCCTCTTGTTTCTTCTGGTAGTAGAAACCAATTTGGACCACCTAGAGAGCAATCTTTTTTCGATCACAGGTTCTGTTTTTGCAGCAGTCTCCTTCACAAAAGATATGAAAATTTTTCAGTTCTCCTATTTGAGTCGGTTGATAAATCCTCGAGAAGCACCTAGTAAGTTGGTTTCAGGATCATAATAGAAGGGTACATTGATATTAAAAGTTAGTCGCTCGAATACAACAGCTTCTATCTCACTTGCCATACTTATGTCCGCAAAGAATTGCTTAATGGGGGCGCTTTGAACAGTAGGAGGAAGGATAGAAAGGGGAACAACAGCACTTGTGCTCCTCTTTTTCTTGTCAATAGCTTTTGTCAGCCAACATCTCTTGGTAGGAGAAACATTGGCTTTCTGTCTCCCCTCCGATGACCATCAGCTCGACCCCTCGGTCGTCCTGACGGTTGTTCATGCCTACTTTCTACAAGAAAGAAGAATACTATTCAGTCACTCTCTACGACTATGTAGTCCTAAAGACGAAATTGGTTTTTCTATTACCTTTACATGTTCTTTTCTTTCTTCGGGGGATACATCCAGTAGGATACGAGGAGCCTCCACCTCGAGTGGAGGAGCCTTCTCACAAATGAGCTTGACCCGGGATTTAATTTCCTCCAAATCAAGATATGTTCATGCATATGACGTGGTCAATGCGTAGTATTCAAAATCTAATTATGAGAATGAGTATGACTCTTACTTACCATTCTCGTAGTCTTTGGTTGTATCTTTAGCTCCTGAGTACATCCACATGTGATGCGCTCGTTGCTTCAAAGGGCTGATGCGATGAGTGATGAAGTTCTTTACCACATGCTAGCTGGTGCGTCCTTTGTTCCTCAACTCTTTAATGGCAGAGTTGTAGGGGCTAGGGATGGCAATTGTGCCCATTTACTCTTATACCCGTGGGTAAATACCCTAATGGAGCCGGGTATGGGATATTTTTGTTACCCATGGGTATGAAATGGGGGAACACTCTACCCATCGGGTAAACGGGCACGGGTATGGGTAAGCTCCACCCGTACCCACCCCGTCCGTTTACCCACCATATAGATTGACAGTTGGCATAGCCATAGCAATATCTCTAATTGCTATTGATTGTTATAAACTTTTGCATATCTCTAATTGCTATTGATTGTTATAAACTTTTGCATATCTCTAATTGCTATTGATTTTTATAAAAAATTTTATAGCTATTATATTTCCTAGTAACAGTTGCTGCTTATATGTACCTGTCATTAGTTCGTGGGTAAACGGGTATGCCCACAGGCGACGGGTACCCGTGGGCGATGGGTATGGGCGAGGTTCTTCACCCGTTGTCCTTCGCGGGTATGCCCATGGGTGTAAACCGAGGTCACGGGTATGGGTATAGGCGAGCACTACCCGTACCCGCCGTGCCCGATTGCCATCCCTAGTAGGGACTATCCGAGTAAGGTCCTTTGGAACCGAGTTCCAGGAAGTGTTCTTTTTAGCACCCTTCCCCAGAAAGGAAAGGTTGTCTTACTTGTCGTCTTCTAGTAGAATCACTTCTTCTTCCAGTATGGCCATGAAGATCAGGTAAACATCTGGATGTACTGCTCCGTCTTGATGTCATGGAGCTTCAGACCGCAACTCCTGGCAATTCTAGTCTGTTGCTTAATTCATAGTACTACTGAAAGAGCTCGAGGTCCACAAAAATCCTTAGATAAGCCTCACATAGGTACACAAATACGCTCAATATGGTAATCGAATTAATAACCAAGTTCACTAATTTAACCCTGAAGTATTCAAGCATAATTGTAAGAAAAGGATGAGCTGGAAGACGAAGGCCGCACTCACAGTATGCCTGGAACATCGGGATTTGCCTAATCTCCCCCGATGGCCACTTTTGTCAGGCAGCTTCGATCCATCTGATGAATTTTTGTAGAGGAATCTTCTCAGCACTCTCCAATTCCCTCAATTTCGCATTATACATCTTCGACACCAGCCAATTAATTAGATGATGGCTTTGTTATTTTCTTGACTAATTGATTTAGATTTGCATGGGATTGAAGGAAGAAGACGACTCAGTCAACGGTTGAAAGCTCGAAGCAGATTGGATTGGAAGGGGAAGTAAGGAAACTAAAAGTTACTATAAGGTAAGCTTTTATAACTGTGTGTGTTATCCGTCTCGGGAACCAAACGATTATCTCAGGAACCGATCTGATGGACAAATCGATAGAAATCGATTGGAATTCATTAATTCCTTTATTTGAGGTCCGTCTATCTTTACAACTCAAGCAAAATTACTTTATTGACCAAAATCGATTTGGTCGAAGAAAATCGAGAAGGCTTTGCTTTTGACCATCTTTTCTTCTACGACCACCCTGTGGTTATAATCTGTCTACGACCCTATTTTCTCGAGTAAGTTATTTTCACTTGAAGTTGGGGGGGCTAAATGACAAGAATATAATAATCCTTTAATTATTATGTCATTATATTACCTAAGTATGCGTCTTATCCATATGAGAGATATTCCACAAGATAATCGCTAGTCTTATTACGACTACTTTTTGGTCTTAAGTCTTTCTATGACCACTTAGTCATAAGTCTTACTGCGATTACTCCTTGGCGTAAGTCTTACTGCAACTACTCCTTGGTCGTAAGTCTTTTTACGATCACATAATAGTAAGTCTTACTGCGACTACTACTTGGTTGTAAGTCTTTCTACGACCACATAGTCATAAGTTTTACTGCGACTACTCCTGGGTCGTAAATCTTTCTATGACCACATAGTTGTTAGTCTTACTGTGACTACTCGTTTATCGTAAGTCTTTCCATAACCATGCAGTCGTAAGATATCCTACGAACACCTCGTGGTCGTAGGTCTTTCTGCAATTGACATATTATTGACTAGCTTGTTTACAATGACCTACTTCATTGTGGGGTCTTCTGACAAGGTGGTTAGAACATGCATTTATTATTAATAACCGCACACAATCTCTCTGACAACAACCATCGCAAGGCAAGCTGGCCACTATGTCTCTCTGACAGTAACTTCCGTCATATGGTTATCATCCAAAGCGTTGAGGCGTCTTTTGGTACGGTTGAACAACCACCACTTCATCGACTATATAAAGGTTGACGTCGGAGAGGAAAAGATAGAAGACATTAGAGCAAGAGATAGTGCTAGGTATTTCGCATTATTCTCGGTTGTAATTCTTTCTGAGCAATAGCTACACAGAACGTAGGGTTATTATTCTCCGAGAAGAAGGTTCGAACTTGTATAAAAATTCTCGTGTCTCTATTTTGCATGTACACACACCGAGTCTTCTAGAGTTCCCCTGAATCCAAACAAATCATATGTAAGATCGATATTAGAACATCGACAGTGCATCTCTCTCTCTCTCTCTCTCTCTCTCTATTTGAATGAGATTCCAATGTTTGAATTGGAGGCTTTATTGAGTGTTGATGACAGGCAGTTATCAGTGGATAAATAATTGGTTACATGTGTCAGTTACTAGTGGGTAAATAGTTAATTAATTATGTTAGTTCACAATCTGCACACACACACACACACACACCTGGAGACGTCTAGAGCAGATAGCCCAATATCACTACCTCTTTCATTTTTTTCCTTCTGCAAACATGTGTTGTTGTGTTGCGCCATATAACCCTCATCGACTCTTCTTCTCGACGTATACCGTGAAGAAGGGGAGTGATATCTCTAAGCCATTGCTGCCATAAAGACTAGCACAAGAGCGGTAATAAGGTTTCTAGGCAGCGCATATCTGCGCGACCACTCACTTCGTGACTTCATCGAGTCTGCATTGTTTCTTATTTTTCATTAGAGTCAACTGTAAGTCATTCGTGTGATCAATCGGTTTGTTTAAATTCTAAGTAGAATGAGTTGCCTGCTATTAGATCATTTGTTGCATCAATAGTTATTTGCGTTTTTTTGTCTCATACTAAAATCTAGAATTAAAAGATTGCTTAACAATTTTCAAGGGCCATTGATCTGTTATTGCGCCTTGCCAAATATAAGCGCAGAACCTGTACTTGGATGCAATTGACCAACCTGGCAATTTCAGACTCCTGGGTTCAGTGTACACTACAGACATTAAAATGGCGAATTTTGTAACCATCGGCCTCATTTGTAGATTAAAAAAAAACATAACTTACCAGCAAGTTAGGGGACCATCATTTTTATCACTCAATCAAAGTTTGAACCCGTGCAGCCTAATCCATCTACTAGGCTAAAGGCTAAAGCCCACTTAAGCCCATCAGGCTGCTCTCCAACTCAGCCTAGGCCCTCGTGGTCGCAGGCCTCACAGGCATACTATGGGCCAAATATGACGGGAACAAATCTCCAATCTTCGCTCGCTGCCTCACAAATCAGCCTTCATCGGTTGGTGACTCACGTCCTGCTCGATTTTTTTTAAAAAAAAATCACGTCCTGCCCGCGTCATGCATGGAAAGCAAATCTGGTGGTGAACGATCAATCCCATGCTTGCAAGCATACATCGCCGACACAAATCGCTTTGCTTCACCGTCAATACACCACGATCTCACCGCGTTATTACACATCAAGTCACTGTAAGTAGCGCCTAGCGGAGTTTTGAGTCCTATCGTACTCGCACGCTGCCACAGGTCACAGCAGCGGTCGGCATACAGGCGTCATGGCGCGGGAAGAAGAGGCCATTTCCGTGTCATTTTACCGCGTTATCCCATACCAAAGTAAGCAGCTAGCTTCACCGTACGGCAGGCGTCAGAGCAGAGGTCGGCAGAGCCGCCAAGTCTCCGGCCGCGACAGCGAAACGCGCGCGCGGGGCCGTGACCGTGAGACGGTGAGAGGCGCCGGGGAGCGACCGCTCGCGCACGGACATTAGAAAATCGGTTCACCCTTACCACGGAAGAGTAACGCGAAAGCTAGCGTTCTTTTCGGTTTTTAAAAATTACTTTTCAGCTTTTAAACGAAGTATTTTTTTAGATAGAATCTACTAGTTAATTATAGTATATTAGTTGAATGTCCGTAGGTTGCTACATATTTTTAAAATTTATCATACTATATGTTTTAAAACTCATGGATGGTAAAATTTTTTAGAATATGCATATAAACATGTTCTAAAAATTTTTAAATTCGTCAAGTAAGTCGGAAACCGTCGATCACACATCGTAGTCATAAATCGGAAAACATCGACCACACCTTCGGAAGCCATCGACCATTGTGCATGATTGTAAATCGGGAGCGGTCAACCATCACTGGTGGTTGTAAGTTGACAGTGGTCGACGATCAATCGTGGTCCTAAATCGGGAGCCTTTGACAATGGCTCGTGGTCGTACATCGGAAACTGATGACCATCGCTCATGGTTGTAAGTCGGAAGCCATCGAGGATACCTTGTGGTCGTAAGTCGGAACACATCGACCAGCGCTCGTAGTCGTAAGTCGGAAGACATCGACTACACCTCGTGGTCGTAAGTCCAAACACATCGACCAGTGTTAATGGTCGTAAATTAGAAGCCGTCGATCACACCTCATGGTCGAAAGTTAGAAGCTATCGACCATCGCGCATAATCATAGGTTGGGATCGGTCGACCATCGCTGGTGGTTGTACATTGGCAGGTTTCTGGTGCACTTGTGCCCTATCGCCCGACTGTCGGTGCCACCTGCTCGGCCCCGACTTCGACCACGGTCCCTATTTCAACCACTGCCCCTTCGACTTTGACCACTGCCCCCTTCAACCACTATCCTCTTCGACCATGGCGCCTTTTGACCATGGCGCTGAGGAGGAGGAGGCGCGGCACGAGGGTTCAGGGGAGAAGGACGCGGCGGTTGCAGGAGGTGGTGGTGAGGCGGCGGTGGGCAAATGCGTTAGGGAGGCGGCGACGAGGGGATGCGACGCTGCTGGGGGAAGTTGGGGGACTACGACCAGATGTTGTCGTACTAGGAAGGAATTGGTGTCGGCGCTGAGGAGGAGGAGGCGTGGTACGAGGGTTCGGGGGAGAGAAGGAGGCGGCGGTTGCAGGAGGTGGAGTGGTTGCGGGAGGCGGAGGATGTGGGGGAAGAGAAGAGGAGGAGCGCGGCCCACGCGTAGGCCTGGCCTTTTCTATGAGGGGCGGAAGAACTATCTACATGTGGATCTAGATGGCTGATATTTGATCGGACGACTGAGAAGAGAGGAGGGAGAACGAAACGACGACCACCAACTCATATTTTTGTAATAGTAAAGATATTGTACCGACTTCATTTATATCGGTAAAAACCGTACGTAAGTTTCTGTTACTCTGTAATCTCTTGCACGAACAACCCAAAAGCCACAAACCGCAGCCAAAAACAATAAGCTTCAGCCAAAAAGAATAGGCCCTACATTTGAAGCGATGGTTTTCAAGAATCGGATTTTTTTGGCACCTTTTCAACTCGTATTAATAAAAATAACTATATATATGTGAGAATGACAAAAATAATATTTTTGCCGTCCGTAAATGGATGGCAGCACCATGCAGGTGACACGTGGTGCCTGTTGTCCGGCCATCAGGCGGCCACGCCTGCTGCCTGGGCATCAGACGACAAGTGTCCTGCTGCCCCACCAAAAAACGTAGGTAATTAAGCCGATTAATTAGCCTACTTAATTACCTACCTAAATTCATAATTTATATGTTATATTTATTTGAATTTTTAAATATAGCAAATGAGCTAAAAAAATTACAAAATTTTACATGCAACCTTCTGACATAATATTCTTCATTGTGTAATTTTTTGACAGTTTTATCCACTCTGAGTGTTGTTCAAAAATTCGTATGATTTTGAGATTTGTAAGAGTTGTTACATATAGCAAACAAGTTTCAAAAATTACAAAATTTTACGTGAAGCCTCCCAACATAGTCGACCTAATTGTGTAATTTTTGAAAATTTTATGTACGTTAAATTTACAATGTTAGTTTATGTTAATTTAATCGTAATTAGCGATATGTGATGCTCAGGCATCTTTTGGAATACGTGACTTTTGTCCTTTGCACATACGTCGACCCATTCCTCCAATCTTTCCTTTTTTGATGTGTCCTTTGCACAATTGTTACTCTATCCGTGTCATCCCCCCTCGCGTGCTCCCTCGTCCTCACTGATGTCGTTATGTCCATGCCATCCACTCTTGGCCGCTCCCTCGTCTCTACATTTGTCGGTGTTACCATATCGTCCCCCTCGCCAAAGTGCTGTATGTTGACAATGAGTCCTTAATTTGTAGGGTGAGCACACCGGATTCCCTTTTTATTTGGCCATAAATACAAATCTCTTACAGTTGGTCATCGGTCATCTCCGTCGCTCATCGCAAAAGCTCATTCTCACGGTTGTCGCTCCAAATTAAGAGTTCATAGCTAATTATTTTAAGAAGCCATTGTATATCTCATTAAGGACGTGGCAGGAGGATGCGGTAGTGCTGATTGCTTCTCCCGAAAAGATATATAATTTTTTTATCACATGCTTTCGACGTTATTCTCGTAGTCCTAGTTAATTAGTGTTATTTAGTTAGTCGTAATTAATTTAGTTTTGTATTATGAAGTAAATAGGTCATAGTAATTTAGTCATAGTTTTTACTATTTTTGTGTATGTATGATACCCATAATTTGTTATTGTATGATAGTGTGTAATTACATAGTCGTAATTACTGTAGTGGTAATTAGTTAGGGTTAAGTAATGAGTTAGTGCTGAATAATTAAGTGCTAAGGACGACGGTAATGAATCACTCATAATTTTTTCGGATGGGTAATCAAATTGTTAGTAATTAATGAATTATTCGCATGTAGTTACATGCATGTAATCACTAAATTGCATGCTGCTTGTCATCATTTTTTGTTGTAATGCTTACTGCGAATCTAGTTGTTGTGGCTTCAGATAGTCGTACACATGGAACACTTGATAATGTTCTATGGCGATGGTCTTGTACGTGCTGGATCCGATAGGTTGGACCTATCGACATGCTAATACAAGGTGCTTCAGGCCGAGGGCTTGGCGTCATGAATATTCATGATCTACGAAGCTGCATCCAGAAGGAGTTCACCACAGAGTTAATGGCGATAAAACTTGCGATCGAGGTCAGCCCAGTGCACTCACTGTGAAAGGTTCGTATTTATGGCTGAGTGAAAAGGGAATCTAGTGCGCTCACCCCGTAAATTAAGAACTCCTTATCGATGCGCAGTACTTTGGGTGGGGGGATGACATGGTACCACTAACAAATGTGGAGACGAGGGAGTGGGCGAGGGTAGACGGCACGGACATAATGACATCAGTGCAGATGAGGGAGCGCACGAGGGGACACGACATGGACAGAGTAATAATTGTGCGAACTGTAGAATATAATGTGAAACTGGAACACGGTGAAATAGCAAATGAACCAGTAGTTCTTTCATTGATCATTGATATGTATTTATACATACCGTACGGACGCCATGGAAGTAAGAGGAGATAACCACCCCATGGAGCCGTTGGTTCGGGTGAAGAAGAAAGGTGGAATACAGACGGTTCAGTGGATGAGATCATCTGTGTAACTTCTCAAGTCGTAACACTCCCCCTTGATCGAATCCATCTTTGAGATCAATGAATAGTATTAATCCTCCAAAAAATCCTGTAGGGTAAAAACGAGGAGAATCTGATAGAGTAGATATGCCATGAAAAACTCCTTTAAAACCCAGTGGGAAAATTTTAAGGAGAAAAATGATATGGCATATATTTGATTATATCTCCTAAAAAACCCCTGTGGGGAAAAGAGATATATTTATAATTACGTTGTCATATTGTCTCATTAAAAACCTTGATGAGAAACCTTAGAGGGAAAACTCATAAAGGAAAAGAGTACAATTATTGAACGGGTTAAGTTTTAGGAGATTTCTCCCCCTGATATCTGCAAATCACGTAGTCTTCGTATACCAATTCCATGAACACATTTTTGGAATATGGAAGTAGGTAACGACTTGGTGAATAAGTCTGTGAGATTATCACAAGACTTAGTTTGCAGAATATTAATTTCCCCACTCTCTTGTAATTCATGTGGGTAAAATAATTTAGGTGCAATATGTTTTGTGATATTGCTCTTTATGTAACCCGTTTGCATTTGAACAACGCAAGCAGCATTATCTTCGTAGATAATGGTAGGTGATACGATAGCACCTATACCACATGATTGTTGTATGTGGTTAATCATTCTACGAAGCCATGCACATTCACGTGATGCTTCATATAATGCAATTATTTCAGAATGATTAGTGGATGTAGCCACTAGAGTCTGTTTCGAAGACTTCCAAGAGATGGCTGTTCCACCATGTAAAAATACAAAGCCTGTTTGAGATCTGGCATTATGGGGATCTGATAAATAGCCAGCATCTGTATATCCTATTAAATCCACATTGTTATTCTTCTGAAAGAATAGACCGAGATCTTTAGTGCCTTGAAGATATCTAAGGATATTCTTCACTCCTACCCAATGTCTTTTGGTTGGAGCAGCGCTATATCTAGCAAGTAGATTTACTGCAAATGCAATATCCGGCCGGGTGCAATTTGCAAGGTACATAAGCGCTCCTATGGCACTGAGATATGGAACCTCGGGTCCCAATAACTCTTCATTATCATCTTGGGGTCTAAATGGATCTTTATCCCTGTCTAGAGATCGAACAACCATGGGGGTATTCGATGGATATGCTTTGTCCATATTGAATTTCTCCAATATTTTCTGGACATAGGCTGATTGATGCACTAAAATGCCTGAATGAAGGTGCTCAAGTTGTATTCCTAAGCAAAATTTGGTTTTACCCAAATCCTTCATTTCAAATTCTATCTTTAGATGATTGCATGCCTCATCAGTATCTTGTGGGTTGCCGATGATATTTAAATCATCGACATACACTGATATGATACAAAATCCTGTTTGGGACTTTTTGATGAAAACACATGGACAATCATCATTGTTAGTGTATCCCTTCTGCAAAAGGAACTCACTAAGTCGGTTATACCACATTCTTCCCGACTGCTTTAAGCCATAGAGTGACTTTTGAAGCTTTACACAATACATGTTGCGATTTACGTTTGGATTCGGTATAGAGATTCCATCAGGGACCTTCATGTATATGTCCGAATCAAGTGACCCATATAGATATGCAGTCACTACGTCCATCAACTGCATAGATAGACGATTTTGAACAGCCAGAGATATAAGATATCGGAATGTTATTCCACTCATAACTGGAGAATATGTTTCATTGAAATCAATGCCGGGTCTCTGCGTGAACCCTTGTGCTACAAGCCTCGCTTTATGTCTCACCAGCTCATTGTTCTCATTCCGTTTCCGGACGAAAACCCATTTGAATCCCACAGGAAAGATTCCTCGAGGTGTAGGTATTGCATGAGTGAATACCTCTCTTTTAGTGAGCGAGGTTATCTCTGCTTGAATTGCATCTTTCCATTGATTCCAGTCCGAGCGCTTTCTGCACTCTGCCATGGTCTTAGGATCTGGATCATTTTGGATGATTTCTGCAATTGCTTCAGAGAAATAGATGTCGACAATTGTAGACTTTCTGTCATATGATTCTCCAGATTCAATATAGTTGATGGAAATTTCAAGCACCCCTTGTGATGTATCATTATTTCCCAAAATGATTGCATCAGGGCGATCCGATGTCCCAACATCGATAATTGAGTGCACTGTTGATGTGGGATGTGAAGGTTGAACCTCCACAGGGTGTTTCTCAACGTGAGGTTGAGTTGCATTTACTGGGTTAGAAGAATTGTTCTTCCTTTTCCTTTGCTTGCTAGAAGCTGCATCTGTGGAAATAGCCGTACTTCTCCCCCTCTTACTTAGGAGTTGAGTAGTTTTATTTGGTACCTCTACTCTTTCCGGCACATTTCTCGCAGGATTATAGGATTTTGTAACACCCTTATAATCAGTAAATGCATCTGGCATGTTATTTGCAATGTGTTGCAAATTAATGATCTTCTGAACTTGGAGTTCAGTTTCAGAAGTACGTGGATCAGAGTTGGAGATGTCTATGGCATCCCAATTGATTTCCGGGCATTTATTGTGGTTTTCAATTCCTCCCCCTAATGCCGGGAAATGATTTTCATTGAAGATACAATCAGCGTACCGGGCAGTGAATAGATCCCCTGTAAGGGGTTCCAAGTATTTAATGATCGACGAAGATTGATATCCCACGTAGATCCCCAATTTCCTGTGTGGGCCCATAGATGTACGCTGCGGTGGGGAGATCGATACGTATGTAGCGCAACCGAACTTCCGCAGATGGGAAATATTAGGTGTATTTCCACGTACTAGTTGCAACGGGGAGGTTGCATGATATGCAGTTGGACGCAATTGAATCAAGTCAGCAGCGTGTAAGACTGCGTGACCCCAACATGATGTTGGTAGATTGCAATTCTGTAGTAAATGTCTTGCAATAAGTTTCACTCTCTTAATGAGAGACTCTGCCAACCCATTTTGAGTATGAACATATGGGACCGAGTGCTGAACTTGAATTCCTAAAGCCATGCAATAATCATTGAAGGCACGTGAGGAAAATTCAGCAGCATTATCCATTCGGATTGATCGGATTTGATGTTCAGGATATTGTGCTTTAAGTTTGATAACTTGTGCAACAATTTTAGCAAATGCATGGCTCCGTGTGGAAAGTAGACACACATGAGACCATCGTGTAGATGCGTCTATTAGAACCATGAAATACCTGAACGGCCCAGACAATGGTTGAATGGGACCACATATGTCACCTTGAATGCGTTCAAGGAACTTTAGAGGTTCGGCATGAATTTTGAGGTAAGAGGGCCTCAAAATTAATTTCCCAGTGGCACATGCGGTGCACATAAAATCTGAGGATTGGGGAAATTTTGCATCACTTAAAGTGTGACCAACAGAATTGTTTATAATTTTCCTCATCATCCCTATTCCAGGATGGCCAAGGCGATCATGCCAAGTTTGGAATGCGTTAACATTCTGGAAAATTACTTTGTAAGCAACATGTGGTACGGGGTTGATGTATGTGTAGTACAATCCAGACGGGAGTGAGGGAAACTTTTCAAGTGTCTCTTTGCCATATCCGTGATCTTTTGTTATGAGAAGAAACTCCTCATTGTTGTCCTCATGAGTTTCAACATGATACCCATTCTTACGGATATCTCTATAACTCAAGAGGGTACGAGTTGAATCGGGATACAAGAGTGCATCCTCAATTGTTATCGATGTACCCATAGGGAGCATAATAGTGGCCCGACCTGTGCCAACTATTACTGCATCGCGTCCAGCGATTGTTAAAACATTTCCTTTGTTCTTTGCGAGAGTTTGGAAATATTTTATCTCCCTGAGTATAGAGTTAGTAGTACCGCTATCCACTAGGCACATTTCCTCATCCATCAGATCGACTCCCGTACAATCTTCTGTTCGTGTTTTTGTTCTCTGTTGTATGTGTTTGGATGGCAGAGCGTGCTGATAACGTGTAGAATATAATGTGAAACTGGAACACGGTGAAATAGCAAATGAACCAGTAGTTCTTTCATTGATCATTGATATGTATTTATACATGCCGTACGGACGCCATGGAAGTAAGAGGAGATAACCACCCCATGGAGCCGTTGGTTCGGGTGAAGAAGAAAGGTGGAATACAGACGGTTCAGTGGATGAGATCATCTGTGTAACTTCTCAAGTCGTAACACGAACGACGTAGCGGAAGACAGAGGTCACGCACCGCAAAAGATGCCTGAGCATCGTATATCACTAATTATGATTAAATTAACACGAATTATCATGGCAAATTCAAACTACATAAAGTTCCCAAAAAATACACAACTATATCGACTGTGTTGGGAGGCTTCACATAAAATTTTATAATTTTTGGAGCTTGTTTGCTATATGTAGCAACTCCTACAAATATCAAAATCATATGAATTTTTGAGCAAAATTCAGAGCGGATAAAATTGTCAAAATAATTACAAAATGAAGTATGTTGCGCATAAAAATATTTGAAAATTCGAATAAATATGACATATAAATTATGAATTTAATTAGGAGGCTTAATTACCTACCGTCTTGTGGTGGGCTGTCTGGCGGCCGAGCGGCAGGCACGGCCGTTCGGTGGCCACCATGTGTCACCTACAGGGCACTGCCGCCCAGTGGTCGGGCGGTAGAAACACTATATTTGTTATTCTCGTGTGTATACGGTTATCTTTGCAAATACAAATTAAAAAGGTGCTATATATGCCAAAAACTCGAAGAATCAGGGTGGCGCACGACTCCTATACATATACACTTCGCGTGGCTAGCTACAACAAGGCTCCTAACGGCCTAGTGTTCTCTGTTTTATTCTATGTTGTCGATAACGATCTTGTGTATGCTTCGCGTGGCTACACTACAACAAGGCTCTTGACAGTCCGGTGTTTTCTATTTAATTCCACATCGTAGATAATATATTGATTTTGTGCTACACGATGCTTTACTGACCTCCTCATAAATCAGATTAATCCAGCCTCAGCTCTAATATCACTTGTTACACTCTAATGCCTCCTTTTATATGCAGCAGCTATCGGGTCAGATCGGAGTTGGTGAGATATGACACGAGCATATATGGTATCAAGAATGAGGAAGATAAATCTCGTAGAGAACCAAAATAACGACATTAAAGCAATCATGATGAGAGAAAAATTTGATGAAACCAACCGTAAATTCCTTAAGCATAACTTCAAAAGAATACAAATGGATTGTCGACAACCTAATATCTAATCTTCTCGTGCATCTCTACCTTTGGATGAGTGGCTTTTCTTTATTTTGATACTTGGTTTATTGGGTTCTTCATGACTATCCCTCATGAATTTTATATAGTTCTCCTCCAAAGTAGAGTTGAAATCTTGTTTAAAATATAGAATTTATACTTCTATTAAAATTTATCTAAGACTTTTTATATCACACTTTTCCAAATTCTAAGAGAGTACCGTATAAATCACATCAACGCCCTCCCTACCGAAGAGTAACGGGAAAGCTAGCATATGCTATGACTACGTTTGAAGCAACGTTATTCAAAGAATTATGGGGGGCACGATCTCCTGTCCATATACACTTCACGTGGCTATACTACAACAAGGCTTCTCACAGCACAGTGTTGTTGATTCTCCTATCTATTAAAGTATAAGTAAATTGTTCGTCTTTTCGATGTTGTTGATTATCCTATTTATTGAAGTATAAGTGAATTGACTACCTTCCTCATCATCTTAAGCTTTTGGTTGAACAGGCTTCTAAACTGAAGCTTTTGGTTGACAGGCTTCTAAGTTGATGAGAAAAGACAGTCAATTCACTTATACTTCAACACTCTTCATCATGTGTAGCCTCCTACAGACCTAAGATGTGGAATAAAGTGGGCTACAATTATTTGTTTTTAATTGTGCTAGTCAAGTCTTGAACTCAAACCATTTGACTCTGATACCATATTGAGTTCCATGCACCAGTCATTCACCCAAAAGTTTAAGCTAATGAGAAAAAGATGAACAATTCACTTATACTTCAATACTATCATCAGATGTCATCGTCGTCTCTCGATGTGCTTCTAACTTGCCACCATGCTCACTCGTTCCTAACTTAGGCCTTTTCTTTTCAGTTTCTAAAAGCTTTTTTTTTTGCTTTTCTACAATAACTAGCTTTCAAATGAAGTGTTTTTTAAGGCGGAGTGTACAAGTTGATTATAGTGTTTAGACAGGCAATGCTCAAGAGAGGTTACTTTCAAAGTAATGCTGACCATACACTATTCTATAAGCACACAATGGGAAAGGTAGCAATTCTGATAGTATATGTGGATGATATTTTGATCATTGGAGGTGATTCTAATGAAATTTCATATCTAAAGCATCATCTTGCACAAGTTTGAAGTGAAGGATTTGGGACACTTAAGGTATTTTCTTGGTATTGAGGTCTCTTGAGGGCCTAAGGGTATCTTTCTCTCTCAACGAAAGTATGTATTGGATTTGTTGAAGGAGATAGGCATGCTTGCATCTCGCCCTATAGCCACACCTATTGAACAAAATCATCGCCTGAACGGTAATACAGGGACACCAGTGGACCGGGAACACTATCAGAGGTTAGTTGGAAGGCTTATATATCTTTCTCACACACGACCAGATATTACCTTTGAAGTGAGTGTGGTCAGCCAGTTTATGCATGATCCTAGATCAACCCACATGGAAGCTGTGTATAGGATATTGTGCTACCTCAAAAGTTGCCCAGGAAAAAGTCTTTTATATACCCTCCAAAGGAACTTACAAATTGAATGTTATACTGATGCTGATTGGGCTAGCTCTTTGGATGATCGGTGATCGACATTAGGATATTGCACATTTGTTGGAGGTAACTTGGTTTCATGGAGGAGTAAGAAACAAAGTGTAGTGGCTCATTCTACTGCAAAGGCTAAGTTCCAATCTATGGCTCATGGTGTGTGTGAGCTATTGTGATGGAAAATCTTGTTGACAAAACTAAAGGTGTTCAAGTGCAAGCCACTGATGTTGTACTGTGACAACAAAGTAGCTATCGACATTGCTAATAATCCTATACAGCATGATCGAACCAAACATGTCAAAATTGATTGTCATTTTATTAAGGAAAAGCTTGATAGAGGGATAATTTGTCTACCATATATGAATTTAGCTAGTTGAGTGGCTGATGTTCTCACAAAAGTACTGCCGGAAAAACCATTTTCTATATTTTGTAGCAAGATAGGTCTATACGATGTTTTGCCACATCTTGAACGGGAGTGTTGATGTGTCACTTTGTAATTTAGGCAAATACATAGAGACTTAAATGTACAATATGAAGACCATTATAGTGGGAATACAGAGAGAGCTGGATTGAGAGATCCAAAAATTTTCCTAATGTTTCGTCTCCTCTTCTCAGCCCTAAATCCCAAAATATCCTAAAATCACCAAGTAAATCAACACTGGGAGATACACGAGGTGATTACGAGCTTGGATAGTTTCTACAAGGAGCTTGGCCTGTCACACCAAATCATGAACGTCATGTCTGGCGCTCTGAACGATGCTGCGGCCAAGAAGTACGATCTAGAAGTGTGGTTCCTGGCATCAAGAATCTACAGGGAACTGGTGTCCTACTCGAACTGCCTGGACTACCAAGCGAGGAGGCTTGGAATAGGCTTTGGCCAAAGAAGGAACGGTGAGCAGGCCAGGCCGTTCGTCCATATGCTCAACTCCACATTGATTGCCACCGAGAGGGCGCTCTGCTGCATTATGGAGAACTACCAAGAGGAGGATGGTGTTCAGATCTAAATCAAAAGGAAATAATGCTGCTTGAGACTGCCAGCGTCGATTGTTGCTTAGCATCTTCGCAAGAGTCATGCACTAGCACAGGTATTAGATTGAACCAAGGAATCAAGCAAAAAAGAGAGAATGGGAGCTCGATGGGTTCCATGAATTGTTCTATCCTATCTGTTAAAGTACAACACTGAATTAATCACCGTTGTTGTCAAAAGAGCCATTCAAGTGTCAGTTATTGCTTTCTATCTCCACAATAGAGATAGAATAGAACTGAAATAAGATGTGATCAATGTTAGAGACATAATCAAACTCAAGTGATGTTGAAGAAACAGAAAAAATCGTAACAGTGCCCATGGGGTACAAACGTATGGCAGGCTTGCACGCTGCGTTCCTCACCATGTCGCAAGAGCACAAGCGGCTGATGTTCGGCTAGATCATCGGGGCGAGCGATGACTCCAGCGGCCAGCCCGCGCTCTGTATGGCGACGCAGACCAAGGAGCAGCACATTCGCCGCAACAAGGTCACCAGCAACATTTGCACTGCCCGTGCAATACACGCACTCCACCCGCTCACCAAATTGCTGAGTAGCGATAAAGATGATAAGATATGAGTGTTTGTGATATGGTGGATTAGTGACCACTAATACAACTAAATTTTGTGATAGCTGTTAAAGTTGTATAGCAATTATAATTGTATTCTTATCTAATATCTAGCTGCGTAATTACGCGAGCATTTTGCCTAGTTAGATAAAAAATAAATATGCTAAAAATTGTAAAAAAAAATCATATCCTTAATTTGGTAGACTCTGATTAAGATTAATCTGCAACAACATTAGTTTTTGTCTCGCAAAAAACCATTAGTTTTTGCCCCGCTCGTTTCGGCTTCAGCTTCTGGCTTCTGACTTATTTTTCACTATTCATAAATTTCGTCTTTTTCTGAACTTTTGGCTTTTTTTGAGCTTTTTTGCCGATTCTTTTTTCGTATTCGTTTGCGTTGTCCGTGATGAGCTAGCATAGTTTTTATTTTTAAATTTTTTAAAATTTAATTACGCCAAATAAGCCATCTTTAGCTACCGTGAAATTTCAGCCGCTACAGTATAATTTCAGCCATAAGCTACAGCTTTTCAGCCCAACTGAGCAGGGTCTCAAGAGATAAAAAAAGATAAAAAAGATTCCTAAATCATAGAAACAACTCCCATCAAGATATATACTCAAAGTCAATTGTTGAGTTGTGAAAAATTAGGAGTTTATGTACTACTAGACTGTACTGTGCAATTGCACCAGCTAGACAATATAATCGAATTTATTAATAACTTATTGTCTAAAATGACACATTTTGTAACCTTAGAATAAAGAAATAGACGGATCATATCCGAGTCATCATAAATTCATAACCACCGTATGTTCTCTTCGTCCTCTGTTCGGCAAACATCACAAGTCACACACAGGTACAGCAGAGGTCGGCTGAGAATCTGAGCAAAACAGTCTCTTCCCGCCGTGACCGCGACCGGGAAGAGCACAGCTCATCAGGCGCTGTTCCCACCATTAATGTCAAAAAGGATCGGTCGGTTCCCCGAGAGAGTAACGAGAAAGTGTATAGCCGGCGACGCTCTCGTTCTTGCGTGGCCTCCCGCCTTAATTTCTCCCATCAACAGTCGCCGTCACGATCACGCCAGAGAGAGAGAGCCGCGCGTCTCTGTTCTCCTCTCGGTCTTGGTCGTGGCTCCAAGTCCCCGGCCACCCACCGACGCCACCATGCCCCGGTCACATCGTTTAGAATTCGGGGCTCGTCGCGCGCCTTGCAAGATAAGAATATGGCTGTGGATGTGGACGTGATGGTCGGCAGGCCGGGTAGGGCAGGGATAACTGTCGGCGTTGCGAGCAGCAGAAATACGAGACCGGCAAAACGTAATGTCATGCGACGTTCGTCGCCGCGGTTAATGACTTCATGGCGTCAGGGTGGTTAATGCAGCGCATCGTCTCCTCCCTGCGTGTCGAGCTCTCTGTCCTGGCAGCAATGGGCGTTGCTATGTCGTGGCATGGGTAATGGGTCTGCTGCATCTGTCAAGGTAAGGGATTGCTAGAGTCTAATCTTGTTTAAGTTTCTGTTTTCTTGCCGTATCCGAGTTGCAGTCCATGTACACGAATACGTACGAGTGTGAGTCTGAGTTGGTTAATTGGTGTTCGACTTCTAGTCGTGTTACCAGCTTTAAAAGGCTTTGTGGGGTGCAGAACGAGAGAGAGAGAGAGACGTGAGATTGTAAGGAGTTGAAGCAAGCAGCTGAAAATTGAAGAGAAATAAAAGAGTAGAAAGAGAGCAAAGTATTTGTGTGGTGCGCTATTGTCTCAGCAATTGTTTTTTTGGTGCTTGTCTTCCGGCCGTTACGCGACGAGCACGTCACCAGACGAGGCTTGGGCAGAAGTTGTGCTTCGCATACAAGAGCAGAGGTGATGTTGGTGTTGCACGTCTTTTGTGTACATGAGCAGCAACACGTTCAGGTCACAGTGAAGGATTTGGAGAAAATTGTAACAAGTGGTATCAGAGCATGGGTGACAAGGCGAAGGCTCAGGGTAGGCTAATCTCCCTCCAGTACCCTCTCCTGACGATCGAGAACTACCCGGTGTGGGCAATGAAGATAAATGCGAACATACGTGCCCAAGGAGTCTAGGGCACAGTCTAGGCCCTCATCTACCAGGTGGTGCCAGACGCGATGATGTATCAACTCATCGGCAAGGAGACGGCACGTGAAGCGTGGGAGACGCTTCAGACGATGCACGAAGGAGTTGATCGTGTCAAGGAGGTGCGGCTCCAGAATTTGCGGAGTGAGTTTGATAATTTGAAGATGGAAGAGACCCAGTTGGTGGACGAGTTCGCCGGCAAGCTGAGTTCATTGTACAATCAGATTAACTCTCTTGGCGATAAGATGGAGGAATCTGTGGCGGTAAAGAAGTACCTGCGCGTGCTTCTGGAGAAGTACATACTTATTGTCACAACACTTATGTACTCCCCTAATCTGGAAAAGAAGAAGATAGAGGAGATCACCGGATCTCTCAAGACGCATGAGGAGTTACTGAAGGGGTTTCAATCGCGCAAGGAGCAAGGATCTCGCAACAAACAGGTGTTGCTACTAAGGGGAGATCTGAGAGACGGTTGTGGCTCTTCATACAACTGCGGGAGGTGGTGCGGTCAAGGTGGACAGATTGGTCGAGGCGGTAGGGGTGGCCATGGAGACAAGGCTGGGCAAAGCGGTGGTGAAAGATCATATGATTTGTCACATGTCAAGTGCTTTGAATATAACGAATACATGCACTACGCGATAAGATGCCACAGCAATAAAAAAAATGCTTCAACTGTAACGAGCTTGAGCACTTTGCTTTGGATTGCAAGAGCAAGAAGAAGGACGGGGAGGTGAACCTTGCCAAAGACGAAGAAGAAGATGACGGAGAGCTAGTACTTCTCTCCTCATATGTTGAAAAGGAGTCAGTCATGGTGAAACTAAATGAGGAGAACATAGTTCCAAAACTACGTACGAAGGAAACCATAATTACACGGATCAATGGTATTTGGATAATGGAGCAAGCAACCATATGACGGGAGATCGCTCCATATTTCACAAGCTCGATGAGATGGTTTGGGGCAATGTCAAGTTTGGCGACGGCTCCACGGTGGAGATAAAGGGCAAAGGGGTGATGATGCTGCAATGCAGGAACGGGGATAAGAAGTTGTTGACAGGAATCTATTATATACCAAGTCTATGCAACAATATACTAAGTCTCGGGCAGATGACGGAGAGAGGATGCAAGGTGGTACTGGAGGATGAGTTCTTGCGAGTGTATGACAAGAACAAAGATTTGTTGATGAAGGCAAAGAGATATCCAAATCGGTTGTACAAGATTCCTTTGAAAACTTGTAAACATGTTTTGGTGGAGATAGGTACAGATGGACAAGGTGTAGAAGCAGCAAGGGGCAAGCCTGGCGCACAAGAATTCGTAACGAGGAAGGAGACCGAGTCGGTAAAGAAGCAAGACGAGGCAGAAGGCATGGTCGTAACTAAGAACGACCCCGAAGGAGCATGCAATGATCGTAGCGAGCGGCGCAAGAGGTGCGCACATGCATACAACCAACTCTGAAGGAGCACATGCGGGCAGAGAGAAGCGGAGCGACGGCTCGGGTGGTCGGCACAGACCACATGCAGCAGGCATGGTTGTGGCCAGCAGGGGCTCGGGAGGAGCTCTTATGCGTGCAGCAGAAGGAAGTTGTAGATGGGTCCCGAAGTGGCGGAAGGAAGCATAGCGTGGAGGACGGTGGTCGAAAGCAATGACACACAACAGTGAGAGGAGGTGCTCGTGGAGGAAGCAGGAGCATGTGCTCCAGCCCAGGAAGGCATGCAAGAAAGAAGCAGCAGCAAGAGAGAAGGTCGACGTGATCAAAGATCAAGAAACAAGATTAAGGAAGTGATTGTTAGAGTCTAATCTTGTTTAAGTTTCTGTTTTCTTGCCGTATCCGAGTTGCAATCCATGTACACGAATACGTACGAGTGTGAGTCTGAGTCGGTTAATTGGTGTTCAACTTCTAGTCGTGTTACCAGCTTTAAAAGGCTTTGTGGAGTACAGAACGTGTGAGACAGAGGGAGACGTGAGATTGTAAGGAGCTGAAGCAAGCAGCGGAAAATTGAAAAGAAATAAAAGAGTAGAAAGAGAGCAAAGTATTTGTGTGGTGCGCTATTGTTTGAGCAATTGTTTTTTGGTGCTTGTCTTCCAGCCGTTACGCGGCGAGCATATCACAAGACGAGGCCTGGGCAGAAGTTGTGCTTCGCATACAGGAGCAGAGGTGCTGTTGGTATTGCTCGTCTTTCGTGTACAGGAGCAGCAACGTGTTCAGGTCACAGCGAAGGATTTGAAGAAAATTGTTATAGGTCTGCTGCATCTGTCAAGGTAAGGGATCAGTAACTAGATTGGCCAGCAAACTTTCTAAAGTTAATTGGTTCCGTTCTTTCAACTTATTACTTTTTCAAGCAAACAAACGAGATTGCTACTGTTTCGAATTAGATTATTAGGACTATCTTTTCGAAGTGAGTTAACAGCATCCAATTTGTTCGTATAAGTGTTTACGCTAGAACTAAAACCTATCGGTCGCAACCATAAGCTATTAGCAGTAGCCGAAAAGGATGAAGAAAAGTTTCAACTCTTAGAGTCCAAACTGTTTCAATTGGAACAGAATAGTCCCTGATCTAAGGATTGCACATTTGCCAGTACATCATTGTGGCTTGTTTCTTACGGAGTAAGTTGTAGCGCAAAGAGTGCAAAAACCAAAAGAGCAGAGTTTAATAGTAGTACACACTGGCAGTATATATAGTACATTGTTGATCAGTCTTGGGCCCAGTGGCGGAGGACTCGATAGGGCAAGGTCTGGCGTGCGCCAGACCTTGATGCGGGCGGCGGGAGGCGGGCGGCGGGCGGCGCGGGAGGCGTGCGGCGGGAGGCGGGGCGGGGGCGGGCGGCGGGGGGAGGCGGGCGGCGGGAGGCGGGCGGCGCGGGAGGCCGGCGGGAGGCGGGAGGCCGGAGGCAGGAGGCGGGAGGCGGGCGGCGCGGGAGGCCGGCGGGAGGCGGGAGGCCGGAGGCGGGCGGCGGGAGGTGGGCGGCGCGGGAGGCCGGCGGGAGGCGGGCGGGAGGCGGGAGGCCGGAGGCGGGCGGCGCGGGAGGCGGGAGGCCGGAGGCGGGAGGCCGGCGGGCGGCCGGGCGGCGGGCGATCCGCCCCACCTCATTTTTTTCCCCGTCCTTCCGCCACTGCTTGGGCCTTTTGTATGGGAAAAGGGGGGATCAAAACATCATTGCATTTCAGAATGCATGAGCATATAGCAAAACCTGCAACCTAACTAAAAGACAAATTTCAGTGCACCCATGTGTATACATGATTCCAAATACTCCTACATATACTACTAAAAAAGACCAGGCTGGATCAGAAATTCTTTAGCGAGAAAGGAGAGCACTAACACATCATTGATCTTAGGAGAAGCATCTAGGCACTAACTATGCAAGCTAGTGTAGTAGCTAATCATCTACCCGGTCTTAATGCGTACACAACACATGGGAGCAAAGCTGAATTCTTGTCCAGCCGAAATGGCTCTTGGAAATCATTAGAGCATGGCTGATCTACCAGGAGAACAAGCGCCTAATTAAAATCATCAGCTGTTTGTTCCGATTTGCTCCATGCATGCACCTCGACTAAGTACTAGCCCAAGTGGGAATACATCTAGTGCAGCCGTAGGGAAGAGAGAATCAGAGATCATGCTCCAAGGACACCTTTTTGGCATTACATAATTAGCATGTGAAGTGGACTTCTTTATGTATGGCAAGAAAGTACATGGCATATCCATGAAGAACGCATGGAACGGAGACCGTAAAGGAGGAATGTGTTTGGCCCAAAGCAAGAACAAGCCAAAGATTAGGAGCGCTAGCGCTTAGTTGTTCGTTTTGCTTCTGCATAAACATAATGCAGATGTGAAGAGACAAGGCCAATTCAGCTTGAATCTAGCCAGAAACGTCAGATTGTAACAAGCCAACGAGAAGGGGCTGGGTTTGGCAGTACTACTGGTAGGTGTGAGACAATTAGACAGGGCCTGGTCCATGGTTGAGCTCGAGGAGAACAACCAAACACAGGGCTATAACTTGTATATTGTTACGATGCTGGATCTGGCCAAGTACATGCACAGACACGCGCAGCTGGAGAAGCCTCCCCTCGAGCGTCAAAAGGAAGGCAGGCAGGCTCTCATGCTTGGCCCCTCTCAATGATGGCCTTCGCCGTCTCGAGGGCCCTAGAGACCGGCAACCGCAACAACTACCAAGGCAGGCAGGTGCATGCAGCTCCCCTCCTCTCAAGTCTGAACCCCTCCTCTCCTCAGCGTTTAGCACCACCAGAGGCGACAACGGCTGAGCGATAAGATAATGCGACCGTCATTGTTCATGTGGGCGCTTTCGGGGCTCTCGTTGTCTCTGCCCCCCTGTACTTGTCCTGCATCCTTTTGCGTGCCTCCCTTCTCTGGTCAACCGTGCATGCACGGTGTAGGTAGCAGCTACGAGTAGTTGCATTGCATGCTCTCTCATTCCTGCGTTGTGCCGTAGATTAGCTCGTTTAGCTTGCTAGGACTAGGAGGGTGTCGTAGTACACGTGCAGCCTTGTTTTCTGTAAAAGGACCTTTTCTTTCTTTCTTTCTTTCCAGAAGTTTGTTTGGGATGCCCTTTTGATTACCAGTGCCTCTAGTCTAGAGTAGCCTGTAACAGCGTTCTTTTGGTTTTAACTGTGGTTTAGTAATTTAATAAAAAAGCCGGTTGAAAAGTCGAAACGAACAGAGTAAAAAGCGGCCGGCCTATTTGCACGCTGAGCAAGAGCAGGCAGGCATCTGATGAGATGGCATCCTGACAAGGCAGGGGTATTTTAGTTGCTAGACACTGGGATTAGTTGTTGCATTGGTAAACATGAAAGAAACAGCTTGACTACTCCGGAGAATAATACTGGTACAATATGGTGCCACATCCTAATCAAGCGCAGGCGAGCGGCATCAGGTGCACCTGACATGAGGGAAGCAGAGAGCTGCAGTTAGGGCCTGTTTGGGAGAGCTCAACCAGCTCCAGATCCACCTGGATCCACCGTGGAGCAGCTCCACCGTGGATCTGGGATTCGTCAAAGTATTTGGTACAACTCCACCTCCCTCTCTATCTCACTTCCACCTGGCCCCACGCGTCAGTGGAGAGCTCCATTCTTCTTCCTCCCGCTGAGATGCATGCGCGCAGAGGAGGAGGCGGAGCGGCGGCTGGGGGGCGGGCGCGGCCGGCCGGGGGCGGCGCGGCGGCTGGCCGTGGGCGGGCACGGCGCGCGGCAGAGGAGGAGGCGGAGCGGCGGCGCCGGCCCGGGAGAAGGCGGGGGAGGCGGCGCCGGCGCGGGGGGAGGCGGACGCGGGGAGGCGGCGCCGGCGCGGAAGGAGGCGGCGCGGCAGAGGAGGAGGCGGAGCACGGCGCGCGGCTGGGCGGCCAAGGGGTGGGCGCGGTGGAGGGTTGGAGACGGCGCGGCGGAGAGGACGGCACAGCACGGGAAGAGACGGGAAATAAAAGATCGAACCGTTTTTTTGTGTGTAATCAGTGGCATGGTGGGTAATTTTCCCCAACTCCACCAACTTGAGTTTGGTGGAGCACCCCTTGAGGTGCTCCATGGATTTGGTGGATCTGGAGCCAGATCCATGGTTTTGGTGGAGCAGATCCACGGTGGAGCTGCTGGAGCTGGAGGTGTTTGGCTTGGAAAAGTGAATCCGAATCTGTTTTTCGTGGATCTGGAGCTGGTGGAGCTCTCCCAAACAGGCCCTTAGCACTCGCAACCCACACAAGCCACAGGAGGAGATCGAGCTCACTCAACGTCGCAGCCCAGAACCAGGTGTGGCTGCAGAGAAGAATAATAATGGGAACAAGCGAAACAGCGTCACTACATCAGTGGCAGCAGCCAGCCGATAGACGTGTAATGGTTGGTGACGAGGTGTTAAAAATGAGCGCGTTGCAGGAGCTAAATGTGGATGAACATTGGATTGGTAGTAGCGATAAGGGGCGAGGCAGCAGGACAAGTTTTTTTGTCCGAGAGGGAGGCACAAACACACAGGGAAGCGGCGAACCAATGAACCGCAGCAACGCGAGGCCGGCAGCCAAAAAACCAGAAAAATGCCTGTATACTGGGTCGTACAGACACGAGTTTTTTGCTATTATGGTACCCTCTAAGTTGGGCTTCGACGAAACGGTATCTATGTCGTGGGCTTCTCTAAAATAGTACTCTTGTACTTAAGGCTTCTCTCAAATAGTATTCTCAGGGATTTTAACTCAAATAATTTGATTTTCGAATTTATACTCCCCCAATTGACTGAACTACGCCGACTGGCCGATCGGAATACTCGGCGCAGCGCCGTCAACGCCAGGCGAGAGCGCGGCAAGGATCGCACGGGAGTGCGCGCACCCTAGGCCACGGACGATCGCACGCCAGCCAGGGACGGTCACACGTCGACAGGGGCAACTGGACCACGTACGTCGGCATGCATTCTACTTTGCAGCACGGTTTGGATTTGACAAAGAGGCCAGGTAATGATTCCACGTACGTCGGCATACAAAATGAGCAGGGGCAGTTCAGTCAATTGGGGGAGTACAAATTCGAAAATCAAATTATTTGAGTTAAAATCCCTGAGAATACTATTTGAGAGAAGTCTTAAGTACAAGAGTACTATTTTAGAGAAGCCCATGACGTAGATACCGTTTCGTCGAAACCCAACTTAGAGGGTACCATAATAGCAAAAAACTCTACAGACACACTGAGGAAAATGTAAAGGAAAAAAATGGGTAAGAAAATATAAGAAGGGAGAGCAGGGCACACGTCTAGGCTCGAACTGTCTTCCTAGCTGGCACAACAAGAACACCAGCTCACGCGTCCAGCACAAACCCTGCCCCTAATCACACACTAAGCATGGCATTTACAATCCAATCAGCCTCTCCACGCACCAGCCGGAATATTTAGAAGAATCCATCACTGCATCAACAAGGAAGCAACTTGACCACCGGGCTAAACTTGGCAGAATTAAACGATCAAATTCCAGATGATGAACAGCAAAAGAAGCATAGCAAATGTAATGGTCAAAGGCACAGGTTCAGAGATGCCAAAGCATGCACCCATGATATGGAGACAAGGAAGGGCAAGAAATGGCTGAACAGGAGGAAACCCGGGGTCCAGAATAGTGTTCAAAATTTGAACAAGGTGGACTAGATTACAGTGTATGCAGTGGTGGCTAGCTAGGAAAAGGATGAGCCGGAAAAAGAAAAAAAAAGAGAAGAGAAGAAGCCCCTCGTCAGTCCAGGGAGAGAATTCATAGGCCCTGCAAAACTTAACAGTTCTCCTCTGTCAAAGTTTTTCTATCGCTGTAGGTGTAGCACCCTGTGGCCCCCACCGACCCGTGTCTGATGAGCCGCCGGGCCCCCCAAAATCGGCGGCCTATCGAAAGATTTTGAACCCAAAAGCTCGCACGGCTGCTCAGCCCACCATGCCACGACATCGCCTCCTCCGCGCTGCTAGTTGATGCTCCTCTTCGGCGTCGTCGTGGCCGCCGAGGAACTGCCGCATCGCGGCGAGGCCAGGCCCGCGCACGTCGCGCTCCCACGCGGCGGCTTCGGCGGCGCGGCCGGCGCTGGCCAGCCGCGCGAGGACGGTGCCCGTGGCGTCGAGGCGCCGGACGGGCCAGCCCCAGCTGTCGGCCATGCGGCGGATCTTGCCGACCTGCGCCGCCGCGAGCACCCGCGTGTTGGCCTTGATCTCGTCCACCGCCGCGCGGAGGCTCTTGCGCCCCGCGAAGTAGTCGCCGAGCTCCGGCACGCCGATGGCCTTGCCCAGTCCGGCGTGCGAGGCCCGCTCCGAGGCCGACGTCGTCGCGAAGTATTCTCGGAGCTCCTTGACCATGCCCTCGCCCACCATGTCGTCCACGCGCCGGTCGAGGTAGTCGTCGAGTACCGCCTCGTCGACGTCGACCCAGAGGAGGCAGCACGGGAACCTGAGCGCTGGCCGGTACCCGGCCGCCGCAGCGGCGAACGGGTCGGGGGGAGCGGCGTCGAAGCGGTCGGCGAGGAGGGCGTGGATTAGCGAGTTGGACCCGCCGGCCACCACCGGCACGCGCCCGCGCGCCGCGATGGATGCCGCGGCGGCGGCGGCGAGCGATCGGAACGACGACGTGAGCAGCTCCCCGGCGTCGGCGCGGACAGCGCCGAGGAGGTGGTGCGGGACGCCGCGGCGGTCGGCGAGCTGCACCTTGTTGGTGGTGACGTCGAGGCCGGCGTAGAGCTGGATCTTGTCGGCGTTCACCACCTCGCCGCCGAGCGCCTGGGCCGCGTCGATGGACAGCTTCGTCTTGCCCGTGCCCGTTGCCCCCACGATCACCACCAGCCTCGTGGCCCCCCACTCCGCCTCCACCTTGTTGCCGCTACCGCTACAGCAGCAACAACGACCATCCCTGGCTCTGCTTCTCCTGTCCATTCTCGCACTGAGCCATCGCGGCCGCTTCTGAGAGCCGCCTTCCCTGCTGACGCCAGCGACGGCCGCGGCCGCCATCGGTGAGCGGACGACGGTGCCGATCTTGCCGACGAGACTGCTCATATAGCTAGCCGGCCCAATCCCCCACCCCAGTCACCTCACCACACCAGCACCGGCCGTACGATACGACACACGGACGGGGCTCGCTTTATATAAGCAGAAAGTTGCAGCAGCTAAAAGCTTCAGCTTCTTGCACCTGCGCCGTTTACCATTATCACAACCAGTACTAAAGTAGTACTCCTAGTTTTCTCTTGCTCAAGTCGGAGAGCCACTGGAGGGAACACTCACGCATGCGCTGCTTGTTGCTTCGGAGCCGGGCTTGCAGCCTTGCACGCCTGGTGTTGTCTTGTGCTGGGCGCCTGCTCTGTTTGTGCTCTGTCTCTCTCTGGCCTACGAGTGCTGCGACACTGCCATTCGCAATTCACAGGGGCAATCCGTGCTGGGTCGCATGGATATATATATATATATATATATATATATATATATATATATATATATATATATATATATATATATATATACACACACACACACACTCAGGAGGTACTTGCTCATCCTGAATCTAACTCTGACCGCGAGTCCACTGGGCTCCGGCCCCGTTTCTGATCTAGTCGTAACTAACCATCCGCCTTGCTTGATCACTTGCGTCGCGTCGCGTTGCCTGCACTGCATCCCCTGTCTCGGTTTCTCCCCGCGGCCTAAAAGCTGATCGCTCCAGGGAATAAGGAGGAGTGGCCTTAAAATAAGCCGCTCATGTCTCTCGTCTCGTGGAAGAGAGCCTTCCACGCCGTCAGGACTGCGGCCGCTCGCGAAACGAGCGGTGTGTCCGCCGTGCGCCTCACTCGCTGGCAGGACTGGCAGAGCACGCACAACCTGCAGTGCAGAGTCGGGATGAAAAGTGGATATGTCCGCTCATTTCGACTTTAACTTCTAACTTATTTTCACTATTTATAAATTTTATCTTTTTCTAAACTTTTGGTTTTTTAGCTTTTTTGCCGGTTCTTTTTTCCAGTATTCGTTTGCATTGTCTGTGATGAGCTAGCATATATTTTTTTCTATTTTTAAATCTTAATTACGTCAAATAAGTCATCTTCAGCTACAGTGAAATTTCAGCCGCCACAGTGTAATTTTAGTCATAAGCCACAGCTTTTCAACCTAACCGAGCGGGGCCTTAATTATCATATTTAGTAAAATATGAATATAATATATATTTTTTTATCCGATTAATATTTTCTATCGTATTCGTATTTAAATGCACATAAAAAAGTATAGATACAAATATGACATAGACTTTTACCATCCGAAAAGTTATTTTATCCTGATTATCCGTATTCGTATTTGACAAAACAATATGCATATTTTATTACAATACGACTAATTAGTTGGACAAGTTTTTTAATTGAGTGTGAATTCATATTTCTTTAGGTGAAGTAAATGAATTAGAATGATTAAGCGTGATTGTACGAGGATAAATTATCACTAATGTCTTCATACTGCAAAAGTTATGATGATATCTAGATCCGATCGAATTGAGTAGATATTCTATTCAAATTCATATCCGATATTTGTTTGGTCCGTATTCGTATCTGACATTTGTTCGATTTGTATTCGAATATATATATATATATATATATATATATATATATATATATATATATATATATATATATATATATATATATATATATATATATATATATATAGAGGACGAGTGTTTCATGCACCATGGTGCCTAGGCACCAATATCAATACCCGTTGATTTGCTTCGAGATTCGCAACGTTTGATGTGGATATCTTCATATACCCATAAAAAAGTATATTTGAGATATCAAACTCCGAAAAAATTTAAATTCAACTTCAGTTTAATTAGTTTGAACTATTTTTATGGTATATACTCACTGTAGTTGCATTGAACTCAAAAATAGTTCAAACTAGTTTGAACTGAGTTCAAAACTAACTTACCATAAATATATCAAGGGTATAAAATATTTTCATACCCAAATTCAAAAAAATTATCAATCATACACGTGTATCGGATGTTGGTGCCTAGGCACCATGGTGCATTACGTAATTTTCCTATATAGGACGAGTGTTTCATGCACCATGGTGCCTAGGCACCAATATCAATACCCGTTGATTTGCTTCGAGATTCGCAATGTTTGATGTGGGTATCTTCATATACCCATAAAAAAATATATTTGAGATGTCAAACTCCGAAAAAATTTAAATTCAACTTCAGTTTAATTAGTTTCAACTATTTTTATGGTATATACTCACTGCAGTTGCATTGAACTCAAAAGTAGTTCAAACTAATTTGAACTGAGTTCAAAACTTACTTACCATAAATATATCAAGAGTATAAAATATTTTCATACCCAAACTCAAAAAAATTATCAATCATACACATGTATCGGATGTTGGTGCCTAGGCACCATGGTGCCTTATGTAATTTTCCTTATATATATGTGTGTGTGTGTGTGTGTGTGTGTGTGTGTGTGTGTGTGGGGATGCGAATATGGTTTGGACACTATCCGATTCGTATTCGATTCATTTTCACCCCTAATACAAAGCATAGGCACGATTGGTTTTAGCCCGGTTTGGCAAGTTGCCATGGCTGATCCATTCCATCCACTTGTTGGTCCTTCCCTCGCTGTCCAGTCGGCTTGGCTCAGGTCAGGTTACATATGTTTTGACTCGCCTTTTTCCGAGGTGTCTCCACTGTTGCCTCGGCTGCCCATGAAATAGCGCACTGTCGGGTAAAGATTAATGGGAAATATCACAGCTCATGAGGATGATCCCCAAAAACTTCGCTTCTTTGCTAATTTATATTGTAGTATGTTTATAAAATTTAATAAAATTATAATATTATAAAAATACTTTCGAGATAGATCTACATATATAATCTTTATATATCCAATATAAATATTTTTAAAGATATTGATAACTAAAGTTTTAAAATTTTGACTGTAAGTATCTTAAAATGACAATATTTATAACCGGAGGGAGTATGTCCATCATAATTGTGGTAAACTCGAAAAAAAACAACTGCTTGAGAAAATACGGCACATTTAAGGTTAAACTTGGCAAAGGCAGGCATCAGAGCAGGCACCTACACATACTTGGAAGATATCTACACATACTAGGAAGATATTGTGCGCTACGCTGCGTTGGTTATGAGATGGTTTGTTTGGCAAAGATAAAGGAGCGAAGTTTGGGAATCACATGTAACATAGATAACAATCCGACAACAAACATATAATTAAAATCACATATAAATTTTACCCGTGGACGGAGTCGGTGAGCGCTGGGAGCCCTCATGTAAATCATTCACCATGACGTTTAGAGCCTATTCAAAGGAAAATAAGCAGTCAATTCAAGCTTTTGCACCTTAACATAGTTCAACACATCAAATAATTACATAGGAGCAAATGGATCTAGGAATGGAGATAAGCAACAATTGTTCAGCAAATTGATCTACGATGATGTCCTATATGGAGGTCGTAAGTTACGGAGCTGATAAGCCACCTCATCATAGCAGATATATCTATTTCTTCGAAGCTTCTAATGGCAGATGTAGCGAATATGATGAGGTTCGAAGTCAACTATAAGAAGGTATGGCGGGCGAAACAGAAGGTGCTGTAGCGTATGTTTGGGACGTATGAGGAGGCGTATGATCTGGTCTCAAAAATGTTGCATCAAATTGCAGAATTAAACCCAGACACCTACATTAACAGGCAGGTGAGGGTTCATCCTGCGCAGGGCCCAAATTGTTTTATTCTTGACAGAGTGTTCTGGGCCTTCTGTCAGGTGATAGAAGGGTTCAGGTGGTGCCGTCCAGTGCTAACGATAGACGGGACGTTCCTATCCAGCAAGTACAAGGGTACTATCCTCACCGCAGTTGCAGCTCATACAAATGACCAGTTACTCTCACTGGCATTTGCAATTGTGGAGAATGAGAATACCGATAGTTGGCTTTGGTTTCTTGCCAATGTGAAGTAAGCCATAGTGCAAAATCGATCCGAAGTGTGTGTTATCTCGGACCGCAATGCAGGCTTGCTGTCTGCATTGCGAACGATGCAGAATGGGACGCAGCCCCCCTTCCAGTGAAATGATCTGAAGAACCGTTGGTGCATAAGGCATCTTGCAGCGAACTTCCACAGAAGGTTCCATAGTAAGGACCTAATGGAGATGTTCAAGAAGCTATGTATGCAGAACCAGAAGCGGAAGTTCGAGACCTTGTGGAGGCATCTTGATCAGGAGGCTAGCAAGCATGTGCTGCGACCCGACCAGACTGAAGCTGGGGCCGTGAAGGGAGGCTCCACAAGAGTTGGGGAGTTCATACAATGGGTTCAGTCAAACGCACATGTGTCCCGTGTCATTCCCATGTTTATTATGAAGTCTATTTTAATTACCAATATAAAATCTCCTCATCTTTTCACATTCATTTTTCCACGTAGTCAATATCACTTTCCTTCCTTTCGTCCAATTGTGCGTATCCCAGTTATCCTCAAAAAAAATTTCATTGAATTTCTTCCAATAAAACAACATAACATGGTCATAAAATGTTATTGCGAGTTGAACATATTTTACGGTCACCAATGTACGAAAATCACAAATAGATCAATCATTACTTCATACAAATTTCGTTCGTACTCTACCAAACAAAATTCTTAATTATCGTAATTACAAAGAAAAGTTACACAAACAGGTAAACAAGACTATACATAAAATTCATATTTTTCAAATATCATTTTGTATATCCAAAAATAATTATATTCTAAATATAACTCTATAAATACATATAAATTCTATACCCTAAATTAAATATACAGAGCAAACCCCAAAAAAAAACCTAAGCAGACATGCGCTCGGGTAGCGCACGACCGGCTCGCTACAGGGGAGTCGTGCGGTGCCTGACCGCACGATCGTGCTACGGTGCAGTCGTGCAGTCAGGCACCGCATGACCGGCCACGTGTCGCCACCACATGGTCTCGCGGTCGGAACGGGGGCCAGAAATGGAATTTGTGTGCTTAGGAGGCTAAAATTGGAATTTTCGGGATCTACAGTGCTAGAAACGTCCAAAATTCTTTAAAAAAAAGAAGAGGATGAATCCATGTGAATAATTATTTTTCCAAGAAACCTGATCTGTGTTCTATTAAAAACAAATGACGAAGTTAAGGGTGATAGGCTCATAGTTGTAGTAAATCTGCAATTTAATACGCATGGCAGTCATGTACAGACTGCATTTTCTGCCTAGATAGTAAAGAGAACCTGTAGTTAGTCAACATGCACCTGCTTGTTAAGATGCTCCTCGTTTACTTCAAGCACTCGTTTCACCCTTCTCTTCAAGGAAGCATTCATTTCAGACTTGATATGTCAAAAGAAATACTGGATTAGCACTTCACTTCTCTTACACCTAAGAAGGCATCAAATTCATGCTTTTTTGAGAAAAAGAAGAATAATATTAAAGTTGCTTTGGAAAAAAGAACATATAGATATTATCAGTCATAGATGACTTAAACGTTAGGTAGATTAAGTTAGAAGTTGAAGCGGATGGATACTTTTCAAGTTGGCCTGAAAACTATTAGCGACCATGCTTGAACTTCTCAGCTAGTCAATGGAATGACAAGCAATTTCCTGTGTATTCTCCCTATGACAGAAACTTTTTGTTCTGACCTGTAAAAAGAGGCAGATAAAATAGTTTTCTATGCATTTCTTTTATCATTCAAGAACCGAGCAGCAGACTAATAGTCGTAGAACCCTAAACCCTAAAGTACAGTTCCATACGTTCGGATATGCAAAATGTACTTGAAGGAAAGAACACCCCAAATATGGTAGAAGAAAGCATGGTATGACGTAGCTGTACTGGAGCAATCACTGTTAACAAACAGACATAAGGCAATGGATATGTTGGATCTTAGATATCATGACAAATAAATAAGCATAGGCAAATAACAACTACGAAACGATCTAAATCTCCATCGATTTATCAATGAGCAACACGAAAATAGGTAACATCCTGAAACTAATGGCCTTATAATTAATGGAAAGAACAACCCAAATATGGTATAAGAAAGCATGGTATGATGTAGCTGTCCTAGAGCAATCGCTGTTAACAAATAGACATATTTATATAGAGATTGTTATGGCCATATCCTGCAGGAAGCATACATGATCCGTTATCGGTATAAGTGCATACACACATAATTTTACACGCTAAACGCAACATTTCACAATGCAATGCAGTGCCAGACAGCAAGACCGATTAACCGCATGTACTATGCCTCTCCAAGAACGATAAATAGGTACAACCGAGAAGGAGAGTGAACTCAAATGACACCCACTCTAGCAGTGGCGAAGTCAGGAATAAGATTGAGGGTGGACTGAACTATTTATAAGTCTAAATTAAGTTGACACAAAATTAGTCTTTTACTCTTATAAAATTTCAAATTTATATAGAAATTATAAATTGGATGGAGACGAATAATGAAAAATATAGAAATAGAAAGTAGATACCTCGATAATAGAAAGCGCCATGAATACAAAGTAGCGATAAGTCACCTATATATAACACATATCAAAATTAGTGATATAATAGAAAATTATGAATGACAATGAAAATTTAGATCATATGAAACATACCAGAATTAAGTTAATTTAAATCATGAGATAATAGAAACAAAAAGCGGCATCTTTTTCTACACTCTATCCAATGTTCTTATCATTTTCACGGCGGAGAGCTCGATGATAGCGGTGCCTTCGGGGCACGTGTAAGACCACATCATCGCGGAACGGCGACGGAGGGAGAAAATCAACTAGAGCTTCATTGAGCTCTCCAACGTCATCTCTGGATTTAAGAAGGTTCATATATATTTCACTTTCTTTCTTCTTTTTTTCTTTAATTGATTATCTCTTCTTTAATTTTATGATTTTCACTACTCCTCCTCTTTAATTTTATAATTTACATATATTATTTCACTTTTTTTTCTTTTTTTGATTGATTGATTAGCTCTTTTTTTATTTTATGATTTCCACTTCTTCTCCTCCACCTCCTCATCGTCTTCTTTAATTTAATACTTATTGTTAACTTTCCTATCAAGGTGAGTTAGTTTCTCTTTGGATTTATTAATCTCTCTCTTTCTCTCTCTATTTTTACTGTGTATAAAATTGTCACCGGGAGATGTGAGGCTCAAGCCTCACTAAGCACCCCGGTGACTATGCCCCTGCACTCTAGTATTGGAAGCAAACAATCACCCCCATCTCTATCACACCAATCGACCACAACAGGGATTCGAGGTAAAAATCAATATTGCTAGCAGGACGACGATTACCTAAACAAGATAATGTAGCTAAACAACGACCTGAACTAAGCAATTGAATGCAAAAGTTTCTTCTTATCAAATTAGCTGCTCCTGCTAGGCCTGCAGCAGCCGTCGGCGCAGAGGATTCCCAATTATCTCTATGAACTGGTTGCTCAAAGACTACAGGGTCAATCCCATTTCTGAAACCAATGACAGTGACAACAAAACAACTTAGCGGAAGCACTGCAGAAGGTCATATGACTCAGATATTAAATAGCAAAAAGGTTCAACATATTGAGGCAAGATTAAAATGAGAACTCCTGTAGTAGCATGCAATTTATACGAGCACAAACCGCTTAGTCTATGAAGAACTTCAATTGCTTGATTAGCTGTGCATCCTTCATTTGCATCCAAAATAAATGAGCAATCTGGATGGACAAGCCGTATAGCCTTCAGAACTTCTATATCTGAGTTCAAGTTTCTCCCTACTTTGAGCTTTTGGGTTTCATTTGGGGTCACAATTGGAATCTAAATTCAGAAATAGCTGAAATTAACAATTCTGATAAAGGCAGTCCTAAGCTTACTGGAATCACTGTAGAGGATGTTGAGATAACCATACCGTGTTGCCTGTTGTCACATTATCTGATGCTCCTCCAAATAATCTCCACAGAGTGACTTGAATGCCATTAGCAACTGCATCAATCAGTGCTATCTCCACTCCTGCTCTAGCCTTCATTGGAACAGAAAAAAAAAACTCACATTAAAGCACAACAAATCTTGTATCTAAACAGCAGTGAAATACTTGTGTAGTCATTAAAAAAAATTCAGAATCATATGATAATCCATGTCAGCTCCTTACATCTACATTTCACCAAATTCCAACAAAATTAATTAGAACATTTATTTGATATCGCAGGCTTTGTAGCTCATACTTGCTTTATCAGCGATATGCTTCAAGGCAAATATTAATGAACTCACACTTTCCATGCCAGGAAACGCTAGCATTAGAGGGGACAATGCCAGCACGGCGACGAAGTCTCGAGGGCCACACCAGCTCGGGACCAAGGGAGTGGTCGATGTCGGCACAGCCGAGGCGGCGGCGTTGCTCAGTTGGAGGAGGGATGCCAGCGTTGGCAGAGGTCACCAACATGGTAAATCGAGCCTGGCGACGCTGTGGACAGCGGCGGCGTGAGTAAGGGGAATATGAAGGAGAAACCAGACGAATTAGAGGGGAGTTGGAGGAGATGGCCGGCGGCGTAAGGGGCCACCGGATGAAGTAGATTGGCATCGGCAGCGACACCTAGTGAAGGGAAAGGGAGAGAGAGGGAGTAGAGCAGGGGACCGATAGTGACCAGAGGCAAGGAGGCACCGAATCTACTTGCAACGGCAGATTTGGTGGGGGGGTCTAGTGATCTAGGCAGCCATGGAGAGGGGAGTCAGAGGAGGTGGTTGGTGGCGATGGAGGTTGCCAGATGAGGTAGATCATGGCAGTGGTAAAGCTGGGCGACGCAAGTTAGGGAGAGAGAAGAGTTGGCGGCGGGGTGGAGAAGGCCAGGGCCGAGGAGGCCGGTGGTGGCAAGGGCGGCTTTGGGCTTGGCGGCGTCAACGTTGGCACCCAGTGGATGAGAGAGAGAGAGAGAGAGAGAGGAAGAGGGTCAGGGTGAAGGTGGAGGAAATCAACGACGGCTCCTGGTGTGGAGAAGTGGAGAAAGAGAGGTTCGGGTGGGTGAGGAATCTGCCATTCGTGCCCATGCCTCGATGATCCAATGCGCGGAAACACCAGCACACGCAGCACAATGTGATTGGCCAATAAGCCCCGCCGATTGCTCTTGTGTGCGGCTTTCCTTCGTCTTTAAGAGATTTATGATTCCACTGCAGTGCATAATAGATATGCTCGGTTTTCTCCGCCTTTTGGCAGCATTGCTTTTGGTGTCTGTCAAATGGGACCATTTGTTCATTAGCCCCCATCCCTGTTGCTGCCTTCCTCTCCCCCCATCTACTTTGAAGTACCTTCTCCATTGCACACAATGACTTTGCTTTACTTATACAATGCTGATAAGTGAAATGAAGCGACGTGTGTATATATTATGATTTCTGTATTGTGATTTATGACCATGAATATGTCTTTTTTTTAAGGAGGCGAGCATGGAGATTGGAATTTGGTCAATCAAAGAAGCCTAATATTAGACAGTACATCACAAATGGTTCCCCAAAATGATCAGTATCAAATATAAACACAGACAGTTTTAGTTTAAAGACCGTCTGTGTTGCTGCTAGCACCAAAAACCATCTGTGATATTGCTGAATATCACAGACAGTTTGTAATACAAACCGTCTATGATAATGAAATTATCACAGATGGTTTGTATTAAAAACCGTCGGTGATAATTCCACTATATTAACTACGCATAGACCTGTTTGACTCTCTGTCTTAAATTCTAGACCTAGTTGCTACTTTGAGCTAGAGGCAGGGGCTTTGAGGCGGTGATTTGGTGAAACGAGACTATTTGGCAAGAGTGATTGCAGATCTATTCATTTCTTGACTACCTATAGTTAGTAATTTGTTCCTAATTACATTATAATTTAAACCTATAGCTTTTGGTTTAAGAAGAATTGAAGATGGTTTAAATCGAGCTAGCTTGATCTAGAGAGAAGTTTATTAACCATAGATAGTTTATTATCCATAGATTTAGATCTAGAGAGAAGTTTATTTACATCTAGCATGGTTTAGGGTTTAGTCATTTCATAGTTTATTTCTACTTAATTTAATTTAATTTAATTAGTTATTCTTGCTAAACTGTTAATTATAGGCATAACGTAGGGCCAAAATTGGATGTACGCTGGGAACTGTATGAGTGAAGAGTACATTAATGGCGTGTCTGCTTTCACAAACGCTGCTGAGGAAGATATGTTGAATAAGGGGGTGGAATATATGTACTGTCCATGCATTGACTGCGATAATCTAAAAATGTTTAAGAACCAAGTGCAGATTGAAGCGCACTTGATTCGACATACATACATACATACATACATACATACATACATACATACATACATACATACATACATACATACATACATACATACATACATACATACATACATACATACATACATACATACATACATACATACATATTCATGTCATTTTCATATTGCTCAATTCTATTAACTTTAATTTGAATATGCCATCCGCTCATTCTTCGACATCATCGCTGCATACGTGTGATGCACCGTCCTCTGGAAAATCCCAAAAATGAAGAGGACTATCGAAAAGCCCGAGGGCTGATTTACCATCACGGAGGTCGATCCGTCTGGGACCCCTCTCAATCCTCACCAAGCAGTGTGCGCATTCTTGATAATAGTCGGAATAGTTGTATGAGAACGGATTGATATCACGTTCGATATGTGGAAGAAGGTGAACAAAGCTCAGAAAAGTGAGCTGCTGATGGAAGTTTTTCGATCATTCAAGATCCCAGAAGAACACCAGACCTCCATGTGATGACATGCATTGCTAGTAGTGTGCAAAGCATGGAAAAACTTCAAGAGCTTGCTAGTCAAGCAATACGTGGAGAATGATTTGACACCCTTCCACAAGTATCCATTCCTGGAACCTCAATGGGAAGAGTTTGTGCAGATAAAAATGATAGATAATTTTAGGAGTGAAAGTACGGCGCACAGGGCCCTTCAAGCAAAAAACACATATCCACACAGACTCAGCATCGCTGGGTATGAGGGTAAAATGCTGCAATGGAGGAAGGAGGACTATTAGGCAATCCTTTTGGACACTGTCCAGCCATTTGCCGAGATCCCTGATGAGTGCGCCTGAAACTGGATAAGAGCAAGGTCATCTACCGTGTCATCAGGGGCCATTTCCTTTTGAAACCTTATAGACGAGGAAGTGTTCTACCGCCTGGTGAGATATCGAACTACATAATTTGTAATTACTCCATAACTTCATAGGAAGTGAAATGACATGTCAAGCTCTTACAGGAAGCGCTGAGTGTAGAATTTTCCGAAGGCTCATTCCAGGTAGTCAGGAGAGAGATATACTCTCCACGGCCCTGGGAAACAAAGAGCACCCGGGTCGCACGAGAGGCCTTGGTCTTTATGTTCCTTGGAATCATGGTTTCTCAGAGGACTCCGAAGCGTACCGGAGTAGGAAGAGAGCCAAAACCGAGCGCGAGGCGTGGATATGAGAGGACATTACAACATCCCTTAGAGATGAGATGTAGTGGTATTTCAAAGATCAGATAGAAAGATACAACATCTCAAAAAATCAAAAGGAAGCCCCCGCCACTCCTATGGTAAGCAACCCCCAATCGTCGGAGTAGTTGTGCGTACAACCCTACCTGAGAGAGTGACCACCGATTTCCTATTGATGATATTCTGGTAATAATTATTATCTTTGGAATTCTCAATCCACTGATAGGCCTATTAAAGTAACTAATTTTGTATCATTATGTAGGTGGTTGCGAAGTACAAGCTCCAAGTGAGATATGCCTCTGTTTCCCTATTGGTTGCTTGGGGCCAGGCATATCCATCCGGGCCTGGGGCCTTGGTGCACAGTGTATCTCTAGCGCCAGGTTTCGCAAAAGTGAATGTGGATAGTGTTCATGCCAATTGTGAGGTCATCCCACTGCAGATACCCCCAAACAATGAGGTCGTAACTCTAGGGTAAGCTATTGAAATATTCATCCAATGGCCCAAGAGGGACATCTGCTTGGAGGCTCCTGTACCGGTGCCAAGTCCATAGGAGCTATTTGCACTAGTGCCAATTCCACAGGAGCAATCCACACTAAAGCTACATGCATCGGTGCTAAATCCACTGGGGCTATCCACACCAGATCTACCTGCACAAACGTAGCATGGGCGTCGTGCATCTATATCTCATGCCCGATCGACTACTGTGAACTCGACCTACAGCTGAGGCAGCAAGGGCAAACTGAAGACGACCAACGATGAGATGCCCTACTTGCTGTTGGACTGAAAATTCCTGCTACGCGAGCCATTGGTTGTCCCAAAAAAGTGCCTCCTAACCCTAGAACCAACTTGTCAGAGATTGCATGCATGGTACATGGAACAGGCCAACATGCCGGAGGAACAACGCCGTTCGGGTTTCACCGTCAAGTTCACTCCAGTTTATTTTCAACACAATATTCATGACTGTGTCTTCATGGTAATTTTTGAGGACTTATTTGATCTCTACACACTCAACGCTCTCGACATCTCACTCATTCGATGCTGGACACTATAAGTGTGTACAATTACGGTCTACGTTCATGTAATACCGATAAATGTTATATATAACTCATTGCTTGTGTGTGTGAGTGTATAAATACATGGTGACTAAAGCCAGAGTAATGAAATCACCAATTGGTTTTCTTGACCCACGTTTGGTTGCCATGGATACCATCAATGAGAATACATCATTCATCGAGAATTACATCACGAATGCATTGGAGGCTTACCACAACAAGGATTTTATACTTATGCCCTACAACCAGGGGTAAGTGCTGCATTAATGGCTATACTTGTTGGCTTGTACTTTATAAACAATAAAAACTTAGGTTTAATGACCATGAAATACCTATGTAGGTTTCATTGGATTTTAATTGTAATTATACCAAAACAGAACAAGGTAATACCTTGATTGTCTAAAGAGGGCCAAAACCGACTTCACGGTTGTCCAACAATTAATCAATAGGTAAATATATTTTCTCTATGTATAACTCTATTGTAGGCTATCTTCTTGAAATCATGTAGGTCGTTCGCCACATACATTGCAAAGGTACGGAAATCCAAAAGAATGGATGCCCTACGACACGATCTACGTTTCTTAGTATTTGCTTGTGCACATTAATCCTACATAACACTTTGTAGTAATGCCTGTCCAACTAACAAATTCTATTTTTGCAGTGACACTAGCAGCTGTCAGGCAACACCTGTGGCTTCTATGTTTGCCACAACATGCAACTACTCATCGATTTCGCAAAGATCAATATTGATCCCCAGGTTAATTTGTCAATATTGCAATAATTATTTCATACTTATCAATTTACATATGTATGCACGACATTGATCTTCCTACCGACATGTTCTGCCCATCGCTATAACTCCATTAGAGCAGCCCGACCTCTCAGATATTCGAGGACAGTGTGCATGTTTTTTGTTTTCTAAATTCATAAAAAAAGATGGAGAATTCCACAATGTATAACAAATTTCATTGGGTGATTGAGCTTAATTGCTCATGTGTATATTTGTTCATGGATGGATGATTTATTTTATTTTTGTTAATTGATTTGCGAAATGGATGTTCTTGTTTTTAAAATGAATGAATATGAATTGGATGTATTATACTGTGTTGATATGCTAGCTTGTTTCAGGGGGCATGATTAGCATTTCTTGATGCTAGCCAACAAACAGAAATAGATTTACGAATAGAAAAGAATATCACAGGCGGTTATTGACTCATAACCGTCTGTGATTGTTGACTATCAAAAACCGTCTGTGATAATCAATATATCACATACGGTTTCTATTAAAAACCGTCCGTGATAGTTAACAATCACAGACGAACCGTCTATGATAGTCTTTATCACAGATGGTTTGAAAGCTGTCTATAATGATATTGTATTATTATTAACCCATAAATTCAGACGGTTCATGAAACCATCTATAATGACGTTTTCAGACTGTTTATAATAGCGTTTTGTATAGTAGCCATGCAGATATCCCAGGACTGTACGTCTGTAGAGGGGGATCAACTCGGCGTTGACCGGGCGTTCATGCAAGGCTGATGAAACGTCGAGATCGAGGGCTGTCGAGGAGGAGAGACCAGCTAGGCAAGGAGGGCGCGCGCACGGGAGAACTGGAGTCTCCTCCCGGCAATAAGTCTCCAATCCGACGCATACACAAATCTCTCGTGTTTCCACGCCGCTGTCGCCGTCGTTGGCTAGGAACGCACGCGTGTCTGTACCGTGCCGTCGTGCGTTTCCTCCTCTTTTTTCCCATGCCCTGTGTGTCGCCGGAATGGTCAGTTGCTACTCTAATTTCTCGGCTCGTTGACGGAACTTTTGGTCTGCCCACCATGGTTTGCCTGCTTTGTGCTCGTGTGCAGGAGTGCAAGTGGGAGCTGTGAAGTTTCTTTTCCTGGCAGTAGCATGAAGCTTTTCTAGTAGCATCTACTACCGGCTGGAGCTGAATAGGAGTAGCACGTAGGGATTTAAGTGGATGCTGCTCCGTTTTGCACGCACATTTCCTCGTTTTGGAGCTCCTTGTCTGGTGATCTGCGTAGCCAATGTGGTTCTATTAGTTGCGGGTTCTCTGCGTTGTGGTTTAGCCGAATCTTGATGCGCTCTTTGGTGCTAGCCACGATAGATTTGCTTATCTTTTAGTATTTCATCCTGCTTCCTTCTCCATTATATTAGCGGTACGTGCATTGCTTTCTGATCGCGCATGCACCGGTTCTAACCATGAATCCATGATAGATTTCTTTGGGAATCGAATCCATGGCAGATTTCATTGCTTGCCCATTGATCCTTCCTTTCCCTAACCGAAAACACAGAATGTAGTGGAGTGTGAAACGAACTAAGCAGTGTAAAAGAAATCCATTTAAACTGTTCTACTTGTCACGCAGTATACATGCACACAAAATGAACCATATTGTAAGCGCATTAAGGGCGACCAATCACAAGCCTTCGTTGCTGATATATTCTGAGATCCACAGTACCTCTCAGTTGAGATATTCAGCTGAGATGGTTTAAGATATGGCTAATGGTTCGGTCCCTACGGAGGTGCCAGTCTCCACCATATCTGGCCGTTCAATTGTTAGAGATAAAATCGTATATTTTAACACCCATGTTGATTGGACGGTTAACTGGGAAAAGTCGTACGGAAAGCATAGTTGGTTTCAATGATGATATGTGGAGTACCACTATCATCTTTACGGTGCAAAACTATGAATTATATAACCAAGACACGGCAGCTAGGTGGTCTGTGTACCCTGGTGGTAGAGTAACTGCTCTGTGAACTATAATTACGTTGGATATTACTAGAAAAAAAACATGTTGAAATTCTCACGAAAAATATCTGGCCATTAATCTGGTAGACTAATTACAAATGCATTGTAGCGGCCATTGGATGTAATATGCTTAGAGATATATATTATTTTGTAATTTAAATCAAAAGAAAAGATAAACCTTACGTGTACAGGGCAAGGACTACAACCACGTACAGCTCCAAAAAAAACCCGTGTACTGCGAAAGGAAAAAAAAACGCCGGAAAAGAAAAGGGAGACACTAGGCACATGGGAAAAAAAGGGGGGAAAATGTGATTTGTGGAAAAAGGGATGCGGAAAAAAGAAGAACGTCTTTTCTCCTTGTGCAAGTCCAGCAAAGTTGCTTCGGTTCGTAGTCGTTTGGCTGGTTGAGCGCAACTCATTTATCCGTGAATTATTGGCAGTTTTAGGTATTACATAACAAATAGTTTTAAATTTGATTTCTAGAAAAAGGAACACGCAAAAAAGAACCGCGCCTTTTCTCCTTGTGCAAGTCCACAAGAATTGCTTTAGTTCGTAACCGTCTGGCCGATTGAGCCAACTTATTTATCCGTGAACTATCTTTACTTCTACGTATTACACAATAAATATCTTTAAATATCTTGAAGCCTTAGTCCATTATAGGCACCTCATCATTAGGTTATAAATAGATAGTCACATTGTCTATTTTGTATACTGCAAGAGAAAAGAAAGCAATAAAGAAAGATCAGGAAAGAATCGATCGGATTGGTCGCTAGCGACGGTTCCTCAACACGTTATTATCACGAATCACTCCAATGAATTGAAAGGTAATCATCGAAGCATTAGTAGATTTAATTGTCTACATCTAGATCACTTTAAATTCTGCAGATTTCGCTTTCTAGATTATTTTCTACTGTGCAAATCCACTCTAATTTACCGCGAGCAGATTTGAAGTCGCCGGCACAATGTCGATTGGTAGATTACATGAAAGAGTAGATGTTGATTGCATTGTAGATTGAAAAAAAAAGAAAAAAATCTTGCACAGTTGGCCCCGTACGGCCGCCGTGCGTGAAGCCGCCGCCAGCCTTCCCTCACGCGCCGGCTCTAAAGCCACTGCCCGAAGCGACCGCTTGGGGTCGCCCGTGCCCGTCACCGCCTTCGGGTGTTGTTGCCTCCACTGGCCAGATCAGCGGGAGGAGCCAGCCGACTGCACCAACGCCTCGGGCTCCATGCCGCACATGGCCCTGCACAGCCGCCCGAAGCGTCGACGCCTTGGCTTCCTCGCACAGCCGGCCGAAAGCGTTGCCTCAGCTTCCCCGCACGGCTGCTTGAAGCACCGATGCCTCGGCTTCCCCGCACGGTCGCCCGACACGCTGATGCCTCGGCTTCCCCGCACGACCGCCCGAAGTGCCGACGCCTCGGCTTCCTCGCACAGCCGGCCGAAAGTGTTGCCTCAGCTTCCCCGCAAGGCTGCTTGAAGCACCGATGCCTCGGCTTCCCCGCACGGCCGCTCGACGCGCCGATGCCTCGGCTTCCCCGCACGACCGCCCGAAGGGCCGACGCCTCGGCCTCCCCGCACGGCCGCCCAAAGCGCCGACGCCTCGACTTCCCCCACACGGTCGGCTGACAGTGCTGCCTTGTCTTCCCTGCACGACCGCCCGAAGCGTTGACGCCTTGGCTTCCCCGCACGGGCACCCGATGCGCCGATGCCTGGCTTCCCCGCACGGCCGCCTGAAGCGTCGCTTGAGGTCGCCACCGCCACACGATGCCGGCCATCCATCACTCAAGGCCGCCGCCGCACAGTGTCGGCCGTTCGTCGCTCGAGGCAGGCTACCTCGCCGCGGGCCCTGCCCAAACTAGTTGCTCAGGACGTCGCCGCCACGAGAGAGCTGGGTAGGGGGAACCCTACCCCCACCCTCTCCCCTGTTTTGAGTCGGCCAGAACGGGCCGATTGGGCCGGGAGAAAACAGGCTGGAAGCTCGGCCCAGAGGGGGGAGGGTGCTGGCAAATTTGCAAAAGGCCCCCGAATTCTATAAATTATGGAAGGGTCCTCAGAATTTTCAGATGGTCCTAAATTTTGAAGAAAGGCCCTCAAAAAATCAGAAAATTATGCAAAAATTTTCTCTGAATTAAAAATTTGCGTATAGGTCCTCGAAAATTACAGAATTCACTGAAAATTCATATTCCGGCATAAAAGGGCCTCGGGAATTAAAATTTTGAATTGTTTTTATCATTTGAAGCATGTTTAGCACTGTCATTATTATTTTCTATGTTTTTTGTATTTATTTACTATTTTGATTAATTGTAATTATTTGAATTGCCTTTAATCACCGAAATTAACAGTAAAATTTATAGAAAATGCATAGAAAATTTTGGAACATTACGAGAATAATTTGCACCATTATCCAATTCATTTACCTATAGTAAATTAATTCCATGCATGTTTACCGGCAGTAAACCTATTTATTCCTTTCATGCACATGTAGATGACAGGCATCACGAACCGGGAGTTCAAGGAGCTGGCCCAGCATGGACAATACTACTTGACTTAGACTTAGAGCTAAGAAGCTCCGCGCTGTCATTGGGATTGGTGCACCATAGAATGCCCAACCTACTCCTGAGGAAAATGATCAGGCACTTCACTTCCTCAGGCACCATCTTTGTCTCACTCTCAAGAATGAGTACATGGCAAAAAAGAGTGTGCTAGCATTATGGACTGCACTCAAGAAGCAGTTCGAGAGGCTAAAATACACCATCCTTCCTCAGGCAGAGCAAGAGTGGATCCGACTGAGGTTTGTCGACCTCAAAACAGTCGGGGAGAACAATTCTGCTCTGCACAGATGAGCAGAAGATTGAGAAGACCCTATCCGCCTTCCACCCCAATGCAGTGCAGTCTACACGCAATTATCGTTAAGACGACTACAAGGAGTATGCTGAATTGATTGATATGATGCAGGTTGCAGAGGCTTAGGATGAAGTTCTCTGCAAAAACTACTTCACACAGCCACTTGGGAGCTTTACTGGCCGTGAAGCCAACGCTGGGAGCTACAAGGTGCGAAAGCCCATAATGAAGAAAAGGGGAAGGAAGGGTAAGGCCATAGCCCAGAAAGGAAAGTTAGATGCTCCACGTGAGAATAAGGCAAGCAAATCAAAGCAGGATGGCAAGTCCTATGGTCAGCAAGACAATCCTGCTACATATGTGACAAGTGGGGGCACTGGTCGCGGATCTGTAAATAGTCGTAGTATGTCATCGATGCCTTCCAAGCTCTGAAGAAGAAGGATGGCAAAAGGTAGCATGAAACCCACTTTGCATCTGTTGAGGGGGAGAGTTCTAAGCAGCAGCCTGCGCTGATGGAGGTTGAAACTATCCCGACAGCAGCACCCCCTTTTGACATTGCAACTGCCACCACCATGATTTCTCTGGAAGAGCATATCACCCCCGAGAACATAGCAACCAAATTCTCTAACTTCTTAGCAGATTCAGTCTAATGCACAGAATGCATTTAGACTTTAATTGTCATTTACTTTATGCGTAAAAGGAATAAGTTATAATTTGCATGGATGGTACTCAAACAACTTTATTTTCTCGTGATGGTTGGACAATATTGAATAATTCATTCATCTATTTAGTCTATAATGGCATGATATATTCTGATATTGAAGTATTTTATTTATGTGTTGATCACCTTCTGCTACATATTAATAAAATACTTTATATTAGAACACGTGTGGCGCCCTATGGAGGAAGTGTGCTTAGCCGACAGTGGCACAACGAATACCATCTAAAGAGAGACAAAATACTTTCAGTCGATCAGTAAGAATGCTGGTAGCCTTACAACAATCACCGGTAGCGATGTTTGTATAATAGGTTCAGGAAGAGCCACAATTATTGTTGGTGATATGCCCTAGAGGCAACATGGAGATGTTGAATATATCACATACTATGTTTATGATACATTGCTTTGTTCCTTGAAATAGACATTATCATTATTGATCAATGAGTATGTGACTTATTCATGAGACTCTTAATGCCAAAATGTTGCTATTTCTAAATGATCCCTGATCATATATCATATGAGGAACAAATATGATTCAAAGATCAGCATATGTATTGATTGATGATCATGTCTCATGGATCATGGTATGGAGATACCAAATCAATAATATGGACATGTGTTAGTGAACATATGTTGGATAGACCCGCCATGAGACATTGCAGAGATTCCATGTGTCATTAGTTGGTCTCAAGTAGTGTTTATGTAGAATCCTTAGACTTGAGATCATCATGGTTCCCAACATGCGTAGTAGCCTATTTTGGGACTACTAACCACTACTCCGTAACTGGGTAGTCATAAAAGTAGTCTTCGGGTTTGCTATGAAACATGTAGTGGGATGTGAATGATCAAGATAGAATTTGCCCCTCCTTATGGGAGAGATATCTTTGGGCCCCTCGATGTAATGGATTATGAAAGTTCATGGGCATGCCAATGTGATTGAGGAGTCAATCACAAGTTTATAATCCATCACGGAATCGAGAGAGTGATTGAGCTATTAAGAGGATGACACAGGTCTCGCCTTGAGCTTAATCTATATCGTGAGGCAAAGGGATTCGTACATGAGAACATTACAGGTTCAGCCGATATGATCTTTACGTATACTTTGGGGTTATTATGTCTTGCTAGAGGCCGCTATTAACAGGGTGACCGGAAAGGTGTTTCCGGGTCGCGACCAAGTATACGTGAACCTACAGGGTCGCACACTGAACGGGTTGAAACACTAATTCGAATGTGATTCGGATGTGGGCTCAATTCGGATAGAGATCCGGATAGACTCCTATTGGGCCTCGGTCCACGAGGCCCAAGTGAGGAGGTCTATATATATGGAGGCGGGGGGGGCTGAGGGATACACGCTTCTGTTCCTCCCGAGCAAAACCCTAGCCGCCACCTCCCGAGGCAAACCCTAGTCGCTCGCGAGTGCTGGTACACTCGCGATCGGCGTTCCAGCCCCGGACGTGTGGATACCGGTGGAGGCGCTGCTCGTTGCGGCGTTGATCGGCATCAACAAACTACAGATTGGATCTGCTCGTGGTGTGGTTGATCGCGTGGAGGAGACGATCTGTTCGGGACGATCGGCTACTTCCACTACTACCTCGACGCGCGTGGTTGGATCGGCTTCTCCAACTCTTCTTCCGCTGCACTGCGCGTCTAGTGGTAACGATCTATGATCCCTCCTTAGCATGATGTCCTGGTGTGCGCGGTAGAAATTTTTATTTTCTGCTATCGTAGCCTACGCGCGTTCCTTCAATTATACTCTCAATGGGCACAACTTTAGTCATTCAAGAAGCCTTATTGTACCCAGAATCGACTAGAACTCTCCTAAGTTTCAAGAATATTCACGCTAACGGTTTCTATGTTGAGAATGAAGAAGAGTATGGTAAGGAATACCTGCTCATTATGAAGCGTAAGGAAAATAGAAAAAGGGTATTAGAAAAACTTCCTTCATTAGAAATTGGGCTATACTACACCAACATCAAGGCACCTACCGCCTATACTACCCTGAAAATAATATTTAGAAGCTCTGAACTTTTCTGTCTCTAGCATGATAGATTAGGTCACCCAGGTCTTAGGATGATGAGAAATATAATTAACAATTCATAGGGACATAATATTAATGTAAAGAATTTTCTGAATTACGAAGATTTTATATGCCCTGCATGTGCCATTGGAAAATTAATTACTAGACCTTCTACTCTGAAAGTGAAGGATGAAGTCCCTGCATTCTTGGAACGCATCCAAGGAGACATTTGCGGTCTCATACAGCCACTATTAGGGCTATTTAAATATTTCATGGTGCTCATCGATGCTTCCTCGAAAAGGTTGTATGTATGTTTATTATCTACAAGAAACTATGTCATCTCATCCTGTAGAGTTTCAATCGAATCGAGCAGCTACTAAACCAGTGTTGACAATGTCAACTCCTGTGGTTTGAGCGATCATTATGTCTTTTACTCGGCACAAGGTTCTTGTCCTTATATTTTTCACCTGAGGCATTCAACCATAGCTTCCACTGTGCTCAACAGCACCCACCACCATTAAACCAACCAGCCTCCTATTCTAGGGTAAAGCGATGAGCTAAGTCCGCTACACGGATTCCCACCAACCTCTCTACCCGAAGTCCAACCCTAGGGTAAAGCGGTGGGCTAAGTCCGCCGCACGGATCCCCACAGCCTTCTTACCCTAGGTCTACTCTTTTTAAATTCTATAGGCCCACGGCCAAAGTCACTTGGCAGTGTAAAATGTTGAATGAGATGTTCATATATTAATTTACACAATATTTTAACTTTTACTAAGGTTGTCAAGGTGAATACGGCCATCAATCAACTAGGGCATAATGAAAATACATTAATTAAATAACATAATTGTCATGGGATTCAAAATGATTCAAAAACATGTAACTTGCCTTGCTGATCGGAAATTTCAAATATATCGTAGATTTGGGCAACTGGCTCGGGCTCAGGAGCTGCAACCTCTGCAATTCCGGAAGCTAGCGCAAACACATAAAATAACAACATAAGTCCAAACTTGATTCTAATCAAGCTAGGGAAAATAATCTACTTAAAAAGGAGTAAATTGCATAAAATCTCAAATAAACATTTGGAGGATATTTAGATTGGGTTTTTGGTGGAAAGGAAATATTTGGGATTATGGGATTTGAATTTATGTAAATTGAATTTGGTAAAAATGAGAAATTTAAATACATGAAATTTGAATTTAGGGTATTAAACTGGTTAAAATGGTGTATTTTGGTATTTTTTTGGGGGGTTTTGGATTTTTCTGGGATTTTTCTGAATTTTTCTGGATTTTCTAAAATAATATGCACAGTGTTGGGCTCGGTCCGGTGCACAGTGCGGCCCGTCCGGGTTCTTCCTGTGCGGCTAAACCGGCCCACCGGCCTGTGGCCCGGATCGCGCGCGGCCGAGCAGGCCGCGGCCTGTGGTCCACGCGGGCGCAGGCGCAGCCCAGTGCACACGCGCACGTCCGCCCGATGGGCGATGCGCGGCCAGCGCGGACAGGCACGATGCGACGCTGGTGACCGACGGATGGAAATACGGTGGCGGATCTATGGGTGGGATTTAAATGGACGTGAACGGTTGGATGAAGCTGATACGGATGGTCACGATGTGACCATGTCGCCCCCGGGAGTCGTCTTCAACCTCGAAACGGCTCCCGCTGGCGGCAAAGCAGAGCCCGCCGTTTTTGGCGAAGCGGCGGCATCTGGTCACCGGGAGTGGTATGGGTTTCACATAGAGTAGTTCTTGGACTAGGGAACTCATTTTGATACTTTGGGGAGTGGGTAGAAGAGCGGCGGTGGCTAGCGGCGGCCGGAAAGGCGGCAACCTCCATAGCGGTGCTAAGGGGCTCCGGCGGTGTTTAGGCCAAATCGGCTGGGTTTTCACCATCTAAACCTAAGGAGTACACTGGACACCGTGGTTTAGCTCGAGAATAACTCATGCAGGCTGGCCACGGTGAGGTCTTTTGGACCGCCGGTGACTCCAGCTGCTAGAGCGCCAGGCAAATGCTCACGCTCCAACGAGTTCACCAACATGTTCTAGAGACAGTGAAGAGCGTATAAGAGCATTTAATAAAAAAATAATTGACTTAATCGCAAGAATGGTTCTAGGGTTCACCGGGATCAGAGGTGTCGATTGCCGGCAGCAGGGGCGATGGGAGTCCAATCGGTGGCTTGAGGAGGTTTGTGAGTGCACTGGGAGGTGTTCTACTGTGGCCAAAAGGTTTTATACCGAGCGTACGGCGGTGGCAACAGTGAGGTGGTTTCGGCCGCGTTCTTGTCACGCGAACAGAGAGAGGGGGAACACATTGCAGTGGCACAGGAGCTGTGAGGGGGATGTGGCACTGTCCCTCTGCCAGTCTCTGCCAGTGGTTGACTCTGAGAGAGGAGGAAGCTGCGAGAAGGGCGAGGTGTTGCAGCGGCGAGAGTGCGCGCGGTCGCCGGCGCATTGCGTGAGGGAAGGAGCAGAGGGAGGGGTCACTGGCCAGTGGGGCCGGTGTATAGGAGATGACATCGGGTGAGGGAGGAGTGGCGCCGAAATCCTGAGCGAGGAGGAGGCTACGCGCGGATGGCATCTTCGGGAAGGAGAGGGAGAAGCGCACGCGCGTGAGCGGCGCCAGAGGGGAGCGAAGGCAGAAAGAGGAAAAAGGGGAAAGCGGATTTTGGAAGCTCTTGCCATATTGGGAAAGAAATACACATTCAAACCAATTCCACAAAAAATTCATAAAGGTTTGAAATTTTGGGGTGTTTTAGCACTGTGCCTTCAGTTCACATAGGAGAGGATATGAATCCAATATGTGGAGTAACCTTGCTATAAACTTCTAAAAAAATTTTAGCCAGAACTTGGTTTTAGCTAGTTTTAGTTTAAACCTAGTACAGTTCAAGTGTTGAGAAATCGAAAACCCCATGTTTAGTGTTTCAAATGGGCCTAAAAGAGAAGTTTATTGTAATTACGTCCCCCAATCACAAATACATGTCATTTTAGGAAATGTACTATCAAAATTTTTAATATTTGACCATCGATATCATTTTAAATATTTTGATTGGATACACTAGAAATCATATGTATATATTTATCTCAAAAATACTTTTATAATATTATAATTTTATTGAATTTTGTAAACATATTACAATCTAAGTGTTCAAAGTTATATTTTGGGATTGTATCGATATTTGAAACAATGGCTGGTTCAACATGGCTTCCTACTTTTGCTTTTCACTTTTGCTACAGTAACTAATTTTCAAACGATGTATTTTTTTAAGACAAAGTCTATAAGCGTAGTAGATATTGTATCGAATTCAGATATACTAGCCAAAATCATATATTACTATTTTTCTCTCCATACTATCTCTTGTAAACCGTCATAATTTAAAAGTGATAAGAAAAAAAAACACATCCAACGTGTTTCTCGAAGTTGGTGGCCTAACAGTCGTGGGCAATCAATGCGTACCTATTTCATGGAACAAATAGTACCGACACTTGCGAAAAAGCATCCGATATGCGGAGAACATTCAAGCTTTTCTAGCAAAAATTTAAAGGGAGAGGATACCTCGTCGTGCATCGTGCATGCCCATAACTTCGTACAACTACTTTGTTTTGGTCATCTCACACGGCATTTCTTGCAAATTGGAGAATAACTGAATACGGACATAATGGTCACAAGTGCAGTTGACCACAACCAAATAGGAAAAACACTCACAAACAAAAAAGGAATTAGAGAAGTAAAGAAAGAGGGACGCCTGGAAGGTGGGGTCAATCAAACGCAATTATGCAAGGGAATACCAGAAAGCTAAAGGTGAAAAGCTGGAGACACACACATACTTCTTGCAATTTGAGGACACTTGTTTTTAGATAAGAAAGGTACAGACGATAATACTAGTACTCAGGTTAGCCAAGTGGGATTTTAAATTAGTGGTCAAATGGACAAACGTAGCATGAATGGGCAAACGAGGATTTGCCAGCCCTGAAAGGTTAATATCAGGATTTGTCACACTATTATCTCATTAACATGTAGCTCTAAGACTTGTATGTCAGTGACATAATGCGTAGCAAAACCTGAAACGCCGATCTTTGGATCATTTCCTTTCAGTTTCTAAAAGCTACTTTTCGGCTTTTCTTCAGTAACTAGCTTTCAAACGGAGCAACTTTTCAAAACGGTGTCTACAAGTTGATTGTACTATATATTATAGTAACTTCATTTATATCGATCAAAACCGTACATAATTTTTTATTACTCTGTACTCTTTTACGAGCAGCATAAAATTCATAAGGTATAGCCATAAGCTATAAATCAAATTAAAAAAGAACAAGCTCATTAGGATGGCAAGGCAAGTCATTAGCGACACTCGCAATGTTGCAATTAAATGAAGGGAGTTACATAGAAAACTTGTGTTATCTGAAAAAATAGAATGATTCTGTAATGCAAAATAAAATATGAATGAAGCCTAGAATAACGCGTAATACAAAAAGAGCTGAAAAGTACTCGTACATCAAGGTTTCAAGAGGACATGGACAAAGGCATAAAGGGGTCTCACCTCGATGCTAAAAGACCACTTGATAGGGGAATTAGGAATAATATGATTATGATTACAACTATAATAGGAGTAGTTTTGAAGCCAGAATTATAGGATTAGTTGCGGAGCCCTTTTTGCCACCAAAATCGCATAAGGTATAATGGAGGCCCAATTGCACAAAAAAAGTACCAGCTCATTTTTTGCTACCGCCTATTGATGGTGCACGAAGTATCCCACAACTTCAGTCGAATCTCTTATCAACACGTCTTCAATTCTACCGCTGTTGCTAGTGTGTTCCGTGTGGTTGCCACACGCACATAATGGGCATCCACCTTACTGGAAAAAAAATGCACCTCTTAGGCCCCACTCGATTGGACTGAAAGCTCTGACTTATAACTGAAATTACACTGTAGTGGCTGAAATTTCACTATAGCTAAAGGTGACTTATTTGGCGTAATTAAAATTTAAAAATAGAAAAATATGCTAGCTCATCACAGACAACGCAAACGAATATGGGAAAAAAAGAACCGGTAAAAAAGCTAAAAAAGCCAAAAGTTCAGAAAAAGACGAAATTTATGAATAGTGAAAAATAAGCCAGAAGCTGCAGTCGAAACGAGCGGAGCCTGCACTAGCCGCCAAAACCGGGGCCATTGGAAAATCCAAACAAGATTAGTCAAAATTAGGGTCATGTAAAAGGGAATTATTGTTAATAATAAGTCTATTTTACCTCTCATAACTATCACATTTATCTAATTTTCAATCCCAACTACGAAACCAGGTATCCAACACCCCTTAACTATCAAAACCAGTCAAATTACCACTCGGACCCTAATTTACCCTGGTTTTCATCTGTGGTGCACTGGCATGACAATGATTTTTTTACAAGTGAGCTGGTTTTGAGTTATATGGTCATTAGCAATTAGAATCAACAAATAAAATAAGGTAGGGCCTACATGTCATTCTCCATCCTCCACTGCATGGCCATGGCTGCTGTCATTGTTGGCTCTTCTCTGCCCTCCTTGGTGTCAATGGCCACCACCCATAACATAGCCCTACCGAGGTGATGCTCATATGCTACCTAACCAGGCCGGGAAGCCACTGGAGTCCACCGCCGATGGGCTTTCCTTCTCCACGGCCGCCACCCTTGTTCATGCCATTCCGGTCCCCATTGTCATCACCCAAATTCGAGCCCTGCATTGTCCTGCCACCCAAACCGAGGTAATCCTTAGATCCACTGTGCTCAAGCGAATAGATTCCATCCCAGCTTCATCCTAATCCTTGCCAGTGTCCCGCCGGCGCCGTGCGACCACGCCCACCCCTGTTTTGCCACCATGCGTTGCCTCACCTCTGCACCGCGTCTTGAGGCAGCTCATCTCCACTGGGGTACACCTTGTATCGTCCTAAATCTGTCTAGTCTACTATTGATGACCTCCGATCATTGGAGCGCCACAGCCATTGGTAGCCCCCATCGTCTCCCTTGTTTTCGCTCCATACCTAGTGCAACACCACCTCATGTTGTCCTAGCCCAATTTGCGCATACCTCCAGCATTGTTGCACCTCACTAGTGCTTCCCACCTCCTACTCTAATTGCCGGCAGATGCTTCCTTTGCCTGCTAGAGGAAGAAGGTGAGATTTGGGGAAGAGAGGGAGCAGGAGCAGTCCCATCTCCGAAGGTGTACGACAGTAGGTGGGGAGGAGCGGCGGCTTAGAGAAGGCTAGTTGGTGGCCGAGGAGGGAGGGAGAGAAGTGGATGAAGAGGAGGTAGGGGATGAAGAGGGAGAGATTTGCTGACGCTTGCCATGTCATCTTAATACCAATGATGTGTCAAAACCAATGCCACGTAAGTGCCACATCAGATGAAAATCAGGTGGAATGGAGTTAGGGGGGGTAATTTGCTCTGATTTGATAGTTAAGGGGTGATCGATACCCGATTTGTAGTTGGAGGTTGAAAATTAGACAAACATGGTAATTGCGGGGGTAAAGTAGACTTATTCCTTATTGTTAAAACCCCTTATGAAGCTCGTTAGGGGTTGTGGGGTCTCAATATTTAGGGGAAAAGACTTAATTTGCCATACTACTTTCAAAGACTAACAATCATGAACACATTTAGGATAAAATCAAGATAAAAAAATCTAATTTTCTTGAACTCAAAATTACAAGTTCTGTGAAAAAGCATCCCACTTTTGTTTTGACAATTTTGAGTAAGCAATTTTGTAACCAAATGAGAATTAAAATAAACTCCAACAAAATTTACGCAAAAAAATAGTTTGTAAGATTTGACATCCAAATGACTACTTAGGGTTCAAGTCTACTTTGAAAAATTAAGTACTAATTTATGTCTACCCTAATTTTATTTCCTAGTATGTATATATAGAGGTGGCCATTGGGTCGTGCCATGCCGACACGGCCCAGGCCCACTGTGCTTCGTGTCGTGTCGGCTCAGCTTGGTCACCCCGCCGTGTTGTGCCGTGTCGACCCGCCTCGCCTTCGGCCAGGCCCAGGCATGGTCCAAAGCCCACCGTGCCGGCGTTCGTGCCGTGCTAGCCCAAGCTAGCCCGAAGTAAGTATACACGACGAATGCGGCGACGACGATGGTGGCAGTGGCCGCCATCTGCATTTCTCTTGTACCAGCCTTGTTAAAAACTAGTTAAAATTGAATTAGTTGTGTAAAAACATGGGCACGTAAATATTTCAGGGGAAAAGTAACAACATACGTACAATATATTAGTCTTGTGGCGTACATGTGTGCTTGCTAGCTGTAGGCATATACGGAATGGGACTGTATTGTATGTTGTATATTTGTATAGATACTAATAGTCTACCGGAGAGAGTGTGGAAATGGAAAGTGTGCCTTTCCTTAATTTTAGAAAGGTCCTAAAGTTTGGAACTACTATTATATCTATTAAACCTCAAATCAACAGAGTAGAAGAACAATGCAATTAGCAATAGTTGCATGCAAGAATAAAGATAGCGCCTTGTGTCTGCATATGTGTAATGAAGTAATGACTCGAAAAGCCTAAGTAGCTCGGGACTCAACTCGTACTCTAGTCCCTGAGAGTCTGAGATGATGCTACCAATTGTGCGTTTGCAGTGTATACGTGATAGAAGACTGTAGACCATGTTCCCTTATTTTTGTAGGGGATGATGTTTTGGAGTCTGGACTAATAATGTAGCACCTCAGCTTTCACCCTTCATGTTGGAGACAAGATGAATGTGACAAGACGACATACACCAAGTATGCATGTGTTCTGAGATAGCTAGCAAAAGAGATGCATGCATTAGGTATTTGAATGATATCTAAATGTGACAAGATGACACAACTAGCGCTGCAACCAAACTTATCTGGAAAGAAAAAAGAGAAAGGAAGTCACATGTACATATTTACTTGGGCCAACCCATGATTTACTCTGGCCCAAGGAGCATTGCTACCTCGCTACAAAAACCTGCAACGGAATGCATAGAGTTAAATAACTATGAAGAACAATTTTTATTAGGTGCACGCTTAATTTCTTCCCCCTTTTCTATTTTTCTTTCTTTTCTTTTTTTCTCCCCCTTCTCTTTCTTTTTTCTTCCTCCCTTTTCTTCTTTTCTTCTGCTGAGCACTGGCCTTTTGGCCTTATCCCCCCAGCCTCCCCATTCATTTCTTCCTTTCGGTCTCTCCTCCCCCAGATCCACGGGGCCGCCACCCGGGCGCCGCCTCCCTCTCCTCCCCAACCGCCTCCCCCTCCTCCCCAACCGCCTCCCCTGACCCCCCGGCTACCTCCCTCTCCTCCCCCGGCCACCTCCCCTGACCCCCTTGACCCCCCGACAGCCTCCCTCCCCTCCCCCGGTTGCCTTCCCCGACCCCCCCCCCCGTGGCAGGAGGGGGGCGGGGGCGTCGTCATCGCCTGCGTCGGCGAGTGGAGGCTCATGGGAGGCAGCTGCTGGGATGGAGGTGGCGGTGTTGGGGTTGGAGTGGGAGCAGGCACCGGTGCTGGCTTCTCGGGCTTATCTGGCTCGTCATTACCTGACCCGCGGAGGAGGGGGGCTAAGGGATGGCTCCGTCTCTGGTGGCTTGGGCCCCTGGTGGAGGAGCCGATGGAGCGGCTTTTGGGTTTCGACGTCACCTGCTGCTTCTATAGCCGAAGGAGATCCCGCCACCTCTGCTTCCAGCTACCGCCCTCAACTCCGGCTGCCCCGTTCCTCCTCCTACAGCCATCGTCCGGGCTCCGATATGCTCCAATCCTTCCCCTCTACTCCCTTTTTCTCTGCTCTGTGATGGCTTGTGGGGATGACCGTAGGATGGCGACGGGAGGCGAGAGGCGAGGCTGAGGCGGCGTTGGCGTTGGTGTGCCGGCCGTGCCACCGTGCTCGCCGGGCCCGGCCGGCCTAAGCACAGCACGATATGCCGTGCCACCCGATGGGCCGGCTTTCCAGGCCCAGCCCGGCCCACCATTCGTGCCGTGCCGACATGGCCCGCCACGTGGCGTGTCCGTGCCGTGCTTGGGCCGTGCTGGGCCTTGAGCTGGCGCGGATAAGTCCGGCCCAATGCCCAGCTCTAGTATACATAAAGATTAGAGTCCTCAAAAAATAAGGAGCATAAGTCCTCTGTAGTCTGTTCGTATAAGCATTTGTAACATATATAAACACATAGGCTACATAACTAAGTTGTTGGCCAACTCTTCTCCTCTCAACAAAAAGTTACTGAAATTTCTTAGCTTTATCATATTGACTGTAGGTATTGTGTGGTACGCGTCCATGTCAATAGAGCCATGCATGCCTCAGCTTTCTATCTAAATGAAGATTCATCTTACGGAAGTGCATGCATCGATGCCGCCTCCCGAAAACGGAAAGCACTTGTAGCACAAAATGTTTATATGATATTTTGTCGCATTAGCCTCGAGAAGTACGTACATGCCTAGCTCGCCGACGCCTGTTTTAAGGTAGAAATGTTGACACGAGACAAGGAGGGACTCCCAATGCACAAACTTCATCCAGGTTCTGGCTCAGTTATGGTTTTTCTTAGGCAACTCTGTTAAGATTACTTATTAGCCGTGCGCCAAATTGATAGTACTATGGAGCAAGAGCACGCTAGGGCATTCAGAGCCAAAATCTACCAAGATCCATTTGCATGGCGTAGGAGAACCCAACGTAGGGGTACAGTGCTAGCTAATTAGCTAGGTTGGAATTCAGAGGCACTTTATTTGGACGCTGCATCTGGCTGGCCGGCCGATGCTTTCACCTTTATTTCATTCAGTGATCGATTCCCCAGCAGCATGGCAAGGCTAGGCCAGCATTCCGATCCTTCTCCCGTGCCGGTTAATTGGTGCATGTCGAATATTACTCAACAACGTACCGTTCATTGATCCTTTAGTCCATGCAAGCATCGCTCGCTCGCTGGAATCGTATGCCGGCCGCCACACTCGCCCGATCGATCCCTTCAGTCGATGCGACGCTGCGCGCAGGCTAATCTGACAGCAATGCGAATTGAGTCGCTAGGTCACACATAGATCCATACATGCTGAATATATACCAGGCGCGTAGCATCAGTGCCGCCTCCACTAACTTAGCTTCCGAAAGCTCTAGTTAGAAGCAAACAAGAACAAAAAAAAAAAAAATCAAAGGAATGGGATATCATGGTGTCATGGCACCATAATTTTAAATTAATGCACTAATCCAATCCAAATCGGGTATATTTTTCAAAAATTTCAGTTTTAGGGTATATACCCACTATAACAACTAAAATGAAACACATACCTTTGAAAAATATACTTGAATTCAAATATTTTCAACATTGTTTATCACATGCTTTGCTGATTTTTGTATACATCAGTACATACCTACAAACAAACTATCATAAAAAGGAAACTCTAGTTTGAATTGTGGTTCAAACTTACTGAGCTAGTTAGTAAACTAGTTAAACTAGACATACAAAAAATTTCAAAATTCTTCGCACATCATACATATGGGAAATATCTATTTTAAATTATGGTGTCAGAACACCATGGTGTCCTGGTTAATTATACATACATACATACATACATACATACATACATACATACATACATACATACATACATACATACATACATACATACACACACACATGCATGTATGCATGCACATACATACACACACACATACATACATGCATGCATACATACATACATACATACATACATACATACATACATACATACATACATACATACATACATACATACATACATACATACATACATACATACATACATACATACATACATACATACATCACAGACGGTTCCCAAAACCATCTGTATTAAATACAATCACAGACGGTTTTAATTTAGAGACCGTCTATGTTGCTGCTAGCCCTAAAAAGCATATGTGAAAAGGAAATATCACAGACGACTTGTGGTTAAAACTGTCTATGAAGTATCACAGATGGCTATTACCAAGAACCGTCTATGATATTTTCAAATATCACAGACGGTTTTTTATTTGAACCATTTGTGATACATCACAGACGATTTGTATTAAAAACCGCCTATGATAATTAAGTTATCACAGACGATTTGCATAAAAAACTATCTATGATAATTCCACTATATTAATTATATGCAGACCTGTCGACTCTCTGTCTTAAATTCCTGATTGTTCCTAATTGCATTATAATTTACATTTATAGCTTTTGGTGAAACGAGAATTGAAGATTTCAAATATCACAGACGGTTTTTATTTGAACTGTCTGTGATACTTCACAGACGATTTGTATTAAAAACTACCTCTGATAATTAAGTTATCACAGATGGTTTGCATAAAAAACTGTCTATGATAATTTCACTATATTAATTACGTGTAGACCTGTCGACCCTCTGTCTTAAATTCCTAATTGTTCCTAATTGCATTATAATTTACATTTATAGCTTTTGGTGAAACGAGAATTAAAGATGGTTGATCTAACTAGCTTGATGTAGAGAGAAGATTATTTTACATCTAGCATGGTTTAGGGTTTAGTCAATTCATAGTCTATTTCTACTTAATTCAATTTAATTAATTATTATTGCTACATATAGCTACTTAATTTAGATCATACATATATAGTATAGTAATTAATTTATTGAATATGTTATACTAAATTGTTATATGTGTAACGTAGGATCGAAGCTGGACGTACGTTGGGAACCGTGTGAGTGAAAAGTACATTGATGGCATTTCTAATTTTTCAAGAGCTGCCGAGGAGAATATGTTGAATAAGGGGATGAAATATATGTACTGTCCATGCATTGACTGTGAGAAACTAAAGATATTTAAGAGTCGAATGCAGACTAAAGCTTACTCGATTCGAAGGGGTTTCAAAAAGGGGTATACATGTTGGACCAATCATGCTAAAGAGCATATTACACAGGAAGGTAGTAATAATAACATCACCGATGAAGTCACAGGAAGGTAGTAATAATGACATTACCGATGAAGTTAATGATATACCGCCGGATGATCATGTCGATCGTGGTTCCAATTTGGATAGGCTGAATGATGACAATTTGGACCAGATGCTTCGTGATAAAAGGGAACTATGATGAGAAACATAGTATGTTAAATTTTAAGGTTTGATGGAGGACTTAGAGAAACTTTTGTTCACGTGCTGTAAGTCAAAGTACACAAGCTTGTTAGCTGTACTTGAACTACTGAAATTAAATGCAAGCAACGGTTGGTCCTACGATGGAGAGTTGGAGACAAAGCTGCAGAAAAGCTGCTCCTTGTCTAATTCATTTGAGAACCTAATTCATTTGAAGAATTGTTTCCTAATTCATTTGAAGAATTATTGTATGCAGAAATTGTTGTCATTGGTCAATCATTTGAAGAATTGTTTTATGCAGAATTGTTGTCATTGATCAATCCAAAAATTATTTAATGCAAATGCAAATGTTGTTGTGCCAAAAATTATTCTCATTGGGCAGGTATTCGCAATAGTTTTTGTTGAGTCAGTTACCAAATATGTTGAATTCTCACTTTTGGTAACATGAGTTGTACAAAACCTGATACTGCTCAATCATCACAGAACCTAAACAAATTGCACAGAAACTCAACAGAGAAGTGCTCCAATCACCATAACAATGGTAGCATATCATTTTAGCTTTAAGTAAGATTTGATAGTGATTGGTTTTATGTTCTTAGAAGTTCACCTTGTACTTGTCCCTTTGCATCCTTGGAAACTCAATGTAGCCTTGTAAAACATGGATATCTCTCATCCCTTTTGATTTGTGTGCTTTCTCTCTATTTTCTTAGTAGCCATCACTAAAAGAAAAATAGTGCTTTGAATTTTTAAGCAACGTCCCGTACTACATGTATGAGAACTCCTACTGTATTACCTATATTTTGAGGATGACCAGAATTGGCGGCAGCTACAAACCGGGTCGGTGCCGATATCCTCTCCACCTTGCAGATCTGGAGCATGCCCAGCGCCGCCACTGCACATCACGGTGGATCTAGAGCAGCAATTCATTTCAATTCACAAATTCATTGATCACACAAATGAACAAGAAGTAGTTGTGACACTAAAAATTCATTTCAGACATGTATATCACAGAAATGATCTTCACAAATACGATTCAAGGTCCATAATGCATTTCAGTTTGATTCAGAAACACATGTGAGGCTTCGACACTGAAATTTTCATTTCAATTTACATTCCACACAATCCAACTACTGAACAAAACAACCTTCCACTCAAATCCTTTCTCACAAATATCTCATCCTACATAACACGCTAATCACAAATCGCCAATCGGGTTGGGGCGCAGTGGAGCCAGCCGAAGTCAGGAGAATCAGCGCGGCAGTGATGGGGATGAGCGATGGCGCCGCGGTGGGAGGGGAGACAGGAGGCGATGCATCTTGGATGGCTGCGTTGATGGGGTGTTGGTGGAGCCGGCCGAAATCGGGGGACGACGCGACTGGAGGCTTTGTCACGGGGGGGGGGGGGGGAGGAGGAGCGCGGTGTCGTCAGCGAGAGGGGTGGAGGCATTGTGGCGGTGATGACCAGGAGAATGGCAGCGGCGACCAAGGAAGGGCGGCGGCCAGGGAGCTCAATCGAGATGGAGTAGGGAGGTTAGGTAGGGCAGTGGATGTTTTTGCGGAAAGAATTTGGCTGCGTGGGGGGTTGAACGCAAAATTGCAGTGGTGGGATGGGGCTGCGACCCGCCGCGATCCAAGTCGTTGGTGCTAGATCCGATGGCCAAGATTGCCATTAGCATATTAGCACTGAATGGTCCATTAGCACTAGATATGCTCCCATATATATATATATGTATATATATATATGTATGTATGTATGTATATATATAAATATAAAAGCTCTTACGGCCTTCCATTAGGCCTAGCCCATCAGCAGTTGAACAAGGAGCCCAGCCCAAGTGTTCCCTCTGCCGTTATGCGGTGGTAAGCTGCGTGCAGTTGCGCGTGGCGGAGATGGCGAGACGGGCTCAAACACAGCAAACTGCACGGGCTGGGTCGGCCTATTCCTGCCTGCAAACCGACGCAGACGACGGCCCGAAAGCTGAGCGCGGCAGACGAGACAGGGTCCCGGTCTGGCGCGCTTGCGAGTTGCGACTGAGTGCGGTCCTGCCGTTCGGATGGGCCTACGCACTCGTGCACGCAGCGGTGGCGGAGGCGGTCAAACAACGCGCTCCTCCAGCTCCAGCTGCAGCTGCAAGCCGCCGCCTGTTCTTTACCGACAACTACAAGCCTGCGGTTTTTTATTTTTACTCTAGTATCTAACTTTTAAACAGAGTGTTTTTTTAAAATGAGATCTACAAGTTAAACGATCTACACTTTAAAAGTTGAACATCTATACCAACCAAAATCGTAAGTAAGTATCTGTCTTTTCGTAATATATACCGTAAACAACTAAAATTTAAAAATTTCAGTCAAAAAGTTATAAGCCGAGCCGAAAACGGCGTCTCAACTCGTGTGGTGCACGCACTCCCAGACAAGGAGACAGCAAGCTACTAGTACACAAATTGATCGATTCCCTCGCAGTGCCCATTCCGTATCAGCCGACAGGTCGAGCAGCCCCCCCATGCCTCACATGGCGGCGATCTCGCAGCGGATCGGGGGGCTGCGCCACGCCGGGGTGCCGCGGCCGGGGAGGCGCGCGGCGGCGGTGGCGGCCGCCGCGGCCAACACGACGCGGAGGCTGGAGGGCGCGAGCGAGGCGCTGAGGGCCGCAGCGGCGGCGCGCGCGGCGCCTTCGCGCCCGTGCTCCCCGCCCTTGACCACTGCCTGTTCAAGGTACCGTGTCTTTCTTGCTCCCTTTCGCTTGGGTGGCTTGCTGGGTTTGATTGATACTTTCCTTGGTTCATGTGCTTGCTTTGATAAAGGATCCAAATGGTCAAGATTATTAGTAGCATAAATATGTAGTCAGATGCTTCAAGTTTTCGGGACATGCGCTCGTTTATAGTCTGAGCTGAATTCAAATTACCCTTGAATCTGTACGACTTGTTGTTTGTCTAGTTGTACTGCGTGTGTCAGTGTGTGTGCCACTGCATTCCAAGTTAGCATAGTCGGCTGGTAATGAGGCCATAAGATACAAATGGGCAACTTTATGCTTCAATTCACAGACTATGTAGTTCCACTGTTGCTTGAGCCGATCACGCAGATCCTGGTCCTAGGGAGATTGATTCTGTAGTTTATGGCTTTATGCCATCTGAAGGAGCTAGCCTTATGCCATCTGAAGGATATTGGTTGTGCAGTTTATCAGCAGTCTTCCTATTGTCACACCCATCTGGTGTAGGAATTAGAAAAAAAAAAGCCTGATGGATGATATCATAGAGATAAAAAAAACACATGGTGTTAGGACTCTAGATCACATCAATAATTTTCTGATTTTTCCCTTTTGAGAACATGATGCTCCATCTCTATAATCTCCGATTGGTATCTTGTAAAATTGTTACATGTGATGTCAATTGGCCCTACTTTACTTTCTCACCTTTTATCTCCTACTTCTCATTCTGTAGATGGCTCCCAAGGGAATCCAGGTGGAGGAGGTGAGCACATGATGGAGATTCTGAATTGACATTCCCTTGTATTTGGTTCAAGTAGTTCCCTGGCACAAATGCAATGCATCTGTGACACAAGCATCTTTTTATGTTGTAAAAGATGGCGCGATGGCATCCATCAGAAGATAGGTACCTTAAACTATTAATATCAGGTACAAGACATTGTTTATGTGAGTGATTTTGCCATTGAAGGCGAGCCGATTTGGCTCTCCTCCATGGGCAATGCTCTTTTGGCCCACCGAGGCTAGCTGGCCCCCAAAAGCTAGAATATTTTGACAGCTCCAAACGCATATCCTAACCAAGCAAGGCTGGGAAATCTTTTGCCTGAGATCCAAATGTACCCTAAGAAACTTACAAGGAGCGGCATGATGTTGCTTGCAGCTAAGTTCAAAAGGAAACCATCATTAGCAGGCACTTTGAATCTTGAATGAACTATATAATAGCTTCTTTTCCTTTGCATGACAAGTGACAGTACTTGTTTCTGTAGAATTTTGAGACCAATTCAAAGGGGGTTGAAATATTCTGGAAGAGCTGGCTGCCTAGGGAGGGCACTGCCACCAAGGCAGCACTTTTCTTCTGCCATGGGTATGGGGATACCTGCACTTTCTTTTTTGAAGGTGATTACTTCTTCTATTATGTTCTGCCTTGAGCTCTCTTTTCTTTGGCTGCTTTTTTTATGTATATCTTACTAGCTTGGAAATATCAGGGATCTCTAAGAGAATAGCTGCCGCTGGATATGCAGTATATGCTATGGATTATCCTGGTTTTGGTTTATCGTATGGTCTTCATGGCTACATCGCAAGCTTTGATGGAATGGTGGACCATGTCATTGAACAATATGCACGAATAAGAGGTTTTTTATCGATATCTCAAGTAGATGTCGAATAGATGTACTGTGCAATCATATAATATTTGCATCATAATGTAATAATTTCATGTTTAGGCAGGAAGGAGGTGTGTGGGCTCCCACACTTTCTCTTGGGGCAGTCAATGGGAGGTGCAGTTGCTCTGAAAGTACACTTGAAGCAACCAAAAGAATGTGATGGAGTTCTTCTTGTTGCTCCTATGTGCAAGGTAAGTATAGAACTCTAGATGAAACTCGTCAAATCTAGTAGCTCATTTCAATCTGTTGTTTAGAGCATAAGTTGCATATTGATTAGTGTTCACAATCTTTCTTACTGTGACTTATGATGTTGTAACTGTAGCTACGTGTATTTTCACACTTAAACAGTCAGTGGAAATACAGTGCATTGTGATTGAGGGAATCATTGATAAAGACATGACTTCTTAGTGATTATATCGCCAAATATTGTGTTGAGTTGACCCTTGGCACTACTAAGTCAATGCCACCTTTAGTTTACTTGAAATGTATAATAACTACTAGCAAGATATCCACCTGCACTCCATGTTATAACTGTTAGAGTACAATATATTTGGTAGGATAGAGTCCATTGGGATTACAATCCCTTGTACCGTCTTACCCTTCAAGTCTTGTACCTCCATATATACCGCCCGAGAGGCTCAATGCAAATCATCTAATTCTATCCTCCTTCATGGTATCAGAGCGTCTAGGTTTAGATCCTAACCCTAGCCGCCGCTCACTTCTGTACCACGCGCCCTCGGGGAGATCTATCTCCGCCGGGGGCAGCGCCACCGTTTAGGCAGCGGATCCTATTGATCCGGCCACCATCGTCGTCGTCGTCACGCAGCAGATCGAGCCTCCCTCCTCGCGATCATCCTCGTCGCGGTCGGGCTGCCGCCGCCCCGTTCCCCAGGTTCGTCGCTGGGCCGTCGCCGCCACTCCCTTCCAGATCTTCGCCTCGCCGTGGAGGCGGCTGGGTTGCGCCCCGTCCCGCGCCGCCGTGGTGGCGGTCGGGCTAGGCCGCGCCCCGTCCCTGAGCCGCCATGGTGGCGGCCGGGCTAGGACGCGCGCCCCACACTGGTCGGAGCGTTGCCGCTGGTGGGCGGATCTGGCCGTCTCCACCGCGCCGCCGTCGTCCCCGTCACTCGGTTCCGAGCCGTGCCCTGCCCCGACCCCGCCAGCCTCTGCGCTGCCGCCGGGGGTGGTGCCGGGCCGGACCGCGCCGCCGCCAGCTGCTCGGCCCCGAGCCATGCCCTGCCCCGACCCAGGCAGCATTCGCGCTGCCGCCGAGGGTGGTGCCTGGTCGGGCCGTGCCGGACCCGCCCCGTTGCCGCTCGGCCTCCCCGCGAGGCTCTTGAATCTCCTCCGTGATGAGGACATCACTTCTTCGGATACACACAACACTCCTCCACTTGACATTCAAGGACCAATCACTAGAGCTCGCGCCCGACAATTGAATTTGCAGGTGAGCTCGTTCCTAAGTACTTTTTTTGTTCATTTGAGAATCGATTGCTACCTAATGATTTAATTATGATTAGGAACCATGGAGAGGACCTGGAAGTACTTGGAAAAGGGCTACGAGGCGCACAAGTCCAGCAAGGGCGGTCGAATCATGTTGGAGGCCCAACTCAAGCCGACTTCGAATCCAATTCGGAGTCCAGGACCAGGCCGCACTAAAACGGACGCCCAGATCGCATCCGAACTCTGTTTTGGGCGTTCTACATATGGATGGAAAGCTGAGAAGACGACCTTTCCAATGGCTCTGGTCCCATGTCAAAATTCCTTTTGAGTCAACGGGAATCGTCGAAACAAGTGGGCGTTCAAAATCTGTTAGGGTGCTGCGCCACCGTCTTTTGGGCCGTTCGGCTTTGTATCGTGTTGGAGCCCATTAGGGCACGTCCAGGGGTTTTGCATGCCCCTCACTCCTCTATATCCAGCGGCCACCCCCACCATTAGGGTTTGGGGGTTTTGCTTAGATTATTCTGTCTTTGAACAGTTTCGCCGTTCATCGGTTTGTGAGACCCCAACTTTCGAGTGCCAAATCAATACATCTGTAATTCAGTTGTGTTCTTCCTTGTTCTTGCTTGTGTTCTTCGATTCACAGGCGAGGATTAGCCTTCTTGGCGAGGTCAACCGGGTTGCGCACGGTTGATAACCTGAGGAGACGTGGTGCTGCGATTACGGGGTTCGGAACATGTTGTTCGGAAGCCGGATCGAATTGTGTCGCGCCTCCACCAAATCGAACATATCCAGAACCTGTTGGAAGATCGGGACCCCGGTCCTATCACTCGGCCTCCCCTCTCCCAGTCTCTTCTCTCTTTGTGTGCCTCTTTGACCACGGGAGAGGCCGAGATAGGAGAAAAGAGGATAGAGGATCAGGCTAGGTGTACTCGGTGAGTTGCACATGGAGGATCCCACTGCTGCTGTTGTATCTTTTCTTTTTTTTCCTGATCACTGAGCAGGGTTGAGCCGCCCACCGCCCGTCGACCTCGCATGTATCTACCCCAACATCGGCGTCGACTACACCGACCTCTACCTCTTCGACTGTGCGGCCAGGTCGGGCACGCGATGCTGAGGGGACGCCCTCCCGCGTCGCGTCTCAGTCATCCCGTCCGCACGTCTTCATCGCCGGTTCGTCATCGCCACCACAGATCGGGACGCCTCCGCTGACTTCTTCCATCGTCGTCCTGCCTCGCGCGTACTCGGTCTGATCAGCCGATTGTGCACGATCCACCCGGCTCCCGTGACGTCCGTCGTCGAGTACTACGCGCATCTTCTCCGAGCAACAGGGATGTTGCTGTGTCGCCTCCTCGGGCCGCAGCACCGCCGCCCGTGTGTCCCCTCGCCGTTGCATCTACATCGCCGTCCCCTGTGCATCGACGTCTGTGCTGCGCAACCTCTTGTGCGCCATCTGTCTGGTCTTCGTCATACTGATCGGGCCTTCATCGCCGACATCGAGCGCTACCGCCGCCGCCGTACCTTGTGTCAGGACTGCTCGCCTTCGGGCAAGAGCGTCCGCCCGGACTGCTCGCCTTCGGGTAGGAGTGTCCGCTCCCGCACTGCTCCTTCGTCCAGCACAACCACGCCTGGTTGGGGCCCTCTCCCTTGTACGTCCGGTACTGGCAACACCGGTGCGTGCTTTCGTCCCCGACGCGTTGCCGGGTCTGGCAAATCTGGCACACGCCTTGGCTCTGGCGGCTTGACTGCATCGACTTCGGCATCGACCCTCCCGTTCCCGTCCCGTCTGCCTCGATTGCATCACTGTTTTTTCGTCTACATCCTCGACGGCCCTAACTGCGTCGACCTCGTCATCGCCCCCTTCCACGATGACTGTCTCGACGCGTCTCCGTCATCACCATGGCGCCTCTTTTGCGCCCGTGGCTTCATGTGCGACCGCCTCGACATCGGTAACCCGACCACGCTACGTCGACCATGGCCATCTCCAGCACGGCATCCTCGACCACGTCTACTCCGCCCTCGCGCTTGGCTACCTTGACATCGGCACAAAGGGCTACCACCTTACTTGAGCTACTCGTCGGTTCCTGCTCCAGTCGCAGCATACGCAACGCATCGACGGTTATGACTGCGGGGGGATGTCAGCTCTTCGGTTTCTTCTCTAGTCTCACCATGTGCCCGTTCCCGTTGTGACTAGGGGGGATGTTAGAGTACAATATATTTGGTAGAATAGAGTCCATTGGGATTACAATCCCTTGTACCGTCTTGCCCTGCAAGTCTTGTACCTCCATATATACCGCCCGAGAGGCTCAATGCAAAGTAGTAAGTATCTTGGACCATTTTCTTACTAGTATCTTCAACTTGGTTTGTTTGAATGTAATGTAATATCTAGCAGATAGCACATTATCCATGTAGTGGCACTTCACTTGTTTCTCTTGTTTGTACTTACTAAATAATATTCTACATTCCTTGGTTTATCTGTGGAAAAGACTTAGATTTTCTACATTTTCCTTTGTTGTGACATCCTTGTAGTAATTAAATAGTTAATAGTAAGAATCAGCACACCTCTTTAAAAAAGGAATCAGTACAACAAAGCTGGTCGAAAGACTTAAATGTCATGAACCCTCTGTATTTTCACTTTTCAGGCTGAGTACAACGTAATCTCATATACTGACCAAATGAGGTTGAGGACAGCAGTTGAACTTTTGAAGGCTACAAAGGACATTGAATCCCAGCTGAAAAAAGTCAGTATCACTTGTACCTATTTCCGATGTAGATGGATTTCTTTTTCAACATTGTTTAAACGTGACCCTGAAGCAACTATTGTCATCTCGTCTTATTCTATTAGTACCTAGAAATGTAAAACACTTCTTACATATTCCTATAGATTCGCTCCCCGTTGCTGATTCTTCATGGAGCAGCAGACATGGTGACGGTGTGAGGGAATTCCTGTACGAGAAGGCCAGCACGAAAGACCAGACCCTCAAGCTCTATGAAATGGCTACCACTCTATCTTAGAGGGGGAGCCAGATAACCGGATTTCAACAGCCATCAACGACATCATTTCCTGGCTGGATTCGCACTGTTGAAAACCATCATACCTGGTCTCATTGATCGACCCTATCCTCGTCCCCTTAAGTAGTGGATGAATCAAATAATAACTCGGTGTCGATCTGTAAGAAGCCTTCACTTCTCCAGAAGAGTATGAAATTCTCCGATGCTTTAGTTTCAGGAACATGATGTGCAGATATTGTTTCTCATTTTCTCTCCAGTTTCATTTGTTGGTAGTTTGCAAATTGATGCTGTTAGCAGCGGCTATGTATTTGTTGTTAATTGTGAACAGTGTGTTTTACAGCTTGTTCAGACTTCAGAGCACCAACAGAACAAATGTAAACTTGGCGCATGAATTCCGCTGTTCATACAGGTTACTAGTATGATTTGCGTGCTTCGCTGCGTCGGGAAATCTTGTCAAGGATATACTGGACATATATTAAAGTATCTCAATCAAACTATTACACATATCTCTCCAATCATAAATATATATCATTTCAAACATAAATATAGCCAAACTTTTAAAACTATCAATATCTTTTAAAATATTTAAATTAGATGCATGAAAATCATATGTGTAAATTTATCTTGAAAAGGTGTTCATAATATTATAACTTGATTGAGTTTTATAAATATATTACAATAGAAATTAGTAGTTAAAGTTGTGTGTTCGAGACTATATCGATATCCGAAATGATATATATTTGTGACCGGATAGAGTATTTAGAGAAGTGAATAGTATTGCTACAAACAAAATATACCATTTCATCTCAGAACTGTTCTAATTGAATCCGAATGTATTTAAAGTGTTAATAGCATTTTTGATAAAAAAAAAGACGTAAGCATGAAATCCACAATAGATTGCTAACATGCATCAGGTAAATTATGTTTGCACAAATGGATAATAAAGGCGATGCAAAAACTTTGTAAGCATGAACCCTACAATATACTGGGAACATGCATGTCTTCAGTAAGTCGTCAACAATATATGAGTTCCATGTTCACATTGTCTATGAAATGCATTCAGAACGCCCGGCCCACATCATCTATGCTTCCGCCACCTCAAATAATTTTGTCATTTCCATCATACCATCTCGCTTCTCCCTCAAAAACACTGGCCGCTCTCTTCTGCATGAGCAATAGCTTTATTTTTAGCCAAAACTTCTTCTGCATGAGCAATAGCTTTATTTTAGCCAAAACTTCTGTAAGATAGAATAAGTTTTAATACCTAACTGGCTCCAAAGGAAATAAAAGTGGATGGAGTTTAGTATGACACTACCCACTTTTTATTTTATTTTATTTTGTGTGTTCTTTAGGTTTTTTGGTGCTCCTTCCATGGCAGTAAACAGGCAAGATCTGCAACAAAGATAAAAAAACACTGCATTTAAGTAGAAAATTATTTAAAACATATACATCTTGAAAAAAATCTAAAAAAGACTGAAAAATAGCGGAAGCATACATCATTTGTTATTTCAAGCATGCACCAACAAGATATCAACAAAGGTTTTTTTGCAACGGAATGGAAAAGGATGAAAAGGAGAGGGGATTGGATTTGGACCAGATGCCCCAGCCAACTGATTGTATGACAATCCTAAATCCCTCTGAGCTATGGAAAATATAATTAGCATAATCTATACTCCACTCTATGTCATTACTTTCTACTATTTGCTTATGAGACCCTATAAATATTTAAATAAATAATATCTTATTGACATTAGTGAAATTAACAGCGTATGCTACATCGTGAATCAAAGATGTAGCATATCACAGTCACCATTTTTCATTTGCTGTCCAGTTAGCTAAGCTTATAGCAATATCCACACATAAAGATGGCACAGGAACAAACAAAACGGGAATTAACCATGCAATGGTTTGATCTCACCAGCTTTATTGATGTTGGTAGATCCATGTTGTACCGAAATCAATCTCCACCAGCAATTTGAATATGCTTAAAGCAAGGAGGACATATTAATAGCAAATCAGTAAATTATAGGAACATAATTAAGCACACAACCTATTGCAAAACACAGCCATATGTTTTCCATGGCAAGGCTCACGATCACAGACAATGTACTTCCACTGGCCATAGAAATACTTGAAATACTTCTATAGCATCCAAGTTCTAGTAAATTTTTGTGGTCACATAAATATCGTTCTCCAGTAAACTATCTATTCTTTTTTAAAAAATAACATTTTATGGATCAACAAAAATGGCACAACACAAAAAAAAAACAGTAAAGCTGATATGGTAAGAGAGAAAGAAGGGAAAAGATGGTCACATTTGGCTACATATATGCATCAACATCTTACCATCTACGAAATCTTAGTCAATTATAGCAATTTCATATGTTACTTTTAAAAAGTTTTACCCGTATGGCAACAAAGAAAGAAGAGAAAAATGCTCACATTTGGTTGCATAAAGGCATCAACATCTTACCATCTACGAAATCTGAGTCAACTGCAGCAGTTCCATATGTTACTCAGAAAATGTTTTACCTATGCCTGATAAGGCAATAAGAAACACACTAATTTGAATACATCAAACCAAGCAAAAGTTCTTACATAAAGCAAATTATTTTACATGGCATGGCTAAAATTTAGTTAAAGTAAAACAATTTACTTATTGGTATAGAAAACGTTTAGGCTATTAAGGAAACCTGCCCTACAATGAAAGTACATATGCATCAAAAGGTACAGAGCTGCATAATTATATGTGCAATGCCTATATAATAATATGGCTGAAATCTATTCCTAGGACATAGAACAACAACCATATATAAATGATTGTACAATAGCATTTTGAGAACGTGCATCATAAAATAAATCTAATAACTAGTATCAAATACTACTTCAAAGGGATGAAACAATTGTTATTAGAAAATATTCTAAGCTCTTAGCAGGAGGGAATTACCTCATGCTAAACCCATTACCTCGTGCTAAACCCATAAAAAAACACATTAAATCTATGGGGATATTGGCTACAGAATACTGTAAATTGTCACCATTTGTCAACGAACATCCAAAAAATATGGTTACGCTAGAATATATTGTGAAAAGGTATAATTTTGCTGTAGAATACCGAGGGCACTATTATATCATTTTTTGGCCAAAAAGAAGAGAGAAAGCACGCGAATTGTCAATTTTGCTCTAGAAGAGATGATGGTTACAAGTTACAACCACGTTGCACGAGTTATGACCACGTTGCGTAATCGTAACGACCATGCGTGCAGACCGAGCAGTCACGCAAGGCGATCGAGGCAGCTGCCACGATGATCAGTGGTGATGCCCATCTCGCCGATCACCACAGCCTTGCTGGCTACGGCAACGGATGGGGGTCCCTCGCAACGATGCCCGAGTATCCACCCAAGGGAGACGCTGCACCAACCCGGGTCGCCCTGTCCCAAATCTCCACTAGTGCCATAGATGCGGCCGAGACAACGCCTCATGGCGCAACGGTGCCATGCCTCTCCTCCGCCTCTATAAAGCCACTTCTCTGCCTCCTAGCATCCCAACCCAGCACCCGTCGCAACCAATTGAGCCCTAGCCTCCTGAGCTCCCATTTCTTCTCAGTCTCTGGCGAACTACCGCCCAGAGCATTTCTGGTTGCTTGTCGTCCCATTCGCCGATTTCTTGCAATAGGAGCATCACCGGGAGACCACAAGGCCACGTCGACCACCGCTAGGCTCACCCGTCCCCTTCAGCGAGCTTCCTCCGTGTGCACTTAACCGCTGCTCGGCCCCGTCGTCACCAGCACAACTGAGACATCCCCAAGCTCCGCCACCCCTGTCGGTATGTTCATAGCCACCCGTTAGTGCTTACATTAAAAGGAATTGAGTTCTAGTGCCTCGAGTCGCCGGTTTACTCAATCCCCTATTCCCGCCACCGCTTGGCTTGCCGCCGACAAACCTTGGGACCAAATTAGCTCGCACCAACTCGAGGAGGGATGCACACATGGTCGAGGAGACCATTTTGCTAATGCTATGAGCCGCCGAGGTAGGGCTGTAAAAAAAGCTCGAGGCTCGTGAACGGTTCGAGTTTGGCTCGCTATAGATTCGATTCGAGCTCGGCTCGAGCTTATGACGAATCGAGCTCGAGCTTCATGGTAAGCTCGCGAGCCTGGTCGAGCCGAGCTCGAATAACTCGAACAAGCTCGGACCAGTCGGCCACCAGTTACTCCGTCCGTCTGTCCGAGTGTCCGACCCGACCCTCCCGCCATCCTGCGGACCGCGGTCCCGCCCTCCCCTGATCCCGACCCCACTCCCTCAGTCCCTCGGTGAACTCGGTCCCTCCGCAAGACCGCAGTCCCCAGACCCCAGATCCAGATCTGAGATTCTGTCTCCCTAGTCGCTCCCCACTCTCGCGAGGCGACGCAGCGAAACCCTAGCCCTAATCCTCCCCCGACGGCCCGATCCCGAGCCCCCGACGCTGCCGGCGGCCGGCAGCCACCCGAGAGGCCGAGATCCCCAGTTCCCTACTCCCTCCCCAGTCCCCAGGACCCCAGATCTGAGTCTCTCTCGCCGCCGGCAGCCACCCCAGAACCCAGATCCCCACTCCCCAGTTTCGTACTCGGCTACTCCCTCCCAGATCTGAGTCTCGCCCTCGGCTTCGGCCCCCGACGCCCTCGCCCCTCGACGCCCTCGGCCCCGAGCCCCCGACGCCCTCGCCCCTCGATGTCCTCGGCCCCGAGCCCCCGACGCCACTGACAGCCCTTCCCAATCCTGGACGCCGTGTGAACTATGAAGTACTCCACCACGAAGATCCTCGTCGTCGGCTCCCCATCGCCACACCGACATAAAGTCCCACCACAGAGGGTCAGAGGCACAGACAGTGAGACAGAGTATGAACGATGCTCATGCGATTTGCATCCAATATTGTGTTGATTTAGTATGACAGAGTATGAACGATGCTCATGCGATTTGCGTCCAATATTGTGTTGATTTGCACAGACAGACAGAGTGTTGATTTGCACAGACAGACAGAGTAAAAATCATGCTTGTGTTGATTTAGCAAGACTGAAGTTTCTGATTTATAGTGCATCAGACCGAGCCTACAAATATTGCTGTTGGCTGTTCAATCTGAGTTCTTCAATCTGTTTGCCCTGTCAAACCGAGCCTACACGAGCTTCTTCGAGCCGAGCTCGAGCTTCGTTTGAGCTGAACTCGAGCCCACCTCAAAGCTTGACTGTTTCCGTCGGCTCGTTCGAGCTCGGCTCGAGCTCTTATCGAGCTCGAGCTTGACAGACTGAGCTCGCTCGAGCTCGGCCCGTTTACAGCCCTACGCCGAGGTCCTCATTGCCGACGCCATGAGGCAACAGGAGGTGCCATAAGAGAGCTTCGGCAGGGAGCAACAACATCTCGAGAAGTGGGGAGAGAAGAAGAGCCAAGAAGTTTTGCTTTCTCTCTCCTAAGGCAAAATTGACAATTCACGTACTTTTCTCTCTCCTCTGGCCTAAAAATGATATAATAGTACCATCCGTGTCTTATAGTAAAATTACACCTTTTTACATGTGTTCTGGCATAACCATATTTTGTAGATGTCTATTAGTAAATGATGATAATTTGCAATGTTCTGTAGCCGATTTTCCCTTAAATCTATATGTCACCTCTCAACATCATCATCTCTTGTAAGAGGGGATACATCTTATGCAAATATTCATGAGTTAAACCACTAAACTACAGATAGAAGATCTTGATATAATAAACAGAAAAGTAATGATTCTATATTTTTCATTCTATAGTTACGTACCCGTGCGTTGCAACGAAACTCATTGAATGTATAGAGAATCGTGTTATAGAAGAGGGTTGCTTTGATCGGTTGAAAAGTGAAGAATAATAAGAAGTTAATGGAATAGAGCGGTTAGAGGAGAATAGACGTACAACCACCAACTTGTTCTTTTATAATAGTAATGATACACATGCACAAATCTTAAAGTATTAAGTAAGAAATAAGTAGTTTCACTCTATCCTTAAAGGTACTTTAATATTTGAGTAAAGTCCATTACCGGTCCTTAAACTTTTCATGCTGTGTCATCTTGGTCCATAGACTTTTAAAGTGTGTCATCCCGGTCCTTAAACTTTCAAAGTGTGGCAATTTCTTTTGAAAGTCTATGGACTGGGATGACACAGCATAAAAAGTTCACTGCTACAACTACATAGGATATTGCCACACTTTGAAAGTTTAAGGACCGGGATGACACACTTTAAAAGTCTATGGACCGGGATGACACAACATAAAAAGTTTAAGGACCGGTAATGGACTTTACTCTTAATATTTATACACTTCACTGTTTGGAACAGCATCGAATCACATCACTAAACAGGAAGCTTCCTCCGGTTCAACTTGTACGCTGCGCATGGAATGGGTCCGTCTGTTAGCCACACACACCGATGAGTTCTATTATTATTACCGAAGATTCGTGTTGGGTGGACCTACACAGCATGCCTTCGGTTTCTCTTTCCCCTGCCTTTTTCTAAGATGCACCAGTGCGCCGCATGGGGCAACGAACAGCAGAGATCAATCGCTACAGCGGGCGTGCTACAGTGTAAAATAATGATCTTGCTGCAGTCGTAATATTTGTACAGTAGCTTGGTACGCTATTTTCTTACTACCGCTAAAGTGCTTTGCCTTTTACGCTCACAGATTTGCATTTGTGTCTGTGTGCTTCTCTAAGGATCCAGAACGGGAGTTGAGATACTCTTTTTTAGATTACTCATGGCCAGTGCTTGGAGATAGGTCCCTTGAAAATTTTGAGTAAGATCACGTATGGAACGTGAGAAATCGAACTATTTTACTGCGTTACTGTAGCACCCAGAGTCACCTAGAAGGGCCACTGAAAGCAAACCCTAATCACCTTTCCTAACTGGGCTTAGGAGCTAATAAAAGGGGATGCCCTATTCTTCCCCTCACGCAGGCCTCCAATCTCCCAAAAACCATGTTTCAAATTTCCTTTTCCACATCTAACCTAATCTCTCTCTCTCTCTCTCTCTGTGTAGCTGGCCTAAGGCCCAAGTCAGCGGGCGGCATAGCCGGGGCTGGCGACGGCGGTGGTGCAGGCAGTGCTGCCCAGCGAGCAGCAGCGGTAGTGTCATGGCGGGCTGGTGGCAATGGCGACATCGGGAGGCAGCGTGGCCAGGTATGGCGTAGCCGGGGCGGCCCAGCCAGGCAGCGATGTGGCCGGACAGCGGCGTGGCCAGGTCGGCCAACACGGGCCGAACACCAAGCGGTAGCCATGGCCAAGCGGCGGTGGCGACGCGATAGGCTGAGGGGCAGCACTCGAGCATCGTGGTCGGAGCCGGCACAGCCGAAGGTGGTGTGGGCGCGGCGGCAGCAAGGTGGTTGGTGGCGGTAGAGCGCGGCAGCGGTGGCAGTGTCTATGGCCGCAGCGGCAGCGCATGGTGGCGGAGGCGCGGTGGCTAGCAACAACGGCAGCTGGGGCCGCGCCAGTCGGCGGTGGCCATCATGAGGATCTCCAAACTACACTCAGTTTCTCTTCCTCAGCACTTTTCTTGGAGAAATCAGAAACTTCATCCTCTCTGTTGTGCTTTGCTAGTGGCCCAAACCTCAGGTTCGGAGATTCGACACTCTCGTGGAGAGGCTATTCGGGCTAAACTTCATAGGCCTGACTTTTTTTTGTCAATGGTATAGGGCTGTTACATTTCTATGCTTGTATTTGGATGCTATCGATTCCCAATTGAAGAGGGATATTCTTCGTGAGGCACATAAAACTCCTTATTCTATTCATCCTAGCGATACTAAGATGTTCAAGGACCTTTAATAGCAATTTTGATGGTTGGGAATGAAGAAGGACATAACTAAGTTCGTGTCTCAGTGTGTAGAGTGCCAGCAAGTGAAAGCAGAGCATCATAGTCCTACTAGTCTTTTGCAGTCATTAGAGTTTTCCCAGTGAAAATAGGAGGACATTGTTATGGACTTCATTGTTAGTCTTACTAGGTTACCCTAACATATGGACTCTATTTGGGTCATTGTCGACCGTCTCTCCAAGACAGCCCAATTCATTCAGGTTAAAACCACTTACTCAACCAGTGATCTTGCTAACATCTATGTCAAGAAAATTGTCCGCCTCCATGGCATTCCTAAAATCATTGTCTCGGATCACGATACCAAGTCTGTTTCACACTTCTGGAAGAGTTGCATCAGAATCGGGGCACAAAGCTCAACTTCAACACTGCCTTCCACCCTCAAATAGATGGCCAATCTGAGAGGACAATTCGCATATTAGAGAACATGTTGCATACTTGCATGGAAGGACAGTTGGGAAAATCACTTACCTTTTGCAGAGTTACCTATGAGGAGGGTCATTAGAGAAGAGATGATCCACACCCTTCAATTCCAGGACAAATGGGACAATCAAGATTTCCCACCCACCCCAGTTTGAAGAGGAATGATTTAGTCTAAGTTTTGCTATGTCTGAGAACTCAGAAGAATACTTCAACTTTTTTTTTAGCGAAATTGTCACAGTTGAACTCTTGCATGGGATATTCCAATCGAAACTGTGCACCATTCGATAAACTGAGGCCTCGTTCAAAAGTATCGTGGTTTTTGGCTAAAATAATATTGTAACGGCTATTAGCTTTTTCTGAGACGTTCAATTAAAGAAAAATGAATAAAAAAGGAAAAATAAAAACAATGTTATATTTGCATAGATAATGCAAAGGAAAAAGAGAAAAAGAGAAGAAAAAGAGAAGGAAAAGTAAAAAAAAGCCGTGTTAAGAAGTTAGTTTATTTTAAATGGCTTTTGGCTTCTGAAGCTGGAAGCTGTTTGGAATGGCACGCGAATTCACTTGGGAAAAAAATAGATGGTAACTCCAAACATGAAAAAAAAAAGGTAAAGGGGTATACATGCAAAAATACACACAGCAGCTTCTTTCCCCTATCCCCTTGCCTTGGCGCTTGACCTCGCCGGATAGACCAGCGGCCGAGGCTACTGACGATGTCGTCCCTCAACTCGCTCTTCAACCGCTCCACCTTCGGCACCAAATGGTTCGCCTTCTCGCCTTCCTCCGGGATCCAATTACCACCACTGCCTTCGCTACAATTTTATCTCTCTTGGTTTGGGCAGTGATTCCAAGATCGGCGAATTTCAATGTGCTTATTAGGAGTTCTAGATTTAGGTTTCGCTCAGGAGCATAGTTGATGGATGGTTTTGTACGGTGATGGGCGAAAAATCAGCACTCATCTGGATCCGAGTGACAAAGAGAGTGCCATTTTTACATCTCCTTGGGTGGCAAATTGCCGTTGCTGAATGTCGTATATTAGAGGTCGATAGGCTTAATTCGTGAAAATTATGCTTCTGAAGATGTTAGTGATCCAAATCAGTCTCGGTACTGGATGACCGGATTACAGCTACATTTTTTCAAAAAAAGTTTGGCGCTCCTTTCTTATCTGATTTATGCACACGGATCAACAGCAGACGACGACTTTGCATAACAATTACTGAGTTACAGAAGAAGTCATCAACTGCCAACTACTAGTCAATGCTTACCCATAACCAGTTCATGTTTCATGTCGGTTCTTATAGCATTCTTCAATTACGTGCATGTTTAGACCTGGAGAAATAATGTTACTTTATTTATACCCTTAATTGACAGAAGTTCTGTGCTTTATGTAGCAAAACATGCTTGAATTTGATCATTTCGAGGATCAAGCTGCTGCGCAATAGGAGGGAGTTGCAGCTGATAAATATGTGCAAAGAGATGGTTCAGTATCTTCAGACAGGCCAGGAATTGATTGCAAGGATTCGAGTAAAAGATTTACAGCTATATATCTTTCTCGTTGTTCTGATTTTCCCCTTTCTGTGGTTGTCTAATCTATCATTACTAATCATAGGTGGAGCACATTATTCGGGAGCAAAATATATTGGCTGCCTACGAGATTGTAGAGCTTTTCTGCGAATTTATTCTGGCTCGAGTCCCTATTGTTGAGGTCCAAAAGTAGGTCCTGATTTATCAAGTGTGATCTTATTAAAATTACTTGTTTACCGCCTTATAAATATCATGATTCTTTGTTTCTCTCACTTAATAGAGTACGATTAACGGCTATCGGTTTTATTATGGAGCAGGGAATGTCCCTTAGAATTGCGAGAAGCAATAGCTAGTATAGTCTTTGCATCTGGAAGATGTTCAGACTTGCCTGAGCTAATGCATCTCCGTAATTTGTTTACCACCAAATATGGGAAGGAGTTTGTTGCTGCTGCTATGGAATTGCGCCCTGACAGCAGTGTTAATCGTACAGTAAGAAGAATCTCCAACATATGCTTTCTTTCAGAAGTAAATTTTTTGTTGCATGCAAATTTAGCATCCTGTACAATTCCAAACAAATTGAGCATCTTTTATGCAGATAATTGAGAAGCTTTCAGTCAAGGCTCCATCAGCTGAATCAAAGCTGAAGGTTTTGAAAGCTATTGCTCAAGAGTACAATCTTGACTGGGATTCATCTAATACCGAAGCAGAGTTCAATAAGAAATATGAAGATCTGCTGGTAATATTTGCTAACTCATTGCTTAAGTCCCAATTACTAGACACAATTGCTTATGAACGTGCTGTTTTGTAAGTGATAACTTCAAAATTATGTGTTTGTATTACTACTTTCTAAACTGAATAAAACTGTCATGCTGAAAGAACTGCCGATTTGACATCTTGGTGGACTTAAACATCTGGGAACACTAAGGAGCTAGGACGCTCCACTCGCTAGTGTTTCAGTTGGAGTAACTTGGTTGAATCTTTATATATGGTCGGTAATCTTGTTCCCATAAAATGTCTCTTTTTATATGAAAGTCTACAGAGTATAGATTGATTCTGATTCTTACACAATGACAGTTTACACTTTACAGACATAATGTTTAATGCTAGAAAGTTCTTTGGTTGCTACCTGCAAGACTAGAGGCCAACAATTCGGACACTTGGTGCAGTTGATTAGGGAAAGTTTTAGGAACAATCAGAAAGAACTTATTTCAAGCGTCTCTTTACGCCTACAGTTGGCTCGTTTAAAAAACTAATTATTTGATTTTGCATTCTACCTGAAGACACTAGAATTCACTTCATTTGTTCTATGCTGGTGTGCAGGATGGCTCAGGACCTTCAGTCCACCAAGGCCAGGCACCTATAATTGAGAGCTCTCCAGCTGATTCCATTTCCAGAGATAAGCCGTCTGTGTCCATTTCACCTGTCTTGGACACAGTAAAACATCAAGTTCCCGAGTCTCCAAGTTCACCTGCTGCGAGTGCAAGAGCATACGCCGCCACCAAGAGTAATGTGGTGAGTCAAGAGCATCATCATTCCCCTGCTAAGGAGATATCCTGCACTAGCCCAAGTTCGTCAGACGTGCTAGAAAAAGCCAGATCTGCCATTGCTGCAGCCAACCGCGCATCCGCCGCCGCTCGTGCAGCAGCAGATCTTGTAAAGGTTAAAATTACAATTCAGTGATGCCTTCGGTTGCAGGCGAATCAAGACACGTCACATGGATTGAGTTCTTGCAGTTCATCGTCATGACATCGATGAACATATTTCATTGCACAACTGTATTACTGTATATTCCTCTGTGGGTACATCAAATGAGAGTGAGCCTTTCTGTTCCTTCGTTGCATGTACTGAAAAAACGCACTAGTGTTTTTTTTCTTTTGTCATGGATGATGCCTTGTCAATCATAACAGTGGTGAGAAGTAAGGTCCCCAAAGATCATGTCTGTGAAATGTAAGCAGCCTGTGGTTTAAAAGAGTTCATATACCGCTCCATCTGTCAACTTAAGTTGTTTTTAACTTTTCACACGATGCGGTCAATTCATATACTCCCACATTAGTGGTAAGCATTAGAAGTTCGACTACATGGATACCACGGCGATCTATGTTTATGCCTCATTCTAAATAGAATTAGGTTGTTTGAAACATGTTAGCTTCTTAACAATGATTTTCTCTTTTCTTTCTTTTTTTTTGCATCATCTATAGAGATATAACGATGTTTTTTTAATCTTTTTTTATGTTTTTTAAGTTAAATACCTTAGAAAAAAATTAACAGTCGTTATCATGTTATTTCAGCCAAAAATAAGACCACAGCATTTTTAAACGGGCCTTAGTGACGGAAAGACTTGATTGCATTATTCACAAAAAAATATCAAAAAAAGTTTATAGCATGAACTTTGAGTTTCTGGACATGCTAATATCCAATTGTACAGTACTATTGCAAAATGTCCCTGTGCCGGGCTTCACAATCTCACAGAAAATATCGAAGCAGAAAGCCCACTTGCGACCGTGTAGCTCGTAGCGTCTTAACCCAGCCCAATCACCGGCGCCCCGCACTGAACCGGGAGCGATGGAGGAAGCGAAGGCGGCGGCGTACTACGACGAGCTCAACCGCAAGGGCGAGGGCGCCCGCCGCTTCAAGCAGGGCCTCGGTTTCTCCTCCTCCGATCCCCAACCCAATTCCTTCCCCACCAAGCCCACCACCACCACCTCCTCTCTCCTCTCCGGCTTCGTCCGCGCCGGCGCCACCACCTCCCCCGCTCAACCCCTCAATCCCACCAAGCCGCCGCCGCCTTACGAGCCCCCCTCCCGCCCGCGCCGTTGCTCGCGGTCCCCGTCCCCGATCCGGCCTCGGCGCCGGTCGAGGTCCCCCTCTCGCTCGCGGCGGCGCCGGTCCAGGTCCAGGTCGAGGGACAGGGGGGACCGCAGGGCATTGCGGCGCCGGTCTCCGTCTAGGTCGCGGTCACCTTCTCGCCGGAGTGGCAGGAGCTCGCACTCTGAAGGCCGGCGGGACCGGCATGGTAATCGGCGGCGCGACGATGGTGGCGGCGGCCGTGAGAGCTCGAAGGGGCGAGGTGGTACGGACGGCGGTAAAGTGGACTACTCGCGGCTCATTGAAGGATATGATAGAATGGTCGGTACTTAATACTGTTATACAGTTGTGTTGCTAGCCTGTTGGTGTTTGCGGAATGATGAGGTGTTGATGTTCTTGCAGACCCCTGCTGAGAGAGTGAAAGCAAAGATGAAGCTTCAGCTTTCAGAGACAGGTATTGGCCGCCCTTTTTCGTTAGTTTTGGTGTATTGTTTCCAAACCGTTGTGCTAGCATGCGGCTATTCAATTAAAAGCAATAATGTGGCTACTTGCATGAGCATACCGTAGAGTAGGTACCGATTGTACTAGTTAAGTGAATATGTGATTCCGCAGTTTTGTGCTTAACTATGCTAGCTTGATCAGTTAGAAGTTGATTATAGATAAGCCAAGGCAGAACAATTTTTAAGTGTGTTTCTGTTTACAAATATAGCTAGCTATGTCACTGTGTATGGTATATCTCTAAACTCAAATAAATAAACTCTTGCATGCATGAGCAAAATGCCATTCTAATACATATAGAAAGAGATGTTTTATATTTCATCAATCAGCACACGCATTAAAATGCTTAGGTTTACGCAATCTTCATGCCTTTTGGTGGCTACTTTTTCATTGTTCTGACGATTCTATTGTTTATTTTCAATGCTTGACAGTTTCAAAAGATTCCACCCTTGGAACTGCCACTGTGGGGTGGGAAAGATTTGAATTCAATAAGGATGCTCCACTTGATGACGATGACAATGATGTTGAAGGTAAGTCTTGATATGTCTGCAATCTGCATTATCTTGATTATTCCCTTTTTATGACTTTGCATTATGAGTCTTCATGTGGTGATTAATCTACTTGGTATCAAACCATTTTAGATGCCCACCTAAGGATCTAATATTGGCTGGATACTTGGATATGTAAGCGCTGCTAGGATTTACTAATCCTAATTTAGGGTGCACAACACTTTACAAAACCCTAGGGTATAGTGAATTCTAGACATCAAAAATTAATTTTACACACCCTAGGTCAAAATTTCCATTATAGTATCAAGTTCTTATCAAAATACTTTTTTTATTTGAGTTGTAATATCCACTCTAGGAAGCTATTGTAAGATTCACTCTAGGAAGCTATGATGTCTGATAATTGCAGAGTGTAAAATTCCTATTCGAGAAGTGCTTGTAAGTTGTATAGTTGCCCTCTTTATTTACAGTTGGAAACTTGGAATGCACAATGAAATAAACATATGCCATAGTAAGTCCTATTTGTGCCCTCATGGTTTTATTGATACACATTTAAGTGTGGATTGAATCACTCAGATCTCCATCTTAGGACTGTGTCTACCAGTAAAGTTCATGCCACCACACTAACTTACAATTCAGGTTTAGAGGACCCAGAAAATAGTACGCTGTTGCGTCTCTACTCTGTAGTTTGTACCAACGATGAACTACAACGGTCACATAATATGGTTTCAATTGTTTAGCCAACACCCTTTACTGAGCTCCTCCTCAAGCTACTGGAACTGAGATGCATCTTTTGTAGGATTGTAATGCCCATTTCAGTATTCTGATTTCGACAGCATGCAAAATATCCACTAGCTTGAGCTAAGAGGTTTTGGTATATGAATCTTTAAATTTCCACCATTTTATGGCATGTAAAATTTGCTGCTTGATAACCCAGAATTTATCTTTGTTTTTTCTCTTTAGTTGCTAATGATGATGTTTCACTAGTGAAGCACATAGGAAAGAGCTTCCGACTTTCTGCTGTGGAGGTACAAGTGCTATTAAATAATGAGTTTACAATGCCATATTCTATACTTTCCCCCTTGTTCCTAACCAGTTATTTTGTCCATGCCTTGTTCTTTTGATCTTTACATATCATAGTCAAAGCATGAAGATATAGTCAGAGATGCACATGATGAGGCTATATTTGGTGTACCTACATCTTTGATTGTTGATACTGATGCTGCTGAGGATGAACTTAAGACCAACGATGATGGCAAGAAAGCTGAAGATGTTGAAGCTCAACCTAACAGTTCCCTCGTCAGCGATAAAGTAATCTCAAGTTCTTCTTCCCTGTATTTTGTTAATTTCTGTGTATGCCAAAGCTATTCATGAAACAAAGTTTTCTTAGGTTCTGGCAATGCAAAAAGGGTCATGGAGAGAAAGGGTTCAGAAGTTGCAGCAGGATTCAAATACGTGAAGCTTATCCTTGCTGAAGTGTTTGACTGTCTATATTTCCATTTATGCTGTTCTACTGAATTTTGATTTCACCAGTCGTGTAATGGTGATTCCCATGATGGCCAGTTCGTCAAGAAGGAAGTCTAAAATATTCAATTGGCACTGATGCCGAAAGTTAGACTACTCACATGTATGTATCTTGTGTAACAATTCGCATCATTGTATTTAGGTCTATGAAGTTAAGGCAAATCCAATAGGTGGATAATGGTTGCACTACTAAGTTAATGCAAGATTTGTCCCTGTTTTTAAATATCTTCAAATCAATGCGACGATCGCACCCTGAGCAAACTGATACACGATTTTTTGGCACTTTGGCATGTGTTCAATCCGTATTTACAAAAATAGTCATATGCGCGTAAAAATAGCAGAAATAGTATTTCTACCGCCCGGTGACCGGACGATAGTGTGCTGCAGCTTACACCTAGGCTATCGGAGCTTGGCCTATCGTCCGGCCATCTTGCGGCCACATGCCTACCGTTCGGCAACTGTGCGGCGCTCTTCCTGCTGCCCCGTCACTAGACGACAGGTAATTAGCCAGCTTAATTACCTACATTAACTATATGTACTGCTTTTTGGATTTTTTTTAAATATAGCAAATGAGCTCAAAAAATATGAAATTTTGTGCGCAGCCATCTGACACAACGTAATTGGTTGTGTAATTTTTGTATAATTTTATCTAGTGTGAATGTTGCTCGAGAATTCGTAAGAATTGTGTTGTTTGTAGAAGTTGTTACATATAGCAAATGAGCTCTAAAAATTACGAAATTTTATGTGCAGCCTCCCAACACAAGTGACCTAATTGTTGAATTTTTTTTGGAAATTTTATGTGATATGAATTTGCCATGTCATTTCATGTTAAGTTAATCGTAATTAGCGATTGAAATTGCTTGCCACACGGCCACCATGTGGCAGACATCTTTTGCAATGTGTGATCTCTCTTCTTCGCACATATGTCGGCCCATTACTGCTATCCCTCTTTTCCCGCTGTCTCCTTCGCACATTTGTCACTCTGTCCGTGCCGTCTCCCCTCGCCCGTTCCCTCGTCTGCATATGTGTCGTTATGTCCGTGCCGTCCCCCTCGCTCGCTCCCTTGTCTGCACGTTTATCAGTCTTACTGTATCGTCCCCTCTCACCCCGCAGTGCGTCGACAAATAGTTCTTAATTTGCAGAGGTGAGTGCACCAGGTTCCCTTTTCGCTCGGCCATAAATATGAAGGTCTCGTAATTGCTCATCGCTCATCTCAGTCGCTCATCGCATAAACTCATTCTCGCGCTCGTCGCTCAAAATTGAGAGTGCATAGCTCATTCTTTAGATAAGCCAGTGCATATTTGTTAAGGACGTGGTAGCACTGATTGCTTCTCCTGAAAAATAGCTAATTTTATCGCATGCTTTTGATGTTATTCCCATAGTCGTAGTTAATTAGTGTTATTCAGTTAGTCATAATTAATATAGTTTGCATCATGAAGTAAGTAGCTCATAGTAATTTAGCCGTAGTTTTGTACTATTTTTGTGTACGTACGGTATCTATAATTTATTATTGTTTGGTACTATGTACGTACGGTACCCATAATTCCCTAATTAATGAATTATTCCTATGTAGTTACACACATGTAATTACTAACTTGCATGTTGTTTGTCATCATTTTTTGTTGTAACGCTTACGGCGGATCTGATTGTTGAGGTTTCAGGTAGTCACAGATATAAAACACTTAATAGTGTTCTACGGTGATGGTCTTATACGGGTAGGATCCGATGGGTTGGACCTATCGACATGCCAATACAAGGTGCTCTGGGCCGAGGGGCTCAGTATGATGAATATTCACGAGCTTCGAAACTACATTCGGAGGGAGTTCGCCATGGAGGCAATGGTGATGAAACTTGCGATCAAGGAGATCACCTGCATGAATAGCATGTGGGAGCTCATGAAGATGAATGGCATCGTAGTATGGAGGCAGTACATGCAAATTGCCTCCCAGCCTGATGCAGTCATTTACAGGAGGCTGATGGTGTACATGAATTTCATGTGGTAGGCACCGAAAAACGTTGATGAGTCTGACCCCTCCACACCCGGGCAACAACAAACTGAGCTTCAAGGCGATAGCACTGAATGTGCTGTATCGGAGGAAAGACTCGCCCTGATTTCGTGTGGAATGATAGGGCGAACATGTGGTGGTCAGTTCACATTGATTGCCATGAGTATCTACTGGAGCAGGCACTCAGGTTGGAGTCTAACGAGAACACCAACCTAGGCTTCGATGATACTGATGATGATGCACAGTAGACGGGTGGACCACCTAGGGGAATTGTGTCATCGGAGGTGCCCTATGTGTCCTCCAGATTCGATGATGCTATAGTACGTTCCCTCGTACTGCCACAAGAAGAAGGATCCCAGTGGGGATTTCAAGCTGACACCCTCTTAGTTAGGCAGCGATTCCCTAGCAAGACGGCTGTGCCACAAGCTATAACACGGTACACCTTGTTTATTAGCCGTGTGTATCGAGTGCACTAGTCCAACCCAGCCAATTACGCAGTGAAGTGCATAGTGCAAGGCTTCCCTAGAAAGATCAATACTTAACGAGCCAAAATTTTTAGCTTAGTGTTCTCGGTCAAGACGATGATCGACCGCACTTATGAGCTTAGCGAGCCCTTACGCCATCATTGCACTACTACAGAAGAGGCTATACTGGACGGCTACATCACAGACGGTTCATACGGAACCGTCTGTGATTAAACTGTCACAGACGGTTTATACTGGCAACCGTCGGTGATATTTTCACAGACGGTTATTAACACGAACGGTCTGTGATAAATGAGACATCACAGACGGTTCGTGTTACTAACCGTCTGTGAAATTTCACAGACGGTTAGTAACACGAACCGTCTGTGGTATCGTTTAAACTACAGAATCTATATATAGAGACGAGAGTCAAATTCAAGGTAATTTTATTACAAAAGTGCAATAAAAAGACATTCCCAAATTTGAATCTTCTGGGCTTCATATGCTTCTTCGTCGACTTTTAGAGTTGGAGGATCAGCCGCTGTGTTCTCGAATGCCGTCAAGATTGCCCTTGCCTTCTCGACTTCCTCCTCAAGCATGGGCAAATGATCATTAGCATGTTCCATAATCTGAAACAGGATGTCAAGATGCGCTTCCGCATTATCGGCCCAATCTGCTTGATCAGCAAATTTATCCAAGTGTGTCTGCAGTGCCGCAAGATCTTCCTCCGCTTTGCGCACATTGTAGAGAAGAACGAGGCTGAGGGCGGTTTCCCGATCCTGAGTGGCAATGAGAAACCTCCGTCGACGGCGGATGATGAGGTCCAGCTGACGGATGGAAGCGAGTCGAGGAAGGAGAGCAGGGCGTGAGCGGAGGAGCTGCTCCAGACGTAAATTTTTGGCCGCCTGTGTAAGGTTGCGTCCGAACAACTCATGATGGATAGATGAGAGGAAGGAGATCAAAAGAATTTTAGATGTCATTATTGAGAAATCTGGTGATGAAGAAGATGATCAGGGAGAGCATAGTGTGTAGAAGGATTAGGACGCGCATATATAAGCATTAACGCATGCAGACGCTTCGTATTTTAAACCATCTCTGCTATTATGATCAGGGAGAGCATAGTGTGTAGAAGAGCATGCAGGATTAGGGCGCGCATATTTAAGCATTAACGCAGACGCTTCGTATTTCAAACCATCTCTGCTATTAATACCACAAACCGTTCATATTCTGATATTAATATCACAGACCGTTCGTCTGATATTAATATCACAGACCGTTATTAATACGGTCCGTCTGTGATAACTGAAACATCACAGACGGCTCGTACTAAGAACCGTCTGTGATAACTGAAACATCACAGACGGCTTGTATTAAGAACAGTCTGTGATAACTGATACATCACAAACGGCTCGTATTAAGAACCGTCTGTGATATTTATTATCACACACGGTTCGAGTTAATAACCGTCTGTGATAATCACATATCACCAATAATTGGCGTGTGATAATCACGTGTCACCAATAATTGGCGTATACCTAGGATTTCGATCTCACCCGTCCATTCTCTCCACATCGAATGGCAGGCAGCAGTTCCTCCCTCTGCTCGGCCCTTATAAATAACGCCCCATCTACCTTTCCATGGGTCTTGTCACGCGTGAGTTCATCCACTGTGAGCATATATGGCTGTAAGTGTGGGAATGTCTTGTCGTGCTTGCCTCTATATTTGCATGTTCCTCGACGATGCCGACTGCTGCCAAGATGTGATGTCCACTCCGACAATCCTTCTTTTTCCTGCAAAATTCAAGGCAATTTTAAAACAAAAGTTAAAAAAAAAGACATTCCCAGATTCTTCGGTGAGCAGCCGACATAGCCGACTTCTTCGTTGAGCGACTATCCATCTGCTTCTTCCCACTTCTTTTCTTCATCTCTGGTCTCTTGATCACGTACGCCAGTAGCGATGATTCAGTTAGCATCATCGAAGGTTATACAACAGAAGAGGTCATTGAATTCTGCATCGGCTACATGGCTCAGGTAGAGCCGATAGGTGTACCTCTATCTCGTCACGAGGGGAGGCTAGAGGGTATCGGGACTATCGGGAGGAAAGCAATAACTCTGGATCAAAATACGTATGCTCAAGCCCATTTCATGGTTTTACAACACATGACTGAAGTGACCCCATATATTGAAGAGCACAAGGACATGCTACGTCAGGAGAATGCAGGCCAGTCAGAAGTTTGGATCACGAGACAACATAACCATCAGTTCAACGAATGGTTCAAGGCGCAATTGACTAGGAGGTCGTCAAGTGAAACACTACAATGGTTGGCAAAAGGGCCAAAATTTACAATTGTGACATGGCAAGGATACGACATTAATGGCTACATATTTTATACAACAGATCAAGATAGAAAGAACACAATGCAGAACTCAGGTGTCCGCATAGATGCCTATGATGCGCACGGCAGTACCGCTGGCCCAAGCTCGTACTACGGGGTTGTAGAAGAGATTTGGGAGCTTGACTACGTAATTTTCAAAATTCCTTTATTTCGGTGTCGTTGGGTCCAACTCCCACGGGGTGTAAAGGTTGACAAGTACGGCATCACTACCGTGGACCTAGAATGTGTAGGATACAAAAACGAACCATTCGTACTCGCGAGGCAAGTTATTCAAGTATTTTATGTAACCGACCCGGCAAATAAGAAGCGCCATGTAGTTCTTCAGGGAAAAAGAAGGATTGTCGAGGTTGAGAATGTTGTGGATGAGGAAGAGTACAATCAATTTGATGATTTGTCTCCATTCGGAGACGGCATCAGGCTCGAGGAAGAACAAGGCGATGAAGCAAGCTATATGCGTGTCGATCATCGTGAAGGGCTTTATTTAAAATGATATAGCCAAAGTGTAATAAATGATATTGGTTATGCTTGTGTTTTTCATAAATGTATGTATGTTCCATTGTAATTGTAAAATGACTAAGGAACTAAGAAATAGTTATATTTATGGTTATGCTTGCGTTTTTCATAAATGTATCTATGTTCCATATTGTAATTGTAAAATGACATAGGAACCTAGCTAGCTGCGGGTATTTATAGTGAACTATCACAGACGGTTTATCAAAAGAAACCGTCTGTGATAACACATCACAGACGGTTCTATCGATAGAACCGTCTGTGATACCACTATCACAGACGGTTCGTTTAAGGAACCGTCTGTGATAGCTTATCTTTAAATACCCGCAGCTAGGTCTGCGGAGTCCGCTCTCGCGCAGTCTCTTGTCTCCACTCTGCAGTGCCCCTGCTAGCTAGGTTTTGGTCCCTCCCAGCGCCGCTCCCTCCCGACGCCGCCGGTCCCTCCCGACACCGCTCCCTCCCGACGCCGGTCCCTCCCGACGCCCCTCCGACGCCGCTTCCTCCCGACGCCCCTCCGACGCCGCTCCCTCCCGACGCCGCTCCCTCCGAGCTTCACATGTATTTTATTTTATATGCTTCACATGTTATATGCTTCACATGTTATATGCTTCTCATGTTATATGCTTCACATGTTATATGCTCATGTTATATGCTTTACATGTTATATGCTTCACATGTTGGAAGGCCCATATATAGCTCACTGCAGTTAGTTAATCGTTAGAACTTTGTCAAAGGGCATAAAGCAAGTGACACACTCCAGTGTATCTTGTTCAATGAACTTGATGCACTGGTTTGTGTCACTTGATTTATAGAACTTTGACAAGCTGGGACCATAGCTCACTGCAGTTAGTTTTTTCTTAGAAGAGAGATGGCGTCCACACAGTCTTCGTCGTCGTCATCTGGGTCTCACGCTCCCAAGATTGCGAAAACTAAACGTGGCCGAGGAATATCGAAAAGGCTAGAGGGCCGAATGACCATCACGGTGGTCTCTCCGAATGGGATCCCTCTGGAACTGAAGAAAGCAGCGTCATCATTTCGGAGTACGTACAGGATAATTGGAAGGCAACGGGTCCCCATCACCATAACAAGCTGGAAAGATTTGACAAAGGATCACAAAAATCAGCTATGGGAGGAAATTACAAATTCGTTCGAGATCCCAGCAGAAGTACAGGGACTCGTGCAACAGCAGGCGCTCCTCGCGATGGGAAAAGCATGGAAGAATTTTAAGAGCACTCTTATGACGAAGTACGTGTCCGAGGATGTCACGCCCTTCACGAAGTATCCTTTCGTGTCGCCGGAAACATGGGAGGCCTTTGTGCAGATGAAGACGACGACCAAATTTGAACAACAAAGTGCGACGCACAAGGCTCTCCAGGCACAAAACACGCACCCTCACAGACTTGGCACTGCTGGGTACGCGGGTAAAATCCCGCAATGGAGGATGCAGGATGAGGTCGCAATCCGATCGGAGGCCTCTCCGCCATTTGCCAGGATCGCAAACGAGCGCGCTCGAAACTGGTTAAGAGCGAGGTCATCAACCACATCTTCGGGTGTCTCTTTCAAAAACCCCGCAGATGAGGAAGTGTCCCAACGCCTGATAAAATATGTTAAACAACATAGTTGTTAACACCTCTTGAACTTCATGGGTTAAAAAAATAACATGATTAATTGCCTCTTGCAGCAATCATTGACTACCGAATCTTCTCGTGGCTCCTTTGAAGAATATAGGGAGATAGATTTACTATCACAGACCTTGGGAAACAAGGAGCACCCAGGTCGCACACGAGGCATGGGGGTTTATGTACCTTGGAGGCACGGATTTCCATATTACTCCGAGGCATATAGGAGTAGGAAGAGATCCAAGGCGTACCGCAGCGAACAAATAAAATAGGAGCTTCGTGCTCAACTTGAGGAACAACTATCTGCCTCACTTCAAGAGCAGACTGCCTCACTTCGAGGAGAGATAGATTCGTTGCGGGAAGAACTGAGACAAGTCCGCAACCAATCGCAACCCAGTCCCCCTCAACGTCGCAGTAGCTGCGCGTCCACACCAATTTCTGAACATAGCGACGACTTACGTATGACATTCAGGTAATGTACCTCTTTAGAATGGTGCATAGATCTCTCTGGTGGACGCCTTAACTCATCTTGTATCGTTATGTAGGAGCCCATGCCTTGCAGCCTCAAAGTCAGGCTTGTTGGCTCTATTCCCGTTGACGCTGGGCGCGGCATGGTGTATCCATTGCTGCCAGGGACGCTGGTGCATGGTGTACAAGTAGACACCGGTTTCATAAAGGTCCAGGTGGACATGATTAATGATATTTTTAAGTCCGTCCCTCTTGAGAAGCCCCCAAACGAAGAGATTAAGACATTAGGGGATGCCGTCCACACATTCATTCAGTGGCCCAAGAGGGACATCGTCCTCGACATGTCCGTGCCACAATCTTCACATCCAGTGGCCTAAGAGGGACGTCGCCCTGGACCAGGCACATCGGCTCCGGTGGCTCCACCTCCACCTCCAAATCCAGTAAAGTTTGTTGCATCGGCTCCCGCCGAGACGCCACCGAGAACATATCATAAGCGAGGCTCCAAGGCCTCCAAGGCTCATGCGACGAAAATTAAGCCGCGTCCCGTGCCATGGAAGTTTATTCTAGGAGTGTCGTTGGTGCCCGAGTCACAATTACGCCAGATTGGTATGATTTGCAATACATTGCATGCCTGGTACATGGAGAAGTCCAACATGAAGCCAAACCGGCAGAGTGCATTCACTCTGAAATATAACGAGACGCATTTCCTCCACGACTCGAGCTACATCGTCGTGACATTCGAAGATTTATTCTTACTATTCAATCTCGACGAACTCGATGCCTCACTTCTACGATGCTGGACACTGTAAGTGTACTGTACAATGAAGTTCTACATTCACGTTATACACATAAATGTCATTACTCTTTCTTTATGTATAGATACATGATCTAAGAAGTCCGGCGATTGCGACGACCGGTGGGTTTCCTCGACCCTCACTTGGTTTCCGAGCAATCTATCAATGAAGATGCATCCTTCGTGCAAGGTTACATAACGAGGGGATTGATTGCTCACACCGACAAGGAGTACGTCAAGGTACCCTTCAACCAAGGGTAAGTGCTTCACTAGTTGCCACACATATGTTTCATTTGTACTTTACATGCAGCATGAACTTAGGATTAATCACTATGGTGACACACATGACTAGGCATCACTGGATTTTGCTTGTGATTGTACCAAAGTGGAGCAAGGTAATATACCTTGATTCCCTCCTTAGGAGCAACCACGACTTCAGTCGTGTGCAAGAAGTACTTAACAGGTAAACTCATTTCCTCCATACATAACTCTATTGTAATATTTCTTTTGTTTGCCACGGTCGAGGCTAAGTTTTTTGAATCACGTAGGGTGTTTGCCGATTATGTTGCCCAAGGAGGAACACACGACAAAAAATCCAGTGACACGCTACGACACAACACGCGATTTCCGGTACCCGCTACAACACAACAATCCTATATCATACTTTGTTATAATGCCTCTAGAATTGACAATACCGATGTATGTAATTCTATTTTTGCAGTGCCACCAGCAGCTACAGGGCAACGTATGTGGATTCTACGTTTGCCGCCATATGAAGGAAATCATGGATACTAAGATCAATGATCCAGAGGTTTGTCAGGTCCTTCCAATAATTATTATTTTCTGATTATATATATGTATTTATATTACACACACATGCTAATTAATGACTTAACATTGCTCCTAACGACAGCGGGTGGACTTCGACGAAAGTGCATATGATCTTGACAATCTCGTCGATATTCGTGCAATCATCTCCCAATTCTTGCTAGCAGAGGTCATAAATAAGAGGGGAGAGTTCCACGCCGGCAATGGTGATAATTAGATGTTGAAACATTCGATTCAATTGTACAAATCAAACAATTCCTTTAATTGAATTCATTTGTCAGATTTTGTGTAACGATTTTCATTCAATATATGTATGTGATCTGCTGGCCGTTTGTTACATTCATCTGTGTATCGATTTTTGTTTTAATTTACTATGAGTTGCAATTAACTTATATCTGTCATTTATCTGTAATCTGCTTGCTTGCTTGCTTTCAGAGGGCATGGCTAGCATATCCTGAGGCTAGCCAAAAAACAGCAAATAAAATGGATGATGAACTTGGTATCACAGACGGTTCGTTGTTAAAAACCGTCTGTGATACAATATCACAGACGGTTTCAAAGAGTGCCGTCTGTGGTGTGAATAATATCACAGACGGCCTTTACTACTAACCGTCTGTGATATACACAATATCACAGACGGTTAGTAATAAAAACCGTTTGTGATATTGTGTATATCACAGACGGTCTTTATTACTAACCGTCTGTGATAGGCGCGTATCACAGATGGTTGTTTATAAAAAACCGTCTGTGATAGTCTTGTATCACAGACGGTTTTTTATAAACAACCGTCTGTGATACTCGCCTATCACAGACGGTTAGTAATAAAGACCGTCTGTAATGTGAGTTATCACAGACGGCTCGGGAACCGTCTGTGATAACCACCAACTATCACTGACACCTAAACACTGACGGTTCCGAACCGTCTGTGATAGGGCTGTCTGTAGCAGTGTTGGAACGTAACTTTAGCATATGTGGCAAGCATGACCAGCTACCTAGTTGCGGCGAACGTGTCCATCTCCCCCAAGATACTCATGTCGGAAGTCGCTAATGTGGTTGGCTATCCAGTCAGGTACATCAAGGTCCGACAAGGCAAGTAGAAGGTCATCGAGTCCATGTATGATACGACATGGACTGAGTGACAAATGTGCGTGTGAGGGTGTGGACAAGGGGGGACGGCACGGACAGAGTGACAAATGTGCGTGTGAGGGAGTGGGAGAGAGGGGACGACACAGACAGAGTGACAAATGTGCGCGCGAGGGAGCGGGCAAGAGGGGCCAAGACTAAACCAGACAGATTTACACACATATAAGACCAAACGAGATAGCTTTGTGCAGCGATGTGATAGTACGCTGGTCCACAAATCATCCGGCGTGCCCCTGCCTCGTAACGCGAATTTTCCCAAACTGAATTAGACTTGCAATGCGTACGCTGCATGGGTTTAGTCTATAAGTACTACCCCTTCGCTGTAGTGTTTGCTTCACCATGGCTAAATCACCACATCGCTATGATGGAGAAGCAATGGGAGGAGATCACCCGACTAGCAAGGGCTACAGCAGCACGAGACGAACAAATGGCCTGTGTCAGGAGGCCACATCTCAGAAACGAAGCCCCCGTACCTCCAACCCAAACCCATATCTGAACGTTCCTACCGAGCATTTGCCGCTATAGCCGCCCATGGGGGAGACACCCCATCTCTGCTAGTGTAGGGAAGCATGCAAATTCTTCAAGTCCAAGGACCGGTTGAGCTTAGGCATGCATTACTAGGGTTACGGTAACTACGCCTGGGACTATACCGACCGGTGTTGGGACACAGCCCATTAACGCCATCTGGTAAGGATGGGTTACATTGTATTCTTCTGTTAGTTCTCTTGTATGGCATGCACTAACAATCTCGCATCTTTTCGTAGTTTCCAGATCCGTTATGCGTGTACCGTTAATAGATCGACCGGGAGATCCACCTGCATGACCAGTGGCAGCTGGACTGTGAGGAGGGGGACGCACAGATAGCACGTGAGAGGATGGAGGAGCGGTGGTGCACTGAAGATCAAAACGAGCGTATTTGGCAGGAGACGGAAGCTCACTTGGAGGCGTGCATGCATAGGGAGCATGACGCTCGCGAGGCGGAGCGTGAGAGAAAGTGCGAACCGGTGACCAAGACCAGCACGGCCGGTGAGGACTACAATGTCGACCTTGCAAGGAAGGGCAAATGGCTACGGTCAACGCAGTAGTTTGACCATCTTTGTCCATATGTGTACCATCCTTAGTTCTTTAGCCTGCATACCCTATAACCCATTGTCGAATCAACTATCGTTTTGTTATCGTTACACCATTTATCCAAAGCCTTTTCGTACTGGAAAACCTCACACAAAATCCTTCTGATACCTCACTAACATGTGGCTCACCACTTAAAGGACCCACATGTTAGCCAAATACTTGATGTTTTTTGAATATCTCTGCCTGTAATGTAGCGGAGCGGTGATTTAATTTCGCATACCCACCTTCCCTTGTAAACTACTCCCAAATTTCTCCAACTCCTCCCCTCCCACCCACCACCACCTCTCCCGGCCCACCATTCGCTTCGTTCCCTGGTTCTAAACCCTAAGGCTCAAGGGGGACAGAGTTTGGATCGTGATGGCATGGCGGATGGAATATCATAATCCTATAAATTTTTTAGTAATATTTAGAGGATAAAAATGTTAAGAATTACGCAATGAAGTGTATTGTGTTGGGAGGCTGAACATAAAATTTTATAATTTTTGGAGTTCGTTTGCTATATGTAATAAATCCTACAAATATCATAATCGTATAGATTTTTCAGCAACATTCAGAGAAGATAAAATTATCAAAAAATTACACGATGAAGTATATTGTGTTAGCAGGCTGCATATAAAATTTTGTAATTTGTTCAGTTCATTTGCTATATTTAAAATTTTAAATAAATAGTATATATAAAATACTAATTCAGACAGGTAATTAAGTTGGCTAATTAACTGGTTTAATTATCTACCGTCCCGTGGCGAGATGACAGGGAGGGTGCCACACGGTGGCCGGACTCCGATGACCTAGATGTCAGCTACAGCATGCTGCCACCCCAGTCACCGAACGATAGAAATATTATTTCTGCTATTCTCATATATATATATATATATATATATATATATATATATATATATATATATATATATATATATATATATATATATATATATATATATATAGGCAAAATAACAGGTGCACCATGGTGTCCAAGCTCCATAATTAAAACTTTTCATCAATGATTAATACTTTCCATCCATGATTGATTCCTTTCCAAATTGATACCTTTTCGAATTAATGAATCTTAATAGGTTACCTAATATATTGCACCTGCACGCATCTAAAAGCAATCTAACGACAGAGAGGCTTGGTGCCCGGGCACCTTGGTGTCCCATTTCAGCGTCATATATATATATATATATATATATATATATATATATATATATATATATATATATATATATATATATATATATATATATATATATATATATATATATATATATATATATATATATATATATATATATATATATATATATATATATATATATATATATGGGGCTATTTTTGTAAGTGCCAAAAATTCGGTAGTCGACTATAGTAGTGGCAGTTCCGTAGTAGTGTAGTAGTAGGTATAGTTACGTGGCTATGGGTGACAAGCACAGCACATGCACTCTAGACTGATCTCTCTTATAGCTTGGCTAGCTTACCAGCGGTGCAACCGCGATGGCCTCGCGCGCGCGCGGGCGACTAGAAGCGCGGCTCGGCACGGCTGCTGAAGAGGGAAACGCTTCAGCTTTCCACGGCGGAATTGGCCGCGGCTCTCCGGAAGCGTCGCCGCCGGTGGAAGGACAGCAGGAGGCCGAGAAGCCAGAGCAGGAAGCCCGCGAACGCGTGCTCGCTTCTGGGGGGCCGCAGCACGGCCGACGCGCCGAACAGCATGAAGAACTCGGGAAGATCCAGACGGCCGCGGTCGCGGCGCGGGATCGGCACGCCTGCAGGCACTGCAAGCGCGGGGATATTGCCGCTCTCATGAACCAATATCAGTACTACGCAAGTAAGCGTGCGTGGGCGTGTGGTTACAGGTTGCCTGGTTGGGTGCACCTGAGAGCTGGGAACCTGCCTTTGTATTCATATGCACGAAGCTGCCATCGTCCAAATGCCTGTGTGGAGGTCTTCACTCAGGGTGCGATCCTGCGCCTCCGTCGCAGGGCAACACCAGGTGTGTGCCGTCGCGAAAAAAAAAAAAAGGAAGCCGTGCCCATGAAGAAAAGGGGCGCTATTTCGGCCTAAGCTTTTGCATCACCTTGTATAAAATCTCCTGAAGTCAGCTCATTGTCATTTCCCCCCTCCTTCCAAGATAGTGAGTTAGCGACAACAATTTGTTTTCCCTACAAAGCTTGTTGTGGTGATGATTGTCTACTTTAACAACGGAATAGCACTACAAAATCCGAAAACAACCAAGAACGTGCGACCTAAGATTATAATATAATATTTGTAGGATACAGCACATCGCCATTTGGAGGAAGCAAATTCTGTGCCGCGGTGCCGCTCGTGCGACACCGCTGCGCTGCCGCCGCGTGTCCCGCGGGAGCAGCCGCAGCACGCCTCGCAGGTGGTGTCGCACGAGCGGCACCGCCGCATTTAATTTTTTTCGCCATTTGGAGCCATGACGCCTTCTTGAATATCTGCACGCTTTTGTCTACAATTTTCTTGTCGCATTTCCTTCTACTATAACTAGCCAGCCGGATGGCCTGCGCGAATTGCGCAGCTAAATTTGTTACAATTTGTTTTGTACAGATAATTTAGGTGCATGAGACTAATCATATATTGTTGCAGTGTTTTGAAATTATTATATACTACTGCTAATGATTTTTTAGGTGCTTTAGAAATATCAGAATGCCAAGAAAAGTACGAAGCTAAAATACACCTTTTCTGAGAAAAAAAATACAGCTTAAGAAAACATAATTGAAGGATAACCTTTGATTGAAAAAATCAGTGAGCACGATACGTCACGACAACATCGTAAACGTGGTAGTGAATATGCTTTAGGAAAAAAAAAGTGACTCAAATTTTCAAGCAAGGCTCATTTTGATCGAAACTTATCACTTTTTTAGTTCTCTATATTCTTTATGTACCTCTCGTTCATGATTTAGTCCCGACTCTCATTGGACAAAAAAAGCAAGACCAGCATAGTGTGAATGGCAGGTCGCCGTGAGAGAAGCACAATAACATTGAGAGCCACAACATCTAGCACTGGTCGCCATTATTTCCTTTTATGCTTTCATCAAACTGTAGATGGACTACGTCTTGCATTCGGTCCATTGCATGTATAAGCATCAAGGAAATAATTAATTCCCATAATCTATTAATCTCTTCTCAGACTTGGCTACCTCGATTCTTTTGTGTCGTATCCCTTAATGCGAATTCTATCCACATCAAAAGCCAGCCCATAGGCCACACATAGATAGCTCGGAGTCTGCATGCTACGGACAGCTAGATGAGGCCAATGTAATCTTTAATTGATATTAACCCGATATTTCTATGGCGGGAGATTGGATCATATACCATCCCTTTAGTTGGAAAATTGAGGATTTACCCTCCACATCTCAATGACATGTGGGGTCATCATAAGTCACTGACACGTGGCCCAGGAGGGTAAATCCTCAATTTCCATCTAAATGGAGGGTATATGGTCAATTACTTGTTCTATGGCATGGGAGGAATGGGTTATACGTGAAGTCTTTGTTTATTAATGGATTATTGTCTTAGATGTTTTAGATTATTTAGGTGATTATGATTCCTAGCTTAAAATTAGAGTTATATTCGTCAATGTCATGGTATTCAAATATATTTTTGTTTAATATGTGCTGTTAGTTTGGGCCCACCAAAATCAACAGTAGTAGATTTTCTTTATTTTCCCATTAATTAGTGTGATAATTTTTATCCCTTAAAAAAGAACGTTGTGGCTTCTTTGTTTGTAGATGAAATTCGATCAAGGCTATGTATTATAATTAACGTTACCGATTTGCTTTTCCATGGTGGACGGTGACAGGTGGCCCTCCTTGACGTTTGCGTGTGTGGATGCTTGCTAGCCAAACGCTAGCACAAGGAAGTTGAGTCCTCATCGATACTTCCGAAGCTGAGTTCTTCCATGTTTTTTTAACCGCATGTTTTATTCACCGATTGACCAACGTGTTGATAAACTTCGATCTTAGTACAACATTCTCGTTTGCTATCATATATCTTTCTTCTCTATTTCTCTAATCATGGGGGTGCTTACTCTCGTTCCTAGATGCTACATATATGGATTAACATCTTTGAGTAATATATGTTGTATGCACCTACAACATTAGAGCTCTATTTGTTATCAAAATGTACTATCTATTTGTTATCAAAGTGTACTATTTATTTATAGCCCATTAATCCACCATTATAATCTGGATTCAGTACAATGATGATATAGATCTTTCTCTTTTTCATCGATTAATGTTAATTTCTGGCCCTTGAGAGCAACTGTGGCGACTTCTTTTTTAATTTGCATATTTTGGATTTTATATGACATGATTTTTCAGTTTTAGGTTGGAATTTGTATACAAATACAATTGGTAATTTCATTTCATTTTTATTTTAAATTTTAGATATATGTAGATTTTAATTTGGAATTCATACACAAATCAAATTGCTAATTTCCCTTTAGTTTTTATTCCTAATTTGCATATTGTTGGATTGTATATGACATGGAGTCTTTTTTATAGTTTTGGGTTGGAATTGAATACAAATCCAATTGGTATTTTCATTTCATTTTTACTTCAAATTTAAGCTATTTAGGGATTTTACTTTGGAGTTTGTGTAGAAATCAAATTGGTAATTTTATTTTTTATTCCAAATTTCAGTTATAAGTTGTAATTCGAATACAAACCCAACCACTAATTTTATTTTAATTTTTATTCTAAATTTCAGTTTTACTTTTAAAGTTCTTTAGAGTTCAGCTGAAAATCAATTTGTTAATTATATTTTATTTTTTATTCCGATCTTCAGTTCTTGGTTTGAATTTGTATACAAATCCAACTAGTAATTTTCATTTAGTTTTAATTCCAAATTTCAGTTTTACTTTGAAGTTCTTTGGAGCTCATATAGAAATCAAATTGCTAATTTTACTTTATTTGTATTCCAATTTCAGTTTCAGGTTGGAATTAGTATACATATCCAACTACTAAACTGCTTGTATTTTTATTATGAATTTCAATTAATTTTTATTGTACTTGTTAAGGTTTATTTATTTTAATCTAAGCCATTATAACTTGAATTCGCTAGATAGATGACTAGAATTTTTTTCTCTTTTTTCTTTGATTAATGTGAAAATTTCTAACTCTTAAGAGGGGACATGGTGGCTTCTTTTACTTTTACTTCAATAATATAATAGATAGATTTGTATACAAATTCAACTACTAATTTTGATTTAGTTTTAATTGCAAATTTCAGTTCTACTTTGAAGTTCTTTGGAGCTTGTATGGAAATTAAATTGCTAATTTTATTTTATTGTCTATTCTGAATTTCAATTTTAGGTTGGAATAAGTATACAAGGCCAACTACTGATGTTCTTTTATTTTTGTTCCGAATTTTAGTTATTTATTATTATTATTAATATGGATTGTTTCTTTTAATATAGGTCATAATAACTTGGATCTGCCAAATGAACGACTAGATATTTTCTCTTTTTTCTCTCTCTAATTAACATGAAAATTTTTAACCCTTAGAAGTGAACGTCGTGGTTTCTTTTGTCTTTACTTTAATAATATAATGGATAGATTTGTATACAAATCCAACTAGTATTTTCTATTTAGTTTTAATTCCAAATTTTGGTTTTACTTTGAAGTTCTTTGCAGCTCATATGAAAATCAAATTGCTAATTTTATTTTATTTTTTATTCCGAAATTCAATTTTAAATTAAATTAGTATACAAATCCAACTACTAGTTTTCTTTTTATTTGTAATTTCAATTATTTTTTGTACTTGATATATATTCTTTCTTTTTTTAATCTAAACCGTTATAACTTAGATTCGTTAGATTAACAGCTTTCTTTTCTCTTTTTCCTTCAATTAACATAAAAATTGCTAACCCTTCGCAGCGAACATAATGGCTTCTTTTACCTTTGCTTTAATAATATAATAGATAAATTAATCATATCAACTGTATGGATATGCTTATGTCGACTCTTTTAGTAAGACACTACCAAATTGTAATTAAATCCTCCAAAGATGAAAGCGATAATAAACAGTCTGCCCACCTTTCAAATGAAAACAAGCCATTGTTTTCTTTTCCTAAAATTGGGAACAATACAAATGTGCATGGCAAATGAAAATTAAACTCAGTCTGTACTCCTGGATTCGTAAGAGAGAGAGAGAGAGAGAGAGAGAGAGAGGGAGAGCGGGGAGTCTAGCTTTCTCTGATCTTTACAATCTAGAAAATTAAGATCTCCTCGAGTAATCTGGCTGTAATTGCACTCCCCCTGCAAATGTTCTTGTAACGCCCCCGTTTCCCGGGGCGCGTACGGACACGGCATTCCGCAACTATTCACGCATGAACAGTTATGGAACGTCGCGCAAGAGTATACCATTGCATGCTTACAACAAAAGTCCAGCATATATTTTACATAAGGATTAACATCCACTTTTCTACAGCGGGGCATGCAAGCCCAAAGTATACTTACATTACAAAAACTCCAGGATCCGCTTGAGCGCGGCCAAGACCTAAAGCCTCGGGTCCTCGACGGGGAGACCTTTCCAACACGAAAACTTGAATTGCCTTCGTTTCCTTCTGGTATCTGTGGCATTTTGCAAGCCTGAGTACTCCGACCCCGTACTCAGCAAATCACAAGGGAAATCCTAACTTACTACTTGCACGGATCAACAAAGGAAGGGAGTATACTTGGTTTATTAATTTTGAGTGGATGCAGTTTTATTTGCAATCATTTTGGTAAAATGGACCCAAAACTACTCCTTAAGATCTCAGGGGTTTTTCATGAAGAGTTCATTAACCAACTAATCAAGTTAAAGCATGAACAAAACTACTTAAGCTTCGCTGCTGGAATCACCCAAGTGACACAGCTCCAATAACCGGGAGCACGGCGTATTCGAATACCATTTATTTGACTCTGCAGAGTTTGCTCAGCTTTACCCACACGATCCCTTAACTCCCGCGACAGAGTTAAGAAAGCCAGGTCGTTTCACTGCTCAACTCTTTATATAGGCTCTACCCGGTAGAATTCACTCGGGTCTGGATCCCACACACGCACACCCACACAAAAGAAAACAGTGTCCGCTTCGAGTGAACTCTACCGTTGTTAGGCACCCATAGCGCGACTCACCTAACCTCACTGCTTAACCTCCTGTAGAGTTTCAATCGAGTTGAGCAGCTACTAGACAAGTGTTGACAAGTCAACTCCTGTGGTTGAGCGATCACTGTGACATTTGCTCAGCGTAAGGGTTTCAGTCCTTATATTTTCACATGGTCCGCAACCTCGCCAGGCACGCGACCCAACCTAAGGTAAGCGGTGGGCGTAGATCGTCTCGCGATTTCCCACTCACCCTTACCCTACTCCAAACCCTAGGGTAAAGATGGGCGAAGACCGTCTCGCGGTTCCCCACTCCTTACCCTACCTTGTGCACGCCGGCACTCTCCGCTCTAAGATACGGTGTCCCATACCACCCTACCTTAGAGTCAGGTTTTCTAAATTCTATTGGCCCACAGCCACAACCTTATTAGTGTAAGACTTTGCATGATAATAATAACCTACAGTTATCTAGATTAACAGATAATTATTTCTAGGGTTACAAAGACAGGGCTACAAGTTTAACATGGCCTTTATCGGTGGTAGGTTTAACTACATAACATGTCATTCTAAACATTTTATTTTATTTTTGAATTAACATTTCACAATTAGCATAATGCAAATAACATAGTAGCATAATTAGACAACATGGGTTGCAGCATGATCATGGACTTGTGACTTGCCGTGAATCCGGATGGTCTCAGCTAGCTCGAGCGTAGAAGCTTCTGGATCCTGTGACTGCACTTGAGCTTCCGGGAATCTCCGACACTAGCGCAAACACATAAAATAATTAAATCCAGCTTGAGCCTAATCAAGCGAGGAAAAATAAACTAATCAAAAAGGAGTAAAATGCATAAATCTCCAAATGAGGAATTTTAGGAATTTAATTGGGAGGAATCTATGGAAATGGAGGTCACCAATGGGTCTGGAATATTATTTGGAGCAAAGTGGTGAAATTTAGGAATTTTTGGGATTTTCTGTGATTTTCTAGGATTTATTTGGATTTTCTGGAATTTTAGAAATTGATAAAACCTCTGGAAAATGCTGTGAACAGTGATGGGCCGGCCTTCGGCTACAGTGCGGCTCGGCCCGAGCGACGGCTCGCGCGGCCGGGTGATTGGCGCGGCCCAACGCGCGCGCGTCCGCACGGGAGAGAGGTGGGCCGGGGAAGCGGCCCAGAGCGAGCGCGCCCGTGCGGTCCCGATGGCCGCCGCATGGCGAGGCGGACGGTAGCGGAGCGGCGAGCGCGGGCGGCTCAGATCGAGGCGGGGAAGGAGAATCGGATGGCTGGGATAAAAAGGGGGCGGGCGAAACGGTGCGGTTGATCCGACGACTGCGTGGCGGTAGTTTTACGAAGATCGGACGGTCGAGGGGCGTCGCCATCGGGTGGCCGACGTTATAAGGCGACGGGAGGAATGGGCGGACGAGATGGGGCCGCGTCCCCCCCCCGTCTTCTACCTCCAGCCGCTGAGGCGCCCGCGGGACTGGCCACAGCGGCGAGAGCGGTCCGGGCGCAGGGAGGCTCGCCGGCGGCAACCAAGGGTACCTACGGGCGTGTCTTCGAAAGGGGAACTCGTTTTGGGGCTTCGGAGGGAGCGGGAACCAATGGACAGTGCAGGAGGCCGAAGGGGGAGAATGTGGCTCTCCGGCGGTGAGGGGGTCACCGGAGGCCGGGTGAGTCCAAGTGGCGGTGGTTTCACGGGAGGGGAGTTAGGGGAGTACAGTGGCGGTGGCGGCGTCAGCTGAGGAGCTCCCAAACGAGCTGGCCACGGAGAGGGGGTCTCGGTCGGCGATGAGCTCCAGTGGCAGCGCTCCACGGGCGGCGACCTGGCTAGACAAGAGTACCACTGGCATTAGCAAGTGGAGGAGATGCTCTGGACGCAAGTAATCGGGAAAAGGGGAACGGGGAAGAGGATCCGCTTGCGGGGTCACCGGCGCAGGGAGGGAAGCGGCGACGGCGAGGGAGGCGACGAGGTTCAATTGGCGGCTCTGGGAGGTGGAGGGGAGCAGTGGGAAGCGAATGGGAGCGGTGGGGAGCTCTGGAAAGCAAAGGAATGGGAGGGAGGCAGAGAGGGGCTTTTAAGCTCGGTGGAGGGAGGGGGAATCCGAGGGGGAGGAGAGGGAGCCTTCGGGGAGAAGGAACGGGCGCGGCGCCGGGAGTCAACAGAGGTGGACGGGGGCTGGTGGAGGGTCTCTTCCGCGCAATGGGGTGACGCCAGGCCCTGTGGCGGCTTAAAGGCGATGCGACAGGAGATGGGAGCAGGTGAGCTCCGGTCACGGGCGATGGCGTCCGCGCGGGGGAGAAGAAGGCGCGGCGACTGCCAGGTGGGGTCGGGGCAGAGAAGAGGCGACGCGTGGCGCAGAAGCTCTGCCAGCTTTGGACCGGAGGGCTGTCGGGGTGCGCGGGCGCGGAGGAAACCGCGGGCGCAAAGGCGGTGCGGCGCGGGCGTAGCACGCACGCGTGCGCGAGGAAGGAGACGGGGAGAGCAGGGGCGCCAACGGAAAGGGGGCGGGGGAAGGCGCCCGAGAGGGAGGCGGAAAGGGGAGGCGCCAGCGGGAAACGGCGCAAGCGCCGAGCGAAGGAGAAGGCGGAAATGGGCGGGGCGCCAGCGGGAAAAGAAGGTGCCCGGCCGAAAAGGGAAAGCGGCAGCGAGGGGAACTTTCCCAAAAGGGAAAGTTTCCAGAAATTCACCAAAAATGCAGCAAAAAATAATGAAAATTTTTGGTTTGAAATTTTGGGGCTTTTCAACCTACCCCGCTTAAAAGAATCTCGACCCCGAGATTAACTTGGTCCAGAGAGTAAGTTGGGGAAATCCCGCTGCAAGTCTGATCCTCGTTCCCAAGTGGACTCATCTGCCGTGTGATTCTTCCACTGCACTCTGCAAAATCTGATGTTCTTATTTCTGAGCTGCCTCTCTGATGTTTCAAGTATTTGTAGTGGTTCTTCAGCATATGTGCAGTCATCTTGTAGTTCAATATCTGACAACGGCACTTCGTCCGTCGGCTGTCGCAAACACTTTCGAAGCTGAGATACGTGGAATACATTGTGTATTCTTGACAAATTGGGTGGAAGCTGCACTTGATAAGCAACCTCTCCAATTTTTCCAATAATCTGAAATGGTCCCACATATCTTGGTGCTAATTTGCCTTTTACTTGAAACCTCTTGACTATTTTGAATGGAGTAACCTTGATATAGACAAAGTCTCCAACTTCAAAGCTCAAGTCTTTTCTGCGGTTGTCCGCATAGCTCTCCTGTCGCTCTTGTGCACTCTTTAGCCTGTCTCTGACAATTCTGACATGTGCTTCTGCGTCTTGAGCAATTTGGAGGCCAATAAGTTGTCGTTCTCCTGTTTCTGTCCAATTCAGTGGAGTCCTGCATTTTCTGCCATAAAGTTCTTCAAACGGGGCCATCTGAATACTGGCTTGGTAACTGTTGTTGCAGGGGAACGGAGTAAATGGTAAACAAGTATTCCATGTTGCTCCATACACAATTGCGCAAGCTCTCAACATGTCTTCCAAAATCTGATTGGTTCTTTCTGTCTGTCCATCTGTCTGTGGGTGATACACTGAGCTGAAGTTTGGATCGGTACCCATAGCTTCATGTAATTTCTCCCAGAACTGGGAGGTGAACTGCGCTCCTCTATCTGACACCATCTTCTTGGGAACTCCATGTAGTGTCACTATTCTGGTCAAATACAACTCCGCAAGCTTATCTTTTCCATCGGTTTGCTTGATCGGGAGGAAATGAGCCACTTTGGTCAATCTGTCGACAATGACCCAGATAGCGTTATAACCCTCACAAGTCTTAGGAAGTCTAGTGATGAAATTCATTCCGATACTATCCCACTTCCATTCGGGAATTGGCAAAGGCTGGAACAATCCTGATGGTTTTTGGTGGTCTATCTTGATCTGCTGGCAATCACCACATTTAGCTACATACTCTGCCACCCCTTTTTTTTGTTCTACCATTACTCCTTTTTCAAGTCTTGGTACATCTTGTGCCTCCTGTATGGATTGAGAGTTGGGAGGAGTGAGCTTCGAATAGGATCAAGTCTCTTAACTCCTTGTTGGGTATACAATAGCGACCACGGAAAGTGAGGGTCCCATGTTCGTCTATCGCATACTCAGTTGAGCCTTCTTCTTGAATTTTCTTTTTCAGTTTTTGAATCTCTGCATCTTCGTCTTGTGCTGCTCTAATTTGATCTGTCCACCATGGTTGAAGTTCTGATGCTGCCATACTGCCTTATTCTGTGATCACCAAATTCAGTTGTAATATATCTGTTTGTAAGTCTGGTGGATACTCTGTCACGCTGGCTTTACTTTGATGGGTCTTTCTACTAAGGGCATTGGCAACTACACTGGCCTTGCGTGGGTGATATTGGAGATCAACATCATAGTCTTTTGTCAGCTCCAGCCATCTTCGTTGTCTCATGCTTAACTCTGGCTGTGTAAACAAGTACTTCAAACTCTTGTGGTCCGAAAATACCTCGCAACGATTCCCTAGCAGGTAGTGCCTCCAAATTTTGAGTGCATGCATTACGGCTACTAGCTCCAAATCGTGCGTTGGGGAGTTTTCCTCATGCGGTTTCAGTTGTCCGGATACATAGGCAACAACTTTTCTGTCTTACATGAGCACACATCCCAAACCTTGTTTCGAAGCATCACAATAGATTTGGAACTCTTTCTCTGGGTTGGGCAGAATCAAGACTGGCGTTGTTGTCAACTTGGTCTTTAACATCTGAAAGCTTTCTTCGCATGCATCAGTCCATGTGAACGGTTTGTCTTTCTTCAGAAGTTGAGTGAGTGGGAGAGAAATCTTGGAGAATCCTTCTATGAACCGGCGATAATAACCCTCCAATCCAAGAAAGCTTCTCACTTCAGTCACGGTCTTGGGCTGTTTCCATTTCATAACTGCTGAAATCTTTTCTGGGTCGACCTTAACTCCATCTTCAGATATGATGTGACCCAAGAAAGCAACTTCTTTTAGCCAAAAGCTGCGCTTGTCAAACTTTGCATATAACGGATGCTCTCACAATCTGGTCAAGACCATGTGCAAATGCTTCTTGTGCTCTTCTTCACTCTTGGAGTAAATCAAAATATCATCGATGAAGACTATCACGAATCGGTCCAATTGGTCCATATGCACCAGATTCATAAGATTCATGAAATAGGCTAGCGCATTGGTTAAACCAAAAGGGCACAATCGTGAACTCAAATAATCCATATCTGGCAATGAAAGCTGTCTTCTCTTGATCTTGCTCTCGGATTTTAAGCTGATGATAACCCGAGCGCAAGTCGATCTTGGAAAATACTTTGGCACCTTTGAGTTGATCAAACAGGTCATCAGTTCTGGGCAATGGATACTTGTTTTTTATTGTGACAGCATTCAGTCCTCTGTAATCGACACACTTTCTCAACTCTTCATTCTTCTTCTTCATAAATAAAACTGGTGCCGACCAAGGTGAAACACTTGATTGAATGAATTCTTCTTCTTGCAATTCATCTATCTGTCTCTTGAGCTCTTTCAGTTCATTGGCGGACATTCGATACTGATGCTTGGCGATTGGTTTTGTGCCTGAAATCAATTCTATGGCAAGTTTTACTTGTCTGTCAGGGGTCTGCCTGGCAGTTCTTCTGGAAATATATCTGAACATTCTTGTAGCACTGGCACTTGGTCAGGTGTGGCTGCTAGCATGTTGATCATGCGCTTTCTTGCATCCTTCAATACTTTTTTTTTACCTTCGGGATCGACCAAGGATACTATTTTGATTTCACGATCTACCTTGCCTTGGTTTCTGGATAGCCAGTTCATGCCCAAGGTGACATTTAACCCTGGCATATCTGGCTGCAGCAATTCTGCTTTAACCTCTTCTGGATTGACTTCTTTTTACTTGTACCTGTATATCATCCTTACATATGTGATGCGGTTCCCACTTGGATGTATTATGTCGTATCAAGGCTACATATTTACATCTGGGTCCATTAGGATAAATTTCATTGCAACACGAACTTCTCATCCATTACACTTTACACAGATGATCTTCATACACATTCATAGTCTTGCCACAAGCCTTAATCAAAATAATTTACATACAAGCTATTCAGTTCTTCCAACTGGTTTACAAAAGGATAACCAAAAAGAACATCATCCTACTTCTTGGTCTACATAGCTTATATCTTCTTGACTGTGTGCTTTGCTCCCTGCTGCTGCTGATTCTGGACTTGGAGTTTTGCAGCATCTGGTGGCAGACTCCTTCGAGGGCAATGATCTCTGTAATGTCCAATTTCTCCGCAGTGGAAACAAGCATTGGATCTCTTTGGGCAGCTACTAGCAAGATGCTTGCCACCGCAGGTGAGGCACTCGATAGCGAGTGGTGAGGGAGTGGCATGCTGCTGAGACTGTCTGGACTGGGTCTTCGGTATCGTCACAAACTGACGAAAGGGTTGGGATTGAAATGAGGATGATCCCGTGGTCTTGCTCCGCTGAGCATTGTGTGAAGACTGGGACTTGTGCGCTGACTTACGCTTTCTGTCATCCTCCATTCTGGTCCTCTTAGGGTAAGATTCATCTTCTTCCATAGGTGGCAGGCTGGATGATGGTGTCTGCCTCTTTGCTTGCTCTTTAGCTTCTTCTTAGGGTAAGGACTTTAGTGGGCATTTATCACGATAATGCCCATCCTGTTGGCAGTGAAAACAAACCGTTGGTGATTGGGGCGAAGGCTTCTTTCGTTTCATAACTTTCATATAACCTGGTCTTTCTTCTATCTGTAGAGCTCGATCAACCAGGCTCAATAGGCTTGAAAACTTCATGGCCTGAAGGCGTTGTCTCATATTGGGACGTAGACCTTTCATAAAGTACTCCATCCTTTTAGCTTCGGTGTTAGTTTCCTCTTGAGCAAATTGGGATAACTGATGAAATTGTTCTAGATATGCTGTGATGGAGTTCTCTCCTTGTTGAAGGTTAAGAAAATCCTGATATTTTTCAGTGAAAACTTCAGGAGAAATGTGGGCTTTACGAAATCTCTTCACAAAGTCTTCCCATGTAATACCTTTCTCCTTAGGGTGCATCCATTGGATAGCATTCCACCAAGAAATTACGGGCTTGGACAACTGATAGGTGGCGAAAAGAACCTTCTCCTTATTTGTACATTGGATAGTATTCATTCTTCTCTCAATATCTCGTAACCAGTTATCTGCATTCAGTGGTTCTGTTGCTGAGGGGAATTTAGGAGGTTGGGTTTGCAGGAATGCTGTAAACTTCAATGCAGTTGCGCTTGATGCTGACATTGACTCTTCGGGTGTCACCTTGACATTAGGTGATCTGGCTGCTATCTGCTCAAGCAACTGGGTCTGTTGATCTAGCATTCGCAGAATATTTTGCTCTCTCTGATAGCGATTTTGTTCCATCATCGCTATTCTGCTGTGTTGGATCCATCTGCCAATTGGGAACTGGAGGTCAGCTTTGCAGCGGCTTTAGCAAGCGAGATTAGATAAGTAAGACACTGAATTTCAAGGTAAGTATAGGGCGAAAAAGGTAAGAACGAGAGCGAAAGGGGACAGGAGAAAGCTTTGAACACAGGGGGATTACTGATAATTAAGCAAACAACATACAAGGATAAAGAGCATAGATTTACAATATGCAAGTGGTACACAAACCACTTAGGGTCCATGATTACACCTGCTTTACATTACAAAAGCACTATTACTACTCAGGGTCAGTCTAGTCTAGCGAACGACGGCTACTCCTCCAGCTGCTGAGAAGCGAAAATTTTGAAGCTAGACGAGCAAAGCAGTAAACATTTTGCGAAAGTAAAACTTAAGCAGAAATAAACTAAGATAGATGAGGTAGCAATAAGAAGGAACAAGACAGCAGTTATACTTATATTTTTCGTAAACTCTTTTTATGCTTTAAATTAATTTTTGCGATAAAATCGCTTCCTAAACAGCCTTAGGTCTTAACCTACGGTCAAAGAGCCTGCTCTGATACCACTTCTTGTAACGCCCCCGTTTCCCGGGGCGCGTACGGACACGGCATTCCGCAACTATTCACGCATGAACAGTTATGGAACGTCGCGCAAGAGTATACCATTGCATGCTTACAACAAAAGTCCAACATATATTTTACATAAGGATTAACATCCATTTTTCTACAGCGGGGCGTGCAAGCCCAAAGTATACTTACATTACAAAAACTCCAGGATCCGCTTGAGCGCGGCCAAGACCTAAAGCCTCGGGTCCTCGACGGGGAGACCTTTCCAACACGAAAACTTGAATTGCCTTCGTTTCCTTCTGGTATCTGTGGCATTTTGCAAGCCTGAGTACTCCGACCCCGTACTCAGCAAATCACAAGGGAAATCCTAACTTACTACTTGCACGGATCAACAAAGGAAGGGAGTATACTTGGTTTATTAATTTTGAGTGGATGCAGTTTTATTTGCAATCATTTTGGTAAAATGGACCCAAAACTACTCCTTAAGATCTCAGGGGTTTTTCATGAAGAGTTCATTAACCAACTAATCAAGTTAAAGCATGAACAAAACTACTTAAGCTTCGCTGCTGGAATCACCCAAGTGACACAGCTCCAATAACCGGGAGCACGGCGTATTCGAATACCATTTATTTGACTCTGCAGAGTTTGCTCAGCTTTACCCACACGATCCCTTAACTCCCGCGACAGAGTTAAGAAAGCCAGGTCGTTTCACTGCTCAACTCTTTATATAGGCTCTACCCGGTAGAATTCACTCGGGTCTGGATCCCACACACGCACACCCACACAAAAGAAAACAGTGTCCGCTTCGAGTGAACTCTACCGTTGTTAGGCACCCATAGCGCGACTCATCTAACCTCACTGCTTAACCTCCTGTAGAGTTTCAATCGAGTTGAGCAGCTACTAGACAAGTGTTGACAAGTCAACTCCTGTGGTTGAGCGATCACTGTGACATTTGCTCAGCGTAAGGGTTTCAGTCCTTATATTTTCACATGGTCCGCAACCTCGCCAGGCACGCGACCCAACCTAAGGTAAGCGGTGGGCGTAGATCGTCTCGCGATTTCCCACTCACCCTTACCCTACTCCAAACCCTAGGGTAAAGATGGGCGAAGACCGTCTCGCGGTTCCCCACTCCTTACCCTACCTTGTGCACGCCGGCACTCTCCGCTCTAAGATACGGTGTCCCATACCACCCTACCTTAGAGTCAGGTTTTCTAAATTCTATTGGCCCACAGCCACAACCTTATTAGTGTAAGACTTTGCATGATAATAATAACCTACAGTTATCTAGATTAACAGATAATTATTTCTAGGGTTACAAAGGCAGGGCTACAAGTTTAACATGGCCTTTATCGGTGGTAGGTTTAACTACATAACATGTCATTCTAAACATTTTATTTTATTTTTGAATTAACATTTCACAATTAGCATAATGCAAATAACATAGTAGCATAATTAGACAACATGGGTTGCAGCATGATCATGGACTTGTGACTTGCCGTGAATCCGGATGGTCTCAGCTAGCTCGAGCGTAGAAGCTTCTGGATCCTGCGACTGCACTTGAGCTTCCGGGAATCTCCGACACTAGCGCAAACACATAAAATAATTAAATCCAGCTTGAGCCTAATCAAGCGAGGAAAAATAAACTAATCAAAAAGGAGTAAAATGCATAAATCTCCAAATGAGGAATTTTAGGAATTTAATTGGGAGGAATCTGTGGAAATGGAGGTCACCAATGGGTCTGGAATATTATTTGGAGCAAAGTGGTGAAATTTAGGAATTTTTGGGATTTTCTGTGATTTTCTAGGATTTATTTGGATTTTCTGGAATTTTAGAAATTGATAAAACCTCTGGAAAATGCTGTGAACAGTGATGGGCCGGCCTTCGGCTACAGTGCGGCTCGGCCCGAGCGACGGCTCGCGCGGCCGGGTGATTGGCGCGGCCCAACGCGCGCGCGTCCGCGCGGGAGAGAGGTGGGCCGGGGAAGCGGCCCAGAGCGAGCGCGCCCGTGCGGTCCCGATGGCCGCCGCGTGGCGAGGCGGACGGTAGCGGAGCGGCGAGCGCGGGCGGCTCAGATCGAGGCGGGGAAGGAGAATCGGATGGCTGGGATAAAAAGGGGGCGGGCGAAACGGTGCGGTTGATCCGACGACTGCGGGGCGGTAGTTTTACGAAGATCGGACGGTCGAGGGGCGTCGCCATCGGGTGGCCGACGTTATAAGGCGACGGGAGGAATGGGCGGACGAGATGGGGCCGCGTCCCCCCCCCCCCCCCCCCGTCTTCTACCTCCAGCCGCTGAGGCGCCCGCGGGACTGGCCACGGCGGCGAGAGCGGTCCGGGCGCAGGGAGGCTCGCCGGCGGCAACCAAGGGTACCTACGGGCGTGTCTTCGAAAGGGGAACTCGTTTTGGGGCTTCGGAGGGAGCGGGAACCAATGGACAGTGCAGGAGGCCGAAGGGGGAGAATGTGGCTCTCCGGCGGTGAGGGGGTCACCGGAGGCCGGGTGAGTCCAAGTGGCGGTGGTTTCACGGGGAGGGGAGTTAGGGGAGTACAGTGGCGGTGGCGGCGTCAGCTGAGGAGCTCCCAAACGAGCTGGCCACGGAGAGGGGGTCTCGGTCGGCGATGAGCTCCGGTGGCAGCGCTCCACGGGCGGCGACCTGGCTAGACAAGAGTACCACTGGCATTAGCAAGTGGAGGAGATGCTCTGGACGCAAGTAATCGGGAAAAGGGGAAACGGGGAAGAGGATCCGCTTGCGGGGTCACCGGCGCAGGGAGGGAAGCGGCGACGGCGAGGGAGGCGACGGGGTTCAATTGGCGGCTCTGGGAGGTGGAGGGGAGCAGTGGGAAGCGAATGGGAGCGGTGGGGAGCTCTGGAAAGCAAAGGAATGGGAGGGAGGCAGAGAGGGGCTTTTAAGCTCGGTGGAGGGAGGGGGAATCCGAGGGGGAGGAGAGGGAGCCTTCGGGGAGAAGGAACGGGCGCGGCGCCGGGAGTCAACAGAGGTGGACGGGGGCTGGTGGAGGGTCTCTTCCGCGCAATGGGGTGACGCCAGGCCCTGTGGTGGCTTAAAGGCGATGCGACAGGAGATGGGAGCAGGTGAGCTCCGGTCACGGGCGATGGCGTCCGCGCGGGGGAGAAGAAGGCGCGGCGACTGCCAGGTGGGGTCGGGGCAGAGAAGAGGCGACGCGTGGCGCAGAAGCTCTGCCAGCTTCGGACCGGAGGGCTGTCGGGGTGCGCGGGCGCGGAGGAAACCGCGGGCGCAAAGGCGGTGCGGCGCGGGCGTAGCACGCACGCGTGCGCGAGGAAGGAGACGGGGAGAGCAGGGGCGCCAACGGAAAGGGGGCGGGGGAAGGCGCCCGAGAGGGAGGCGGAAAGGGGAGGCGCCAGCGGGAAACGGCGCAAGTGCCGAGCGGGAAAAGAAGGTGCCCGGCCGAAAAGGGAAAGCGGCAGCGAGGGGAACTTTCCCAAAATGGAAAGTTTCCAGAAATTCACCAAAAATGCAGCAAAAAATAATGAAAATTTTTGGTTTGAAATTTTGGGGCTTTTCAGTTCTCTGCGTATAACGTTAATAACCTTGCAAAATTTGTAGAACCGAGCATGGGATACGGTCGCCTTGCTGTGCATGCAAAAGCACACGTGCTGTGATGCGAATGCAGGTATCCCCTCTATGGTGATTTCAACAGCTTCTGGCCACGCAAACCATTCCAGAAGTCCCGTGCCGTTGTCACCTTCTTTCCAGGTAGTTGAAGCTCCAAGACCTAATATACACACGACATCAAAGAAATTGGAGAAAGGCCGTGTGGAAAACAAGCAGATTGCCATTTGTAAGCTAAACAGAGCACGCACCTCGAGCCAAGTTGATCCACTGCAAGCAATCAGCAATGAGCTCCCCGAGAATAGTATCTCATTCTCATTTCCGGTTTTGTCACAGGATGTGGAAACCTTCGTGCTGACAACCTTGATCTCTAGAACATCGGGTTCACCATTTTGGTTCATGAGTTGCAATTTTGCACGAGTTCCTGGCCACCCTGCAAATGCCCGTACCTAACAGAGTTGGTTGGCAATAGCTTTGATGAGTATGTTAAGAATTAGTAACTCACCTTGTTATGGAGCACTGTAGCTTCTTGGTCGAACGACAGCCAGGACTCCTCAGAATTCAGCTGGAAAACAGAGGTTATCATGATATCAGTTGGACTATATATCCATATTTTAGAGAATCACTTGAATGCATCATTAGTTTTAGGGCCTGTTCTTTTCCTCCGAAGCTGATGGCTTTTGGCTTTTGCTACAGTACCTAACTTTCAAACGGAGTATTTTCTTAAGATGGGGTCTACAAGTTAAACGATGTACACGGTAAAAACCCAACATCTGTACCATCCAAAATCGTAAGTGAGTATCTATCTCTCCGTAATCTGTACCGTAAACAGCCAAATTCAAAAATTTCAGCCAAAAGCCGCAGCAGTTGCCAAACAGGCCCTTAAGGTGCTTGTAGATTAGGATTTCTGGTCTCACTACTATGTTCTGCAGCTTCCCAAAAGAACATTACTGGAACAAAGTAAGCAAAATGATAGTCATATTTGTACAACTACACAAATACTAATAAACGAGGAAATAGACCTTAACTGAAACTTCAGTACAGTATAATCCTACAAAGTTGTATATGAACTTAAGCAGCACAGGGTGGAGTTCCAAAAATTACACACAAGCTTTGTAGGGAAAAAGGACAAAGGCAAATGCAACAAATTGGTCTGAAAATGTGTTCTTCCAATCAGTTTATAAGTTATAACTACACTTGAGAAGCAAATATATGGTGAATTTCAGAAGTGTTTCAAGCAAGTCATCAAATTTACAGTATAAACTAAACTGTAGCAGGAAGTTTGACAAAAGCTCCAAGTCATTTATTTCTGCAGTATGTTCAATTGAACCAAATGATGGTGAACTTTATAGCACTGAAGGTAATTTTGATTTTTCCTGTTGAATGTTAACAGAAATAGTGCAGAGGACTTTTTATCCAGCCTCATATCAAAAGACACTTCAGTTGTATCAATTGAATATGACAAAGAACATTTTAGCCATTCCTGATTTCCTGTCCATTAGTACCTTGGGTGCCAGTGTAGCTTTGGAGTCATCCTGTGGCTCTGCCTTTCGCTTAGCTGAGCCATCAAGAATAGATGGTAGTTCACGAAGCAGTAGCTTGGACCCTATTTAATACAAGTATCAAAATTATCAAGTCTAAATAGCTCAAAACTATCCTTATAAAAATGTTGTTAAAATTATTCATCCTGTTTCATTTGAACTTGTAAATTGTAATCAATTAATCATGAAGTCCAGCTAGGGAGTAAGCAGATTTGTGTTAGGAGTGGTATACCACTAGGAGCTACACAAGGACCAACTCCATGTAACGACCATGTAGAAATATGGCCTATACTTCACTCATGGATTATGATTAGTTTGTAGTTTGTACCTATATTGAACAATATAGAAAGCAGCTCTGGTGCCTGCAGACAAAGTGATAAAAATTATCAGTGAAGGATTACAGAAAGCAGATAATCAAACATGATGGCACTGTCTGAAACTTCACTTATCTTCAGTTTCTAAACTGAACTAACCAAACTCTTGCAGAGAAGCATTGTGCAGTAAATTATCAAATAAATAGCATATCATGCTAGTTCAGTTATGCTTTTCCAGCGAGAAGTTTCCAATGTTCATCACTAACACAGATGGACAACCCACCAAAAGTACAATGATGTTCCATTTGAACTATTTTTTTATAGGTAAAATCCATTTTCATTACCAAGAGAGAGAATTTTGAAATGGATAATAGAAGTGTAATTCGATGTTATGATGGTTATTATATGACTGCACAGCAATTGAGAAGCTCAAAATTGTCTAAGTAAAATGTTTTCAGCATCATATGTCGAAGTCAAAGAACTGCAGCGGTTTTTGTATAATTTTGAACTGGCAAGAGAGTGAATATGATCTACCTTGATGCAGTCATCAACAGAAAACCTTTCGCAAGCAATCACTGGACCTGCATCCAAGGTACGAACAGTATATGCAAGGGAAACACCTGTTTCTTCAACGCCATCCTACAGACATAGTTGACAACTTAATATAAATAAAGTATTCCATAGTTTCACAGTCGCAGAATTGTAACAGGGAGAGCATGCAAACCTGCAATGCCCTCTGCACAGGAGCTGCACCACGATATAGAGGCAACAAACTTGGGTGTATATTAACTGTACCTGATGTATAGAGACATGACAAATAATCAGGGTTCAAAGTTCCCAGCAAAACATTTTAACAGCCGAAATCACCCTGCCCCAGTTTGTTTTCTGGCAAAGTAGGGTTTGTAATACTAGTTCTCCTAAGCTTCACTATGAACTGACAGGAAGTTTGGTTTGTGGCAAACTAGAACGGGGATCAGATCTGGCATAAAACATCCAGTAAAGCCCTATTTTAAATTGTTTGTATTACCTAATCTCAGTCTTGTATGGAAATCCAGTAACCAATGGTAACTATCTGGTTACCGTAGCTTCTCCTAGTCCTATGAATGATCATGCTAGCACGCAATAGGCTAATTTGAGGAATAGGTATTACAAAATGGCATATCACACAAAATAAAGACACGAAAAGACTTCTGTTTTGCTTTTGAGGCTCTGGAATAAAAATATCGGTGTCGAGCAAAACAGTATAGTAAATCTAGTAGTAACTTACAATTGCAAAAATCAAATAGAAGGGTAAGCGATAGGTGTGATCTTGTTGCTGTTGTGGTGGCTTCATGATTCAGCTTTCTATTGAGGTGGGTGATTTAGGTGAGTTGAGGTGAGCAAACTAGGTGTCTCATCATTGGTGCAGCTACAGTAGAGTAGCTCATGTGGCGTGGTTTTGGTGGCTCATTGTATTAGTTGTAGGGTTGTTGTTTTGGTGTATAAGAGGCGGCTTCTTTCATCTTGGATTGGTGTTTGTTCTCTCCTCTCTATTAACGGAAAGAGGCAGAGCCCTGCCCTTGTTTAAAAAAAACAAGTACAAAAATCTTAATACACTATAGAATACAATTATTCACTGTGTCTGTGTTCCATTGTAAGCAGTAGACAGTAGTCGCTAGTACAGGTGGGTTCCTGGTGGATTATTTCTGTATGCAGCACAGCAATTGAACAGTATGAAAACAAAGGCAAAGACGGTAATTTGACAACCATATTACCAGGCTTACCGCAGGGTGGGATATCAAGAAACCTTTGAGGCAAAATGTTCCCGTAAGCAGCAGTGATGCAAAGCTCTGGTCTCACTTTCTTCAAGTCCGACAGAAAGGACTCCTGCATTGCAGCATAAATACTATGAACTACATATCCTCGCATATTCAACACTATTACAGCCTCGATGTGAAGGAAGACTCAGAGAACGGTTGTGGATAAAGCATCTCCCCAGCGCGCTCCGGGGTGAAGATGAGGTCGCCGGGGAACCCACGGTCGAGTGCGAGCTGCTCGACGGCCGACGGCATCAGCTTCCTCCCCCTGTTCTTGGCGGCCGGCGGCTGCGTCACGACGGCCGCGACCTGGAATACGGAGTCCGGGGAGCCGGACGCGGCCAGCAACAAGTCCAGGACTGAGGCAGCAACCTGAGGTGCGATCCAAATTCTTGAATCAGACACCGGACTGGAGTGCGGGTGTCTCTGCACCGAGAAGCTGGGAGTTAGGGGACGGTAGTACCTGGGGAGATCCCAAGAAGACGATGTTCCTCTTCTTTGTAGCGGCGACGGCGGACTTGGCGGCGCAGCAGTGGCGGGGAGCAGCGCACCATTGTTCCTCTTGGATTGGGGCGGAGGGTTGAAAACGGATTCGGAGATCATCATCCGAGCCATATTAGCGGGGGGTTCCGCGCCGGAGAGCCCCCCACGTCACGCCCCAGCGCTCCCTCGGCCGGCGCGTGGCGAGGAATCCGCGTACGGCGGGGAGCCGGTTTCCCTCTGTTTTTTGGAAATTACGTAAAGGTCCTTTTTCCTCGCGAACAGGTCCCTACAATTTTTTTTACCCCACTACTTTGCAGGATTGCGCCCCGTATTTTCCTAAATTACGTACGGGTCCTCATTTATTTACGTACAGGCCCATTTATTTACGTACAGTCCTCGATTTTTTGCGAAAAGCACCTTTAACTTTTTCGAAAATACACATTTGCCCTGGCTTTTTTTTTATAAAACTCACCACGAATTATCGCCTCTTTTACTTCGGTACACACGGTGGCTGGCGCAGCGTGCCGCCGTGCCTACGAGGCTAGTCCGAGCCATATTAGCGGGGGGATTCCGCGCCGGAGAGCCCCCCACGTCACGCCCCAGCGCTCCCTCGGCCAGCGCGTGGCGGGGGAATCCGCGTACGGCCGGGGGAGCCGGTTTCCCTCTGGTTTTTGGAAATTACGTAAAGGTCCTTTTTCCTCGCGAACAGGTCCCTACAAATTTTTTTTACCCCTCCACTTTGCAGGATTGCGCCCCGCGTTTTCCTAAATTATGTACGGGTCCTCATTTATTTACGTACAGGCCCATTTATTTACGTATAGGTCCTTGATTTTTTACAGAAACCACCTTTAACTTTTTCGAAAATACACATTTGCCCTCGATTTTTTTATAAAACTCACCACGAATTATCGCCTCTTTTACTTCGGTACACACGGTGGCTGGCGCGGCGTGCCGCCGTGCCTACGAGGCTAGTTATTATATATCCGGCTATCGAATGTGAATATATCGGATCTGATATGTGTCAAATATATCAGATATAAAACGAATTTAGATGTGTCAAATCCCAATACCTAATATTTGGATACAGATATGGATCTGATATGTGTCGTCTCGGATTTGAATCTGAATATCCAGATTCCAGATTCAGCTGATATAACGGTAGCAACTTATTAGTACGTATCTTTTGTATTTGACCTCTAAATTGGGTATATTATATATGCATTTCGATCATCTCGACGAGCCCGTCATCAAGTAGGCTTTAATTTGGCATTTCATATATTTATTTTGGCGTATCTCTCGATAAACCCTTTGCATGCTCTTTTTAGTTAAATTTGATATGTTTATAACCGATTTATTTGCAATATATGTAGAATTAGTTAGGATTAGTGACAAAATGACAGCAAGGATCAGTGATTATGTGATAAACTAGAGGAAAAGGGGCATAAATATTACTATAAAACCGATATTGATTTGTTAAACTTCGTTGCATTATAGGATATGAAGTTGTCCTCAAAAGCTGCATTATACAAATATGTGAGATGAATGATTCATTTGTTGTTGTTAATATTTAATGCACAGTTATATGTTAGAGTCACTGAGTCAGTTATTTATCAATTTAAAATATAAAAATAAGTCAATGCCATGTTTTAAATAGGAGAGGCCACGAATAATTGTTGGAATTCGAAACATAGTTGAATTCGATCCGATTTTGAGTATAATCTAATCCAAATTCATATCCGACATCTGTCCGATTCATATTTGTGTCCAACGTTTGTCCGATTCGTATATGAATTCGAGAAAAAAATATGGATGCAAATATCGTTTGAGTACTATCCGATCTGTTTTCACCCCTAGAGGTGGGGGAGGATTTGGGTTAAAAAGCGGAACATGGCCCTTATGCTACCAGAGGATAGCCAAGATTTTTGCCCCCTAGCATAAGGGGAATTAGATATAGGGATAATTGATCATTTGCTCTGAAGTTGAAGGACCGTTGGTAAAATGTGCTCCATTACGTTGTAATGGAGGTTTTGCCCCAAACTTCACGCAACATTTGTTAGTTTGCCTTTTTTGAATTTTTAACCTTTTTTGTTGAATTGGGGCTAAAACCTAAGGGGAAATGACCATAACGCCCCCAGCCACCGCTATGTGACCGGTCGGTTCCCAACGCCGAACCTGAGCGAGCCACTCTCTCCTCCTCCCCTTTCCTCTGTTGACCTCGGCGACCAAGTAGGCGACACAACGACCATGTCCAACAGCAGCTCTTCTGCATGGGCTAGTTGGGATGCGGTTGTCTTGCTGGATCATGGCAAGAGTGGGTTACCCCTCTTGATGTGCCCTTGGTGTGGTCCAGAGAAGCTGGTGGAGCTCACATCAAAGATAGAGAACAACCCAGGTAAGATCTTTATGAATTACCCCAAGAATCAGCTGAACGTAAGTCTTGTAATCATTTGTGAGCACTGTGGAGTCGGATCTATGTTATTGCTGCTGATAGTATGTGGATTAAGGTTTAATTAGGTTTTAGGGTTGTGCGCATGTAGAGAAATTTGGGAAAGATAGGTTTGACTCTCGCTAATTTGGAACTTTGTTGTGCTGTTTAGAGGTTGAATGGTTGTAGTTTTTTTCATGTGGTTGTACAAGTACCAAGATTACCTCATCGACATTAGGGTCCTTCAGGTCGATAGCACTTGCCATGAAGATGCCATTCCCGATCTTCTCGAAGAGACCTCCTAGCAGAAGGAAGTATATGGGACCATGAAAGGTGAGTTGGAAGGGTTGAAAACTGGAATGGTTGTGTTGAGATCATTCTACTGTGAGATGGATTCCAAGATGAACAAGCTCTAATGTCGGCCCTGGATTTAGCCAATCCAGAATCCTCTGTGAAACCACTGCACTATTCCTTAGATCAGTAAATAGTGCTTACAGATATATCACTTAATCATTTCGTAAATGACGTAAACCTTACCACATATTAATAGTATAGATCAGAGTTTAAAAAGACCGCATCAGGTAAAGTTTACAATAAGACCGCCTCACAATCCCCCCAAATTTCATAATCTCCCGCTTGAGTCCGAGTATGATTCCGTTCCGAGACATCTTTAGTAAAACGGGCATAACTTTTGCATACGGTGTCCATTTTCGACGTTCTTGTACTCGTTGGAAAGCTAACGACGAGCCTGATAAAAAAAATGACCAGCATGTGCTAGTCACCCTCTGAGACCCTCAAAATCGGCTATCTTTAGCCCAAAATTTGTGTTACAAGTTTTTGGTTTCTATTTTTGCCCTTTTTTTCTTGGTCTTCCCTTCCAAATTTGGATTTTGTTTCAACTGAAAAATTGTAGATCTCATCAAAACCTTTCAAATGAGTATATATATAAGCCATATAAAACTTTGCTATTTTATCTTTTGAGACTAATTGTTTATATTGCACCGGTATATAAAACTTTGTGTTCTAATTCACAGACGGTTGGTATGTAGAACCGTCTGTGATATTCATTCATCATAGATGGTTCTAGATACCAACCGTCTATGATAGAGAGTATCACAGACGGTTTGTATGTAGAACCATCTGTGATAGAGAGTATCACAAATGGTTTGTATGTAGAAACGTCTGTGATATTCATTCATCATAGATGGTTCTAGCTACCAACCGTCTATGATAGAGAGTATCACAGACGGTTTGTATGTAGAACCATCTGTGATAGAGAGTATCACAAATGGTTTGTATGTAGAAACGTCTGTGATAATATGATCGCTGGGCCCATCGATCCTCCCCAACCCAATCCTAGCCAATAGAAATCCACCAACCCTCACCCCACGGATCGTAGCCCCACCTCTCTGTCCTCGCGCCAAAAATTTTCACACTCCCGCCTCTCCCTCCCCTATAAATAATCACCCAAACCCAGCCTCCTTGCCGTTCTTCTCCTCCTTGACCCTTACGATAATAGCCTGCACGAAGCAGACGACACACAAGTCTATGGGAGGTAAGACACCACAAAAGCAACTAGCTACCAAGGCGACGCTCAATCAACGCCGATGATGGTGGGCGTCAAAGACATCCAGCTCGTGCGCTGCATCAGGGGCGAGAAGGCCTAGGCACAGAGGATCTTTGTTTTTTTCTCTGTTTTTGTTGTATTAGCTAGATGGGTAACATGCTCGTTGTTTTGGGAAATTGTAATGGTAGGCTCTAATTTTAATAAAAATGGAATGTGTACTGTGTTTCTTACTGTATTTGCTTGTTTTCAGATGGTATAGTTAACATTTCCTGAGGCTAGCTGAAAAAAAGAAAAATTAGGTACAGAATGAACTATCACAGACGATTTTTTGATATAAACCGTCTATGAAGGATTATCACAGACGGCTTAAACCAAAAAACGTCTGTGATACTAGCACATCACAGACAGTTCTATCTACCAACCATTTGTGTTGAAAAAATATCACAGACAGTTCTACCTATCAACCGTCTGTGATACTCATCCATTATACATGGTTGGTAGCCAGAACCATCTGTGATGTGTGAGTATCACAAATGGTTTTTTATTCGAGCCATATGTGATAGTGTTCTTCACAGACGATTTTAGTTACAAACTGTCTGAGTTGTGATTATCACAGATGGCTCACATATCGTCTGTGATAACCTCCAATTATCATTGACCCATAAATTCAGATAGTTTGAAAAACTGTCTGTGATGATGGTTCCGAACCGTCTGTGATGACCCTTTTTGTAGTAGTGATTACACAAGTAGAAGCGGAAGCTATAGCAAAAGTGGAAGGCACATCTCGCCACAGGCAAGCGACTGGGGCTAGAATGTGTGCAACCGATATTAACCAAGAATTTGGATAATATTGGTGCACACAATCACCATCTTAGTTAGCATGATTAAGGTATGACCTAGGCTATTAGAGACTATCCTAATCTCCACCATCTTCTTCTCCATCAACTCCTAGGACATTGTAGTATGCGTAGTGTCCTTGATCTACAAGTTCTCAGGAATTTAGTGAACGAGGGTGAGCACAAACAACCGTGCTTCACGAACCAGCACACAGAATACAATAACATACATGCAAGATTCAACAAAGGTAGGCTTCGGTTCTTTTATTTGCTAAAGGTATTATTTGGAAACTGTAATAATTAGAAATTCCTATCATGTTAACTAAACCATGCTTTTGTTAAAGAGAGTAAAAGTGTACAATATTAATAGCAGTGTAGGTTCCATCCACTATATGCTAGTTTTTTTACTAGAGTTACATCCATCCAATATCATCACTAGGTTATATCCACCTAAGGCAAATCAAAATCAGGGTTACATCCACCCAACGATTTTTCATCCCACCCATAAAATTTTTGAAATAGATACTAACTCGAGTAAATTCCCATGCCCGCCCTTGATCGTAGGCACGGTTGTTCAAACAGTTTACACTTTATAAAGATTGTACATTTTACCCACAAGAGATAATCAACTTGTTATGTTTCACACATTTTCTTGGACCTATGAATCAAGAAGATCACCACATGGCCTTTACAATGCATCACCTAATATAAGTTACACCCGCTAAGGTTTTATCTTAGTGAGATTACATCCTCCACACCAAGACCCCCTCTTGCACCACACGACGACTTAAATCCAATGACGCGACTTGTGTCTACAGCGGGTTAAATCCAGCGACGCAGCCCGTGGGTCACTCTGATAGTGCAACCCCACACTGGTGGGTGTATATTATTTAACCAGGTTGTACCTAATATAAACTTGTGGTTATATTGTTTTACATTGGATGGTCATCACATGATTCGGTCCTTAGATTTATCTAGATAGTGTTACCACAAACCATAACTTCTCGTGCTATATCTACACCAACCATCTTACTATCTGCCTAGATAAGCAACACCATGTTTTAGGGTTTTGAAAAGTATAAAACTAAGTTCCATGTTTTAGGGTTTTGAAAAGTATAAAACTAAGTTCCATGTTTTAGGGTTTTCAACATATTAGCTATTTCCTCCAATGGCTACCAAAAACTAGTTTTATGATTGAAAGATGTTGGGAGGGCAAGTTAATGCCCTAGTACTTAAGCAAGACTAAGCATGATGCTTAAGTATAACTTATAGAGTATGGTTACCATTAAGTTTCTATAGGACTGTGCAATCGGTTTTTTTGGTTTAATCAGTTCAGTATATACGGTAAATACGGTGTTTGTAGTTCGGTAATATACAGTTTTTTTAGAAGTACAATTCGGTATTGGTAAATCCCAATTTATTTAGGTGCGGTATCGGTAAATACCATATTTGCCAAAGTTGACGTGAATTGCAAACGATATAGCGACTAGCGAGACGAGTAGGCGATAATACATATACTACTGGCAATAAAATTAGAATTTTAGAAACACTCTAATGGAGTATGGAGATTCGATGACATATGTATAAAGTAATAAAGCATAATAATTAATGATGTTCTCTACCCATAACCCATTAGAAACATCTCTTAGTCTTATTCTGTTTGAAGTGAGCTATAACTTGAAGTAGAGAAAACCAGAGCTTTTATGTACATATGTAATATACATTGAGTTGAACAACATAGTTAGCCTAGCTCAGTTGGTAGAGACAGCATGGGGGCATTCGGACCTTTTGTCGTGGGTTCGAAAACCATTGGCGGCACATTGTGCATTACTATTTTTTGATATTTTCGTTTTTAGTTGGTTTTTCCCGAAAAAAACGAATGCCAAAAAAGCTCAAAATTTGAAAACCGTACCGGATACCAAAAATCGGTCAAACCGAGTTGACTGGTTCGGTTCGGTTTTTTGGTTCGGTTGAAAAATGCACAGCCCTAAGTTTCTAGGGTGACAAGGATTATGTAATTCAAGTGTCCAAAGGATGGCATAATAATAATACAATGTTGAGTAGGCATGTATCTATAACCTTAAATTAAACATATATTTGTATGACAAATAATAGCATGCAATTTGATAATTTAAACAAATATAATTTGCATAAAAATGGTAGGTTCAATATGATCAAAGCATTGACTCACCTGGCTCTCAAGCCGATTGGTCTTGAAAATCTTGACATGGCTTGAACTACTATCCTTTCGTGTTCTCGTACTCAACTTAGACGATCGCATCGGAAAGCAAATAAACACGTGGACAAAACAAATAAATTCAAATAAAAATTCAAATGAACTTGTAATTGAAATATTCCATTCTCACTAGATAGATCTTGAATTTAGAAATAAGTTTCATTAAAATTGAAATTAAAATGAATGAGAACGGGCTCTCCAAAGTTTAAATTGGGATTAAATCAAAAAAATAAACAAAGGAGAGAGTACTCTCTCAGAAACAAGCGGAGTCCACTAAAATTAATCCTCTGGGAACCCGAGGCGTGCCACGTATAGCAGGCGATGGCCCTCCGGCGTAAAGACCACTGCACCTACCTTGGCACCAGGGGCACCGTAGGCTCCGTCAATGTGAAAGGTCCAAACCGTGTCTACTGGTAGCTGTGCCTGCGGTTGAGCTAGTGGGGTCCACTTGACAAGGAAAGACTTTATGGCCGTGAGCGAAACGTATGTCAAAGAGAAGGGTACGAGCTCAGCCGCCCATTTGTTGATACGGCTCGTGGACTCATTATTGTGCAGCATCTCCGCCAAGGGAAGTGATGAAGGCATGGTGATATGGTGAGCCAGAAAGTAATGGCGAAGCTTCCTCGAAGCCATGATGAGGGCGTAGGCCAATTTTTTCAGCTTTGTGTACCATGTCTTGGTGCCCTGGAGGGCTTTAGAGACGATGTACACGGGTCGCTAAAGGGATCCCTCCTCAAGGACGAGAATTACACTAACTGCTGTTGTTGTAGCCGCGAGGTACAGTAGCAATGGAGCCTCTGGTGCTAGGGCCACGAGGGTGGGAAGGCTTACAAGATGCTTTTTGAGCTCATCAAAGGCCTTGGCACACCCGTTGTCCCAATGGAACACCTCGCATCCGCGAAGGGTTCTGAAGAACGTAAGGTCTCTCTCGGCCGCCCTAGATAGGAAATAGCTCAGTGCAGCCATGAGATCGGTGAGCCTCTGGACCTCTCTTGTCATCTTGGGTAGCTCCATGGAGAGGATTGCATCGACATTGTCAGGGTTCACCTGTATCCCTCACCCTGACACCAAGAAGCCAAGTATCTTCCTAGCTTGCATGTCAAAGACACATTTGTCTGGATTCAGCGTGATGTCTACCCGCTGGAGATTGTCGAAGGTTTGCTGGAGGTCTTGACCATGGGATGTGGGTTGCCTAGTCTTGACGACTACGTCATCAACATAGGCTTCCACATTCCTTCCGAGCTGGGAGGTGAGGGCGAGAGCCACCAGGTGTGTAAACATGGCTCCCGCATTCTTAAGGCCGAAGGGCATTCTGACAAAACAGTATGTCCCTACTGGTGTTATGAAGCTTGTTTTGACTTCGTTGTCCCTGTCCATATGTATCTGATGATAGCCAGAATATGCGTCCAAGAAGCTCATGAGCTCGCATCCCGCTGTGGCATCCACCAATTGGTCTATGCGAGACATCGGTAGACATCCACATTGTCAGCTGGTGACCACGCGAAGACATCCACATTGTCACGAAGGACGCAGAGCAGGTCCTGTTCAACCTTTGGAGAGAGGCCCTCGCCAATGGAGACTTGTTGGTCGGTGGTATGTAGGGATACCCTCTTGACTTCGCTGTCCGGCTTGGGCTTGGGTGTCCACCCTGGGGCAAAGGGCGTGCCTACGCGCGAGGGTGTATGTGACAGCGTGTACCTTTCAGAGGGGGCCTCGCGCATGAGTTCTGTTCCGACGGGTGAGGTCTTGATCCCCAAACACGGTAACGATGCCCTGCAAACCCGGAAAGTTCATGCAGAGGAAGTTGTGATGCAGGACCGCCCCAAAGGCGTTGAGGGTCGGGCATCCCAAGATCGCGTTGTACGGGTAGGGAAGATTGACGATGTCGAAGGTGATGTCCTCTATTCTCACATGATCACCCTCCTCGAATGACACCTGTAATCGTATTTGGCCTAGTGCTTTCAGTGGTTGACCCCTGAAACCCTGGAGCGGGATCATCGAAGGCTCTAGTCTACTTTGGGGGATTCCCATCTGGTTGAAGGCTGCCACAAATAAAATGTCGACGGAGCTACCCCCGTTGACCAGAACTCACTTAACATCGCAGCCTGCAATGGCGACCTGGATCACCAGAGGGTCCTGGTGAGGAAAGTCAACTCCGTCCACATCAGCGATGGTAAATGTGATGTCATTTTGTGCCCAGGTCGGTGGCACCTGGGCAGGGTGCACTGCCACATGATGTAGTCGATGAGCGTAGGCTTTCTACTGCCGTGCAGATGGAAATTCTAGTGAGGAGCCTTCAGATATGATGTTTATGACGTGGCGCTGACCTCCCTCAGCGGCCTATATCCGTAGAAGGCCCTCCGAGGGCTGCTGCACGTGCGCCACCACCGGGGTCTCCGCTTCTAAGTGTCACGATGGTGGGGCATGTCCGAGTGAGGTGGTCACCGCGGCCAAGCACTTTGCACCATAGCCCGTGCTGTTGGCGCTCCCCTTCGTCGCACGCTCCATCTATACGGCCCCGGCCTCGCTCGTGCCCACAACCTCTGTGACCCCATCCTCAGCCAACAGGGGCACTATCGTCAGATCCACCTTCGATGTCGAAGACATATCTAGCCCTCTGGGCTTTACGTTGCTTGTGATTGGAGGCATCCTTCGGCGAGCCCTGCGCTTGCTTTGTGTCGGAAGTGTCACCCATGTGTCGTTGCCCATCTTCTTCTGCCCTTGCATACTCATCCATCTTGTCGAAGAGCTTGGCAACCGCCTTTATTGGCTTGTGCACATTGTACTTGGCCAGCGGCCCCGAGCGAAGGCCTCGAATCGCTGCATTGATGATCGTAGTCTCATTAACATCCTTGACTTGGCAGCAAACCTTGGCAAAGCATTTGAAGTACTCTTAGAGCTTTTCCGAGGGCTTCTGCTTAATGGCGAAGAGTTGGTCCGCGTCGACTCGCTCAATGTAGTTACCCTGGAAGTTATTGCACAAACAGTCGCAGATATGCTCCCACGCATATATGGAGTTCGACTCTATGGTAAAGAACCAAGAGAGCACTACTCCTTGTAAAGCGAGCAGTAGCCCCTTCAGTTTGGTGGAGTCATCCCACCGACGGCCTCGATGGCTATCTCGTACACGCAAACGAACTCCCTAGGGTCTGTATCACCCTTGTACGGCTCGACAGTGGGGAACTTGAAGTCTTTTGGCCACGCAGACTGCTGCAGGCTGATAGAGAGTGGATACTCCAGGTCTATACTTTGAAGCGTAGCGCGACCAGAGGTGGGGGCATCACGGCTGTCCACCTGATTAGGTGTGACCTCCACTACCGTTGCTGGTGGCGTTTGCTCGCTTCAAGCCTCTTGCATCTCCCGCACGGCCCCTCGAAGGTCTGCTAGCTCGCGCTACAACATCCTGAGGGCCACCAACAGAGCATTCTCCATTGCTGGGGTGATCACAACTGCCTGAGAGGTGCTGCGCATTACAGGGTTGTCGACGACTACGGCCTACTCGCCGGAGCTATTCGGCACGCCGGCGCGACTGGTCCCACGGTCAACGACAAGACCAACACGACCGCCGGGACCACATGTCGCCCCCGCGATGGATCTCAAGTCACTGGGCATGCCGGCATGAGCGTCGATGTCGATGCTCCCACTGACTCGAGTGCCACTGACGAGGTTAGCCGTTGCACCATCGGTAGGGCCAACCATTGTGCCACAATGATCCTCATGGTGGCCGACCGTATTCCTGTGAATGTCGATGTCGGTGTTCACCACACCGACATCGCCTTCAGCTCCGGCCCCTAATGTCGGTGCAGGTGGCCCACCAACTGAGGCCCTGGCATTCGCGACCGCTTTCGTAGTGCTCTGATTCCTTTTCATCGCCGACGATGCTTTCTTGGGCGCTATCACTTCTCAAAATCCATGGCTTGCTCTCCGTCGTCCCCACGGATGACGCCAACTATTGTGGCTACTAGCCAAACAATAAGCTAAGAGAGTAGTGTAGTGGTTGTGATGGTGAATAATGCTTGCCCTTCTCAATACTCAGGGCATATATAGCATAATTACAATATCGCCCTTACAGTTGTGTATCTCGTAGAAGGGCACACATGTCATTATACATATCATATTGGGCCCTACAATCCCCCAAACAGGCCGGATGGGCTCAGGTAGGGGCCACCCCTACTATAGGCAACCTTAGTGAGTTCATATCTCATAGACAGCTAGTACAGATCACATTACAAACTAGCAATCAAATGAGTTCATATCTCACACAAACCTATTACAAAGTCTCACAGTTTTGGGAACTTTCTTTGCAAAAGCACAAAAGATGCACATGAAATGATGAGGCAATAGGGTCCCGATCTTCTGATAGAATAATAATTTCAATTTGGAGGAGAACGACTTTGACGATACAGCCTTCTAATTGGCCACGACCAGAACATCAAGCAATCACTAAACCACACTCCAAGTTGTTATCAACTGTTCCAAGAACGCGGTTGACCTAACCACAAAGGTCTATTCCTACATGCATAGAGGTTCTTTACAGTTGGTCTAGTCGACACAAGAAAAGAACAAGAGTTTTCACAATGGAAAAACTAAGCAAACAAAATCTAAGGAAACTAGAAGGGTGCAGCTTCCTTAAATAGGGGGGAAAAAGCTGTGCAAAACTAAAAAAATAAGGGGTGATACTATTCATGATATTGTTCATATGAACAATACGACCGTGAATAGTATGGGCCTAGAGAGGGGGCCAAGCATTACAAGGCCTAATTTATCCCAAATAGATGATATAGCACCTTGTTTTGATAATTACATCATGTACAAAAGGAATTTGGAGCTGAGACTAGATCCATTGGAAAGAGAACGAGAAAATTTTTCCAACAAGTACTCATGGAGCTCAAACGGACTCCGTATGTGAAGGTTATGCACATTTGAAGTTGGGCATGTTAGGCTAAATCCGAATTGATCTAGAGGCCGAATTAGATTCCAAAACCTGTTTAACTTGAACTCTTGCTTCAATTGGTCCAAAAGTGATGTGGTGCTACAAAAATATATTTTTTCATTATTAGGTAGCATCATATAGTTCATATAATATAAAGGCACCTCTAAAAACGAGCTCACCTGATAATTTAAGTGAAGTGTACGAGCTCTTGTAATTGGAATAGCAAGAATAGCAACTATGATTGTATCCATAGGGGTCATGTCCTCATCATCCTCTCCCCTTCTCTTTCTTCTCTCTCTCCCTCCTTTTTCTTCCTAGCACAGCGCCGCCTATTTCTCCTCTCGCTGGCCAGCTCCCTGCTTCTTTTCCCTGGCACCATCCACCGTGCGTCTACACCCGCGTCGGCACTTCGTCAGCCGCGTTGCCTCTGTCGCGTCCCAGCATTAGTCTGCGCCTTCTTCTCCCCTGTTCCGGCATCATCCCACCCTGCGCCTCTCGCCGCGTCGCCCTCCGCGCTTGGCCGCGCCTACCCCCACGTCGCCATCACGTCGCCCTGCATCAACCTGCTCCCATCGCTCTCACCGTGCTGGCGCCATACCCTGTGTTGCATGTCAAGTCCCATCGCCATACACTATAGCCACACTGACGCCACGTCTCTACTATGACCGGCCAACCACCTGCACGTCACCAGCCCGATTCCGCCACCTATAAAGCTTGGCTCACCCCAAGGAAGCACCACCCTCCTCCACTCGTTCTCCCACCCCAAGGAATTGAACTCCTCGCGTCCCTAGCTCAACGGCGACTCCATCTTCCCCAACGCTGGCCGAAGAGGTAGCCACTGATTGGAGTCGCGCCAAGCCAATTCCCTCCTACTTGAGCACCCTTGGAGCACCGCAATGCCATCCCCGTCGTTGGCCGGACCTTCCACCGCCTGTACCTCACCGGCACCGCGCGCCTCCTCTGCTCATCGTAGTCTCATGCCGCTAGCCCACCACAACTTCTCTCCAGCTCGACCAACTACACGGTGAGCTTTCTAGCTCCTTCCTCTAGCCCATGCTCCCCCTACCTTTCCTTGTCCTTCACCACGGCACCGTTGCCCAGTGGCCACCTCGCTGTCGGCCGCTCCGGGCTGCCGCCCACCCACCTCACCACCGCCCTGACCGATGCACCGCCTCCTGGAGCTCCCTCACCTTCGTCACAACCCATTTTGGTGGTTGCACAGGTCCTGGGTTCGAATCCTAGTTTTGCAAACATTTGCACCATTTTTATTTTATTAGCCCATTTCAAATAGGAAATATTTAGGAATTAAATCAAGGAAGCTAAGATAATTAATTTGGGTTCAAATAAAATTTACATATACATCATAATATAGAATTATATGCATATGGACAATTAAGAGATTAATTGGCTAATAACAAAATAAGTAGGAAGTTGAAATGGGAGCTTATGTTTCAACTAACTTCCCACGTGAAATGATGATGGATAACTTGGAAACTTCCAAAAAAAATAAGTCCTATAATTGTTTGCATGGCAAAAGAACTATAAAATTAAGTAATACAAAATTTTACCCTATAAAATATGATCGTCCTTCCTACGAGAATCATTTTCAAACAACGACTTGAAGCATTAAGCCACAAGTACATAAACTATGACAGCGCTACTTAAAATGAAATATTGCTCTACACATAATTAAATAAGTCCCAACTATAAATAGTATGCTATTAAAAGATTTAAATTGGAGCGTCCACCCTAAGTAAGGACTTTTCTGAAAATAGTTAAAATATCTATAAAGCCTAACATTTTAGGAAATTCTTATGTTTTCCGTAGGCCCTATTAAAAATATAAACCATGTTGTTAATCTAATGTTGATAGTTAAATCTTAAACGGTAAATTTAGTTATTAATGATAGTGAAATATGGTTGTATATAGCGAGCTTGGCCCTATGTAAGTAAAAATTTAAATAAGATTAAATTATGCCAGATAAGGGGATAAAATATCAATGTCAGTTGATTCTTAGAGTGCCTCCAATTAAAAGGTCATATTAGTATGTAGGTACTAAAATATAGTAGCCCTAGGTCATTAGACATTGAAATGTTCTCATGAATATGTATTCTGAAATAAGTATTTAACCCATTTATACAATTAATTGATAATTAGAACCGCCTAAAATGCTACATATCAAATTACTAGCAATATAAATTAAATCGATAAACTAAAAGTCATATATGCCGCCTATGGAACCCCTCCCTTAATTCATAAATGGCAACCCTCAACCAATACAATACTTAATACCCAACTAAATTCATACACCTATCCATATGTCTAGCCCGAGTCCTGGAACTTTCTTAATAAATATAAAAATACACAAAAGAAATTGCTAAATTAAAAGATAGAGATATGCCATTCTATCATTGGCTATATATGCCAAGCCATCTCCTAGTCTAAGCGGAATATTCTTGTGAATATTCCTTTATCATGAACCTTCCTTGACATCTATCTCGGCGAATTTCCTTCAGTCATTCATCACTTCGCTCCAACCCTGTTTGACTCCATCAATACTCCGTGTCCAAGCAACCCAACCTCAAATTCCCCATTTAATCACAATAAAAATTAATAAAGTTCAATTGGATTCATCTGGATCTTTTGAGTTATTTGCCTTTATTTAGATTCAGTTGTTTAGCGCGTAATTAGAAATTGGAGTCCTGAAGATTCTATGGATCAAACGAGACCAAGATCAAGGTGAAGATAAAGACCAGAAGCTCAAGACCATCGTATGAGAAAGCTTTGAGTGAGCTCAAGACCATGGTAAACCATGCCAGGCGATTCAATACTTTGATCATGTTGAACCTATATTTTTTGCAAATTACTTTTGTTTAAATTATCAAATTGCATGCTGTTATTTCATATGCAAATATATGTTTGTTTTAAGATTCTAGTTATATGTCCATTACTTGAGTTGTTAGTATTACACCTCCTTAAGAATATTTGAACATTTGAGCTTTGTCACCCTAGCAAAATTATAATGGTAACCTTTCAAATATAAGTCCACAATATACGTCATGCTTAGTACTGCTTAGATACACAGGGCACCAAAATGCCCTAAGCATCACTTTCAATCATGAGAAACTGATTTGGGAAGCCATGGGTGGAAATGACTGGTATGTTTTGATATGATTATTTCATGCTCCCAAAACCCCCAACTTGCTTAAATATCTAGGCGAATGGTACGGGGGCTGGTCTGTGGTTCAGTGGAAGCACGATGTGTGGATTGTGGTAGAACCACCCAGATAACTCTAAGGATTGAATCTTGTCATGATCTCCTAGGTAAAATAGTACAACCACAAGTCTGCAAATTGCAATTTGGCTAAGTAAAACTATCAAACCCCCGGACTCATCTCACCGGTAGTGAAAGGAGTGAAAAATTGTAAGGGCAAGGGGAGACCTAAAGGGACACCAAGAGGAGGGTGAAGTTTTCCAGTCATACTAGCGTTGTGGAGAGTGGAGTCCAAATGCGCTAGTATCCATGGTTAACATTCCGCGCAATGTATGGGACCCACTGCAAGTGGGAGCATCCCATATGGTGAGATGACAAAAGGCGCTAGATATTTTGAAAAGTTATTGTGATGGTCTACTCAACCACATAACTAAGGAATCGTGTAGAGCAATGAGCGGATTATCTCTTATGGGTAAAGTGTACAAACTCTGCAGAGTGAAAACTATTCGAATAGCCGTACCCACGGTCAAGGGCGGACATGGAAACTTAACCAGATATAGTTCTATTTCAAAAACTTTCTGGGTGGAATTGGAAAAGTGCTGGGCGATGAAAAGCTCTGATTTGTATTGCCCTGGGTGTCGCCCCAGTAATAAGGTAAGCGGTTATAACGCTGAAAAGTCAGCATATGGTGCAAAAACCATGTAACAGTGAATGGAATCTGGATCGCTATTATTATTGGATTATTTCACACATTTATAAAATCGTGTTTTAGTTCAAACTATTAGGTCTCAGGAAATTTCTATGTATCATATTTTAAAAGCAATTTATGGCAAATAAAATAACCCGAGCCTTCCCTTGATAAGCCATGTATGTTATCTATTTTGCATCCTGTGTATTAGCCCGTGGAGCACGGTGGTTTGTACTTACTCTCGCTCATTCAATTAATCTAGAATCAGGAGTCAGATCGCTACACTTAGCAATACATCTGGCCATGATGGTGAAGAAGATGAAGAGGTCAAGAACTAGGTTGCGAACCCCAGTTAGCTACCTGTGGGCACGTCTTGAGGGTCCCACTTGTATGTTTTGTTTCCGCTGATGTGTTTTATTGATTTGGGCCTGATCAGCCCATGAGTAAGTCTATTATTATATTTACGCTTTCGCATGATATGTATTTTGATGTTCAGTACTATATCTGTGAGCACTATCTATTGATCCAGGGAATAGTGCGGTGGAATCACAGAGGATTCTAGGTTGAAAAATCCGGGTTCGACATCTATCGCCTCTGCGTTCATCTCCATGTATTCCTTCCTCTACACGTGTGAGTATAAAGGGATGTGTGTCTTCTCCTATGTGTATATGGGTGTCCTTTTATAGGCACAAGCGAAGGCCACAGGCAACATATGTGGCTCCCACACGGTGCTAATTGTGCTATTAATTTTGAGATCAAATTCCTTATCGGTTAACAATTTCTTACCTTCTAGATCTCTACTTTCCATATCAAAAAGATTTATTGAGAATTACTTCCATCAGATAGAGATACGGTGCAATCATCTTTCCATTGCAAGGACAATATACCTAGAACCAATCTCTTCCTTCCATCTTGGTGCATAGGCTGCCATAAAATTGACCACGCGCCTTTCGATCGACCGAGAACATGCGGCCGTATGAGGCATGGCACAACAATCGGTTGAACTGGACCGTAGATCGTGTTGGCACTAATCTTGTTGTTGATGGTAGTCGAGTACATGTGTGCCTGAGTTTATGTAGGAGTCAGAGACTAGTTAGCACCCTTGGAGTCGGAGACCCTCCGGACTATAGTAAGCCAGTCATAAGACACGATGAACCGTTCAGTGAACCAAGCTTAAGTACCTGATCGGTGCTTTGAAAACTTGCATGATCAAGGAGCCATGGTTGAGACATCCAAGTAATGGTTGAAGAGAACAATATGGTTAGACCAACGTGGTCGAAACAGCGAGTGGCCGAAGACCGGAAATACCGGCTCTGTACAAGCGGTACAACTAGAGTTGCCATAAAATCAATGTGGTCGACGAGCCGTGATCGAGTAACCATGGTTGATGCAATGTGGTCGAAATAACCATGGTTGAGCAGCTATGATCGACACAACGTGGTTAACATAACGTGGTCGTAGCAACATGGTCAAAGACCCACGAACTCAGGAAATGATTTTGACACACATGCTTCATGATCGGCCTATGGCATATAGCCATACGAGACGCAACGCATCGACCATACACCGACCACTCTAAAGACTAGCTCACGTGTCATTTCATTACGGTCTTAAAGAAATTAAGTTTTACATAGCACATACATATGCCACAGTTTTCTTCTTAAGCATGCATTTCTATATTTGCTTTGACTTAGCATATTTTAAAAAACTCATCAATCACCCTGCGTGTGCGCCGACCGGAGCTACAAAAACTGGAGGCGTCGGTCTGTCGGCTTAGAAGGCCGCTACAGACAAATAAATAGTAATGAAATTGAGTTAGAAAAACACTTCCCCACGCTGTCATCAACCTCAATCCCCTCATGCTTGACTCAATTGCTTGCATGCTTCACATGCTTGACAGTGTGACATTACGGCTTGAGCATCATAAGTTTCAGAATTTATGCTCCATGTCAAGCGTCAACTCCATCCTTGTTCATTACATTACCTTTCCCTTACTATGTAGCGAAATTGGGAGAACGTCTCAAAAAAAAAGGAAGGGGGATACCTCGGCAGCAACATTAGCGTCTTATCTAATCCTTTCATCCCCATATAGACAGAAACTGCTTCAATCCTCATAGCAGCGAGGAAGCACAGTGACACAACAAAACTTGAATTCAAGTAAATAGAAACTGAAATGCCACAACCAACGAGCACAAGGCATGCCTCATGTGCAAGGCCTTTCATCACATTCTTAGAATAATGAATATCAGTGTGACACAAAAATAGGGTACCCTTCAGGAGAAGGCAAAAGAGTGAAGGGAAGGCAAAAGAGATCCATCTCATGAAACCTTGGATAATTAACCTATCATGCTGTGACTGATAAAAATCACACATATTACCTATCATGCTGTGACTGATAAAAATCACACATATTATCTCTCTGTTTGTAAATGATAATCACTCACACGCTACGATCAGTGTAGCAGTGTATCTCCTACCTGCAGATTTGAACTGACAGCTGATGGCCAGCATGAAATACAGCCAAACAGGCACTTCACAAATTTCACAACCCCTATGTCTTCCAGACTACAGAAGGGCCCCTCCTCTGAAGTTCACATGGGCGGAGCTTGTTCATTACACGCCCCATCATGGCCATTGCTGCGATGCTTGGAAACTGACCTTGATCATCAGGTGGAATATTAGACTTGGGCGCTTGTTTTTCTAGATTTGAAGTTCCATGGAAAATAGGGGTGCCACCTTGGCACCACCTTCCTATCCAGCGATTAAACTTTTTTGCTGAAATAGGAGACCCTTCTTGGTTTTGTTGGTCCATCAAATTCTCATGCATTAGTTGGTCCTCCTTCACATGTTTCATCATGGTACTATTGTCCCTTTCATAATCAAGCACTCGACCAAACATGGTACATGTTCCTCCAGGTGGTGGACCGTCTCCAATCTTTGGCCTCTTGGAACAAGGAACATGAGGATCTGACATATCATGTTGCAGGCGTTTGAGCCACTTGTCACTTGGATCTGAACATACTGGTGACTCAATTAGAGCATTGGAAATTGGATTTCTCATTCTGCTTATTTTAAAAGGAACTAGATCTAAGTTCATGCTCAACGTTTTCGACATGCTCCATTCTTGCTTATTGGTGCAGGTTGCTTTGGAATAAGAGTTGTGATGTTCTGTGCTCATGTTGACTGTTTCATTTCCTTTACTGCAACTTGACACTCCTTTTAGTGATGAAGTCATTAACCGTTCAGTTTTCGCCGAGTTTGGACAACCAGAGTCCTATGGAACAATAGTTAGTTAGACAACATTGACAAAATATAGTAGGTTTTAAAAATATAAATTAACTTTTGTGGTTCCATGATTTCCAAAAATTAACTTGAGAGGGTCCTTAGAATGAGCGACAAGCAGTAACACAAACAAGAAATCTAATAAATTTCATATATGCTTGCAATTTGTAACCCTAAATAAGGTAACGAAGTTCAGAAGCAGGAAGGATTCAACGAGAGACCAGAGAAACCTTTTCCGAGCTATGTTTTGTATCAACATATGTTTTGATTTCAGCCAAATTTTTTAGTACAACTCGTTTTATGATCTTCTATGTGCAGGTTAGGCTATTTCCCTGTCAAAATTGAACAAAATGCAGCACTCACATGAAGACAAACTGAAATTTTAATTATTTGAACTCTGGGAATCGAATAGGCGAATCAATTTGCATGTAAGAAAACTGAGTTGCATTCTTGAAGGTAGACATCTTCTGTGACATGTTGATTTATGTTGCAGGACACACACGAAAGTACAGAAGGTGCAACTTTTCAATAGCCGTTATTAAGTATTTCATACTTTCCCCATAACATGCAATGTATATCACTGCAAGAAAACAGAGTAAGAAAATGGAAAAGAGAGTTGTATCTGTCATTCCATATGCTCTTGCATGCTTCCATATAATAAATATAAATAATATTTCATGATTTGATGAATGTAAATGCCTTGAATGTTTGTTTTTTGAGCACCTGAACTCTTTTCTATAAAACTTAATGTGGAATGCTAATACCTTTTGTATTGACGTTGAAGCAAAGCCTACAAAGAAGCCAGAACAAACATATCATTAACAGTACAGTGAGTAGAGCTATTAAAATATATGTATCATTCAAATTAGACTGCATTTTTTTTCTCTCTTATGAAATTAATTAGGTAGCACCTTTTGACACAAACAACCTGGTAAATAGGGAAGTTTTTGCCATCCAGGTGTACCAGAAGACCATGCTCTAAGTCTTAACTAATACTAGATTATCTCATAACAGTCTCACCTGCTGTGGATTTTGACGCACGGTGAGTATCACTGTACAATGTATCAGTTTTAGTTGAGAACTGGTTCTGTGCTCCCAACAAACAACTACCCATGTAACCGCAAGATTTCCCCGAAGATGTTGGATCTTTTGAGCGTGTGACATGTGATTTAGAAGGTTGTGTTAACATTTCAAATAAGCAGTGACCCTTTTGTTTGTTATCTTTCAATTTGCTCTTCGGTGGTTTTCCACGAGGCAGTGTTTCACTCTTGCTCTTCATTGTTGAAGTTTTTTCAATTGTATCGGGTAACTTGCATGATTCTGTCAAATTTACTGCAGAATCTACTCTGTGTGTACTCAGATGCTGTTGTTCACCTTGCAATAAATTATCAAATACCATACCACGACCATTAATGTCCACTTCATCCTCCTTGCTGATGGCAGTAGTGTTAACTGGTTTGATCTCGTATTCTCTACCCAGTACTGGCTCACGAAACGGCTCTCCCTCAAAATCTTGTTGTTTTTGGCATCTTTCAGGTGCTACTAACTTCTGTTCCAAGAAAGAACCTTCAACAATATCATGCTCTTTTCTGCTTGCTGAAAACATGAATTTGTTCTCACTAGACCAATAAGGTGACTCCTTTGAATTTGTAAAATAATGGCTACCACGGTGCTCGTCTGCTAATGAACATGATGAGTTAGTTTCCTTGCTGCAAGAGGATGATTCTTCAATTGATAAATGGCCTTCCAGTTTTTTCCCTGCATGGTTAGAATTGAGACTGATATTATCATCTGGGTGATATAGGATGCCTCCAGCAGATTTGCACCGGCTCATATTCTCATCACTTACTCGATGCGCTTGGAACTGATATTCCTTTGATGAAAATGTCATCACATTAGATGTAGACATGTTTACCGTCAAAGATTTTCGTGGAACAAAAATCTTATCAGATGATCGTCTTGGGTTCAGTATACTGTCAATCTTCCTGTTGATTTCAAACATAGGGAAGTGACTCCACTCTGGATTCAGATTGTCAGCGCTCAAAAGTTTGTGAGAATCCACAGATAAATCTGAAAGCTTATGAACAGAAAATCTTTCTGATACCACTGTCTTAGCAGCATATAAATTTACATTTTTCTGCATCATAGAACTTTCAAAAGACCTATCAATCTGATCAATATTCTTGCATTGAACTTCTTGGCAAACATCACGTGCTACACCCCACATATTCGAACTGAATTCCCTTGTATTCCCTGCAGAGGCACCTTCATGGCTCACACCCACCATCAACCTTTCAGCCACTCTAGCTTTCATGAGCTCAAAAGGTAAAGTCCCACAATCTTTTGAATAGCCGACATCATCAATTTCCTTGAAAAGACTACAGCTCTTGCCATTTTGAGGTTCTGCACTGCTGCTTGCTCTGGTCCAATGTGCCATCCACAGGGAATATTGGCGGTCAGATGATTCTCCAATATCTCTTTTGCTTGGCAGAACTTCAAAGTCTTCCTTCTCACCAAATCTGTTGGCAGCACAGTCTGACATGATTGGAATGCATTTCAGCTTCAAAGATTTGCCCGAAGCTTCTGTAAAAAAAGGAAAGAACGGGAATGTAATTCAAATTGTTAAGTGCCCTAACAAAAAAATATATGTATACCCAGTGAAACAAGTAAAAATAGGGGAGTATTGCAACAGTTAGTCAGTTACCATGTAAATTTTGAAAAAAAAAGAAAAGAAAAGAAAGACAGGAACAGCTAGCAGACAACAAAGCTGTTAAAATTTACCTTTGATGCGCGCAAATGTATGCAAAATTAACAAGGAACATTTAATTACGAAATATAAGGTTGGTAGTGCAAATCACCCATGCAGTGAACTTAAACATAGTAGCACAGAAAATTTTCAAAAATAAAATGAGAAAAGATGTTAACATAGATGGTATTTGACATGTTCTGTAACCTGATTATAGATTGAGTGAACAAAAAGGACAAGCCCCGCAAAATATTTAGATTTAACGATCTTACCCCAGTCCATTCTGAAATTGTCTTTTTTTCCCAGTCTATGAAGAGTCAGACCATGAAATTTGTTCAGATTATTCTGGTAAGAAACTGTTCACATAAAACAGAAATGCAAGCACAAACACGAACTGTACTCTCAAAATATGTATAGTCCTGAAGGTATTACCAGCTTAAATGGATCTATAACCAATTAAGCAATAGTAACTAAAATCACATAAAGTATAAATTATCTGCTGCAGTTCAAGCAAAGACAACACAGCGTGCAATGGAGATGCCACACTTGAGAGAATTGTGGAGGACGCAGTGCAATGGTGGCCTTAAGGGGGTGCTTGTTATAACCTACAAGGCAGCCCGCAGCCGAGAAGACTAGCTTATTGTCTAATTGTGTTATACTACCACAACAAGGCGAATAGCTAAACTTGTATATCTAAGGTACACGTTGTTAGTTGTGATAATGTGATATATATGATTTGTCAATAATTTTCCCAAGAGTAAGATGACAAAAAAAAACCTTCTTGCCACTCAACAAGAAATCTTTAACATAGGAGGAGAAAGTTTTCCTTATTATGTGAAGCAGGACAATAGCAACAAAAGGAGGCCTTTTCTTTGCCATCTTAAGCGTATTTGTCAAGCTAATTGTACAACCAACCCACAATTCTTGAAAACAACAGCCCACAAATCGAGTTACAAATCAAGGAAATCTACCACGGCTAAGCGGAACAAGCAAACATTCAAGAGGGAACAGGGAAAATTTTCAATTACCTCGGCAACCGTTCGCTTCCCTTCTCCGCCAAAATCAGATCAACGCCTCCATACCGCGAGCTCAGCAACCACCAAACACGACAAGAAACAAGCCAATCAAGAACTCAAAAGGACAGCAAAACCAACCGAGGCCTCTACTGGTCAAGAACACAAGAGGCTTAAAAGAAGCCCCTCCCCAAGAAGCAAGTAGCGGCGGCGGCGGCACCTGTCCGTCCACTTGCGCCAAGGGATCGAGCGATCAGACCCACCCACTCCATTCCCCACACGCGGAAGCGGAATAAAAACGTGTGGGCGGCAGCGCCGCACACGGCGCGCACCACCGTAGGGGGCGAATTCCCGCGAGGGCCACGGCGGATTCCTCTTCCTCCTCTCCCCTTCGCGCAAGAAGGGAAGGCCGAACCAAATTGCGGTTGGTTGGTGTTCAATGGTTGCGGTTGGTTGGACGGGAAGGCCGCGTCCTTTCGCGTGGTTGCGGGGCTAAGACAGGAGCCGCCATTAAAGGCAGAGCGGAGGAAAGGGGACGTCGGAACAGAGGGTGACGTCGCAGCGTCTCAGCCATGTTTACATAAGCGGATGGGATTATTCAATGGTTTCTTTTTCGCGTCAACAGGTCAACGAAAATATCTCAGGGGACCCTTTGCGCTTTTTCGTGTGTATCCCGAGCTTGATTCATGGATGACACGTACCGACTCCAATCCGCTGCCCTCTTCCTTAAAAAAAAAAATCCACTCCCCACCGTCGACACCACATGTACATAATCTAAAATAACGTGGAGTACACCGTGTTTATTCCCATTTGGCCCAAGCTTCGACTCAATTTAGTCTTCTAAAATAACGATAGAGTACACGGTGTTTATTCCCATTTGGCCCAAGCTTCGACTCAATTTAGTTTTTTTTTTCAGTTTATGCTTTATGTCTTATAATTTATTATTTTTTAAATAAATAAATATGATGGTTTCTTTGTCGTCTTTTCGAAACGGATTATTCTGATAACTTTTTTGAAACGGTTTATCGGTATTCGATTTGTTCGTAAAAACATCCATACTAAAACTAAAAACCATCGGCTATAAAAAAACTCGTCCAATATTATATATAATGACAGAGTATACAGTGCTAATTCCGGTTGGTCAGAGCTTCAGCTCTGGATTTCTGAAGTATAAGTTATCCAGCCAAATGGGTGCCATCCAACCTCATAGCTTCATTGTCGACACTAGGGGCCTATCAAAACAGAGATTATAGAGCTGCCCGGGTGACGACGAAGGCATCGCAGTCACTAGCGCTTTGCTCCATCTAGTTATCGTCGATTCTCTCTAAAGCACCAGTGATGCCACAGCCTCTAGGACAACTGAGCAAATATCACGTAGGATTACGGATGGCGTGTCAAAAAGGATAAATGATTCTTTTAAAATATTCCTCTAAATATCAATAACAATATACAGTGGAACACCGAATTTATAACATCATCAAAGCCCTAAGCCAAGGAAGCAAAAACTCCAAAAACATCACAATCTTCACCAGTCATACCAGAATTTGCAATCGGTCAGATCGAAAATGGAGGCCGGTCAGACCTAAATATTGGGCCGGTCAGACATCCAATTCACTGCGATCAGACCTCTATCAAATAGCGGTCAGACCACTATAAACAGCAATTCAAGGCGAATGAACAGTACTTTTCGGTCTGACCGACCTCTAACGCACAGCGATCAGACCGGTATTAACAGTAAAATCAGGCGAATAAACAGTAATTTTAACCCTATTTCAAATCGGTATCCACGTAACTTTTGATCCGATGATCCAAATGATGTGAATCTTGGCATACCCCTTCTCTAGGATTTCACAAACCTATTTCAATCAACGATCGAGAGAATCGTTACCAAAATTATGACCTTTTTCCATTAGAGTGAAGAGTACACCAAAATTGATCAAAAGAGGGAAACTTCAAACTGCTCTTGCTCGTGAGTCCTAGATGGTTTAAATGACCTGGGATGGATTCTCACATATCATAGTAAGTAAGAACCAAACACGAATTCAACCCAAAACACCCATAAGAGTAAAATCCAACAATCACTTCTCTCTTGAGAAAAACTGAGCAAACTTAAGAACTTCTTCTAGATCATGCCTAGATGGATAGGATCTTATCTTTAGAAGACATCGATATCTCTTACACGTCTTTGGCACCAGAAAAACTCAAAAGAAGATAAATCCAAATAAAAAAGCCAAGAAAATCAAAAACACAAGAAGAGATCCATGGCACAACTCACTTGGGCAAACTCTTAATGTTTATTCACTTGAAGAGAAATATTTTATAGCTAATCCCTTAGAACAGCAGAGCTTTAAACCTAAAGCACATACACATAAGGCTCCAATACAATGAAATCCTAACCGTAAACTTCTAGTCATATATGATTTAACTCAACATAAGGCTTACATAGTGGAGGTTTCTCACCTCTCACTAAACCAACCACTCCTTAGTAGATCACACCACTTAGACTTAGGGAAACCCAGTAACCCACACATAAACATGTTTTAGCATTACACATACTTGCATGTTTTTCATAGTGTGATTTCTCAAAGGCTCCATAAGCCCAATAAGACATTCTATCCACAAATGCATGACCTATCAAGACTCGAATATGCAAATCTAGACTCTCTGTGTATTCTGAACTAGTCCCAAAATCAGTAGCTAGTTCACACAGTATCAACATTGATGAAATCATATCCATACAATGAAACATCTAAGAGTAAGCCAAATTTTAGTAAATAGTAGTAACGGACCTTATGGTCAAGGTTTTACAATTATTGCCATGTAGGGATAAACAACAGAAAATAAACTTGCAGCAGAAAAAACTCTTGTGGTAGCCATCTGATATGCCCATAGGCAATCGAGTTAAAAGTGCACACTAGTTCGCAAAGTCCTTGAATTACTCCTCCTCGTAGAACTCGGTGTCCCCTAGGTCTTCTTCGTTAACTGATTAAGAAATGGCATAAATCTGTGAGTACATAAAGTACTATAAGTTTAAGATCCATTAAGTTGATTTTGGTGATAATGACAAATCTAATTGTGAGAATAATTTGTTTTATTGATTATGATATTGCTTAGTCTCATTTGGATAAAAAAGTAAAAAAACTATAAGAGGTATGCATTCGACATCGCATTCTTATAACTTAGTGCATTCCTCGAATCCAAAATATAGATTGAACTTCACAAATAGTCAAACATGAATATGTACATACGTCTTTACTATATACTCTAGTATGCACACATTTAGGGGGGTTTACTCTATGTTTTGAGATTTCATTAGTATTGATCCACGTTCATCTTTCCACACATAAGGATTCTTACTTTGAAATATATCCCTTAAGTACATATAGCTTATGTAGTTTATATATACTTATGATTGGGTTGTCATCTAGTTCCTCAATTATGTATTAATGGTTAGATAATTAATGACAACCGGATAAGTAAGCTTTACTTAAAAAGCTTATCCTAGAGTATACAAGTGTTGTGTACATATTATATACTCGAAATTCAATTTTTATCTCACCATTTGTTGAGATTGTCATGAATTACCAAAAAGAGAAGATTGTAAAATTTAATCCCTCCATTAGGAGTTAATGGTCAAGTTTTGGTAATTGATAACAATTGATTTGTGAACTAACATTTTCCATGAGTTGGATGAATAGGTTAGGTTCCATAAATGAGGATGACTTGAGATGATTTTATATGTTAAAGATCATCAAGTCAAGATGTGAGAAGATGGCTTCATGAGTTGAAGGTCATCAAGGATGCATCATAAGTTGATGTATGTCCAAGAAGAGATGATCATGTGTTGGTCATCAAGTCAAGTGAAGACTCATCATGTGTTGATGGAGCTGAAGTAAATGATGCATCATGGGTTGATATATATCAAGACAATGACCTAAGACAAAGGTATGACTAGTTAGGGTTAAGGATGTGTTCCTAATCTTTTACCGGTCTTGATATTTGGTTGGAAGACCGAATTGGTAGTATAGGTTGTCGTACTATTAAGAGAGATCATGTCTAGTAGTTTGAGTCTCATCATGTGTTAATAGCTCAACCTCACCTCTTTTAGCTCTCCTTGGCATTAGGCTTGTATTTGCAAATGTGTTTTGCAAATAGTTGAAGCTCATGTGTTGTATCCTTGTAAGATGGGACTATATATTGCGAATGTGTTTTAAAAGTGTTTGAAGTTCATGTTTCCTATTCTTTGTAGTATGAGGCTTATATTTATAAATGTGTTTTGCAAATGGTTGAAACTCATATTTAATCCTTGTGTCATGATTCCAAAAGTGTGCAAATGTGTTTTGTAACTTGTTGGGAATTATATTTGATCCTTGTGTGCATGATTCTAAAATTTGCAAATGTGTTTTGTAAAATCTGTTGAAGTATCTGCAATTTTCAGGATAATCCAAACTACCATAATGTATTCTGTGGTACTACCGCTGGACAGTACTGCTGGCGTTGTTATCATGGAACTACCACGTGTGTTGGTCGTCAGAAGACCTATGCGGTCGAGAGCCAACATGGTCCAGACTAGAATAGTCGAATCAAGGTGGTCAAAGACCTATGGTCGAGGACCAGAGTGGTCAAACCAACATAGTTGAAGATCAATGTGGTCGAGAGCCAACGTGGTTAAACCAGCATAGCCGGAACCAACGTGGTCAAGGTCTGTGTGATCTAAACCAACGTAATCGGAACAAATGTGTTCGAAAATCTGTGTGATCGAGACCAACGTGGTCGAACCAACATACTCAGAATCGATGTGGTTGGAGATTTGTGTGATCAAGACCAGCATAGTCGAACCGACGTGGTCAGAACCAATATGGTTGAGATCTGTGTGATCGAGACCAGCATGGCTGAACCGACGTGGTCGGAACTAACGTGGTCAAGGCCTGTGTGGTCGAAATCAATGTGGTTGGAGACCAGCGTGGTCAGAGATCCGTATGGTCGATTCGGACAATGTGGTCGGAAACTAGTGTGGTCAAACTGAACAATGTGGTCGAAGACCTGAGTGGTCGAATCATCCGACGTGGTCGAGGACCAAGGTAGTCGTCGATCGGAAGTTCTAGCTCTGTGTGAGCGTACGACCGATGAATGGTACTACCAGATCTGTGTGAGCGGTATTTCCGATTTGCGGAATGACTGGCTTGTGTAGCGGTTTGTTTTTTTTTCCAAATAGACACCTTCATAGAGTCTTCTCGTCCTTAAAAAATGGGTAGTTCCACTTGTGTTGTGCGGTACTTTCGATAATTGGTAGTACTAGATTTTAGCTGTTGGAACTACCGAATTCGCTGATAATGGCTAGTTTTCTAACTGTTGCTAAGGGGAGCAGGTGTACCGGAGTTTTATCGTTGGTACTTCTAAAAAATCCTGTTTTCTCAGGTGTTTTGCTTCCAACGACTAGTTTTCATAGTGTGAATATATGTACCCCCTTGTGGCTGGTTAGAGTAAAACCTTTGACACTCTATTTCACTCCTTTGAGCTAGTATAAGGTTCTCCTCTCAATTGTGTATGTGTTGCACGTTGTGAGCAAAAAGGATGGCTCTAGATTGCATGTGTTGTATTTAGAAGTAGATTTAGTATCCACTCGAGCTTATGCATTCGTTGCACATGGCGAAATGTTGCCGACTCCTAGACGATGTTGGAGGCATCGTGCACGGTGATCTTCTCAAAGAAGATTGTAAGAAGACCCAGCGAAGTGTGAAGGTTGGAGCTCACCTACCCAGAGCGGGAAAGAGCTAACACTAGTGTATTTAAGGTGATTGGCTTAATTTGTGGAGCTGGTCCAATTCATTTAGACTTACCTCAACGTGAACTAAAGGAGTCTCCGAACACCACGGTAAAAAGCAATCGTGTCATTTGTGGTTTGTTTTCTTGTGCTCAATTTACATTCAAGCAATTTACATTCATAGAATTAAATTGATTGTTTGTCTTCCTAGGATTGCAAACATTGTCATAGTCTTAATTTGTTGGTGCACTTAGGTGAACATAATTGTTTTAGACGTTGTTTGTGCTAAACCAATTTAAATTAAACTTCTGCATTATATACTTGATTTAGACAAATAGTATTTGATAATAATTGGAAGAGATTTTTTAGACCACCTATTCACCCCCCTCTAGTCAGCCTTCTCGATCTTACAAGTACTCAGCAAGTCGTAGGAAAATGTATGCAAATAGATTCATGCAAGGCTTGAACAAGAGTAGCTTTATGGCTATTTTGCATAATGTAGTTTTGATAGTAAATACAATAAATAGATTAAAAAGCACAATTGAAAAGATTACATATATAAGGAAATAAGTACTTTAAAACTACTAGTGAACTACCCTTTCACTTCCCAACCATTCCATCAACCACAATTTCTTTTAAGATAAAAATCTATCTCCCATGTGAAATCACCAGGCATTGTATTAATCGAGGACACAGCTATTCAAATTTTTTTTTAACACTCTGCAAATGTTGTACAGCTTGACACACAAGAGATAATCAATTTATAATATTGGCCAAGACACGCTTCCAAAAGCGTGCGACTAAATGATTATCACAAGGCTTTTACAAAACTCTGTTTTGACCCAGTTTTCCTCGCTAAGGTTTTGCCTACATCCAACCCCCTCTTGCGCCTAGTGTGAATATCCAATCCAAAGTTCACACTTCGACCTAAACAGAATTAAATCAAAATATTACTAATTAATTAGCCAAGTCCATCCCATACTAGACATGTGGTTGTACGATAGGGCACAGCTCAATGGCGCACAAGATTAAGTCCTTAGTGCTACTCAGGCGAAACAATCTCATCCAAAATGTGCTACTTGCACCCCGTTTACTACACAATCATCCGCCTAAGTATGAAACTAATTTTGTTTCACCAGGCTCAATGGCATCCCTGCCATGGCATAACAAACTTTATTAATAGTGGCTACCCCACCACAATTCCATATATGGCTAAGTCAAATTTTCATGATATACATGGTGAAGGAATCCATCTCACAACTAAAGCATGACCAAGCATAACTTTGATTCCCATATTGGTATTAAAATATGTCCAACTAAAATTACCTATCCTATGGTGTTCAAGAATATATGTCATTCATAATTATTCAACATGGCATACTATCAAGTAGTTATTTAACTAGTCCCAAATATATTTAATATAAAACTAGCAAAGCATGATAATTTAAAACAATATAATTTTTGAAATGGGTTCAATATGATCAAAGGTCTACGACTTGCCTTCGTTGAAGCTGGAGTTTAACATCTCCTGTTGGTACAAACTGGTATCGACGACGTCAGATTCTACATGCGTGAATCAAGAAGAACAAACAAACAAATAAACAAATGCAAATAAAATCACAAAATACAAAATATATATACTGGAAGGAAATTTATGATTTTGGACGAATTTACAAATTCAAACAGGTTAAAACGGAGCTAGGATGAAGAAATACAAGCTTCTAGAAGTGTTTTTGCCGTTATCATAGACTACAACGGTTGATCGAAGGTTAAGGGTGGTCGAAAACTACAGAGGTCGAAAATCGGAGGTCATAGCTACCAAGGACGGTCAGAAGTCGAAACTACTACAATTGGTCGAAAGCTACAGGAACTGGACAAAGGCTACAAAGTAATAGATCTTGGTAGTTGAAACCTAGTGGTCGAAGCTTGGCGATCAGAAGGCTTATAGTGGTCAAAAGCTTTAGAGTGGTTGGAAGGTATATGTGGTCAGAAACTTTAGAATGGTCAGAAGGTATATGTGGTCAGAAACTTTAGAGTGGTTAGAAGGTATATGTGGTCGAAACCTACGAGAGATGTCGGACTGCCGAGAGTGGTCGTAACCGACAAGGATGCCATAACCGACCAGGGCGGTCGAAGCACAAAGAGTGATCGAGAGGCCAAAAGTGGCATAGTGAATGGAGGGGTTGGAGAGGTTGGGTTGGCTAGTGGATGACCGGGGATGTCCCGCAATGGTGAGGACGTCCGACAAGGTGCTGGCACACGGTGGTGGAGCTCCTCGGCCAACCTTGGGCGAGCTGAGCTACGGGTTGCATTGAGGTAATGGAGGTGATGCTCTCGGTACAAGGAATTGGGAAAGCACTCACCAAGGACGACGAATCGACGGCGGCGAAAGTTGAAAATGGTCGATTCCGCGAGAAACTCAATTCCCGTTAATTGGCTGCACGGAAATAAAAATCAAATAAAATGGTGGACGAGTTGCTTGGATGCTAGAGCAGGAACTGTCACTTTCATGAATACAAATATGAATCTGAATATTCACGAATACGAATACAAATCGAATATTGTAAAGAATACGAATTTGACTTGAATATCTATTCAATTCGATCGGATCCAGATATCCTCATAACTTATATAGTATGAAGACATTAATAACATTTTATCCTTGTACAATCATACTTAATTATTCTAGTTCATTTACTTTACCTAAAGAAATGTGAATTCATGTTCAATTAAAAAACTTGTTTAACTAATTAGCCGTATTGTAATAAAATATGCATATTATTTCGTCGAATACGAATATGGATATGGATAGTCTAGATAAAATAACATTTCAGATAGTAAATATCCATATCATATTCGTATCCATATTTTTTATGCAAATTCGAATACGAATACAAATAGAATAAAAATTATTAATCGAATGAAATATCTATATTATATTTACATCCTATCGAATAGAATAACCGAATAATACAGATAATTTGTATCTACTATTCACTTGAGTGAACCTCGCTGCGTTCTACGACAGACTTGTCCGATCCAAGATCCGGTCGTGCCCTTTGGGACTTTGGGCACAAGCTGGCACTCGTTCGAATCTACTTGGTGGGTCTGGGTCCCATCTCACTTGAGATGCCAAGAGCTAGCAAATATTTACAGCGAACGAAGGCCTTCACGAATGAGTCTGACCGGCGTGCGTGACCTAGACACACCCGCTCTGTGTTGTTTGCTCGTCCTGTTTGGTTGATGGCTTTTTCCTTAACCCTAAACAAATAAATAAAACTGCTTCTCAGTGAATGTTTAAAAGCAACTTATCAGAACAAATTTTTTAAAAACAGCTTATTGTTATTTGATTCGTTCATATAGACGCGCATGCTAAAGCCAAAAAACATCAACCACAGCTATAAGCCTCGGCAAAAAACACACACACACCTTGTGTCGGCAAGCTTGGCGTTTCCCTTGCCCAGTCGCCACGTTTGCTGGGGACAGGACGACCAATAGAACGGCACGGCCCGCGCCAGGCAGCCCGGCGCGTATTCTCTGACGTAGAGGAGCTAAGTCATAGCGTGACTTAGCTCCTCCACGCATCCAATCTGAGATGAGTGGCCCAGATTTTTTGTTAGTTTTGATTTTTTGATTTCTAGTTTTTAGTTTTTTATTTTTATCTTTTTCTAATTTTATCTTTTTTTATATTATCTGTGTTAAAATAACCTATTTTTTATTTATAAAAAATAGGTTATTTTAACACAGATAATATAAAAAAAGAAAAAAAGAAAAACTAGAAAAAAATAAAACTAAAAAACTAAGAACTAGAAATCAAAAAAATCAAAACTAACAAAAAATAAAAAATAGGTTATTTTAACACAAATAATATAAAAAAAGAAAAACTAGAAAAAAATAAAACTAAAAAACTAAAAACTAGAAATAAAAAAAATCAAAACTAACAAAAAAATCTGGGCCACTCATCTGAAAATGAATGGCGTAGAGGAGCTAAGTCACGCTGTGACTTGTCAGAGAATCCCGCTCGCAGGCAGCCGATCGAGGAGCACTTGCACGTAGAGATGGCAATGGGTACCCGAAACCCGATACCCGGTGGGTTTTTACTCTATTAGGGCATGGGTCTGAACCAATTTCCTAACCCATGGGTCTCTTAATGGGCAAAAAGCCCAACCCATCGGGTTTGCCGGGTTCGGGTACGTTTCTATAGTACCCAAACCCGTAAACTCATGGGTAATATAAACCCGATCCATAGGAGTTATAAACCCAGGCTCCCAGCCTCCCAGGCAAACCAGCCCAGCCCATTAGCCATTTAGCCCCAAGCCCCCAAATCCAACGCGGCAATGCCCCATTACCCATACGACTAACCCTAGCAAGCACTCGCCACGGTCAATACTCACTCCTCCCCAGTCCCCACCCTGATTCAATAGCCACCGCAGCGGCGCGCATCACAGTAGTAGGCCCTTGGCCATGGCGCTGCCCTCCGGCTCCAACGAAGATGGCCGGTGAACTTCTTCCTCCTCTCCATTAACTATTGTTGCAGCTTGCATTATTGACCCGACGGGCGACCCATGGGTACCCGTTAACCCAGTGGGCATGGGTCTGGGCAAAAATCTGCACCCGTCACGGGCATGGGTTTTTTAGCGGGCACGTCCAACTTTCATGGGCACGGGTTTGAGATAGCAAAACCCAGCGGGTTTATGCCCGTTGCCATCTCTACTTGCACGGAGATCAGGTGCCAGCTGAGCAACGCAGCAGCATCAGAATTTGGCCGCCAATGTCGTCTAGCGCTGCTGTCAACAAAGAACGAGCAGCGCGGGTGACTGGTGAGACGCACACAGGTAACGTAACAACGTAATTTTGCAGACAACACGCGGTTAAGATCTGCACTTTTGTTACAAAAGTTTAGAAAAAATGCTACAAAAAAACCCTAGTGGAACAACTAAAAAAATATTGTAACAACAAAATAAAAAAGTGCTAGTCAAAACTAACAAAAAATATTAGTAGGACAAACAAAAGGTGTTAGTGGAACAAATCAAATCTATCTACCATACTCTATAATTCACCAAAATTTTCTTTACTAAATCCACCCCCTCAACCACTCCCACAGTCATGCCTAATCTAAGTCCACCCAGATTTGTGTACCAAAGGGTTCCAACTTCATACAAATGAATGGTCTGGATCTCTCCTCAAACCTTCTTCTCTTACTCATTGAAAATCCTAAGGCCAAAATCATTTGGATCATGCACATCATTGAACCTGGAACCCACCGCTCGACCTACGCTACCCCCTCCCTCCGCCTCCCCTGCTCCCTCCGCCTCCCCCGCGCCTCCCCGCGCCTCCCCCATCCTCCCCCGCGCCTCCCCCCATCCTCCCCCGCGCAGCCTCGGCTCCTCCTGGCCTGCGCGGCGGCGCCGCCCACCTCCCAGCTAGGCGGCCCAGCGCCGGCGTCGCCCGGTCGCCCCCCTCCCGCTCTGGCGCTCCGCCCTCGCCTCCTCCGGCTCCGCCCTCGCCTCCTCCGTCTCCGCCTCCCCCTCGCGGCATCGCCTCCTCGGATCCCGGTGAACCAGGTGAGAGAGCCAATCCCGCGACGCACCGCCTCGTTGTCTTCTCCCACCCCCAAATCCCTCGCGATCCCCGAAACCCTAGCCCTCGCCGCCGCAATCCGATCCCTCCGCCACCTCCACCGCCTCCCCCTGATCCAGGTGAGCCCCGACGCGGCCCCATTACGCGGACTTCCGATCCGGGACGGCTCCGTCACTGGCGGTGTGCCGGCGCGAAAGGTTTTGGTGTTTTTTTCTGGGAGTTGTTTCGATCGAGGGTTGGTCGGAGATAGCTGGGGTGCTGAAAGATCGAGTTATTTCTCGTGTTTTTTTGATCCAGGGGCGCTCGGCGATGGTTTTGGAGCGAGAAGTTTGAGCTGTTTTGGATCGGTTTGAGGAGGTTTCAGATGGGCTCGGATGGGGAAGGTGGCGGCTCGGAGGCCGTGCTGGTGAGGAAGGGGCGGAAGAGGCAGCTGGTGCTTGAGTCCAGCGACTTCGAGGCGGATGAGTACTACATCTCAACGCGGCAGAAGACTGATACCGCCGCCGTGGGCAATGCCAGCGCCAGCGGCCGAGGCGGTGGTGATATGTATTGTGATGCTCTCACTTTTTCTCCCTTTAGCACTTTCATGTTCAGGTGCTTGAAACTCCAAGTTTGATTCATTCTTACGTGAGATGAACATTTGGTTGCCCTTCAGGTGGATCAGCTTGTCTTAGAGGAGTTAGTCCGAGAGAAATTCCCAAAACTAGGTTAGCAACTTATTACACATAGAATATAACATTGGTGCGATGTAACTCATGTAGCTGGTAACTGCAAAAATCCAAGAATTTAGGACTCGACATGCTTTTTGATGCAGCAAATCACCTGGATTACCTTGGCCTTCAAGTTGCATGGGTTACTGGACCATGGTTCCTATCCATTTTCACCAATGTGCTTCCCTGGGAGAGTGGTTAGGCTTTACTTTATGTTATTTTTAACGGTTGCTGCTTCTAAAAGAACTTTCTCTAAGATTCTAACTTAGCTAAGTCTGTGGGGTTACCTCCACAAAGCACATTGATATCTCATTAATTCCATGCTGACATTGCTTTTACTAAATATGTGAACAACGCTAATCTCATGTAAGGCATACATCGATTATAACCTATTTGTGGGGGAAAAAAGTAGATAATGCAGATCCATGTGATCTTTATAACGAGGGAGAAGTTGTAAAGAGAGCCCTTGGCCCTCACTGGAAAGTGTGAAAACGACCATAACCATGTTTTTCTTACACCTCATGTGATGGTTATGGGGTACCTAGGAACAATGAAAAATATTCTTTACCATGATCAGTTATAGTTATTATTGGTTACCTCTATGTAAGCACTAGCCTTGTTTGGTGTAGCAGCCTCATACATTTTCTTCTGTTTGAAAAAAAATATGACATTTTATTTCTATATACTATTTGAACATTCCAGTTCTCCGCGTCTGGGATGTGCTTCTGTTCGATGGGAATCGTGTGATGCTGTTCCGGACAGCTCTTGCACTACTGGAGTTTTATGGTACTGAGATACTTTTGATTTGTCATAAACTCATAATTTCAAAAAGAAAAGGATAATATTTATAGTCAGCATACATGCAAAAGTCCATCTCTTGGACTAAATGGACACTGATGCTTGTGTCAATTTCAGGCCCTGCACTTGTGACTACAAAAGATGCCAGTGATGCGGTTACCCTTTTGCAGTCTTTAGCTGGTTCCACTTTTGACAGCAGCCAGCTTGTCTTGACAGCTCGCATGGGATATCAATCTGTAAATGAAACAAGATTGCAAGAGCTGAGAAATAAACACTGGCCATCTGTTATATCTTCAATGGAAGAAAGAGTGAAAGGTCTAGGCGTTTGCACGGATACCAACAGTCTTGCATCAAAGCTATATAATTTCAAACGTGACCCTGAACCACTGGTGTCAATAAGTAATTCGGCAGACCAAATGAGTGATGTGGCAGATGGGGATGTCAACCAAGAAAGTGATTCTGGTAATATGGATGATACATATGGTGGTCTGACAGTTAATTCTGAGATTGATTCTTTGCCAGATCCAATGGACCAGGTAAGCCATCTCAATCATAAAATCTAAGCTTTACTACCGTACACGAAGGGTTGTAATCTGTGGACCCTTATCATTTTTATCCTTCCTTGAGTAATAGCTCAAGATCTCAAGTGGTTGTTGTAATTTACTAATTTGATTAGTTGTATTACTGCAAGTCACCTACCTGAAATTTGAGTTATGCCGACTGCTAGAGGAGAGAAGATCAGCTGTTCTCAGGTATGTTTTCCACATATTCATGATTGTATATTGTCATAGGTTGCAGGAACCATATGTTCTTAGGTATGTTTGTTCCAATTTCCAAATTATTCATGATTGTATGTTGTTATAGGTTGCTGGAACAATCTTATAAGTTAAGAACTGCACTTTTAATGTAGTTGAATGGTTTGGGTAATTGTTCCTTTTTTTTTGCTCTCTTGGGGACCAGTTTTCTACAGTAATACTAATATGGAGTATGGACTGAAGCTGGTAAATCCTAGGCATCTCACAGCATAACCAGTTGAAACTTTACCAGGAATTAGCTGCAAACCTTTTCAGCTAAAAACTAGCTGCAATCTGACTATTTTTTAGTTATTTTTATTATTCTTGTTTGCTTATTGCTGAAAGACTTAGTTAGGTATAGCATTTGATATGCACAAATCTGCCATAACCAGTTATCCACTGAAAGCAAAACAATAATGCTCTAACTTCCAAATATAGTCTTAAATTGGGTGGGTTAATCTGGCTGTTTTACCCATATCAGTCCTGACCATTAAAATACCTTGTTTGTCTCTATAAGTATGCATTTGACTCTTGAAGTACAAATAATTTGGTTAGTTTCATCATTATGCAATGCTTTGGGGAATAATCTGAATACGTATGAATCTCTCAGTCTGCTACAATAAAGATTTTTGGCACAAATTGGATTCGGAGAACTTCTAGGTTAAACAGGAATGTTCATAAACAGATTCTAAGATGTCAATGTTAAATTATCAGTTATCACTCAATTCCTTGGTGGTTCATGCACATGTAGTGATAAGGGTGGTTGTCTTGGGTCGAACAAAGGGCCGTGGAATGATCCTTTTATTCTGAAGGTACCACTTTGCACTGTATTTATGTCAAAGTAATTAATCTAAATGATGTTCATGTTTTATATTATGATTTGAAATACATCCAGTAAGACTACTTATGCATATTCCATTTGTAGCTGATACACAATTTGGAGGCTGGTTTTGCGAGGCAAATTAAGCCAATTTCTGACAAGGAAGAAAGAAGCAGCTCTTCTCTTCAGTTAGAGCAGTTGAAGGCAAGATTCCGAAATTACATTCCCGATTTGAACCATACAACCCGCTGATTGTTGCCTCTGATCTTGTTCTAAATTTCATATTTATGCTTTCCAGTGGCAGGGCATGATCAGTGACACATCAAATGCTGAATCTGGGTCAGACGTTGATGATTTTGGTTCATCATTTTTCCAGAAAGCTGTTGACTATGGTTGCCTCACTCCAGTCCATGAGGAAGTAAGTTCAATGCTCATCTGTTGATTTATGTTTTTGCTTACACTTCGGGATTAGCTTGTTCTATTCAGTTTTGGTATCATTACTAGCTATGATTGTCTTAGGTCTGCTTATGTCTTGAACTGTTTGCATGGTTTACCCTTGTATCTTAAAAAAATAACTTCTATGAGTTGATTTTGGTATTTGTTCTTGAGATAGGTAAAGGGCACAGAATCTTCAACTTACTTTAGTTGTGACGATCAGACTCTCCGGGATATGGCTTCTGAGTCTTGTAGGGGAGGACAGCAAACTACTGAAATGATACCAAAACAACTAGATGGTAACAGGCAATCCTCCACAAATGGAAGCCGACATGACTTAGGTAGCTCCTGTTCCTTTCGTTTTGCTTAGTAACCTATGTGCCGTCAAATCTATATTTGCTTGCCAATATTGTTATCACTTTACGAGTGTGAAAAACTCAAAATTGTCTATTTGGTTTTGCGCTAGCCTTGGAACCATGAAAATTATCTCTTTGATTGAGAAAATAACCTCAGTTTATTTGGCATGTATCCATTGACTGCTCCTGGGGTAGTGATATGCTGCTGTTGTTTATTCTCTTCGTTATTGATTTTTGTTATGTTTTATTGATGGCAGGGAACACTGCTTTTAATTTGGATGGTACAATTGCCCGTAGGGGTTTGGAAAATCTTGTTAAAGCTGTGGTCATAGCCTTGATCAAGCTACTCTCCTTTTTCCGCCTTTTCATATCCAAACCAGTGAGAAGGCTTGAGAATGTCCATCTTTCTATGGCACCAACCCCAGTTGCAGATAAGCCACACCCTCGGTCTATAAGTGATGCTGACATGAGCACTTGTTTACAGCGTCTTGACAAGCTTGAATCTTTGTGCAACCATCTAGCCAGCAAACCACCACAGATCCCCGAGGAGGAGGAGCATATATTATTGAACTCATTTGAGCGCATCAAATCCATTGAGGCTGACCTGGAAAGGACCAAAAGAGTAAGTTCTTGTGCTGTACCATTTAAATTGATCATGCTAGCTTCGAAGTTGTACTTGTCTCGCAAATAACATTTCCTAGAAACAAACATATAAATTAATCGTTCAATCTCCTGACTTCTTTGTTCCTTTTAGCCTTTCACCTGCTTTGTCAACCTCTTCCCATGGGTTTGGAGCATTGCAACAGCGATAGTTCCTTCTAGAAACTGTGATAGAAAACCCATCTTTGGGACATGTATAGTAAAGGTAGGTATTTCATATTTTAGTTTCTTTCAACAATTATTGGTACGCTTGTTACATTGTGTAGGCAATTAGGCATTTTCTCATAATTTAGTGTGTCATCTATCTCTATGGCAGAAGAGTTCAGCCATTAGTTTTTCACTATATGCAGGAAGAATAATATTTCGTAGTCCACTAAAGATCGCCCCTGCAACTGAGTACTGTAATTTTTTACTTTCTGAGTTCATTCCTTAACATATAAGGATTAAGGACTATGACCATGTTTTAAGTTTTAACCCAAACAAGGTCTGCTCCAAAGCAGACTGTCAGCCTTTGTAATCCTACTATATGTTATTAAAACTTTAAGGCTCCTAAGGATAACTAATCAATACATATTGTATTGTTTCCATAAAAAGCTTATAATTAATACACGTCAATTGCTTTTCTGCAATTTATCATGGGGTCACTTATGCATTTTTGCTGGGTGTCCATGTGTTGCATTTGTAGTAGTTATTTATATCATGGAAAGGAAAATATATGACATTTTAATCACATTTTTGCTTTTAACTCAGAAAGCATGTGTTAATAATTAATTCACGTAGCACTGATGTAGTTGAATGTAATACTTGATGCTTTGGCCAAAATTTCATTCTTTGTACTATTTCCTTTCATTTCTGACAAATTTGTTGTTACATTTTACGGCATGCCATCATTGCAAATCTGATAAACCTATTTTGTAGGTCCTTTTGCCTTAGGTCCAGAGAAAGAGGTCGTGGATACCCGGAAGGAGCAAGGATCAATTTCGACACCTGGTAAATTTCCATATTTTTCAATTAAGCAGCTTCTGCCATTTCTTTTGGTACTTATTTGTCTTGTTTTCAGTCTTAACTATTTCACAAACAAAATTCTACTTGTATTATGGATTGCATCAACCTTGACTTAATGTATTGAACCATGTGAAACGTGAATCTTAATGAATCTGATTGTTCGTTTTATTTTTTACAAATTTTATCTTATTTTGTATTTTATCGTAGCGTTAGCACAGGCACACTACTAGTTAGCTGAAAAAATCGAAATGTTGCTTGTGCAACAGACCAACTTTTATTGGAAATATTTAAACATATTAGTCTACTAGTGGAAAACCAAAATAATTAGTCGAACAAACTCTGCCTGGATATACTGAGATTCGCAATGGGTGAGCAAAAAAGTCTCTTCCTGGATATACTGATATTCGCAATGGGTGAGCAAAAAAGGCAACTGAAGAATACAAAGGTACAGAAACACCACCAACTGAATAGATCAAGTAGCGCCGTGGATTGCATCATTCATGAGATGATATATTGAAACAACAGTCAGAAACCAAAACATGATGCAAAACAGATCACTATTCCACATTATCCAGGAGCTCATGACTGACGCTAACACATAGATAGCAAATTAAGCAGAAGTACCAAGTAGCTATTATGCCTTCAGACAGTCAAGAAAAACTAGGAAAATACCACAGCCGTTTCCCAGAACAAAGGCTACTAAAACAAGATTCAACATCTAGCTCGAGTAGCTGAACCCTGAGAGCTTAAAAATCCGGATGCTTCCATCAGTATAACCAGCATAGAGTGTGCTCCCATCTGCGCTCCAGCTCAAGCTTGTGCAGTAGAGCATCTGCATGGCAGTAATAGAACAAGTAAGATCCCATTCAACTGACGAGCTAGCATAGCATACTAACAGTGTCTCATTAAAATGAGCTCAGATCAGATAATTATAAAAGCCTCAAGAGCAAATGAATGAAAAATGGTGCATCCTATATAATCGCTAACGGCAGTAGCCAGTAAATATACTGCAGCTTCGGATCAGAAAAATAAGCCAATCAGAAACGCAAAGCACAAAGGTGAAAGGTCAGCATGGTAGGTGGAAAACAGAAGTAACATATGACTAGCTATGGAAAAATAAAGCTCCCAAGAACATAAACAGAAAATCTTTGAACTCGCATAGCTTAATACAACCAGAATACTGCATAACTAAAATCCTTCTGATGCATATGTTGTAACTGAGAACTCACATGCAAAAACCATTGTTAGACAGAAAATACAAGGACACTGCTAGTAATAGTACAACAAATTGATGGCACATCAGCAATTCATTAAAAATTGATCCCACTCTTTTCTAGCTATTGGAACTTGGAAACAGCGTGTATCAATTCAATGAGATAAATAAGAGTATAATACTGTACAATCATTCGATGCCAGAACCAATAATGATTATACAAGAAACATGGGGACTGATAAAATCTTTTGGCAATCTAGAAGAGTTCAATTTGTAGTTTAACGGTTACATATTATTATTCAATAAGCCACAATCAAAATGTTTTGACAATCTAACAAGCCATAACTGATTGATTACTTCACATTCCAGAAACTTACAATGATGATACAAATATAAATAAAAGAAATTCATAATTGATTACCAATAGCAATTTAGAAGGCCAACCAGCTTCAAACAATAGCACTAAATCACATATCTATACATATATTCATCTCACCAATACAATCAGGCCTTGAACATCTAAATGGTTATGAACATAAATCAAACAAAGTATTCAAATACAGCACAACTAGGGTAGTGCACTTGTGACATTACCTATATGATGCATCCGAACTTGAGTACCATACTCAAAATATAGTGCATCCAACTAAACACAACCTAACAGCACAATACCTACGCGGGCAAGTTAATCGTTGACACAGGAACAAACTCGACACATCTACACAATCAATAATAAACAGCACCAACAACAGGAAAATACGGTGGGAAGGGATGATGGACCTGGTTCTTGGAGATTGGGGCCTCGAGCTTAAGGTCCTGCACAATGCGCTTCGACTCAAGATCCCAGATCTTGATGGAGTCCTCCGTTGCCGCGCAGAGCCAGTACCGGTTGGGAGAGAAGCAGAGAGAGTGGATGACGTAGCCCGCTTCCAGCGAATACAGCCTCTTGCCCTCAGCCAAGTCCCACAGCAAGGTGACGCCGTCCTTGCCACCGGATGCGCACAGCGAACCGTCCGGGCTCAACGCGACGGCGTTGACGTAGCCACCGTGGCCTTCGAGAGTGCAGCGTATCTTGCAGTTTGTGAGGTTCCAGACCTTGACGGTGCGGTCCCAGGAGCCGGAGACGATGGTCGGCTGGAATGTGTTGGGGGAGAAGCGGACGCAAGACACCCATCCATTGTGGCCCTCACCGCCGCCGAGGTCGCCGCCGATGGTGTACTTGCACTCGCCGAGAGTGTTCCACAGCTTGATTGTGCGGTCGCGGGAGGCCGAGACGATCTGGCGGTTGTCAGCGGAGAAGGCGACGGAGAGGACGTCCTTGTCGTGGCCGACAAAGCGGCGGGTGGTGACGCCGGTGGAGAGGTCCCAGAGGCGGAGCTCGCCGTCCCAGGATCCGGAGAGCGCGAACTGGCCGTCGGAGCTGAGGACGACGTCCTGGACGAAGTGGGAGTGGCCGGTGAGGCGGCGTAAGGGGACGCCGTACTCTGTGGCGGAGTCGGGGGCGGCCTGGACGGGGTTGGTGAGGTCCCACACCAGCACCGACTTGTCGCGGGAGGAGGAGACGATGAAGGGTGAGTTGTCGATGGGCGTGGCGATGGCCGTCACCACATCGTTGTGGCCGTGCATCACGCCGACGAACACGAGGGACTCCTGCGCGCCGGCCATGGTGGTGAGGCTAGGGTTTGGGAGGCTTTCGAGGGTCGTGGAGGCGGCGGCGCAGGGGAGGGCTGGGAGCTGGGAAGGAAGGCGGGCGGGGAGCGAGGAAGAAGCTTTTATAGTGGGGCGGCGCGCGGCGCTAGGGTTTTCGGGGATTAGTGGGACTAGTCAGGTCGGGGGAAAACGAAGCCGTCCGATACACAGCGAGGTCATTGCTGGGCCGTCCAGTTAAATGGGTTGCAATTCACAAGCCCTTCTCAAATGCGGCAGATTGTCAAAGGCAACCTAGGTTCGTGAGGCGTGGACCTACAGCTTACAATCTTCTATCTATTGTATTATTTAAAACTATAGAAAAGGAGTCGCTTATGCCCTGATCAATTCGGCTTCGGTTTCTGGTTTATTTTTCACTATTCCTAAATTTCATCTTTTTCTGATTTTTTTTTATTTTTTGAGTTTTTTTACCGGTTCTTTTTTCCCGTATTCGTTTGCATTACACGTGATGGGCTAACCCATTTTTTCTATTTTTAAAATTTTTTAAATTTAATTATACCAAATAAGCCACCTTCAGCTACAGTGAAATAAGCCATAAGCCATAGTCCAACCGATCACCACCTATAGTCTAGAAATTTTCACATTAATCATAGAAAAAATAAAAAGGTACGATCGTTTATATGACAAATCCAAATTATAACAGTTTAGATTAAAAGAAAGAATTGTTAAGTACAATAAAAAATAACTAAAATTTAGAATAAAAATTAAAATAAAATTAGTAATTTAATTTCCATATGAACTCTATAGTAAATTAAACTTCGGAATAAAAATTTAATAAAAAATAGTAGTTGGATTTGTAAACAAATTTCAACCTAAAACTAAAATTTAGAATAAAAATAAAATAAAATTAGCAATTTGATTTCTATACAAATGCCAAAGTAAAATACGCAAATAGCTTAAATTCAGAATAAAAATACAAGTTTGATTTGTATACTTTCAACCTAAAACTATAAAAAACTTCATGTGATGTACGGTCTAATGATATGCTAATTTGGAATAAAAATTGAAGGAAAAGTTAGCGATTTGATTTTTCTATGAAATCCTAATTAAAGAGTCTAAAAATCTAAAATTCAGAATAAAAATGAAACTTACATGATATTTCGTGTTGTTCTTTTTGAGGTTGACCAGATCTGGATAATTATAGCATGGAGTCAACTTCATTTTAACATGTATTTGACATGGTTAGCAGGAGAATAAATATGTCTTAAAAAACAAAGAAGACGCTACAACGTAAAGATTACAGAACCCATCACTGGTACAAAAGGAGGACACATTGAACTGTGCGAGAAAGGACAGGATCTCGCCGGAGAGGTTGATTACACTAGCGGCGGCCAGCGGGATGGTAACGATGAACAGGTTTATGTGGAAAAGTAGGGTGCGAGTCGTGATATAGTGGTGCAGATCTTCAGCTTATATTTTATGGTTTATAACTTATGATTTTTTAACAAATAAATAAGACAATTTCTTTGCTATCATTTCGAAGTGATTTATCAAGATAATATTTTTGAAGAAATCATGGGGGCATGGTGTCATACTAATCAGTTAATACAATTGCAATACGGTGAGTAGTAAGCCGGGTGGAAGAAAAGGAGATATGGTTTAGCAACGGCCAATGAGAGCCGTTAGTGTTTTGCTTCAATTCTCGATGGAAAGACAGCCAGTTAGGCCAGTCTCAGTGGGGTTTCATGAAGTTTCATGGGCATTAAATACGCTGACATGTCACTGTATTGATGAAGAGATAGATGATAAAAGTTTCATGGGAGTAGAGAGAGTTTCATGGGGATGAAACTCTTCTGCACTATTTCCAAAATATGGGTGTGTTGGAAACTGGAACATGAAACCTCCACTGAGACTGGCCTTAAGAGCTAGAGTAGGAGCAGCGCTTAGCCTTCCTTAAAAAATGCTTTTAATTGACAGTGTATTTGTAATATGTTTCTCATACCCTAAGAATGTACTACACTGAATAAAAAAAATTTCTACCAAAACTTCAATGACAAAGTTCCCTCAATATGTATTTTGGCTAGAGCTCTCTTATAAATTTAAATGTCTATATAAAGGCACGCACACATCTCAAGCTAATTTAATTGCTAATAAAGTTTGATTTGTAATTAGGAAAACAATCAAACAACTGACACAGGCAAAATCAATACCGATTATATGCACCATATATAACAACACCAGCCATGCTCGCGGGCCACCCTGCTAGTTGCAATAAAAGCAAGAAATGCTTTGCTTGAATGCACAGTGAAGCACTTAAGCCCTCTCCCTCCGCTCATTTCAGTTTCAACTTCTGACTTCTGGCTTATTTTTAACTATTCATAAATTTCGTTTTTTTCTGAACTTTTATCTTTTTTGAGCTTTGTTGCCGGTTCTTTTTCTCCATATTCGTTCGTGTTGTCCGTAATGAGCTAACATATTTTTCTATTTTTAAAATTTTTAAATTTAATTACGTTAGATAAGTCATCTTTAACTACAGTAAAGTTTCAGTCGTTACAGTGCAATTTCAGCCATAAGCTATAGCTTTTCAGCCCAACTGAGCGGGCCTATGCAACCACCTAAAAAGAAAATTGGCCATAAAATGATTCAAGAAAACAATCATGTGATGGTTATTTCTTGGCTAACTAGCATAATTAAAAAGGCAAAGATCAACTGATTGCAGATAAAAAGAATCGCCTTTTTTAGAGCGAAATGCCATCTGAAAAGCAGCGTTGCGGGATCCCTCGTTCATGTTGCTAACCGTCACGCAACATTTCTCTTTGCCAGGTCAAATAATACTAGTATAATACACACAGCTTTTTGCAAGAAATGTAAGCTTTCTTTCGTGTTCTGTTGAGCAAATCTCCTAGCACTTACGACCCAGGCCCAGTGCAAAAGCTCAACATTCTGAAAAAAAATCCAAAAGCTCAATAATAAGGAGAGAGAACCAAATCCAACACCTGAATTCTTCAGGAATACCAACTTAATTAACAAGGACCACTGTTCTTGACCAATCATGGAGACCAGACCGATCGAACAACACCAAGAAGTTAATTACATGCTCGGTTACTGTTGAATCCTAAACATCAAATCTGGTGAGAAAACTAAGCTGTAGAACGGAAAGCGATCTAATGAAGCGGCTAGAGCAAGTTTAGCCAGGCCGTGAAAGAGCTCCATGCATTGATCGAAGCAGCAGAGCGCTGTCTCCTCGAGTTGTTATTACAACAAGGCTTGAGACCACAGAGAGGGCACGTGTGCCGATCGATCGAGCTAGCAAGCGTAGTCGTCAGCACAGGCACCTTGATCAGGCGACCACATGTATTCCTTCCTCCTCCCATCAGCATCAAGACACGCCAAGGTGTGCAGAGACGAGAGGCCAGGGGAATCGAGTAGGCGATTAGTGCATCGACGGAGTCCTAATCCACCACCCCAACCCCTCCAATTGTCACCTTCTCCACTCTGATCATGTCGCGATCAAATGCCAGGGAAAAGCGACGGGTGCGAAGGCCGGTCATTCCATGAATTATTGCGCCAGGGTGAGTTTCAGTTAAACCAGGACGGCAACTCTTCGAGTTCCTGCTGTAGGAAAACAGAATCAGTTTCCAGCGATCACGCCGAGTAATTTGTGGAGCATCTGCTGATTGGCTCCTGACCTCCTGTACTTCTTCAGCTCGCGTCTTTGACAGCGTCTCCAATCACTCAGGTATGTTCCAGACAGAAGCCCATTCAAACTGTTTTTTTCCCTCTCTTCCCATTAATCAGTTATTATCAGTTATCGGTGGGGCACCCTGCAAAGATCAGTCGATTACGCAGCACGAATCACGAGGCACGTCGGAATCAGATGTTTTTCGTAAGCAAGAAAGGCCAAGGAGGAGGGACCAGTAGCAGAAGGCCACCTAACCCATCTCTTGCTTCACTATATCAACCTGGGGATGTTTTGGATATCCATGTCCCGCCTTGCAAGCCTCCTTGGCTTGTTGTTGCCTGCCTCTGCTGCTGCTGCTGCTGCTGCTGCTCTCTCTTTCTTTCCTTCCCCTGCTCCTTTGCCTTCGCCTTCGCCTTTGCATCGTATCGTCTGTTCCTTCATCCGTGGAGAAAGCCGAGATCTTTAGGGCGACCAACATACGTACGCGTTATATCTAATCTCATGGTGTGAAAAAAGCTCGAGCCTTTTGTGCCTCGGCTGGCTTTGCACGGCCATCCTCTCCTTTGCCCCAGGTAAGTAGTTGCCTTTTTCAACAGCTCCATGCATGGCTCTTTTAGCTCCTTTTCATCGTGAGGGATTTGGGTGGAAAGATGGTTACAAAGGGCTACTTTCTGCCATCTCGTGTGATGTTCGTGGTCTGTCTTGGTAGAAAATATTTTGCTTAATCGTATACAAAATTGGTAAATAACTCTTGTCATGTGGTTTACATACGTATTTCGCGGGTACTTCACCAATTTATGGCCTTATGTTGTCTACAGCTTTGTTTTGATCCAATCTTCACTATCTTTGGAAGCGATTCAAGGATGGCGGACCACTTCGCGCTGATGGCAGGCCGGTTGCTCACGGAGTCGACGCTTCAGTCTGCCATTCTTGAGGCCTTTGATGTCCCTTCCATGAAGACTGTTTATGATCAGCCTGATCCCTCTGTTCCTGAGGCTGTTCAAGACGTGAGGCCAAAGAGCGGTGTCATGGTGGAGTGCAGAATCTGCCAAGAAGAAGGTGATCAGGCCTGCATGGAGACCCCTTGCTACTGCAAGGGCAGCCTGAAGGCATGGTTTTTCTGTTCCCTTTTCCAGCTTGATACTAATTGGCTATCCTCTGAACTTTGCATCACAACATGGTTGTGATTCATATGGTATTCACATTTTTTAAAACTATTTGTATGGAAGACGACGTCGAAATGATCCGTAATCAGGAAACAAATGAACTAGACTTGACGCTGGAGAGCATACTATAAACTCTGGTAGTTTCAGCCCCAGATCAACCACAAGTTCAGAACCCGTTTGTTCATTTTCAATCATGGAATAGTAGCCACTTTAATATCGAATGTCTTTTTCTTTCTATCAAAATGTACTGGGAACAAGCTTTTCTATTTTCCATATTACGATCAGTGTTTTTTTTTTTTTGGTTATCGTAACCGAATTGGATCTTCCGGGGTGTTCTCCCTTGTGTTGATAGTTTCAGGACTTCCTTTATTATTTCAACAGATTTCCATATATTCCCGCCAATGGAAGTTTTACTTGAATTAGTTTGTTGCTGACTGTAGTTCGCTCACCACATATGCATCCAGAGGTGGTGCAATGAGAAGGGAGACACCATATGTGAGATATGCTTACAGGTGAGGCCTTCTGAAACTGCCTTATCGTAACAAACCATTCTCAACAGATATACAGGAAAGAAGCAGCTGAATACAGTTTGCCAATTTCGTTTTTGAAAAACGACTCGGCTTTTTCATATACTGGTTTTGAGTTCAGCTTTGGTACTAAATAACATTACTGTCATTACATGACTGTTGATTGATTTCTTGTCTCTGCTCTTGATGGCGCAGCAATTTACACCAAACTATACTGCCCCTTTCAAGTTGTTTCGGCATGGAAGGAACCCAATTAGCTTCAGGTACAACTTGGTGCTTCAGATCCTTGATAAAGAAGCACTGCATAGATTTGATCTGATTAGGGGCTATCTAATATCTATTATCTAATAACCCTCTTCTCAATGTAGGAGAGCTGGACTAAGACCGGAGAATCTCAATGCTGGTCACGGTCAACAAAACGTTGCGCAAACCGCAGATCACGCTGCTGGCACATCAAGCTTTGACACTCAAGGTTCCAATCCAAAAGGTGTCTTCTATTGCCGTGTAGTTGCCATAGTTGTAAGTGTTACAGAACATAAACCTTCCATTTGTACACAAGTACTCATGCTGCAGTCAACTAATGCACATGTATTCTGAAACATACACCTTCAGTTGATGGCTCTGTTGGTGCTCCGTGATGCGATCTCGCTTATCCTCGGTGGTCCTGAAGTGTACTCGATGGCACTGATCACTGTAAGACACTGAATTCTGAAATATAATTGTCTTCCTAGACATAATGCATGTGCAAACCTGATTACCTGACTGACGCAAATTACGTTGCTGAGACAGCTGTTGATGTTCAGAACAGCTGGAATTGTCATACCAATCTACATTATCTTGATATCAGCTACCACATTGCTCCATCGGTACAATCAGCACCAGGTCTGTTAAACTCACATTCATTCATACATTCAAACTGCAAACAATTCATCAGTTTCATTCACAATGTTAAGTTTTATGAGAATGCAGGCTGTGCATGAGACAGCGGATTCAGAACCTGGAGGAGCAGAGGGCTTGCAGCCGATGCCACCGCAACAGCATATCATCAGCATCCAGTAGCAAACTGCACAAGGGGATTAGTAGTCAGGCTCTGTAAATATCTGAGGTATGTTCTATGAGCTCTTTGTGCAAAAATGTTCTATGAGCTCAGTCATCACATAGAGTCATTGAATGAAGTTTGAGCTTTAGGATCATAGGATACCGAAGATGCAAAATTATTGCGACTGTATCTTTGTACATAAGGAATCCTAAAACACAGGCACTCAACTTCACAACTCATGAAGACGAAGTAGGCTTGATGTGTATACTATAAGATAGCATAGGAAATTGGAACAAATTGTACAGTCTTCTACATTCATGGCAAAGAAAGGGAAAGAGATTGTGCTCATTTTCCAGAAGATGGAAACCACTAAATCTTCTGTATTTTCTTTCAGTCGAAGCAAAGGAACTAACACGTTGCAATTTGCGTTAGGTTGATTTTACCTCACCGCCCTCGGTACAATGATGGATCCAGGATTTCATTGTGTCCTATACTGAGTTTTAACAGGATAACATCCTAGAACTAATATATACTACACTATTACCTCATGTTGGGCCAAAACTACCTATGGTATACACTAATAATATTCCCACGTCTCATGCTGAAGCCTACCCAGCGAGGGGCTTGAATCCGTCCCTGGGCTTTCACCCTTGGCAGCTCCGGTACCTCTAGGGGTGGAAAATGGTAACGGATAATTCGTTTTATCCGATATTCGTATCCGAGAGAAATCCGAATATGGTAAGCAAAATCCGTATTCGAAAATATCCGTATTCGTATTCGAGAATATTCGTATTCGTATTTGAGAGTATTCGTATTCGCATTCGTATTCGAGAATATTCGTATCCGTATCCGTATTCGAGACTATTCGATTCGTATTCGATCCGTTTCTAGAACCCATGAAAAATCCGTACAAATTTTTGTTAGGATGATCTCAGGGCTTTGGCCCAACGGCCAAAGCCCACCCCTTGACCGCGCCCTGATCGGGGGCGCCCAGCCCGTTTGGCTGGTGGGCCCCTGTCGCCAGCGCTATAAATACAGAGGTGGGGGCCGGGCGGCACGCATCCCAAGGTTGACCGTGCCGCCGCCACCCCACCGACAAACCCTAAGACCCGATCTGTCAGAGGGGGCGCTGAAGCGACGGGAAGCACCACCGGCCTCTTCTCCAGATCACCGCCGCCAGGAGCCGCCGCCGCCCGGGACGCGCCGCCGTCTTCGTTCTTCTCCGACCGTCGCCGTGCCCGCGCGCCGCCGAGATGGCCACCTCTTCCTCTACGTCTGAAGGTTGGTACCCCTCTCCCTCTCAGTGTATCACTCAAGAACCCAAACGCAATAGAGAAGAAGCCCTCTAGATCTAAACCCTAGGATCCCCAAAGTATATCAATGGTATCAGAGCCATGCCTAAGGGTAGATCTAGCGGGGAAAGACACCGCCGTCGGTTGACCGGCGTGCGGGAAAGAAAAGCGAAGAAAAGCCCCCCTAACCCTAGAAATCGGCAAAAGAAAAGTAAAGAGAGGGGAATGGACTCACCGGTTTTGGCTTGGCCGCCGCCGGGGCCAGCTCCGCCGCTTGGGCCCTGTGCGCTCGCGCCGCCGGGGCCGGTGCCGCCGCTTGGGCCGCCGTGCGCGCGCGCCGCCGGGGCCGCTGCGCGGGCCGCCGCCGCCTCGTGGGCTTTGCACTGCACCCGTGCGCGAGGGCGCCACCGCAGCCGCTCCGCGCGCGCCGTTCCCCCTTGCCGCCGGTGCCGCTCCTCTCCGCGCGTGGGAGCCGCCGCCCGTGTTTTCGGTGGAGGCAGGCGGAAATGGGGGCTAGGGTTAGGTTTTCGGGGGTCATATCCCCGCCACGAGCGCGCTCGGCCGTCCGATTAGATCGGACGGTCGTTCTTTTGCTGGCCGAGTCCTTTTGGGCCGGTCGCGGTTTTCCGGCCGTTGGATTGAGATCTGACGGCGAGCGCGAGTGAGTGGGCTGCCGACGGTTTGCTGGGCTGCGGCCGCGCGGGGCAGGCCGGTAGGCCGTGGGCCAAGGGAGCGCGCGTGAGGCGCGGCTGAGCGGGCCGCCGTGGGCCACGGCCGCGCGGGAATGGGCCAAAATGGCCGTTTGAACAGTATTTTTGTTAAATGGATTTTAATTGTTTTTCAGAAGTATTTATTGATGAATTTGATTGAAATTTGATCCAAATCTCTGTAATTTTTTGCACCACCGTGTATATTTTTTCAGAGATTAAATGTGTACTGTATAATGCTTCTGAATATTGAATTATTTTAGAATAATTACAGTTTCCGCTGCAAAAGTTAAGATTGAATGATTTTCATTATTAAATTCGAACCAACGGGAGAATTTAATTTTGAAAAAATAGATAAAATTTCCAGAGATTTATAATATTGTTATTTACTGACCAACGTTGTTAATAACAGTATTATAATTTTTTAAATGATGATTTTATGCATTATTTCTATTTCTGCCCAACGGTGATGTAGATTTAATGTATGATAGAATTGTTTTAAATTGTATGTCGTATTTTTGACCAACGTTGGAAATAAGGCATATAATTTTGATGTTACGTTCTCACTGTATTTGAAATATTTTTCAGGAGGATACAACTTGATGAGTTGTATTAGAGAAATCCCCACTCTCAAAGGTGATAATTATGGAGAGTGGAAGAAAAAGTTAGATTTAGCTTTTATCTTGGCTGAGGTGGACTGGGTCCTCACTATAGCACGTCCCACTGAGCCTTTGGCGCCAGTGAGGGAACAGAATGAGGATGACACTGCATGGCAGAAAAGACAGAGGGATCATGCCCCCTTACAGATGTCTTATGACCTTGATCATAAGAAATGGACCACAGCCAACAAGAAATGTATGGCTGTGATAAAGAACACAATTGAGCCTGCTATTCTGGGCTCAATTGCAGAGTGTGACACTGTCACTGAATACCTTGATAAAATAAAGAGTCAGTTCACTGGCTCTTCAAAGACTTATGCTACACAGCTGATTAAGCAGCTGGTAACAGAGAGGTATTCTGGCGGTGGCAATGGCATAAGAGAGCACATTCTTAGAATGAGCAACTTGGCATCTAAACTGAAACCGATGGATTTGGCTCTCAAGGATGAGTTTCTTATTCATTTGGTTTTTGCTTCTTTGCCAAAAGAGTTTGACACTTTTGTTGTCAACTACAATATGCAGCCCGAAAAATGGGACATGGAAAAGTGCATAGCCATGTGCGTGCAAGAGGAGGAAAGAATCAAAACCTCACATGGTGGTTCTATCAACTTTGTGAGGGAAAACAAGAAAAAGAATTATAACAGTAACCCCTTCTCAAAGAACAAGGGCAAAGCCTCTGTACATCAGCCTCAACAGAACAAATTTGCTGTAGACAAAGACCAGTGCCTTCACTGCAAGAAGACGGGACACTACAAGAAGGATTGTCCTGACTATTTAAAGATGATAATGGCTAAGAAAGGTGAGAACATTATTACCTTTATTAATGAATGCCTGTATGTGAAATATTCGAAATCCACTTGGTGGATTGACTCAGGAGCAACTGTTCATGTTGCTAATTCTTTACAGGGATTCCGTTCGACGAGGACTACGCAAAGAAAAGAAAGATGCGTTAAAGTCGCAAATGGAGTCGAAGCTGAAGTTGAAGCCGTTGGCGATCTCTCATTAGAATTAGCTAATGGCTCCACTCTTCTACTTAGAGATGTCCTTTTTGTACCCTCTTTACAGAGGAATTTGATTAGTGTGTCAAATTTGGACAAAGATGGTTATGATTGCAATTTTGGAAATGGCAAGTGCGAAATAATGTTTAATAAAGAATGTGTTGGTATTGCCATATTACAGAATGAGCTTTATTTGTTATCATTGTGTAATGATGTGAATGTCGTATGCGATAATGAGAACGTTGCGTGCGAGAAAGTGATTGAATCCTCGTCTACGAATGTAAACAGAAAACGAAAGAGAACTCTAGATGAGTCGTCGAAATTATGGCACTGTCATTTAGGCCATATTTCGAGGGGGAGAATAGAAAGACTAGTAAAGAATGATATTCTTCCTCCATTAGAGTTCTCAGACTTAGAACAATGCAGAGAATGCATTAAAGGAAAATATGTAAAGAAAATTAAAAAAGACGCTAAAAGAAGCACAGGAGTTCTACAAATTATTCACACAGATATTTGTGGTCCTTTTCCTGTGAAAAGTGTGGATGGATATGACTCGTTCATAACATTCACAGATGATTACTCCCGTTATGTATATATTTATCCAATTAAAGAAAGAAATGAAGCCTTGGATAAATTCAAGATATTTAAGGCTGAAATTGAAAACCAACACGATTTAAAGATTAAGATAGTCCGATCAGATCGTGGGGGGGAGTACTACGGTCGACATACCCCATATGGACAAGTTCCTGGACCTTTTGCGAGGTTTTTACAGGAAAATGGAATAGTGGCCCAGTATTCTATGCCGGGCGAACCTCAGCAAAATGGAGTAGCTGAAAGACGCAACCGTACCCTGATGGATATGGTGCGAAGTATGATGAGCTATTCCACACTCCCATTGAGTTTATGGATGGAGGCGTTGAAAACCGCCATTCATATTCTCAACAGAGTGCCTAGTAAGTCGGTGCCCAAAACACCGTACGAGTTGTGGACAGGAAGAGTTCCCTCACTAAAGCACTTACGTGTGTGGGGGAGTCCTGCTGAGGCTAAAGTATTTAACCCAAACCTTGGGAAACTTGATCCCAAAACAGTAAGTTGCCATTTCATTGGCTACCCTGAAAAGTCAAAAGGTTATCGTTTCTACTGTCCAAACAGATATACAAAGTTTGTAGAAACGAGACATGCTGTCTTCTTAGAGGATGAAATGATGAGGGGGAGCATGGTAGCTCGAGAGATTGACCTTGAAGAGAAGCGGGTGTATGCGCCCACTCCGATGATTCAAGAGCCATTCTTCACACTACCTGCTGTCGCTGCACCGACGGTGCAAGACACTGTGGTGCCAGCACCTGTTATTGTTCCTCCCGTGGCAACAATGAATGAGAATGAAGAACCTGTTCTTCAGGATCATATAGAACCTATTGCCACAGATGAGGGGGAGCAACAGCAGCCTCAAACAGTAGATGTACCAAATGAGGAGGCCCCGAGGAGGTCTCAAAGAGTAAAAAGATCAGCTATTTCTGATGATTATCAGATTTATCATACAGAGGATTTTCAAATGGAGGATGATCCCACCTCATTTGAAGAAGCCATGAGAAGCGAAAATTCCTCAAAATGGCTTGAGGCCATGGAAGAGGAAATGAGGTCCATGAAGACAAATAAAGTTTGGGACTTGGAAATTATTCCTAAAGGAGCCAAAACAGTAGGCTGTAAATGGGTCTACAAGACAAAACATGACTCCCAAGGGAATGTAGAAAGATACAAAGCGCGACTTGTGGCAAAAGGATTTACGCAAAGAGAAGGGATTGATTACAATGAGATATTTTCTCCAGTCTCATGTAAAGACTCCTTCAGAATCATAATGGCATTAGTAGCACATTATGATTTAGAGTTACATCAGATGGATGTAAAGACGGCATTTCTTAATGGGGATTTGGAGGAAAATGTTTACATGGCACAACCAAAAGGTTTTGTCGTGGAAGGAAATGAAAGAATGGGATGCCGCCTAAAGAAATCAATATATGGGTTAAAGCAAGCTTCAAGACAGTGGTACTTGAAGTTTGACAGTACAATAAGAAATTTTGGGTTTAAAGAGGATGTAGAGGACAACTGTGTTTATGCAAAGTTTAAAGATGGGAAGTTTATGTTCCTAATCCTGTATGTGGATGATATCCTACTAGCTAGTAGTGATGTTAGTCTACTACTGGAGACAAAGAAGTTTTTGTCCTCAAACTTCGATATGAAAGACCTTGGTGAAGCTTCATTCGTTCTAGGGATCGAAATTCACCGAGATAGAAACAAAGGGGTATTGGGACTGTCACAAAAGGCATACATAGAGAAAGTCTTAAAGAAATTTGGTATGCATAAAAGTAGTCCATCACCTGCACCTATAGTCAAGGGCGACAGATATGGGGATTTTCAATGCCCCAGGAACCAGTATGAGATCGATCAAATGAAAGCGGTTCCATATGCTTCAGCTGTCGGAAGCTTACAGTATGCTCAAGTGTGCACACGCCCTGACTTAGCATTCGTTACCGGGTTACTTGGCAGATTCCAGAGCAATCCTGGAATAGAACATTGGAAATTGATAAAGAAAGTCTTGCGTTATTTGCAAGGAACAAAAGGCCTCATGATGACATACAGAAGATCAGATTCACTCCATATAGTGGGGTATACAGATTCTGATTTTGCGGGAGATGATAGAAAGTCTACATCCGGATATGTGTTCACTCTCGCTAAAGGAGCTATATCGTGGAAAAGCTCAAAACAAACCGTCACTACATCGTCCACAATGTATGCCGAGTTTGTAGCATGTTATGAGGCTACGGGGCAGGTGAACTGGCTAAAGAAGTTCATACCCGGTTTAAAAGTGGTTGACGACATCAATAGACCACTTAAGTTGTACTGCGATAATGAACCCGCAGTAACGTATGCCCACAACAATAAGTCAAGTGGTGCTGCCAAACACATTGACATAAAGTACTATGTTGTGAAAGATAAAGTTCGGGATCAAATTATAAGTCTAGAGCATATAAGTACCGCAAAGATGTTAGCGGATCCGCTTACCAAAGGCTTACCACCCAACGTGTTCAGAGAACATGTAGCCGGCATGGGTTTAAGGGAAAGCCTATGATTCCTGGACTAAAAGATGGCCCAAAGATTAAAGTAACTATTTCAGAACAGAGAGGTGTATTGTAGCTGTTGAATCTATCGGCGTTTGACCGTGACGATGAGACATGTTCTATGCACTAATCTGTGATGGAATGTGTAAAGTCAAAAGTAATTAAAGATAAAGTATAGATTGAGATCAAGGGGGAGAATGTTAGGATGATCTCAGGGCTTTGGCCCAACGGCCAAAGCCCACCCCTTGACCGCGCCCTGATCGGGGGCGCCCAGCCCGTTTGGCTGGTGGGCCCCTGTCGCCAGCGCTATAAATACAGAGGTGGGGGCCGGGCGGCACGCATCCCAAGGTTGACCGTGCCGCCGCCACCCCACCGACAAACCCTAAGACCCGATCTGTCAGAGGGGGCGCTGAAGCGACGGGAAGCACCACCGGCCTCTTCTCCAGATCACCGCCGCCAGGAGCCGCCGCCGCCCGGGACGCGCCGCCGTCTTCGTTCTTCTCCGACCGTCGCCGTGCCCGCGCGCCGCCGAGATGGCCACCTCTTCCTCTACGTCTGAAGGTTGGTACCCCTCTCCCTCTCAGTGTATCACTCAAGAACCCAAACGCAATAGAGAAGAAGCCCTCTAGATCTAAACCCTAGGATCCCCAAAGTATATCAATTTTGTGATTCAAAACTTGAATTTAGGCGGTTTAAAACTGGTAACCGGTCAAAAACCGATGAAAAATCGGCAAAACCGTTAGGAATCCGTTTTATCCGATATTCGTATCCGAGAAAATCCGTATTCGAAAATATCCGTATTCGTATTCGAGAATATTCGTATCCGTATTTGAAAATATTCGTATCCGTATTTGAAAATATTCGAATTCGTATTCGTATTCGTTTTAAAAATATGGATCCGTATTCGTATTTGAGACTATTCGACCGTATCCGATCCGTTTCCACCCCTAGGTACCTCCAACAAAACTGCAAAAGCCTTTCAACCGAACAAGCATCCAAGAAAAATTAGGATCTGCTTCGCAAGGGTGACTTAAATGACAATACTATTGTGGAATTAGTGTACCCCAGTACCCGCTGTCATAGATTCGAACTCCATACGATCACTCGGTGTATTATAGCAATCCATTTCCAAGAAGATCAAACACCATAGAGAACACGTTGAATACACAATGAACCTCGTACACGCTCATCCTGGTAAATCTTTCTCACACCTGACACGCCGAAAACCTCGGGCGCTCGTGCGGCGTAAACCTCGTACACGCTCATCCTGTCGCCTGCCGGCACGGACCGTACAGCCTAGTTGTAGACGCCCATCTCGCCTGTCGCGAGGCCGTAATCTTGCTCGAACCTGGCACACCGGAGGAATGGAAGCTTCTTCTCATAGGGAGCAGCCTGTTGGATTGGTTCGGCGAATAGTGTTGGCACAGGCGCAAAAACTCATTCATTGTACTCACGATGGAAGAAAACAAGAACTTATGCACTAGAACTTTAGCACTCGACTACAATTGCTTAGCCAGAGCTTGTTTTTCTCTCTTGCTTCGATTCTCTTCTTTATCTCAACATTAAGGTTGGTATTTATAGCACATGCATAGATGATAGACCTATCTATAAAGTAACTTAAATATATAAAGTCTAACAAATAAAACAAGCTAACCAATTTTGATCCGATGCCGATTGTATCAAGATTTTAACACCCTATTACTTAGCAAGTCTAAATTACTTTCCAACAATCTTTCCCTTAATCTAGACTTAACTTCTTCTAGTTTAGACTCAACGCATGATCCGAACTACCTGCTACGCCTCCACATGAAGCGATCTACATGCAAACTAAACACATAATTTCATGCAGAAACTCAACTCAACTGATGCACGTCCATCTAGATGCAAAGACTCGTTAAAACAATCGATCCCAACTACACCTTGCCCAACTTATACTCGACATAGGATGGCGAACACATCTCTTCAATGCTCGGACTCAGCTCTACTTACTCTACTCAGAACTGCAAATATATCTCCTCAATGCTCCGGACTCGACCTAGCATCATCACAACACGATCGGTTCATCATCACTGAAAGCTTTAGTAAGAAGCGTTTTCTCCTCCTTCTTCGGCTTGCGGTATTTCGAAACAAAGTGCCCATAATCGTTACAATTATAGCATCCCACTTTTGCTTTATCAAATTTCCAATTCCTATGGCCTCGGCCACCACCGCTAGAGGTGTTCTCGTCTTCGCACTTCAATGATCGGACCTCCCACACACTCGATGTGGGTCAGTAGTACTTGTTCATTGTCATTGTCACTGTTGTCGTGCATATGTTCCTTATACACCTTAAGACAACCGATGATCTTCTCTATGGTCATTGTCTTCATGAGCGGCGCTTGTGAAAGCAATTTACGTGGTACGTGGGAGCTCATCGCGTTCCCAGCCGGACACAGGGCCAGCAGGCTCAAATGGGTGTTCAACGAAAAGAAGGACCCTGTAAGCAATGTGGTGAGGCACGAGGCATGTCTAGTCACTAAAGGGTATGCTCAGCGGCAAGGGTGGACTTTGACGAGGTCTTCACCCCTGTGGTGTGAATGGAGATGGTGCAACTCCTGTTGGCACTCGCTGCGGACAGTGCTGGTACACCCGTTTTCGCAACAAGAAGTTGATGAAGAAATTCAAGAAACTCTGTATGCAGAACCAGAGGCGCAAGTTCAACACAAATGACGAGAGCTTGACGAAGAGACCTCAAGGAATATGAGGGACTCGCAGACAGCGGAACCAGAATATTGTTATAAGCAATGACAGCTTGAATATTGTTGAAAGTTCTTTGGTGTTTCTGAATCGATTCACAATCTTGACTACTTGCTGAACAACTGTTTGCTTAGAGCAGATATTAGTTCTTCGTAGTGTTGCTCTATGTATGGATTATTTTTAGATAATACTGGCGCAATGGTGTACATATAACCTACAGAACATCATAGTTTGTTTTTACAATCAATACTTGCAATTGAAGAGAATTGTACGATATGCAGGTTTGCAGGGTCTCCTTGGCCCCCCATTACAGTGGCTACTATGGAAGCAAAATGTATGTTTTGTCTGAATTATGCTTCTTTTTTGCCTTGACCCATCACCATAGTGATGTTTTCATATCGGAATTGTGTTCTGCATCCTGAATACTTCATTGCATCAAAGCTGGATGCGCGCAGCATAGTGCGTTAAACCTATCCAGTTTGAGATAAAAGTAGCAAAAATTGGGGTGTTCCGCTAGTACTCAGCAAATTTTGATAAAAACAACCTTATTAGCCGATTAATCATTGGTTGCATGTACATATATGCGGAGAGCCTTTAGCGGCCTCGAACGATTGACTGGGTGTTTCCCCTGATTAGCCTACCATTTTCTCGATTAATCTACTGTCTTTTCCCTTTTAATTATAAAAATATATATTTGTTAATTACAATTCACTAGTTTATAGTTCGTAAACTATATGCATCGTATAGATGAACTGTAAAGTATTTAATTTATCTTATGATTAATCATTCTTTTATGATTATAGGCCGTCCATTTGACGAACACATAGCGTTCTTCGCAACACAGGCCGTTAGTTGATCATCTGTGGATGCATTTCCAATAAAAAAGTTTCATCTCGTCAATGGAAACGAAGTACATCCACCGTAAACACGCCAACCAGATTCCTTTATTATTGTTAGGGACATGCAATCTCCACTAATTAATCAGCAGATGGTTCATTCTGACCTGACAAAAGAAATTCCACATCCTCTGCAAGTTGCTCACCACTAAAATTCATTTCGCAGATAAGAAAACCCATGCCATCATTCGCATGCCATATGATTTGATATCCGGCCTCGCTTGCCGTTGCATGAGATAGTGGAGGGCATTGTGGCTTCGCTGGACCGGAGCACTGGTCTAGCACAAGGCCGTAGTGGGGTGTGCCACCATGATATGTTATTCCAAAGCATCTTTTACATTAGCTTTAATTTTGTTGCCTAGTGTTTCCATCAATCTGCCTTTCTTGTTCTGCCGCTTTGCTTTCTTCTGAAGACTTGGGAAAAAAGGCTTAGGGGAATTGGAAAACAATAGCTTAATTAGGTCATGGTCATGTTGACTTCTGCTTTTAGCTTCTTGAAGATACATGTGAGAATTTCTATGGTTTTGTTGTGATGAAGCATTGTCATTTAGAAGAGCAAATATTTGGATTTTGTAAAATTATAGGATCTCTAAACAGTTTGCAGACCTGGCGGTCTAACCGACCAGAGGAGGCAGTCAGACCGGCCACCAGTCAAATCAGCCGGCGCTAGCGGTCTGACTGGCACTCGCCAGTGGTCAAACCGACTAGCATCAATGGTCTGACCGATCAACCTGTGTTGCTTTGGTCGAAATGTGGATTTTTGATAATTTTGGTCATAGGTTGATTTGGTTTGATTTTGGTCAGTACATATGTATTGCATAATACATGTTTTAGTTAACATGAGTCAAGTTATAAAGAACTTATGTCCGAAAATGATTTTTTTGTCTTTAGATGTACAAGGAGGCTTGGAGTTAACTATGGTCAACAACGAGGATCGGAGCTACGCTTGGAAGAGCTGAGGCCTAGAATGATTAACACCCCGCTCATTTCGACTTAAACTTCTAGCATCTGGTTTATTTTTCACTATTCATAAATTTCGTCTTTTTCTGAACTTTTCGCTTTTTTGAGCTTTTTTGCCGGTTCTTTTTTCCCGTATTCATTTGTGTTGTTCATGATGAGCTAACATATTTTTTCTATTTTTAAATTTTTAAATTTAATTACGTCAAATAAGTCACCTTCGGCTACAGTGTAATTTCAGCCAGCAGCAATGCAATTTTAGCCATAAGCCATAGCTTTTCAGCCCAACCGAGCACAACCTAAAGATGATGGGTAAGATGACTGAACTCAAGTATGGCACGAGAAAGGCGAAAAATGTTGAAGGAAAGTTTCAAGCGACGGGTTGCACCATGTGGCTTGGTTAATCCAAGTGAGGCATCCAGTGGAACCAGAACGGGAGAGATTTACCGATATATGACAAGTCAGTGGTGCAACTACACGTAGCAAGCATAGCGATTGCATGCAAGAAAAGATACAGACCAGGTCAGGGAAGAGTATTTTAGTAAGTTGACCAAAATACCGAAAACTACATTGGATCAAAATCACAGTGCATGAGCAGTGCTTGTGAAACCAGTTTAGGTCAACGAGAAGCTGAGAAGATCAAGTTGAATCACATATTAAGGACTTAGCGGATTCAGACTTATGTGGTTTGAAAAGCGTGTATGAGCATAGTGTGTGAATAAAACCTGTGTTGTGTGCGGTTAACAAGTTTTCCCCATATATATACTAATTGGATAGTATCTATTAAGGTTAGATTAGACCGGTTGCTTTGTCTATTTAATGGGTTCGGGTGGACACTTGCTAGTCAATCATCCAACCATCCTAGCTTTACTACTTGAAGCCAGATGTTTTAGGGTTAGGGTTTGAATATTATAGTTTGCTCTCTTATCCTCTAAGTAGAGTGGCTATAAAATATCCATTCTCAAGTAGTAATACATCAACTTTATTTATCTCTCATAGATCTCTCTTGTTTCCGTTGATTTGCTCTTGATCTTGTTTGTTTTGATCTTCTTTCTCTCCTTCTAGATCTTGCTGGAAGCCAAGGATGAGTACGTGTAGAGATGTCTTGTGGAAATCAATCTTCATCCAGCTACACATTAGGTTTGGCAAGTTCAAGGTTGCCCGATTTTGCTTAGATTTGACCTCAACTTGAGATTTCGTGTTCCAAGGATTTTCATCTCAAATCTTTGGGGGTTCTTGCTTGCTGCGACATATGAAAATACATCTAAAGCCAACTTGGCCATCCTCTATCCACGAATAAGTCACATTCCTCGTTTTTAGTTTTTGCCTAGCTTTGATTCAATCTTGCTTGATTTTGGAAAAGGTCTAAACTTTATCATAGATTCTTATGATATTTGGATGGAATAGATTCATAAGACCTAAGCAAGATGTGTACAAAATTTCATATCATTTGGACCTGGATTTTTGGAGTTGCACCAAAACTTACTTTGGCTCGGCCTGAAAATATCAGTTCTGGAACAGGGGAGGCCGGTCAGACCGTACCCTGTCCAATCCAACCGCTCAAGGCTGGTTAGACCAACGTGTTGCTGGGGGTCTGACCTCTAGGCCCGGTCTGACCGCCTGAGCACTGATTTCTTCGAATTTTGGTTTCTTGACCTGATTGCTTTGGATTTTCGCTTCTAATCTTAATCTTCATAGCTCAATAGCTATTAGAGTGGAGGATTGGCAAATCCTTGAGGGAAACTTTTGAAGGCCATTCACCTCCTCTGTTGTTATACCGATCATACACTTCTGCTCAGAGAAGCTAAAAGCTAATATGAATATCTGACTTCCCCACTTCTCTCACTTCGAAGATAAGGGACGTTCATATTGACTTTTGTTAATGGCTTTTGGTTTTGATTTATGAATTGTAACAGCTTATTGAAAAGCTTGTATGGAGAGAGGTACTCACATGCAATTTTGGTTGGTATAAATGAAATTACTATAATGTGTACTACAATCAATTAGTAGACTTCGCCTTAAAGAAACACTTCGTTTGAAAATTAGGTACTGTAGAAAAGTCATTTATTATAGAAAAAGGGTTTATAGAAGCCAAAACGAACAGGGTCTAAGACAGTGGGTCATGGGCCTATCACGCACGCCACTCTCGCTCCGTCTCGCGCACGCATCTCTCTCACTTTTCCTTTATTCTAAAATTACTTCTTTCAACCACTACTATTTATTTTCAGCTAAAAGTCATTAACCATAGCTAAAAGCCATAACAAATATGAACTGGTTGTTACATGGTCGATGCATCACTAAAAGATTTTTTTGTGGATGCGGCTGCACTAAAAAGATAATGAATGGATCGATCGGTGAGTACATTTGTTAGCTGCTATGTAGATATCGGACGTGTATTTGCTGCCCATGTTTGAGAAGGCTGGGAAGCAACGTTTTGCTATATAAATAAATGGAACGAGACATTTCTTTTTGCACTTGACTTTTACACTGTGCTTATTTATTTCCATGATTTATTCCTTTTTGAAGTGCTGGTTGACAGCACCAGAACGCCCAAGAACACTTCATTTTCGCACTATATTTTTCCAGAAAGGGGCAGCTATTTGATTTCTAGAATAGATCAGCTACTTCAATTGGTTATTCAGGCAGAAACGATACAAATCATTATTGTATCTAGACGCGCTCGATCTGATGGGCACAGTTAAGTGGTTCATATCACATCTCTTGAGCACATCATGCGTATGTCATACTCCAATGGGTACCTGTCCCTCATTATGCTCGATGATTTGTCTTCTTGTGCTCGAGAACGTACTTGTTGTTTACTGCACTAGTTGTGCTCGAACTGAAAACATGCCACTTGTCGCTTCCAAGAGATTGCACGTACGTTGTTCAAGAGACTGCTTCTTTGCGTGAACACACAGGTCTGTTCTTTAAGTTAACAGCTTTTAGTTTTTGTTACAGTATCTAATTTTTAAATAGAGTATTTTTTTAAGATGAAATCTACAAGTTAAACGATTGACACGTTAAAAGCTCAACATCTGTACCAGCTAAAATCGCAAGTGAGTATCTGTCTCTCCATAACCTGTAATGTAAACAGCCAAAATTCACAAATTTTAACCAAAAGCCGCAGCAAAAAAGAACAGGCCCACATTTTGTGCTCAGCAACTTGCCAAATTATCCATAAGCAAGTAAGAAATGCTCAATCGTTTACCCAAATAAGGGCCGGTTTATGGTTGCTGTGTTACGATGTGAAATTAAGATTTGTTGTTGATCGCTGCGGTAAAAGATACTTAAATTCAAGTAGCTATAACACACAAAAACAGAAAATAAAAGTACTATTGAAACAACGACCAAGGTGGGTGAATTGTTCGATTTCTTTGATTCATCAATCACTTTTCCGCCATCCTTTTTTGTTCCATTCCCCTTTCATCGCTCAAAAATACATGAAAAAAGAGGCAGCACGAAGCAAAGTAGTATTTTACATCAGGTAAAAAGGAAGGAAAAAAAATTACGAGAGAATACCTTTGCAATCTCTCGGTTTGCTACGGTGCCAATTGATTTGTAGTATTAGCATGTTGCCGCCGCGTAGGCGTAGCTCTCCTCCTGTATGGTCTCCAACGTCGGACGCCTCGACCGGCGGCAGCCGCTTATCCGTTGCTTGAGCTTCCCGATCTCCGCCGCGGCCGCCGCGTCGTCCACGGCCATCTCATCCAACCGCGGCGCCCTGATCGGCGCGTCCTCCTCCGCCACAACGGAAGCGGCGGCCACCACCAGCTCGGGCGGCGCGACGACGACGGCCGCCACCTTGGCCGAGGCGGACCTCCGCGCCTGGGCCTCCCGGGCGACCGCGGCAGCGATGCGCGCCACGTCGGCGGGCTCCGCGGGCGCGGCGAGCCGTTTCATGGGGAGCGCGGCGTAGACGCCCCCGAGCTCGAGGTCCTCGTCCGCCCCGAGCGCCGCGATCCGGCGCCCCGCCTGCAGCCCGCGCGCGTCCGCTAGGAAGTGGCCCGGCGCCTCGAGCATCAGCTCGGCCGCCGTCGCCGGCAGCCCGACCAGCCTCACCCCGCCGTCCGGCAGCACCACCCTGGCGCCCGTCGCCGACCCGGGCATCCTGGCCAGCGTGCACGACGCGAAGTTCCCCATGCAGATCGAAGAGATCGGGTCGACGACCACGCGAGCCGCGACGTACGCTAAGCTAGCTGAGGAGTGCAGGTTACAGATAGGACTGAGCCGCCGGTGTACGTTGGTTTTTGGGGAGCCGTACGAGCTTGTGCTTTGCTTGCTGCGTTGGGCTGCGAGGTTGCGCGCGCGATATATAGATGGGGCGGTGTTGTGCGGTGCTCGGGGGAAACGCGTGCGATCGATGTGAGGCGGGAGGGACAGCGACGACGGTGGTGAACGACGGGTGTTGGGTCGAGTTGAGTGAAGTGTGGTGGCATGGGTGGGTTGGCGTCGCCGTCGAGGTGGATGTGCGCGTGGGGCGGACCGACCACCGGGCTGGGGGTTCGGGTCGCGGCCGCTTGGGCTCTCGCGCCAGCGGTGGCGCACTTACATGTAGATTTAAGATCCACATATAAATGAGATATCATATGATATTTTATCAAATACGATATAAGATAAGACAAATGATCAAATCTCCCCGAGAAAAATACGGGTCGGGGAGCGCGCGCTAGCTGCTCTGCTTTGGTGCGGCAGGCCGTGACCTGAAGAGACTCGACGCGGCGCGGTCGAGCAGAGCGCGTGGTGTGTTTCGAACCTTTCGGCTCGTCTCTCCCCCGTGTCCGCTGAATTTTGGAACAACTGATCAGTTGAGATCTGAAGGCTGCTGTCTGGTTGTAGATGAGATGATACGTTGGCCTTTTTTCTCGAGAACACAGAGTTGGCCTTGATAACTACAGGAAAACTCATCGATCGATGCCATACCGCTTCGTAAGAGTGCTTTAGAGCACGTATGTAGCAGCATTTTTTTGTTGATTCATCAGTACTGATATTACAACGTTGGCGTGGCGTATGATCGACCCGGTGAATTCGCCACACACACTGCTAGATTTGGATGGATGGCCCAAGAGTCGCTTCTACGGCTCCGTCAACTTTGAGTAAGCAGCACGCGCATCGCACTATTTCACTAGGCCACGAACTCGATCCTCATTCCTCCAGCATATTCTAAGTACAGCTAATACATAAATGGGAAGAGAGATCCTGGAGCTGACAGTGACAGTCAAGTGTGAAGACCATGGAGTAGCTACGAGTGTAAGGTTAAAGGAATGGAGAATTGCACGATGCAGCTTGACTCCGGAAGCGTGACTTGACTCCGGAAGCATCGCACATGACATGACCCAACCATCAAGACGGCATGCAACTCTCCAGGAATGTCACCGACGAAGCTGCTGGGAACTTGCACAGGCGACTGGCTAGCAACACACCGCCGCGACCGCTGCAACTTGCAGGGCTAGGATGAGTTGTTCTTCTCCTGGCCCTGGAGGCTGGAGCAGTCAGCAGTGTGCAACTGTGCACGGCGGCGGGTGTGGTTCTGGCCCTGGCCAGCGTTGCCAAGCCACCTGTCGCGGTTTTTGTGGTGTAAACATTTGGACCTAATGGTAATAACCAACTTCGTGATGCAGGCCTCTATTGACTCGGTGGTTTCTCTATAGATTACTGAAAAGTACAGCGCACTCGCCATCACCATACTGTAGCTCAATTGGGCTTCAACTTTTAGCTCTTACCTTCCTAAATTTATTTTTTCTGGTATTTTGATTTTTTTTTGCTTTTTCTTTTTTGTATTTCTTTGCATTGTTCATGATGAGTGAACCTATTTTTCTTATTTTTAAATTTATTAAATTTAATTACATTGAAAAACTTATAGCAGCTAGTGGACAAAAAAACCACAAACAGTATAAAAAACCAAAAACTGAAAGCTTAAACTACAATGAGCACCGCAAAGTCTTTGGTTGGAGGGTCAATGGCCAGTGGGCGTTGCTATCTGCTTCGTGCGTGATGTGTTGGAGAGTTGGCGGTGGGAGGATGGGGGAATTTTTAAAAAATAATTATTTTTTATTCAAAATTATAAAAATATACTTGTATTTTTTAACATTTTTGGCCTCATGTTGCACAACCGTTAGACGATTTCAGCTAGTCGCCCAACTGTTAAGCGATGCATAGCCAAGTCGTCTAACCATTGAGCGACACGTAGACAAATCGTCTAACCGTTGGGCGAATAGTCCATGTCACCCAACGGTTGGGCAACCAGTCCACGTGTCGTTCAATCGTTGGGCAACTTTGCCCCTAGACTAGAGCAATGTCCCCAGCCTCCTCGACTGGAGCGACGACCTCATCGGTGGCCTCCACCATCCGCGCGACAGGTAAAAAGTCAATAACACTCAGCCTGCAAAGTATGAAGAAGTTAGTAAATAGCGCAAATATCGTAAAAAGATGTACCATAGTTTGTACATAAACATGTCTTTTTAGTGCGGGCTAGTCTCCAAGCCCATCGGGATATCCGCGTACGGACCACCACTAACTCGGTCTCCCCACCCATATCCTCGGGATGCGTGACATAACATCTTGAGCGGTGCTACGCATCGATGTGCTGGTACAGCAAGTTGAAAGACCAGTCCGAACCGCCAACGTCGCGAGCCATATCTACAAATCGATTTTAAGCAAGGTATTATGACAAAATTACTTACAGATATAATAGAAAGTAAATCTTAAATGCAATAATTAAATGAATTATACTAAATTTTATGGGGTTTCTACAATTTATAAGTGACTGACAATATTTTATTTTAGTGAATTTTTCCAACTCAAATGCTAGCGTACTATTTTAAATCAGTGTGTCCTATTCTAATTGTCATGAATAGTTTTAAATCTTTCGATGTCTATTAAGAATACTAATTACAGGGTTTGTACAATTTATAAATGACTGACAAAATTTATTTTAGTCATTTGAGAATTTGTATAACTCAAATGCAATTTAAATCGTCGTGTACAGTTTTAGTCGCTACACATAATTTTAAATTGTCGCGCACTATTTTAAATCGATGCGTCCTATTCTAATCTTAATGAACAATTTTAAATCTTTCAATGCTTATTAAGAATACTAATTACAAGGTTGGTATAATTTATAAGCGACTGACAAAATTTTATTTTAGTCATTTCTAAATTTTTACAACAAAAATGCTATTTAAATTGTTGCGTACTATTTTAAATCGGCGCGTCCAATTCTAATCATCATGAACAGTTTTAAATCTTTTGGTGCCTATTAAGAATACTAATTACAGGGTTTCTATAATTTATAAGTGACTGACAAAATTAACTATGCCTTCAAATGCACAACAAAACAATCTAAATGGCAATACAATTATTATCAAGTAAATTACCGTTAGTTTCTAAACTAAAAATTCAATAATTTCAATTGCTATCGTACCACATTTCAAAAATAATTATACAAAAAATATAGAAAACTCACCGTCGTCGATGCGCAGATTCCTCCTCCTCTCTTCCCCTCCCTCTCCTCCCCTTCCTCCTCCCTTCCTCGTCTTTCTTTTCGTTCCCCTCCATCTCCCCTCTCTTTTCCTTCTCCCTTTCTCCCTATTCTTTCTTTTTCTTGCTTTCACTTGGACTCGAGCTTGCCCACCGTCGCCGCGTACAGTGCCATTATGAGGACAAGATCTCCCGTCTTGAATTCCCGTGGGTAGACAATGTGGTCGTACGCATGCGCCGTGCTGCATGCATATTTTGTGACATGCATATTTTGCGACGTGTGTATTTTGGGAGCGGAATTACCGCAGTTTTGCCGCTAGTACTTCCGATAAATCTTATTTTTCAGGGATTTGGCTCCAACAGCTAGTTTTCTTGTGTGGGGTATAAATACCCCCTTGTGACCGGTTGGAGATGCGGTTGTGTCAGACCTAGATTTTACAATCTGGAATCTACTGTGTTTAGCTGCACTATTCCCTGGATCAGTAGATAGTGCACACAGTTACATAAATGGACATCAAATTACATATCATGCGAAACCATAAATAAAATAGTAGACTTACTCATGGGCCGATTAGGCCAAAATCCATAAAATGTAACAGCGGAAGAACGAAGCACACAGGTGGGACATTCAGGACATGCCCACAGGCAGCCAATTGGAGGTTCGCGACCTAACCCTTGACATCTTCATCTCTTCTGCCATCATGCCCAATCGTGTTGCTGAGGCGTAGTGATCTGATTCCTGAATTCTGGATTTGTTGTGAAAGCGAGTGTGAGCACAAACCACCGTGCTCCGCGAGCCAATACATAGAATGCAAATAGATAGTATGCATGGCTTATCAAAGGAAAGGCTCGGTTTATTTTATTTGCCATAAATTGCTTTCGAAATACAATACGTAGAAATTTCCTGAGACCTAGCAGTTTGAACCAAAACATAAGGTGTGAAAGAATGCAATAGTAATAGTGATCCAGATTCCATCCACCGTTACATGGCCTCTGCACCATATGCATAATTCTTCAGCGTCATAACCGCTTAACTTATAGCTGAGGCGACACCCAGGGCGACACAAATAAGGGCCTTTCTCTGCCCTCCACTTTACCAATTCCACCCACAAAGTATTTTGAAACAGAACTATATCTAGTTAAGTTCTCATGTCCGCCCTTAACCGTGGGCACGGCTATTCGAATAGTTTTAGACTCTGCAGAGTTTGCACACTTTACCCACAAGAGATAAATCCACTCGTTGCCCCACATGATTCCTTAGCCATGCGGTTGAGTAGACTATCACAGGACCTTTACAATGCATTTTTCCTAGCAGAGTTACGTTCGCTAAGGTTTCCACTTCCTTAGGGGTACGACCACCCTTCCAAAAGCCCCCTCTTGCGCCGTCACGTCGGAGGATCTGGCCATCCTCTACCCGTCCGTGGTCACACCGGCGCAACTCTTACTAAGTCGATGCAAATTAGTTAGCCCTGCCTACATTTTGCCAGCTTGTGGTTGTACTTGTTGTACACTGGGAGATCATCACAAGATTCGCGCCTTAGGGCTATCTGGGCGGTTCTACCGTTAACCCCTTTGTGCTTCCACTGCACCACTCACACACACCCTCGAACCATCCGCCCAGACAGGGCCGGCTCAACGTTTTCAAGGGCCCTAGGGCGAATTCGGCTCTATGGGCCTTTTACTATAAATTTTTTTTCTACTTATAAAATACGCAGTTTAAACTTTATGTTGTCTAAAGTGACACAAATCAATAGTTCTAACATGATAAAATAATTAGGTACTAACTAGTTTATAAACTAAATGTAACTAGTAAGAATTAATTTACCTTAAATAGGAGCGACAAATATCCAATGTATTTCATAAAAAGGAACTTCTTCTAGCACTTCTTGATGCAAAATCATTAATAATAACATCGAGATCAATGTCGTTCAAGATATTTTTCTCAATGCAGCACATAGCCAAGCCATTCAATCTTTCTTGTGATATAGTAGACCGCAAATAGTTTTTCAGCAATTTCAATTTTGAGAAACTCCTTTCAGCTGAGGCTACAGTCACAGGTACAGTTAGAAGAATTCGATATGCAACAGAGACATTTGGGTAGCAATCTGCAGCTGTAACGAATTGAAGAATCTCATATGCCGACATCTTATCATTTGGCAAGGTGACTTGCAGCACTTTTAATTCAGAGAAAAAAATCATTGAACTCAACGTCAGATGACCCATCATGAGAAAAAGCTTGTACAAAAGTAGTGCAACACCTCCGTAGATCATTATCATCCAGAGACTTTAGATTTTTTAAGTTGAATAAGAAACCAAACACATTTTCAAATGCCTTCAACTGCTCAAATCGACTAGTCAATGAAGCATCGCGCTTTCTGCCTTTTGGTGTGGGGCGTTGGGCCGCTGCGGCTTGCGCGCGAGGGGGGCCCTCCCTGGCCTGGGGCCCTAGGCCGGCGCCCCCCCCCCCCCGGCCTACCCCCAGAGCCGGGCCTGCGCCCAGATAATTAAGCAAGTTGAGGTTTCGGGAACATAAAATATTCATTCTAACATACTCCAGTCATTCCCACCATGACTGCCCAAGATCATTTCATAATTTGCAAGTGATGATTTTTGGTGTATTTTAGGTACCCCCGACTAACTAGCAATACTAAGCAACACATTATATTAAGGAGTTATCTACGAAAACTACATTATTATAATTTTACTACGGCGACAAGGTTCATATGTCCAACATTTCAACGGAGTATTACTAACAAGCATAATATTAGGTATATAACTAACATCTTTAAAAATGAAGATAATATACCACACAAAATAGCAGCATGCATGTTAATAATTTAAGAGAAATTAAATTTGCATAAACATAGGTTCAACATGGTCAAAGTATTGACTCACCTTGCGCGGTTTACCGCGGTCTTGAGCTCACTCAAATCTTTTCCATTGGATGGTCTTGAGCTTTTGGTCTTTTTTCTTCACTTCGATCCTGATCTCGCTTGATCCTTGATTCTTCCGGACTCCCATTTCTAATTACGCGCTAAACAACTGAATTCAAATAAAGGCAAACAACTTTAAGATCCAAACAAATCCCTTTGAACTGGATTAGTCTTATTATGATTAAATGAATGATTTGAGGTTGGGTTGGCTGGGGTGTTGACGAAGTTAGATGGATTGAAGCGAAGGGGTACACGGCCAAAGGAAATTCGTTGAGGTGGGTGCCAAGAATGGTTTATAGTGAAGAAATATTCGTGGGAAGGTTTCTGCTTAAAACTTGGAGATGGTTAGGTATAGATGATGGCAGAATATGATGACTAGATCTGTTTATTAATAACTTCTTTTTATTATTTTTATATTTATCAAGGAAGTTCCATGAGCTAGGATGGACATATGAATTAATGTACAAGTTTAACTGGATATTACTTTGTCAAGCGCTAATATTTATCAAGGAAGTTCCATGAGCTAGGATGGGCATCTTGGTTATCATTATTTACTAAAGCTATCATTTAAGGGTTCATGATTGGCAGTATTTTTATGATAGTGTCTACATGTATATATTTTTAATAGAGCCTACAATGAACGCAAGAATTATACTATTATATTTACTAGTAGGTTGTATACATGCTATCCACATTTTCCCTACCCCCTTTATATATAAAGGTATTTACTTAGAAAGTCTCTACATTCCTTTAATTGTTGTTAGCTTTAGTTAAAATTTATTTACCTAGCAAAGTTATATTCCGATATTTGGTAATTAGCAAAACCTACCACTAGAGTTCATTTAATGGCAACATTTTAAATATTAGGCATGAATCTTAATTTTAATTAAATGCCATCTTTATTTGGTTATTTACCATAATTTGTTTTTCTTTATCATAGTCTTTAATCAATAATTAGTCTTTTAGTTAATTATTCCAATAGTATTAATTATTCAAACATATTAACTAATTCACATTTATACGTTAATCAACCTGGCTTTATGACCTAACTAAATTTATCAGCTTTTCTAAATTATTCCTTAATTTACCACAATTTTTACTAATTAAAATAAGGTACAAAAATTGAAATAAAATCAAGTGAAAAGGGTGATGTCTATGGGATGGAACCCGGGACCGGAGGCAAAGGGGTTAACGCGCAGTCGAGCTAGCCAGCAAACCGTTCGGTGTTTCGTGATTTCTGGGGGGGAAAGGCCGATTAATAACACATACGAGTGCTGGGAGCCAATGAGGAAGCCACCAGCCGAAAACAGAGGAGCCGGAGGCGCACGGCCAACCGCATTGCCGCCGGTGAGGGCCGGCCGGGGTGGCGCCGGAGACCCTCAAAATGGGTTCCCCCGCGAACGGCAAAGGTGTTGGTGAGGTCAATAGGGGTTGTGGCGGTGTCGGCGGTGGCCGGCGTGGGCACAAGCGGCCGGAGGCGGGGGTGGAGAGGGGCGGCGGCGCCGGCGGGGAGGAGGCAACAAATTGGTGCGTGCACGAGCATGTAGGAGGTAGTGGGAAGCTCACCGTGCGGTTTACTGGACCGGAGGAGGTCCGGAATCGGCTAGCGGCGTGAAGCGGGATCGGGCGGCGGAGGCGCACGGCGCCGGCAGCTGGGGCGAAGGAGAAGCTCCGGCGGCCGTGGGGATAGGTTGGTGGAGCCACGGTGGAGGTCCCGGGCGGCGGAATCGACCGGAGGTGGCTCCAATCGATCAATTCCCCGGACGGCCGGCGACGAAGAAGAAGGGGCGGGCGGCGCTCTACACTACACGGGAGAGCAATTCTCTGCAACGGGAAGGAGATGGAGGTGCGGTGAGGTGCTTGGGAGGGCGTGCGTGCTCTTATATAGAGCGATTCGACCGGGCGACGTGGGAGGGCATGGCACGGCCAGAATTCGCGGTGCAGGCGACGTGCGGCTCGAGGTGGCAAAGGTCGGCAGGAATCGCGCGGCAGGGCAGCGGCTGCGGCGGAATATGGGCGACGGTAGCTGACTGCGGGCGGCGCGACGTGGGCTCGGCGCGCACGGGGCTGCTGTCGGCGCGTGTGCTGACGCGGGCGCGGTGGGCGCGGCTTTTGACCAAGCGAAGAGATGATGAGAGGGGGGGCCTGGGTGCGTACAGGGAAGAGGACAAAGGGGGATCGGCAGGGAGAAGGGAACGGGCCCGCTGGCAGTGAGGGGAAGTGAGAGGGAAAGAAAAGGAGATGAATAAGAAATGGGGTCCACATGTGATAGAGGGTAGGAGGAAAAATGAAACAGAGATAGGCTTAATCATTTTCTGAACTTCGGATTTTTGGTTTTGAACTTTTTAATTTGCATTATCATTTTACTGGTTTTTGGATGGCATTAGAATTCACGCTTTAAATTTCCCACTATTAAACGAGAGTGTTTATTATTATTATTATTATTATTATTATTATTATTATTATTATTATTATTATTATTATTATTATTATTATTATTATTTAGGTTATATGTGTATATATATAATTTCACATGTTGTTATTTGATGGCCTACTTAATTTTGCACATATATATTTTTATTATTACTGCCTATATTGCTAATCGTTTCCTTGCACAATTTGTATATGCATATATGTGCATATATATACATATGTGTTTGCATTTTATTCATCTACTTTTATTGCTATTTATTCCATTATTTACAAAATGAAGTTTTATATTTTTAACTCAGATTTCTCCCTCCTTATACTGGATCATCTTTTCAGATTCAAATTTTAAATTTTAATTTTCTATTATTTGCATATTCCCTTTTTGGTATTATTCATAGTAGTTTTATTTTTCAAAGTCTTCTTAAATTTCTGAATACTCCACCAAAATTCAGAAAATCGCCATAAAATCCAAACTCCAACAGAATATATTGTAAAAACAATTCAAGAAATTCATATTTTTAACTTTAAATTTTTTAGGATGTTACAAGTTGCTTGACTCATTTTTATTCCATTGAGCTAGTGTGAGGTCCTCCTCTCAATTGTGCATATGTTGCACTTTGTTAACAAGGAAAAGGGATCTAGATTATATGTGTTGCATCTAGAGTTGGACTTAGTGTTCATTTGAGTTTGTGCATTTGTTGCACGTGATGAGAGTCAAGTGAGGAGCTTGACTTATTACTCTTGAAGTTTGCAACTTCTAGACGGCATTGGAGACATCGTGCGTGGTGAGCTTCTCAAAAAAGATTGTGAGAAGTCCCGTGAATTGTGAGTGGTATGGTGCTAGCCATTTTTTGAGTGGAGAAAGAGCAACCTTAGGGGATTGAGGTGTTTCGGCTTAATTCGTAGAGCCGGTCCAATTCATTTGTGCTAACCAAAACATGGACTAGGGGAGACGGCAAGTCTCTGAAAACCACGATAAAAAGAAACCATGTCAATTGTGATTTTTTTTCTTTTGCTTAATTTACATTCAAGCAATTTGCATTCAAAAAATTAAATTGATTGCTTGTCTTACTAGAATTGCAAACATTTGACATAGACTTAAGTTATTGGTGCACTTAGGTGAAGCTAGTTGATTTAAGATTTATTAATGCTAAACTAAATTGATTTAAACTTCCGTATTATATATTTAGAAACAACTATTTACCTCCTCTAATCGGCCTCCTCGATCTTACAGTTAGAGAGGAGTTGAGCAACTGAGGGAATGGGGAATGTCGCCGGATTGGGGAATGACCGAATGGAGAATGAATTAGGGTTAGAGAATGGCCAGATTGGGGAGTAACCGCTTTGGCCTTCGGGATGGAGACGCACCCGCTGGGCCACCCGAGGGCGTGATGGCCCATGACTGATGATGCCATGGCCCATGTCGGCCCAGTTACCAGACTAAGGCCCAAGTTGCAGTGTCGCTAATTCCAATTCACCATGAATGCCCGCCGCCTAGTCCTACCGCCACCGCCTGCCCAGGAACTCACCCATGGGGCTACGCCAGTACCAGCTGGAAGCCCTTACTCCCCAATTGCTCATCGCCGGTGAAAAGGCAGCCTCCCAGGCTCGCTAGGCGATGCCTCCACCGCTGCTTTTTGACACGACAGTGGGTGACAGAGACATCGATGTGGATGGCACATACGGTTTTAGACCCTGGAAGCCATTTAGAGATTCCGCTTTAAGAGACCGCCTTGTTTCGACGTTTAGCTTTTTGACTTCTAGAGAAGCTAAAAGCCAAGAAAAAAGGCCGTATGGGAGTCGGAGTGGAATGGAAATGGTTGACCTATTGGAGTTTGCCAGCCTTTGGTGGCCTACGCACTCGGTAATGTGTGGGTTCTTTTAGGCTGTGGATTTAGCATTTAGCTTATGGTTTTTAAATTCTAGCTGTTCGCGAGAGACAGTACACAAAAGGAAATAGTTACATGTGATTTTGGCCAGTATAGCTGAACTCGGTACAACGTCTGCTATAATATACCTATAGATCCCGCCTTAAAAAATGCATCATTTAAAAATTAGTTACTCTAGTAGAAAGTGATAAGTCAAAGTCAAAGCAAAAAAAGAATCCCAACAATATCTCCAGTGTGCTATGCTTTGGTTCAGCAGTGACTGCTGATCAAACTGGGTAAAATTTTTGCTTTTTAGCCCAAAATTTGAAAGTTTTTTACATATGGATCCCTGGAGAAAAGATTTGCAAAAATAGACCATTAGCACGGCGCCAAAGGATATGGCGCTCAGGGTATATGTCAAAGCGCCATATGCTTTGGCGCCATTTGTGGACACGTAGGAGCCACGGTGGCATAGCACGGCGCCAAAGCCCATGCCGCTGTGCTATGTACCTACGGCGCTAACAGGCGTAGCGCCGTGCTCTGGGACTTAAGCCCAAGCACGGCCCCCCACCCCTCACTCCTTTCTTCAGCCCGAGCGAACACAGACAGCAGCCCGCCGCCGCCCCTCTCTTCCCCCTCCAAATCCACTCCAACCTGTTGCTTTTTCTCGTGATTTTGCTTCCAAACCGAGCAAGCAAGATAAGGTCCCTCCCCTCCCTTGTTTTTTTAATAGATATGGATTATTTGAGGTACATTTCGTGAAGCAAGATTTGAAACTCTTGATGAAATTAGTTGGATTTGGCTTGGTTTTAGGTTGGATTTGCAATAGATATGCGTAATGTAAGAGTAGTCATGGGTGTAGATTCGTTTTTAGGGCTTGTTTGTTGTGCTTGTTGTGTGTAATGACTAAGATATGTTTGTTTGTTGTGCTATAGATGGATAAGCTTGTGACTTGTGGTACTTCATGGTGCAAAGTCACAAACTTATCCATCTATAGCACAACAAGCAAACATATCTCAGTCATTACGCACAACAAGCACAACAAACAAGCCCTAAAAACGAATCTACACCTATGACTACTCTTACATTACGAATATCTATTGCAAATCCAACCTAAAACTGAGCTAAATCCAACTAATTTCATTGCAAAAGACCACACCAAAATGCAAAAGTTATGGCTTTTAAGCCGTTTAAAGCACTATAACATTGACAGGATCGATTGCCCTTGCCCCTTTGTAGATCTTTCCAGGATTGCTGTGATACTTCGCGCCTTTAACAGCGGTCGCTAGTATGTTCTGCGCAAGTCCTGGAGCAGTTGGACGGCATAAGATCCCTGAACACGACAACTTGGATTGATACCGTTTTGGCGTTTTGCCTTTACAAGGTCACCGGGAAGCTCGCATTGAGTTCGATTCCACTACGGTATCTTCCAAGATTCTGGTTCTTGCTTCTCAAGTCGGATTACCGATATGATTTAAAAAAACAGATATATATATATATATATAACGATTAATCTGCGCGACTGCACCGGTCTATTCATTAAACAGGTCAGAAATTATTCGTGCTGAGAAGGCTATACACAACTTCATCTAACCAATGACAACCGACTAGAAGCTAAAGTGTAGAACTCCTCTACTGTGTGTCGAAAACATTGAGAATATGGCAGTGAATCAGAATATTACTGCGAAAGGCCGACTGTTGTCGACCAATGTAAACAACGCTAGTCTCTGACAAGAAATTGCAGTCAGGTTTCAACTTTCAACTACGCGCAGAATGGATTCCTCGACATCTTGCAACAGTTAAGCCATCTGCCTGGCCAGATATACGGCGAGCCGCCTTTCTTCGAACGAGTACTCAATCTCCTCCGGCAATGTTGGCTCTGGTTTCTCGTAAACAAGGGAAACAGGGGTTGATGTAACCTTATTAGCCACAGCGGGCGTCATTGCCAACTGCATTGGAGCCACCACAGTCATCGGCGTCTTAGGATTTAGTGCTGCAAATGTCTTGGGTGTCCTGTTTTCGTCCTCGGTTTCGTTGGTGATTGGCCGCACAGGCGTCGACGAGACATTGCTTCCTGGCATGACCTGAGCGAAAGGTTTACGTGGTGTCTCCGTCTCACGTAGAGGACTGGCATTGAAAGATAACTTCTTGATGGGAAGACCGGCAATGTCTAAGCCTCTACTGCCTGAAAGTGATCGCTTGCATCAGAGGTGTATACAAAAAAATTAGGAGGATGGCAACAGATGGTAGCTAACAGGGGCTTACCAGGGGACAAAGTGGCAATTTCTTCAGTTTTCTTTGCAGCACGAACAGACTTCGAATGCAGTATATCTGTTTTGGGAGGTTGCAATGTGGCTCCACCAAGAGACAACCTTCGGTTTGCACCACCCATCGAGTTTCTAGGCGCTTTTTTTGAACTTTGAGGCTTGGATGGACTTGGTTTGGATCCGTAGAGAGCTTCCTGCTCAGCTTTGAGTTGATCCTGGAGCTTCTTCTGATCCTGCAGGTATATTCAGGTATGAGGAATGTATTGACTGAAGGAAAAACAGATGGTTTATGGAATGTAGGAATGTCATGCAAGGGCATGGTACCCTTAATCTCTTCTTCTCTTGCTCTTTCTCCTGGCGAACAATTGTGTATTCTTCAAGCATTGAGAGAAGGCGCACCTGCAAATATTGCATGAAACCAATTCTAGCAGGCAACAAAAGCGGTCACCATTCAAAGAAAAGAAATGGGAGAGTAAGAAAACATACACCATCGTATGTGAACTCTTTTCCTCTTTCTTTCTCCCAAGCTATGGTTTTTGTGGTCAAAACATCTACCATTCCTGCTCAAGACATAGCAATAGTAAATCAGATGCAGTGCAAACTGATAACAGAAAATTTTTATCATCTGAATAAAATTGGTTAAGTTATAACAGAGATCTCATTCGGTAACAATAACATTACCTGGAATCTTGTTAACCTTTTTACGAGCGTCTTCGGCCCTCTTCAGCGTAAGATGTGCCCCCCTCCCAGCATTATAACGATTGTCATCCTAAACATTCCATTTAAAGGGAAGAGTCACTATCTGCCAAACAAATATGTAAAGGGTAATTACATATAGAATTGGCCAGCATTTGTACTTTGTTGTAATCTTCCAGCCAGGCTTCCTCCTCACATGCATTCAACCATCTTTCAACCTTCTCAAGAATATCCTTCCGGCTAAAAGCTTCATCTTTCACTATTGCAATGTGAGCCTCAATTTGTTCCAGCACTAGCGAGGGATCAATAGCTCCTGTAAGGGAAAAGGCAAGGGTGGATGAGGTAGTTGATATGACAATTTTCAGGCCTGTGGCACATGTTACTGAACACCAGATGTCAAGAAGGCGGGAGAAGATCATCTTACCTGCCTCAATAGCCTCAATGCTAAATTCTGCTGAATATCCTTCCTCACCAATTAGATGTGCGCGTCTTCTATGCTCTTCCAATTCTGCTTTCTTTTTCAGAACAAGGTCCTTCATCTTGCTTGCTTTCAGTTGTTCAAGCCTTAAAACCTCAGATTCCACCTACATTTATGAGTATAATCTCTGAATATGCCTAGCTCAATAGAAAATGAAAACAATAGCAACAGTGACACGATAACAATCTCTGCAACAACAATGACTCACGTAGCTGAGGAAGTCAATAGAGAGGGTGTTGGGTTCGGTTATTTCATGCTCCGAAGCAGCAATGTTGCATGTAACATTCTGGAACATCTGCTGCTCTTCAATTGGTGTATCCATGAGATTCCATAGTTCTAGCATTGTAGAAGCAAACTCTTGAAGCTGACAGATTCATATTAACAAAGTTAAGGATTGAATGCACTGCCTATTTCAAAATTTTAAAATGATACAAGAAATGCTCACCTTTTGCATCCTCTGGATTTTCATTTCACGCAGTTTATTTACAAACGATGCAAGCCTCTCGATTGTAGTGTTGCTCAGGTTCTTTGATCCTTCAGCCTCGCTCAGGCTAGGGTGCACCTCATGTACTGTTTGTTTGAAGTCTATGCCAAGCACCTCACATAAGGAATGCAACGCGTTCAAATGTTCCATCACTTGCTTTAGCCTATCACTCTGTCAGAAACACAAAAACATATGACATAATGAGTTTTATACGAGCAATGAACAAAAAGAGTACTGTTATACACAGTGATGACTGGTGAAAAGGAATTAGATTGGCATGAGTGATGATGACCTTCTCCTTCTGAAGAGATTCTAGCTCCTTTGTTAACTCCTCAAGCTTTCTTAATGACAGATCGGACTGATCCACAGGAACATTAAAGGGTACAAAATCTGCAGGCCTGATTTCATATGAAATCTTCTTAATCTCCTCTATGATATCAACAAACTGGTTCCATCGGTCAACCTTTTTCTTCTTCATCTCCTCCAAATGCGGGATAATTGCATTCAACTCCTCCCTTAAACCATGCAACTTCTGATTTGACTGTCAAATCAACAGAATGAAAAGTACCAGTTACTGCTGGAATCGCTACAGAAAATTTGAAGTCTTCAATACAAGTATACAAGTACAACAGATTACGAGTGCCTTGCATATACAATGAATTCAACAGTGATCACAGTATTCAAGCAGTAGCTTAGTTACATTGGCGGTAAAACAGTAAGATTTTAATCTCGTTGGCTCGATTCAAAGTGAATGAAGGAAATGAAGTTGAACATTATCTCCAAGTATACTGACTGTTGGACCATGTGGTGGTCGTGCATTTAGTGATGATGAATAATTGACTTTTAGGTTGCATTAAAATTGGCGTTTGTAAAAGTTTTGGTCTAGGTCGAGTTGTTTTGGACAGTGTCCGAGTGGTTTCAGTCGGGTCCGAACGGTTTTTATCTACTCCGAGTGGTTTCTGTCAGATCTGAGTGATATCAGATGGCACTCAAATAGCTTTGAAGTATTGTATGACATTCGAGTAGTTTAGTAGTACCGGACGGTAGTCCAATCGGCCTTGTGATGGATGATCCGAACGGCAGATTTCGACCACGGCTGGCTTCGACCACAATAAGTCAACCACTGTAGTTTCGACCATAGCAAACTTTGACCACGTCCGACTTCGACCACGTCCGGCTTCGACCACGGTAATCCGACCATGGTATTTCGACATCATTATTCTTCGATCACGATATTTCGACCACAGAACATCGACTACGGTAGGACGGCCATACCTGGTTGAAGATGGTAAGTTACAATACCTTATCTATGACCATAGCTACAGTAACCGATAGTTGTAGACTTTAGAGGTCGGTACTCGATAGTCATGGACTTTACTGGTCGGTACTCGATAGTCATGGACTTTACTGATCGGTACTCAATAGTCAACAACTTTGTGATCAGTACTCGTAGACTTTGTGGCATGCTGTCATTGTCTTAGACTTTTCGATTGATTGTCGTAGACCTCGCGATCGGTAGTCGAAGGCTTTTGCGATCAGTTGCCATAGACTTCACGATCGGTACTCGTAGACTTCATGGTCGGTACGAGTGCTTTAATTCTTGCGCTCTTCAAGTACCTTGAGTACTCGCGCTAGGTCAGTGGTTGACTGATCTGTGCATGACGGTCAGTGATCGGTGGTTTTTGCTACAGTAACAGGTAGGTACTAGTTGGTCGTAGTGGTTGTCGGTGCTACAGTACGCGGTTGGTTCTCGGTAGTCGATGGTGCGGTTACTGATTGATGGTCATAGTCGTAGACTGGGAGTGCTCTATGTCTATGATTTCCGAGTGTTTTGAGAGGAGTGGTGATAATTCCCGAGTACTTATTTTTTAGTACTTGTTGAGCTAGCGGTCGTATTGAGTAATCTAAGGCTGATTTCTAGATAACGATGAAATTTGTGGTTGTAGATGACCTGGTTGGTGTTGAAGGTTGGTTGAGGTTGTGATTATACGTGTGTGCTGATGCGGTCAATTTGGGAACAACTTAGGTCAAAAAAACGTTTCTTTGATCTTTGCATATGCAGGTGAGCGTGGAGACGATCACGGCCGGTGACAAGGAGGACCAAACTAGGATGGGGAGATCCGAGGTCCAGATGGTTGAGGACGTCATGCGAAGTGGTCGAGCTAACGCTAGAGCATATGGAGATCAAAGGTGGTGATGCGTAGAGAAGCTACGGGCGGTGTAGTGCCGGAGGCTTCGACACGGAAGTTGATGAGGCGTGATGAAGATACGAGAGGTGCAATCCTGGAGGCTTCGTTACGTGTTGAGTTAGGAATTATGGATGAATTCCTTAACTTAGAAGATATAGAGTTTGGATAAAAACCCGTGTTCGGAAGGGTTCGGGTCTCTTGATTTGAGGAAGAGATAAAATTTTGTGTTCGTGTTTGCGTCGAACACGGTTTAGGACTCTAGCATATAAAAACAGGTAGAGGCTAAAGGTTTTAGCTGTGGCTTTGAGGAGGCTTTTGTGCTAGGGTTTTTGAGGTGCCGTGGGGGCACTTTGTAGCCATATACATGATATAGAAATAATATATCAGATCTATTTCAAGAAAAGTTAGTTGGCGTCGGTGACATGTTTTCTGAGCATCATTTTCTTGTGTCCTTGACGGCAGCATGCTAACACATCTTGATCTTATGGAAAACGAGCACAGTGTTGTCTTTGATGTGTTCTCGTTCAGCTGAAGCTTTCGAGCGGAGGGAATTTTGACTACGTGCAAAGGTGGTCGAAGCGAGCGATCGAATGCCGAGCGGTCAGAACCTCCATCGAGCCGGTCGGAGCGCTAGAGTTGTCGAAGCAGTCGAGTGGTCGAGGAGCGGTCGAATGCCGAGCGGTCAGAACCTCCATCGAGCCGGTGCACACGATCAAGCGTCTTGCGGTCGAATTATGTGTGTTAGATTGTTTTTCTTGTGGTTTGATATTTGATTTTAGGTACCGAGAAGCGGAAGCAATCATTCACCTCCCCTCTGATTGCGCCATACGATTCTACACTGACACATTACTAAAAAGTAGGGAAAAGATTAATTGCTAATGGAATCCCTACCGACAGCTTCACTCTGTCAAATCAACAACGCCTGCAGTAGTCCTATTAGCTTTATTTCATCTCAGCTATTAGGAGACAAAACAAACTGCAATTTCTAGTTTTCTACTAAATTTCTTTTCCTTTGTTTGATCCTGTCATGGCATACATACTAATACTAATACTACACTTGTACACTCATTAGTGGAACAGGGAACAAACCTGTCTGACGTGCACTGGCGGCTCGCCCATGGCCGAACAGATGCCGGCGAGCTCAGCCTCGGCCTCGGCAATGGCTTGCCGCAGCTGGGCCCGGCATCGGTTGGCCTGGTCGACCTTCCTCCTGTATACCTCCAGGCACTCCTGCTCGAGCTCCAGCAGCATCCTGTCCCTCGCCGTGTCGGGCTCCCCGACCTCATCCCAAATCACCTGAAATAAGAAGCAGCTCTCAAGTCCTCGCAACAGCCACGCGCAAAACCAACACAAATAGCACAAAACGGTGGAGGGATCGGGAAGCCGCGACATACATTCAGCTCGAGCAGCAGCGAATCACATGTCGTCGACATCTGGTGGAGCTGATCCTTCACCACGCTACTCATCACGAGAAGCGAACGGCGGCAACCTGCGAAGCGCCCACGGATTAAACCCAACTCTGCAGTGAGCAAGACGCACACACGCCGCGTGCATTGGTTACCCACGCGTCCACCGCGCAGAACAGGGAGATGACATCGCCACTGAACCTAGGGTTTCGTCCCACCGGGAGACACCATGGCGCGAGCAACCAGATCCAGCACGAGCAAATCGCGAGTGAGACGCTACGATCCAGGGGACTCGAGCTTACCTCTTCACCGCTCGGCGGGGTCTCGTCGAGCGGGAGGGCGGCGCGATCGCCGGGTTCTGGCCGCGGAAGGGATTGCGCGGATTGGGCCTCGGATGCGAGAGGAGCGTGGAGGGGAGGAGACGAGAGGAGAAAGTGATTCGAAATGTTTTGAAATAGTGGAAGAGGCAAGAAGAGCGGAGGCGAGTGTTTGCGTTAGGGGGTGGTGGAAAATTCGGAAGGAATAAAGGATGGGAACATCCGCAGAGAGACGTTAGCGGCGGCCTTTATTGGGCCGGCTCCGGAGGGATCCCATCTCGGGGCCTCCGTTTTGAATTGGACGGTCAGGATGGCAGATTGGGCCGATTCGGGGCAGGGGCTTGCAAGTCGGAGGACGGTGGGATTCGTGGGGTCACGAGGTGCTGACTGGCGGGGCCTACTTTCGTCGGCCACGTGTCAAATGCAAAGCTGACGAAGTTTTCTGGTTTTTTTTGTTGGTGGGGGTGAATATGATTGGATGCCAGCAACCGAAAAGAAATCCGACGCAACGCCAGAAAAGGCGAGTTGACGAAGTTCATCACAGGGAAATTTTTTTTTTGAAGGGTTCACAGGATGACAGCAACTTCAGATTGGTATAGTACTAATTGCATGCCCGTACGTTGCAACGAAAAATAAGTACCATACAGATATCATATTCTTGATAACCATAATCTAATCATTGGTGTCGCAAGAGAATGTAAAATCAGTTTCAATCATGCTGCTTTTAGCATGTTTGACTAATGCACCAAATTTCCTTGATTGATAAGAACTTTGCTTTGGGCTTATGTCAAACTTGCTTTTCCAGTTATCAAATGGTTCATAGGATTATAGCTCTGGAATTGATAGGAGTGGAATGTGAACATGAGGACATGAGGTAATTGATTCACAATGTGAATTTTGAAATGCACAAATAACTCGTCGTAGAAGCTCAAATGAAATGCTTAGAAAAGTCAACGACTGAAGCAAAAATTCTTATAGAACCAACTGCCGGGTAGTCATCTTTATCGGTAAACTCACACATGTGATACATACTATCAAATGTGATCTCAAACTGAATAGTGAACATCAATTTTATCTTACGCCATCATGTATCAAGCAAAGTATATATGTTCACACTCGTAAATAAATCAAATTAGAATATATAACGGAACACTAAACTTTACATAAATAACAATTTTCCCTTTAACACATATAGCGAATCAACCAATTAAAGGATGATGACACACACACACAAACAAGCATCACATATATCTACAAGCATCACATTAGTGAAGCATGATAGAACAAGCACCACATACAATAACTATGTACAAAAATGGTAGTAAACAATATTTTTCCATAGTACACTTAATTTATAAATAACTGTCAGACCATTTTGGAGAATAACAAACCAATTGATAAATAGGACATCATACAATAAACAGAAACATTAACAGGAATTTAAAAATGAAACTAATGCATCATCCTTCTGGATGACTTATCTTCATCTCTAGCTTGTCAAGTAAAGAGAAAGTAAGCACACTGTACAAAATGGAAACCAAATAGTTAAACATCATAAATCCATTATATATTACATATAAAATATATGAAAAGATTTAGTGAAGTGCTTACATTATTTAATATCCAAACATTCTAGCAAGTGTATCATTCCTTATGTCACCGGCATTCATGATAAAGTTCCTAACATTCAAATCGTGCAGTACTACTTGGTGTAGTTCTGTTAGAAGGGAGCATTATTTAAATTATGAAAGACATGCATACATTACTTACATGGTTTTTTTTACCTTCAAGCTCTTGTATTCTAGCATCTTAAGGTCCAAAGATGAAATTTGTACATTCATTGTCATTAAGCAACCTTTTCAATAATAGGTCAATTTGATGAGGAACATGAATAAGATGTAAGATGATGAAATATTCGTATTAGCTGCACACATACCATATCGACTATTATTCTTCAACATTGTCACGGATAAAATATGGTTCCGTTCACCCGCAAGTCTCCATTGTGTCGGATACCACACAATAAGTCTATCCCAAACCTGCACAAATAATAAGTTGTAACTGATGTACATAAAACATGGACTCAATCAACAATATGCAATATACATTATTTGCATTCAAGAAAATAGAAGCATTCTATGCAACTTGCCTGTCATCCATGAGGCATAATTCCCTTATTGGTATACGACATGGGAAGCTGTTGATGTACCGTGTTGGGCTAACATGTACAACCAAACTGACCATATCTTACTTAAGTTGCATCAATTATAAGGATTGTTTAAAGCAACAACACAAAAGTATATTAAAAAAATCAACAACACAATAGTATCTCACACCTCGTGGTCATCAGTCAGAAGCCGTCGAGTATCACGCGTGATCATAGGTCGAGAGCGGGCAACCATCGCTAGTCGTAAGTATTCAACAGTCGACCATCGATCGTGGTCCTAAATCGAGAGCTTTCAATCAGGGCTCGTGGTCGTAAGTCGGAAGACCTCGACCACACCTCATGATCGTAAGTCAGAAGCCCATCGAGGACACTTCGTGGTCATAAGTCGGAACATCTTGACTAGAGTTTGTGGTTGTAGTTAGAAGACATCGACCACACCTCGTGGTCGTAAGTTAGAAGCCATCGATCACACATCATGGTCATTAATCGGAAGCCATTGATCATCAATCGTGACCATAGGTCAAGAGCAGTTGACCATCGTTGGTGGTCGTATGTTGGTAGCGGTCGACCATCGATCGTGGTCCTAAATAAGGAGCCTTCGACCATGGCTCATGGTCATAAGTCGGAAGACCTCGACCACACCTAGTGGTCGTAAGTCGGAAGACATCGAGGACACTTCCTGGTTGGAAGTTGGAATGCATTGACCACACCTGGTGGTCGTATATCGGAAGCCATCAATCACACCTTGTGGTCGTACATCGGAATACATTGACCATCGCTCGTGATCGTAAGTCAGAAACCCTCGACCTCATCTCGTGATAATAAGTCAGAATACATCAACCATCGCTTGTGGTCGTAAGTCAGAAGATATCAACCACACCTCGTGGTCGTAAGTTAGAAGCCGTCAATCACACCTTGTGGTCGTAAGTTGAAAGCCATCAATCACACCTCGTGGTCGTAAGTCAAAAGCCGTTGACCATCGCACATGATTGTAGGTCGGGAGCGAGCGACCATCGTTAGTCCTCGTAAGTATTCGGCAGTCAACTATCGATCGTGGTCGTACGTCAGTAGACATCGACCACACCTCATGGTCGTAGGTCGGAAGCCCTTGAGCACACCTCATCCTTGTACGTCGGAAGCCACCGAGGACACCTCGTGGTCGTATGTCGGAAGCCCTCGAGCACACCTCGTGGTTATAAGTTGGAAACCATCGAGGACACCTCATGGTCGTATGTCGGAATACATCGACCATCACTCATGATCGTAAGTCAAAATACATCGACCATCACTCATGATCGTAAGTTGGAAGCCCTCGTCCACACCTCGTGGTCGTAAGTCAGAATACATCGACCATCGCTTGTGGTCGTAAGTCAAAAAACATCAACCACACCTCGTGGTCATAAGTCGAAAGACGTCGACTATCGCGCGTGATCGTAGGTTAGGAGAGGGTGACCATCCCTAGTGGTCGTAAGTAGGCAGCGATCGACCATCGATCGTGGTCGTAAGTTGGAAGAACTCAACCACGGCTCAAGGTCGTAGGCCAGGAGGCATCGACCACAGCTCATCGTCGTATGTCGGAAGCCATCAAGGACATGTCGTGGTCGTACATCAGCAAACATCGACCACACCTCATGGTCGTAAGTCGAAAGCCATTGACTACACATCGTGGTCATAAGTCAAAAGCCCTCGACCACACCTCATGGCTGTACGTTGGCAGACATCGACCACACCTCGTGGTCGTAAGTCGGAAGCCATTGACCACACATCGTGGTCGGAAGTCAAAATCCCTCGACCACACCTCGTGGTCGTAAGTCAAAAGCCATCGACCATCACACGTGATCGTAGATCAGGAGCAGTCGACCATCACTTGTGGTCATACGTTGGCAGTGGTCGACCATCGATTGTGGTCCTAAATCGGGAGCCTTCGACCAGGGCTCGTGATCGTAAGTCGAAAGACATCGAGGACCTCATGGTCATAATTTAGAAGACATCGACCACACCTCGTGGTCGTAAGTTGGAAGACGTCGACCATCACACATGATCGTAGATCGGGAGCCGTCGACCATCGCGCGTGATCGTAGGTCGGGAGCCGTCGACCATAACCGCTACGACCACGGCCACGGGCGCTATGACTACGACCATAACCGCTACGACCAAGGACACGGGTGCTATAACTACGACCATGACTGTTACAACCATGGCAACATATCAAGGGACACCTATACTGACTTTTACACACATAGGCTTACAGACTCTTACACACTTTGGCTCATAAGATCAAGTCTTTATTTAGGATACATAGATAATTATACATACATATGCTTACGGACTTACATACTCTGACTCGTAAGATTGAGTTTTTATTTTGGATACATAGATATACACATAATTATACAAGACACACATATACTTACTGATTCTTACATATTCTGACTTGTAAGAGTCAGATACTACTTATGTATACTACATCGTGGAGTGATAGTGAAGGGACTTTGATAGAACTACGACCATGGCCACGGGCACTACTACGACCATGACTTCTACGGCCACCGCTACTCTTGGTCGTAACGACTATACACAAACTGCAGTCACTCCGACAACACACACTGGTCATAACGACTTAACACACACTGGTCATAGCGACCGCACACACAAACTGGTCGTAACGACCACGGCGCATCAACTCGAAGTTTTGACCACAACTCATCATCTCGATGCTTCAACCACGACTTCTCACTTACTCGGAGTGTTCGACTGTGACTATCACAACTTCGACTGCTACTACAACCATGGCTTCAGGGACTGCTTCGACCACGACTTCGAGTGTTGCTCCGACCATGGCTTCAGGGACTGCTTCGACCACGCCTTCGAGTGTGGCTTCGACCATGGCTTTAGGGACTGCTTCGACCACGCCTTCAAGTATGGCTCACGCCTTCAAGTGTGGTTTCGACCACTTACAAATCATCAAGATTAACAAAAATCTTACCTAGCAAACACACAGAGTACAAAGGAATCATCAGTACTGTCGCAGCAAAGTCGCAAGGCATATGCACCAAGTAGCTAGCTGATCGAGAGAGGGGGAAAATCTGCGGGTCTCTCCAAGCAAAGTGACGACCAGTTTGGGAGACCAAAAATGCCAGACAGCATGATGGGCTTCGAGCGAAGAGCAGGAGGAGGTAGAGAGGCTCATCGGGCGAGCAACCGCTGGGCGGCGGCAATAGGGGGAGAGCCACGTGGGCAAGTGTATGAAGAGGAAGCTACCACTACCGCGAGGCACCGAGCAACGGCAGCAGCAGGGGCGGGTGCGACAGGGGGAGGAGAACCATGGCAATGCAGCGCCGCGGGGGGTGGGGCGAGGAGGGAGTAGGAGGCGGCCATTGGATCCAATGGCCACTGTCTATGAGTGCCCATCTCTTAGATCCATCGGCCGCCATCGATTGTTGCCTTCTAGATCCACCTGCTGTTGTCACCAAGCATGCTTCTTGGATCCACTGATCGCCATCGCCGAGTACACTTCTCTCTGATCCACTGGCTGCTATCGCCGAGCGTCGTGCCATCGAATCACTTCGTTGCACTATTCGTGTAATGAAAAATCTTGGTTGGAAGGGCGATGGGGATGTGGCGATAGCGATGAGGAGAGACCCGGTGGCCAGTGAGGAGGGAAAGGGGAGATGGGGCGGTGGCGGTGGGAAGATGCCTGATGGGTGGGAAGATGAGGGTGGTAGGTCTATGAGGGAGAAAACGTGGGAGAGAGATCTATAGAGAATGAGAGAACAGAATAACCGTAAGTGGAAATGGAGAGGAGGAACAATTTGCGAGAGAGAGGGGATATAGATGATCAAGATTCTTGTGTTTAGATCAGATGGCTAAAAAGAGAGAGGAAAGAATGCACCGACGATCAACTCCTATTTATATAATGGTAGAGTACTCCAGGTCCAAACCAGCAACCAAATAACAGGGTGCAAACCTTGTAATGGCGGAAAAAGGGTATGTCGTGCAGCTTGTTCTCAAAAGAAAAAAAGGCACGGAGACGTAGGACCTGAGAATCATACAAATGTTTGGACACTCAAATTATGCTTGCGAGAATTCTATTTCATGGATACCACCGACATTGCCTAAGAGGTTCATCATACCACAGGTGACAAGAAAGATGCAAGACGAGAAAAAAAAGAAAACCCTCAAAATAAAGAGATTGCATCTCTCTAAAAAAAACGAGACCGCATATTAAACCAGTGCAAGAGCAAATTCGAGAACCATGAACTAGAGACCTGACAAAATAAGGAATGTTTCCGATAGCCACCCTCAGAACATGTATGAAGTATAAACATCAGAGTAATAGTATCGGAGACAAATGTTTCAGCGTTTCACCGAGAAGTAACAAGTTCATGGTCTCTTCGCTCATTAATCACACAAAAAGAGAACTCAATTCTTCCATGAAGGGCAGTAGGCCAAACAAATAGGTCACTGCAAATCCTTATTTGGGAAAAAGTGGAGGGGGCAAACATCCATCAGCAGGGCCGGGCCTCCTGCCTGTGAGTACATGTCCTGGCTGGCTGGCTAACAGAGAATAAAAGGCAACACGTTGACCTCCAAAAGCTAAAATTGCGCATTTCTTGTGAGGCAGACTCCTTGGCGATCTTCTCTGTTAAAATTGCTTATGAGGCAGACTCCTTGGCGATCTTCTCTGCCTTGGCAATGACCTCCTCAATTCCTCCAACCATGTAGAATGACTGCTCTGGAAGGTCATCGTACTTCCCATCCAATACACCCTGTGATACGTTCAGAATGTTCATTACTAGGCAGAAACAGGAACAGCACAAGAATGGGTGTGCCAAATGAATATTGGGATAAACATATTCAACAATAAACTGATAATAATTTTGCAAGAAAGATTCAGAAAAAAAAGGAAGTCAGGAATTCACAAGAAACAAGGGCAACAAAACTAATTGCTTTGAAGCACACATCTTGGGTTTCAATTTACAATTTATTGTGCAATGCAACATGAAGCCAGCAGTACAATAGTATTAGAACATTTATACTGCATTTTATCATAGCAACTTTATGTTGAGCACATAGCCATATAATCATTGATAACTTGACTGAAATACAGCAAAGATGGGCCACACAGGAGTGAAGAAACAGAAGCTAGCACACATAGCTATTTCCTATGATGCCTCAGAAGTTCTTGTGTGACTGGCAGACCAGTTAAGTGTTAGGCTACAAACAGTCCTTGTCCCCTTCTCAAAGAAAAATTTAAGAATTGCAATTCTTTTCACATTTTCAATTAAAAACCCTAAGAATACTAGCTCTTTTATATCCACACAAAGTGTGCTAGCCGGCTTTTCGGCTTTTTAGCCAGCTTTTGGCTTCGGCTTCTTTCATCAATCATTATTCATTAGACTAATAATCCGTAGCCAAAAGCCATAAGCCACAGCCTAAAAAAAATCATATTTATAGGTCACAAGTTCATACCCTATTCAAGCAACAAGGCATCTGAAGTAGCTAGAATTTGCACATCGTTTTTCAAGTATGATCCAGTAAACCAAATACACGGACCAATACTAATGTGCAGTAGCAAGCACAACTTTTTATTACTATAAAGCCATCATTACAAAAAACACAAAAAAGGGTGCCAAATAAACATATAAAAATGGTAAATATCTTCTATATAATATTTTCAGAATAATTATCATTCATAACTACCACCAGGCACAGAATGCCAGCAGCCAACAAGTTGACACAAACATCCTAATTTGGAGATTAAAAACATTACGGTACTGTCGTTATAAAAAGGATGTGGGTTGCAGTTAAATTCCATACCTGGAAACTCTTAACACTCTCCTTTAGCTCGACATACTTTCCAGGGGCACCCGTGAAAACTTCAGCAACATGGAAAGGCTGGCTAAGGAACCGTTGAATCTTCCTAGCACGAGCGACTGTCAACTTGTCATCCTCACTGAGCTCGTCCATTCCCAAAATGGCAATAATATCTTGCAGATTCTTGTAATTTTGAAGAACCTTCTGAACACCACGAGCAGTATTGTAGTGCTCCTCACCCAGTACATGCGGAGACAACATTCTGGATGTTGAGTCCAGAGGATCGACAGCAGGATAAATACCAAGCTCAGAAATCTGCACAGGGAGCACAGCCAAGTTGCACTCATGAGTCATGACAGGCACAATGCCAATCCAAACAAATTCTAACTACATATCATAAAGGCATACTTGTCGTGACAACACAGTAGTAGCATCAAGATGGGCGAAGGTAGTAGCAGGGGCAGGATCTGTCAAGTCATCAGCAGGCACATAAATAGCTTGAACAGATGTAATAGAACCCTTCTTTGTGGTGGTAATCCGCTCTTGCAGTCCTCCAAGATCAGTAGCAAGGGTTGGTTGGTATCCCACAGCAGATGGAATACGTCCAAGCAGAGCAGACACCTCAGAGTTTGCCTGACAGATAGACCAATGTACAACTTTTTTGGTCATAATGATACAGAATTTCAAGAGAAAGAAAAGGGGCAACTTGAAGAGGCAAGACTTGTCTGCTGACTAGAATACAGTAAGTAGAGTGCACACCAGAGTCTATGATTGACAAATGTCATATGTGTAGCAACCACCAAGATTAAGATTGTTTGTACTTGCCAGACATGAGATGGCAGCAGGATCCCACACAACTTACCTGAGTGAAACGGAAAATGTTATCGATGAAGAGAAGCACATCCTGTCCTTCAGCATCACGGAAATGCTCCGCGACAGTCAAGCCAGTCAGTCCAACACGAGCACGAGCACCAGGAGGCTCATTCATTTGCCCATAGACAAGAGCACACTTGCTCTCACTCTGCCACAAAATACTACCATGTAAGGAAAATTTACCTTACAAATATGGATCTCAATAATATATTACAAACATATATCATTTACCTGCTTGTCACCAAGCTTAATCACACCACTCTCAATCATTTCCCTGTACAAGTCATTACCCTCACGAGTACGCTCTCCAACACCAGCAAAGACAGAGAAACCACCTAAAATAAACGAATGAAACAAATAAGCCAATGTAAAAGACAACAAACCACTTTGAAATATGACCGAACTAACCATGGGCCTTGGCAACATTGTTGATCAACTCCATAATAAGGACAGTTTTGCCCACCCCTGCACCACCGAAGAGACCAATTTTACCTCCTCTTTGATAGGGTGCAAGCAGATCCACAACCTGAAAAAAGTACAATCTTTGCATTAAAACTAAAATTGGCACAAGGGAATGTCTCTTGCCACATTAAAAGAAACCTAACTAATTAAAAAGTTGCAAGTCTCCCCAAGAGACAAAAAAGAGTGTACCTTAATTCCGGTAACAAGAATTTGTTGCTCTGTAGCTTGCTCAACAAAAGCAGGGGCTTCGCGATGGATAGGGAGGAAGTGGTTTGTCGCTGTGGCAAAGAGGAGTAATCAGCAAGGAAAAAAATCATAACAGAGTAATAACCACTAAGGTTTTGGTAATGTATATTGAGTGGTGCAGACTTACTTATATCACCCTTCTCATCGATCGGCTCACCAATAACATTCATAATACGCCCAAGCGTTGCCCTACCAACAGGAACCTAATAAATAAAACACATGTCAAAAATGCAGCAATACACACATCAACATGGTAATGTTCAAAGATGGTGGTACTAAAAATAATAGCAACAACTAAATTTAAAGAAAGTAAATATCTCATATCTGCAGGCTATAACAGATAGCACCCCATCTGTAAAAAGATGTCACAACTAATCTTTTTTTTTTTGGGCAAGGACTGTCACGACTAATCCTCACACTGAAGTACTTTTTATGCATTCAGTAGTCAATCCCTCAGAACTCATGATCAGCTAACCATGATGTCTGCAAGCGCAAATAATAATCTTAGCCTCTGCAACCTAATTTCACAACTTTGTAAGTTGCGCAAGCAACAAAAGAGTACAATTAACTGTAATTAATGGACAACTTTGGAAGGTTTATGGTCTTCTTAACTTTCCATATCCTATTTGGGAATCGGTGAACCTAAACGAAGCCCATGCATTTCCTCCCAAGTCCCAACTCTCCCTTCCTCGTCTAGCCCCAAGACCAGAAAAAAAAACAAAAGATCCCCTCCTTGGTTTGTGTGATTCTGGGACCATCACAATAGAGATGATAAGAAAAAAATATAAATGTACAACGGACTGTCAGTATAAATCTATAAAACAGCATTTGAACATGGCTAAATCATGACAAGCTTGCTGTTCAGTAGAGCCATTTTCTCGCATTTGTCACCTTACCATTTCATATATAGAGCCACTGCAGAACAGTATATAGCTATGCATCTCTAAAGTCCGCATTCACTAGTCAATACGCGGACCCGTAAATACAGATCGAATCTAATACTTATTTGTCATTTCGTCAGATTAGATCCAAAAATGGAACATCTCAAAGACGATCGAGGCTGAGGAACAGGAGGGGATGGCATTACAGTGATGGGAGAGCCGGTGTTGAGCACGCGCTGGCCGCGAACGAGCCCCTCGGTCCCGTCCATGGCGATGGTGCGCACCATGTTCTCCCCGAGATGCTGCGCCACCTCGAGCACGAGGCGGATGTTGTTGTCGAGCACCTCCAGCGCCGTCAGGATCGGGGGGAGCCCCTCGTCGAACCGCACGTCCACCACGGCTCCAATCACCTGGCACACCTGCCCCACCGCGCCGGCGCCGGTGAACTCATCGGTGATCTTGCCGCCACCGCCGGTGGTCTTGCCGGCCGCGGGGGGCGGCGTGGCGGGCGCCGCCTGCGCCGCGGCGGAGGACGAGTAGGCGGCGGCGCGGTGGAGGAGGAAGCCGGCGGGTGACGGGCGGTGGTGGAGGGGCGCGCGGGGGCACGGGGAGGGGGAGGCGGCGCGGAGGCGGGAGGCGGAGCGGAGGATGGATGAGAGGGCCCGGCGGGTCGCCATGGCCGGCGGCGAGGGGTTTGGATCTAGGTTTTACGAATGCCTCCCGGGGTGAGGGAATGGCGGCTCCGCGCTACGGGAAAGGGTGGTAGGGGTTTGGGGGGTTTGTAGATTTACCCCACTTTAAAAAGTGCACTTTGTAGATTTGCCCCAGTTGTCTCAATGACATGTGGGTCCTGGACCCACATGTCATTGAGACATCATGGGGCAAATCTACAAAGTGCACTCAACAGTGGGGCAAATCTACAATTTTCCCGTTTGGGGGTGGGGGTGGGGAAAGGAGAGGGGTGGGGGAGGCGACCTCTCGGAGGGAATCGCGGGGGGACTCGGTCTTTTGTAGACCGATATGAGTGGAGCGTGCTTGCTGATCTGTCATTAGTTCATGCCAATGTTTAATTTGGAACAGTGCTAGAAAATTTCCGCAAGAAAATGTTGCGAGAAGATGGAAAAATTTTGAAGTGTTGCCTCCAAAAATAAAAATTGCTAGAGCATACAGTGCACAAATCCAATGTGTACTTCTAACATTTTCAGCCATCGGGTTGTGTTTCTTGTGTGTAATCTTTTCGCATCGGCAATAACTCTGTTAAATGATTTCAGAGTTTAGGATTTCAGATAATTCTATATCGTTAGTTGTTTAGATATTGTTGGTCACTATAGATAAACTGGCAACCGTGTGATCTTCAGTTTGTTATAGCTAACTCAGATTGTTTCCTAAATTGTGTAATCCTCTCTCAACTAAAAATATACATGAGCCAAGATGGCTAAATTGCATGGCAAATAAATCTATTTTTTCATGGTATCAAAGCTATAGGCTCATCTCACGCATTAAGAGTACCTTACATGGTTTTCAGTAGGATCAACTTGTGCTAAGTGTGATGCTCTCATCCATGGCAGAGGAGGTTCGATCTCAACTACTGTTTCATACCACTTCGGCCCAGGTGTAGAAGGCGCTGGAGTCCATGTTTGGATCGCACTCAAGAGCAAGAACCATGCATATTAGCATCTAGTTGGCATGTTTGCAAAAGAAGGAGATGTCAATGGCATACTACTTTCACAAGGTGAAAGCTCTAACAGACACCATGTCCTCGATTGGCCAATCTTTGCAGGAGAAGGAGATCGCCTTCTACTTTTTGACCGGCCTTGGAAGTGACTACTCCCTAGTGACCTCTATGACGACCAAATCAGAACCGATGAATTTGGGTGATCTCTTTGCCCATCTCCTCCGTTACGAGTTTCACCAAGGCCATAACAACTCTGTGTTCCAAATTAGCTCATTGGAAAATAATGTGAATCGCACCAATGCTAGCAACACCAACTCCAACTGTGGTGGAAAGCGATCTAACCGGGGGCATGGAAGAGGCCGTGGCCACAATGGTGGACGCGGCCAATAAGTAAAGCTGTAAAAAAAACTCAAGGCTCATGAGCTGCTCAAACTCAGCTTGCTCTAGGCTCGATTTATACTCGATTTGAACTCCAAATGAATCGAGCTCGAGCTTGATCCCGAGCTCATGAGCTTCAATGAGCTGAGCTCGAATAGCTCATTAGGGCTCGATTCAAGCTGAATATTGATGCATACTAACTTTTACCGAGTTTACTCGAGCTAAACTCGAGTTGAGCTTTTTTATTGTTGAAAATTAGTGTATGTTAAACTGTTTTTTACTGTTATCGAGCTTATTCTAGCCGAGCTCAAGCTTTTCTTATTATTAAAAATTAATGCATATCAAATTATTTTAAATGTTATTGAGCTTTTTCGAGCCAAGCTCGAGCTTGGACCGAGCTCGAGCCTAAGCCTAGGCTCAGACCCCAACTCATGCTTGCTCGAGCTCAGCTCGAGCTTCTATCGAGCTCAGACTTGGGAGGCCAGGCACATTTACAGCCCTACCAACAAGCATCTGGAGGCAACAAACCTACCTACTAGGTCTGCACCAAGCACGACCACGACAACCTTCGATGCTACCGTCGTTTTGATCACTAATACCAAGATGAGGATCAACGTGTGGGAGCAATAGTGTCTACATTGGCCTACAATGTTGACACCAACTGGTATGCCGACTCTGGGGAGGTCAACCACATCACAAGCAACTTGGATCGTTTGGTTGTTAAAGCATCTAGGCAACTAAAAATTGATTTTGGTAATTAATGATGAAAATGCTTAAGGGACAAACATGTTTGTTGAGATAATTGAAAGGTTTAGTTTTGAATTTTGATGACATCTTGGAAAAGGCATGCAAAGATGACTAAACGTTGACATGGATCAAGACAAAGGCTCAAAACAAAGGTATAATTTAGCCTAAAGACCTCTTTCGTAGTTTTTACTAGTCTTGACATTTGGTGAATTAACATTGGATTGGTAGGCTAGATGTCATACTATTAAGAGGGTTTATGGCTAGTAATGTGAAGATACTCATGTGCCACATGATCAAATATAGTACATTCATGCATTTGGAAATTCTTTTTGGAACACTATCTGAATTTTATATAAAAACCGGTATGACCGCCATTGTGTCAACGGTAGTACCGTTTCATTGGTACTACCGGACTTTTCATGCTGGTACATTATTTCCTGAGAGGTATAGTTTTGGACTTCACGTGCAATGGTACTACCACATTCTTGACCGGTAGTACCGCAGCGGTATGGCCGCAGTAACTGTCTGGTACTACCGCATTATGGTATGATCATATTTTAGTTAGCGATAGCTAATTTTCAGAGAGGTACAATTTTGGGAGATTTTCTTTCCTCTGAAAATCGGCACGACCGGACGTTGTGAGTGCGGTACTACCGATATTTGTGATAATAGCTAGTTTTTGTGCATTTGATGATCTCTAAGTAGCCATTGAACAGTGAGTGCAATAGTACTAGCTGATACATGGCGGTAGTACCGCTCCACCTAATTTTTTGGGATTTCATCCCCAACAGTCATTCTAGTGGGTGGAGCTTTTAAATACCTCGAGTGGAAGTTGTAGGATGTGGGTGGATCCGATCGTCACCAGTAGCAAGCAAGCACTCTTGGACCCTCATTGAATACTCTTGAGTTCTTGCACCTCTCATCAATTCTAGTGCATTATTTCTCATTTTGAGGTTGTTGAGAGCATTTAAGTGCATTGCATCATCTAATTGATCATTGTAGCATTTGAAAACCTTCAAGCAAGCGTCATTGTATTATTACTCTTGGAGGTTGCCGACACCTAGATGGCTTGGAAGAGTTGGTGTGGTAATATCTTCAAGAAGATTGTGAAGGTCGAAGCTCACCTCCTGAAGCGGGAAAGAACTACCAATATTGGATTGAGAAAAGGTTCAAGTTGTGCAAAAAGCCAGCTTAATTAGTTCAAGCTCCCTCAACGTGGGTTAGGGAAGACCGATAAGTCTTTGAGACCACAGAAAAATTCTCGTGCCCATCATGTGGTTTAATTATCTTGCCTTTTATTTTTTCGCACTTACATTTCTAGTAATTAATTGCTTGACTTATTTAGCTAAACTTGTATCTTGCCTAGACATAGGTTTGTGGTGTTATAGTAAGACTTAGAGTTTTTAGGCCTTGAACTGTACAAAACAATTTTATTTGTTCATACACGCTCTAAAATCATAGGAAGGTTTCTATTGTCCACCTGGTGAGTGTGATATCTCCTGCATGCACCAACCATCATAGGAAGGTTTATGCCAAAGTTCAGTACTTCAGTATATCTTTTCTCAATATACACCTACATGTTTTTACTATTAATGATACACAGTTATGTCTAGTTGAACTTGAACATTATCAAAAGCTGACTTGCAATTTCCAATGTAACAATCATGGTTATAGATAATTGTTACAAAAATTTCTGTGTAGTTTTTGGATTTTTGCATAATCTGTAGATAGTACTGAGATTTGATTTGTTAACCTCTCGACCAAACTACGTTTTTTAGAATTTAGATACATATTCCTGTAAAACTTATGTCTTCTTTAGGAGAGATTAGAGGGCCTCTTCTTTTCAATTCCTAAAAGTTGTTTTTCAACTTTTTTTTACATTAACTAGCTTTCAAATAGAGTATCTTTTCAAGACGGGATCTACAAGTTAATTATAGTATACACTATAATGACTTTATTTATATCGATAAAAACTGCACATGAGTGTGTTACTCCGTACTCTCTCTCTCTCTCTCGAACAGCCCAAAAACTATAGACTCAGTCAAAAGCCATAAGCTAAAGCAAAAAAAGAATAGACCTAGATTCTTCTAGATGTTGACTTATTCGAGAAACTGCTAGAGAAGAGCTTCAGCTTCTCCAACTTTCTCAACACAAAGAGAGTGATCATGTTCTTTTTGGCTTCAGATTATGACTTTTGGCTATGGCTTATGGCTTTTAGGCTGTTCATGAGAGAAAGTATGGAGCAACAGAAACTCGCATGCGGTTTTAGCTGTTATAAATGAAGTCGCTACAGTGTATACTACAATCGACTTATAGACCCCACATTGAAAAGACACTCTATTGAAAAATTAGTTACTGTGGGAAAGCCAAAAAGCATATTTTAGAAGCTAAAAAAAGAGGGCCAGCTTAAACTTCACCGAGGAAATCAAGAAACTGCATCCTACTTTGGGAATTAGCTTTCACCAGAAGTTGTTGGAAAAGGCGAGTCAATTTCTTGATAAAAAAGAGGTACTTAAGCTTGCTTTTTTTGAGAAATTCCATAAGTCATAACTCCTTTGAGGGATCTTAAGCTTGCTTTTCAAAGCTCGAAGCTCTATGCCCCAAGAGAGATGTGACTAATGTCACACATAAGCATGTCAAATATTTTCTTTTTGCTAATTCAAGATGAAATATCAACGTTTGCTTACGAGTAAATAGAGTTAATGTTTCTGAAGTTAGCACAGTTACTGTTTCTTTTTCCTGAAGTGACAACCCGTTGTCGCCTTGTGCCCTCCATCTCCTGCTCTGCCACGCTGTAAGGGAGAAGAGGGCACTATGTTGACTTGACACTATGCCCATGCGATCAAGCACGACCCTACGACATCAGTCATGTGCTACGCAAGCTCAACATTTTCTATTAGCAAATGGCCCAATAGACCTACGGTGCAAACATACGCAAGTTTAGGGGCCTGAGAAAGTAAAATACAAGTTCAAAGTGTAAAATGGTATAACTCTACAAGTTCAGGGGCTGAGAAAGTAAAATACAAGTTCAAAGAGTAAAGTAGTATAACCCTATAAATTCAAAGGACTAAGAAAATAAAATACAAGTTCAGAGGGTAAAGTGGCAAAACCTAGAAAGTTTAGAGAGCTACAGTATAATTTTCACTTTTGATTTCTATCATTGGTTTTAAGGGGATTGATAATCTAATAGATGGTTTATCGAGCCCAAAAGTTAAAGATTGTGACTTCCTTGCATTTTTTATGAAACTTCTACAGTAGCTTAGCCTTCTTTTCGTCAGTTTCTATTTCCACCATTGCGTCAGATTGCACTTGAAATAACGAAAATAGATGGTAATGGAGTTGTATAGTTTACACAGTTACACACTTGGAAGGGTCTATCTATAGAAAATTTAACTATTTTTAGGTCAAAATTAGTCAAATTTTAGGACTGTTGGATGGAGATCCAAGTATCCAACGCCACAGATTCACTCCTAATTCCTATAAAATACCCTAACCATAACTCTCCCTCTTCCCCCATCCACTCCACTCCCGTTGCCCGCTCCTTGCCAGCATCAGTACCGACGTCGGCAAGGGCCACCGGCAACCACCTAAAATACCCTAACCCTAACTCTCCCTCTCTCCCCCATCCACTCCACCCGCCGTTGTCCGCTTCTCACCAGCATCACCACAGGTGCCAGCAAGGCCCACCGACAACCACCTCTCTCTACCCTTTCCTCGACCACCTCACCTCCGCTGCCTTTGCCACCTTCCCACCACCGATTTGCCGTTCTTCTTGGTCTCTAGCGGCTCAACCACCACCACCTCCCCACCATCGGTTTGCCCTTCTTCCCGATCTCCAGTGGCTCACCGCCACTGAATCCATCGCCCCACCACCATTCATCATCGGTCTGTTGTCTCCACCCCCACCAACCTTGTCCACTATCCTCCTCGTCACCAGCATCCGGTAGCGCCACTACTGCCTCAACGCATCGCTGTTGCCGCTGCTTACCCCTAGTCTACTACCACCCTGGCATCCCTCTAAGCCTGGTGGCCACCAGTAAACCCCAACCTAACCGGTGAACCCAAACCCAAACTCAGTGCATCCGTTAAAGATGCCGGCCATGGCGACGGTCGGAGAACACTTGTCATCGGATCCGTTGTCTCCACCCCACTGACCCCATCCACCTCCCTCCTCCTCACCCGCATCTACTGCTGCCACCGCTACCTTGACGCACTGCCGGTGTCACCGCCCACCACTGGTCTGCCGCTACCCAGCATCCCTCTAAGCCCAGTTGCCATTAGTGAACCCAAACCCTAACTTGACGTCTTTGTTGAAGACGCTGCGACGGTGGGAGAACAAAATGATAGAGTGCCTCGTCAGAGATAGAGGTGGGCGGAGCACGAAGCTTAGCACAAATTGAATGGCATGAAATTCGACTAATTTCTAAAAATAAAAGCTGAACGTTGTAAAGCACCTCGGGTAAAAATAAAGGCTCTGGGCATCGATGCCGGGCTGGACTCGAGCGAACTGGCATGCAACCCAACCAAACGTGGTCCAGCCCACTAAGCGCCCTGAACTCCACTAGACCACTACTCCAGGAACTCCACAGACCAGCACCGTACGGGCTTCCCCGTCGCCGCCGCTACCGCCGTGCCCAAACACTGAACCCATCTGCGACCAATGGCGTCCCTCCTCTCCTCCCCCGCTTCCAAATCTCACTACATCACCACCTCCACGCTCTTCCTCTCCTCGCTCCCGTCCCCCAACACCCACCCCCTCTCCGCCTCCTTGCCGCTCCCGGCCGTCCCCACCTCCGTGCCGCCAACTTCCCTCATTCCCAACTCCCGCTTCCTCGTCGACGCCTTCCGCCACGCCGGTGACTTCTGTCGATTATGTACATGGCCCGCAACTCTTCTCAGGCTACTCCAAAGATACCAAACTTATATGTACAAACTTCTTTAGCACAAGCAGATTCTGTCAATATATCATTGCCAATTGAAAATTATCTACCCATTGAGAATGCTTAGCTGCTACCCCCTGATAGTTCTTAGCATCTTGCTTGATAGTGAGTCATGCCATGTATGTGCTCTTATGCAACTTGCTGGACAGCAGGACAACCTGCACCGTACTTGCATCTGGCTCGCACTTTTGATCTGGTTGAAAGAGAAAAAGGAAAGATCAACACTACTGCCATGCTTTGCAACATGTTCAGGAGGTTTTCCTATATTTATAACTTTCTGATTTACCTGTACATGCTGTTGTTGATCATCCATCGAATATGTTCATCATTGGGGAATATAGTTAATATCGTACCTTCTCGGATGCAGTTTGCTTGCCTTATCACCTGATGATGTGCTACCTGCTGTTTATCTATGTACTAATAAATTTCTCCTGGCCATGAAAACATCGTAAGTACAGTAATTTCTTGTAAGGCCTCGTTTGGAACATGGGGATTCTTTATAAATTTTGGAGGAAAGGAACATCCACTCACTGGATGTGTGGTTTCCTACAAAATTCCTGTGAGAATACCACGTTCAAAACCGGGCGTAAAATTTTATGCCAAACAAACTGCAATTCAAGATTCAATAGAGCATTATTGACATAGCCTATATCATAAAAAGGTCACTACAGAACAACTAGTAAAAAAAAAATCCTTGCAAACTTAAAAGATACCAATTACAGAAATTGGTACCAATTGTGAAATTAAATTTAGGTTGGCAAGTTAAGCTAGCAAGGCAACGATTTAATCATACATATAAAAGTATGAAAAAACTAGCTAAGTAGGCATAATATAACAATGAGCAGTATCGAGTCAAGACTACATCACAAATGAGTAATAATCAAAGCTCATAACTAAAATACATAATTTACAATGCAATGCCTGATAAGATATTCTAACCACAAAGACGTGACCTAAACCACTTTGGCTAGCACCGTGATTTTGCAAAGCGCCACTTCACCCAATATTGGATAATATCCGAAATTATCGTCCACCGGTCTTCACGAACGATGCAATGTTTATGACTTATCACCAAGATTGTACGCTTGCGCCGAGATCGTCACCACTTGAAAAGCATAAGTCCTATGGCACACCAACATCACACTACGGTCTGTGATGCCCAACACCTTGCCACCAAGATCGCACGTCTGTTCTGAGGAACGTCACCACTTGAAACACACAAGTTCAATTAACACACCGCATGCACACATTGCCTCTTCATGACCCTTGTTTTCCTCATGTGCTTCTCGGCTTGAGATGTTACTCCTCCCGGACTTACGTGACACGCTATAGCCTCAGGGACCCCTTTTGTAGCCTCGGTCCTGACGCTGGCCACAACAATCATCAAACCACATGTACACCAAAGAACAAAACAATCGATTCGAGTACAAATGACACGCACTTGACTTTCAATTAGCAAAACATACGCATGGATATATGCCATGACTAACACTTGTATGGACACACGATGACTAACTCATGCATGGACTTCTGCCGTGACTAACACCAACAAAACCAACAACCCAAAACAAACTCAGCACAGGGGCCGATCTAAATGTGGCACCTATGCCGGTCATACTGCCTAACACCCACCAGTCATACCGTGATTACAACGCTGATAGTATCACACTAGGTCATAGACCAAAAACCTCTAAAAGGCCTTTGGAAAATAGCTACCAACAACCACAGGCCGATACTACCGCTTCGCCGTTATACCGTAGCACCCTTGCCGGTATGTCCGCTTCAGCCAGTCATACCGCAATACTCTTGCTGATATGACCGCCAGCTTCAGATAGCAGCAACTCAAAGTGCAAATTCTCAAAATCAAACTAAAATAGTAATAAAAAGGTATAAGAAATATCAAATACTCATCACTCTTGTGAGGTTGCAACCATATGGTCTTACAGTTTTATTCATTTTTGCTAGAATTTGTTATCCCATAGAGCCGTGAAGCCTCCATTCTCTTGTTGACTACAGAGCTGGGAAAGTTTGCCCTGTTCTTGCCCTTAACGATAAAATATTTTGTACAATGGGAGGTAACTAAATTATGATAACTGAGGTCCAAAAGGTTTCCTTTTCTTATTCTTATGACAATTTGTTTACCTCCGGAGCAAACATGGAGTCCCCACTCTCCACTTTCACACATCCTTACTATATAATAATAATTTGATATTTTACATATACTGTTCTGAACCAAAATGGTATCTTTCTTCCTTTTTGGTCAGGGTTTTTCAAATGAAGTTGCTGAGGCATACAATGTCATTCCTAATCTGGTGAGTAATCAAACCTATTTCATTTTATATATCACGGTACAAGATTTTCTAGCTATTGGTCACATCCTTTTCAAATGTTTTGAGTGTCTATAACCTACATTGCTAGAAAATTAGACCCTTCATAAATGAAATCTTGTGGGATATTTAAAAAGAAAATAACTTCTAAGTTATATAACCTTCACTATATCAGTTATCTTCTAAAAGGAAAATAACTTCTAAGTTATATAACCTTCATTGTATCAGTTATCTTCTATAGTACAGTATTCTATATGCATCAGAAGATTGAAGTACAAGTATACAACTCGTAATATTGAATTTCCCTCAACTTTACTTTGTCATTTTACATTGATCTCTTTAAAAGATAATTATATGGTATCTTTGTGTGAAAGGCATTGTCTCCCTTGACAACGGAGAATAGTTTGCTTCTACTATCTGGCAAATTTCAACAATATGAATGACCATTACCCAATCTATGTGCTAGATTCTTCACAAAGGCGATAAAATGATTACTGTTTGTAAACTCTCTCTGGTAAATAATTATTAGATAAACTCAATCAAAGTGAAATAGGATGGTTCTTGGCTTCTTGCTTCAAGAGATAGAAGATTTACCTTTTGTTGACATTGTTTGCTAGGATTTGCTTATTCCCTCTCTTCTGAGAGAAGGTGCCGCATTTTCAGCTTCGTCCTTAGCAATGGTACCTGGCACACCTATTCCACCTATGCTAGCAAGGTATGTATATGTCTCATACTGTTTTCAATTAAAAAAACCGATTGATTTATTTTCTATTGTAGATTTTGATGGTTGCCTTTTTCTTTTTGGTGCAGAATTACTAATGGGCTGACTCAATCACTGAAATTGTTTCATGGTAGAGCATTTACTTGCGAGTACAAGTATGTTAATTGCTCTGTAGAGAATTTTCTGAATAAACCTACTTACATGACTGTACTGTCATTTTTACTGTACATTAATTTGTTCATAATTGCTAAGTGCAACCCCATGGTATCTAGCCGCTCAATGGGTTCGGGCTGGTTTACTTGAACCGCAAAATTTCCAATACTGCATCTTAAACCTACCTATGAGCTTCTATTACTCTCGAGATGGGGAGGCTGTTCTAAATTCTTGACGGAGCTTCCTTTTGGGAAAGCCTGTAGTCAGGAAAGAAATAGTTCCATCATCCTTAAGCATAACCATGGGCTATGTTTGAAGGATTATGAGAACTTGTGGAGCATGGAGGAAGCAAGTAGGGAGGAATACTTCCTTTTCTCGTGACAGTTGCTGGGCTTGCAAAGTTAATAGGATAAGATATCTTCACAGAACCTGAAATCTAGGTCTATGCCCACCAAAAGAAGTTACAAGCATAACTTTGTTTTAGAGTAACTTTCTTTTTAATGTTACTTCCAGGTATGATGGTCAGCGTGCCAGATTCACAGATTAAATGATGGGTCTGTGCAAATTTTTTCAAGGCAAATGAAAGAATCAATTTCCCGATTTTCTCATTTAGCGAGCATGATTAAAGAGCTGTGTAGCCCTGAAGTGTCCAGCTTTATACTGGATGCTGAGGTAAGTTTGGTTCATGAGGAATTGTCCCATGTTTTTTAAAATTCACAATGTAAGTATATAACACTTCTTTACCTTCTATATTGGTGCATCTAAATCAAGGTTGCGGGAATTGATAGGACGAAAGGAAACAAGTTGATGTCATTTGAAGAACTATCTTAAAGAGAAAGAGGGAGCAACCACTCCTCAATTGCAATTCAGAACATTAAGGTGTTGCCTTTATTCTGTGATTTACTGTGTCGTAAGTCAGAACTGCTTTGGACTTTTTAGTATTTTTTGTAGTAGAACTTGTACTTGACTAATGCCTATAATTTCTAGAACTTTACCAAGAGATATTGCTAAGAAAATATTCTAATTAATTGTTTATAATTTGCAACTTTAACTGAATAAACCATAGTCCCTTCCCAGGTCCCCAGTTTTGTTCAATGCTTATAATTTATCACTGCAAATAATCAAATATATAGGTTGCAGGTTTTGCACTCCTGCAGTAGATATTCCCACAGTTACACTATACATATACAATATTTATTTTTTATAGAATATGGTGTATTTCAGTTTTCCTAGCATTTTGGGTATTCCTTTGTACATAGTAGAATTCGTGTTAAAAATTGCACATAGTCAGTGAGAGTACCTCCTATTAGGACTTTAGGAGTACAAACTATTTTCCCAGTACATGTAATTGGTCTGGTAATATGGTTGAAGTACCCCCACACCAATCTCCGTGTTTAATTATCATGGAAAGCTTAGTCCATCCTCTCTCACTTTTTTTTCCATAAATTGCATCTTATTCTCCGGCTGATAATATTTTGCCCAATCTGCAGGTTGACATTTGCGTGTTTGTTTTTGATATCATGTTTTGCAATGGACAGAGGTAACATTGTGGAGTACTTTACAGCTATAGAGTTCCTATATTTGTGTGGACGTTTAGAAAGGACTAGATGTTTTAGAAAGGAATTCTGTATGAGAAAAATACCTTTTGTGAGCAACCACCCCTCTCTCATAGCCAAAAAAGAAGCTCTTAAGATGGGTGGATTTATTCTTACATGCAAGATTTTTTATTTTGGTAGAGAGTTTTTATTGCTCAATTACTTTATTCACAAATTGATCGGTTATTATTTGGATTTAGTTTGGCACTTTGGCTGTGCCACACTTCAATTACTAAGGTCTTATGCTTTTAGTTTGTCAGCGATGTAATGGTACATAGAAAATTGTTTAAGTACTCATACAACAAAAGATTCAGAAAGCTTAATTCATGTTAGTAACTAGTTGAAATGTCAAATGTCCACTATAACATATAAGGCAATTGCATTTTATTTGATTGGTGTAAAAATATATTTTACCTAGATGTTATGCGAATTACTAATGTCTTATTGAAAATATCAGTAATTTTACATTTTTTTCTTCAGGCTACTGGATTGCCCACTTCAGCAAAGGAGAAAGTGTATGTTTCAGGACCATCTAGAAGTACTTGAAAAACTTGTATAAGCAGAAGTTACAGACTTTATGGAGTAAATGCCTCAAAGAATGTCATGAAAATTCTTCCTGCATTTTTCCTTGTAGTCATCCATGACTTGTTCCAGGAGAAGCCAGGATATTTTGAGTTAGCTCATCAGATAACTGTAAGTTGCATTCCTAAACGAAACACTTTTTGTGAATGTATTACTGTTTAAGAATTAGGACACACTCTTTTTACTGACTTAATGAGGTCACCTTATATCTTGTCTTAATATTGCCTTTGCCTTTGATTTCCTTTCCTTCCGTTAATCGAAATGGCATGACATGCTAAGTTATGTGGTCATCTCCTGATTCTCCTCACCGTTTGTTAGTGAAGGACAGTAAAACAATTTTGCTGATTTAGAATAAGGTTATTGTGCTTTTCAACTAATCGATCAACCATATCTAACAGCTATAGAAACGAACTACCTATCTTTTCAAGTGATTGAAAATGCGGAACTAACAATTTCTGACAGTATCTGCTCATAGCTAATCCATTGTTAATACTACTGCCACCATTCTTGCACACACTATTACGATAAAAACATGGCTTCTTTTCAGGGTAATGGCTCAGTATAACCCACAGCAGTGCTAGCCATTTCATTGCATAGCAACATATTATTAAATGCTTCTGCTCAGTCTAAATTTTCAAGCATACGAGTTATTTTAGGATGCACCTACTTTCTGGTTGAAATTGTGAAGAACTTAGTATCCTTCGTAGCACGCAACCTTTCTTTCCATGCTTGCTTGTTTATGGTCTATTCAGCACATGGATCAATTTCTACTGTGTAGGTAGAAGCTTCTGTGGATAATTCTAGCACTTTGGACAGAATGAATACCTTTTTTGAAAAAGGCATGTCAGTTTTCTTGTGAGGGTATAATGTTGAAGACTCTGGATGTTGATGCCGGATACTCTGCTTCCAAGCACTGTGATTCCTGGTTAAAGGTACAAACTATGTTATCTACTTAAGAAGTGTTTAAACTTTAATGTTTCATATTTTCTGAAGTTTATGTCCTGCACATTGTTTGCAGGTCAAACGTGAGTCGTGACTATGTGGAAGGCTTAGGTGATAGCCTTGACTTTGTTACAATCGGTGCATCGTATGGAAATGGGCGGAAAGCTGGATGGTAGGTTTAGTCCCTGTGCATAGACTCAGTTTTTTTTTCTTCTTGTCCACGATTTTACCAAGCTATGCCTCCCTATTCTACAAATTTGTTTTCGCAGGTATAGCCCTTTTCTTATGGCATGCTACAATCTGAATATGAAGGGTTTCAAGTGTCTGCCATGTTATGTCTGGCTTCTCAGATGAGTTCTATAAAGACATACGTATGGATTGCTAATCATGCAATATTTGTGACTAGTAGCCTGACATCTTTAATAAGACCACGTCAACAGTTGCTTACATGCTTGAATCAATGTGATTCTTGGGAAGCTGGCTAATCACTGTTCAGTTTCTTGATCTCCCGAATATTTTGACAAATTGACATTATAAAAGGATGAAGGTTGTCCTATTTGGCTAACATATGATCGATAATGGAAATTAGATAAATTGCGAATGATTATATTATTCCTAGGATGCAATTTACATCACTGAGAGGCTGATTCCTCTGGTGAATATGTAGCTTTTATTTATTTGAGATCTCTAGTGGATATGTTGCTGAAAGGGCGAAATTCTCTTCGTGGCATTCGGTGATTTATCGTTTTAAACTCAACCTAAATCATATCCATTATCAGAACTTTGTGTATTTCTGAAAACAAACCTTCTATTTCTATTCCTTGTGATTATGGAAGTTAATATACAGATGAAGAAATTTTATTCCGGTGAGCGGATACTGCCCAAGAAACCTGTTTACTACAAAACATATTAGCTACCGGAGTTGTGGTTTACTGCCGAACAAGTTTGGGAGATCCGAGGTGCTGGTAATATGAAGCTCCTCTTATGAACATCTCAATTTGAACACTGTTGTGCGTAAGAGCACCTAACAGCTACACACCAGTTCTTTCCTGGAGCATGTAAAATTTGTTATCCTGGAGCGTGTAAAATTTGTTACCAACGGCTTGTACCACATAGCGTGTAAAAATCACGAGCTTGGTGTTCCTCTCTTCTTCACTTGCAGACTTCACATCATCCCCTGTTTACCATGCGGCCATTGGTCTTGTCCATCCGTCGCGTGGGATATCAGTGAGGATGCTGAGGTACATACGCTCTCTTCCTTATCGGAGCCCAGAGGATTGCAGAACGGCTGCTGATGTTGCTAGCATGTTCAAAGCTCAGACCCGGAGGATGGTGGTCAGCATCGATGGCCAGGACACTAGTCACTACTGATCTGTCTCTCTGCCTTCCCGGGCGTTTTGTACATGTACAGAAGCAGAGTAGTTGGATTTTTCCACCTTGTGTATGTACTACCATGTAAATACTAAATAGCAGCTTTTAATCCTTAAAAACATAGCAGCTTTTTAATGCATGAATCACTAGTTTTACATTTTTACTGAAGAACACAAGTTTTTGCCATTTGTCTGGGATTACAACATGCAATTTATTTTGTTTTTGTCTTTCATTGCAGACACTTGACTTTTGCCATTCTATGATTCCATTGACCGTCTTGTCATCAATTCTTCGTGCAAAGTGATTGAGAACACGAGACTATGAGAGGAGTCGTGGTGGCTACCTACCAAGCCACGAGGACATCGTGGCAATTATTCGTCCCTCTACGGGCATAACAATTAACAACCACGCTACACGGCTAAACATACTTAAAAACTAGAAATTGTATAATGAGAAGTGCATGCAAAGTCTTTCCAAGTTGTAGTGCTCATTTTGGCTTTCTCACTGTGCAGCATTGTCCTGAAGTTTTTTTTACTGTAACTGCTGATAGTTTTTTCAATGTAATTAAATTTTAAAAAAAAAATAAAAAATAGGTTATATCAACACGGACAATACAAAGGAATATAGAAAAAAAGATAAAATTAAAAAAACTAAAAACTAGAAGTTAGAAACTAAATACTGAAACCCAAACGAGCAGGTAACCCGGGCAGAGCTACCCCAGACAACGATCGATTTGGTTGCTTGCTTCATATAAACTCCTAAGAAAAGACGGCAATTTTTCCAACTCACGTAGGAGCCTAGACAGCCTGTGAAAGCTAGGTCAACGAGCACAGGAAAAGGCATATAATTGAGCAACAAAGCCATCAACTTGTCCAACTTGTCCAACGTAAAAATAAAAATAAAGAGAAACAACAATGTCTCTCCGGTCTCCATTTGGATACATGAAAAGGTCGTCCTCTATTTCTTTGTGTGCCTCCATTTTTCAAAGCATCGTCTATAATATAAACCAGGACTGAGAGCTAAATGAGACTTATCAGCTCACATCTGTATCCATGATCCCGACATGCTTACACTCATGTATCATATTTAACATAATCAAATGCAACAGGCAGGTGTGAAACCGTCACCTTCTTAGAAGTATACCACTAGCCCTGATTATTCATTACCTTTGGTCTTTAGACTACTTATGTCATGACAAAAAGTACCATTGACTTGGAACTAGGAATTCAAAGGTGACAAGTCGAACAAATTTTTTTTTAGAAAAAAACGATGATGCTAGCTACAATGTACATGCTACATATACAATAGTTTCTAGGTAACACAACAACCCAATAACCATAGACCTTTTCTTCTTGGAAAGCTAGCTAGGTTGCAAGTAATATTCTCCGATTTGCATTTTAGCCGAACTAGTTTGGTAACGAGGATTGAGGAGAGCTAGCACTCCTCCATCAACTTCGTTTTGCTTGGAAAGTCGACATGATAGGCAGGGGCGTAGGGCTACTTGCAGATAGGCCTCAATAATCTTCCTTGAAACGCCTCAATAATCTTCTTGCAGTAATGTACTGGACCGTCTCTACTCTCCGGTCAGGCAATGGCATGATCGCAGGCACGGAGTAGTCAATTGCTTCTTCCCCTTTCCTCTTAAACACGCGAGATGAGGCAAAGTTGACAACCCCAGATGGACTACGTCTCATCGATCAGCAGCCTGCAGGCACTAGTGGATGTCGTGGCTCGTGACCCATCCCATCCCATCTCGTTTCGTTTTTGTTTCGTTTCATCTCTCCGGTTGTTTTTGCAGGGCCCCATCTGACAATCATGGAGGCCTTTTCGCACTCTCCTGCTAAAGCGAGCCACAACTTTACCTTTTCCTTTCCATCTGGACTGCATGAGAGATGCATGACATGAGAGAGATGAAGAAAAGATCTTCCAAAAGCATGATTCTGTCGGGTGAATGGCAATCGACAGTCGTAGATACGTCGGTTGCAGTACAAAAGAGGGTCGAAGTATGTACGACTGGTGAACAAGAGTGTACTGGGCTGGGTTGGCTTTGCAGAGTGTTGTTCTCGGCGGAAATTTTGACTGCTGCACTTAGAAAGCAGCTTTAGGGTTTGTTCATGGGTGTGCCTTCTTGAAATGATGACTAGCAGTACTTCAGCCAGATGACCTTTCTAATCCACCGGGAGAAAATGCAAGGACAGGAAGGTCGGTCCAATTGGCCATTTCAACCGTGAGAAATTCGCGTCAGCTCGGCTGTCTTGTACTAACTGTCCTCGCATTGCAGAGTGTGGATACTGGAGATGAACACATGAACAACAGGTGAAAAGAAGTATCAGGTGAGTGAGGCCATGCCATTCTATGCATGGTTGAGCATTGATGTACGAGCAGAAACGTTGACCTTCCCCTTCAGACCTATGTTTGGTGATATGGTTTTTTTTAAAACTGGTTTGGTGATATGGTTAGCACATCAAACACCAGCATATGCGAACACTAGAGAGAGAGTGCAGCACAGAACCGACGATCTAAAGCAGTCTAGGATCGGTACGTCAAACAGAGGGAGGTTAGAAGAACAATAACTCAAAATTCAAAAAAAAAATCTTAGTGTTACAATAATTTCAGCCTATAAACAATGAAAAAGCGCACTATTTTAAATAAAAAATTCATAAAACTTTTGATCCACAAATCCAAAAAACTAAAACTTAAACAAGGCTACATCATGACCTTAGAAACCTATCCCAATAAAAAATCTTAAAAGAACATAAGATAATTGGGATTTTTTTTATTCGTGAAACTCTGTTACACTAAAATTAGGCTAAAACCTAAAATTGAGCTAATTCTCAAACCAAATCTTTAAATTACTTGACATTTGATATGCACATTCTCTAGGATGTCAAGAACATATTCCAATCAACAATCAAGAAAATCGTTGTCGAAGTTTTGACCTTTTTCATTTAAAAGAAGGTTGCATCAAAAACGGTGAATATGACTTGCTCGTGAGTGGGTGATGGACAAGATGGCTCTAGATATATTTTTACATATTATAACAAGTAAAAACACAAAAGAAATTGAGCCAAAAACACTCGGATCAAGAAATCACCGATGAGGCCAAATCCAAGCAAAAAACGTGTTTCTTCATAAACTTGTCAATCAAATACCTACATATGCGGACACTAATTTCTAGAGGTTATTTCCATCTTTTATACATTCTTGGCACAACAAGATCAAAAAGGAGAGAGAGCAAAAACTAGTCAAGAGCAAATAAATCAACACAAGAGGGATCCATGGAGATGAATAAGAATTGATGTATTGTTATTTGAGGATGAAACTTTTACAGGCACTCCACTTAGGACATGTTCTTTTTGGCTTAGGCTTATGGTTTTTAACTGCGGCTTGTGGCTTTTGGGCTGTTTGTGCGAGAGATTACAGAGTAACAGAAACTCATGTGCGGTTTTTGCCGATATAAATAAAGTCGGTACAATATATACTACAATTAACTAGTAGATCCCATCTTGAAAAACACTCCGTTTAAAAGCTAGTTAATGTGAAAAAGTCAAAAGCTGAAAAAGAAGAGGGTCTTAAGAGGACAAGAGAGCACACCACAACACTTACACTTCTCAATACATAATTCTAGAATACTTGGCTCCAATTGCAACGATTGAATGATTAACTAGTAAGTCTCCATCCCAAACTGTTAAATAGATAGGCAACTAGCACCTATATAACAATTAGTGTATACCACCCACTTAGCACATATAGGGGAAATCCGATAACCCCACACACATGGGTGTTAACTTACACACTATACTTATACATGTATTTCAAAGTATATAAGTCTGAATCCACTAAATCTTTAATTTTGATCTAACATGATCTTCTCAGTTTGCTCCTTAACCTAAATCGCTCTTCAAAGCACCACGATTTTCTTTCAAGATAGTTTCTGATATTTTGATCAACTTACCAAAATACCCTTTCTTGATCTGATCTTCATCTTTTATTACAAGCAATCGTCATGCTTGCCATATGTAAATGCACCACTAGCTTGCCACATGTCAGCAAGTCTCACCCGTTTCGGTTCTATCGGACCACGTCTCAATTGGACCGATCAAGCCACATGGTGCAACTCGTCGCTTGAACTTTCTTTCAACATTTTTCGTCTTACTTATACCATGCTTGAGCTCAGCCATCTCACACGGCATTCTTGGTCGTTCTGGCCCCAGCTCCTTCATGAGCATAGCACCGATCCTCGCCGTTGACCATGGTTGACTCAAAACGACCTTGCACACGCAAAGACCAAGAAATCATTTTTAGACATAAGTTCTTCACACCTTAACCCATACTAGCTGTAACATGCATCATGCAACACATATGCACTGACTTAGGTTAAACCAAATCATCTCATGACTTAAAAATTTTAAAATCATCTATTTCTGTAAGATATCTAGAAAAATCTGTAAATTTACAAATTCTAAATTTTCACATATCTAAAATGATAATAATTCATCACAATAAAACTCTGAACCTCCTCGTATAGTCCTTCAAAAGCACTGCTTTATCTATCTAAACTCGTAGGGTTCATACAGCGCATGACAGAGTTAGGCCAAGGGAATAGGTGGATCGTTACGTACCTAGTACAGATCAGTTCCAGTAAGAACCTGACGCCGATGCTGTCTAGCCCTTGCTTAATTGGACGGTAGTTTTGTTCACGATAAGAACTCTCTCTTTCCCAGATGCTCTAAAGCAGCTTAGGAATATTCACGATCTGCTAGGCGACAGGCGCAAAAGGCGCAGCGAAGATTATTTTTCCTGGCGTGTATAGTTGTTTAAAGGTCATCAACAGTTGACGCTTTGAGAGAGGCACCGCAGCAAACGGCTCGGTTGCAAGGCCACCAGCTTCTGGTCTTTTATTCAAATGTTACAAGCAGATCTGGTTTAGTCTCTCTGAAGTCAGAAAGTCCAACCTTGGGAGTTCATTTAAGTTGTACCAGGGCCCAAATTTTGTTTCTTTTTTCAAGAATCAATTGGAGTGCATTTGACGAAGTATCAAAAGATTTCCAGATTTTCACTGAACTGCCTAGGGCAAACTGATGTTGCATGCACCCAATTTTTCTCTCGCAGAAGACAACAGTGAAGAAGGCCTACCTAGACTCCTGAGATTTGCAGGTGTCCCTATATCTTGCGTCCATGCGTAGTGCATGTCCTTTTCTGACAGCTTAATATCATTTGAGGTGCAGCTAAGATGTTACCATTTGTTCCTTTGATCCCTTTTAGGTTGGTTGAGAAAGAGATGGGAGAGAGAGTGCACACATTTGCATTCTCAAGCTTTGCATTTAGGGCACCAACCACAGTTAGCTCACGCACTTGAAACCGTCGGCATGCTTGTAAGCACGCAGTGACACACGTGTAGGTATTTGTGTTTTTTTGCGTATTTTTCTTTTGTCCTCCTAAAAACCCTGTCTATTTCAGCTTGAATTCTGGTTTCTGACTTATTTTTTACTATTTATAAAATTTGTTTTTTTTACTTTTTAGCTTTTTTGTCAGTTCTTTTTTCTCGTATTTATTTGTGTTGTCTATGATAGGTTAATCTATTTTTTTATTTTTAAATTTTTAAAATTTAGTTACGCCAAATAAGCAACTATCAGATACAGTGTAATTGTAACCAGTTACAGTGTAATTTCAGCCATAAATCAGCTTATTTCAGTTTAATTGAGCGGCACCTAAGACTAAGAACAGCGACTCATGTTTTCTCTCTTATTTTACCCACAAGTCCGAAAAGTCTAAGCATTTTTCCTCTTTAGTTTTATATCTCATTCTGCGCATCTCAAAAGGTGATACCATTTGTCATTCTGCCTTTGGAGACTTGTGGCAAACAAGAAAAGCTTTAAAGCTATAGGACACTGTTACTACATTGATCTGAGCAAACAAGCGTGCAATTTTAACTCTGAAAAATATCTAGTTATCTAGTTGGAAATGCATGCCACATTGCCACTATGCCAGGCAAGCTGTTCCAGTTGCCATTTTTTTCTTCTACAGTAAATGTTGTCGGATTCATTGGTCCCTTTACGTTTTTGTAAAGCTATCTCTGCGATTTCAGTTTTACACAAGATATATATTTCTCATGCATGTATAACCTGCCCACGTTACATATTTCTCACTTTATTATCAATCTATAACCAGGGTAGATCAGCATAGGGGGATAAAACGAGTACAAATACTTAGAGATGCGGCCCTGATCAACTCGGTTTCGGCTTCTGGCTTCTGGTTTATTTTTCACTATTCATAAGTTTCGTCTTTTTCTGAACTTTTGGCTTTTTGTTGAGCTTTTTTGCCGGTTCTTTTTTCCCGTATTTATTTATATTATACATAATGGGCTAACATATTTTTTATATTTTTAATTTTTTTTAAATTTAATTATGCTAAATAAGCCTCTGTCAGCTACAGTGATTTTTTCAGCCAGCTACAGTGTTTTCAGCCATAAGCTATGAGCTTTTCAGCCGAACCGATCACCACCGAAGAGTTAACACCCAATACTAAGGAAGTTGTTGAGAACTACTTAACCATAGCATGCTAAGGGTACCATTTTTTCGTCACCTTCTCCTTCAGTCAAAACTTAGCAAAGTTCACGGCATACTAATACTACTAAGGTATATGGCACAGACAAGAATCCAAATGGCACAAGTCTCTCACAGGGGTGACCGGGTGAGAGACTACTGATGTAAAATAGTTTCTATCCCTCTCTCTTGTATCAAACTGACGACTCTATTTTTGGTTTCTGGAACGCTGGCTTTTTAATTTCGTTTTTTTGACTTTTTGGTTTTTCTTTTTTCTTCTTATTCTTTTGCATTGTCTATGAAGACATAACTTTTTATTTTTTAAATTTAATTACTCAGAAAAAGCTACCAGTCATTACATTACATTTTCAGTTGCTACAATACTTTTAAGCTATAAACCCACAGCTGAAAGTCATTTAAAGCACTACCGAGACCTATCAACGTCTTGCAACAAGATAAGGATTACTCCTGTGCAGTTCTGCTTAACCATTCACTGTCAGGCCTTGTTTGGCTCCCCGTGAAAAATTTCCGACTCCTGCAGAAATTGAAGTGTTCGGTGCGAAATTCCTACGTTCCAGGATGGGGCTTCCATCTTAAAGGAACATTCGCTGTATTTACCTTGTAGTATAGTACGTATTTGCTGCGTGTTTTGGCCCATATCTGTTCTTGTGATGTGAGACGCGACATTGCCAATTTTTTTCCCCATGCCGATCAAAGAGTTGGGACCAAGTGTACTGGTGGTGTGATGGTTGTAGTCATGAACATGGCCAAAGACCAAGCCAGATCGAACTTTCCCTTCAGCGCAATGTCAGCAGCGTCTGAATCGGTGCCAACCGGGTGATGCACTTTGACACGGACTGCAGAATCTAGGAGAAAAATATTAGCACCATCCATATCGCCTACGCTTCCAAGTTCCAATGCGACGCATAAGTAAAGATCATAAACGAGTGTGTAGTAGTATTATAATGCGACGATGATTGGTGGTGTCACTAGGGATGTCATCGTATTGTGGAAGTTGTCTTGTTTCTTGTGATCAAAAGCAAAAGAAAAACCACAGATGGGTAGAAATCTTGTATGCTCGGTGTTGAATCTTTTGACGAGTGAAGAACGGTCGTCTTCTAATTGCTGGTTAAGAGAGCATGCATGATGCATGCATGCCAAGGAAGCTTCTCCGAAACCGATACTATAGTAGTCTTGACATGGTCCCATCTAGCTAGACGGTCACTTTTTTCTTGCAGCACAAGTGTCTAAGAGTCAGAACCTCACTGAGATAAACAATGGAATTGTCGTCGATATTAGATCGGATCGGACAGTAAACTTATAGGCACCCTTGGTCAGATTCGTGAACCACCAAAGATGCAAAAGAGGACTCAACAACAATCGTACACAAACAACAGTACAAATGTGTTGCATATAGGTCAGTATTACAAGTGGCATTCCCCTCCCTATTTATAAGGGGTCCTATTTATATATGGAGGAGGAAAACATCCGAAATTACATTTTTGCCCTTAGATCTTAGTTCGCATCGAGGGGTGCTTTCGTCCATCGTGCCAAGTGGGCCTGCCACACCTGAGAGACCTTGTCTGGGTTGGACTCCAGACCTTGTGTGGGGTTGGACTCTAGACCTCGTCCGGGGTTGGTTCGCAGACCTCATCCGAAATGGACTCCAGACTCGTCTGGGGTGGACTTCGGACCTTGTCCGGGGTGGATCCCCCAATGTGTGATGTCACGTTGAAGTTATCGTTAGCCTGAGGTAGCGCAGGTACTCTCTTACAACAGTAGCCTCTTGTCGATCTGAGTTGTCATCAACCGCTCACTTGGGCCGATGCACCGACTTGTAAAAAGGGTTGGCGCACGGCCTCGGGTCAACGATTCCACTAGTAACCTGTGGTGCACTCTAACAACATGTTAGAATACCTTTGTCCTTGTGTAAACTTCAAACGATAGGTTGTGCATGCACCCCTAAATTAGGTTCCGTTGGTGTTCATCAAAGGGTCACTGCTCCGCTAGGTTGATTTTAGGTCATATCAGGAGTTCATTATCGTGCAAAAGGACATGGGGTCACACATAGCTATGGAGTCAAGCGTCTACCGCCTAGATGTTAAAGTTACGTGAAGACACAGAGCTAGGACCTAGCCCAAAGAAGTGTCTTATGAAGTGAGTTCTAGACTCATGGCCTTTGAGATGTGAAGGTATGCATAGGAGTGCCAAGTTTGACTTGCATAGGCATGGCCGAGGCTTAGCCATAAAAAACAACAGAACTCTAAGGTGCAAAATGTTGACCCACTTGAACACGCAGAAATGAGTGTGCCCGACTTGTTAGTCCAAGACGCGCGGAGTTCTTAGGTGAACTAGCCATTGTGTGAACTTGTAGAGATGGGCATGGATGTACCGCTGGTCCAAGGCACAAGAGAGCTTTAAGGTGCGTGAGGCCAACTAGGGCATACGCATCTCTATGTACGAGCTCAATTGGTGATGCTGAGTTGGACATCATATCGAGATGTGATCGATTAATACACGCCAACACACCAAGATGTTCGAGGTTGGTACACGTGCCCAGGACCAACCTGATGAGGCTTGACCCTCAAGGTAAGGGGATATGTGCTAGGTCATTGCCTACTTGACTTATCGAGGCATAGCACTAGAATCTATGGGGTGTGCCACTATGGGGCGTGCCACATGCTCAGCTTACAAAGGCGTGGCCTATGAAGCAAATAGTGCCCGATGTAAAGCTATGTTTAGTCGAGGGATTTCCCTTGAGACTGATCACACTGCACTGTAGTAACGTGTTGGCTCTTATTGAGGTAAAGTGATCAATCCAATAGGTGCGCATAATCGAGGAGATGCCAATAGATCGAGTTAAGCTTGGTCGAAAGAATGCCCTATATGTCAAGTCATATCATACAGAGGTGAAGCCATTGAGGAGCATTGCCCCTTGCCAGGTCAACTAACTCGACGACTAGAGGAGTGCGCTAGGGCACAAAGTACCAAAGACTGATGGGTTGCCTGTGAGGCAAGGAGGTGTGCATCGAAGCCCCTACTAATCGACTCACTGAGGGGTCACCCGTGGTGCAACTAGGTGTGCACCGAAGTGCTATTTTTTAATTTTAGAAAACTTAAATTAGGCTTTAATTAATTCAAAAAAATGTAAATAGTTATTTTATTTTAAAATCTTTAGAAAGGCAGCAAAATCGAGATGTTACAAGTGATCTCCTCCCCATTTAAAAGTGATCCTATTTATAGAGGGAGGAGAAAGGCGCCTGTTGTGGCTACTGGCTAAACAGTAAATTAGGAGTGTTAGAAATAATATTGACTTAGAGTCCATGTCGTAGTAGAGTCTGTTTCCGAGTATAACTCAAGTTGAAGTTGAGTCCAATTTGAAGTCCAAATCGGAATAGGAGTAGGAGAGTTTTATCCCTATATATTGGGGAGACTTGTACCCAGTTTTGTATCCAAGGAAGAAAAGCAAGAAAGAGGGGGAGCAAATAAGAGAATAAATAAATTCATAAATTTCTTCCGTGTTCTCTCAGAGTATTTGCGATGTGTGCGTTTTCTCCTGTGATCAAAATTGTAACAAGTGGTATCAGAGCCCAGGTGCCTAACATCTCCTTGGACCTCATGGTTGTAGAAGTGCCCAATCCACGTGTGAGGGGGAGATTGTTAGGAATAGTCCCACATGGATTGTGAGAGAGGAAAAACATAACTTATAAGTGTGAGGAAGCCTCCACCCATTGGACTAGTCTTTTGGGGGGAGAAGGCCCAATACCACTTATAATGTTGTTGCTCCGTTGCTCCGTGTGCTTAGTTGTGTTCAGCCCATTTAAACCTGTGGCCCAAGAGGTAAACTCGGTCAGACCTAGGCATGCGACCAGGGTCTAGATTGTAAAAAATAGAGTAGTGAAGTGGTTGTAATGGATGAACAATGCTTGCCCCTTTTTCATGCTCAGGGCATACATATATATCTCCATAAAGCATAATTACAACATTGCCCTTGCATTGGTGTATCTCCTAGAAGGGCAAACATGTCATTACAAATATCACATTGGGCCCTACAATCCCCCAAACAGGCCGGATGGGCTCGGGTGGGGGCCACACCTACTACAGCGCCCGAAGTTACATTTTTGCCCTTAGATCTTAGCTCATGCTAAGGGGTGCTTTCATCCATTGTGCCATGTGGGTCCTGCCACGCCTAAGGGTGCCTTTGGTTGAGCTTTTGGAAGCTGCTTTTGCTTCCAAAAAGCCAAAAACCAACCAAAGGGGTAGAAACCAGAAGCTGCTTTTTCAAAAGCAGCTGCTTTTGGGTAGTACAGTTTTGAAAGCACCTTGGACCCTGCTTTTGGCTTTTGGCTTTCTGCTTTTTGAAATGGTGAAAATAGAGAGCTGTTTCACAGTTGTTTCAAGGAAAATAGAGATAGGAGGAGTAAGTTTTATACTTGTTTGAACCAAACAGCTTACAGTTTTTCCACAGCCCACAACCTACAGCAGCTTTTCCACAGCCCACAGCTCACAGCAACTTTTTCAGAAGCCACAGCTCAACCAAACACACCCTAAGAGAGCTCGTCTGGGGCGTACTTCAGACCTCTTCCAGGGTTGGTCCGTGGACCTCATCTGTGGTTGATCCGCGTACCTCATCTAGGATGGACTCCGGACCTCGTCTAGGGAGGACTTCATACCTCGTCCGAGGTGGATCCCCCGATGTGTGATATCATGCTAAAGTTGTCGTGGCATAATTCGGTGTGCCTTGCCTTGACGAAGTTATCGTCTGCCCAAGGTAGCATGAGTACCCTCCCACAATAGGAACAAGGCTAAGCGCATGTACAATAGTTTCTCTTGTATTTTCTCTAAATCTATCAATATCATGTATAATAGCTTGTCTCTTGTATTTTCTCTAAATATATCCACATCATCAACCAACAGTAGTTCTAGTGACAACTTCCTTGTTCATATTGAGTTTTGCTGATGGCTTTTGGGTTTAACTTATGAATAGTAACAACTTGTAGAGAGCTGTACAGAGAGAGAGAGAGAAACTCGCGTGTTATCAATATAAATGAAGTCACTACAGTGTGTACTTCAATTGACAAATAGACTCTGCCTTAAAAAGATACTCTGTTTGAAAACTCGGTGCTGTAGAAAAGTAGCTTTTAAAAGCCAATATGAATAAGACCATCCACAACATCCAGCATTGGTCGGTGCCTCTCGCTCCCGTGTCGCTCTCCCCTCTGTCCTCCTCCCCCACCACTGAGCGCCGCCCCTCGCCTACCTGTTCCTCGCCGCTGCCCCTACTCTACCATTGAGCCCCAACACCCAACGCCACCACTGCCTCTCCCTTCCTCGCCGTCCTCTTCCTCTGTCTTTCTCCTCCCGTGCCTCCCCCACCACCGAGCGCTGCCGCCTTGTCCTCCCTTGGTGACCACATCGGCGCCATCAATGGCGACGGGATCGGCCAAATCCGATAGGATCCAAATTGTGGCCACCGGACCCGGTTAGGACATGGCCATCTCCGTCGCGTTTGTCTCCATGGTCGCCTCCCTTTCCACCGACGGCACCTTCTTACTGAGCCGGTCATCGTTCACTCGTCATCTTCATGCATCCAGTTCGTGCCATCGCGTGGCCCCACAAACTGCATGGGGAGCAGACGACACCACTCTAAGAGCATCTCCAATGGGTCTATAGCAGCTATCTACAAGAGAGTCCATGTCATCAACTGTCCTACGTGGAAGATATTAAATGAAGAAAGAGAACGTAGCTCTCTACAGCTCTAGAGATAGTCTATAGCGCCAAACGAGGCAGCCTCCATAAATTCTGTATGTGCATGTAAGCATCAAATAGCTATCCTTATAGATAGTTCTTTAGAATGCTAACTTTAGTGTGTACTATATAGATGATGTGGAAGTCTTATAGTTAGTTGCTAGCTATAGCCATTGGAGATGCCCTAATAGCACATTCGTCCGTTGCTTGGCGTCTTGGTTTGCGTGCGCGACGGTCGCTGGAGGAAACGGCAATCTCCTCTCTCCTTTGTGTCTCCTCCACGGAGGATTTTACCGATGTGTGGCATTTCTGAGAGACGGCGGCCGAGACGACGCTATTTAATCCAACAAACGCTAAACGCAATGCCCATGTGCTTGAAGAGGCGATCCATCGATAGAATAAAAGATCGGCAAATGGCACCAAAACGAGGCGAGCACTATTAATCAAACGCAACGTGCTTGCTACAGAGAGAATCCGGGCATGTTCTTTTCAGCTTCTAAAAACTGTTTTTCGGCTTTTATACAATAATTAGTTTTTAAATTGAGTATTTTTTCAAGATAGGATCTACTAGTTAATTGTTGTATATACTGTACCGACTTCAATTATATCGGTAAAAATCACACGTGAGTTTCTATTATTCTCTAATTTCTCGTACAAATAGCCCAAAAGTCACAAGTCGCAGTCAAAAGGCATAAGCTTCAACCAAAAGAACATGCCGCTAGCTAATCGTGTGCTTCTCGCCGGTTGCTTGCGTCCGCACGCCTTCTTCTCCGTTGTTGATTGAATGGTGATCGCCTCTTGGAACGGCCGGTTAGGTCCGTGTCTGTGACACTGTTGCCGCCCATGCATGCGAGCCTCATGAGCTGGTCCATGTCGCGCACACGCACGGCACCACCGCACCAACGCGGCTTCGTCGCCGTCATCATCATCATGGTGGAGAAGCTCCAGCACATGCACAGTACATCATGTATTCATGTGCTTCTCGTTGCCGGCCGGCTTGCCTCGGACGACCAAGCAATAGCCAAATGATGATGATATGAACGTTCATGCATATATTTTAGGGCATTTTATTTCCAATGTGACAATGTCACAAGTCACAGTTAGTACTCTAGTAGTATATCTTCTTCTACGTCTATTAATTGGCTTCTTAGACTAGAGGAGGACTTGGCGCAAGAGCTACGACTTCATCTCGAAGGGAATTGAAAGAGCCCTATCCTTGTCACGTCGAGAAAGAAAGGTCACACTAACAGAAGATTTTACAGTAATTAACTGGGCTGCTGGTAGCGAACAGTGGCAAATTGGCAATCCACATCTAATTCCTCTATGACATAGCAGTGGTAGTAACAGATAAGGTAAATGTACATGTAATAATCGATCTCATGGAGAGAGAACTTAGCTACAGAGTAGCCGTGAATCTTGCAAACATTCGTGGATGGAATATTAGTGCTCAATTTTCATGTCAGGCTGTGGCACAGGCCGGCCGGCGGCTTGACGTGATCCGCTTCCGCCCACATCTCCGCCTGCGCGTCGGGGAAGTAGCACGCCGAAAGCTCCTGCAGGGACATCCTGTCCTGCAGCAGCGGCCCGAACCCGCCGAAGAGGTCGCCGTGGGGGAACTCACCGCCTCCAACGAGTTCGGGCAAGAACATGTCGTCGAGAGCCATGCCGTTGGCCCAGCTGTTGGCGATGGCGGCTGCCGGTGTCGGCACGGGGGAGAACTCGGTGAGCGGCGCTGCGGCGCTGTAGTGCGCCAGTTGCGCCTGGGACGGGGAGTACATGCTGGCGCCGAAGCTGCACGCGTCGCCGCTCGCGGTGGTGACCGCGGACGAGGCGGACGCGGGCGACGGCTGCATGGAGGCGCATTGGCTCTTGGGAGCAGCTGGAGGTGGCGCGACGAGGGCGCCAAGGGCATGGCCGCGGCCGCCGGCGCCGTGGTGGTAGTGCTGCTGCTGCTGCATGGCGATGGCCTTCTTCTTGAGCTTGGTGTTCCAGTAGTTCTTGACGTCGTTGTCCGTCCGGCCGGGCAGCTTCGACGCGATGATGGACCACCTGCGGGTTCGAGAAACACACACGGACACGGTCGATTAGCACGGCGTCGTGCAAGACGTTGGCTGTGATCCAGCCAGTGTATGCGCATCTGTACCTGCTTCCGATGGAGTTGTAGAGGGAGTAGATGATCCGGTCCTCCTGCTCGGTGTAGCCGCCGTGCTTGATGTCCGGGCGGAGGTAATTGAGCCACCGCAGCCGGCAGCTCTTGCCGCACCGGTTGAGCCCTGCGCACGTCCAAACCAACGAGCAAACTCGGTCAGAAGCCGCGAACTCACTTGCCGTACGTCTTGCAAACCCCGACACCAACCAGAGCAACAACGGCGGCAACCGCGCGCGCGGAATACCAGCTAGCTAGTCTGCCGCCGCTCTGGGTAAGCGCGCATGCACGAGTGCGTACCTGCTTTCTGCGGGAGCGCGATCCAGTTCCCGCCGGTGCCGTGGCTCCGCACGTAGCTCCGCAGCAGCTCGTCCTCCTCCGGCGACCACGGCCCCCTCTTCACGCTCCCCTTGTCGCAGCACGGCGCCCGCCCCATGCCTGCCTAGCTACACAACCGCACCGCACACACGCCGACCGCTCTAACCTCCAGCTATTTCCGCCCAAACACGCGCGCGCGCGCGAGCAGGAAGGAAACCGAGTCAGCCGACACGGCAACTTATCGAAAGTTCTTCGCCGCCGCACGGGAGGAGGCGGTGTGCATCTGCGCGAAGCTGCGGTTGGGTTTCGCGTTTCAGCGCAGCAGATGGCAAGCAAGCCAGGGCTAGGCCAGCACTTTATAGTGGTTCTTTCGGGCTGGGTGGGGCCGCCAGGTACGACCGTCTTTGCCAAGCCGTCCGTCTCGCCTCTCCGCCCTCTCCACCGTGTTGTTCTGCTGCTCCGTGGCCGTATTCCACCGTGTCCTTCTCTAAAAAACGTTTCTGCTCCTATCGTGTTGCGTTGCTGCTGTTGACTACTGGGAACGAGTAGAGGTCCGTACGTGAGCAGCTAGCTGCGTACGTATGTCTTACTTTTGTGCATGGTCGTCAAACTCAACTCGTCTCTCATGTACCGGATCGGAATAGTACCTATTTCGCTCTCCACTGCAGGGTAGGGCACGCGGAGAAGAGCTTCCTTTTCTCTTCTAAAAATAGAGGTGACTAGAAAACGGTATACACTACAACGGCTTAGTAATATATTTTATCAAATTTTAGAAAGTTTTATTAAAACATTTGAAAATGCTTTAGGTTTCTGTCAGTTTCATGTACGTAGTTCTAGAATATTCAAAAAAGTTTCAAGACCAAGTTTCAATAAGTTTTAAATTTTCAAACTCAAGTTTTAATAAATTTCAACTAAAGAGTTTCAAAAACTTTCAACAAGTTTCGTCAAGTTTTAACCCTAAAGTTTTAGAAAATTTTGACAGATTTCATCAAGTTTTACCTCAAAAGTTTCAGTAGATTTCATCAAGTTTTACCTTAAAAGTTTCAAGATGTTTCAACAAGCTTGACAAGTTTCAACAAAAACGTTTTAAGAAGTTTCCGCAAGCTTGACAAATTTCGATAAGTTTCAACCAAAAAGTACCAAAAAGTATCGACAAATTTCGATGATCTCATTGTGGCTACGATGGCACGGTGCTTGTGCCCGCTTTAGCCCACAACGTGAGGACGGGACATGGAGAGGAGGGTGATGGAAACGGTCAAAGGCATTGAAGGTGCGCGACTACCCATCGCTGCTAAGGATAATGTAGGTGGCTCGTATCATCGCTCCCCTTCGGTCGCACCCTCTCCAGTTGTCGCTCCACCTACCCCTCTTTGTCCACCCTGCCATGTTCCCCCTCACAGCCCACCCCTCTCCTGCCATGCTCTTATCTGGCCACCACTCCACCCCACCCTTCTCTGGTCGTGGTGCTAGATCTGACGTGATCTGGCTGCACCGCTATGGTCCTCTCACGGCCCACCCCTCTCCGGTCGTGGCCCTCAACAGTTGTGCGCTTGGCCCCTGTCATCGGTCACAGAACACCGCCATGATCTCCTCCTCAATTGCTTCAGCTCGCCCCATGTGAGTGCAAAGAGAGGGAGAGATGGATAAGTCTGGTTCTCAAAAAGAGATGTTGAGTCTGGTTCTTAGAGAAAAAGAGGGGTGAAGGATTTGTTTTCAGTGTTTGGATTTGTTTTCAGTGTTTGGATAAGATAGACGTTGATGAGTGGCTAGAAGAATAGGCTAGAGTAGTGGTGACGTCCATATCCAATAGTGAAGATGTATCCCAGGATGGCATCCAACGAGATAGCGTTTGCTTGCTTTTCCCTTAAAAAAATCGCCAAATCGAAGTGCGTTTCCAAGTGTGCATTTTCATGCCAAATGCGTTCCGATTTTGAGGTTTTTCGTCGGAGGCTGTGCGGTTGTATCCACTAAGTAAAAGATTCTTTAGCGTTTCTATTTTTCACGACGTCATGCTTCCTGGGCTCCTGATCCTGTGATGCACTGAAAATCTGAAATGTCCCACCCGGTGTCCAATTTCGGAGCCAAGCTGACACCGGGCTGAAACTGAAAGGCAGTTGAGCGTGGATCAGAGATACTGCCATTTCAGAACTGAATGTTCAGGTAAAACTCTCTCGTCTTGTCTAGTAGCTCTCTCTCTGAATCCAGTTGTGAATGTGTCAGTTTCTACTCATTGACAAACGCAGCGCTGTTTCTTTGCGAACCATGCAAAACGCCGTGCTCGTCAAACTTCAACCCATGCAGGTAACCGTCAGATTAAAGAAAGGATATAGCGACGACGACAATGGCCATATGAATTGTTTGATGCTTTCGGCTCAAGCGTTCTAACTCAGAAGTTTGTGTGCAACTGGGGCAGTCTTTGTTTTGCAGTTACACCGAATCCATTTGACATCACAACCATTGAACCATATGGTAGTGTGTGGCACCTTGACCTTGGCCTAGGCACAGAGAGAAGAAATTAAGAGATATGGAAAAAAAAGAAAGCAAAAGGCAATCATATCATATGGTTCTCACAAGACAAAACCCAGGGCTGCAAAATTTTTTAAAGATCAATCCTGCAGCAAGAACATGGTGGGAAGATGCTTGCGTGTTCCGGTGCGTGCAGTTGTATATGTAGTTGACTGTTGTCCTGTTCCGACTTCCGACCGCTTTCAAAGGCCTGGACTTTGAACAACCATCAGAATACTTTAAAACGAAGTGCATCGGAACAGATTCACATGTATTTTGGTGCAATGGATCACCGTATATATGCCAGCTGTGTTCGAAAATTTTAAGCTTGGAGTCCTCAAAAGGTCCCAAAAAAATTTAGGCCCTGCTTCGAATGCAGAGATTGCACGTAAATTTAGCATGAAGTAGTATAATTCCTGCTGGAGCCCTACCAAATTCTCGCATTCAGAATATACCCTTAAGTTTGGGCCATTGTACTCTCGATCTTGTGTAATTGCACAACATAACCTGGACATACACACTTCATGCAATATTGAATAAGGAAAACCAAACACTTCTCGTTTTCTGAGGACATCAAAAATCATTTTTATCATGCATTCTTTTATAAACTAGCCAAAATGCACATGCAATTACACGGCTGGATATTATGATGGAAATACAATTGTAATTGCTATACAACTTTAATAGTTATGACTAAAAATTTAGTTGTATTTAGGGTCACTAATCCACCATATCACAAAGATCCCTACCTTATCATGTTTATCGCTACCTGGCAATTTGGTGAGCGGGTGGAGTGCGTGTGTTGCATGGGCGGTGCAAATGTTACTGGTGGCCTTGTCGCGGTGAATGTGCTGCTCCCTGGACTGCATCGCCATGTGGAGCGCGGGCTGGCTGCTGGAGTCAACGCTCGCCACAATGATCCAGCCGAGCATTGACCGCTTGTACTCTTGCGACACGGCGAGCAACGCAGCGTGCAGGCCGTCGTACATTCATACCCTATGGGCACTGTTATGGGGTTCTTTTCTTTTTCTTCGACACCGCTTGAGTTTGGTTATGTCTCTAACATTGATCACATCTTATCTTAGTTCTATTCTCTCTCTATTGCGGAGATAGGAAGCAACAACTGATGCTTGAATGGCTTATTTAACAACAACGGTGGTTAATTCAATGTTGTACTTTAACGGTGGTTAATGCGTTATTTTCTTTTGATTTGACATGAACACCATCCCCCTCCTAGTAGTTCTCCAGAATGCAACAGAGCGTCCTCGGTGGCAGTCAATGTGGAGTTGAGCATATGGACGATAGACGAACTGCCTGACCTGCTCACCGTTCCTCCTCTGGCTGACTGGCTGCAACCTATTCCAAGCCTTGTCGCTTGGTAGTCCGTGTAGTTCGAGCAAGACACCAGTTCCCTGTAGGTTCTTGAGGCCGGGAACCACGCTTCCAGATCATACTTCTTGGCCACAGCATCGTTCGGAGCACTGGACACGACGTTCACGTTTTGGTGCGGTAGGTCAAGCTCCTTGTAGAATTCCTCTGAGTTCCTGATCAGCTCCTCGTGTATCTCCCAGCTAGGAATTGTTGCTGTCTGGGCTTGTGACACAGAATTGCATCACTGCTTGATCTTCCCGAACTGATGGACTCTGAAGATGACGGTTGTGTCCCTCCCATGTGAACTAGCCTCTTTGCGGAAGCAAATAGAGTAGCTGGCGTATCTAAGTATCCAATGGGCAGCTCGGCGGGGTGGATTCGGTCACCTAGATGGTAAGTGTGTAGTAGCTGCTCGGATGTGGCAATGAGATACTTGTCCTTATCTTCATCGCCGGTTAGTTTGTAGAACTCCTCGTTGAACTGGTCGAGCTGGGCGCACCACGCTATGGCTTCCTTCCTCATGAAGAAGGGGGTCTGCATCGGCTTGAAACCTTATTTCTGTAGGAAAGCGAGCCCAAATTTATCAATGCCAGGTTCAGGAGGACACCTTCGTCCTTGAGGTACTAGCCCCTTCCGTCGGCCACTTTGGCGCTGGCTATGATGTCGAGCATTCGGCAGAGATCCATGCGGCTCTTCAAGTTCTCCACCGTCCTCCTCTCTCCCCACGTCCATACGACGACGTTGTCCGGCTCATTGTCGCCGACGGGCACGGTCCCGTGCATGAGGTTACTGACCGTCGCGAGCTTGGCGTTGAGGGTGCGTCTGGCCTCCCGCGCTAGCAGGGGCGGACCTGCCCTTCGGGCGAGGCCGGGCGGCCGCCCGAGCTCCTCGCCGGCCGGAACCCCCCCTCCCAGCGGCGGAAGCACAGGACCCCCCGGTCATACCTGTGCAGTGTGCACATCTTGCCGGAGCCCGGAAGCATACACGGCCCAAGCCCAAATACCACACACGGCCCAAGCCCAACAAAGCAAGAGAAGAGATATACTGTCTAGCGTCTAGCAGAGGACGCACGGGCCAACACAAGTCGAAGAGGGAAGGGAATCCTGTGCGGCGGTGCCGCTCGTGCGACACCGCCCGCGAGGCCGCCGCGTGGCCGAGCCGCAGCAGCTGCAGCCGCCTCGCAGGCGGTGTCGCACGTGCGGCACCGCCGCATATAATTTTTTTCCGTCGAAGAGGCGCTAACTCTAGATCCCGAGCGGGCGAGCGGCAGAGGCGGAGTTGTAGGAGGACGGCGCGGCGGCGCCCAGACGGAGGAGGCGAGGAGTCGTCGGATACTCGGGAGCGGGGGGCCCGGGAGGCGGTGGCCGGGGTCCGGGCGGACAGCGCGGCGCGGCCGCGCCCAGGCCAGGCGGCTAGGGGAGGCCGGGAGGCGGTGGCCGGGGTCCGGGGAGCACGGGACGGCGGGAGGCGGGGAGCCCGGGCCGGGAGGCGCGAGGCGGGGCGGGGAGGCCGGAGGCGTAGCAGTCGGCTGAGGCCGGGGCCCAGGAGATTTGAGGAATTGTTGAGCGGGCGTGAGGCGTCGGTCGGTCGGTGGATAAGTCATAAGTGGATTTGTGATTTTGTGCCGAGTAGGCGAGGAAGCATTAGCATTTAGCAGTCGGCTGACTCGGCTCATCGGTTGAGGACTTGGGGCCTTGAGGCTTGAGCGGTTTGAGTCCTGACTCCTGAGTGTGACTGTGTGAGTGTCTCTATGCCTGATCGCCTGAGTGAGGCTTTGAGCCTATGAGGAGCAGAGGAGATTGGGAGTAAGTGAGTAATCGAGTAAGCCGATTGCCCATTTGCCCGAGGAGGTGATTTGACTATTTGAGCATCTGTATTTCTATAGTTTCTATTTTATAAAGGTACAATAAATTCTATTTATTCTAGATTTCAAATTTGTGTATTTGAGTATTAGTTTTGATAGCTTGTAAAAATTTTATGTAGATTGTAGAATATGTAAACTAGCTTATCAGTTGTCAAAATGAGGGCTATGGCCCTGATCAACTCGGCTTCGGCTTCTGGCTTCTGGCTTATTTTTCACTATTCATAAGTTTCGTCCTTTTGGCTTTTTGTTGAGCTTTTTTGCCGGTTTTTCCCCGTATTTGTTTGTATTATACGTAATGTGCCAGCATATTTTTTTATTTTTAATTTTTTTAAATTTAATTATGCTAAATAAGCCTCTGTCAGCTACAGTACTTTTTTCAGCCAGCTACAGTGTTTTCAGCCATAAGCCACGAGGCTTTCAGCCGAACCGATCACCACCATATTTTTTTCCTCTGCAGAAACAGTGACCTGAGGCTTGTTCAAATTGAAAATGAATAGAAAGGATTTGAATAGCTATCAAGGATCAACTTGAAACCTTCATTCTTCATGTGCGAAGAATTGCTGATTTTGTTACTTGTCATGATCTTGGAAGTCTGGCCGTGAAGTTGGTTGAAACTGAAAGGCATATTGCATTTCCATTGGTCTACCGCCTCATCGAGTTAGCATTGCTACTACCGGTGGCGACAACATTGGTTGAAAGAGCCTTCTCGGCTATGAATATTATCAAGACCGATTTGCGTAATAAGATGTCCGATGATTGGCTTAATGACTTGATGGTGTGCTATATCGAGCGAGAGATATTCAAAAGACTTGATCGTGAAAGAAATCAAGAAACGATTTCAAGACATGAAAACTCGAAGAATGAAAATGCCTTGTTCTCCTAGACGTACTTAGTTATTTACTGGTATATTTAATGTCTTCTTTTTTATTGCATCTTTTTAAATTCTATTATCGAATTGTGACACTACTGATTTATCTATCTTTCACAATTGACAGGTTGTTTCTTTTACTGCTCATCTACAATTGTGGATTAAGCTTCATTAGCGAGGTATTTTTCATTGTCCTTCTGTTATCTACATATGTTAACATGCGAATTGTAGTTGTTTCTATTTCGTATCACATACTTTTATTAGTATGATTGCAACATAGTTTGATCATCGATTATTTTGCTTTTAGGTACTACTGTTTATTTCACGCTTCCGACTTCAGCCTACCTAGTTTTTTTTTTCTGGATCCACCATTAGACTTCGCCCTACCTCCAATTTTTTCCTGGATCTGCCACTGCGCGCTAGGCCTAATAGGACGCCAGACCTAATTAGATTATTTTTATCTTTACGGACCAATCCTATAATATAATATGTATCTTTACTTTATATGATTGTACCTTTATCTTAAAAATCTAATGGCTATGGTTTATTGACCATAATAAGGGTTAAACCGGATCAAGGGCTGGATTATTTCTTTCTTTTTTTTTGATAATTTCTAACTATTTCTCTTTTTTCTTAGCAACTCTGCATAACAGATTCTGAAGTCAGGAACACTAAGTCTAATATCGTTTAGTTTGGAATATTTAAGTTCTGGTGGTCAAATCTATGTACCTCCAAATATCTGGTGATATTGAAAGTGCATCCTTCGCTTTGGAGGTCTAGAAAATTATACAATAATCCTTAAATAAAAAACAAAAATTGTAAAAAAAAAAATTCTCTTATTAATCAAGATATATAACACAAGATCTGCACCATTTATTTTGGCGGGGTCAGATTAGAATGATACAAATTAATCATATGCAGATAAGAAATTATCTCATTGATAGATCAAGAGAAAAGGAGAAGATCTACACCACTTATTTTAATACATCAGCTTATAACGGTTAAGATTAATCATGTATATATATTACAACTATTATGTTTGTATAACATATACAACTATTTTTTATAGTCAACAAAGTTATATAACAAATATAATATGTAGCAATATTTAGTCACATAATCACGTAGAAAATTCCTCAACGAGCATTCTTTGTGAACAATGAAATTATAGCACAAAACATGCAGTGAAAAACCTACTAGTGCTACCACATACCACAGTACTTGATGTACATATACACACAAAAAAATGCTGAAGAACAAAGAGAGAATTACGAATCATGAATGCATGATCAGGTCGAAGCTGGGCTTTCCACACATTCCATCGCGGACCAACATAATAGACCAACGAATCTAACGCAAAACCTTGGCTCGACAATTACAACCCAAAAGGCCCAGCCAATGTCAAAGGCCCTAGTAGTGGTTGGTTGTGCCTAGACATGTTGAAATGGGCTAGACTAATCCTGTCGGTCTGAAGCACGATACTGTTGGTTCGATCTAGTCCATAGTAAAATAAGCTATGCTAGCTTGGCCTGACCAACTGTGCTGTGCTTGGGCCGACACCTCAACATGATGGCTTGGTTCGGCATAAATAGTACCATGCCTGGCCAGACACGAGCCAGGGCACGACATGCCCCAGCTGGCCCTCCCCTTCCTCTCTCTTAGTTGTGCCCTGCGGCTGGCGTCCCCCTTCGCTCCCTCTCTCGACTACCGCTCCCTTCCCCGTCGGCCTGTCCCCTCCCTCATGCCTAGCCACCCCACACATCCCCGCTGCCTCTCCCCTTTCTCTCTCGACCACCGCTCCCCCTCCCTTGTCGGCCCGTCGCCTCCCTCTGTGCTTTGTTGTCCTCGTCGTCTCCTCCTCCCCTCCTCGGCTCCTCCCTCCCGGCTGTCTCCTCTCTCTCGATATCCTCATCACCGGCCGAACTAGAGCTTGCCCTCTTCGGTGCCGTCGAGATTTGATCTTAGTCTTCGCCGCTAACCATATCCGGCCTTTAGCCACGTCAGGCATCGTTCACACCGGTGGGATCCGATCCTTGTCTTTTCTATCTATTGCAAGAGAAGTTTGAGACAAGTGTTTGAGAGAAAGATTGCTTTTCATTAATCAATTCTGAGACTGTACATTGCTTTATATAGATAATGAATGGGTGGCATAAAAGGTGCCTTTATGGAAAGACATCTGTCCCTTTTGCTGTAACTGTACATTGGGCAGTTTTGTAACTGGTGTTTAACACTCCCCCTTGACCAATGTATCTTCACATGATCACCTTGATTCATCATCTTAAAATAACTCCTCCAAAACCCTGTAGGAAAAATATGAGGAGAACCGATAGAGTAGATATGCCATTAAAACTCCTTTAAAACCCAGTGGAAAAATTTAAGGAGAAAAATGATATGGCATATATTTGATTATATCTCTTTAAAAACCCTTGTGGGAAAATAGAGATATATTTATGATTACGTTGTTATATTGCCTCATTAAAAGCCTTTAATGAGAAACCTTAGAGCGAAAACTCATAAAGGGAAAAGAGTACAATATTGTATTGAACGAATTAAGTCTTAGGAGATTTCTCCCCCTGACATCTGCAAATCACGTAGTCTTCGCATACCAATTCCATGAACACATTTTTGGAATGTGGAGGTTGGCAATAACTTGGTGAATAAGTCTGCGAGATTATCACAAGACTTAGTTTGCAGAATATTTATTTCCCCACTCTCTTGCAATTCATGTGGGTAAAATAGTTTAGGTGCAATATGTTTTGTGATATTGCTCTTTATGTAACCCGTTTGCATTTGAACAACACAAGCAGCATTATCTTCGTAGATAATGGTAGGTGATGTAATAGCACCTATACCACATGATTGTTGTATGTGGTTAATCATTCTGCGAAGCCATACACATTCACGTGATGCTTCGTATAATGCAATTATTTCAGAATGATTAGTGGATGTAGCCACTAGAGTCTGTTTCGAAGACTTCCAAGAGATGACTGTTCCACCGTGTAAAAATACAAAGCCTGTTTGAGATATGGCATTATGGGGATCTGATAAATAGCCAGCATCTGTATATCCTATTAAATCCATATTTTTATTCTTCTGGAAGAATAGACCGAGATCTTTAGTGCCTTGAAGATATCTAAGGATATTCTTCACTTCTACCCAATGTCTTTTGGTTGGAGCAGCGCTATATCCAATAAGTAGATTTACTGCAAATGCGATATCCGACCGGGTGCAATTTGCAAGGTACATAAACGCTCCGATGGCACTGAGATATGGAACCTCAGGTCCCAATAACTCTTCATTGTCATCTCGTGGTCTAAATGGATCTTTATCCCTGTCTAGAGATCGAACAACCATGGGAGTTTTCGATGGATATGTTTTGTCCATATTGAATTTCTCCAATATTTTCTGGACATAGGTTGATTGATGCACTAGGATGCCTGTATGAAGGTGCTCAAGTTGTATACCTAAGCAAAATTTGGTTTTACCCAAATCCTTCATTTCAAATTCCGTCATAAGATGATTACGTGCTTCATCTATATCTTGTGTGTTGCCAATGATATTGATATCATCAATACACACAGATATAATACAAAATCCTGTTGAGGATCTTTTGATGAATACGCATGGGCAATCATCATTGTTGGAGTATCCCTTTTTGGTTAGGAACTCACTTAGTCGGTTGTACCACATTCTACCCGACTGTTTCAAGCCGTATAAAGACTTGTTCAATTTTACACAATACATATTGCGATTTGCGTTCGGATTCGGAATTGAAATTCCATCGGGAACTTTCATGTATATGTCCGAATCAAGTGACCCATAAAGATATGCAGTCACTACATCCATCAACTGAAAAGATAGATGATTTTTAACTGCCAATGAGATTAAGTATCGGAATGTTTTCCACTCATTACTGGAGAATAAGTTTCATTGTAATCAATGCCGGGTCTCTGCGTGAACCCTTGTGCTACAAGTCTTGCTTTGTATCTCACCACCTCATTGTTTTCATTCCGTTTGCGGACGAAAACCCATTTGAAACCGACAGGGAATACTTTGGGAGGTGTATGTATCACATTGGTGAATACATTTCTTTTCTTGAGCGAGGCTAACTCCGCTTGAATTGCATCCTTCCATTGATTCCAGTCCGAGCGCTGTTTGCACTCTGCCATGGTCTTGGGATCTGGATTATTTTGAAGGTTATTTGCAATTGTTGTGGAGAAATAAATATCGACAATTGTAGTCTTACGATCATATGATTCTCCAGAATCAGTATAATTAGTGGAAATTTCTTGGACCCCCGATGACTCAATGTTATTTCCCAAAACATTTGAGTCGGGGTATTCCGATGTCCCAGGATAAGTATTTGAGTGCACTGTTGATCTGAATTTAAGGATCCTTTGGTGTCTATCAACTTGAGGTTGATCTGCATTTACATTCTTTTGTTTCCTTTGTCGCTTGTTAGAAGCTGTATCCGTCATTTGTACCGTACTTCTCCCCCTCTTATTTTGAACTGGGAGTTGAGTGGTATTTTGCGGTACCTCCACTCTTTCATGTACATTTCTGGCAGGATTATAGGATTTTGTGACACCCTTATAATCAGTAAATGCATCTAGCAGGCTATTTGCAATGTTTTGCAAATGAATGATTTTCTGAACTTGAAGTTCAGTCTCTCTGGTACGTGGGTCTGAGGCAGGAATGCCTTGTACATTCCAATTAATTTCCCGGCATTCAGTTTGGTACTTGTTGTCTCCCCGTAATGCCGGGAAATGTTCCTCATTGAATATGCAATCAGCGTACCGGGCCGTAAACAGGTCCCCTGTGAGGGGCTCGAGGTATTTTATAATTGATGGAGATTTATACCCAACATAGATCCCAAGTTTCCTGTGCGGTCCCATTGAGGTACGCTGCGGTGGTGAGATCGGTACGTATGTAGCGCAACCGAACTTTCGCAGATGGGAAATATCTGGTGGATTTCCACGTACTAATTGTAGCGGGGAAGTGCTATGATATGCAGTTGGACGCAATTGGATTAAGTCAGCAGCGTGTAAAACTGTATGACCCCAACATGATGTTGGTAAATTGCAATTCTGTAGTAATGGTCTTGCAATGAGCTTGATTCTCTTGATAAGAGATTCTGCTAAACCATTTTGTGTATGGACATATGGAACAGAGTGTTGAACTTGTATCCCAAGAGCCATACAATAGTCATTGAAGGCATGGGATAAAAATTCAGCAGCATTGTCCATTCGAATTGATTGAATTCTATATTCAGGATAATGTGCTCGTAATTGGATAATTTGACTAATTAACTTAGCAAATGCATGGTTTCGTGTGGATAAAAGACACACATGTGACCATCTAGTAGATGCGTCGATGAGAACCGTGAAATATCTGAACGGTCCACACAATGGTTGTATAGGACCACATATATCTCCTTGAATGCGTTCAAGAAATTTAAGTGGTTCAGCTCTGATTTTAAGATAAGAGGGTCTTAAAATCAATTTTCCGGTGGCACATGAAGTGCACACAAAATCTGAGGGTTCCGGAAATTTTGTTTTGTGGTATGTATGACCAATTGAATTGCTAATAATTTTCCTCATCATTCCAATGCTTGGGTGGCCAACGCGATCATGCCATGTTTGGAATGTGTTAGTGTTTTGGAAAATTACTTTGTACGCAATATGTTGAACGGGTTTGATATATGTATAGTACAATCCGGAGTTTAAAGATGAAATTTTTTCTAGTACTTGTTTGCCATATCCGTTGTGTTTGGTTAAGAGGAGATATTCATCTTTGTTGTCATTTCGGGTTTCAACATTGAAACCATTCTGACGGATATCTCTATAACTAAGTAGGGTACGTGTTGAATCGGGATACAAGAGTGCATCCTCAATTTCCAATTGTGTACCCATAGGGAGAGTGATAGAGACGCGACCAGAGCCTACTATCGTTGCATCGCGTCCAGCGATGGTTAAAACATTTCCTTTCCTCCTAGTAAGAGTTAGGAAATATTTTTGTGTCCCTAAGTATAGAGTTTGTGGTACCACTTTCCACAAGGCATAATTCCTTCTCCATTGGATCGACTCCAAAAATCTATATACACAAAAGAAGAATTTAATGAAATTCTTGTAGGAGTATATATAGAATACATACAAACTTTATTTTACAATTCCGAATTTGTTCGATATATGATTGTAGCATACAAGCTTACAATATAGATGACAACATTATTTATATTACAACACTATAGTACTTATTATCTATGGAACAAGGAGTCTAATTGAGATCTCCAAACATGTCTTGAGAATGAAATTCTTCAAGGGTGTCCTCGGTGCACATGAGATCATCCTTCTTTGTAGAAGCACATGTGTCTTTGAGTTCTTGAAGGAACTGTTGAGAGCATCCGGCTTCATCATTGTTGGATGTGAGATTGAAGTGTGCTTCAAATCTCTTCTCTTGAGCATTCTTGCCATGAGCCAAAGACTGGAGGTAGAGGTTCACAAGATGCTTCGGGGTGCGGCATTTCTTGGTAGGATGGTTGTAGCAACCACATTTTTGATAAATTTCAGTTTTGTCAACTCGCTTACCAGAATTGCCTTTATCTTTCTTGAATCCACTTGGCTTTTGCTTCATGTTGCGCTTGTGTTTACCTTTAAAGTTCTTTGAGTGGTCTTTTGAACCACGGAACTTATTGTTATTTTGATTAGCATGAACTTCAGGAAGTGGAGCAGCCCCAATGGGACGTTGCTGATTATTATTTAAAAGAAGTTCATCATGCTTTTCTGCCTGAAGCATGATATGCATCAGATCACAATAAGTTTGGTAATTTGCAGCACGCCATTGCTGCTGTAGGACCCTGTCAGATGGGAGCATAGTCGAGAGAGTCTTCTCTATTTTGTCCGCATCTGTTGGTTCCTTGTCACAAAACCGCAATTTGGAGCAAATTGTATGAAGGGCATGGTTATATTCTCCAACAGATCATGATTAGCCTCAGGTAATATAACAGCTTTCTGCTGTTCATATCTATTTTTGAGGGCTAACCATAATATGAGTGGATTCTCCTCATACAAATATTCAGCCTTCAAATCCGGATGTATGTGATTTCGTATGATATTCAAAACGGAATATTTCACAATATCCGGAGGAATTTGATCAGCTGGAGGATCAAATATCACCCGTTGCAACCCACGTGTGGTTAGGTTGATTTTGAGGTCCATAGCCCATGTAGGATAGTTGGTACCATCGAGAGCGAGAGGCTCAAAATCTTTGGTAGCCATTTAAAACCTACATGAAAAGTACACCATAAATAATTAATTTACATGAGGTAAATTAATGTGTATGGTAATGTTGTAATAAAATGCAAAATATGTGGAAAACAATATGAGTATTGTAATCCGAATGAATATATACCCAAATTAAATATAACATGTGGTTATATTTATAATACCGTATAAATCACAATATTGGTGGTGAACACCAATTTATTGTATGGCATAGCGTACAAATAAATGTAGCAAAGTGCCATAAATTGTAATTTTATGGTATTTATGGTAGGTATAATATTTTTGCAAAAATTCCAATTTATTAAGTACAATGGTACTCACTAAACGGGAATTTGAAATTTTAAATTTGCTAGCGAGAGCAAATTTAAATATGGTTGCAATTAAAATTGTAAGTAAATTGCAATAAAATAATCCTAAATATGTAAAAGTTATAGAAATGTGCATGCACATTTATTTGAACAATTACATAATTTTCAGATCCAGTAGAGACTGAAATGCTAATTTATAAAAGTACATATTATCGGGTACAATTATAAATAAGCATAACCACTATATTGCAAATATATACAATAGAAATTTATTTAACATAAAAATGCTGCATTTGCATGAAATAGAGGGGGGATTGTGCAAAATGCCGAAAACTTGGGTTGAAACCCATTCGGCCTTTTGGCCCATGTGGGGAGGTGGAGTTATTGGACCAAAGTCCATTTGGGGAGGCAGCCATATATAATGAGGGATGAGGGGGGAATTAGGGTTTCCCCCCAAACCCTAGCCGCAGCCGTCGGCCACTGGCCACGGGCGCAGCCGCCGCCGCCGGCCATGGGCTCCGCCATCGCCGCTTCGGGCCGCCTCTTCCCCGCCTCCGGAAACGCCGCCGCCGACCGCGGGCGCAGCCGGCCGCCGCGAGGGTCGCAGGCCACGGGGGTAGTCGGCCGCGGGTGGGCCGTGCTGCGGCTTGCCTCGGCCGCGCCTCCTCAGGCCTCGTCGGCCGCGCCGTACCACCGTGCGCCACCACCCGGTCGTCTCCACCACCGCGCCGCGCCGGCCACTGCGGGCGCCGCCGTGCTCGGGCGCCTCGCCGGTCGAACCGGGTGGGGTCGCGCCGAGGGCCTGCTGCGGGCTCCGCCGCCTCGGGACTTCGCGCCTCCGCGCCACCACGCCACCGCGGGCCGGCCGCGCCACCACGGGCGTCGCTTGCGGGAGCCGCCTCGGGCGTCGCGCGCCACCCCCGGTCGCCACGCCGTCGCACCGAGCGGGCCGCGCGCCGGCCGCGCCTTGCCGCGCTGCGACGGGCTGCGTGCCGCGCGCCGGCCGCGCGCTTCGGGCGCCGCATCAGACGCCGCCGCCGGTCACTGGCGCTTCCTCCGCCGGCCTTGGGCCGCTACTTCATTGGGCGCCGCCGGCCGTGAGCCGCTTCGGGCGTGGGCATCGCCAGCCGTGAGCCGTCTCGGGCTTGGGCGCCGCTGGCCGTGCTACGTCGCGCCTTGTCGCCGGCCGGCCGTGCTGGCCGCGCGCAGGCGGTCCTCGCCGCGCCCCACGCCGTGGAGCCACCGAGCCGCGCCGTGAAGACGCGCCGCGCCAGGCCGCTCGCCACCAAAGCATGAACATCCAGAGTAGTGTCAATACCTTTTTCTTTGCTGTTTGCACTTGTGAGTGTTTTGTGCTGATAACGTATTGCAAGAGAAGTTTGAGACAAGTGTTTGAGAGAAAGATTGCTTTTCATTAATCAATTCTGAGACTGTACATTGTTTTATATAGATAATGAATGGGTGGCATAAAAGGTGTGCCTTTATGGAAAAACATCTGTCCCTTTTGCTGTAACTGTATATTGGACAGTTTTGTAACTCGTGTTTAACACTATCCATCAGAACTGGGCCTCGTCCAGGTCACCGTTGCCGGCTGCTGAGGTAACGTGCCCAGATCCACGTAGCACAGCCTGGCTCCATAGCTGAGGCTGTAGGCGAGTACGGCACGCCCGTTGGCCAGGATCTGGTCGTGCCAGCCCGGCAGCACCGCCACCGAGCCAGCCTGTGCCCCCACCCGCCGGCGTCGGTTTCTTCGGCACACCGCACACCACCGCACCAGTTAGACCACACCACGCGCCTCCTCTGATTTGTCTCCTCCCCAGCCGCCGTGCGTGCGGTCCAACTACTCGCCGCGGCTCGAGTTCGATTCGCGAGGAGAAGAGCGGCGGGGCGGAGGAGGAGGAGAGAGAGGGGAGCAGGATGAGCGTGATCGACATCCTAACGCGGGTGGACGCCATCTGCCAGAAGTACGACAGGTACGACGTCGACAAGCTCAACGGCGCCAACGTCGCCGGCGAGGACCCCTTCGCCCGCCTCTACGCCTCCGTCGACGCAGATATCAACGAATGCCTCGAGGTACGACACAACCCCGTGCCCCCCCCCCCCTCGTTTGCTGCGCGATTGTGGTTGCTCGGTCTTTCCCTCTGATCTGATCCGCTCGGGCGTCTGGGTGCCCGCTGCCGCAGAAAGCGGAGGCGGCGAAGCAGGAGAAGAACCGCGCCACGGTGGTCGCTCTCAACGCCGAGATCCGCCGCACCAAGGCCAAGCTCCTCGAGGAGGACCTGCCCAAGCTGCAGCGGCTCGCCTTGAAGAAGGTCACAGCACTCTCACACTCCTCTATCGCTCTGCATTTCTAAACCCGTATGCCTCTTTTGGTCTTTGTTGGCTAGTTCTAGATCTATGAGTCCGTTGGTGCGAGGAGCTTGTCCCAGCTCCCATTGTGCTTTAGAACTGCATGCTTTGACCTTAGCGTACTGGATTGGTCTCCGGACTGCTAAATTTAGGATGTGTCCCGGCTTTAATTGATGCTTGTCTCTCAGGAGAGTGATTCTCTTGCTATGTTTTCTTTTAGCGAATTGTTTTCCTAGTTCTAGTTGATTCTTCCTCTGGTGGAAATAGCATGTTGTATTAAGTTTTTAAGAACAAGGTGAAGTAAGGGATTTGGACTAGACCTGGAACATTTGTAAGGCAAGTAACAGTGCCTGGATATATGAAGTCTGTGGGCAAATAGGAGAAATTGGAGGCGTTTTCTGCGCTTTTACAGGTTCTGCTAAAAAGTATGCCATGCTTCCGAGCATTGTTTTTTCTCTCCAAATTTTAATAGTAGGTTTGGTAGATGTGTTCATTGGGTGGGAGAAACTAAATTCATGTTATGTCTGTTTGTCGACTTTTAGGGTTCCTGCTTGTCGTCCTTTGGGATATTTTTTGATGTTTGTATGGAAATTATCTCGTCTAGATTGGAGACATTGGTGATCTAGTATATGCAGTTCAGAATGCAGCTACAAAATGCATGTTGCTGGTTGAACACCAGCTCTACTGTTTGGTATGACACATATCTGGCCAGCTCCTTTGGGTAGAACTAGAACCAAGGGTTGTTGCTAAGTATCTTTCTTGCTACTCTTTAGGATTTTGTACACCAAATAAGCTGTTTAAAAGTTGACAACTCCTAAAAAAGGGTTTCCTGTGACAGGTCAAAGGGCTTTCGAAAGAGGAACTTGCAACCCGCAGTGATCTGGTTGCTGCCTTACCTGGTAGGATTCAGTCAATACCAGATGGAAGTGCTACACCAACCAAGAAAAATGGATTATGGGGAGCTTCAGGATCGAGCACAGCAACAGGGATTAAGTTTGACTCCACTTCTGGTTAGTAATCATTATTTCGATTTGTCTTCTCTATGACTCGCTGCTTAGTATTGATATGTCACCATCCTTTAGTTTTTCTTACTTCTAATTGCAACAATTTGGCCAGCTTCACTTTTTTTCTCCTAAATTTTCCATGGGCTGTTTCAGAATGACAAAAAGGTGACCTTATTGTAATTTATCACATTTTTTACCTTTATGTGACTTATTTGTTGTTTATTCACTGATAACTGTCTGTGTTTCTTTGTTGGCTGTAATAGCTGAAAATATCATCAAATTCGTCCAATTGTGAACCTGTTCGAAAGAAAAGTTTTCTGTACCTTTCTTAATGCAAGTAATCTTACTGCTTGTCGGCTATGCTTCACAACCTACAATTTTGTCGTTGTAAGCTGCAAGCACATATCATTTTTGAGCCATCATTTTTTGAGTCATATGCACCCATCTTCCAAGCTCAATTTAATGGAAGTTTCTTTAATTGCTTACAATTTATGCTATGTAATTGGTTTGAGCGTGCAGCTGACTATGCCTTAAACACAAGTTGTTTGAGCCCAAAATTGTTTGGCAAGAGTTTATACCTGTCTTTGCTTTCTTAACATGTTGGGCATGGTGTTCTAAATGTATTCTCTTTTAATTTTATTCACTTCGCTGAGAACACTGAATGCTGTTATTTTGGCAAGAGTTTATACCTTTACTATCCTTACTGTATATAGATGGAAACTTTGATAGCGAGTACTTTAAAGGGACAGAAGAATCGAATCAGTTTCACAGGGAATACGAGATGCGCAAAATGAAACAGGCAACAATTTAATTTATCGAACTGTTTTTTTGTTCCATTTTTCCATTTCTCGTATAATCTGGCATGTAAGCTGGAGTTAATTTTATTTTGCAGGATGAAGGTTTGGATATTATTGGTGAAGGGTTGGAAACTCTGAAGAACATGGCCTCTGATATGAATGAGGTTGCTTACTGTGCTTCATTTCTAGTTATATGATACCATACCGAACTATGGCTAATGCATTCACTTGCTGTGATGATCAGGAATTAGATAGACAAGTTCCATTAATGGATGAAGTGGATGCGAAGGTGGGTTAATTGACCGTGATTTTTTTTGTTTTCTCATTTGGTGATTAACTTGGATGGTTAATTTGTAATATAATGATGATGAATGTAGGTGGATAGAGCAAATGCAGACCTTAAGAATACTAATGTCAGACTAAAGGAGACTGTTCTTCAGGTAATACCTGATTCTTTCTGAGATAGTTTTTAACTAGTGATTGTGGGAGCTCAATACAGATATTTTCTTTGCCCCCTTCACTTGTTATCAGCTGAGGTCCAGTCGTAACTTCTGTATTGATATCGTCTTGCTCTGTGTCATTCTTGGAATTGCTGCATACCTGTACAAGTAAGTCACAATTTCCCTACTAACAGCTATTTTGTATTTAAACTATTCTGTTGGACATTTTCTTTCTTGCGATCAGACTTATTCTCACTTCCATGAAAGAAAACATGACACTCAAAATCTTTCGTTTTGAGAGGATGCAATCTGAGGATTCGGTTCCCTTCTCTGAATATTGTTGAGTTCACAACATCATGATTGAAGGCATCTTTAGTTGTGTGTCAATGATTGAAGAGGAAATGATTCCCATAGACTGCTAGTAATGCTGTTAGTCTGACATCCAAGAAAACAAATAATCTTTTTTGTTGACAGATTATTGATGTATATTTGTATCTTTTGTTTGGTGATTTGCATGATTATTTGTTGTGATGCACGACTGGATTATCATATGTTTTCTTGCCTTTTCTCTTGCAGTGTATTAAAAAAGTAAGGACTAAACAGTGGTTCAGGAGTGCTCGAGCTGTATTATCTATTCTGCAGCAGTTCATTATATCAGTTCGTCCTCCGGTGCCGTGATAAGTATGCGAGCTCTTTTATTTGTCTTGTTCATCACTGTAATGTCAATTATGTTACGATATCAAGTGGACCCTTGATTTGGTGTGTTGAAGTAGTGGACATTGTGTATTTGTGTACATGAAGCGTTGCTTTTGCTGTATATTTGCCCCCCCCCCCCCCCCCCCCCCCAAATTAGCATGTGAGATGATTGCCACGAGATTAAAGCAGCACTTGTTTCGGAAATTTAGATGAGGAATCGTGTAAACCAGCTTATGTGTATCCTCCAATCCAAAGTAAGGTTAAAGCAGTTTACTGCCCGAGAAGACATGTAAATTGGTTTAAAATTTTGAAGGTTTTTTTATGGAAGTCATCTGTGTTTAACTCGGTCTTTTTTCAAGTCAACACTATTCACCCATTTGGCACAGCTCTAGCTTCGAGATATATGCTGGATCTATAGTTTGTTGATTAAATTAAAGTGATTTAAATATTTTTATTTAATATATAATATAAACGAAATGAGTCATGTAAATGCACTTAACATGCCTGCAACTTTAGATCTAGGATTTCCTAGAGCTACAGATGACCAGCTCTAGGAAATCTACAGATTTTCTAGAGCTAGAGCCCTGCCAAACGGGCCGTGTCAATCGTCTGAGATAGATTTAGTTGCTGTTTCTGTCCTATGTGTAATTAGATCAGAACTCAGGGGTATTGGATCTGGGCTTCTGGAGGGACGGGGAAGCGGCCTTTCGTTTACTCGGATGTAATTAGATCAGAATTCAGGGGTATTGGATCTGGGCTTCTGGAGGGACTGGGAAGCGGCCTTTCGTTTACTTGGATGGGCATTTTCGATTGTTTTGAATTGAAAGTCGATGGGCATTTTCGATTGTTTTGAATCAAAAGGCAGTTCAGTTGTGCTTTAGAAATGACTGAATATTGAGGGCATTTTCGATTGTTTTGAATTGAAAGTCTATGGGCATTTTCGATTGTATATTGTAGGATTTTTCACGTCACTGTTATGCAACCTTTGCCAATAGGGGAAAAAATCTGTTTTCTGGTTTGCGTTCTAACGAGATAAAAAAAACGTAATTTATTTAGTGTTACGATCCCATGATTCATACCAGGATACGACCAACTTTTGCATCCAGTTAGGAGCTTGCACTGAATATGTCCCTACTCCCCAAGTGTATGGTAAGTAGTAACATTTGGAATTGTGAATTGGGAAGTTAGATCAAGGTTATCACTCTTGATTCTCTCTCAAGACTTACGTTTTTCCCCATGTATACTGATTTGACCACCTCTTTCGAGTTTCAGAGTTACTTCAGGAAAAAACTTTACATACGTAAGGCGCCAGCCCGATACCCTACTTCCCGCCTGAAACCGCTAATCCCCGGTTACCGCCTCAGTCCCCACCCAACAATAACAACCGGTAAACCCAGGAAAAAAATAAAAAGCGAGAAAAATATATAAAAAAGAAGCACCCTTCTCACACTGAGCTCTCTCTGTTCTCCTACCAAATCCAACCGAAACCCCCCTCCCCTCTCCCTCGCTTGGTATGGCGATCGGTGGCGGCGATGAGCACGGCTTCCAGTCCGAGATCTCCTACGAGTGTCTCCTCCCCCTCCGATGGCTTCAATTCACAAATTAAGATACATAGGAGACACAAGAATGTAAGAGCAAGGTGGACTTCTTTCTTGCCTTTTCAGGATATGTACAGTGCACTCAAAATAACAGAGACATGCAAATAAGGGTAACAACCCATGACTCCAGAAATATAGGATCTACTAACCAATACTTATGACTAGGTAAACATGCATCACAGTGGTGATCATTTGGGCTTTTTTTTTGTGGCTTATGGCTGAAAAGCACTGTAGCTGGTTGAAAAAACACTATAGCTGACAGAGGCTTATTTAGCATAATTAAATTTTAAAAAATAAAAAAATATGTTAGCCCATTACGTATAATACAAACAAATACGGGAAAAAAGAACTAGCAAAAAAGCTCAACAAAAAGCCAAAAGTCCAGAGAAAGACGAAATTTATGAATAGTGAAAAATAAGCCGGAAGCTAAAAGCTGAAGCCAAAACGATCACAGCCGAACTAAGGAATGACTTAACTAGCATGCAACACACTTACGTACTACCCTGCATGGCATATTTGCATCATTATTCAACACCCCTTGCAGTGGCGGATCCAGGATTAGAGTACGCCCCGGACTAAATTTGAACCAAGTAACAATCTCAATACTTGAAGAGTTCAAGTTTTTAACACAAATCACAATAAAGAAAATATATAAAACCATACAAAATGTAGCGTAATAAAGATACATCAAGTACCTCAAATCCTAAATGGAGATTTGCTCACTATCCTATGCGGCTAGCCCACCATTTTCTCATCAATAGTAGGACAAGAATCAGAACCTACAAAGACAACATAAAAAATAAAATAAAAATATACATATAGATAAATTCAAAGAGAATGAATATTACATTTGAAATAAATTAACTTACTACTTGTACGAGAAAGTTGTTTCTTGCGTGACCTCATCCCTTGAAAACGCTCTAAAATCTTCTCATCTTTAATACTTGCAAATACATCTTGCTTAATATAGCATACCATGATATGATTCATCCACTCATCATTCATCTTATTTCGTAAATCAGTCTTAATGATGTTCATAGCCGATGACAATGTCTTGCTCCTCTTCATTTTATAATTTGTATCATTAAACCTTAATAGTTAGTTCCTAAATAGCAAATATAAAACATTGAACATATATTATTTCGTTTGATCATTCATACTAATTTCAAAACATAAAAATAACTCCTACTGCTAACTATTTCTCAATCCTCATCGTGTCATTCAGTCATCTATCCAGTCAATGCAGTCATCTTATTACCTGCTCGGTGCCTCGGCCCTCGACCATTTGTTTTCAGCCCATCAGATTCAGCATTCGCCGGGGCTTCGCCGACTGCTCCGCCTTCTTCTTGCTCTTGGTTCTCTGCTTGGGCGCTCAGCGACAATGCCGACGGCACCCACCACTCACCAGGAGGTCGGAGCCCGGAGGCGCAGGTCCATGAGGGGAAAGCCGGTGAGGGCAGCGGCCAACAGACCACGCATGCGCGGCGCGCGCAGCGGCGCAGGCGAGGACGGCGGCCGGCGGTGGGGGCGCGGTGAGGTGAGGTCTAATACTCTGATTGGATTCCTTGACTTCCTTCCTGATTGGATTTGGGGCTTGGTGATGCCTGGATCTGGATGGGCCATGCGGTGCAGCGACTTGGCGAGGCGCGAGGGCACCCGGAGGCCGAAGCAGGAGACGGAGGCGCAGGTCAGCGAGGGGCCAAGGGCGGTGATCGATGGACCGCAGCGTCACCACATCGGGACCGAGGAGCAAAGGCGGTGGCCGGCGAACGCAAGGCGCGCGTGGGCAAGGGCGGCGGGGGCGTGTGCTGCAGGCGACTAGGCAAGGGTGGCGGCCGACGGTGGGGGTGCGGTTGCGTCATGCGGAATGAATCGGGGCTGACTAGCTGGGGATTTGGGGATTAGGGTTTTCCACTTCTTCCAAGGCTGCCGGTCGACTGCATTGCTTGGGTTGGCTGGCTGTGTTGGGCCTTGGGCAGTTGGGCTGCCGTTTGCTTCCACCGGGCTGCCAGGCTAACAATTTCTCAGGCCTCGGGCTGGACTGCTATTTTAGATATTTTATGAAGGGAGTAGCAAAGGAGGTTGTACTAGTAGTATTGCTGGGCCTCGGGCTATAGCCTACCTAGCCCGAGGCCTAGTTCTGCCCTTGGTCGCCTTGATGTGTTGTGCTCTCTCGAAGGCCTTGTGGTCGTGTTGTCTGGAGGTGAGGTGTTGTGTCTTCTAGAGGGTGTTGTGCTGTCCTCGATTGTGGTGATTGCTTGACTTTACTATTATGTTGGTGACCAGGGGGACTTTGTCTCTCTTTTGCTTGGCTGGCTTCGGCCCGGGCTTCACACATTGTTATGCTGTCCCTTTACTGTGGCATCCAGAATGCCTTGCTGGCAGTGTTAGCGGTCAAATGGGATTTTGCCTCTTCCTTTCCCACATGTATTACAATAACAAGACGAGCTTTATATTTCTGCACACTTCCATTTGGATTGTTATTTAAACGAAACACCCATTTGAGCCCAATAGCTTCTTTTCCTTCTGGAAGACCAACCAATTGCCACGTGTTCTTCTCAATAGCCGAAAGCTCTTCTTTCATTGCTGTGTTCCATTCTTCCTTCTCATTTGCTTCTTCAAAACATGTTGATTCAGATTCGCTTCTTCAAAACATGTTGCTTCAGCTGCCATGAGAGCAAAGTTGCAAGCATTATATATGTTTTCAATAGACCTCGTCTTTCTTGGTGGACTATCAACATCTTTAGCCATTGCACTTGAAGAAGCGTGTGCATTTTCATTTACAAGTATTGCACTTGGAGAAGCATGTTCATCTTCTTCAACTTCTTAAGGAAATGGATCCATATACATTGGATCTCTGGAATTTTCAGAAATATTCCAGTCCCAGCATTCATGTTCATCAAAGATGGCATCTCTACTAACAAACAACTTCTTAGAAACAGGGTTATAAACATGATAATCCTTAGTTTGCGGTTATGAACACGATAACCCTTAGTTTGCTCACTATAGCCAATGAAAATGCACTTCTCACTTTTATCATCCAATTTTTGCCACTTCTCTGAATTAATATGAGCATAGGCAATGCAACCAAATATTTTTAAGTGACTAACATCAGGTTTGGAACCATACCAAGCTTCATGAGTGCGATTCTACACTACCTTTGTGGGAGAGCGATTGAGAAGATATACCACAGTAGCAACCGCTTCAGCTCAAAAGGTGTTAGGAAGCTTCTTTGCCTTGAGCATGCTTCTTGCCATTTCAACGATAGTTCTATTCTTTCTCTCGGTGATGCCATTTTGCTCAGTATTTGAAGAATTCATGAGAACAAAACTCGCCTCCACGATCAATCCATAGCACATGAATTGCATGCCCTGATTCTTTCTCAACAAGTGCTTTGAATGCCAAGAACTTGGAGAAAGCTTCAGACTTGTGTTGCAGAAAATAAGCCCAGCTTTTGTAACTTAAATCATCAATAAATAGCAAAAAAAAAAGAAGCTGCCATTCAAGGATGGTGTTTGTGTTGCACCACAAATATCAGCATGCACTAATTGTAATGGCATATGAACTTGCCAAGACTTGCCAATAGGAAAACATGCGCGATGTTGCTCGCCTAGAACACAACTTTCACATATTTCATTATCAATATCAATAGAAGGAAGACCAAAAACCATGTTCTTCTGATTCAATAGCTTCAGACCATGAAAGCTCAAATGCCCATAACACATATGCCAAAGCCAAGAATCATTAAGAGTAGAAGAAACCATCGAGTAACTTACATTAGTCATCTAGAGAGGAAACAATTTATTTGGTGCTATGTGAGCTTCAAAATAATTAGCATTAGTTTTGCTACTGATCATGCATTTGCCATCATTAGAGAGTACTTTATAACCATTCCTCATGAGTTTCCCAACACTAAACAAATTATAAGCCAAACTGGGAACATAAAAAACATATGGATATACCTTTTGCTCCCAGATTTAGTGTGGACAGCAATAGCACCAATACCTTCCACATGAACTAGTTTGTTATCATCAAAATACACCGTCTTTGTCATGGATTTAAGCTGGGCAAAGTACTCCTTTTTGCTGGTCATATGGTTGTTGCAACCACTATCAACAAACCAGAAATCATCACTACTTTGATGTACACTCAAGCAAGTGAGAAACGGATTGTTCTCCTCTCTTTTATCATAAATAAGATTGCTCTATTGTTCGGCTTTCTTCTAACAAAATTCTCCATATGGCCATACTTGTGATAGAAATTGCATTGCTTGTCAGAGTACCGATTACCTTCATGTGTATGACCACCATGATAACCATGACCCCCATGACCACTATAACACCCCACCCATCCTCTAGACCTAGAGTGCTACCATCATTACATAACATTACCTTTTTTTCAACTGCTAAACATTTTAAGCAAACACTACTTTATTCATAGTGTAGCGACCACTTACAACATATCATTTTAAGTAACTATTCTAGCATACTAGTGGAGTTTAAATATGCTACCAAAAGCTGCTATGCGAAGTGCTGCTAGTACATGAAGTTATCCATGTGCTACTCCCGCCCATGCATGATGTCCTCAACGATAACCTAAAAAACAAATAAAGTAAGGGTGAGTCCGAAGACTTAGCAAGCACACGATAAAATAGTGGCATTAACACACCAATTTAATAATTCCCATTTCTGTGAACTGTACATCACTATATATGTAACTGTTTTACTATTGTCACTTTTATGCAATGCAATGCATCTGTAACTGTATCACTGTTCTGTTCTGTTTTCATGCAATGCGATGCGATGCATTTGTAACTGTAGCTTATGCCGGTATAGCAGAGTGTTCACCCATCGATGAACCACTCAATCCCCGTCCTCTTTTATATGGGGATCCAAACTCCACTCTCGTGGAGTACCTACCGAAGTAGGTCCTGCTGTCTGTGTATGAGTGCAATGCGTGATGCAACATACTTTCAATGTTGGCATTTACTCATAAATAGCACTCATCAAACTATGATTAGCACGTAATCATAAGTAATGTAGAACATGACATGGAAGACACAAAATACCAATCATTTACCATAATCCACTATTCTACCATGCATTTGTCTGTTAACCAAGCAGAGCGGAGCGATGTGCGGACGGTGTCGATCCCGAACCTCCACCTGAACAAGCATTCACCCAATCTCAATACATGGAAGCAATACATGTACACATATGAACATCGTCATTCCTATGCGTAAACCCGATATTGACATAAAACGCCCAGGGTTAAGAATCCGATGCGTAGGTACCAAACCCTTTTTTTTCTTTTTCACCTCTTTTCTTTCTTCTCTTTTTTTCTCTACTTTTTTCTTTTTCCTTCACTTCCTTTATTTTCTTACTTGGCTGAACATTTACTCCCTTCTCTCTCTAGTTCTCTCTCTTTTCATTTGGATCAGTGAACTGGCCTCATCCCTCCCCTCATTTCTCTCTCTCATTTCTTTTTCATGTTGGTGCTCTTCCAGGAGGCTAGAGTGCTCACAGTCGAGCTCGGGCTTGCCAGCCCCAAACTCGCCATCGGTCACCAGTTGACGGACAGGAGCTCGCCACCAGCTCCTCCTCTTCTCCTACCAGCACTGCGCACGGATGGCCCCTAAGCCAACGCCAAACTTGGTGTCGACTCCTGGCTCCGGCCCCCAAGCCATCAGCCCACGCACCACCACTGGCTGCCGAGCCCCTCCGCTAAAACCCTCTCCTCTCGGGGGATTTGGCTACCGCCGCTAGTCATCGGCGCCTAGCACTGGCCACTCCGGGCTCGAGCACATCTGGCGCTGACTCCTAGTTGCGCCGCCGGCCACTAACGTGCGTCGTTAGGCACCACGCCAACATTCCTTGTGACTATGACTCTCCTCAACTCCTATCCCTGCATCGCCTCCACAGCCTCAGTGGCCGTCTCGGCTCGGCACTGAGGCTTTGTCGGCCACGATGCGCAACTGGTCAGGAGCTCGGCACCTCCTCCACCTCCAGCCATTCCACCTCTTCCACGCCACCAAGGTCTAACTCGGTTACTACGCCGCCAAGGCTTGACTCCATCGGTGCCTCCTCGTGGCTCCTCTCCTCCATCTACTGCTACTAATCTCTATGATTCATTTTAGTTCAATGCTATTCTTTGAATTGATTTGGTGAGTGGATACCGTGTGCAACAAGGTTCGCCACAACGGAGCCCAAGGCCTTCCCGTGTGCCGAGGGCATGGGTCAGTGGCCGGAAGCATGTGCCTTGTCAGTGATGACACACAGCATCCTCGCCTTCGGTACTCCTTCCCTTACTACCTCCCTTTCCACTCCTTGTGCATGAGTGTGATGGATGGTGATGGTTATGTGATTCATGGCCTTACATTGTTCTTACCTTGTGCTGGCCGAATGGAAGGATTGTGTGGGGGTTCTGATCAGCGGGAAATGGAAAGGAGGAGATAGAGATAGCTACGTTCTTGTGCTTACTCTAGTGAAAATGGTTTTCTTTTCCCTCTCTTCTTTCCTCTCCCCTTTGATGGCTTTGCTCTAATGAACTCTTGGCTGGGGAAAGGAAATGGGAGTGAGGCTTTGTGGCTTGTGGAGTGTTTGCGCACTGGGTGAGCTCTTTATTTTTGGGGGAGGAAATGAGGATGGCCAGATGTTGGCTAGGCTTAAGTGAGGAGGTCACAGCTGGCCTCCCTCCCCTGTGCTGTGCATTGCCATTTATGCCCTCCTTCACTCTCTCTGGTTGTTATTGGCCATAAGGGCCTTTTTGTCCAAAAGGGCTCTGCACTGTTTGAGCTTTTTCTACTTTGGCAGGTAAGATAGTAAAGGCGTGGGCTTCGTATTTTTTCTATTGCCGAATGATGAAGATCCAAAACGCAAGATGGTGTCGACTGGACAGGGATGGTTTGGGAACCTCTTTGAGCGCTTAATTCATTCAGCATTTCTAAAGCCGATCAGTCTGACGGCAAAACTTTTCTTTATTTTTTTATTCTTCTTTGGATTGTTTTCATTCCCTGTATTTCTTCCCTTTTGCATTTTTAGTGGTATTACAACCATGACCGTGACCGCAACCTCAGGCACGACCTCTGTAATAATTCCAATCACCTCGGCCTTGATATCCTCCTTTAGGTGCATGTCAACTCGAGGAACTGCTATTGCCTTGGTCTGGATTGTCAGCAGAACCATCACCCTTCACTTTGGAAGGCTTGATCAATAGCCTTTTCTTTAGACTTGTTACTGATTCTTTCATCATGGGCTTGCAAAGAACCAATTAGTTCATTAAGAGAACAAGTTTTTAGATCCTTAGACTCTTCGATTGCAGCTATGACATGTTCATACTTCTTAGGCAAACTCCTCAATACTTCTCTTACTACTTTCTGATCTACCATTTCTTCACTTAGGGGTTATAGAGAGACCAAAAAAGGGCTGTCTAGAGCTTTACAAACTATAGAGACAGAGGATAGAAGCCTATGCTATCTAGATTTATCTGAAAAAGAGAGCTTGCCTCTCACGGTGCCCTAAGGCATATATTTATAGCCATGAGGAGACTTGTTACATAAATGTTTCTATCTAGGTCTTTAATTGTAGAGGCAATACCGTCTTTTCTCTTGCGACAATCCTCATGGGCCAATCATGTGACCTTATGATTATTGGGTCTCCTGGTGCAATGAACCGACTGGGCTAAGATGCGGTCCACTCCCCCAACATATACAGTGTACTCAAAATAACATACATACAAATAAGGGGTAACAACCCATGACCCACGACTCCAGAAATATATAATCCATTAACCAATACTTATGACTAAGTAAACATGCATAACACTTAAACTCCACAAACTAAGGAATGACTTAACTAGCATGCAACACACTTACTACTCTGCATGGCATATTTGCATCATTATTCAACACCCTCAAGGATGGTGCATTCGCGTCCTCCCTTTCCTTCCGCCAACTTATCTGTTTTCTTCCTTCGCGATGTTTGGATCTTGTTTCGAGACTGCAATGATCTAGGGTTTTTATACCGGTTCATTTGTTGTGTGAGGATGGTGAAATGGGGTGGGAGCTTGGGGTAGTGCGGCTTCTAGGGTTCTTTTTTTTTTTTGATAAGGAAGACTTTATTAAATCCCAATTCTGTACATCGAGTTGATACACATCATTGGAACAAAAAAACTTCCAGCCTCTGCCTAAAAGGCACACAGCTTATGAGTAAAACAAAACTGAACAAAATCTAGTGACATTCAATCCTAAGACTAGATCGCCACCCATATGCCCGGGTAAAGATATCCTTCGCCAACTGCTCCAACTGTCGCGATGCCACCACAACCATATCCTGTAATTCCAGTCGTTGCAGGATAGCCCACGAACGGAGTCGATGAGAGACTGCATAAATAACCTGTAAAGGAGAATAAGAGTTGTTCTTTTCAAAAACAATATCATTCCTGTACAACCATATAGACCAACATGTTACTGCTGCCCCAAGCAGTACTAATGATTTCAAATGATTAGGTATACCATATAACCAGCTACAAAACATATGTGCTACATTCGTTGGTTTTGTTAGCTTCAGAGCCACTTGAGAAAAACCCCAATAGCTCGCGCAAATCGGCAATCAAAAAACAAGTGTTGAATTGTCTCATCCCTATGACAAAAACAACATGTCTTGCTCCCTTGCCAATTACGCTTGAAAAGATTATCTTTCGTTAGAACCACGCCCCTCCTAAGGTACCCCATAAAGATCTTCAACTTAAGCGGCGCTTTCAGTTTCCAAAGGCGTTTATTCAAATTAAGGACAGGTGTTTGATTCATCGCTCTATACATGGAATTCACCGAGAACTGCCCATTTGGGTGTAAAGACCAGTGAAATTCATCCTTTCCTTGTGTCAGATGAATATTGGATAATCGAGCTAATAAATTATTCCATTCCACTAGCTTGGATCCAATTAAATCACGTCTCCAAGTAAAATTAGGTGGAGAGGAGCTCAAAGCTTCTGAAATTGTGACACATTTTGGTCTAACAATGTTGTATAAACCAGGATATTGGTTCATCAAAATATTATCGCCTAACCATTTGTCTTCCCAAAATCTGACTTGTGAGCCATCTTTAATAATAAAAGATCCATACCGAAGGAAAATCCTTTTAACTTTCAACAGACTAGCCCAAAAATGTGAATCGCTTTGTTTACGTTCGACTTGCACTAAGGGTTTAGATCCTAGGTACTTATTTCTCAACAGTTGTTGCCAAGTACCATTTGTCGTTAAAAGCTTGAAAAGCCATTTACTCAACAACGCTAAGTTCTTGAGATTTAAGTCAGCTATTCCTAAACCACCCTGTTCTTTTGGCTGGCATAGAATATTTCACTTCACAAGTCGATATTTTCTCTTATGTTCATCACCTTGCCAGCAAAATCTGGATCTGAAATAATTTAATTTCTTTAGAACCCCTTTTGGAATCGCGAAAAAAGACATCATATACATTGGGAGACTGCTCAAGACGGAATTTATCAACGTCAATCGACCCCCAATTGATAGATGTTTGCTCTTCCAACTGCTAAGTCTTTTCTCAAACCGTTCCTCTACCATTCTCCAGTCAACATTTCTCAATTTTCTGTAGTGGATCGGAATGCCGAGATATCTAATTGGAAACTCACCGGATTGGCACCCAAAAAGGTCCACATAATCCTGTCTAGCGTCTTCAGCATCTCCGAAACAGAAGAGTTCACTTTTGTGAAAGTTAATCTTCAGTCCAGATAGTTGCTCAAAAGCACATAACAAGAGTTTTAGGTTTTTCGCCTTGTCAACATCATGATCCAAAAATAACACCGTATCATCAGCATATTGTAGAATCGACAAACTTCCATCTACCAGATGGGGTATGATGCCGTCAAACTGGCCCCTCTCATTAGCCCGTCTAATAAGAATTGCGAGCATGTCCGCAACAATGTTAAATAAAATTAGCGATAAAGGATCACCCTGACGAAGACCTTTCCTAGTCTGGAAGAAATGACCCATTTCACCATTAACATTAACAGCCACACTACCCCCGTAAATGAAGGATTGAATCCAAGTTATCCACTTGGGTGAAAATCCCTTCATACGTAAAGTTTGAAATAAGAAAGGCCATTTAACTTTATCATATGCCTTCTCAAAATCCAGCTTCAAAATTACCCCATTCAACTTCTTACGATGTAACTCATGTACCGTTTCATGCAGTATGACGACTCCTTCAAGGATATTTCGTCCATGCATAAACGCCGTTTGAGTTGGGCTAATGACTCTATCTGCAATTAGATTAATTCTCATTGTCGCCACTTTAGTGAAGATCTTAAAACTCACATTGAGTAAACAAATGGGCCTGTACTGCTGAATAACATTAGCCTCCTGGACCTTTGGTAATAAAGTAATCACCCCAAAGTTCAAACTAAAAATAGGCAGCTCTCCTGCATGGAACTCATAAAACATGCGCATCAGGTCGCCCTTTATGGTTTCCCAAAATTTCTGATAAAATTCAGCAGGAAAGCCATCCGGACCTGGCGCTTTGTTATGTTCCATTGAGAAAACCGCATTTCTAACCTCTTCCTCAGAAAACGGGGCGGTCAAAAAATTGTTTTCAGAATCAGTAACCTGATTAATATCCTCTATCTGATCAGCAATCAGATTAAAGGAACTCTCTGCAGGTTCACTAAACAAGTCTTTATAGAAATGTGTAATGTAATCTTTGAGATTTGACTGTCCCTCAATTTTGCCATTAACATCATCAAGAGAAAAAATTCTTTTTTTCCTATGTTTACCATTAGCAATCATATGGAAATCCTTAGTTTGGCCCGCTGATAATATTTTATTTCCTCCTCCCTCAGTAATTTGGTAAGGTCATCCCGAGATTGAGCTAAAAGAGTCCGCTCAGCCTCATTCAAATCCCTTACCTCAGCCACTGTGTCAAGATCTGTGATATTAGCCTGCAGAATAGCCTTCTGCTGCTTATAGCTTCCACTAGTATTGGATGCCCAGCCACGCAGATGCCTTCGCAAGGCGCTGAGTTTATTATTCCACCTTCGCACTGAATTATGTCCTTTCACCGGCTTATTCCATACCTCCTGGACTCGCTCCTGAAAATCCTCATGTGTGAACCAACTTAACTCAAATCTAAAAAGTTTCGCTCCTCCCGAATACGCAGGTTGCCCCGTGTCCAGGAGAAGCGGAGTATGATCAGATACCCCTCTATCCGAAAGCATCTAGGCCCCTAAAAATATTAGTTTTGGTAATTAATGAATTTATGTGAATATGGGACTAATGTGTGCATTAAGTGTTTGAAAGGATAAGTTCAAATGGCAAAGAAAGAGGCTCACAAAATTTCCCATGAAGATTCAAGATCTCTAGGGCGACAAGGTAAATAGTTTAGGTATCTATTTTGTTTTACCGGTCTTGGAGTTAGGTTGGAAGACCGGATTATAGGATAGACGCCGTACTATTAAGAGGGATCATGGTGATCGCTTGATCATGTTCAAATGTGCCCTTTGGATCAATTTAGGATCATGCATGCACTTAGAAATTAAAATTAAACCAAATCTGTGCATTGTCAGAAAATCCGGTAGTTCCGGTGTGTATTGGGCGGAACTACCACAGGTCCGGTAGTACCGGGCGCCCAGGCGGAACGTTTTTTCCAGAGAGCGCCCGGACTCAGACTTAGCCTCTCGGAAAACGGAAGTACCGCGGGTTGACCTGCGGAACTACCGGATGGCCGGTAGTACCGGGCACCCGAGCGGAACTTTATTTCCAGAGAGCGCCCGGAGTTTAACTTAGCCTCTCGGAAAACGGAAGTACCGCGGTTTTACCTGCGGAACTACCGCATGTGCGGAAGTTCCGGATACCTGTGCGGAACGTTATTTCCAGAGAGCGCCGAGAATAAGACTTAGACTCGTTGAGATCGGAAGTACCGGGTCTTGGAGCGGAACTTCCGGACGTCCGGAAGTACCGCGATTTCAACGGCGGTAGTACCGCACTCATTGACCAACGGTTACTTCTGACTCTCTGACATAGCCGTTCTGACTGGTCAGCGAGGGTCCGGAAGTACCGCGGTTTTACCTGCGGTAGTTCCGGATTTCCTGAATTTTCAGGATTGTTTATTGTAACGGCTATTTGAGGTTGGTGAGGGTATAAATACACCCCACCAGAACTTGGACATGTTGTTGAACATCCATTGAATACATTTGAGCCTAGTGCAACCTTTCACACCTCATTCACTCACTTGTGCATTCATTTGAGGTAGTTGACCCAAAATTCAAGTGCATTGCATTCTAGTTGATCCATTGAGCACTTGAGTGAGATCAAGCCGCAGTGGTCTATTCTCTTGGTGCTTGCCGGCACCTAGACGGCTTGGCAGAGTTTCGGTGATCTTCTCAAGAAGATTGTGAGAAGGCCCGGAAGATTGTGAAGGCTTGGAGCTCGCCTACCCGGAGAGGGAAAGGGCATCCAATAGTGATCGAGGTGCTTAGGCTCATTCGTGGAGCCGGTCCGATTCGTTCGGGCTTACCTCAACGTGGACTAGGGGAGACCGGCAAGTCTCCGATCACCACGGTAAAAAGTAATCGTGTCAATTGTGGTTTGCTCTCTTGTGATCATTTTCATTCAAGCAACGCTCTTCATTCATATTATTTGATTGCTTGCTTAGTTAGAGTAGCAATTGTTGTTCTCTACCATTCGTTATTGATCTTAGTTGATTACTTGTACTAGTGTTAGTGTTATCTTACTTTATCAATCCATCAAGTTTAAAATTGCTAGTACTACAATTGGATGAAATTTTTTAAACCTCCTATTCACCCCCCTCTAGTCGGCCTCCTCGATCTTACAAGTGGTATCAGAGCTTGGTCTCTCAAATTTAGACTTAACCGTCTAGAGAGAAAAGGATGGCTAGTGAGGGTATAGCAATAGGAAAGGCACCTCTATTTGATGGCTCAAATTATGCTTATTGGAAAATTAGAATGTCTATTTATTTAAAGGCCATGAGTCCTCAAATTTGGAAAGTCGTAAATGAGGGTTACGTTATGGCTCTTGATCCGGATCACCCAACGGATCAAGACGGGCGTAATGCTCATTTAGACGCCCAAGCTATGAATGCTCTATTTGGAGCCTTGAACGCGGATGAGTTCAATAGGGTGAGCAATCTTGAGACGGCTCATGCTATTTGGACTACCCTTTCGGAAATACACGAAGGGACATCCACGGTCAAGGAGGCCAAATTGCATCGGCTTAGGATCAAATATGAGACATTCACAATGTTGCCCCATGAAGACATTAATGAGATGTACTCAAGACTCAACAACATTGTGAATGAGCTTAAGGGCCTTGGAACTAACCTTTCCGATCTTGATATTGTTCGAAAGATGCTTAGGGCCTTGCCGGAGAAATATGAAGTGTTGGTGACTCTCTTCCTCAACTCACCGGAGTTGGCAAGAATGACACCAACGCAATTGTTGGGCAACCTCATCACCAACGAGCTCTACAAGAAAGACAAGGAAGAGCTCTTGGAGCAATCTTCTTCCAAGAATAAGAAGATCACCGCTTTCAAGGCTAAAGCGGTAATGAGTGAAGAATCCGAAGAAGATGATGAGGAGGACTCCGAAGAAGAATTTGCGCTTCTAGTAAGAAGAATGAAGAAGTTCATGAGAAGACGCCCATTTCGGAGTACAAGCCATGAGAAGACCAAGAAATGACATTCTTCCTCCAACAAGAAGTTTAGCAACATTCGTTGCTATGAATGTGATGAGAAGGGACACATTGCCTCTCAATGTCCAACAAAGAAGGATGACAAGGAGAAGTCATCAAAGAAGAAGAACTACAACGGCAAGAAGAAGCTTTTCAAGAAGCTTCACAAGGATGGCAAGAATGAAGCCCATATTGGTGAGTGGAACTCCGAAGAGGAGTATTCGGACTCCGACTCAAGCGAGGACGAATCTCCCAAGAAGAAAGGGCTTGTGGGCATTGCAATCAAGGAGGCTCCATCACTATTCTCCACTCCTACATGCCTTATGGCTAAAGGAGAAAAGGTAAACTTGCTTGATGATGATGAGCCTTCATATGATGACTTGATGAATATGCTAGTTGAATTGAATGAATTTCTTGGAAAAGAAAAATCAAAGTTTAAGGTCTTAAAGAGAGAACACACCTCTCTCAAAGACTCTTATGAGGAGCTAAAGGAAGCTCATGATTTGCTTCTCCAAGAAAATCACAAATCTAGTACTAGCATTGGAGTTACTTGCAATATCTTGAATGAAATGTCTAGTATAGAAATTTCAAAGTCTAGCATATCTACTTGTTGTGATGATTTACTTGCCATACCTTGTTCATCAAGTGTAGATTCTAGAAATGCTCTAAATCTTGTTCATGATGATATCATTGCTAATGAAAACAAAAATTTAAAAGAACAAGTGCTAAAATTAAACAAAAGTTTAGAGAGGGCTTACAAGGGAAAGGAAACCCTTGATAAGTTACTAAGCGATCAAAGATGCTCTTTTAACAAAGAGGGACTTGGATATGTCCCCCAAAAGGGTAGGAAACTGGTATACAAGCCTCCAAGGTTTGTAAAGGAAAATGGTAAGTATTGCACAAAATGCCGGTGTATTGGACATATGCAAAATGATTGTTCTAAGAATAACATGCATTCCATTGGTTTATATGATTCTTGCTATATGCTTAGAAAATCCACAAATGGAAATGTTATTGCTCATTTCATTGGCATCTCGATTTTGGGTGCTAAAAAGAAATCCATTTGGGTACCCAAGACCTTGGTCACTAACCTCCAAGGACCCAAACAAATTTGGGTACCTAAAAGAACTTGATCTTCTTTTGTAGGTGAACTACAAAACCGGTGGAAGGCATTGGGTGTTGGATAGCGGTTGCACCCAACATATGACCGGAGACCGGAAGATGTTCACCACATTTGAGAATGGAAGTAATGACAAAATCACATTTGGAGACAATAGCAAAGGAAAGGTATTAGGATTGGGTAAAATCGCTATCTCAAACGACCTTTCAATTTCTAATGTATCTTTAGTTGAATCATTAAATTTCAACTTGCTATCCGTTGCTCAAATATGTGATCTAGGCTTAACATGCTCATTCTCAAAAGAAAATGTTGTAATCTCAAAAGATAATAATAATGAACTAGTCTTCAAAGGCTTTAGATTTGAGAATCTCTATTTGGTAGATTTTTCTTCAAATGAGTCTTGTTTGAAAACCTGTTTAATTGCAAAAACTTCTTTGGGTTAGTTGTGGCATAGACGGCTAGGTCATGTGGGAATGATTCAACTTAAAAAGCTTTTTAAGCATGACTTAGTGGTTGGCTTGAAGGATGTAAAGTTTGAGAAAAATCGACTTTGTAGTGCTTGTCAAGCCGGAAAACAAGTCGCTAATTCTCATCCTTCCAAAAGTATCATGTCAACCTCTAGGCCATTAGCGCTCTTACATATGGATTTGTTCGGGCCAACAACCTATAAGAGCATTGGAGGTAATAGCTATTGTTTAGTCATTGTGGATGATTACTCTAGACATACATGTGTCTTCTTCCTAAATGACAAAAGTGAAACCTCCGAGATTTTCAAAAGTTTTTCAAAAAGGGCTCAAAATGAATTTGATTTTAAAATAAAGAAAATTTGGAGTGACAATGGTTCCGAGTTCAAAAATACAAAAGTTGAAGACTTTTGTGATGAACTTGGAATAAAGCACGAACTTTCCACAACCTACACTCCGGAGCAAAATGGAGTTGTAGAAAGGAAAAATCGAACATTAATTGAAATGGTTAGAACAATGCTTGATGAATATGATACTTCCGACAAGTTTTGGGCGGAAGCTATTAACACCGCATGTCATGCCATAAATCGCCTCTATTTACATCGCCTCTTGAAAAAGACTTCCTATGAGCTTCTTGTTGGAAGGAGACCGAACATCTCTTACTTTAGAGTATTTGGTTGCAAATGCTATATTCTAAGAAAAGGTGTTCGGCTCTCAAAATTTCAAAGTCGATGTGATGAAGGCTTCCTTTTAGGGTATTCCTCAAATAGTAAAGCCTATAGGGTCTTTAATAAAAATTCGGGTTTAGTGGAAGAATCATGTGATGTTCAATTTGATGAAACTAACGGCTCTCAAGAAGAGCATGAGAACTTGGATGATGTAGGAGATGAAAGTCTTCGCAAGGCAATGGAGAACATGCAAATCGGAGACATCAAGCCAAAAGAGGATTCAACATCACCAAGCTCATCTAGACTAGTGGAACCTCCCTCCTCCTCCACAACAAACGAGGTTCAAGTTATAGAAGATGAAGAAAAGGATCAACCGCAAAATATTTTCAAGATTCACAATGCAATAGCCAAGGATCATCCAATTGACCAAATATTGGGTGACGTAAGTAAGGGTGTTCAAACTCGCTCTAGAGTAGCTTCATTTTGTGAACACTATTCTTTTGTATCTTCACTTGAACCTAAGCGTGTAGAAGAAGCATTAGATGACCCGGATTGGATAAATGCTATGCATGAAGAGACGAATAACTTTGCTCAAAATGATGTTTGGACTTTGGTGGAGAGGCCCAAGGAGCACAATGTCATTGGCACAAAATGGGTCTTCCGGAACAAACAAGATGAGAACGGAATTGTGGTAAGAAATAAAGCAAGGTTAGTAGCTCAAGGTTATACTCAAGTCGAGGGCTTAGATTATGATGAGACTTTTGCGCCCGTTGCTAGACTTGAATCAATTAGAATCTTGCTTGCTTTTGCATCATGCTTTGACATTAAATTGTTTCAAATGGATGTCAAAAGTGCATTTCTCAATGGTACAATTTCCGAATTAGTATATGTGGAACAACCCCCGGGATTTGAAGATGCTAAATACTCTAATCATGTGTATAGATTGTCAAAGGCACTATATGGTTTAAAGCAAGCTCCTAGAGCTTGGTATGAGCGCCTTCGTAACTTTCTAGTATCAAAAGGCTTTAAAATTGGTAAAGTAGATACAACTCTATTCACAAAAATTATTGGAGATGATTTCTTTGTATGTCAAATATATGTTGATGATATTATATTTGGTTCTACTAATCAAGACTTTTGCAAAGAATTTGGTGAGATGATGTCTAGGGAATTCGAGATGTCGATGATTGGTGAGCTAAGCTACTTCCTTGGACTTCAAATCAAACAACTTAAAGATGGGACGTTTATAAGCCAAACAAAGTATGTGAAGGATCTACTCAAAAGATTCGGAATGGAAGAAGTCAAACCCATCAAAACACCCATGGCAACAAACGGGCATCTAGACCTCAACGAAGAAGATAAGTCGGTAGATTTAAAGCTTTATAGATCCATGATTGGTAGTTTGCTTTATCTTACCGCATCTAGGTCCGACATTATGTTTAGTGTATGCATGTGTGCACGTTTTCAAGCTTCTCCAAAAGAGTGTCATTTAGTGTCCGTAAAGAGGATTCGAAGGTATTTAAAGCATTCCTCAAACATAGGGCTTTGGTATCCCAAAGGTGCAAAATTTGAATTAATTGGATATTCGGATTCTGATTATGCGGGATGCAAAGTGGATAGAAAAAGCACCTCGGGTAGTTGCCAATTTCTAGGAAGATCTCTAGTGTGTTGGTCATCCAAGAAACAAAATTCCGTAGCACTTTCAACCGCCGAAGCCGAATATATTTCAGCGGGAAGTTGTTGTGCTCAATTGCTTTGGATGAGGCAAATATTGTTGGATTATGGGATCAATTTTGATAAAATGCCTCTTTTGTGTGATAATGATAGTGCTATCAAAATATCCAATAATCCCGTTCAACACTCAAGAACCAAGCATATAGATATACGCCACCATTTCTTGAGAGATCATGTGAGCAAGGGAGATATTGAAATTAGCCACATCCGAACCGAAAATCAACTAGCGGACATTTTCACCAAACCATTAGATGAAAGCCGCTTTTGCAAATTGAGGAATGAATTAAATGTCATAGACTACTCAAATGTAGCTTGAAATCACTTTTCATCCATTTCTGCTCATTTGTTGTGCTCATATGGATTTTTGTTGGTTTTTCCCCTATTTTTGGTCAAAAATTCGTTTAAATTCATAAAAATTAGTTTCAAAATATAGCATTAGCTCTTTTGATGCATAATGATCCTGAATGACTTTAGTTGCATGCAAAACTAGGGATCATTTGCAAAATTTCCAGTTCTAAAAGTCAAATCCTGAAAAGTTCCAGAAAATCCGGAACTACCGCAGTCCATTGTGCGGTACATCCGCTCCTGACAGAAAAACCGGAACTACCGCAGTGTAATCCGTGGAACTTCCGGAATTTCTGCGAACACGGTACTACCGGCGTGTTACGCGCGGTACTACCGCTTTCTGCGGGATTCAATGCGGTTTCCAAAACCGCCATCTCCTCCAACCCTTACTCCTTTACCCTTTATCTCTTTTCTCTCTCATCTTCACTCCTCCCAAACCGCAGCCGCCAACTCCTCTCTTCTTCCTCTTCTCCACCCTCTCTCTCCCAAGAACCTCTCTCCTCTCCCGATCTTTGAATCCGAGGGGAGTTCTTCGTTTTTGGGTGATTCCTTGCACTCCCAGGGTTCTCCTCCTTCGACTTCACAAGGTAAATCGGATCAAAATCCTCCTTTTATCCTGTTCTTAGAACCCTAGGTGGAGTTTAGGTTAAATTTGAAATGTGATGATTTTTGCTGAAATATTCTTGGGCAAATCTGTATATTTGGGGTATTTAGATGTTTATACATACATGCACTGGATTCAATCCAAGAAATACCCCAAAAAGATTCAATTTTTATCATGCCCTAGGAATGTCCAGAAAAACCGGAACTACCGGTCGAGCGGCCGGAACTACCGGGGTCCCGGAAGTACCGCATGTTTAATGCCGGAACTACCGGATTTCCCGGAAGTTCCGCAGTTTTGCCGCCGGTACTTCCGTTTTTCCTGGAACAGCAAAAATTCATTGCTTTCAATTTCAAACCTACTTTTGCTTATTCTACCTCATACCTTGATTATCCTATTGTGTCATTGAAGATGCCGAGGATGAAGAATGTCTCGCACAAGTCCTATGGGGGCACGGCTGGTCAATCCTCCTCCTCGACTCCTGCATCTCAGACGGCGGAGCACAAGGGGAAGGGTCCCGCCTCCGACCCTGAGAGTGACTCAGAGGATTCGCATGAGAGCGGATCTGAGGCCTCGCATGAGAGCGAGGATTATGCGATCTCAGATGAGGAGATGCCTGAGGTAACTGCAGACGAAGAGGTGGACCTCGCCAAGATCACAAATGAAGATTATGCTATTCTTCGTCGCCGCAGTCCGTATGTACACCCTCGAAACTCAATGAACCCCCAATTTCATTCCAAGTTTCAAGAGAAGGTGTACCAAGAGATGTATGGTCCGACTCGCAAGTTTGCTGCACATAAGTATGTGGACTGGGATCACTTGTCGCAGATCGACAAGTTCAGTGGTGCTTATCAGCTCTTTCAGCGAGCCGATATCCATCAACTTGTTGCATTCAAATGCAACTATATGGACAACATGATCAGGCAGTTCTATGCTACCCTGTACATCTCTCCCAACTTTGAGCATCTGAGTTGGATGACAGGGACCCAGTTCATTGAGTGCACCAGGCACGAGTTTGAGCTAGCACTTGGGACGGAAACCAGTGCCTATGAGAAGGTGTTCAGCAAGCGAGCTCTTCCTATTGCTGCATATTCAGAGTACTATGACCAAGCTGCTGAACGGACACTGGGGACGACAAATGGCTTACTCCCTATTCCCAGCCTTGTCAACAGGATCATCAACCACACCATTCTTCCCAAGAGTGGGAATTATGATGCTATTCGTGGCCATGCGTGGAATGTAATTGATTACATTATGCGCGGCCAAAAGTTTGATGTGGTGGATCTTATCATCAGGGGGATCGACGCCAATAAGAATGACAAACAGAAAAGGATCAACTTTGCACCATTATCATGGCTGTGATCATTAGGAAGACTGGATACCGAGGAGCACTCTGCACCCCGCACAAGCCATACAAGCCGCGTGCAGAGCCTCCTGTGCCTGCTCCTGCTCGTACCCGTGCTCAGTCTCAGCCTCAGCCTCAGCCTCAGCATCAGGCAGCTGCTGATCCTCCTCCCCAGGGCGAGGGCGATGTGTCGCGTCGCTTTCTCAGATTTACTCCGCCATACTTAGGCTTGAGGAGCGCCAGGATGTCTTGATCTCCACTGTGTCTTCTCTTGGTGATCGCGTATCCGCCTTGGAGAGTGCAGTTCATCCGCCTTCTCCAGTTCGCTATGGTCATCGCACTCGTCGCCGTGGTCCTCCTTCTCCCAGTGCAGCTCAGAACTAGCTCCTCTTTTTGGTATTTCGATGCCAAAGGGGGAGAAATTGTAGCAAGGAGAAGTTTTTAAGTCTTATCTATCGTTGTAATAAAGTATGGTGAAATGAACCATGTAATGCTTATTGTGTGGTTTAAACTCTGTGGATGTTTAGTATTTTAATTTCTGACGCATTGTAATGAACTATGTCATGTCCTTAATGCAATGCTTGTTTACTTGTCTATTGCGTATCCTTGAATTTTGGTAAATGTGCTGTATGCTATGATGAAATCATGCCTAATAAATTCCTGCAAAATTTGATGCACATGTTTAGGGGGAGCTCTTTCTTATTAGTTTCTAAAATGCATAAATTCCCCATGTTCTAAAATTGCTAAAATTTCAAAGACCTTGTGATATACATCTGGCAAATTAGGAGTATATCCAAATCTTAAATTCTTCTCTTAAATTGCTCTTGTTGTCATCAATTACCAAAAAGGGGGAGATTGAAAGCATCTAGGCCCCTAAAAATATTAGTTTTAGTAATTAATGAATTTATGTGAATATGGGACTAATGTGTGCATTAAGTGTTTGAAAGGATAAGTTCAAATGGCAAAGAAAGAGGCTCACAAAATTTCCCATGAAGATTCAAGATCTCTAGGGCGACAAGGTAAATAGTTTAGGTATCTATTTTGTTTTACCGGTCTTGGAGTTAGGTTGGAAGACCGGATTATAGGATAGACGCCGTACTATTAAGAGGGATCATGGTGATCGCTTGATCATGTTCAAATGTGCCCTTTGGATCAATTTAGGATCATGCATGCACTTAGAAATTAAAATTAAACCAAATCTGTGCATTGTCAGAAAATCCGGTAGTTCCGGTGTGTATTGGGCGGAACTACCGCAGGTCCGGTAGTACCGGGCGCCCAGGCGGAACGTTTTTTCCAGAGAGCGCCCGGACTCAGACTTAGCCTCTCGGAAAACGGAAGTACCGCGGGTTGACCTGCGGAACTACCGGATGGCCGGTAGTACCGGGCACCCGAGCGGAACTTTATTTCCAGAGAGCGCCCGGAGTTTAACTTAGCCTCTCGGAAAACGGAAGTACCGCGGTTTTACCTGCGGAACTACCGCATGTGCGAAAGTTCCGAATACCTGTGCGGAACGTTATTTCCAGAGAGCGCCGAGAATAAGACTTAGACTCGTTGAGATCGGAAGTACCGGGTCTTGGAGCGGAACTTCCGGACGTCCGGAAGTACCGCGATTTCAACGGCGGTAGTACCGCACTCATTGACCAACGGTTACTTCTGACTCTCTGACATAGCCGTTCTGACTGGTCAGCGAGGGTCCGGAAGTACCGCGGTTTTACCTGCGGTAGTTCCGGATTTCCTGAATTTTCAGGATTGTTTATTGTAACGGCTATTTGAGGTTGGTGAGGGTATAAATACACCCCACCAGAACTTGGACATGTTGTTGAACATCCATTGAATACATTTGAGCCTAGTGCAACCTTTCACACCTCATTCACTCACTTGTGCATTCATTTGAGGTAGTTGACCCAAAATTCAAGTGCATTGCATTCTAGTTGATCCATTGAGCACTTGAGTGAGATCAAGCCGCAGTGGTCTATTCTCTTGGTGCTTGCCGGCACCTAGACGGCTTGGCAGAGTTTCGGTGATCTTCTCAAGAAGATTGTGAGAAGGCCCGGAAGATTGTGAAGGCTTGGAGCTCGCCTACCCGGAGAGGGAAAGGGCATCCAATAGTGATCGAGGTGCTTAGGCTCATTCGTGGAGCCGGTCCGATTCGTTCGGGCTTACCTCAACGTGGACTAGGGGAGACCGGCAAGTCTCCGATCACCACGGTAAAAAGTAATCGTGTCAATTGTGGTTTGCTCTCTTGTGATCATTTTCATTCAAGCAACGCTCTTCATTCATATTATTTGATTGCTTGCTTAGTTAGAGTAGCAATTGTTGTTCTCTACCATTCATTATTGATCTTAGTCGATTACTTGTGCTAGTGTTAGTGTTATCTTGCTTTATCAATCCATCAAGTTTAAAATTACTAGTACTACAATTAGACGAAATTTTTTAAACCTCCTATTCACCCCCCTCTAGTCGGCCTCCTCGATCTTACACTATCTAAAGCCCGAATCGACCCTAGCGGAAATTTTAATTCCCATTTTGTGGACATGAGCACTCTATCTAACTTTTCAAAAGTCGGATCAGGTAAGGAATTTGCCCAAGTGAACTGGCGACCAGTCAACACAATTTCCCTTAAATCAAAGCTGTCAATCATAGCATTAAATAGGAATGGCCACCGATCATTAAACCTTGTGTTATTCTTCTCTTTACTATATCTCATAATATTGAAATCCCCTCCAATCAGAGTAGGCAAAAGATTTTGTTGGCAAGCACGAACTAATTCAGCCAAGAAATTTGATTTGAGATCATCTTGAGCTAGACCATACACTGCCATCAAAATCCATTTAAACTTATCCATTTTGTTAGTCAAATTAAACTTAACAAAAAATGCTCCTTCAATTATATCCGATATGTCTAAGACAGCAGCATTAACCCCAAGGAGAATGCCACCAGACCGACATTTCGGAGGAAGACAATGCCAAATAAAATTGGTACCTCCGGATAGTCGAGCCAAATTCGATTTCGACATATCTTGATTATTCGTTTCCAAGATTGCTATAAAATCTAGTTTATGATCTAAAGCTGCATCAGCAATGTATTTATATTTAGCCAAGGCTGAAAGACCTCTGCTATTCCAAAATAAACCTTTCATTTGATAACCTTTATTTTTTTCCTTTTATCCTTCCTACTCTTTGATTTTCGAGTAGAGATCTTAAGATCACAAATCCTTGTATCCAAATCTCCCTCATCAAAGTCCACCTCTGAAACCTCCTGGATCAATTGTGAGAGTACATCGCTCGAAGGTTCAGCGACATCATCATCACAGTTGTCCACTTTAACATCTATGCAATTCTTATTTTTGCCATTCTGTACCTTTTGTAAATTTCTTCGATCAATCTCAATACGTTTCAGCGCATTAATGGACATATTAACACTATCATTACAACCCTTGCCTAGTATAAAACCGATACTTTGAAGATTTTTAGCACACAAATCAGAAGGCATACCAACAAAAGAAATCGGAGAGGTCGAAATAGGATTACCATTCATTTGTAACTGTGAGGCGCAAGACAAGTGCGGCATTCCTCTATCAGAGTCCACCATCTTGTTATTCGGTGAGTCCAAATTCCGCATCGCAGTTCGCTTCATTGCCTTGGCCATCATGTGCTCATCCGCTGCAAAGATCCCATTGACTCTAGAATTAGAACGTAAACTGCGACGAACACCATCCACAGCATTAAAATTCTCAGTCAAAGAATCGGTTATATTGGAGCTTGATTGTTTACCAGATTTTCCGCCTACTCGCGCTGAAATTTCTGGTGCAGCTTTCTCATTCACCAGCTCACCAATTTCATACACTCTCGGCTCCAAAGAACCTCCAGCCGCACACATATCTGCATGCTGGCTGATTGGAGACAGGGCACATTCCTGCCGCCAGTCAGCTACATTTCCCTCACAATGCACTACTGCAAGTGAGCACATAAGAGGAGAAGGAAAAGAGGTTTCAGCAGGATAGGACGAATCACGATCCGCAGAAGAAATCGAAAACGCATTAGGCGATGAACTAGTACCTTTTTCCTGATTATCCACATTGCTTCTTAGCAAAGCGACATCAGAAACAGTCTTGTTATTAGAACCCCCAAGGACAGACACTGGTATCTCTCCAATCAACACAGAAGCAGGCGAAGGCAGATCTTCTCCAATATCAGTATGTAGCTCAGCCAAACAACCGAAAGAATTAGCACCTAATGCTGCCTCAGTTGAAGCACTAACCTCCCTCACCCGAAAAGGAGTACTACTACCAGGAGACACGGCCACACCCGAACTGAGCTGCATGGGGGTCGGCCCACCATCACCAACCACTGTATTCGAGGAGGAGCTGGGATCATTTGCTTGCTTCTGTTTTTTCGGCATAAGGTTACCACCCTGTCCATCTGCTGAATGGTCACCCGCTCCATCTCCATCATGATTCATGGAATCATCCACTCCTTGAAACGGGACAGCGGGAATAAACTTATCATTCTCCAAAGTGAAGGTAATGTCATACTCGAACATCCCGAAAACAGCATCAGGCTTCACAGGTAGCAATGCTCTGTCCATCATGCCAACTTTGATTCGAATCACGCCCAATTTCCTATACGTAAACATATCCACTTCAATGGTCTTGCCAATAGCCGTTCCCAGTGCCCAGAAACCCAAATAATGTCTCCAAGTATGCGGCACCCCCAAGACATGCACCCAGACCTCATCAAGTTGGTAAGCAGGTACCACATCACCATTTGTCTCCCATGCCGACACCACTAAAGTCACCCCGTGATTCTTCAACTTGAACTCTACATCAGACATTCTCTGCAATTCATCTTCGGATGGGAAGACAACTAAAAAGGAATCATCCTCATGTGGTAAAGCCTCCCAATTCCACTCAGACCGAGAAAGCCTTGCCAACTCATCCTGTACCACTGCAGCAACAAGGGATCCACCCGAAATTGTCACCAACGCAGTGGGCGACAGGACTACTTCTTCTTGCTTCAGGTCAAAATCAGGCATACCATAAAAGCATAAACCATTTTTAGCATAACCATACATTTGAGTACTCGGTTTAGGCAATTTGAGAATCGGACATCTGATAGGCAAATGATTATTCTTCTTATTGCAAATGTAGCAGTCAAGATTAGCCTTACAAACCTCCGACAAATGTCCATTCATCTTGCATCTGAAGCAGTGGGGTGGCCTCGGTTTCTTAGCCTTGATCGCACCCTCCTCAACCGGAGCAACATGCTGAAAATCATCGCCCAAACCAGGAGCAACATCATGCTGACGCGGCTGATGAGCTTCTTCAGGTTGCTTGGACTGATACCTCTGCGTCGGCCCACGAGCAGGACCAAACATCCTCCCAGGTTGAAGACGGCCCCCTACCGCCCGGCTAGGATGAGGCGATCTAACCTGCGGCTGCCCATATCCATCCGGCTGGAATCCCCCATTTCCCTGCACGAATCCCTGACCAGGCATCACCGGCGCGAATCCACGCGGAGGCAGACCACCGCTGCTAGAAGGAGGACCCCGTGGAACCGCACCGTTCCCGCGAGACGGAAGGCGTCCTCGAGGCGGCAGCACATGGTTCCGCGGCTGCGATCGATTCACCGGCGGGCGGGAAGCCATCTCCGCGTACGAAGGCCGCGCACCGGAGCGATCGGGAAACGGCGAGGAAGGCTGAGTGAACGGGACACACACACGACGGCACCCCAGAACAATCCTGGGACCAATGCGAGGTCCGTAAACCCTAGCCGAAGCATAAAACCGAGCCCGTTCGACGAGCCCAACAGCCTGCAGGTCGGTCCCCAACGCCCGCTCAACCAGGTGGGCTCGCGTAGCAGACTCGGTCTGGCCCATATCCACCCGATCGGACTTTGACGCAAAATCCGCAGGGAAGAACGCAGCCAGCGTGGGTTTAGGAGTAAATCTCGCTTTCGGCAGGGGTCCCTTCCAGGGACGAACAACACAACGACGGCGCGGAAAGACGCACGAAGAAGTCTTCCGATGCGCCACCGATTGATCAACGAAAAAAATGATTACCCACCCGGGAATTCGTCCGGGAAGAACCATCAAACTTGCCAACAGAAGAACGAAAACAAACCTGCGTTGTAGAGGATAAAAATGGATCCGAGCAGCATGGCGTACTGTCAAAGCTTTTCTTCGCACGTGAAAAAAACCCCTCGGCAGATTCATGATCGTCGGAGCCAACGATCTCCCCAACCTCCAGCGGAGAAAACCCGCGGCCCTCAACGCCGGAATTGCCATCCGGCGGATCACCAGCATCATCGCCACTATTGTCGCCAGAGACCTCGCCACTCTCGCCCATTTTGATCGACCTCACCTGCAACTTGCTGCTTCCGCTTCTAGGGCACTTCTCGATAGTATTAACCAAGTTGCTCGTAATTAACGCGGATGATACTATAGACAGACTCGCCACTTTGTGAATTGAGTGGCCGATTTCCAATACTTGGTGATTGGTGCATTTTGGTGAATGAATGAATTGATCAGATTCCCTGAAAAAACGGAATTGATCATATCAGTTTCCTTTATCTTCGAAAAAATTAGAGCCCAGCTCGAAAACACAAAGTTTATCCAGGAACTAGGGGAGTTTGGTCAGATAAGTCACTAGTCACTAGCGGAGTTTGGTCAGATAAGTCACTGGGTTCTCGTCTCAGCTGGTACCGGGCCAATTGCTGCTGGGAATAAGTAATCGTTGATAGGGAATTTGTGTATTAAACCCTGCATACAACTGACTAGGATTTATGATGAATGAACTGGCAGACAACTTAAACGGTCTAAACATTATATCATGAGCCCGCTTTAAGCGCATGCGTTTTTCATTCCACTAATGTCACATTATAGATGTGCTTCTTCACAATCCGATGTGTACATTGTATTTGGATGTTATATTGTTATTCTATTGTATGGCAAGTTTTATGGACTCCCTAGTTTTGCATGAGTGTGATATTCTCCTTAAGAATCATAACTTAGTAACTTGTGATGATTGGGTTACAGGATACATGTAAACACGGTCCCGTTATCATAATATTTTACTACATATTGCTCTTTGCATTGTGTTATCTAAAATTAAGGGCATGCCTATACTATCAATTGTATAATTTTCAGGGGCTTTAATTATTATAAGGATCTAATATCAGACTGTACGCAATCCGCGTTGTTTTGTCTATGTTCATACCAGAAAGAAGTTAGTAGCGTACACAATACTTACAATGGTCTTCATGCTTCTTTTCTGTATACATTAGTGATGTGCTCATAGGAAAACAACCCGTGGTAATAGGATCATGAAGATAGTTTTTCTCTTGATCACTACTTTATTATTGTGACATCCATTTTTTTAATAGCTGCCATGCTGTTCTTGGGCAACCAATAGTTGTTGCAAATTTTCCAAAACCTTTCTGAATTCCTACAAACCAGCAGTGGTTGGGTGTCAGTGCAATTTATCCTTATGTCTTAGTAAACTTTGCCTACCATTTCACATTTTTTAATGTATTAAGTATTAACAACTTTGTTTCTTTGAAGGAAAAGTATTAACAACTGTGTAATCAAAACATTTTGTACTGTTCTTGTGAAAGGAACTTAGCTTATTCTTGCTGGCAAAATGTTATTATCACCGGACTCACCAGTCACCTTTAAAACATTCAGTTTCCCTTTTCTCTGATTACCATACTTGATAACTGTGGTTTCATGCTGTCTTATGCTTTTGTTATTTTTATCGTCCTTACCATTGAACTGTTGTACGGCTAGACTACTGAATCGAGTCTGAGAGAAGTGATGAAGCTGTTTGTGATCCTACTATCTTTTAAACCGGGTGGAGATCCCCTAGAGTTACACTAGATCCCCTAGAGTTACACTCAAAGCGGCGGCACCATTAGAGAAGACAGCTCTGTTCAGGAGCGCCATTGATGTTCTGATGTGAGCGAAGAGGCAGCACAGCCAAACAGACATTTCCTGAACGACCTTCGGGAATAGAGAACTTTCATGGATTTATCCCAATCCTATCTACTAATCTACACCAGAGCATTTCATGGTGGAGAAAAACAAATCGATGTTAAAGGAAAAGGAAGATATCAAGGAGAAAAACAAATCAATGTTAAAGGAAAAGGAAGATATCCTGCTATTAGATGGAACAACTAGCTTGCAACTTGCATTCGTCGATCCTTTGTAACTTCATCTTCTAATTCATGTTTGCTGCTTTCTACATCGCCTCCAGTTGGGCATGGGCCCATGGCACTCGTATGTGGATTCAGCCAGTGGCGGATCCAGAAAATTTTTTTGGAGGGGCTAAAGTACCTTCAGCTCGACCTCAGTCCCTTCTACATTATACATCCATGGCTAAAAATTTATGGGGGGCTCCAAGGGTCCGGTAGCGGTAGGGGGGCTCGAGCCCCCGCCCCACCGCTGGATCCGCCACTGGATTCAGCTCTATTCCATAGAGAAGAGCCAATGGTCCAAATTTGGTGAAATCCACCAAATAGATTTAGAGCATAGAGGATCTTCACCCCTTGAAAATCTATGTAGTGGAGTAGTTCATTATCAATGACAAGGCATGTCAATCCAAGGATGTTGGTTTCATGTGTAAGGAGCCTGCAATTGACATGCTAAAAACCATTTAGAACGTGTTAACTTCTTAACGATTTTTTTCTTTTCTTTTCTCTTTCCATTATCGGTGAGATATAATGATGTTTTTACCTTTTCATTATCCGTGAGATATAATGATGTTTTTTTACTTTTTAAATTAAATACATAAAAAACTAACAGATCGTGTTATAGCACCATGTAAACAAAAAACTAAAAGACATAATAAAAATCAAAAGCTTACGACACTTTAGAACACGGCCTGTATGCTAATTGGAGAGTCAGAAAGTTGCAGTTTCTCCGGAGCGTCAGAAAGTTGCAGTTTCTCCTCCTACGAAGAGAAAAGGCCGTATACTAATTACGTGGCGTCACGGTCAAAGCGACTCAGCAGCGGCACCGTGCCGAAGCAGCGCACCGGAGGTCCAATATTATTAATATCTCAGCGCGGAGGAGGGCGCGCGCACAGGCACATGCAGCTGCAAACACCGTCACGGCTCTGAAAGCCCACGCGCCTAGAGATCCGAGAGGAAGGGTGCAGGGGCGACGCGAAGGGCGCTAGTAAGGGACGGAGGAGAAGGCACGACCGCGCTCGCGCGATGGCCGCGAGGGACGATGCGCCGCTGCTGCCGCGGCGGCCGCAGGAGGAGGAGGAGAAGGAGTGGTGGAGGAGGTGGGGGAGCGAGGCCGGGAGGCTGGCGTACCTGGCGCTGCCGATGGTGGCGGTGACCCTGTCGCAGTACGCGGTGCAGGTGTCCTCCAACATGATGGTCGGCCACCTCCCGGGCGTCCTCCCGCTCTCGTCCGCCGCCATCGCCACCTCCCTCGCTTCCGTCTCCGGCTTCAGCCTCCTCGTCCGTACAAAACATATCCCTTTTAACGCACCCATCTCTTCTTCTCTGTGTGGTTCGTTTGCATATTCCGTGTTGCTTTCGTCTCTTTGCTTTTTTTTTTGGAACCGCAAAAGGCATCTCCGTGCATTTCGCGACTCCGCTCGTCAAGTTCGACTTTGGCACGATCGTGCCGCCGTTTCTGCTGTTTTCTTGCCTCTTGGTTCTTTGAGATTGTTGTATAGGATAATCTTCAAGAACCAACTAGACAGTATGAGATTGACGAGTTCTTTGATTCCTCATGCTTAGGATCGCCTAGTCTAATGCTGATGCTACTGTTGGATGACCATGTGACCTTGGATATTTTTCCCCTTTCTGGAGTGGAAATTTGGATAGTACTACTAAACTATTAGAGGGTGAGCTCTGATTGGTGTACAGTATATTGCAACTAGTCTCGCTAGCGACAGTGACAGTGTGACACCGCAGGAAAAGTATGCAGCCATCAAGTAGGAGTAGTCGATTTTGAGGAATTGTGCAGACGACCTCTTTGATTATTTCAACACAACTATATAGTATATGACAAGATAAATTGCCTCCACGGCTTAAGGTTTGCCTTCTCGATGGAATTGTAATGATAGTTCTAGGTGTCGCTTTCCATTCGATTATACTCCTCCCATCAGAAAAGTGGCAGTATGACCAGGCTATGGCGCCTTGGATTTCCATGTGAGTACGTTATTAGTGTCTTGGAACGTGTTTAGTCAGCAAAATGTCAAGCAAGAAATTTACATGGCGTGGACATACTGTTTAATTTTTGCGTATTCTGTGCTTTGTTCGCGTCTGTTTGCCTTGTATTTTTCGTTGGAAAAGGCATCGCACTATTCTGGGTTGGATACCGTGCATTTTCTTGGCTCTGGTCTTGTAGTTCGATTTGGGCACGACGGTCGTGCTGTGTTCTTGGTTCGTTGAGACTGCCAGGAGAATCTTGAAACACAAACGAGAATAGAAGAGGTTCCCGTGCGGTTCACGTGTTCTTTATTCCGTAGGTTTTGGTTCGGGTTACAGATGGATGAACATGTGACTTTTTGAACACTTTTTTCTGTGAAGTGGAAATTACGATACTGAAACTGAACTAGTGGGTACCTTCTGATTTCTGAACTGTGTACAGTATTTGCTTATTCCAACTTAGTCTGCTTGCGCGCAAGTGCAATAATTTGTTTATTAAGTTTGTCTTAAAAACAACACTAAAGATAACCACGTTAACAATAAATTATTTTTCTAACTATTTTATATTATTTTCGTTATAACTTTTTGTCTAACACTTTTTCACTATTTTGTTGGTTTACGGGTTTAAATTATATCTTACATAAAAAATTATTATCTTTTTTACATAGAATTTTACGTGTTTAATATTGCTAATAGACAACTGAGGCTGTCATTGTTCGAAGATGCTTGCCATTACCAAGTAGTAGGAGTCAATTTTGGGGAGTCGTGCAAGGTATCTTTGTTTTTTTAATGGATTTAACACACTTTTGTCAGAATGAGTAGCCTCCACTGCTTAGAGTTTGCTTTCTGTCAACAAAGGTTATGATAAGAGTATTTCCAAGCGTCGTTTTCCATATGGCCATACTATGGGGCACTGGATTCGTTTATGAGCTATCAGTGTCTCGTAACTTGTTTTTGTCAGCAAATTGTAATCGTCTCGTAACTTGTTTTTGTCAGCAAATTGTAATCGTGCTCAGAAAAAATTGACATAGACATCCCGTTTAGTTTAGCTTAGTTATTTTGTCACAGTAAAATTCTAGAAACGGTAAATTGTTGGATCTGTAGTTCTTTCCTGCCATAGAACTCTAGTTTACTCCGCTCCAATTATGGGTCTGTTTGGCTGCTGTTGCGGCTTATGTCTTTTGGTTGAAATTTTTGAATTTTGACTGTTTACGGTACAGATTATAGAGAGACAGATACTCACTTGCGATTTTGACTGGTACAGATGTTAGGCTTTTAACGTGTAGATCGTTTAAACTTGTACATTCCGTCTTGAGAAAATACTCTATTTTAAAATTAGGTACTGTAGCAAAAGTCAAAAGCCGTCAGCTTCGGAGGAAAAGAACAGGCCAACTATTTTCATTTCACCTGATATTGACTAGTATTGTTTACCCAGTAACATCAAGTGCTGAATCTGTGAAACAGATTGGAATGGCAGGTGCACTGGAAACTCAATGCGGCCAAGCTTATGGGGCAAAGCAGTATCACACGCTGGGAGTGCACACCTACAGAGCCATAGTCACCCTGCTGGTCGTGTGTATTCCGCTATCACTTCTATGGGCATTCATGGGCAAAATCTTGGTGCTCATAGGGCAAGACCCCTTGATCTCGCGGGGAGCCGGGAGATACATAGTCTGGTTAATTCCAGGGCTCTTCGCAAACGCGGTAATTCAGCCCATTACAAAGTTTCTGCAGTCCCAGAGCCTGATAGTCCCTCTGCTTCTGTCATCCGTTGCGACGCTGGCATTCCACATCCCTCTATGCTGGGTGATGGTGTTCAAGACTGGCTTGGGGTATACTGGAGCTGCTTTGTCAATAAGCATATCGTATTGGTTGACCGTGGCTATGCTCGTTGCGTACATCATGTTGTCAAGTTCTTGTAAGGAAACACGCACACCTCCAACAATCGAGGCCTTCAAGGGAGTGGATGTGTTCTTGCGTCTAGCATTGCCAAGTGCTCTAATGATTTGGTGATTACTAGAACCTACTTTGGAGTTCCTCTCTATGTTTAGTTTTCCTCTTGTCCTTGGCTAATGAAATTTCTATATTTTTTTTCAGTCTTGAATGGTGGTCATTTGAGCTCCTTATTCTTATGTCAGGACTGCTACCCAACCCTGAGCTTCAAACCTCAGTGCTTTCAATTTGGTACGAAATTATCACAGTATATGTAACTAGCATAAAGATGCTTATATAACTAGACTTATCTAATGTTACACATTGTTTTCTACAGTCTCACAAGTATATCATTACTCTACGCTATACCTTATGGGCTTGGAGCTGCTGGAAGGTATGAAGGCACATAACTACATGAAAGATGCATTTTTCCACTCCTTGGAAAAGGTTATCGTTTGATTATAGCTTTCGTAAATTTTATTTTTCTTAATGAACAGCACGCGGGTTGCAAACGAACTGGGTGCTGGGAACCCTGAAGGAGCTCGATATGCAGTTCGCGTTGTGATGTCAATTGCAGTGACGGACGCACTTATCGTGAGCGGAACTCTATTAGCATCACGGCACCTCTTGGGCCGTGCATACAGCAGTGAGGAAGAGGTCGTATCTTTTGTCGCAGAGCTGGTTCCATTGGTTTGCATCACTGTTGTTACTGATGGTCTACAAGGAGTTCTCTCAGGTTACATTTTCTCACATTCGAAAACAACTGCAATACCTTTTAAGTTTTCGATCATTTGATCAAACTGTTATCTATACTCAGTCCTGACATTTGCAACAAAATGTGACTGTCATTCTTTTGATTTGTTTAGTTGAGTCTGTGAATGTTTTTTGTATCTATCCTGGAAATTAGTGTTGTCAGGTGACAAGCTATTACTATCAGAAATATGCCAGATTCATCGTGCTTACAAGCATCTGTTCTTCATCAGGCATTGCTCGAGGATGCGGGTGGCAGCACTTGGGCGCGTACGTCAACCTCGGCTCGTTCTATTTGCTCGGAATCCCAATGGCGATCCTTCTCGGCTTTGTGCTACATATGGGGGCAAGAGGGCTTTGGATGGGAGTCGTCTGTGGTTCGATATCACAGACCACGCTTCTCTCTACCATCACAATTCTCACCAACTGGCAAAAGATGGTGCATTCTTCATCTGACCCCACTTACACCTACAACTCATATACAGAAACAAACAATGCAATGAATCATTTGAGGAGTCACACGTCTTACGGTCTATTGAATTTGTATGCAGGCTGAAAAGGCTAGGGAGAGAGTGTTCAGTGAGAAGTCAACGGAGCCCGACCGGGTCTAGATATCATCTGCTGGAATAGCTCCACTCCAATTTTGCAGCCTTGCAGGGGGGACTACGGAAGTGATCATGTATGTAGATAAGGAATCGAGCACTACTTTTCGCCGTCGTACTCATGTGGAACCCACGAAGTTAGTAATGGGTTAATCTTTCTGAATCCCTGATTCGTATATGTAACGCCCTTATTTCTTTCTGGAGTCGGTAGAATTTTCTCGTAACTATCCAAAATTTTTAAGAAATGAAAATATAGCGGTTTAAAAAACAAAGATACAGTATCAGGCAATTTGAGCGTCCTCTCTCTATATATATATGAAAAATACCTTTTACACCCAGGTGTAATTACACCCATCTCTAATATACCACCAAAATAAACTTGAGATACTCTTTATCACTTTAGGTATATTTGTATACTAATTATAAGATATTTCAATATGAACAACATGAAAAACTTGTAAAGGAGTTTATAGTTTTTAGCGTATTTTGTAAATACCCTCATATATGCGCATAAAAAGGAGTATGTCGAAAAAAATGTACATGCCACATCTGAAAAATTGTTCATATCACCTAGATGGTCTTAAATACTCGTATACTACACGCACATACCCTCCGTTACGCGAGATATTCTTTACATTACGAGATATGATATAAGGTGTAATTACATCTGGGTGTAGAAAAGAGGTTATATATATCGCTTAGTTTTGATCAGCAGACAGACAGGGTTCATTCATTCATACTCGAGTGTTAATTGCCTGATACTGGACTACTGAAGTACATGCACGGTGACGGACGGCACATGCCTCCTATGCGTACTGAGAATCATCTCCTGTATTCGGTCTTAAGAACAAGAAGTACTTACAGGATATGATTCTCAGTAACATGTGTAGCGTCACGGTTCTCCCTCCATAACACTTTCATTTTTTGAGACTGGTCCTGTTTATTTCCACTTTTCCTTTAGTTTAAAAGCTAAAAAACCAAAGCTTAAACAAACGGATGGCTTTTTTACTAAGCTTTTAAAAAGCCTTAAGCCACCATATAACTAAAAGCCAAAAGCCAGTTTTGAGGTGCTTTTTTTGGCTTTTGTGGAATGGAAATAGTTCGTTGCCACTGAGCTTCACCAAAATTACCCACTCATACCACGTAGAAATAGTTCTCCATCTCATCTCCCATCCAGAACCCACCCGGCAGTTCCAAGCCGCTCCCCCCACACCTCGTTCGCCGCCACCTCCCCTACGCCTCGTTCGCCGCCGCCTTCTCCCCTGACGCGGCCGCCCCGTTGCCTCCTCCCCCGAGGGCACCGCCCCATCGCTTTCACCACCGTGGCCCTCATCGCTGCCTTCTCCCCTACCGCAGCCACCCCCGTCGCCTCCTTCTCCCCCTACAGCGCCGCCCCATTGCCTTCACCGCCGCGGCCCCTCGTCGCCTCCTTCTCCCCCGACGGCGCCGCCCCGTCGCCTTCACTGCCGTGGCCCCTCGTCACCTCCTTCTCCCTCGACGCCGCGGCCCCTTGTTGCCTCCTTCACCGCCAGTGCCGCCGCCGCACCCATCGCCTCCTTCTCCCCCATCGAGCCCGTCATCGTCGTCACCTTCCCTCCATGGTGAGCATGGCCTCAGATTCTGGCCGTCCCCGGGGTCGTCGGCTTGGGATCTGGTGCCCTCAAGCCCGCCGTCGTCAATTTATGGAGATGTGCCTAAGAATTCTTGCCGAGGATGCTTGGATCTAATGGATGGTGCTTGTGGATGGTATTGGCTCTGTTCTTGTGGATGGTGCTTGTTGTTCGTCAATTGATTTCAATTCTTGCTATTCCCCAATTTTTTTTGTTCATCAATGAAATCAATTGCTTGTTTGTTGTTCATGAAAAGTTTGAAATAGATGATAATAACTCTATCAGTAAATGAACAAGTGGTAACTTGTATGAAGGGTATTATAGACTTTTTAACTTTAAGCTATAGCTTAGGAGGTTAGAAAAGCCAGGTTACCTAACACACTGGCTTAGCTTAAAATCTGTTTAAGCAAAAAAAAATCTAGCTTTAAGTTAAAAGCCAAAAAGATCTCAATCTAAACAAACAGGACTTTTACTCCCAACTTTTATTGAAAGCTAGTAAAAGAGTTCGATACAGACTGGCTCGACCAGTCTCTCTCCATAACACTCGCTCTGTTGTTGTTTAGGGTTGCTTAACCGATGCTGCTTAGGGTTGTTTGTTTGTAGCTTGTGGAAGTGGTGAACTGAAAGCCGGTTGTCACGTACTACATCACAAACTAGTTTTTGGCAGCTTTTTCGACAAGTGAGGATTCCCCTTCCCCCTACACCACCGGGTTCTGCCCAACAGAGAGCAGGTTCCCACAATTCAGGGTGTCTTACCCAGTGAGGCAGTGACCAACAGAAAAAAAAAAGACGGGGCACCAGTTGTACCCGATTAACACCCCAGAGAGCTAATCCCCCACCAACATCCAGTAATTAACACACTAACACGCACCCAAACAGCAGGTCAAAGAACTAGATCAAAAGGAGACAGCAACACCCATGATCAGGAAGTAAACACATCACATCACCCAATAGCCGATAGGTTTAAGTCTAGCTGGATAGCAACATAACTGATAGGTTTAAACCTGAATGAGGCTTCCCAGTCCTCCGTGTGTTCTCATCCATGTCCCCTCAATCAAACGGCTGCGAAAACGGTCACGTGGCAAAAATAACAACACATATGATTTTTTTTCTCTTTTGTGATCTTGTTTTGATGTTTTTCAGTAATAAAAACATCAAAACAAGATCACAAGAGAGAGAGAAAAAAATCATGTGAGCTGTTATTTTTGCCACGTGACCGTTTCCCAGCAATTTGATTGAGGGGACATGGATGGGAACACACAGAGGGAGACAGGGAAGCCTCATTCATTTAAACCTAGCTAGATTGCAACATGCATGCATGCAACACATCGAACTAGTTAAAAAATATACCAAGTGGTCTCATCACTGATTAGAAATATACCAAGTGGTCTCATCGCTGTCAATAGCCAACTAATACACCAAAGCAATAGAGAAGTGCGTACTTAAGCACACATGCTAATACGATCAGTGCTAGCTGCCCCTAGCCTAGCATATTCACATGACGGAGCCAAGAATTAATTAGAGATAGTGGGACCAAATAAGACACACAATACAATAATATATTTAATAAAAGAAGCTAAGTACACTAGTGCAGATACTATTAAATCTATATAAATAAAAATAACAGGACACCTTATTCGTTTTGAGATAAAAAAAAATCCTACAATAATCCTAAACAAAATTTTAGAAATTCTCATATTAATCGAAAGAAAAAGAGAAAAATCTCCACCACTTATTTTTGATGAGATTAGATCATAACGGTGAAGATTAATCACATATTGATATTAGAGTTATATAACAAATACGATTGTACTTTAATTATAAGAAGTAAGGTTATACCATAATATCTAGCTGTACAGTTGCGTGAATAAATATGCTAGTTTTATTTAAATCTCAACAGCTAAAATACAAACTTCGAAACCACCAACCATGTGAGGGCCATGCCCCCCACCCGCACCCTCCTCCCTCCGCCATGGGATGTCTTAACCGCTTATCGATGCGCATGTGCCGATGGCACATCGATCCAACTTCCAAGCAGTGTAGGAGCTTGACTAGGCCTGTAACGCCCCCGTTTCCAGGGCGCGTACGGACACGGCATTCCGCAACTATTCACGCATGAACAGTTATGGAGTGTCGCGCAAGAGTATACCATTGCATGCTTATAACAAAAATTCCAGCATATATTTCACATATGGATTAACATCCATTTTTCCACAGTGGGGCGTGCAAGCCCAAAGTATATTTACATTACAAAAGCTCCAAAATCCGCTTGAGCGCGGCCAAGACCTAAAGCCACGGGTCCTCGTCGAAGAAGCGATCCTCAGGGGCGTCCTCGACGGGGAGACCTTCACCTTCGTCTTGATCCTCTAAAGAGGGGATTAAGTAAGCCGTGAGCCAAACAACCGGCTCAGCAAGCCCCAAAGGGACTCTAACTTACTATATGCACGGATTAACAAAGGAAGCGAGTATATTTGGTTTATTAACTTTGAGTGGATGCAGTTTTATTTGCAAACATTTTGATAAAACGGACCCAAAACTACTCCTTAAGATCTCAGGGGTTTTTTATGAACATTTAATTAACCAACTAATCAAGTTAAAGCATGTACAAAACTACTTAAGCTTCGCTGCTGGAATCACCCAAGTGACACAGCTCTAATAACCGGGAGCACGTCGTATTCGAATACCATTTATTTGACTCTGCAGAGTTTGCTCAGCTTTACCCACACGATCCCTTAACTCCCGCGACAGAGTTAAGAAAGCCAGGTCGTTTCACTGCTCAACTCTTTATATAGGCTCTACCCGGTAGAATCCACTCGGGTCTGGCACATGAAAACAAACGTCCGCTTCGAGTGAACTCTACCGTTGTTAGGCACCCGCAGCACGGCCTACCTAACCTTATTACTCAATCACCTACTTCTCAACACCTGTAGAGTTTCAATCGAGTTGAGCAGCTACTAAACCAGTGTTGACAAGTCAACTCCTGTGGTTGAGCGGTTACCATGTCATTTGCTTAGCGTAAGGGTTTGGTCCTTATATTTTTCCTCTGGAGTCCGCAACCCCGGTCAGGTCCGCGACCTTACAACCTAGGGTAAGAGGTGGGCGAAGACCGTCTCGCGGCTCCTTCCCCAACCCTTACCCCATTCTGCACGTCGACAATCTCCGCCCTAGGGCATGGTGTCCCATACCACCTTGCCCTAGAGTCGGGTTTTCCAATTTCTATTGGCTCGCAGCCACAACCTTATTAGTGTAAAGACTTTGCATGATAATGATAACCTACAATTATCTAGATTAACAGATAATTATTTCTAGGGTTACAAAGATATGGCTACAAGTTTAACATGGCATTTGTCGGTGGTAGGTTTAACTACATAACATGTCATTCTAAACATTTTATTTTACTTTGAACTAACATTTCAGAACTAGCTTAATGCAAATAGCATAATAACATAATTAAATAACATGGGTTGCAACATGATCAAAGGATTTGGGACTTGCCGATAATCTGGACGATCTCGGCTAGCTCGAACGTAGAAGCACCTGGATCCTGAGACTGCACTTGAACTTCCGGGGTCTCCGAAACTAGCGCAAACACATAAAATAACATAAGTCCGGCTTGAGCCTAATCAAGCGAGGAAAAATAAACTATTTAAAAAGGAGTAAAATGCATAAATCCTCAAATTGGAAATTTAAGAATTTATCCGGGATGAATTTGGGGAAAAGAAGGTCAAAATGGGTTCAGGACATCAAATGGAGCAAAGTGGTGAAATTAGGGAATTTTCGAGAATTTCTGTGATTTTCTAGGATTTATTTGGATTTTTCTGGATTTTGGGAATTAGAAAATCACTGGAAAATGGAATGAACAGTGCTAGGCCGGCCCAAAGCCACAGCGCAGCCTAGCACTGTGCGGCGCGCGCGAAACGCGGCCGAGCAGGCCGGGCGCGGCGCGCTCACGCGGCTCGGATGGCCGACGCGTGGCGGGAGCGGACGGCACCAATGCGGGGAGTGCGGGCGGACGGGATGTGAGGGGTGGAGATCGAACGGTAGCGGGATGGTGAAGGCGGGCGGAGCGGAGGGTTCGATCGGGCGGCTGGGGAGGGAGGTGTGTATGAAGATCGGACGACAGAGGGAAGTTGCCATCCGACGGCTCAAACGAGACGGCAACGGTTGGAGCGGAGGGCCGGGATGTGGCCACATCACGGGGGAGGGGGCTTCTTCAACCTCCCGCCGGGCGCACGCAACAGAGAGGCAGAGAGAGGAATCACTGCCCTCCGGCGACAACGGGGATCTCGACGGTCGGGGAGAGTACCACTCGGTAGGTTTTGACGCGGGTATCCCATTTTGGGGAGTTGAAGCTCGTGAAGGCCAATGGGGAAGGTGGGAGGCAGAAAAGGGGAGAATCGGTCTCCTGGCGGCGGAGGAAGTCACCAGAGTCGACCCGGCCAAATCGGCCTTGATTTCACGGTCAAGGGGGTATGGAGCTCACGTTAGTGGCGGTGGTTTGAGCTGAGGCGCTTCGGAGTGCCCTGGCCACGGTGATGTGGTTTCCGCCGGAGGAGAGTTGCTACGGCGGGGTAGCACGGGCGATCACCTGGCCAGCAAGGATTACCACAATGGTTAGGGAGTAGTAGGGGAGCTTTAGGCGAATGCAATCGAGAAATGGGGAAGGAGCGGGGGAGATCAGCTCACGGGTGTCGCCGACGCAGGGAGAGTGGCGACGGCGATGGGGGCGACGAGGGCTCAATCGACGGCTCCGGGAGGTGCTTGGGGATGGTGGGAGACGAATGAGACGGGTGGAGGGGTCTGGGAAGCAAAGGAGTGCGAGGGGGAGTGGAGCGGGGTTTTATACCCCCGGCGGGGAGAGAAAGAACCGTGGAGGGGAAGGAATGGCTCGGCCGTGGCAGTCAACAGGAGTTAGCAGTGCGTCGCCTCGGAGGGGAGAGAGCGGTGACGGGGCTCTGCAGGGGTGTAATGGTGAGGCGACGGCATGGGAGTGGGTGAGCTGCGGGCATGGGCAGAGAGCGTCCGCGCGCGGGAGAGAGGAAGAGCGGCGACTGCCAAGTGGGGTCGGGGCAGAAGCGGGGTGACGCGTGGCGCTGGGGGCTGCCGGTTTCGGACCGAGGCTGTCGGGACGGCGCAGGCGTGGGGAAAACAGTGGGCGCGGAGGGAATGCAGAGGCGGTGCGGCGCGGGCGCAGGCGCAGCGCACGCGCGAGGAGAAGGCGGGGAGGAGCGGGGGCGCCAGCGGGAGAAGGGAGCGGGGCGGCGCCGAAAGAGAGGGGAAAGCGGAAAGGAGGCGGGGCGCCAGTGGAGAAGGGAGGCGCCCGGCCGAAAAGGGAAGGCGGCAGTGAGGGGGACTTTCCCAAAAGGGAAAGTCTCCAAATTTCACTCAAAAATGCAGCAAAGATAATGAAAATTTTGGTTTGAAATTTTTGGGGCTTTTCAAGGCCTGAACCTAGCGGAATCGGGATCCAAGAAGGAAGAACATACCGAGAGCTGTGACTACATTGAGAGCCCCGGCCGGCGAATACAACTTCCCTTTCCTTTTTCCTATATTCTTTCATACGTGCCAGTAATTTAAGAGAAATAAGTGCTGTTGTAGATTCATAAAAAATAAAGTGAATGAATAGTCTGCTGATACATATGAGAAAAAAAGCACGAAAACAAGAAAGGAGAACATTCCTGGCCGGCGGCTAGGTTCTTCATGCATATAGTCGCAGCGCAGCCATAGTACCGCATGGCAGTCTGGGCAACGGCAATAGCAACCCAAGCGTGAAAACGCACGGTATCAACATGCAGTCAACATTTTTAAACTTGAACTATTAATATACCTAAAAGTATTAGAATTTCCATATCATTATACTCTGACTGTTCAAGCGTCATGCTTTCCGATCGCTTGTAGAGAGAACCACGTCCATTGCTGGCGCTGCACACGATATAAACAATCAGGTCCAACACCAAATGGGAAAGCGAACTCGCATATCGCATAGCTGTGTTAGCACACGTGTCATTGTTTCTATCGTACGCGTTGTTAGTATTGGCAGCTTCCCAATTCACCTTCCCCATATCTGTTCTCTCACACGTGGTAATAGCCTATTCATTCTATTTTACTTTTTTATATCTGTAACAGTACTTATCTCTTCTAAGTTGCTACCATGTGTAACGAAAACAGAGAAGAAGAACAGGAAACTGCATTCGTGGTTAGGGGTGAAAACGGATCGGATTCGGTCGGATATTGCTTAAACCGTATCCTAACCCACATTTTTTCTCCGGATTCGGAGTCGAATACCGTAAGACCGGATACGGATACGAATTCGGAATATTCGGAGTTTCGAATACGGTACCATCGGGTCGGATATGTAACGGATTTGAGTCGGAAACGGATAATATAGGCGGATAGTACGGATGATTACAATACAAGCAGTGAGAACAATAGGAACACAAATTATACATAAGTGGTAAATTCATACAAGACACAATAGAAACACAAAGGTTCATACGAGATTACGAGTACCGAGTACCATACATAACGTAAGTTTATCTTGCCATAATAGAAACACAAAATAGCAATAATGTAGGCTCATAGCCTCAAGCAGATAACAACTGAACATGAGATTGATTCCTGCCAGTGCCAGCTACAGCTATGTGTACACAGTGAGAAAGAATCATTGACAAACATTGCAGCACCTGAAGCTAGCTTCTGAGACATGTCCTTAACTCAATCCCACTGTCATCTCTCTTTTCTCCCTAGCCGATTCAACCAGACACCAAATACCATCTCCATAGATCAATGTTAGTACACAAAGGCTCATTACTGCATAGCTAAAAGGCTGAAAGACTTGTGCTTAGCAATCAGAAATTTTGGTACATATGTAATTCTCAGTTTCTCACCAATTGTCATCACAGCATAAAAGGGAACAATGTTACTACAAGGTGAGGGAAAATGGCAAGAAAAATAGGGAACATACAAATATACAACAGTCTGCAGACTCACTGTAACAGGATTCAGAGCTTCAGATGCACTGGGAATTAAACAGATTTTTTGTTGTGATCTTGTGGATCCCTCCCAGGATCAGAGGATCTGAAAGTGATGTAAAAACTAAGAAATCAATAGATCAGGACAAAAGACAAACAATCATTCATATATTTAAACAAGTATAGTGTATAGACGTAGATAGGAGCTCAGCACTAAATATTTTGAACTTATACACTATATATTTCTTAGGGAAAGGAAATGAGCATGCAAATTGTGCTACTCTCATGTTAAGAATGGATCAAGGTACTACTTAGGGAAAGGAGCATGAAAACAAGCATATGAATATACGATAAAGTCAATTGACATATGTGCATGGCATGCTATTCCTTGATACAATCCGAAACAGCAAGTGTAGGGCAGAGGAACACAGGTCTTGCCTGGCATGTGCAATGGCTCACGCCGACGAAGCTTCGGCCGGAGGGATTGACACAGTGCGCAGCAGCTCCAGCGAGCTCGCCAACCTAAGGAAATGCGACAGGATGGTGTTTGCTGAAGCCTGCGCATGACGAGTCAAGGATTAACAACGCATCCTTTTCAGCTACAACCCGCACCCATCCCGACATTCCGCGGCGGCGCGCCGCCCGCCGCTCCCCCGAATCGAATCAACACAGAGAGGGGGATAACCGGATAAGGGAGGGGGGAAGGGATCAGGAAGGCAAGAGGGGTATACCGGCTGCGACGGCGAGGGGGATGTGGCTGCAGCGCCGGCGGCGGCGAGATCGAGAGGCGGGGACGCCGGGGAGGGATTTGCGGGCGGCCGGGCGAGAGCGACCGAGCGAGCTAGGGTTTGGAGATGATTTGGCGGCGGCTGGGCGAGAGCGAGCGACTGGTGCGTGGTCGATATGTTTCACTGATGGGCCGCTCCGCTTCCGCTGATGGAGTGATGGGCCGAGGCGCCAAGCGCTAGACGCAGTCGGGTTTTTATTCGGTTTCTATTCGGGTAGTATCCGAATAACCGCAAACCGAACCTATTCGGTCGGATACCAGTTATACCGAATCCGCTACCGAATCCGACTATACATATCCGTATCCGAAACCGAATCCGACCGGATACCAACCCAGTTTACCGAATTTGCTAAAAACCGGATTCGGTACCGGATCGGTCGGGAAAAACCCGACCCGTTTTCACCCCTATTCGTGGTAGGAGAAGAGCTGGAGCTTCTCTAGGACAGATCGGGCATGGCCCCTTTCTGAAAAATTGTCCGAAGGGGTCATGGCCCCCCTTAGAAAAGTTGCCAAAGAAAAGAATCAGGTCGAACGCCGAATGAGATAGCGAGTTCGAGGTGGCCAGTGAAACTGCGGTGATCAAGCAAATGAAAGACAAAGTAAGCCTAAAACACATCAAAACCACAAGAATGGCCCTCATCTCAGCCAGTTCGTCTTAGTTCGATCGAGAAGAGAACGGAGAAGTGCTGTCTGCTCTCTCCCCTATTTTGTACCGAAAATTTTGTGTTTTTGTTAAAAGCGTTGTTTGCATTTCTTTTATAGATAAAGGCCATGTTCATTTCGGTTTGAGTTTCTGACTTCTGGTTTATTTTTTACTATTCCTAATTTTTTTTTACTTTTGAGCCTTTTTGTCGGCTCTTTTTTTCCGTATTCATTTACATTATCCGTAATGAGCTAACATATTTTTCTATTTTTAATTTTTTTTAAAATTTAATTACGTCAAATAAGTCACCATCAGTTACAATGTAATTTTAACTATAAGTCATATTTTTTCAGCCAAACTAAGCAGGCTGTTTGTCGTGTGAAAATGTGAATACTCTGCCAGCTTTGGTGCGCCTGGTCGGCATGCTTTTTTTTCACTAAAATAGAACCGGGCCTGCATCTTACCGTGCCTGTGTTTTCAGAAGGAATTTGCCTGCAATTCTCAAAACTCCTCTCCTTAAAACCCCTGCATCTTAATTGGCATGCGTGAGGAAGTCACCCGTCTAGATACACGTTAATCCTGCGTGAATGACTACATATTTGGTTGGTGGGATAAGGTTGAATGAGATGGGATGATCTTGTATTATGGTTCAGTTGTTTTATGTAGGATGGAACGTTTCAATTCAACTAAATACATAGATGATTTTTTTTAATCATCCTATATATGTGTCACTTGGTACAAGCAACTAAACACAATATGAGAAAAAGAATCAAAACCCAAAGCTGTCGCGAGTTGCGGTCATGTACTCCCTCCGTTTCATACTAAGCATATCATGCATGACAAGGGAATCAAGAGCATGTTTGGATACAGAGTATTTTTAGAGTTTTTTTTGTGAATACCATGGTTTCTCAAAAATACAATGGCATTTAAAACTTTGAGGTGTTTGGATCCAACAAATATTGTGATTTTATAAACAGTAGTATTGCAAATACCATGGTATTTTTGGAGTTATAAAAAATCCACTCAAGACCTCGTTTTTTCTAAACAACGTTTTTTCGTTACACTTACGACGTGAGGCAGCCTCATCTAACCTTGCGTTATCTGGCCATCTCCCCATTATCTCATATGTGACCTTTTATACAAGTTATAACGTAGTGTTGTTTGATTTTTGAAACTTGATTCCAACTTAAAAATCCAAAATTCGAAATTATTAATTTTAGATTAGGATCCAGATATTTCAGTGTTTAGGTAATTTATTATAATTTCAGCAAAAAATTAAAATTGCATTTGAACCAATCCAGTTGTTAAATTCCTTTTTTTAATGATCTAAATTTAACATTAAATTTAACAACTCTCGTCATCCCTCCAAAGAAATACTGCAACATCCAAATACACATTTATTTTTTCTCAAAACTGCAAAAAATTGTGGTATTTACAAACTGTAGTATATTATAGATGGGGCATTAAAAACAATAGTTTTCAAATATTGCGTTTTGTAAACGCTATGACATCCAAACATGCCTAAACTTTTGGCGAGATAAAAAAGTTGTGGTCCAAGCCATTGATTGCGCAGACCGACACATACATAATTCATGCTTTAAGCAAAAGACTCGGCTGCAGCTGCTGTGATGAGATTTTCAGTGCTATACTATGTAAATCAGGGGGTGAAGACCAGGGAAAGCTATATCGCCGAAATTTTGATTGTTACCGGCGAAAATCGATGTTATCGGCGAGCACCGGTAAAAACGTATCAGCCAAAAAATTTTAGATCTATTTAAATTTTGTCAAAATTTCAAAAAACTTTGCCAGAAAATGAAAGAATCGGTAATCAGCGAAATTTCAAAAAAAACTTGACCACTTTTAAGTCAATTTTGGCCGATACAAATTTCATAATTTAAATTCTAATTCAAAAATGTTGGAAAAAAAACCAAAAGAACCAGTAACCGATGGTTTTCCACCTAATCACTACCCTCCCATAAATTTTGGCCGTGCATAGAGGTTTCCCTGGTGAAGACTGCGTCAATCTTCCCCGGTCACGGCCTCACGGGTGTCGCAAAAATCCTAACACATAGGCCCAGTTGAAAGCCCGCTACGTTTTTGGAGGAACTAAGGCCCACTACTAGTGTTAAGAGTGGACTCCCCCTAAGGCCCATTCGGCGTTCGCTACCCTCCTAGTGGCCCGCGATTAATAGCCCGGTACTGGAGCCCTCCTCCTACGCGGCCCGCTCAGGCGCGCAGGCACACAGGGTCACAGGGACGCCCCACGCGCGGCACGGTGGGTGCGTGCGCCGGCATCCAAAGCAGCGTTAAACCCCTTTGTGATTACACGCAGCAGCGGGGCCAGGCTTCGTTCTGGTGTGTAGGTAGATTTCTGAATCCTTCGGTGCATGCTTTGTCTGGGATGTAATTTGGACGCTGAAGTGTACGTACTCGCTGGGCTCCGGTCATAAATATATGTTATTTTGGAATCTCTAAAACACAACATTCATCACTAATTTATGTTATAATATATTTATAAAATCTAAACATATTATGATATTATAAAAGTACTTTTCAAAATAAATCTATATATATTTTTATTTATCTAATTTAAATTGTTTAAAAGATATTGATAGTCAAAATTTTAAAAGTGCATCACAGGAATACATATAGCGGTGACTCGAGGGAGTACTATGTAGGCAAGGGGGCATGTGGCCGGTCGAGACGATCTGCTGCTACTGTTTTCGGGGAATTCATTACGATTCACAAAAAAACGCTGTGTGCTGTGACAAAGTGCAGCGATAGCAGCCAAGGAGCTGTGATGGAAGCTTAGCCAAACCAGTGAAGCACAAGCAAAATGCAAACATATTGAGAAGCAGAAAGGCAGAAACACTCGGTGAGATAGAGGGTTAACGGCGCAAACAATCCATGGTAGCAATCGAATTGTACTGGCAAATTCATGAATCATGAATATCCAGAAACGTGTGACAAATCATGCAAAGGAATTAGCAGGAGAAGGATAACAGAGAGACCGCCTCAAATGTCTCTGAACAAGTGAACAGAGTATATGTATATTGTATACTATGTCTCAAATTGATTATATCAGCAGCAGAGCGTGTCATAAGACGAGCGAATTAATGAGCACTAAACAAATAGCGATTAGACGAAACTACATTCCTCAAGTGTTAAGACCCTTGTGTTAATTTCTCGATCCATCTACGTTGCTCACCACCACCAACTACTCAACAATGGCCGGTCGCGTGCGGATGCATGGTCGATCGGAAGCGCATCAAGCCCTGAGAAGGAAGCACAGCACCAGATAGGAGATCCTCACGAAGCTCCTGAGCCCTGGCACCACGCTGCCCCACGACGCGGCGTACACGAGAACGGCGGCGGCGGCTGCGGCGAGGAGCACGCCGGGGAGGAGGGGCGCGCGGCTCCTGGCGGAGGCGATGGCCCGGGCCACGACGAGCAGCGCGACGGCCTGGCCCAGCTGCCGGCGGTGCTCCAGGATGTCCTTGATGTGAGCTCGGATGCCGACAGCGGCCTCCACCAACGCGGCGAACACGGCGTGCTGCTCTTCCACGGTCACGGGGGCGGCGTAGACCTCCGTCGCGTGACGCCGGACCTGCTCGTACTGGGCCGCCGCCTCGGCGAGGTGGGCGGCGTTCTCGTCGATCTCGGCGCGGACGTGGTCGAGGAGGCCCTGGATGAGGTCGACGTTGTCGAGGCGGACGAGGAGGTCGTCGAGCACCTCCGCGAGGATGGGGTTCTCCGCGACGATGGGGTTGTCCATTGGAATGGAATAGCTCTGTGCTTTGGAGGCGTGGTTGGGGCCCCGGGGGTTCTGGGGTTTTTGAACCGGCAATGAAGGGAGGAGACGGGGTAGTGGGGCCGGGGTGTCAGACAGTCAAGAGTATCGCGCCACGCTTGACTTGGGTGGGAAGTTAGATTACGGAGAGTAACAACAAACAGTACAGTAAGAGCAGGGAGACGACATAACTGAGGTCTAAATCTCTACCCCTCTATAATACACCAAATTTTTTTTACTAAATCCACCCCCTCAACCACCCCCACAGTCATACCTAATCTAAATACACCTAGATTTGTGTACCAAAGTAATCCAACTTCATACAAATGAATGTCCTGGTTCTCTCCTCAAGCTTTCTTCTCTTATTCATTGAAGATCCTAAGACCAAAATCATCCGGATCATACACATCATTGAACCCAGAACCCACCCCGCGCCCACGCACACGCCTTCGACGCTGCCTCCACCCCGCGATACCCGTCTCCACCCGAGCGTCAAGATCAAGCCCAAGGGCACCCCCGCCCCCGCGTCTCCTTCCCCGTGTCCTCCCCCTCGTCCGAGGAGGCGGTGCGGAGCAGGAGCCTGCACGGCCTCATCTCCAACGGCGGGGGCGGGAGCGGGCTGCGCTTCACCATCCCCAAGGCGGCGCGCACGAAGCCGGTGGCGCAGGAGGCGAGGGCGGAGAGGAGCAAGGAGGGCGCGGAGGCGGAGGCCATGGCAGAGGTGGCGTCGGCGCTGCGGGCCGTCGGGGAGGGGTTCCTGAGGGTGGAGGAGCGCAAGCTGCAGATGGCGCTCCAGATGGAGAAGGAGCGGATGGAGACATAATTGATGCAATATTCGAATGTTGTCTCCAGATGGAATGTTGTCTTGGCCCCTCCTCGGCTCCTCCTGGCCTGCGCGGCGGCGCCGCCCACCTCCCAGCTAGGCGGCCCAGCGCCGGCGTCGCCCGGTCGCCCCCCTCCCGCTCGGGCGCTCCGCCCTCGCCTCCTCCGGCTCCGCCCTCGCCTCCTCCGTCTCCGCCTCCCCCTCGCGGCGTCGCCTCCTCGGATCCCGGTGAACTAGGTGAGAGAGCCAATCCCGCGACACACCACCTCGTTGTCTTCTCCCACCCCCAAATCCCTCGCGATCCCCGAAACCCTAGCCCTTACCGCAGCAATCCGATCCCTCCGCCACCTCCACCGCCTCCCCCTGATCCAGGTGAGCCCCGACTCGGCCCCATTACGCGGAATTCCGATCCGGGACGGCTCCGTCACTGGCGGTGTGTCGACGCGAAAGGTTTTGGTGTTTTTTTTCTGGGAGTTGTTTCGATCGAGGGTTGGTCGGAGATAGCTTGGGTGCTGAAAGATCGAGTTATTTCTCGTGTTTTTTTGATCCAGGGGCGCTCGGCGATAGTTTTGGAGCGAGAAGTTTGAGGTGTTTTGGATCGGTTTGAGGAGGTTTCAGATGGGCTCGGATAGGGAAGGTGGCGGCTCGGAGGCCGTGCTGGTGAGGAAGGGGCGGAAGAGGCAGCTGGTGCTTGAGTCCAGCGACTCCGAGGCGGATGAGTACTACATCTCAACGTGGCAGAAGACTGACACCGCCGCCGTGGGCAATGCCAGCGCCGGTGGCCGAGGCGGTGGTGATACGTTAGGGGAGAAGGTGGTGGTTGTTGGTCCTGAGAAGCATTCCGGGGCTAAGTGTACTGAAGGAGATCGTTCAGACAAGAATAAGGGAGATAAACTGAACAGGAGTAGCTCACAACCTGATCCCAAGAGGACCAGAATTGAGGCTGTCCATGGTGGTGGTGGTGGAAACGGTGGAAGTAGAAGTATATCCAAGGATGGAACTGGTGGGAAAATGCTGCACCCTGGGCTCCCAAAATGGCGGTTTGAGAAGCCGGAGGTAAGGGCAGGGAGGGTCGTTGATGAGAAAGGTGGGGCGGAGATGAAGGCAAGCAGTGGCTCAAAGGTGAAGGAGCCCCTGAAACATGAGAAACGGACACTGTTGAAGACTGACCAGGGCAACTTGGTTGACTCTGGCTGGCAGGAGGTTATAAGGGTGCAAGGAAAAAGTGGCGTTTTAAAGATCCTGCCGAAGAACAATAAGGTGGTCAGGGAAACTGGTGATGGAATTCTGCCAAGAAGACTAAGGTGGATGGGGAAATAGGTGATGGCAAGATTCTGCTGAAGAATACTAAGGTGGAGGAGACCGGTGATGGCAAGATTCTGACGAAGGGTGGTGTTTTAAAGCTCCTGCCGAAGAACAATAAGGTGGTTAGGGAAACCAGTGGTGCCAAGTTTCTTACTAAGAATATTAAGGGGGATGGGGATATGAGAATGGCAGGGTTCTGATGAAGAACAGTAAGATGGATGGGGAGATCGGTGATGGCAAGATTCCCACAAAGAACACTAAGGTGGACAGGGAAAGTGGTGATGACAAGGTGCTGACGAAGAACTGTATGGTGGATTTAGAAACTGGTGCTGGCAAGATTCAGGCAAGGAACAATAAGGCGGATGGGGAAACCAGTGATGTCTACAGACGAGATAAGGAGAAAAATAGTGTCCTTGATGAGTCCCCAAAAAAGGATTCAAATGGTTCGTTTTATTTTTTACAAATTTTATCTTGTTTTGTATTTTACCATAGCGTTAGCACGGGCACACTACTAGTTACAATAAGGTGGTGTAATCAAATGCATGCTGCTAACAGCAATGTAAATGATACTAGCTGAATGCCCGTGCGTTGCTACGGATTTTTAAAATTTATCATACTATATGTTTTAAAACTCGCGGGTGGTAAAAATTTTTATAATTTACATACAATCATGTTCGACTCTTAACCAAAACCTCATCAGTTGCAAATATTAAAGGACCAAGTCATATGTGTAAAGTATAAGGACTATATCACAAGATTTGCCCTCTCACCCAACTAATGTCACTCATTAAATCACATATATGGAAACATAGAAAGAGCATGTAGCAAAAAAAAAGGTAAACAGAAATTTTGAATTAGCTACACACATGGGATGAAGACACAAAGGAGCACAGCAAGACGCAAATAGCCATGGAAGCTACGAACTTCGGAGCGACAATGACCTTCCCAGCAAGCGTCTGTCATTTGCTATCTTCATAAGAGATGCACAAATTGTATTTACGGCGTCACTGCTCTCAACAAAAGCATCATGCACTGCCTACTTAAGAAAACAATGATGAGATTAAGTGATTAACGCATGTTGATGAAATATTATAAGATATAGACTGAAAAGAACAACTTTGAACAAAAGTTGTGTGTGTGTTGGTCGTGAAAAGGAAGGCCTTTGCTATAACAGAGAATAGAGCCTAAGAAATAGCATCAAATAAAACAATTAAAAGTAAGTGATTTCGTAATGGCACAGGGTTAGTAACTGATAAGGATCTTCAACAAATCACCTTTTGTTGACAAATGCTTTAAATCCATGTTTCCGAGGTTTACTAAAAACTGGTTGAAATTTTCTGCAAGTATTAAGCTATGTCCAACAATGCAATTACAGAGTCCAGTCATCTTAAATGAATTTTTTTATGGACTTCCAACCCCTATCAGCAATTTCAAGAAATGCTTAAGTGTGCACATAACCACTTACCAAAGCTTCAAACTTGTTCTCTGTAGTCACAAAAGGTAGATCTGTTTCATCAGCAACCACAACAGCAGTTTTAACATCAAATCTGAAATGAACAAGTACAATTTTAACTAAATGAGTCGAAGAGAGAGAGAGAGTAAACAAAGAGATTAAGAAATTCAAGGAACTAATAATCTGATTAAAAGTCATCATAATCAAGCAAGTGAGTAACCATAATATATAGTTTTGGTTAACCATATATAAGAGAAAACCATTTCAAATTCAGGACATTACTCATTTTAAGTACCATATAAAGGTTAGAAAGCAGAGATTAAACTGGCATTTGATAGTAGTGAAACTACTTAAAATTTACAGATTCATCTGGAGTATGGTCAAAACACTCTGGATAGTAGGGTTACATGGATTCTTTCCCCAAGGAGATAGTTTGGTCATTAAATACTAAGGAATTGTGGAAAAAAGAGAGAGAATTTAGATAAGACCACAGATCAAAATGAGTTAATAAAGAGTAAGAATGTAAACAAATTATCTCAACCAGAAATTTGAAAATTTTCCTTTCTTAGTGTTCAAGCCAGTTCCAACTGCAGTTCCACCTTGAGCTAGCTGCTCACCAAGGAAAATGACCAGAAAATGTTCATTTTATGTGTACCACTTGAGAAGAGAATGAGAATTAGTATAGTACCTGATACATCCGTGGTAAGGTACAAACAATGTGATCAATTCCATATTTCACCTGCAAATAGAGTTTAGAACAATTGATAACTCTCTCTGTCAATCTAAAGTGCACGGTAATCAATAAGACAGAATAGATGCTGGAGCCTGGAACAATGCCTACCTGCATAGCATAACCACTGAACTCTTGGCCAAGAGTCAACAGGGTGGCATCTTGGGTACGTGTACGCCCAGTTTTAATAATGCCTTTAAACTCATCAGGCTGTACCACCAAGTTAACAAATTTATTAGAACATCATATTTACTATATACAATATGAAGAAACACACTGTCATTTAGCTACTGGAGTTGCCTACGAAAAATGTTAACATGCCATCCAAACCAGATTATTAGCTTATTGTAAAATATGTGCGTTGCTGCGGATTAAAACATAATCGTAACATTTAAAAAGTCTAATTGCACCGTAGAGCGCCGTCGTCCTCATCTGCTCACTCCACCAAGCGCACCACCGCACCACCGTCTCTCTGCCGCCTCTCTTCTCCATCTGCGACCCCGCACCTCCACCAAGCGCCGCCATCCGTCTCCTCCTCTCTCGGCCGACCTTTTCCTTGCGCCGCCTCTCCTCTTCTCCGGCCACCGCGCCATCGCATCCACCGCCGCCTTTCTTCCTTAGTCCCCTCCTGCTTCTCTCCTCCTCCTCCCTGCTCACCTCCCTTCACCGGCCACATCGCCGCTGCCTCTCCTCTTCTCCGGTCGCCGCGCCTTCTCCCGTCACCAGATCCGGGCCATCTGACATGCGTCATTTATATATATATTTACCCGTCATTTTACCCTCGTATTCGTCGCATTTTGGGACCATTTATCATCATTTACACGTTTTTCCATATTTAATTGCTCGAAATGGACCATTTTACATTTTTTGTGCTCTTTCCACAGGCCGGCGCGATCGAGGCGCATAAACGACAATTTTGGACTTTCGGGACTGCTCCGTACAGATGTGCACATCGTCACGGATGCATAGGATCAAGTCGCGCTGAAAACGGAGCTCCGGATGGCCAATTCAGAAGAAATCTCATTGGGATAAGGACCTGTTCGCAATTCCCAAAATCCTCGAGGGCCAAATCGGAAAATTACCGAATCCCCAACCCCCATAACCCTAGCGCTGCCGCCTGGGAACAGCTTGAGCCCGGTTCCGCTCTCAGCCTTCTTGCTCCTCTCACCCCCTCTTCTTCTTCACCCACGGCGCCGGCGAGACCGGGCCATACCTCGCCGGCGGCCACACCTGCTCCCTCCACCGACGAGCCACTATCACCTCCACAGCGCCGCCCCCTGCTACTCCACGGCGCCACCAACTTCTCCCCATCCGGCCGCCCCTGTCTTCGCCCGCTGCTCTTGGCCGCATTAGCCTCCTCTCCTCCTTCTCCACACCCGGCCACCGCTTCTCCTTTCCTCCATCGCGCCCCCTCTTTGCCCCAAATCGCCACCGCCGCCTCTTCCTCTCCTCACTTCGGCGCCACCGTCCCTCTTCTCCGGCCGCCACGCTTACTCCCTTCTCAAATCTCCTCCGGCCGTTCCTCCACCCGTGCGCCGCCGCATCTCAACCGCGCCGGCCGATCTACTCCATCGAGCCTCTTCCCGTGCGCCGCTGCATCTCCTCCGCACCGACGCTCCTCACAGCACCGCCACCTCTGCTCTTCACGACTGCCTGCATCGAGCCTTCTTCAACCTCTTCACCGCCGGTGGCCTCAACTTCATCAACCAACGGCGACTTCTTCCTCTGCTTCACCTGCCGCCGACGCCAACCTCTGCTGCATCCACTTCACCGATCTCCGCACCGACCGCACCGATCTCCGCTAGCACCGACGCCGACGCTGCTCCTCTGCTACCTCTTCACCGACCCCTCGGCGTGGGGAGGAGGAGGAGCGGTGGAGGGGAGGAGTGGGGAGTGTGGGTGGCGGCGGCGGCGTGGAGTGGGGAGGAAGAGGCGAGGGCGGAGCGGAGGGGTGGGAGGCGGCGGCGCGGGGTGGGGGGAGCAGCGTCTCTCTCGGGCGTTTCGCAAGGTGGGGAAGATCAGAGAGAGAAGAGCGGGAGGGGGCCCACGCGTCGGCGCAGTGGTTGGGAGAGAGAGAGAGGGGTAGTGGGAGAGTGTAGGATGCACCATCACCTTAAACTCATCTTTTTAGGAGTAGAGATTCCTTATTCCTATCAATCATGGGGTGCCTTCATTAATTGGATGTAATGTAATCAAAACTTAAGACACAGAAGGAGTCAGAGAAGCAGAGGCAAATCTGAAAGTCATGAAATCAAATTCACATTAGCATTGCATACTATATGAACATGACAGATGGTCATTGATTTGAGATACTTCCCGTATATGACCTGCTTAGTAGGCCAACAACAAACATTAGCATGCATCTGCATTCATATATCATTTCGGTTGAAATAACTTGAAATTAGTTTCTCCTCAGCAGCCCAACCATCCAAAGACTGTCACCAACAGAATTAATTACTGACGAAGAAACAGGTGCCTAGCATAGTCAGGTTAAGAGGCTTGATTTCGAAGCATGACAGCAGCAAACGATCATAAGTTTGGAGAAACAATCAACGATTACGAATTCGTATCTGAACAGATCATCCCAAAACCATCTGTCACTGAACAGGGAAACAAGGGCATATAACACCACCACCAGCACTAGCAGTCTAGCAGACTATATATGTAACGGTGAGAAATAAGCAAACTTTACAATTAAGCACCATTAATTAACTCAAAAAAGTTAATTAACTATGTCCCTCAAAACCTCTTAATTTGTTAATTTCTATAAGATACCACGTCAAATCCTCCACGGCACCAATAATGGCCGGTCCTTGATATCAGAAGCTAGGGCATGAAAAGAAAATGCAGCATCAGAACGGAGAACCCCGCGGCGCTCCAGAACCCAGGCGCCACGCTTCCCCGCGACGCGTGCGGCGCACACGACCGCGGCGGCGGCGGAGGCCGCGAGGAGTACAGCGGGGCAAAGGCGGCGCGTGGCTCCTGGCGACCGCGACGAACCAGGCCACGATCGAGAAGGTGCCTGACAACTAAGGCTGTAAAAAGTGCTTGAGACTTATGCACTTCTTAACTAGGTTTATTCTAGACTCGATTTAAGTTTTAAATAAGCCAATCTCAAGTTTGATTCTGAACTGTAAGCTTCAACAAGCCGAGCTCGTGAAACTCGAGCTTTTCTTACATACCAACTATTACCGAGCTTATTCGAGCTAAGCTCGAGCTCAAACTTTTTTATTGTTGAAAATTAGTATATATTGAATTATTTTTTACTGTTATTGAGGCTACTCGAACCAAGCTCGAGCTCGAGTTTTTCTTATTGTTGAAAATTAATGTATATTAAATTAGTTTAACTATTGTTAATCTTATTTGAGTCGAGCTCTAGGCTCGGACCCCAATTCAGACTCACTCGAGCTCGGCTTGAGCTTTTACCGAGCTCGAGCTTGGGAGGCCAGGTTTGCTCGAGCTCAGCTCATTTACAGCCCTACCGACGATGTTGAGCAGCCTCCGCTAGCTCTCCAGGAGGTCGTCGATGGCAAAGGTGATGTAGCGCCTATGGGACACGATGTTGTCACACACTACCCACTGGTCCTCCAGGAGCATGGAGGTGACATGGGCGAGGTCCGCGTAGCACAGAATGCAATGGAGCTCACTCACCACCATGGCTAGGATTACGAGGGCGCCGTTTTGGTCGAGCTCGACGTGGCCTAGACGCAGTCGATGTCGTCGGTGAGCTCGAGGAGGTCGCGGAGCCCCACCCCGACGACGTTGGCCATTGGGACAGCGCTGCGGTTTGGTGCTCAGATCTAGTTTGGTGTGGGGTCAGCGGCGGAGCTAGAAAATTTTTATTGGGTGTGCACACTATGTGTGCCGCACCTCTTTGAATACACCCCAACCGTTGTGCTCCACCTCTTGGCACATGTACTAGCAGTCGTCGATTCGTCATGCCAACAACACAAATTTTTTAACTAACACCCCATAATCTATACCGTCAAACTTTCTAAAGTTTGACTACTAATATGTTTAAAATTATCTAGATTTATCGCTTAAATACTTTTATAATATTATAGTTTTATTAGTATATAATAAGATAAAGTTACAAATAGTAATGCTCAAAGTCATGTCTTGTAGACTGTGAAAAATAAAAAAAATATTACTTAAAAAAGAACGGAGGAAGTAATAAAATGTTAGTGCTAGGTAAACCATGTATTGTGAATATTGTATTTCCATAGTACTTTAACATTACTATATAATTAGTTGGGTTTTCATCCCAATTAATTGACCACTTTACATATTTAGTTGTGAAAATAATTTAATTTTATGATGTCATAACGATAACAAATACTAACTTTGGCAAATAAATTCCATTGATTTTTATTAGTTCACTATATAACCCACATGACAGTTTATATACTCTACTACTCGAAAAAGCACGTAGTGTTTTTAGTACATCCATACCTAATACGACAATATTGATATGCCCTATTAACATCACATATAGCTTCAAAATTTGTAAGTAAAATGTATTGGGTTGTCTATAAAATATGAGAGAATATATGGAATACAATTTGTATCTAATTCCCTCAAGCATTATCAAATTGCAATGAAGTCCAACTTCAATTAAAATATATAGCAAAGAAAAGGTATATATAATTTTCAAAAAAATTTTAGGGTGCTTGTGCATGCCGGACACCGCTTGGCTCCGTCCATGGTGGGGGTTCAGGGTTTTTTGGCCTTTGGCAAGATGAGAGAGGGCGAGGAGGAGAGGACGCAAGGCTGTTACGAGGGGCAGGTCTATGCAATCGATACGACCGGTGTAAAGTCATTTTTCCCCAAAATTAAGCCATTGGAGTGATTAGCGAGAGATGGCCAGGTGCCTAGGTACTAGACCGCGAACGCCTCCCAGCTGGTCTTACTCCTGTACACCAACAGCAGCGCACTGGACGAGGCCGATGAGGAGGGGGAAGAGGACGCTGGTGAGCGGCCCGCCGTGACATCGATGAAGACGCTGAATATGGAGAAGGAATCATCACTGCACTTAATTGGCACTTGCTCATGAAAGCGATCGTGTAGAGAAAGAACCAAGGAATCACTCTTTTCGCCATCTTACTTGTGTGGAACCCACATAATTAATGGGTGAATCTTTCTTGAATCCCTGGTTCATATTTCGCGTGGTTTTGCTCACCATAGGCAGGGTTCGTACTTGAGAGTTGTCTTTCTGCGGTTGGTGTATCATTTGAGCTGCAACATCATATGCATTTATAACAAGGGGCATTCGAACGTTTGATAGGAGCGCTTCAATTGTACGCTCTGACAACCATTAGATTTCACTTAAAACGATCGACCTCAACCGTTCAATTAGATGTAACAATAATTTGTGAAACTTAACAATAAGTTACTTTGCTTGTAACAAAAACTTACCTCACCCGCAACTCATACAAAACACAACCCAAAAATTTGCAACAAACATGAATTATTTGTGCAACAATACAAGTAAACTACCCCAACAAAAATAAAATATTTTTGCAACAAACACAAAGAGCAACTAAAAAGTTACAAAAAATGAGAATTATTTATATAGCAATATAAGAAAACTACCCTACCAAAAAGAAGATGTTACAACAAACCAAACACTCATTGGAACAACTACAATATCTACAAAAAGTGTTGCAACATAGAAAAAGACTTGCCATAACAACTCAACATACTTGCTGTGTGTGACGCCCCACGCATTATTATCCTCTCAGGGCCGGATAACCGCATGGGACAAACGGGTTACTATTTGCCTGATCAGTAGAACACTGCTCCGGCAAATGGTAAACCTTTACCAGAGTAGCGCATCGGAACAATAACATAGATACTGTAGATTTTATTACAGCAACGGCCACATGGCCTACAGTCTGGTATTACAAAAGTACCACTATAGCAAAAGTAAGACTAATACCCCAGGGCTCTTCCGCCCATTCCACTGGGTCTTCTAGTCGTCCCAGCCGAAGTATACGGGGTCCACCTCGCCTGGATCCTCGTAATCTCCCTCCTCTTCCCCGGTCGACTCAGCGCCACCTGTCTCCCCTTCATCCTGCTCGTATACCTCTTCGAGCGGACTAGGGTCTAACAAAGGAGATTAATAGCAAGGGTGAGTACCAGGGTACTCAGCAAGCATATTAGCAATAGATGCACTGGTATGATCTCATGTCCTTAGTCCACATTCTAGTCTCCTTTATTCTGAAATTAATCATACGAAAATATCCATTCTTGCAATTTTAATTCCAAAAAAAACATTTCTAATTCCCACTCAATAAGGTACGATCCCTAGTGATCACCGTAGTCCACAATCCAGTGAACTGGCATGAATTCATGATTTCTTGAGCACTGCGCAGGCTTGTACCACTGTACCCAAAGCTGCTCTGAACCTTCTTAACTAGGTTCTTCCACACTGCCTTAGGTATGGAATCCAGTTCAGAGTACAGAACCTTTCTCCGGTTACGTTATTCCATCCACCAGCCCATCTATTTCCATCGGTGTACCAAGTCGCTCACTTGGGCTCCACCGACTTCCAATAGTGTTTGGTTGGACCGGCTCCCGGCCAACACTCCACCTAACGCATATAGCGTCTGGGACTTACTCACTTCCAGACTTGCGTTACTGGTCCTGAGCTTCATCCATCTCTTACTCACACATAAATACATACCCAGTGTGGTGGACTGGTTAACGTAACGGGATACTAAATTCTGCCCGTCCAAAACGGGAAATTGGTTGGCACGGTAAATACGGTTCCCTATCCGAGTGAAAATGGGGTAAGTCCTTATATCATAGCCCTATGTAAAGAGGTCCGCCTAGCCTCTCTGCATCCTTTCCCTAAACCTCTTTACCCACCAGATACATCTCTGCTTGTGGGCCTGCTGCTCATCTCAGCAGTACCACAACTGAGCATTTCATTTCTTACTTTCTCTCTTTCTTTTTCTCCTCTTTTCTTTTCTCATCTTACTCATCTTAACATCATAACATCTTCATTTCTCTGATTTCTTTTTAAAACAATTGTTTTCATGCATTTAACTAGGATTATTAAGACTGCGGAAAATACACATATTTTCAACATAACTACGTGCATGGTCGAAGAATGAGCTTGCCTGATATGTCGGGTATTTCAGAACTGCTAGAAATCAACCTTGCTCTCCCGCTTAGTGATCGCTCGAATTATGCAGTATTTAATGCTACACTTAAACTAAATATTTACTACTACTAATAAAGGGACTAAATAGAGAAATAATCCCCCATTCTAAGTTTTATCTTTGATTTAGCGGCTCTGCTAATCATTTTTTCGGAGGTAACAGTCAGATTCATTTTTAATTAATTACAAAAAATGCTATGAAGGAAAACTAGAGTTATTTGCTAAACCCAATCTACTGGCATCTTACTGGCCTTGAGGCTCTATACCGCGCGCACGGCCATCCAGTGGCCTCGGCCCACCGCGGTTCCTCCTCTCCTCTTTTGCTTCTCACCGACGCCTCCCTCTCTTCTCATTTCTGCCGCCTCCTCTCTGCCTCTCTTTTTCCACCGACGCCTCCTCCTCCCTCTCCTTTTATTCACCGCCGCCTCTCCTGGCTCCCTGCCTCCTCCTTCACGGCTCCTCGCCGCGCCTCTTCACTACGCCGCCTCTCCACGCCGCCTCTCCACGGCTCCCCGCCGCGGTGCCTCCTCTACTTGCTCGGCTCTCCTCTTCTTCTACCCGGCCATGAAGCCGCCTCCTCCCTCGGCTCGGATCTGAGGGGATCCAGTCCAGATCGGCTCCTCCATGGAGGATCTATGCCTACCCGGTGCTAGCTCTCCTACTCTACTCATCCTTCAAGCAATTTTAATTACTAGCCCTATTTTCATTGCTTGATTTATTTGCTTCATCTTTTGTTATCGATGCTATGCTATTGCTACTGGTGGCCGAGCCTAGGGTTTTGGGTGGCGGTGCTAGAGGTTGAGGGATACTCCACTGTTGGGTTGCCTCCCTCTAGGGCGTACTCGTGCCTTAGGTATGGTTGCCGGTTCATTAGTGTCATGGTGATTAGTGATTTTGCTCCTATTGGAGTTGTGTGCCTAAACTTCCCAAAGAGGAAAGGAAAGGTGAGAAAGAAGGGCCTACTTGTGCGGTTGTCGGGCTGGAAGAAGAAAAGTTGAATCGATGGGGACCACAGTGGTTTGCACGCTGTCGTTGTCGGGGACGAAGGTGTGGCTTGTCGCTTTTGCCGATGTGGAAGTCCTTGCCTTGTAGTGGTTCCGTTGACTGGCTTCTTGCTCCCTTGTCCTCGCTGGTCCCGACTTGTCCTCTTTGCCGCTGCCTTCTCTTCTTCGGCTCCTTCTGCTCCTCACGACCGTAGCTCTAATCCCACCTTCTGGCCTCTGGCCGAAGGTGCGATCCTATTGGTTGTGGCTGAGGAAAGAGCTCTGGGTACTCTCGGCTGTGGACAGTGTGTGTGTTGGCTGTGCTTATCCTTGGGTGAGCTGGGGGAAATGCAATGTACGGGGCTGGTTCTGGGAGTGCAGGGGAGATGTTTCTTGGCTGCTCTCTGCTTGCGCTGGCTTCTGCTGGCTGCAGCTGGCTGCCTTCGATCTTATCCCTCCCTGAGTCTTGTTGTTCTGCACCGAAAAACCTTCGGTCAAAAGAGGGAACAGAGCACTGTGATGCTGAAATGGGCTGTGCTGGAAATTGATGTGGGCTGTGGCTTGTGGGCTGAAATGAATTTCACTTGTGGGCTTTTATGGATTGAAACGAATGGATGAAAGGAGGGCTTTGGGCTGGGGTAAGTGATGTGGGCCTTTTCTTAAGATTTGCCGAATGATGATGTCCACAGAGACGAGAGGTGCCGACCGGCTTGGAACGGTCTGGGGAGTCTCTAAGACGTTCTCGAATTGGCCCTAGCAGCCCAGGGGCACTGACGACAACTTTAGTTATTTTATTTATTCTTCCTTGGATTGTTAATTATCTAATTCTCTAATTACACAAGAAAATAGGTTTGGTTTGATACTAACGGCAATTCTACTTGCAGGCGAAGAACGAAGAAACGCGCATTTGCTCCTACGCCGAAGACCTCGACGCCGGAGTTTTATTTCTAATTTTGTAAAATAACTTGTAATGAAAATAATGAAATTTTGCCATTGTAAATGCAATGTCACAATGCAATTCAGTTTGTAATCTTAATTGTAATAATGGTTAATGAGATGCAATAATTAATTTAATTACCCGCTAATTACTTACTTAGCTAGGGTATTAGATTTAGGGTTCTTTCACTGTGATAATTTGGACAAGCACAAAGGAGGAGACAACGTCTGACCAAATCTAGAACCTTATCATTAGAGCTTGTCGGAGGAGGCCGTCCGCTTCCTCAGCACGGGTAGACTTAGCCTGCATCTGACGAGGGGCAAGGTTGCATCACCATCTCATCACCGACGAGCTTAGATCTAGGCAAGACCAACCGACAATTGAGCTCAAAAAGGCCTCATCGCTCCATCGTAGAACTCTACCAGCATCTCCTGCTCCTTGAGCTCAGGAGGCCTCACCATCCTAGTGGAGCTCCACCACACATCGCCAAGAGCTTGAGAGACCTTGCCGTGGAGCTCCACCATTGCCTCTTGTCTGCCAATCGAGCATAAGAGACTTCGTCATCTATGACGATGTCGCACATTGAGGAGATGTGGAAGCATGAGGATGAGCCATGGTGGATCAGTGAGAGATGAGCCACTCCAATAAGAGCTTATTGGTTCCTCAGAGAATGGTGATCTATGTAGCACAGCATGAGTCAGAAGGGAAGAGAGCAAAATGCCTATGGTATCCACCCAGCTCCATCACGATGACTAGGAAACGCCGTAACAACTATGATACCAGTTCCTTCATTAAAGTTCAGATCAAGTTGAATTCTATCCATTGACATCTTTATGTTGTCTTCGATGCTAATTTTGCTTCTAGAATTACCATAGGTGACAAAATGCACACCACGGAGCAGGCACTCGGGTCGATCGGAAAACATAGGTGTGTTTGGTTCGTGGATGGAGGTTGTATCGTATATCCTGACTGAGTGGATGCAGGCTGAGTGGAATCGTATTTCAGAAAAAGAAGATGTTTGGTGATGTTGCATGAGCGGATGCAAAAAAACTAAGATGCTGTTTGGTTGCCTGTATGAGTGGATGCAGTCTACCAAACCTGAGAGGCTGACACGTGGGACCGTATAAGATACACTGCATCAACCCATCCAGGATGGCCAGTGAAGCTCATTTTGAGCGTATCCACCCATCCAGGATGACGGCGCATTTTTGCATCCGCTCATGCAGGCTGCATCCACTCATACAGGCAACCAAAACAGACTCTTTCTCAGATTATACGGATCCACCCAGCCAGGACGAAGGAGATTCAAGCAACCAAACACACCCGTAACAATGAAGTGTTTCTTTTGATAATTGCCCCTACTTACAAGGATGGTTGCTTCTGATGCAATGATCCGAGTTACGAAGGTCCTCGACATCGATATGCTATCAGAGAAGATGTAATGCTCCGTGTTTTTTAGCTAATCTAATTAGTGTAATTAGCCTTAACAATATTAATTAAATAGCCAAATTAGCATCAGGAATCAAAAGCTCTAATTTAGAACACCACTGGGATTTCGATTGAATTACATACAACCAAATAAACAAATATAAGCCATAATTGCTATTACAAACTAAATATATAGTCCATTTAGTTATTACATTGAGAATAACGGAGGGATAAATGTACATAAGAAGCATCTCATACATTAGTATCGATTGCTAAATCACCACCATACGCTGTCTCATTTGTGAATAGAATGGTGAGATAGTGAGTAGGGGAACGAATCGATGGCGGCGACCCTGAGGACTCAGATACAGGTGGCGGTGAAGCAGCAATCAGAGGCCAAGACAGTGCACTACGTCCAGGTCCAGTGGTGCAAGGAGGAAGGCGCCAGAGATCTAGGTCGGGAGAAGAGGAACCAAGAGGAGAAATGAGGGAGAGGAGGAGATAGGTGGGGGAATGAAGGGGTTGGGTAGCTGACGGTTTGGTCGGGCGAGAAAAGAAAGAGGAGAAAAGAAAAAGTGAAGGAAGGAAAAGAAGAAATAGAAAATAAAAAAGAAAAAGAAATATATGCTAGGTTTAGAAATAAATGTTAAAAGAATATTTCATAAAATTTTGCTAACATTGATTATTGCAAAACTCTAGAAGCAAGCCTATACGTTACTAAGATCTGAATGTCATGTCGTTAGTAGAGTGAGAATGTAGTGGCCACTGATTAAATAAAAATAGTGCTATATCATACAGATGCACATTTAAATACTAGATTCAATTGCTAATAGCACCACAATGATGGGAACCCATTAAGATTTATTTAGAACCTTAGCATATGAACCCCCCCCCCCCCCCCCAAGGATTCCCATAAACTTGTGCAAGATTAATTAGAAGTACATGTAGCAACTATGTAACGCCTCCGTTTCCAGGGGCGCGTACGGACACGGCATTCCGCAACTATTCACGCATGAACAGTTATGGAGTGTCGCGCAAGAGTATACCATTGCATGCTTACAACAAAAGTCCAGCATATATTTCACATACAGTTTAACAACCAGTTTTGACAGCGGGGCATGCAAGCCCAAAGTATAATTACATCACAAAGACTCCAAGATCCACTTGAGCGCGGCGAAGACCTAAAGCCACGGGTCCTCGTCGAAGAAGAGCTCCCTAGGGGCGTCCTCGACGGGGAGACCTTCACCTTCGTCTTGATCCTCTAAAGAGGGGATTTAGCAAGCCGTGAGCCAAACAACCAGCTCAGCAAGTCACAAAGGAAACCCTAACTTACTACATGCACGGATCAACAAAGGAAGGGAGTATACTTGGTTTATTACTTTGAGTGAATGCAGTTTTATTTGCAAACACTTTGATAAAACGGACCCAAAACTACTCCTTAAGATCTCAGGGATTTTTCATGAAGAGTTAATTAACCAACTAATCAAGTTAAAGCATTTACAAAAACTACTTAAGCTTCGCGGCTGGAATCACCCAAGTGACACAGCTCCATTAACCGGGAGCACGGCGTATTCGAATACCATTTATTTGACTCTGCAGAGTTTGCTCAGCTTTACCCACACGATCCCTTAACTCCCGCGACAGAGTTAAGAAAGCCAGGTCGTTTCACTGCTCAATTCTTTATATAGGCTTTACCCGGTAGAATCCACTCGGGTCTGGCACATGAAAATTCCCGTCCGCTTCGAGTGAACCCTACCGTTGTTAGGTACCCGCAGCACGGCATACCTAACCTAATTACTCAATCACGTACTTCTCATCACCTATAGAGTTTCAATCGAGTTGAGCAGCTACTAAACCAGTGTTGACAAGTCAACTCCTGTGGTTGAGCGGTCACCATGTCATTTGCTCAGCGTAAGGGTCTGGTCCTTATACTTTTAACCCCGGAGTCCGCAACCCTGGTCAGGTCCGTGACCTTACAACCTAGGGTAAGAGGTGGGCGAAGACCGTCTCGCGGTTCCTTCCCCAACCCTTACCCTATCCTGCACGTCGGCAATCTCCTCCGTAGGGCACGGTGTCCCATACCACCCTGCCCTAGAGTCGGGTTTTCCAAAGTCTATTGGCCCACAGCCACAACCTTATTAGTGTAATACTTTGAGTGATAATAATAACCTACAGTTATCTAGATTAACAGATAATTAATTCTAGGGTTACAAAGGCATGGCTATAAGTTTAACATGGCATTTGTCGGTGGTAGGATTAACTACATAAGCATGTCATTCTAACCATTTTATTTTACTTTGAACTAACATTTCACAACTAGCATAATGCAAATAACATACTAACATAATTAATTAACATGGGATACAACATAATTAATTGATTTGGATGATCTCAGCTAGCTCGAACGAAGAAACACCTGGATCCTGAGCCTGCACTTGAACCTCCGGAATCTCCGACACTAACGCAAACACATAAAATAATTAAGTCCAGCTTGAGACTAATCAAGCGAGGGAAAAATAAACTAATTAAAAAGGAGTAAAATGCATAAATTCTCAAATTGGAATTTTAGGAATTTATCTGGGATGAATCTGGAGGAATGGAGGTCAAAAATGGGTTCAGGACATTATTCTGAGCAAGATGGTAAAATTTGGGAATTTTTGGGATTTTCTAGAATTTATTTGAGCTTTTCTGGATTTTGAAAATTGGAAAATAGTTAGAAATTCGGGATGAATAGTGCGGAGGCCGGCCCGGCTACTGTGCGGCCTAGCACTGTGCGGCTCGGGCGGGAAACAGCCTGCGCGGCCGGTCGGCCCACGCGGCCCATGCGCGTGCGCGCGCGGAGCAGGCCGGGAGGCCGCGGCCCATCTGCGCTTCGCGCCCACCCGAGGCGGATGGAGGGCACGTGGCGCAGTGGACGGCACCGATGCGGGGGAGACGGCGAAATGGTACGGGGAATCGAACGGATGCGGAGTGGGGGTTTTATGAAGATCGGACGGCGGGGAGGGGGGTACCGTCCAACGGCCCGTGTTAAATGGTGCAGAGGGGAGAGGACGATTGGGATGGAGCCACGTGCTCCGTCTTCTTCCTCTCGCCGGGCACGCGAGGCAGAGAGGCGGAGATGGGGTGCTCCCGCTCTCTGGCGATAGTGAGGCTCTCGTCGGACAGCGAGGGTATCACCGGCGAGATTCCGAGGAGGGGAGCCGATTTTGGGGCTTAGGGAGGTGTGAAGATTATCGGGGAGGGCAGGAGATCGAAGGGGGAGGGATCGGTTCCCCAACGGTGGAGGGTGTCATCGGAGCCGAAGGGGCCAAATCGGTGGTGGCTATACCGACAGGGGAGTGCGGGGCTCACAGTGGTGGCGGTGATTGGAGCTCGGAGCCTTCCTGGAGAGCTGGCCACGGAGCGGATGCGGCGGCCGGAAGGGAGCTTCGCCGCCGGGACACCTCGGTGCTTACCTGGCCAGGGGAGGACAGCAAAGGGTTTAGGGGAGATTGAAGATGCTCTGGGCGAATGCAATTGGAAAACGAAGGAAGGAAGGGGGAGAATCGAGTTACGGGGTCACCGGCGCAGGGGAGGGGAATGGCGGAGCTACGGGCGGCGGGGCTTCGATTGGCGGCTCGGGGAGTTGTTTAGGAGAGGTGGGAAGCGAATGAGGGTGTTGGGGAGGCTTGGGAAGCAAAGGAGAGGGAGTGAGCGGTGAGGCGGCTTTTATGCCCGGGCGGAGGGAGGGGATCCGTAGGGGAGAAGGCAACGGGCGTGTCCACTACGGTCAATAGAGGACGGAGGAGTTGCTGGGAGGTCTCCTCCGCAAGATGGGGGTGCTGTCCGGCGCGGAGCGGCAGTAAAAGTGGGGGTACGGGCGCGGGAGCGGGTGGCGGGAGCGGCGAGCCTTGCGGGGGAAGAGAAGCGAGGAGAGAGGGGCTGGCAGGTGGGACCAAGCAGCCGGGAGGCGACAACGCATTGCGCGGGCGGTGCTGCCTTCGGATCGGAGGACGGCGGGGGTGGCGCGACGGTCCAAACCTGCTGGCGCGGTGTGGGCGCAGAGGCGGTGCGGTAGCGAGCGCGGGCGCAGGCGCACGCGCGAGGGAGGAAGCGGAGAAGGGAGCGGTGCCAGCGGAGAGAGGGAGGGGAAGGCGCCGGGGAGCGGGAGAAAACGGAAAGGAGGCGGGGCGCCAGAGGGAGGGGGAGGCGGCAGCGCCTAAAAGGGAAGGCGGGAACCCGGGGGACTTTCCAAAAAAAGGAAAGTTCCCAAAATTCACTCAAAAACCAGCAAAAAGCAAAGAAAATTTTGGTTTGAAATTTTGGGGACTTTTCAGACTAAAGCTTAACGGTCATGATTTAAAATAGCAAATGGGCCATACAAATCTGCTAGTGGGTAAAATAAAGCTTAGAGATGACACCAGGAACCCCTAGTGCAAATTGTTTTGCTATTATCCTGTGTTAATTTCTTCGGTGCTTATAGATAGAATTATAGCACCCGCATAATTGTAGGAGAGGAATCGGGGTCTGAGAGCGGATTTTTCTAGAGTAACATTGGTACCTAGAGCTTCAATCTGAGCTCAAACAAGCATTTCTTTGAACAATTGACCAGAGTATATTCAGTAAAAACAAGTATTTCTCTAGTAATTTAATATCAACCTGAATGAAAATGAAAAATCTATTGAATCGAATAAGTGATATAAGGAAGAAAAGAAAAGAGATAGCCGTCAACTGATGGGGCAGTTTACCAGTTAAGTTAAATTAAGAAGGTGGGCAGATGTTACCTTGGTAGGTGATAGAGAGGCAGGTTTAGGACCTCTGCATAAGAATAGAATATAAGGAATTACAAACTTCACTCGTATGAATGGACCATATTAATCATATCAACCATTATTTCATCTGAGGACGGACAAAATTAGTAGCGCTATCAAGGTTATTATATTCTCCACATGGGTAAATATTATTTAGGAGAGAAACCTAGAATCGATAGAGAGATCAGGAGTGGGGGATCTACAGTCGCAAGAATTCAGAACTGTTACATAGGCCATAAGTGGAGTACGCGGAGGTGACATATTATACAGTGGAGTGTTGGGTGAGGGTAAATGAACCGGCCCAACCAACGGCCATGTCACTATCAGTGGGTGCTGGGTGAGGGTGAGACCGCCCCAGGCCGCCGATTGAGAATAGTTGGGTGGAGATATAATGTATTGAGATAGATGTACAAATTATGTACTCTGATTTGGACATCACATCTAAGAAAATATAAAGATCCATGCGCTATAAAGATCAGAGTGATTATGGGTAAAGTGATAAAAGCTTGCACAATGCTATACAAATCATGAGTTCATGTCTATCTCCTGGATTAGAGGCTATGAAAACTAATGGAAGGTTATAGCTATTTATACGAATGTTCAGTATATTTCTAAAATTAATAAATTTAAAATCTTTCGCAACATAAAAACAACTATTTTCTATATAGTTAAGAATGAGGATTAGCATGAGATAGAGATGTAACAAAAGAGGTAGAATAGGAGCATACAGTGCATAATTGTTATATAAGATTGCTGAGTACTCCGTACGCACCTTGCTATTGTTTCCTTTGTTTAGATGATAGCCAACTGGGATACACAGCTGGAGTTGATGAGACCTACACGGAGAAGCCCTACCCAAGTGGGAGATTGTATTGAGACAAGTCGTATAAGGGTGACACCTTATATAAGGACTGGAATGACTACTGATTTAGGAGCAGTATGGACTTGACCCATAGGATATCTGTACTATTAGTGTATTGTATATGTAATCTTCTTACTTGTATAATTAGATTTCTGAACTAGACTACATTTCTGGTATTGTAATAACTTAGTGAACAAGTTGTATGGAACTTCAGCCCTATATGGCTATCTAGATGAACGTAAGTATTGTCTCTAATTATTGTCCTACTGTATCTGATGGGTTTATTATTTATTAAAGTGATGTTCTATTAGCTAAAACGAATAGTAATCTATTGACTATCATTTTTATAATATGTTATTCCACAACACAACGCAACACAACCGATATTGTCGATGCAGCACCGCTGCGCGGACAGGCTTTTTTTTCAGTCACACAGGCTTGTTTTATGGACGCTGGATCGATTGAGTTTGGTTTGAATTTACCTTGTGCGAAAATGCAATTTTTTCACCAAATCTCTAGCTCAAGTTTTGCCCAAAGAAACCAGATATTTGTTTATTCGTTTTCAATTCGAATTCAACCTGTAATCATCATGTGTATATATATCCCGAACAATCCGCGTTTTTTTGGCAATATGTGATTTCGGCATTATTACGGACTAATTAATCCAATTCACACAGAAATTTAGTACATGCACTCTAGAAAACTAAATTCGCAATAACTTCACCTTAACGACAATTCATATTTTTCCATGTATGTACGTGTGTACCACAATCAAATCGGTCTATATACAGCATTATAATTTAAATTAAGAAGGTCTAGACAATTATTATCTATAATACCTTCTATATCATCTATAAACGGTCGTAAAGGTATATACAATAGTATAAACAACTGATATCTATAGTACCTTCTATGTTATCTATAGATAGCTCTTAAAATAGGTTTTTATATATTCTTATAGATAGTTTCTCGATGTACAATGTGTCATATTTCTCATATTATAATTGACTATACTACATGAGAGAGATGGTACAGTTTTCCATTCTCATATCCTGAAGTACGTCGACCTGAAGTATACGTACTTTGCAGGTGTGAATATCCTGAAACTGGCAGGTGTTACTGACGGCTACTGGTCTTCTCCTATTCTAACCCATAGTTTTTGCTCAGATTTGGAGTCTGGATATGGATATCCAAATGCATACATATGGATTGTTCGGGATACAGGTAGAATTTGAATCGAAAATGAATAAACAGGCGGATCCACAGAGATACGCACCGTTGTTTTTTTTTCTACCATGAGATATGCATATTTATGAGTATACATATTTATCGCTTTATACCAAGCTGGTATGCATGGAAGTTTTTCCTCTTTTTTTTGGCACGCATTCAAATGCCTTGTTTGCATTGGCATCTATAAGTACAAAGGATGGAGAAGGACCTGACACTCGCCTATCCTTTGAGATACCATGGGAGAACATACGAACACTGGTGGCAAGGTGCTCCTTTTCATTTTCGTCCTCCTCCTCGGTAGTTTTGTCGCGCAGTGTGAGTAGCTAATGACAAAATCAAGCTCTCTCTCTTTTCCCTCTTCTCTTTTCCGTATATTGATTTCAATTTTTTTTTCTTTGGAGCTGCCACAGGTGACAGACTGTACGGGTTAGATCCAGTAGGATCTATCGGGGAAGGCAGTAGCAGCAAAATAACTGTTATCGGATGCCTTCAAACTGATGATGGCTGCGACTCCATTGGCACAGAAGTTTGTTTCATGTGTATTTATAATCGTTACCCAGACCCAAATCAGCGTTGGGCTACAAGAGAAGAATGTCAGAAAGTCTGCCCTCCCAGCTAATTAATTCAGTGTTTGGCATGCATGATATGGGCAGGATCCTTTACAATAATGATGTATGCCTCCCACCCAAAAAAAAAAGAAAAGAAAAAAATCGATGTATGCCGAATATTCAGATCAAATGAACAAATAAGATATGATTCATCCGTTGCGTTGATACATATAGTCTTCATTTTTGGTAACACGCGGTTCGTGCATTCTTATGGAAAACATGCTCTAATCGTCTTAACCAAATCAATTGACATGCAGCCAGTAACCTAGTAGTAGAATCCATACTACGCCGCGCCGCCGCTTGGTATCGAGAATCTTGCAACTAGGGGTGGACATATGGCTCGAGGCTCGCGGCTCGGCTCAAGCTCGATACAGGCTCGGCTCGTGGCATTAATGAGCCGAGCCGAGCCATAGATTCAGCTCGGCTTCTTAACGAGCCGAGCCCGAGCTGGCTCACGAGCCGCTCGTTTGGCTCGTTTTGGCTCGGTCGGGAGGGTGGCTCTGGCTCGGGCCGGCGGCCCATCTGTGCGTGCAGCGTGCGAGCCCATCACCCAGCGGCAGCGCCTCGGTCTCATGATCTCCGAACGCACCGAGTCACCGACACAGATCTATCCCCTTCGCCCCTTCGGCCCTTCCAATCAGGCGACGCCGATCCGCTCCCTCTCAACCCTAGATCCGGCGCCGCCGCGGCACCGCACCCTCGCCGACCGTCGGCGCCGGCCCCTCCCCTCCTCCACGCTTCAGCCTCCACCGCCCTAGATCTGGCACCGTCCCGTCCCGATCCACTCCCTCTCAACCCTAGATCCGGCGCCGCCGCGGCACCGCACCCTCGCCATCCACCGGCGCCGGCCCCTCCCCTCCTCCTCACTTTAGCCTCCACCGCCCTAGATCCGGCGCCCTCCCGTCCCGATCCCCTCCCTCTCAACCCTAGATCCGGCGCCCTCCCGTCCCGATCCCCTCTCAACCCTAGATCCGCCGCCACGGTGCTGCACCTCCCCTCGCCATGGGCCTCTCGTCGGCGTCTGGCGCATGGAGCGGCATACGCAGCCAGCGCAGGCCAGCATGGAGTCGAAGAACTGCGGGCGCGGAGAGAGGAGGTCCTCTGGGTCCGGCTCCGGCTCCGCCTCGACATCGACCCCTGTGGTGAACCGCGTCCCCAACCCCTGTCCACGGCCACCTTGCAATGGCAAAGCAGCTCCGACCCCGGCATCGGCAGCCTCGGTAAATTTGTCCATGTTGAGAATTTGTCCATGTTATGTGCCGTTTGACTGTGTGAATATGTGATGCTGTAAAGATGTTTGGGGAAGGGAAGAGGATGGTGTGTTGCTATTTCTGTTCTAGGACTAGTATATGTGGTGGTTGTCATAATGATATGAGTAATGTGCAATTCGTGAATGTGGTTGGTGCATGGGCACTTGATTTGTTTCAGTACATTGAGTAAACAGACCTCTCCTGTTTGATTTCAAATGAACCGATTACCTAAGCTTAGGTAAAATTTGTTGGATTTCATCACTGGTTGTGAGCCGCTGGAGGGAGGTCTGTTGAGTTGTGATGATGTGATCCATATTTTTCTACTGGCATATGTAGTATTCAGTTGTAAGCTCATACAGTGATCCATATTTGTTGGACATGTTTGTTCATACAGTGCCTTATATGTAGTGATCCATATTTGTTGGACATGTTTGTTCATACAGTGCCTTATATGTAGTGATCCATATTTGTTGGACATGTTTGTTCATACAGTGCCTTATATTTAGATGATATAATGACATGTGAACTCTGCCGTATTAACAACAGTGCCTTATATGTAGTGATCCATATTTGTTGGACATGTTTGTTCATACAGTGCCTTATATTTAGATGATATAATGACATGTGAACTCTGCCGTATTATCAACAGTGCCTTATATGTAAAAATCCATATTTGTTGGACATGTTTGTTCATACAGTGCCTTATATTTAGATGATATAATGACATGTGAGTTATAAAGATGTGCTGATTACTGCCTTATTTAGCATGTGTGTGTGCATATCGTGTGCAGTGCGAGCAGCCTGTCTCGTCGGACACGCTTGATTTGTCAAATGACAATGAAGTTTCGCATGTTTCCCTGGATTCTGGAAGTGATGATGTGCATGTGGAAGCAGTCGTGATGGAAGATGACGATACCAACAGAAGAGTGAAAAGGAAGAAGGGAATTGAAGTGTCTCCCAGCAAAAAGGGTAGAGGAAAGCGTTCAGATTGTTGGAACTATTCAAAGTGGTCAATGTCCCATCCAAGAAGGAGAAAGGGGTGACTGAGACGAAGGCCAAGTGTCGGTTTTGTTATGGACTATTCTCTTACAAGCATGGGGGAGCCACTTCACATCTGAAAAGACACATTCCCAAGTGTGCGCCCTATCTAAACAAAGTGGGAAGGCAAAAGGCTCAAGGTACACTCAACTATGATCCCGAGGGATCAAGTTTACCTTGTGTTAATCCTAGTGAATATGACCATGAGGAAACTCGTAGATTAATTGCAAAGATGATAATTGTCCATGAGTATCCATTTAAGATGGTAGAGCACATGTGGTTTAATGTGTTGATGAGGTATATGAATGCATCATACCAGTTTATTGGTAGAAAGACTATAAGGGCTGAATGCATAAAGGTTTACCAAACAAAAAAAGAAAACCTTAGGAAGAGTCTTAAAGCTGTAGATAACATAAGTTTAACCTGTGATTTGTGGACTTCCAATCAAAACCTTTGTTATATGAGTTTGGTTGCGCATTACATTGATTCTAATTGGGCTATGCAATGCCGTGTGCTAAACTTTGTTGAGTTGGATCCTCCACACACCGGGATTGTGATAGCTCAGGCAGTCTTTGAGTGTGTAACTGCATGGAAAATAGAAGACAAGATTAGGACGATTACTCTTGACAATGCTGCCTCAAATGATGTTGCTGCTAGGAGTTTGATAACCAAGTTCATTGCTAAGGGTTCAGAAAACTTTGTTCCTTCATATTTTCATGTTCGTTGTTGTTCTCATATAGTGAATTTGGTAGTGAATGATGGCATGGCACCATTGGAAACTTTGATTAGCAAACTTAGGGAATCTGTGAAGTATATGAAGAAGTCTCCATCCCGTATGTACAAATTCGTAGAAATTTGTAAATCCATTGCTTTGGAAGTTAGAGAGGGCTTAAAGTTGGACGTGTCAACAAGGTGGAGTTCAACATATAGAATGTTGTCCGCTTGTATTGCCTACAAGGATGCATTAATGTGCTATGCTGATTCCGATGATAATTACAAGTGGCAGCCTTCTAATGAAGAATGGGTATTATACAACAAAATTCAACCAATATTGAAAGCATTGGCTGAGGTAACTACTGCATTTTCAGGTTCTCTATACCCAACAGCTAATGTTTTCTATCCTTACATAGTGAATGTTAAGATTGCATTGAGGGCTGCAAGCATTTCTACTGATGAACATCTCAAGCGTATGGGTTTAGCAATGATAGACAAGTTTGACAAGTATTGGGCTGAAAAAAATAATGTTATGGTTATTGCTACTATTCTTGATCCTAGGTTTAAGATGAGGTTTGTTAGTTGGTGTTTCACACAAATATTTGACTCCTCCAAAGCCATTACTGAGGAGACTGAAATCCGTGCCAAGTTGTTTGATCTGTATGCCACATATGAGATGCAGTATCGGCACACCAAAGCTGCCAATAGCAGGGCCGAGTCCTCTTCAACCGTAGAGACTAGTAGCTCATTGGCCTCGGTTTCAAGTGAGTTTCAGACATTTCTGCGATATACTTCTACGGAACCATATAAATCAGAATTACTCATCTATCTGGATGAACCAAATCATCCTTTAGCAGACACAAGTTTCAAATTGCTTGATTGGTGGAGGTTGAATGCTCATAGGTTCCCGGTAGTGTCCAATATGGCGAAGAAATTTTTAACTGTCCCTGCTAGCATCGTATCTTTGGAATCAACCTTTAGTGCTGGCGGTAGAGTCCTTGATGATTACCGTAGTGCATTGCGCCCAGCTATGGTTGAGGCACTAATATGTGCTTCTAGTTGGATACGGGGTTCGCACAATGACATGACACCTCCAATGTTTGTGGTATGTTGTTCCACACTAACTCATTTAGTTTTCATCTTTGTTACTATTGACTCTTAACTCGATTTTCTATTGCAGGAAGAAGACGATGAGGATGATGTCGAATCTATACCATTTCCTGAGGGTGTGGTGGCTAGCAGCTAGGACAATAACGACTGGATTGTAAGTCTCTCTACCAAAATCTTTCATTTGCTGTTGTACTATGTTCATTAATATTTGTCTGTTATGTTCATTAATATTTGTCTGTTTTCCTTTTGAATATATTCATTGGTACTTCTGCTGCTGTGGGTGGTGGCTGTTGCACTGTCTGCAGTCCAACATTTTGGCAATACACTGATTTTGGCAATGGCAATGTTCTGTTGCTGCAGTGTTTTGGGCTTTGGCAATGCAGTGAACTGCTGCTGCTGGTTCAGTGATTTCGGGTGGCAAATGGCAAAATGTCAGTGCCTGCTGCTTCTGCTGTGTAATTGTATTTTGCTGCTACTAACTTACTGCTGTATGTTGGCCTGGTGGCCTGGACGGCTGCACGCCTGCTGTATGTATTGCAGTATTGTTGTTTATAGCCTGTAGCTACTGATGTCTGCTGCTGTATGTATTGCTGTATGTTGTCTACTGTCTGTATGTATTGCTGGTGATTTTGGTTGCTGGTGTATGTATTGTTGCTGTCTGTTGTGCGCCTGTGCTATCTGCTATGTTGTCTGATGTTTGTATTGCTGTTTTGTCTGCTGTATGCTGCTGCTCACGCACTACTTGATAACGAGCTTAACGAGCCTATCGAGCCGAGCCCGAGCTTTTTACCAAGCCGAGCCGAGCCTGTTTTTTAGCTCGTTAGTCTAACGAGCCGAGCCGCTTTTTAAACGAGCCTTACCGAGCCAAGCCGAGCCGAGCCGGCTCGATATCCACCCCTACTTGTAACCGATCGACGCTGGTCGTCGTTAATGACGCAGTGAAGCAGCTCGAGCTAGGGCTACCACTGGTAGGGTATGGATACCGAGCCTCATTTATTTTGGCTTGAACTTCTAACTTTTGATTTATTTTTTACTATTCCTAAATTTTGTTTTTTCCTGGCTTTTTAGCTTTTTTGAGCTTTTTTATGGTTCTTTTTTGGTATTCGTTTGTATTGTCCGTGATGGGCTAACATATTTTTTCTATTTTTAATTTTTTTTTAAATTTAGTTACGCCAAATAAGCCATCATCAGCTACAGTGTAATTTTAGCCAGGTACAGTGCAATTTTAGCCATAAGCCAGCTTATTTCAGCCTAACCGAGCGGCACCTCAATCTATGTCTAATTTTATCTATATGTATTTAAAAATGATATTACCTATACCCAACTGAAAAAGTTATATCTAATGAGTTTAGGTAACCCAGTGGGTAAAAGAGAAAGAAAAAGAGAGGTTAAGTCAAAGAGACTTATGAAATAAGTTTTCGTAAAACTTCGGTATTTGAAATTTCAATCTCGCATTCACACCACAAAAGTTTTCTAGCATCAATTGAAATTTATTGGAGATGATTATACATGTAAGGAAACTACTATGCGATTTGGCAGAGTTAGACGCACACGTAGTCCCCACATGTATTTATAGGAAACTTTCGTAAAATTTTGATATTTGAAATTTTAACCTCTTGTTCACACCGTAAAAGTTTTACAAAATCGACTAAAATTTGTTGGAAATGATTCTGTTTGTATGGAGCTACTCTGTACAAATTGGCAGGCACAAGTGCACATATGACTTCCATATACTTTTATAGAAAACTATAACCGAGTATGGGTGGTCTAAGCCTATGGATAGTCCATATGCACTCTTAACCCCAGTTTGAATGGGTATAAGTAAAGTTAGGTAAATAGATATTACCCTCCCTATATCTAAATGTAAATGAGTATTTTATTTATTACCTATACTCTATTCAATAGTATGTATAGATTTAGATAAGAATAATAGATATCCAGTGTCAGCCCTAGTTCAATCTCTCATCCCCTCACCTTTCTCTCCAAGATGGATAGGTATATTCACTCATCGAATCATCTGTTTCCTTCTTAAGATTCAGATCACACCTCCTGCCTCGGTTTGATGCTATGTGTGGCCCGTGGCCTTCTCGTCTTTCAGAAGCTTTTTTGTAGTGTTAATAAAAAATACTTGGGCTTTTCTGTAAATGTGCTTGGGCCTTCCTGCTCCTTACTTGGGTCAGCATGTCTGATACACGCTTACTAAATGGCTAAATGCTCAATTTTGAAAATCAATACTAGTACTTAATCAATTTAGGCACACTTAGAGATGTGATATATATGGTCATGATTTAAGCATTCCTCCTTAATGTGCCACTTATATCTTGCTCATGCTTTCAATAGTGAACCTTTAGGACAAAAGCGAGAGCACCCCTTTTTAAAGATTTTCATGCAATGCAACCTACACCAGACTAGGGACTAACTACTTCAATGTAAATACTTGTTACTGAGATGGCATTGGCTCATAATGTGGCAAGATCATCCTCAAACTTGGCTCCCATTTTGCACATAGTGGAATTTACCTCTTCATGAATAAGCCAAGCCTCCAATACCTCTCCAAGTACCTATTAAGCATTTAAGTGCATTTTGGTACCCAAAATGCTGTTGGGTATATGAATGTTAGTCACAATAAATTTGGGCACCCAAATGGCCTTAACATTAACTTTGTGAAAACTAAAATTTCTACTAAACGCATTGCCATATTAATCCTTCCTAAAAAATAATGTTCATTAAAAAGATATAGCTTAGAAATAATATCTTTGGGACAATCTTTAATAAAATGTCCCATTTTCCAGCGATTGTAGCAAGTTTGGCATTTGCTACCCCTTCTTATTTTCTTATCTTGCTCATTGCTAGTTGTCTTTTGTTTGATGACTTCATCTTGTCATCTATCTTGTTGGGGCACTTAAAGGCAAGTGACCCTTCTCATTGCAACCATGACACTTGACATATTTCTTCGTGTGTCTTGTATTGTACATTGTCTTACTATTCTCCTTCTTGTTGGAGTTGAAGCCATACCTCTCTTGTCATTTAAATTTCTTTGACTTCCTAATATTTTGTCAAGAGAGGCATTCTCTTTGTAGCTTTTCTCCAAGTCATTTCTCAATCTTGTGACTTGGACCTTAAGCTCATTATTTTTCTCTACAATGTTAGTATTGTAATACATAGAGAAAGTAGAAGTACCTAATTTAGAGTAACAAGATATATCTAGCAAATCATCGCAAGAGGTGGATATGCTAACTTTAGATAAAATTCAAGAATTAGGAGCTATACATGGCATATCATCTAGTAAATTATAAGCAATGCCTATATCCACCTTAAGCTTAGAATATTTCTTGAGAAAGAGAATTTCATGTTCTCCTTTTAGCTTACTATAATTATTTTGAAAAGAGTCATGCTCATTCTTCAAAATCTTATACTTATCATTTCCCTTTCCAAGATATTCATTAAGCTCTTCTAACATATCTATCAACTCATCATAAGACGGTTCATTATTGTCATTATCATTATTTACTTTCTTATTACTTTTTGTTATAAAGCATTGAATTGACATAGAGGGACTTGTGGATTCTTCATCACCAGAGCTAGAGATTGAGCATTCTTCTCTCGACATCTAGTCTTGTGTAACATCCCAAAAATTTGCTTTATTTAAAAAATTAATTTTAAATTAATTACTTTAAAAGTGTTTGGATTTTATTTGGATATTTTGGGTAATACTGGAAGAAAATATCAAAATATCAATTCCAATCCAAAGTCTAATAAAAAAATTTTCCAAAGGGTCACCCATACTAGAATTGTCATAAGCCAAGCACATTTAACGTCAGAGTTCCAACCAAACCAGCCACCAGTCGGCTTCTTCTTTGTTGTGAGTTTCTCCACCTTCCTTTATTTTATTCTTTGGCTTGATCACTGTTCATCTTCTTCTACCTTGCGTCAAACTCAAGCTCAAATCCCCAACCGACAAAAACCTTTTCCCTCTGCGTCTTCATTTGGAAACCGCTCAATTTGGGCTAGCAATCAATTCGTCAATCTTTCCTTTCCTTTCTCGTGTCCTTGAATACCAAAATGCTCGCACGGTACCATAAATCCTATCGGTTTCCTTTTCTTTGTCGAAGCTATAAATCGAAGTACCATGACCGTGTGGCCTTCCCTTTCATCTAGCCAAAACTGTCCTCCTCTAGAGAAGTCGCCAAGTCTGCCGATGACACCACTAGTTTTGAGAATGACCTCACCGACTGCTTCACCATCCAAGACCCTACCAGAGCACTCTGCCACCGCCATCTTCCGCCGTCGTCAACTACTCTCCAGTCTTCTCTGGTAACTCCCTTGCCTATTAAAAGCAATCGCTCTACGTTCGACCACGGCAACCCCATCGATCTCATCCACTCTGGCCGCTCCCGATCTCTCCTGAGTTCCTACCGCTAAACCACCCAACTACTCAGACCTTTCAACCACGGTCGCTTTTGACTATGATAGCTTCCGACCACGGTCACTCTCGGCCGTAGTTGCTTTCAACCACGACCGCTTCCGACCACGGCCGTTCACGGCCGCAGTCGCTTTCAATTGCAACCACTTTCGACTATGGTCGCTCACGACCATGGCCACTTTTGACCACCCTCGTTTTTGACCACCTTGTAGTTTTCGACCACTCCGGGCCTTTCGAGCACTCTCGATGTTGTGATCGCCATGGTCAGCCACAACAACCTCATCGGTTACGACCACTCTCGGCGTTCTGGAAATTCTCATAGGTTTCAACCACATCAAGCCTTCGACCACTCTCAACCTCCGACCACTAGGTTTCGATCACCAAGATTCGATCACTTCGAAGTCTTCGACCAGTTCCTGTAATGTTCGACTTGCAATGGTTCTGACCTCTCCGAACCTTGCAACCACATATACCTTTTGACCACGTTGCACTTTATGACACTCCTGACAAAGTAGAGAGACCAGCTCATCCAGCTGATGCAAAAGATTGATCAGGACTCGGTAGAAATCATCAATAGAGGAGTCCTCTTAGTGAAGTGTCTCCAACTCACGCTGAAGCAAAATGATCTATGAACCGCTACTCTATTGGTATCACTCACGCAAGTACTCCCAGATCTAACGAGTAGAATGCAGACCAACAATATTTGGTTGGATGGAATCGTCGCCGCTAACCATCAGGATGGCTTGAACACAAGTCTCATCAGTACACCAACACTCAAAAATATTAATGGTATACTGAAATGCATCATCAGCAGCGTCAGTAGCAGTAGCAACAGTCTCTGCCTCCTTGGCGGCCTCATCTTCTTCAGGAGGTGCAGAAATAGGCTGTGTGGAGGAGGTTGAACCGGTGATGGCGGACAAGATCGTGCACTAGTGACATATTCCTAGAAGTGAAGTCCATCGAGTGTGATCCCCATGAGTGAAGACCACAACTTGTAATTCGTTCCATGAAACTTTGTTCCTGAGAATAGAACCACAGTTGATGGAACGAAAGTCATCAGTAGGTGGTGCTTGACGATGTGGCAACTAGGGATAGAAACGAGCCGAGTCGGCTCGAGCTAGGCTCACCCAGGCTCGGCTTGGCTCGGCTCATTCAGGAAACGAGCCAAAGGCTTAGCTTGGCTTGGCTTGAATGTAGGCTCGAGCTGGCTCGTTTGGCTCGTGAGCCGTGCATGGTTTTTTTTCTCTATGCTTGTGCTTGCATAACAAAATTCAAATTTTCCTGTATAAAGTTGACAAAAAGTCAATGAAACATTAGGAAATCCATTCTTCACATCAATAGTTTACAAAAGTTCATGACATAAAAAATGGCTCATGACATATGCATGAAACAGATGCATCACAAATGGCTCATGACATCAAAAGTTCACATGATAGTTCATGAAACAAAAGTTCACATCCAAGTTCATGAAACAAATGCATCACAAATGGCTCACATATAAGTAATCAAAAAGATGATAATAAGCAATGACTTAACCATAGCAAGCGACACGATCAAGATAATTTAATGGTTCATGTTTTGGTCGTAGTAGTTAAAATTGAAGTCAAGCAGGAGAATATATAATAGAAAATTCTGATCTCATTGGTAAAACAATGAAGGATTGATTGCAGGCTGCAGCTCACCTAACAGAATAGCTCTTAAGAGGAAAAACATGTCATGTCAAGACACTTTCTATTTGGAATTACCACCTTCATGAATAAAATTACACGAACACAAGAAAAAATTCTCCATACTGGTAGGGAAAAAATGAGCTCTCAATGAAATATGGAAACAAATGAACAATGTACATGCAAAAGACAACATTCAAAAGTACATCTGAAGAATCAACTTGAGCCACAAACCTAGTATGATGCTGTCACAGGGAATATGAACTTGAGCCTTGAGGACTACCCTACAAAAACCAATAGACAATGACTCCCAGGACATGATCTGCCTCAACATTTAGAAGTTCATTCTGGAAGTACAGAACATAAAGCAATAAATATGGAACAACAGATTAAAATATCTGCAAAAATGCCTGATTAAGAAGACAAGCAAAACTTTAATGATTAAGGAAATATTCCTTGAGAAGAAAACTGAAGTGAGATCGACCGTATGGATCATGGATCAGGTGGCGGTGACCGGCGATGGGAGCGAATCAAGCAGAGGAGAGGGGAGCCAAGAGGAGGGGCAAGCGGGGAGGTGTGGGAAGAAAGAGATGTGGCGAAGCAAGCACAGGAGAGGGGGAGGAGGAGTGGTGAGCAGGGAGAAGGGAGGATGGTGGCGAGCAGGGAGAAGTGGGGTGGGGGCGGTGGCTGATGGGCAGGGAGATATGTTGGGGGCGCGGCGGATCGGGAGAGATAGGGGGTGACGGCGGATTGGGACAGATGTGGGGGCGGCGGCGAATTGGGAGAGATGTGGGGCAGCGCCAGCGTGTGGGCGGGCAAGAAGATTTGGCGGCGACGGATCAGGAGAAGGGGAGATTGCTTTGCTCGAGCGCATGCGAATCAAGAAAAGGAGGGATCTCAGATCTGGCTTTCGGTCGCTGCTGACGCTCCCATTGTGCACTTGTGCAGTCCTTGGTGACTCCATCGGCTCAATCGAGCTCACGAGGCGCTCGCGAGCGGCTCGGGCTCGGCTCGTTAATGACACGAGCTAGGACCTTGGCTTGGTTTGCTGGCTTATGCTCCGAGCTCGAGCCGAGCCAACTCCGAGCCTAAGTAGCCCGTGAACCTCAAGCTTTTCTCCAACCCTAGCGGCAACCAAGGCAATAAAGTCTAACATGTGCCACTAAACGGCACAACCGTTAGATCAATGTTAAGAAAGTTTTTATATTTTGAAAACTAAAAGCTTTTATGGAAAGAAACCTATACAATTTCTATCACACAATACGATTTTTATCAAAACGACACTTCCGAAGACAGCGATGGCAACAGGCGGTGATGACGTCGACGGCGGCAATGGCGCGAATTGCGTCCCGAGCGACGGCCTTCGGCGGCAGTGGCCCGATGACGTCCACGATGGCGGTGGTGCAAATTGTGTCTCGAGAAGGGGCCTTGGGTGACAGTGACGTGGTCTGGAGGCTGAGGTCAGCGGCGGCCCAATCTGAACGGATCCGGTGTCCTGAGCGGCATCCTTGGGCAGCAGTGGTGCGGTCGTCAAAGCGGCGGCGCAGTCCAGAGACCGAGGTCGGCGACGGCCCTATTTGAGCCGATCCGGTGTCCCGAGCGGCATCATTGAGTGGCAACGGCCTGATCCAAGTGCGGCGATGACAATGAGATGGTAGCTAAAGGAGTTAATAATCTTGCAGCTTTCCAAATTACAGGGCTACAACTGGTACACCAAAAATGAACAAAAACAGGAACAGTCTACTGAACATAGTCCTCCAGAGTTGGTGCAATTACACGTTCATTCAGTCTCGTACAAGGAGAAAGCCCACCAGTTCTTAGCTTTTTGGATTCCAGCTCGGAGAAACCCCACCAGTTCTTAGCTTCTTGGATTCCAGCTCTTTGTTCCATCCATCAGAAGATATGGACAATATCATAGGCAAATCTGTTCATGTTAAGGATGAACTCAAGCACAAAAATTCTCATTGCATCTACTTAAACCATAAAAAGGGGGAAACAAATATCAAAAATCACAGTGTCTTGAAAGTATCTGAATGAATTGCTACACAATAATGCCTTATCAACTATGCAGCTATAGTATATTTTGATGGTGCTGGGCCACCATACCAGTGAATCAAATCAAACCTGCCAGCCCAAAAATATACCAAACAACACGTACTAGATGAAAAATCAGGGAATATTTAGAACACCAATAAGCCTTACAATATCAAGGATACGTCCAAAACAGCACAAATGACTGCAAAAAGCAAAGAAATAATGTTAAACCATCATAAAAAACACAACAAAGCTAATTATCATGAAGAAAATTGAGAAAAGTATCTTGAGATGATAAATTATATGAAGGCAATGGAATGCACCATTGGTATTACAATACTAGCTGTCACAACTAAAAAGTATGGAGGTAATGGTCTTTATAACTCACGAACATTTACCAACTGTCAAAGTGCAACCATTGAGCTGTGAATAATAGAATAGATCCACAGATCCCAAAGTTGATACTCCTTCCAACTAAATCTGTATTCTATCACAACAACCTAGTGGTCACCTTTAACAACTAGGCAGACCTTTACTAATGTCACACTATTCCTAGCTACAAGACTTTTAACAATTGGGTAAGAGTCAGTTCAAAATGATGGTCACAGGGCTGCTCCATGTTCATGCCTTCCTAAATACTAGATGCACTTCCATGCTCCCTAACAACGTAGAATAAAAAAATAAAACCTCAAAAATATAAATTCAGATAAAGGGTGCTGCATGATCCAGACATGCTGGCTATATTCTTGAAGTTCTACAAAGATAAAGGCACATATCACATTGTCACAGCTCCAGTGAGACTTACCATAAGGCCACCAATAACTGCTTCAATTAAAATCCTGTTCCAATGGTCGAAGTAGGTATGAACCGAAAATTTGGCCTTCACCAAAAGCCCGAGAGATGCAACCATCATTACAAGAAAGTAGAACACAAATCCCATCAAGCCAGTGAATCCCCAGATTCCAGCAACAACTCCACTAATGATTGACAAGAATGTCCGACTGTAAGGCAAAAGAAATTTCTGGCAGTTAGGACATATCATCTTGGTGTAGAAATGAATCTGTCAAATATTTTTTATTTCAAGAATAGCAAGCGAGATTCTGAAAAAGTTGACAATATTGGTAAGTATTTAACATCTAGTTGAGCAGGAAGTAGAAAAGCATGTCTTCATTTATAAACATTCAAAACGTTCAGTTTATGCATGAAGCCTGTTAAGGGAGTTCCAGCATGTCAACTGATCACTATAATTGAGTAGATCCTAGCACAAGTGTAGCAGTATTCAAAATTCTTTGGCCGCTATAAAATTTGATCCTATGGTTGCAATGCTCATTTGCTGGGTATGTTTCTCAATTCAACCTAAATAAAACAAAGTCTGAAGTCTCGCTCACAAATCAAGGAGCTTCAATTATGTTCTATGATTCCATCTGAGCGTTGCGAGTACTACAAATTCATACCCCCAACTCAGCAATCCAACCTAAAGGAATTGCTAATAGATCAAAGGGAGATTTGCTCCGGCTGATGGAACCACTCCAAATATGCTTTTCTTTAAGCAGCCAAATTGCGATTTGTTTGAAAAGTTGACATCTGGTAAGTCCTAATCTCACTGTCTCATTTTCACTTTTCCACTTGATGCACCCAATCTAGTGCTTCAGCAGTTGCGATCGTAATTCTAGCATCACAAGATCATACGTTTAATCCTTGTCCTATCAAGTTGCAACACGCTTTTTTTTTTTTTTTTGCTACACTGAAAATCTAAATTGCGAACTTGTTGCTACACAAGTAGAAGCAAAATCTTAGCCCTACGTTCACTATCATGTCGCAAAAAACCCGATCAAAATTTAAAGAAATATAGACATGCCCCTGCTGATCAGATCAGATCGAATTCAGAATTTTTGTTAGGGAGAAGCGAACGGGAGGAACCTGTAGTTGACGGATTTCACGTTGCTGGTGAGGTTCTCCGCGTGGAGGATGGGGACTTCGTCGGAGAGCGCGCCGCCGGCCGCCGCCGCCATCTTCCTGCTGATCTGCTCGGTTCTCTCCGCGAATCGAATGAGATATGGAGGCGGAGCCGCGGAGGATGCAAGGGAAAGCGGGTGCGTAAGGTTGAGTTTCTGGCCCGCGTCAGATCTGCCTCCCGGCCGCAAAGTTTCCGGCACATGTGATCCTAATTTATTTTCGAAGCAAGATTATATCGAAATTTGATGAGAATCGTTTTTAAAAAAAACTAGATATTTGTATTGATTTTTTAAATTACCAGGAGAAACCAATATAAACAGAACAACTATTCCCAGACATTTTCGTCTGAATTCCTCGTCAGATCGTATGCAGCTTATAAAGTTCGCTGCTATTGTATGTGTGTTTGCGTTGTACGCTACCTGAATGCGGCACACTCTTTAGGGTTTGCATTGCATCCCCTGTCCCTTTGATCGGGACCTGCTCGACGTATGTATTTCCTCCGACGAGCCGGCCATGGAGGTGAACGGCGAAAGGGTTGCTTGTCAAAGGATGAAGGACAGCGACAGGAGAGGGTTGCCGTCGGACGGCAGCAGTGTGGAGGAATACGACCCATGGACAGCTTGGCTTTATAAGCCGCACACGATTTCAGTTCCCCTTGTCGGCTCATGCCTCCTGATGTAAGTAGTACTCCGAGACCGATCTCATGTTTCACTTTCAGCTCTAGCTTACGTACAGCCGCACGGTAAAAATTTATGGGTTACATAAGTTTCACTGTAAATAGACGCAAGTCTCAAGTACATGCGTGTGCTTAATGAAAATTACTACTCTCAGGTGCTGCAAGAATTGTCAGAGCTTAAGTTGGGAGATAGAAATTTAAGTGTGGTTGGTGCTGTTCTTTCTTACTAATTTAGAGCTTAATAAAGTTCATAGCTGGTGTGGCATGTTGGACTTTTCAATTATCCAGGCATGATATGTGTCATGTGTGGCTATTGGCTTCACAAGTAAATAGTACAACCAGGCATGTTCTTTTCGGCTGCGGCTTATGCCTTTTGGTTGAAATTTTTGAATTTTGGCTGTTTACGGTACAGATTACGAAGAGACAGATACTCACTTGCGATTTTTGCTGGTACAGATGTTGGGCTTTTTAACGTGTAGATCATTTAACTTGTAGACCCCGTCTTGAGAAAATACTCCGTTTAAAAGTTAGATACTATAGCAAAAGCCAAAAGCCGCCAGCTTTTGACTTAAAGAACAGGCCCAATGGATATTTTGTGTGGGTCTGTGGGATATTTTGCGTTGTCCCACGCCAGTCTGCTCAACATGTCAAAGATTTTTTCGGTTGGAAATACAATAACAATGTAACCTTCGTCTGCACAGATTCTGGTTTTTGCACCCTACTTTTTCTGTGTGGTGTGGCCGGAACTCTGGAACTATCATTCGTGTAGTCGTGTTGGACAACTCTAGTATATGTATGTAACGAACTCTAAAGTGCTTGATATAGGATATAACTCACAATTACTGAAAGTAGGAAAAATCACATCCATGTTCTGTACTGGCTTCAAAGTATTTGGCATGAAATCGATAGCCATGATTCATCAAGAGTTGTGTCATGGCAGGAAATCACTACGTTATGCTTGGAACTCAAATAGTCATGGAGAAGCGTGAGCATGTCCTTGATATTTCCTATTAAAAGTTAGTCGTCTAACTTGAGTACGAAGATATTCCATTTCCGTAGAGGTCTCAGCAATTTAACAATTTTATTGTTCATAAACCTTTGTACCAGAATCATAAGAAGGTTTAGAAGTGGTATTTTAGACTCTCAATTCAGATGACAAGATGTAAGACTTAGGATTTTAGTATTATAGATTTTATTTCAAGACTCTCGTCTCTTTTACCCTGAGAAGATTTCATTTCTTGCTTACGTCAATTTGTTTGGGACAAAAGTATTTGTTATTGTCGTCTAAGAAGTGGATCAGAATATTAGAATAACCATGTTATTTTTTCTAATTAGTGTAATGTTTGTTTCGCTCTTTTAATGTTCTCACATCTGGGCAAGTGGAACCCTTGATCCAGACGCGGTGCAACTCCCCGTAATAGGATGACATCTATTAGAGCATCTCCAACAATGTCCTCTAAATTTCATCCCCTAAATCACTTTTTAGAGGACACAATCTAAAATATAGAAGACTAAAAATATGTAACCTCCAACAAGTCCTCTAAATATGGTCCCCTAAATTAAAATCTGGGTCCACAAAAACTACCAACCAAAGAATTTAGGGGATCGGACGGCGCAGGAGCGTTGGGACCGATTTAGGGGATGGTGTGCGTCCTCCATATATGAGGGACGAAAAATCAGGGATGGAGTCCTCTATATTTTTGGGTACCACTTAGGGGGTCTGTTGGAACCCTTTTTTTACCTTTTCTTTTAAAATATAGGAGATATGAGCACTTTAAAAGATTTGTTGGAGATGCTCTTAGGAGGTATTGTTCATTTTTAGGCAGTGTAATCCTTGTGAAAACATTTACCTTCAAAAATGACTATAATACTTTCCCATTATTATGCTGTCTTTAGACTTTTGGTGATGTCTGCGTAGCAACTAATAATACAGGAAGAACACTGACTGACATTTTCTCAGAGGTACCGGGGGAAATACCACCGAACGGCCGGTAACGGTTACCGGTCAGTAACCGAAAAATCTGACAAAATCCTGGTTAAAGTTTAAATCTGAATTTTGAATTTGGGATGTGTTCAAAACCGATTACAGCTCAAAAGCCGAGAAAACCGCTAAAAAACCGAAAAACCGCTAAAAATAGGGAAAACAAAAAAAATTGAATTTGGGATGTTTCGAAGTATATTTAGCTCATACAATAGGTAATCTAACACAAAAAGACCTAAATTAACCTAGAAAGTGCATTGTATAGTCATAAAAGACTCACAAATTTAAATGTATTTCTAAAACATTCGGCTGGTTTTTCATTTTCAGATATTCACCGGGAAATCCGATAACCGGTTAGGCCGGTAACCGCCGATTTGTCGAACCTTGGTCTGAACCAGGATAGCAGTTTTCCTGGCGTACTGCACTCTGCATGCACCTTCAACGTGAGTAAATTGTCTCTTGTTAGGGAAATTATATGTTGAAACTTTATTTAGTGTAATAATGGTTCTGTTGTCTTGTCTGTCTCCAAATATTTGCTGTATTCCAGTGGAGGTTAAATAAATTAATTTTGAATTATTGCATCCTTGTTGATCTTTCATGTCCTCTTCTGCTTCATCATGGTCCCATATTGGTTGGGCAGATGGCTTTGGTTATGTGCTTTCAGATCGACAATGTTAAGTGCATTAACAATGAGTGTTCTTTCATTTCACTAGTAGACTTATGTTGGCAAGTATGAACAAATTTACATCGGAGGAGAATGCTGTTCTATTGTATCCAAACCGCCAGAATGATGCTTTCCGGTAAATAAGTCAAACCCCATCGTCTCATCAGCTTTCATCCACAGGACCACAGGACAGGCACCAAAGGGAAGATGTCGACTTTTGAAAAATGAAACAAATACCCATTTTTCCCATACAAGCAATGTTTATGACCTAGCAAAGCAAATATTCCTGCTGGGTGAATTACTTGATATTCCCACTTACCCAGCATCACGAAAGCATCTAATACGTTTCTTATTTGAAAACAGAGTTCTCATAGTATATGACATTATTCACCTAACAGCCTGAACAATTTTACTACTTAAGACTTGGTACTGATTTTTGTGATGTTATCTTAAGGCACAAAGTCATGAAGTTTGACGTGTGTCTGTTCTATCAGCAAAATTAAGTTTATATATGTTAGTATGATTATTACAGCAGCGACACCACTGAAGTACTGAAAATGCTCTTTAGACATCTCCTTGTTGCACCTTTATCTAATTTTGTTATGTGTATAGCAGACTAGCAGTGTACCTATAAAGAATACTAATTGTTCAGCCTAATATCAATTTTTACAGGATACTAATCAGGCCACACCCTGTTGTGTGGCGCTTGGTGCATGGAATGGCTGTTGTGTACCTTGTTTCTCTTACTTTTCTTCTTTTCCAGGTTGGCTATGCCTACAGTTAGTTCTTATTTTAAGCATATTGTCACTGTCATGTTATTTTATGATTATCTTTGCATTCCAACTAATTAAACTTTATCCGTGGTGTGTCCGTGTCGGACACGGTGTCTAACACGGATACGACATAAAAGGCAAGTGTCCGTGCTACAGAGATTCATACACAAAACAAGAACTCAGTTCGCTATAAATACTTGGCCAACTAGAATATTATATTCTTGGTCAAAATGCGACTAAAGCATGAGGAAGGACAGTTCATACCAATCGGCAACTCACACCAATGACAACAGCTTGTGATGTGAGAGACACATCACATCAAGTAAGCTATAGAGTAACCGCTGCTTCCCCTGTACTAGGGCATCATGAACATCAGTCATCATGCTAATAGAGTTAGTAGAAAGCATGTTATGACTTTTACAGTTTACTGTTATTCACCTGATGAGCTATGATTGTGTCCAGTTTTATGCAGCTGATATTCAATAAGATGGGAATGAATTAGGAATTAAGTGCAGTTGAAGCAGAAGGTGTCTAGTCATTCCAAACTGGGCAAAGAGATCAAACTCTTCTAGGACAAAAATTATTGTCTTGTGAGCTAGTCCACACTCCCTACAGAAAAGAGAAAACAAATGAGCACCAAAAGATTACACAGAACTAAGGACTATGATTCTATGGTTTAAAGTGTTCATCATCTTAATGCATTGCTTACCGTAATATGTCAATCATGAATTCAGTATTGCCATCTGAAGAAACCTACAAGAGAAGAGATCAGAACAGTCTATCTTCAATCCATTTGAAATTGCAGAAAAAACAATCATTCAGTGGAGGGAAAACTAGACAGAATATGCACCATTTTGGAAAATGATAATTGATGCCCCAAACAAGCTGTCTGACAATTTCCTTTAAGAAAATACAAAAATATCAGCATCGCTGCATGGGAGTGAATAAAGCACAGTAACAAGTAGAGTTGAGTAAATTGTTAAGGAAAAGGAGTTGAGAAGGTGAGAATTGAACCAAAAGCGAATTTTGCAATAGTCTCTGAAATGCTAACCTTCGTAGCATAGTTGTCATCACTATGTAACATCTCATTCAGGCTGATCTGAAAAGGTGTGGCACAACTATCCACTTGAAGCACAGGTAACAAAATCCCAGCTATTTACACACTAGGGCATATTGACAGTTGTGGTTTTGGAAAGACAACGCACTTGAGAATAGTACTACAAAAACAGCATATAAAAAGAAGTGATCAAGTTGACAGGGAATTAATTCTGCATTTCTCCATTCTTTCCCTAAAGCACATCAAAAAGAACTTTTTTTCCAAACAATGAGTCAAGTGTTCTGTACAAGAAGTCGTTCTCACCTAGTGCTGAAGGCTACGGTAAGCTGTAACCCTCAAAACGAACTTCACAACAGCAGGTTGTAGTTTAAGAGGTATAGTAAAGCATCAGTTGCATTGAACATATAGCAACAAGTGAATACTGCCATACCACGGATATTGCATCAGGATGCTCCTTCTTCAGGTCCTCTAGAACCACGTCGACCACCTGCAAAGAAATGAAACCTCAGCCCCCAATCGAGAACAAGCCACATCGCTAGATAGTGTCAACCGCCCATAGGCACATTTCATCAAACACCACCCCTGCAGTTCAACCAGACAGAGAAAGGGAGAAGAGAAGGACTAGGAAGGATTCTCACCGCGCCTTTTCCGCAGCCGCGGGGGCCGAGGAGGAGGACGGAGTTGTTGCAGGGCTCGGAGATGGATCTGGCGACGAGGTACTTCAACTTACTGCCAATCCAAAAACCAGGCGCGTCAATCATAGATGAGTTGGAAACTACTTCCTGTGAGGCGTGGTGGGGCGGATGGGATCGATTCGGTTCACCTGTAGTTGGTGTCCGGCGAGGATCTGAGGGCGGTGTGGACGAAGGCCGCGGAGCACGGCCCGTGCTTGACTCGCCACGGACGCCGCCGGCGCCGCCGCCATGTGTGTTCCACTGCTCGCGGAATTGGGGATCGGGGAGGAACAACATTGAAGGCAGGGCGCGCGCGGGAAAGACTGCTCGCCTCTTCTTTTTTTTTTCCGGTTTACAGTTTTTAGCTATGGTTTATATATTCTAGGTTATTCATAAGAAACAGTATAAGTAAGAAAGAGCATATAGTAATAGAAACTCATATATGATTTTAGCCAATATAAATAAAGCCACTATAGTATATACTATAATTAATTTATGGATGTCGTTTTTAAAAGTTATTTTATTTTAAATCTAGTTATATATAAAATATAAAAAATAGGTCGGCGTCGTGTGGCTCGTGGTCCCAGGGCAGGGGAGCGGGCTAGACGTTTCGTTACGGGTTAGCGCCTTAGCGACCATGCCACACGGGCGAATTGGCCCGCGCCCGTGAGGCAGGCACCGTGGGGCTGGTCGCAATTAGGCAGTGCGGGCTCGTGGGGTTAGGCGTAGGGGTTCAATTAGAGTGTATATGGACGGATACCGTTTATTCTGTATCCTATTTCATATTTTTTCCCTCGGAGTCAGAGTTAGACACGGATAATACCGGATATCTATTTCTCTATTCTGTATCCATTCCATAATCTTTCGGACGATCAGTCAGACGGAAATTATCCGCTTCTTTGTACGGGACATTGGATAGTATGGTACAATCAGAACAAACATAAAAAGACTAATTACTGAAATGTTGAAGGAAGACCACTTGGTACTCCTGCCTGTTTAGATGTGATAATCTGCCTATATATTATCTTGTTTCTAAATAAAGTCATAACAGACTGATATATGGAATATACGGGCGGATCTGGCCGCGCGGGCTTTGGCCCTTGTCAGGCGCGCGGCAGATCGGGCCACGCGGGCTTTGGGCCGTCGCATTGCGGGATCGGCCGTCCAGTTGGCTACGTACGTTGGTGCGGGCGTGACAGCCGGCCTGCGTCGGCCGGCCGTTTATCTGGGCCGCATGACGAGGGCGTTGTCGGACCGACCGCGAGGGCCGCCCGCGCGCGGCTGGACTGGCTCGCGCGGGACGGGGCCGCCACGGAGCGTGCCGAGCTGCGAAATTAGGCCGCCGAGCCACGCGCATAATTGGGGTCGCTGAACAAACCAAACGTACGTATACCACTGCGTGCGCCAGAGCCTTGGGCAGGGCCGCAGGGGCAGTAGCGGTGTACGACAGCTCTACTTGTAAGTTTGTGTGGCCTTTGGAGTGATCGGGAAGGGCGGGAGTGGAGGGGTCCAAGGACATCGCACCACACGAAAGAGTACCGTGTGAAGTGATGGCGACGAGGGCTTTGCATCTTCGCAGCCAACGAGGAAAGCCGGCAGGCAGGGCCTGTCACAAGTCACACGCAGCAGAGCAGGCGGAAAGATTGATCATATGTGCTTGGATTTGACCAGTTGTATTGGTCCATCGGGTGCTTCTTATCTTTTCTTCCTGTCGATCGAGTCCCTGGCCCCATAGGGCCTTCATGGACGCGAGATGCGACCAGTGCCCTCCCCCCCCCCCCCCCCCCCCCCCCCGGCGTCCGGTCCAACTAGATGCTGTGGAGCGTGGACTGATTCACCGGAGTCGGTGGCCGGTGCTTACACGACTGCGTCCATGCATGATTTGTGTGAGCGAAATCAAATGAACATATCAACTGGTGTGGCACATGTGTTGCGTGATTAATAAGAGAGAGTCGATTCCCACCAATTATTCGTTAAGAGTTTATTCATGGGTTTTCCGGATTTAATCCCCAAACACTAGATGATCGTTCGTTCACTACAGTGGACAGGCAGGCCGTGCGTGCTAAGAACGTCGAGCAAACGGCCCCGGAAACGTCCGAGTAACCCAGCCGGCCGGGGTCGGCATCGCCGTACCAGGGCAGGGTGGTTTGTTAAAGCGAGCGGCAGGAATCTTCTTTTCTTAGCGGCATCTGGAGTTGAGCCGCGCCACGCAAAGCGCCCCCCGCGCGCGGCTGGCGTTCGGTCGACCCCCCCTTCCGTAGCCCCGTGCGCTTCCACCCCCAACGGAAGAAAGGCGAGGCGAGCCATGGATGCCAGCACATGGCGTGCACGCCTACCAAGACCGGAGGAGGGAGAGAGAACGAGCTAGCCCCTCCCACGCGTGCGTGCGGGCGCCCTCGTGGGCGGGGCCCGACGACGCCGCACGCGCCGCTCGTGTGTCGCGGCAGCGCCCGCCCGCCGACGAGCCATTGGATGCGCGGCTAAGTCAAAGTGTTGAGTGGCCAATCATCTGACTTAGGAGGACTAACTTTTGACCTTTCGGGGTTGGGGCCTTCACCTATGCCTTTTCCGTAGCGTCGCCGTTGAGTCCACCAACCACGTTATGCCGATATTCCATTCCTCCTTCCACGCTCCGGCCATACGTAGCCTCGGCATGTTTGGCCCGTTAGCACTAGGCCGCTAACCATGGAATAGGCAAAGATCTTCCTCCTCTGGTGTTGTAGGTTACGTGCCCATGACGTATGTCGAGCGTGTATATATGAGCATGCAAGGGCTTGCAATCTTGTAAGAACACACGGGAGAAACTACGTGATTTTCAGTTAAGGTAGGAAGGACTAAGGTCTGTTTTAAACGGCTTCGACTTTTAATTTTTCTGACTCTTGCTTTATTTAAATTAGAAGTCATTTGGAATGTGTTGGTTTTTAATTTTGACTTTTTTATTTTTTTTTCTTTTATTCCTTTGTATTATCCATATCGATATAACATGTATTTTCCCAATTTTCTTTTTTTCTTTGTTTTTTCTCAAAAAAAAACTAACTGCTGTTATAATTTAATTTTAACCAAAAACCAGTTGAAACAGGCCCTAAGGAGGCATCCGAACGTGTGATCTCAACCACCGCACCTTAAAAAGTGCTTACAAAGTCACGATGTTGTGCCAGGCTGATGCTTTCAGGTTTGGACTAAATCCTTTCTTTTCACTTTCATTCTAATGGCCCAATGTAAGATCGAAGAGACTGACTGATTAAATAGATAGTTTTAATTTTTTTCTAATTTTAAATTCAACTTTCTTTTATTTCTATTTAGCTAAAACCAAGTATATAATACAAAAACTTAACTCAATTTAGTTTAGTATAAATAATGACTAAATCAACTAGGATTCACGTAGTCCAGCAACAATCTAAGTATATATCAATTGTTTGCAATCCTAAGATGACAATCAATCAATTTAATTCTATGAATATAAATTGCTTAAATGTAAATTGAGCACAAGAGAACAAACCACAATTGACACGATTCCTTTTTACCGTGGTGTTCAGAGATTTGCCAGTCTCCCCTAGTCTACGTTGAGGTAAGCCCAAACGAATAGAACCAGCTCCACGAATTAAGCCAAACACATCAATCCATAAGTGGTAGCTCTTTCCCGCTCTAGGTAGATAAGTTCCAACCCTCACAACTTACTGGGTCTTCTCACACCCTTCTTTGAGAAGATCACTGCGCACGATGCCTCCAACGTCGTCTATGAGTCGGCAAACTCCAAGAGTAACAAACCAAGCCCCTTGCTTGACTCTCACCATGTACAACAAATACATAAGCTCAAGTGGATATGAAATCCACCTCTAGATGTAACACATGCAATTTAGAACCCTTCTCCTTGCTCACAAGGTGCAACACATGCACAATTGAAAAGAGAAGCTCACACTAATTCAAGAAAATGAAATGGAGTATAGCAACATCTCCAATTGTTAACAAAGGGGTATTTATACCCAACACACACAAAACTAGCCAAAAATCAGAAATTTCGGTAGTACTGCCGTTGTAAGACTGGCACTATCGCTCCCCTTGCAACGGTCAAAAAACTAGTCGTTATTCAGCAAAATTAGAATTACCGCCACACAAAGTTCGGTACTACCGAGCGATAGCACCGTTCCACACATGCGAAACTATCAATTTCCAAGGGAGGAGAAAACCTTCCAAAAGGTGTCTCTCCAAAAAAAGTACAGCGGTTAAGTCGGTACTTCTGTCGGCCGGTCTGACCGCAACAGATGCCGGTCTGACTACTGGCCAGTCGTATCGCGCAACACATGTCGATACTACCGACTTTCGGTTATACCGCGCAACACATGCCGGTACTACCAACTTCCGGTTGTACCACGCAATACATGTCGATACTACTGTTTTTTCAGAGAAGAGTATATATACTTCAACTAATTTGCAAAGGATATTCGCAAATTATAGTAACATACACATAAGGATCAACTCATGATACATTCTTTTCTTAATGACCTTCAACTCATGAAGTCATCTTCTATCCCACATCTTGACTTGATGATCTTTAACACATGAAGTCATCCCGAACCATCCTCATTTGTGAAACTTAACCTATTCATCCAACTCATGAAAAATATTAGTACACAAATCAATTGCCACTAATTACCGAAACTTCACCATTAACTCATAATGGAGGGAATAGATTCAACAATCTTCTATTTTTGGTAATTCGAGATAATCTCAATAAATAATAAGATAAAAGATTGATTTACGAGTATACAACATGTACACAATACTTGTATACTATAGGATAAGCTTTCAAAACAATTAACTCATTTGAATAGAAGTGTTTGTCTTTGAGATTAATTGCTAGCAAAACTTACACTTCCGGTTGTCATTAATTATCCAACCATTAACAATAATAGAGGAACTAAATGACAATCAAATTGCAAATTATTGAGATTAAATCAATCAAGAGTATATATGAACTACACAAATTATGTATGCACAAATGATACGTTTCAATGTGAAGATTCTTAATATGTGGAAAGAGGAATATGTATCAATACTAATGAAATCACAAAATATAGAGTGAACTCTCCCTAAATATGTGCATACAAGAATGTATAATTAAAACTGACAAGGATATAATAATTCTCTAATTATTACATCATTATATTATTCGAATAGACCCTTTATCGATAAATGGGAGGTTCCACAAGATAGTCGTAAGTCTTACTGCGACTACTCCTTAATCGTACGTCTCTCTACGACCACAAGTCATAAGTCTTATTGCAACTACTCGATGGTCATAAGTCTCTCTACGATCACATAATTGTAAGTCTTACTGCGGCTACTCGATGGTCGTAAGTCTGTCTATGACTACATAGTCGTAAGTCTTACTGCGACTATTCGATGGTTGTAAATCTGTCTACGACCACATAGTCGTAACTCTTACTATGACTACTCCTTGGTCATAAGTCTTACTGTAACTACTCGATGGTCAAAAGTCTGTCTACGATCACATAGTCGTAAGTCATACTGCGACTACTCGATGGTTGTAAGTTTGTCTATGACCATATAATCATAAGTCTTATTGTGACTACTCGATGGTCGTAAGTCTGTCTATGATCACATAGTTGTAAGTCCTACTACGACTACTCGATGGTCGTAAGTCTGTCTACGACCACATAGTCGTAAGTCCTACAACGACTACTTGATGGTCGTAAGTCTGTCTACGATCACATAGTTGTAAGTTCTACTTGCGATTACTCGATGGTCATAAGTTTGTCCATGACTATATAGTTGTAAGTCCTACTGCGACTACTCGATGGTAATAAGTCTATCTACGACCACATAGTCCTAAATCTCTAATAACTGCACATGATCTCCCTCTAACAACAACTGTTGTATGGCGAACCATCTCCACGTCTCTCTGACAATAACTTCCGTTCGGTAGTTATCTCCCGAACCGATGAGACGTCTTTTGGTGCAAGACAACTGCGAGAAGAGAGGGAATAGAGATCAAAGCAAGAGATAGTGCTAGGCATTTCTGATTACACACTTTGTAATTTTCCTCTCTGAGCAATAGCAACATAGGATGTAGAGTTATTATTCTCCTAGGAGAAAGCTCGAACCTATATAAAAATTCATGTGTTTTCCTTCTGCATTACCAGATCTTAGTAATAAGAGTTTCCCCTGAATCCAAACAAATCATACGTAAGATCGGTATTAAAACATCGACAAAAACATATGCACATATTCATGTTAGACTATTGATTGAGTTCAATCTATATTTTAGATCTGAGAAATGCACTAAGATCTGAGAAATGCACTAAGATATAGGAATATGAGAAATGCCGGCTCGGTTCAGCTCGAAATGTGGCTCGAGCCGGCTCGTGAGCCCTCGCGAGCCAGAACAGCTCGCAGAGCAGTTCACAGGGCAGGCAGCAAGCAGCAGTTCACAGAGCAGGCAGCAGCTCACAAAGCAGTTCACAGTCAGTAGCAGGCAGCAGCACATGAAAATTAGTAGCTGGCAACAAGCAGCTCACAACAGCAGCAACAGTTCACAAATCACAACAGCAGCATCAGTAGCAAATCACAAATAATAGAACAGCAGCAACAGTTTAGCAGTTCACAAACAGCAGCAATAGCAGACTAGCAGTTCACATTTGCTAACTGAATATGTCAGCCCTTTGCATTCAATGAACCCCAGCAAATAATACAGTAACCAAACTTTAACCATGAAGCATGAACTCTTAGTATCAGTATTAGGGCGACATCACATCCTCATCCTCACCCTAACCCTAACACCCCTCACATCCTCAGATGTCACTAGTCAACACAATTGAGCAAATAAAATCATCATAATTTCATGCATTCACTCCTGTTTTCAGCATGTACAGTTACTCGCCGAGGCTGCTGGTTCGGCGAGGTCAGGAGGCGGCTGGGAGCTGAGGAGGTGTCGACCGGTTGTAGTTGCAAGCTCGCCCCTATTGCCGACGGAGAGGCCCCGACGTTGGCCGCCTTCTTCCCTCGAGCACGAGACTCCATGCTCCGTTCGCGGCCCATGCCCGTTGGTTGGAGGAGGCCGCGTGGTGGATCGGGAAGGAAGGGGGTCGGGGAGGATGGGGATTGGGGAAGGACGCCGCCCACGCGCGTGGGGAAGGAAGGGGATCGGGGAAGGACGGCGGCCGAGCGCGTGGGGACGGATGGCGATCGGGGAAGGAAGGCGGCCGCGCGTATGGGGAAGGAAGGGAATCGGGGAAGGATGGCGGCCAAGCGCGTGGGGAAGGACGGCGATCGGGGAAGGACGGTGGCCGCGCGTATAGGGAAGGAAGGGAATCAAGGAAGGACGACGGCCGAATGCGTGGGGAAGGACGGCGATCGCCGAACGGGGGCAGTCGCCGGCCGCGCGACTGGGGTGTGCCGCCCGATGGGAAGGGTTAGGGTTGGCCAGTGGCGACTCGCATCGCATTGATCGGTTCTGGATTCCGGACTACATCGATCGGGTCACTGGGCCGACTCGGACCGAGCTCGCACGAGCCAAACGAGCGGCTCGAGCTTGGCTCAGTTTTCTCACAAGCTAGATGCTAGGCTCGGCTTGGCTTGAAACATCCCGAGCCCGAGCCGAGCCGGCTCGCAAGCCTCAAGCCAATTGTCTAGCCCTAAATCTAGACGGTGGAAACAGCGTGGGGGAGTAGAAATGCATCCGATTTGAAACGTTCTATTGGGTGTCTGGATACTATTATTTCCAAAAAGAAATGGGCGAAACAGGAAAGAAAGAGAGAGCTAGGTAGCTCGACAGGATGTACGCATATATTCCGAAATGGGGCCTTTGGCTGCAAAAGCGCCTGCGTTTTTTTGACTCCTCCCCGTCGTCCTAAAGCGGCCATCATTCTGATCGAAGAGGCCGACGGGGGATGCCTGCCTGCCTGCCTGCCCAGCAGTACGCACAAGCATGCACACGCTGCACAAGCACGCAGCAGTGCTCCACCACTGGCGGTTGTTGCAAGCGCTCGACCAAGCGCGAGCGGCGCCAACCGATGCAAGTTACGTTCCTTCTTCCTAGCCAGAAAGGGAGTGCCCGCGAGAGAATCTTGCCATTTGACCACTAGCTGAAGCTTTTCTGCCCGCTGAAGGGGACTCATCCTTCTCCCTCCTATTGGCGCGCGCGGTGCCACATCTCGCGCGCATCTCTTTGCAATGCCTGCGTCGTGCATGAGCTGTGAGACGCATGCATGCATACAGAATTAATCCTAGGATCCGTCTACGCATGAGCTGAAACCCACTGTTCCGAGTTCAAACCATCCACAGATCGGGGGTACGCTGATAGTACAGTACAGTACAAGGATTCCCTGCATTAGTAGCATGACTGCATCGCACAACTTTGGCTTGCTGAAGGGCACGCAGGCCTTACGAACAACTTCATCCGCTGCTGCAGATGAAAACAAATTCTATGGGGGAGGCCCTCCCCGTAGAATTTATTTTCGCTGCAGATCGATCATTTCTGTTTGGCATGTAATATATGCATGTTCCTGAGATGTTACTATTAGCTAGCATGTTTTCGAGCGCGCACGCAGAGGATCCCTCTGAAGCTTTGCACATACATGCAGCACGGAGATCGACGTGCATAGGAGCATCGGTGTATGTGTGGGCGCGCGCGCGCGATGCATGCATGCATCCTTCTCTTGCCTGATTGCTGCGAAGTGACATGGCCCTGCTGAATCTCCACTATCTCGTGCCTTTGCTTTGCTTCTGTAACGTTTGTCTCCGAGCATATTCTCACTGGCCGCCGTTTGATGCCTAGCTTGACAGAAAATTCTTCTCGTTTTTTTCTGTTCATTACTGTCCTTATTATTTTGTACAAAGGCAGGAACAGTACGTAAACTAACCATACTGAATGATGTATACACTCAATTTTGAAACATGGGGCTCTGCATTTTGCTGCAGAGAGAATTCGGAATTGCAACGTATGCATGCTTCTCTCTCTCTCTCTCACACACACACACACACACACCATGTTATGTAATGAACACTGTAAAGTGCAAAGTACTACTAGTAGTACTTACATGACAGGCGTTCTCTCCAATGATAACAGCATCATTTGAACCACCGATAATAAACAAATCGCCTGCTTTGTCTTGTATCATGGGGTGAATCCTATTCTATATAGACACACCAAACAGTGCACCTCTAGGAAAAGCAAGTAGGGAAGGCCGTAGTAAACTAATAAGACAGCTCCTCTGAGCAAGCAGCAGCAGCTAACATACATGCATATATGGAGTATTTTACCCCTACTCTGCAGCCTGCAAGCAGAAAGAAAAGAGGAAAGGGAGAGGGAGAGGGAGAGAAAGAAAGGGGCTACTGAAGCTTCCATCCATGCCCAAGTGAACGGGTGGGATGCACATGGAAAAGCTTTTTTTCTACTAGCACAAACCCTATTTAAACAAGCTCTAGTGTCTCAATTAGTCGACTAATTGAAAAGGCTGCTGCTGCATGTCCCAGCTCCTAGCTGCTCAAGTGCTCGATCTCTGGCTAGACAAAGCTTATGATTAATTACTTATTGTTAACTCCATTCATCTAGGCAGTTTGGTGTCTCGACTGTCGAGACATCGGTAGGCGAGTTTCCAGGCTGGTTTTCGGTTGAATGATGGAATCCTCCTAGATCGAGCGGATTATTGTGACATTTTTCTTCATAGCATTTTTCAACAGGTAAATAGGTCAATAACACTACAAGGTAGCCCTATAAGTTAGGAAATTTATATCGGTCTCTCGCCGACAAATGGTCACAGGACCTACGTGTCAACCTTATATCGCATGCTGTTTTCCGCCTTTTCACATCTTTACCGTCTTAATGGGTAAATCTTGTTACAAAAGCCGATCAGTGGATTATTGCCATTATTCAGCACGTTGGTTATGACTTATGAATCCTCTTCTTGCTAGGAAAACGAGAAGCATATTTTGCTATTTGCATAACAAAAAAGCGAAGGAAGCAGCCAAACAATGCTGTCAAACAAAGCCAATTCCGTATCCTTTGCAGGTATGGCCTGTTTTTCCGATGCCAATGTATAAAAACATTGTAAAACGGGTCATACGTACGCAATATATATATATATATATATATATATATATATATATATATATATATATATATATATATATATATATATATATATTGAATTGTTTTTGGCTCACCCCAAGGTGCCTCGGAGTCCGTGTAGGTGCGTTTTGCGTTTCCCACAAACGTGCCGCCCATCACCCTTTGTTTAATGTTAACTGTTAAGCCAATCAATCTGCTTTTCTGCACACCCACACACCAGCTCACAGCAACATTCCAAAACCCTAATCTTGTTTCATTCTGTCCCCCGATTATCATCGCCGAGCAACGCCAAAGCTCACCAAAAAAAATATGCATTCTTCCAAACCAATTTTACATCACGTTCGTGCCCAGCAGAAACATTGTCAATGTGCAACATTGAAGATGTCTCAGGGGCTCTGTACATGGACCAAGACAAGACCATAATGCACACAACATGACCACGTAGGTATATGTGTACTGTGCAACAGTACAATATGATGAATTTTGCAATTGCTCAGAAAGGTGTAGCTCGCTTTCGTAGCTGTACCATTTTCTGCCCCCCCCCCCCCTCCCCCCAACTCTTTATGCTCTCTCTACCTTGAGTCATGTGAGTATATAAACACCACCCTTTTGTCCATCGTCTTCTACTTGTAACTCCTCACAATAAACTTGCAACCTCCCTCTCGAAGAAAATGCCTCAGCTTCTTGCTCTTCTTCCTGTCTCGATGGAGCTCACCGGTGCTACCTCTACTACTGCTGCTGCTGCCTGGCCGGCATTTGGGGATCCAAGAGAGTCGAAGGGAAATGAGCCTCAAGGATAGGAGAAAGTTGGCGAGCGCGCATGTTGCGTTGAGCTCTCACTACGATCTCCTTTGCTCTACGAGCTGTGGGGCATGAGGCATACGGTGTGAGCATGTGGGGAATTGAGGCGTCGTGGTCCGAGATCTCTCTCTCTCTCTCTCTCTCTCTCTCTATCTGGGTATCTTAGTTTATTAGCCCTCCTAGATTACTCTCTTGTTCTGTTGTTTTGTTTCTGTTTCTTTTCTGGTTTACTTTTGTGTATTAAGAGGCTGTAAGTGACGCATTCTTGGCGTGGAGCTTGTTTGTGATGCTAGACGTCTTAAGCAGTCTTCTTGAGTGACGTCTTAAGCAGTCTTCTTGAGTAACATAGTACCAAGAATTGGAGAAAGTCTTGAGCCTGGAATGCATCAGTTACACTTTGCAATGCATGTAATCTCTCTTTCTGTTTCCATCGATCTGTCTCTGCTCAATATTGTATTCTACAAGTACTGTTTAGTAGTAACTTAAAAGTGTATCTATATTTGCTCTCTTTTAATTCGATGTCCAATTAATTAGACCATCTTTTGCGTGCAATTGTACACTACTGCAACCAGTTGGTGAGACTGAGAAATACAGTGGACCTAGTTTTGCAATGCATATCCCTTTTTCCTTGAACTAATTCCTCATAGGATGTAATCCTTCTCTTTTTTTTCCCGGCGTTTTCTCTCTCCTTCGATTTAACTGTTGTCGCTGGGGTTTTACATCCCTGTTCCGTTCATACTTCTATCCTTCTTAGTTGACCGGCAGAGCTCCTACCTTCTCTTTTTAAAAAATTGCAATGCATATCGTACGTGCAGGTAACACACAGATTTTTTTTGTTTGTTTCAGTTACATCATCTCCAACACAGGTTATATATCTTTCAAATTACTACTGGCTACTTGAAACATGTATTAATGTACATGCACATCAACACAGTTGCCTCATCAATACATGCCAAATTCTCCACCCCCACAAGCAAGCTCAATATGTATATACATCCCAAATGTAGGCTCAGATGTGCACAAATGTGTTCAATGCATCTGTTTGCACCCCAATCAATTAGCGCAGGTACATTCTCCTCCTAAACCAGCACAGCAGGAAGAACAAGTGGAGGGTGTGGTACCAGTACCACCACACTGAGGCCAAACAAGATGCATGAGATGGGGGAATTGCATCTATGACACCTCTGCTGCAAGTGGGATGGGATGAGAATGAGAACCCCCCCCCCCCCCTTCTGTGTTCTAGATGGTCAGGGGCCTTGAATGCATTTTTGCTACAATTTTACATGTGCTCTCTCTCTCCCTCTCTGTGTGGTGGCCGGCCGTGAACTGATTGGTCACACTTGGTGCTGCAGTGCTGCCATGGCTGTGTGTGTGGTCTTTGCATCGCAACAGATTAGAATGGGGGTAGCTGCACTGCACAGTGGTACTCAGACGCTTGTCCACCACCATTCAAAGTTTCAAAGTCTGGCTGTTAATGCTTGGGGCAGGGAATATTCAGCGGCTGTGCAGGGGTCTAATGCATGCAACCACTGTGCCTCATTTATGGGGCCTCCTTTATACCTTCGCTTTTAATTGGTGTGGTAGCACTCACAGTACTCCTCCGATCCACCTCCATGCTACTGGCCCTGCTATGCCCTGCCCCTCCCTTGGGCCATGGAAACAAGTAGTAGTCTAGTAGAGAGGTACAGAGGAGCATAGGCATGGCACCACAGCAATATACTACTACTACTACTACCATGTCCCTGCTGGTAACCCCACCCTGGCTGCAGCACACCTCCGGCCCTCCCATCTATGTAATCTTGCTTGCCCAGCTCTTGGACTCTTGTGATGGCGCTCATGTGAGTGTGAGAGGACGAGAGACCTTGAAGAATGGAAGGAAGAGGCCATTAAAAGGGGATAAGAGGTTGTATGTATATCCACTGTTGTTGCTTTGTGAGGAACTGAAGTACATATGGAGCAATATGCTCCTACTAGATTACAAACCTACTTAAAGCAATTATACTACCAGCTAGTGCAGTGCTTCCGCAGGCGTGTGGTATTAGCATGATAGCATCCCAGTCATCCACAACGTTTTTGTTGCTAGCACTTTGTCCATTTCATCATTGAACAGTGAGCTGTAGTAGGCTACAATGCCGACAATCCAGCTACACTGTGTGAGGTGTGAGTTGTGACCACCTACCAGTAACACAGCGTAAATAGTCCCTCCCACACGGCTGCCCCTACACACTGTAAATAGGACTAGCGTGTTTCATATATATGACATCTACAGCAGGACACAAATAGATCGACACAGTTCCTCATTACAACGGCCTTGCGTGCTGCGAATTGAAGGTCTGAATTGGAGCATGCAGGAGCATTAGTCCACGAATTGGTTTCTGCTACGTACTGAAGAAAAATGAGTGTGTGAATCTCTGTGTGTAGCTAGTATAGTACGACTCACATTTCTCTCGATTTGACGGCAAAACACGATCGAGCAGAAGTTACTGGAGAGATGTCACGGGATTGGCACTTGACACCGCTGATAAGTAAATAACTCGATCCACCGAGCTGAGCTAGGGTCGCCGAGCGGCCGGCGGCATATGTGCATCGCGTGTCGCGCGCCCTCCCGTCCAACGCCTGTTCGGCGGATCTGCGCTCGGTGCGCGCGCAACACGACGACATGGCCTCATCAATGTTGGGCCACCGGTGCCCTGGCCGGCGCTGCGCTAGCTAGCTGCTGTTCTTGCGTGGCTAGCTTCAACGGACGAGTTTACTAATTATCCAATGTGTGTGTGTGTGTGTGTCTATATACACACACACAAACAGTGCAATGGAGTGCATAGGTGAGTCAGGTGATATAGTGGCATGCATGCACAGCGAAGGAACAGATACGATGATGCTGCCTTGTTTAATTTTGAGCATGGCGTTGCTGAGCAGAGCTATCTTGCATAGTGACCATCGCTGATCGATCACAGATTCACAGGATCATGCATGTTTTTCATGCGAAGTCACATACGACCAAGGGCGTATATCAATGTTACTTTCCTTAATTGATTTGCTTTTTAGTTACAGAGTGTATATATAAGCGGAAAAACTGAAGGTTAAAAAAGTTGGGAGTTTAATTTCATCCACTATTCTTCAGCAAAATGACATAGTCTGAGCCTGAGGCGAGTGCTTGGGGGAGAATCGAGCAATCAAGCAATCTTGGACTACAGTAGTAATTACTAAATCCAGATTCGCAGGTACAAAAGAAAAACATGTGTATCTAGAGCACATGCGTGCGTAAATTCTAGCATACGTGTGGATCTGTATTTCGTATGTTCCTCAACGCCAATTGCTACTGATGTGTTTGTGGGCCTATTTGGTAACGGCTGCGGCTTATAACTTTTGGTTGAAATTTTTGAATTTTGACTGTTTACGGTACAGATTACGGAGAGAGATATTCACTTGTGATTTTGGATGGTACAGACATTGGGCTTTTAATTAACATGTACATCGTTTAACTTGTAGACCCCGTCTTGAGAAAATACTCCGTTTGAAAGTTAGGTACTGTAGCAAAAGCCAAAAACCGTCAGCTTCGGAGAAAAGAACAAGCCCTGTGTACTCAATGTCATAATTGGATGACACTGTATGCATTTTTTTCCTTGCTTCTACCGAGCAGCTAGTACATCTTGATAAATTTTAGGTACATTTTACTACTAATATAACTAAATTTCAAATAATCTAAACTATTAAATTAAAAAGAATAGTGAGCCTATATTAAATTGAATGCACAGGGGACATGAAACCATATTTTTCAATACCGTGCCGAAGGTCATACTGGTTTGATTTTTAGAATAGTACGTTCCGGTACCCGTTCATACCGGCGTACTGTTTTGGATTTAATATAATAATATGAGTATATGTATTTATAAGTATACATTTATTTAATTATATACACACACCAAATGTCACTAGTAATATTATTTCAAATACGTAGTAATACCATCAAATATAATATATAATTTAATAGACAGTATTATCAATTCCATTGGTATTAAAGTTAGTTTGGCCGGTAACGACTGGTATTGAAGTTGGTACAGTACGTAGGATAGTTTTGTATCGGTTTAGGTGATGATACAGTATATATCGGCCAGTATGGTTGGTACCGGTACTGTATTAATTAATAACTATTACGAAACCAACTTAGATGTTGCGCAATCAATCAATGTCACCCTAAAGTTAGACACCGAACATACAATTGGTGGAGCGAGCTCAAGGCCCACTCGGTTGGGTTGAAAAGTTGTAGCTTATTGTTAAAATTGTACTATAGCGGATGAAATTTCACTGTAACTGAAGATAGTTTATTTGGCGTAATTAAATTTAAAAAATTTAAAAATAGAAAAAAATATGCTAGCTCATCATGGACAACTCAAACAAATACAGGAAAAAGAACCGGCAAAAAAGCTGAAAAAAAGGTAAAAGTTCAGAAAAAGACGAATTTTATGAATAGTAAAAAATAAGCCAGAAACTGAAGTTGAAACAAGCAGGGCCCAAACCTTCTCATTTAGCCGGAGGCATGAATGGGACGCCGGTTGTCAAGCAATGATCCATGCATGTCTAGATGTCACTTGTTAGGCCTTTGTTTGTACAATGCAGGGATGGGAGGTGGATGGAAGAACAAAATACTATTTCTTTTGCTTGTGTGGAGGAGATAGGAGGTGGAGTGGCACATCCCGAAGGGAGAAGGACGAAAGAGATTGGAGGCTGGATGTGGATGAAAGAAATCAGTAGTATGGTGTTGCACAATCTCTCCTCTTTCAACCAGATGGAAAGGAATTTGCATTGTACAAGGCCTTTAGATCGATTCACACACACCCTCACGACAGGCCAGCCGACCCCCCCAACAACTTCTTTGTGGCTGTCTGGCTGTGTCGTTGGTTAATTTCTCCATGGTTTTTTCTCCATGGTTAATTTCTCCATCATGCCATTTACGCACCAGTTGGATGTGTACATACATATGCCTTCATAAAGTCAAACCATGAGTCAACATGGACACTTTTGTTTGACTAGTCTCCGCTGACCACGTACTCTGCTTGATTCAAACCAGTGGATGCATAAAGCCAGATGACAATAAATGGGTTTGTTAATCGCCATGCCATCGCTGGCAGTACAATCTCCTGCTCGCGGAGGAGCGCGCCCTGGTGATAGCTATCCAACCCTAAGCATCGAACCATAGGCTCTAGCTACCTATGGTACGGCTCGATCAGACCTCCGTGGGGAAGACAAATCGCAAACTAACTAGTTTGCCGGCCTCCAGCAGTATTCCATATATCCATTTTTATAAATCTAGTTGTCTTTTTAAACTTATTAGTCACAACAGGCAATACATATGGACAAAGTATTACCACGCTACAACAGCTGAGCAGGACTTACTAAGCTCCAAAAATCAACAGGTAGCCGGCTGACACATGATTAGCACTAATACCATGTTATTAGTACTAATTAAACCACAGTTGCTCTGCAAGTCTCGTTGAGTTACTATTGCGGGAAGGCGACACATGTTGAGCTGTTATAGTGTAGCAAGCGTCAAAGCTATCGAATCTAAAAAGGGCTAGATTTACAAAAATAGATATTCTAAAATTAATTTTTTTTAAAAAAAAGATAGCTACAGCAAGATGTAGGTAATCACTTCGCCGGCCGGGCGCGGGTATAGGTTCTGCTCAAAGCGAACAAACGTAAAGCAAACTAGAAACCCAAGATACTCGCAGTAGCAAGCAGGAGCAGCATAGTAGTATATCCGAGAAAGATCGTGCGTGCGTGCGAGTTTTTTGCTATTTTAGTACCCTCGAAAGCGGGCTTCTCTAAAATAGTATCGATACCGTGGGCTTCTCTAAAACGGTACTGTTAATGATCTATCTACTCTATAACAGTACTCCACTTTATTTTCTTTTTCTTTTCTGATTTTTACTCCTAAACTACCTAAAGTACCCCTCCATAATAGTACTCTGATTTTTTACCTAGAGTCGACGTGGCTCTTGAGCGCGGCGAGCTGGCCCTTGACTCTGAGGTCGACGACGTGGGAGTCGCCAGGGCCGTAGCAGATGACGAAGCCGGCGATCAGCGACGGGTCGACGACGTTCTCGATCATCAGGTTCACGAACCCAGTGATCCGCCGCATCTTGCGCGCAATGAGCTTGGTCTGGCGCGCGTCCAGCTCCACGGCGGACGAAACCACGCCACCCGCAGCGCGTGCAGCAAAGGCGCAGCGCTGCCCTCGCCAGCCACGCCGAGCTGGTCCTGTCCAGGAGCGATCGCAGGAAGTTGAGCGTGAGCGGCTGGAACAGCGCCAGGGCTGCGGCCGCCTGCGCACGGTGCTCGACGGACGACTCCTCGTGCTCGACGCCGACGTAGCTGCTTGCCCGGCGCAGCGTCTGCGCCTGCCACCTCGGGGAGTGCGCGTGGGACCGCCCCACGGCCGCCGTGCTATGCTGCGTCGACAGGCCGTCGAAGCGGACCGACGCCGGCATCACGTGGCCGCTCTCCTTGGCCGCCGGGAACACCGGGTGGCCGCCGGGGTTGATGGGCTGGTTCAAGATGTTCATCGCCCTGCATGAACCATACGCATCCCGTTGGTTACAACTGTTGGTGGTGCATATGATCTACGCCACTCTCTTCTATGCCTTACGAACAAGCCATTTTCTCACTCAAGTACTGTGAACTAAACTAGTAATCTGAACATGAAAGGTACGCCACACCAATTGGATTCTGCTAGAGTATTAAACGAGAAACTTGCAAGTGGTTTCACTATCTTGACGCGGTGAAAAGAATTCGTTAACCTGTGTAGTAGAGCCGACTTCAGTTCAGCTCAGCTCGGCACGATTTGGGTCGGGAGAGAAACGGCAGCGGCCGCAAGGCAAGAGGAGAAAACCCAAGAAGCACGGGGGGTGTGACATGAGTTTGTTTCGAGGGAGAGATGTTGTATGTATCGCGAGCTCGAAATCAAATTAGGAGGGGTACTTTAGGTAGTTTAGGGAGTAAAAATCAGAAAAGAAAAAGAAAATAAAGTGGAGTACTATTATGGAGTAGATAAATTATTAACAGTACCGTTTTAGAGAAGCCCACGGTATCGGTACTATTTTAGAGAAGCCCGCTTTCTAGGGTACTAAAATAGCAAAAAACTCGCGTGCGTGCATGCATGCAGGCCTGAATCAACTCAATCAAGGACTGCTCCGCGTGCGTGTACCGGTATTTTGGCGACGGGTCGATCGGTCGAGACATATTAATGAGACGGATGGATCGAGCAGGTGTGCAGTCAAGACGATCCATGCAACAGATGCCAAGGAAGTCTAGGCGCAGGGCGTGGGCTATAGTGCAGATAGCGGCTGCGATGGCAGGTGCGTCACAAATGCACATTGTTTTTGGAGATAGACGTAATCAAAATTTTAACACGTTAGTTAGCAATATCTAAAATATTTAAATTAAAAACATAAAAATCATATATATATATATAAAAATACTTATATAATATTATAATTTTTAGATTATATTAAAACACAAATTAGTAGTTAAAAATCATGGCCTTACAGAAAAAAAGCAGTGTTTTTATCGAGGTACGTACGTACCGCGGTACAGGGAAAAGAATCGATGTTCGATCGGGTGCCTTGGCTCACTTTGCATCGTCCTATCAGATCCTGTATGACGGCAATACGTGGTTCTGTTTTTTTAGTTTATAACTTTTTAAATAAATAAATAGGACAGCTTCTTCACTGTTTTTTAAAACGACTTATTGAAATAATTTTTCTGAATCAGCTAATCGGTTTATCGATAATTGGTTCATTCGCATGAGTCCTCACGCTAGCAAAACAAAGAACACACCTAAGGCCCCGTTTGGCACAGCTCCACCACCGGCTCCTGGAGCTGTTTGGAGCCGTTTTGTGCCAAACGGGGTACAACAAAATAGCTCCACCCAAGGAGTCCCTTAAAACCTGCTGAGACAAAAGTAGCTCCTTGGGTGGAGCTGAAAAAAGTAGCTTCATCCAGCTCCACTTGTGAAGTAAAAAAAAACAGCTCCACTTGTGAAGTGGAGCCGTGCCAAACGGGGCCTAAGTGTGTGATGCATTATCACTGTTATTCTTTACTAACTTTTATCCTCTCACTCAACAAAACGGCACTGGCTATGCAATTAATCATCGCTCCACCGATCTGACCGGCTAGAAATAAATCCTAGGATGCCTCCACACATTTAGCATTTCCCCCCTAATAATTCTATGAAAGGACCCTAACTCCAATTACCTTCAAACCATACAATTAGCAACAATTAAAAATTAAATTAAGAATTCTTACAACACAGTAATTGCAAGGATGAATTACAACCTTTAGCTCAAATCCCAAATATTTAAACTAAAGCTAAGTATTACAATCTTTTTGCAAAATGGTGTATAAGAAGAACTAATTTCTAAAATTACATTCATATTAAGCCTAAAGCTAAGTTGAGTGTTGCATTGCATTCCAATGCCTCGTTCCTACGAGTAGCCAACGTTAGTAACCCAAGCCAGCCACCATAAACCATCTTCTTTTCTTTTGATTTCAGAGAGCAATTCAAATAATAATCCAAGAGAGAATAAAAAGAAATGAGGGGAAAAGAGTTGCCGTCAGTACCCTCGGTTTACTAGAGCCAATTAGGATGGCATTCTTAGATGTTCCTAGACCGTCCCGGGCCGGTCAACGCCTCTCACCATTAGTGGGCCTCATCATCTAGCAATTAAGAGTCCAAAGCCCATATCTTCCAACTTACCTTAGCCCTCATAAAACCCCACAGCAGTACACAACCCACCCTTAGAACCTCTGGTTTGAAGCAATAGGGAATCAAGACTCAGGGGAGGATAAGATCATAAAACCCCACAGCAGTACACAACCCACCCTTAGAACCTCTAGTATAAATCAATAGGGAATCAAGACTCAGGGGAGGATAAGATCGATGCTGCCTAACTGTACACAGCCCAGCGCCAGCCACAGCAGAGAGAGGAGGCCAAAACCTTCGCATATATCTGGCCCTAATCCAGCCAATCACCCACATCGCCCACTGCATTTCCAGAAACCACCTATAGCAAACCAGCCAAAAGCTCGCAGTCGCACAGAAAGCCACCAAGAACAGCCAAGGACACCAGAGCCCCAAGCCAAGCCAGTCATTCCCATCCATCTCTGCTCTCGATCGAAGGCCAGAGAGCTAAGCAACCCAAGCCATAGCCATCGAGTGAGAAGAGAGGAGTGTCAGAGAAGGGGAGGCAGTACATAGAGGAAGATGAGGCGAGTGAGGAACACGAGACAAGGAGTCGACAGGGTGGACCACCACAAGATAGAGGCCACCACAAGATGACATCCCCGACCGCAACAAATACCTTGACCACATCTTTGTGCATGTCCACAACCGCGTGAGAACTGCACCGCAATCCCCACCAACCGAGCACCTTCCATTCTCAGCCGACACACAAGGAGGCCCACATTCCCTCCCACTTCTGCTTCTTCCCTTTTTGGTTCATTTCGGGTAAGCACACAAACACTCGACACTACTACTCCTCGGCTCGTTCGGTTGAACTAGGCAGTCGAGAAAAGGAGGGAGAACCCACCTAGCCATCAACCAAAAAAAAGGGGAAAGCGTCTCCATCGTTAGAGAACAGCCGAGCGTTTTAGGCGAGGAGAAGGAGTGCGAGTGCTGGTCGAGAGAGGAGTGTGAGCGTCGACAGTGGAAGAGGAGTGTGAAGCATCAGCTGAGTGCGAGGTGTCGGCTGAGTAAAAGAGAAGTGCGAGCGTCGTCCGTGGGCCGAGGGCAGATCCTGGTCGAAAGGCCAAAGCCTTTAAGACCATTTTAGTAGTTCAAGCCGCAGGCTAAGGACTTGATTATGACCTAATAAATATGTTAGAAATCCACCGAGTTAGGAAAAGGAAAATTTTACTAATCTATTAGTACCCTAAATAACTACTTTCTTATAAGGGCTCATCTGCCTGTAATGCAGAAATCGACCAAGCTCCAGCCGAGGTAGTGGAACAAGTTACCATCGATTCTAGCACTTACTACTACTTAGGCAAGCTAATCTTTTTATCATAAATATAATTATGTCAAATATACAAATTATTTGTTTTTATCATTACAGTATAATTGCATCAGAAAATATATTTGCAAAGTTAAATTGTTAAAGAAGATGAAAGAGGTATGAATGAGAAAAGAAGAGATAAGAAAAGCAAAGAAGAGAAAGAGATGAAGCAAAGTAGTAGTCCGGCTGAGTGGAGCAGCAGGACTACAAGTATATGTAAGAAGGAGGGTAAAGGGGACCTTGAAAAGGCAGAGAGAGGACAGGTAGGACCCTTTTATATATGGCTAGTATATGAGGACCTACTAGATTCTGACTCAGATCGGGGACCGTAAATAAAGTGCCAACCATTTTCCTGTCATGGACGGGCAGAAACCAGTATCCTGTTACGTTATTCATCCCTCCACATTGGGTAAGTAAATATGTGTAAGTAGAGATGGATAAAACTCAAGACCAGTAACACCAGTCTGGAAGTGAGTCGGTCCCAAGACATTATATGCATAGATAGAGTATTGGGCTGAGAGCCGGTACCAACCAAACATTATTTGAAGTCGGTAGAGCCCGGATGAGTGACCCAATATACTGATGGAAAATATGAAGATTTGAGCAATGTAACTTTGGACAAGTTTTGTATTTCGAACTTGACACTACACCAAAGGAAGTGTGGAAAGCCTAATTAAGATGGTTCAGAGTAGCTATGGGTAGAGTGGCACAAGCTTGCGCGGTGCTAAATAAAATCATAGATTCATGCCAATCCTTTGGATTGGATCTACGGTGATCACTAGGGATCTTTCTTTAGCCGAGTGAAAAGTAGAATTTTCGCAACTAAAAGACGCCACCTAATTTGACAAAGTAATTTGTGAATTTAGATGATTAGAAGTGGACTAAGGATAAAGAGAGGCATACAATGCATTTTGCTATTATGCTTGCTGAGTACGTCAGTACTCACCCTTGCTATTATTCCCCCTTTGTTAGACCCCATTCCGACCGAGGATTTCTTCGAGCTGGATGAAGGGGCAGCAGGCACTGCTGAGTTCACATGCAAGGAGGGCGATTACAAGGAGCCAGGGAGGTTGAAACCCTATACCACGGCTGGGACGAGTAGGCGTTCCACTGAGCCGAGCAGAAAGAGTCTTAGGGTATCAGCCTGTATCTTTTGTTCCTTATGTATCTGTATTAATAACCATAGCCCACGTGGCAAGTACTATAACGAAGGTACAATTTCTACATTATTGTTCTGCTGTGCGACTTTGGTAAAGACGTGCTATTTGCCGGAACAGTGTTCTACTGATTAGGCAAATAATGATCCGTACGCTTTTGTGTGATTATCCTCAGGATAACCACATTCTACCATGTATCATGGCAGTGGCGAAGCCAACCACTGGTGGGAGCACGAACAAAGTACGGGAGCCTGGGTAGAGTTGACCGATGGTAGGTGAAGGAGCTCGTCACAGGGCTTGGACGACGGTGGGGCTGCGCGTGGGTGAGCTCGGGCAGCAGCCTAGGCTCGTGGGACGGTGGCTCCCCCAGTATCATGGTACTGAAAGGGTTTAATAAAACTCTAAAGGTGATGAGCTATCGTGGTATTTCCTTTCCGGCCGGACAAAAGCGTCCCTGCACCTGCACAGCCCAGAGGAATAAAGGAAGGGAAGACACCAGCCATTAGCTGCTGGAGACTAGAGTGCCGGCGGGGCAGGCATGCATGCTGCTCCGGACCTCCGGTGGCTAGCGGCAAGTACGCACTGGCAAGACGGGCGGACGGACGCGCGCGGCCGGACAAGAGAGGAGACCGTGAGATATGCCGCTGCGCGCGTACGTCGGCACGCACAGCGCGACGCTTTTATTTATGGCACACGCGGCGCGGTCCGGTACTAACGCCGCTACTACCGCGCCGCGCCAGGCTCGGTTGCCTTGCCCCCACCGCCACCGCGCGCGTGCATCTGCCACGCCCGTGCGCGCCGACGCGCTGAGCCACGGCTCGCACGCACGCGACGTACATCGTTGGATGGGTCGGCACGGCATGCAGGTGGGAAGGAAGGAAAGAGGGCATCATCAAAGCGTGCGTGCGTGCGCTACGTAGGTGCACGCAGTGTGTGGGTGGCCGCTGCTGCTGTACGTGTGCTGTGCCGCTGCCGCCACATTCGCAAGCCCGCCACGCCTCTCCCGAACAGTGGCGCACAGGCACCTACGGAAACGGCGCCGTGGAGCGAGCGGGCCGACATGTAAAGAGCAGTATCTCCTCTGCCTCTATGCCGTTCGTTTCAACTCTGCGGTGCGCGCGCGGTGGGCAATTTAAGCCTCTCAGGTCTTTTCTCCCACCGTTGCGCACACTGTTCACGCTTTATTATGTTCCTTTTGTTCTTGTACTAGGGTTCATTTTTATCTCGCTGTGCCTGTGCGTGTGTGTAAACTAGGTGATGAACAGGGGAAGGCAAGAGGGGGGTAAATGCGGTGGTGGCGCTCTTCTGAGCAGGGCACGCATGCATGCTCCTGGCGCGCGTAGCGATTTTTGGTCGCGGGTCGGAACGGCAGGTCACAAACTTTGAACACGTAGCATCAGGGGGCGTCCTGCCGTGGTCCAATGGTGTTCCGTGAACACCTATATTTTATCATAAAATAACTAGTATTTACTTTTATACACACACTGATAAGTAGACCAAATACTTTATATTCATACCTTCCCAATTAAGTTTAGCCCACTCTCACACCCCTCTCTCTCCAATGCACATTAAGTAGCATGGGCAAACGACCTATCCACTTCCTCCTTGAAGTAGCTCATTGGTTCATTCAAAACCCCCCCATCTTATGCTCCACTGCTCCATTTCAAATTCAGGCGGCAAGGGGAAGGCCACAACAGGCCCACAACAACGTGTCGGTACACAGTAAGATCGCAAGGAGCAGGCGGGAGGCGATGAGCGGGGCCTGGCCACTGGATCGTGGGACAACGTCCTAGTAAGCGAGGGCGGAGCAGGGATTGCACCGTTGCACGAAGGCCATGCACATCAGTGTTCAGACAACACAGGTGCTTCTAAGGAACGAAGAATTATCAAGTTAATTTTTTTTAAAGGACCACGTGGAAGGCATGATATTGTTGTGATGAACCATTGCAATGTTTGTGGAGTGGTTTGCAAATATTGCATTTGATTTGGATTATTTTTTGGAAGTGTCAGGAAAATCAGAAGTACCGCAGGTATTAATGCAGTAGTTCTGCTTTGCAAAAGTACCGCAGGCATAAGTGTGGTAGTACCGCTTGGAGGAAGTACTGGGTTGAGTTGCGGTACATTTTTAAGAGAGGTTCAGGTGAGATTTTCAGTGTGCGGAAGTACCATTTTGGGAGACAACAGTTCCGCATTGTAGAAGTACCAGCGTGTTAGGCACAGTACTTCTGATCTTCCCAGAAAAACAGTGGTGTTGGGAATTGAGCCATGAATCAAGTTGGGATGATCTAGGTAAATGTATTAAGTTTGTATGATGTATGTCTTGACTAATGTAGGTCAAGTTGTGAAGAAATTGTGCTTGAAAACGATTTCTTTATGTTTAGATGTGCAAGGTTGTTTGGAGTCAACTGTGGTCAACGGCAAGGATCGGAGCTAGGCGCATGGAGGAGTTGAGGTCTAGAACGATCGAGAATGCCGAGTGAGACGGTGAGCTCAAGCATGGCACGAGAAATACAGGAATGTTGAATGGGAGTTCGAATGGCGGGATGGCGCCATGTAGTTTGGATGAGCCAAATGAGCCGTGGTTCAGTGGAACCGGGACGGGAGAGACTTGACGTCGTGTGGTAGGCTAGTGGTGCATCTACACGTGGCAAGCATGGTAATTGTTTGCAGTGGTTGGTGATGACCGGGTCAAGGAAGGGTATATCAGTAGTTTGACCAAAATACCGGAAACCATTTAGGATCAAAATCGTAGCGCATGGGAGATGCGTTGGAGAGTGATTTAGGTCAAAGTGGAGCTGGTTGGATCAAGACTAAGGATTTAGCGGATGCAAACTTATGTGCTTTGGAAAGCATGCATAAATGAACTTGTGAGAGTAAAACCAGTGTGTGTGGGTTAACGGGTTTCTCCATTATAATAGTGGGTAGGATCTATTAAAAGGTGTAGGTAGCTGGTTGCCCACCTATAAAAGGGGTTAGGATGGCGACATCTAGGGTGTACCCTCCAACTCATCTCTTGTGCTCTCATCTATAGAGTTAGGGTTTGAGAGTGAGTGTCTTGTGTGCTCTTTGTCCTTCAAAGTGAAGTGGTTGTAAAATCTATCTTCTCAAGTAAGCAATACATTAATTGTTTTGTATCACTTGTGTCTATTATTTTTTTATTAATGTGTTTGACTTTTGGTTAGTTTTGATCTCTCTTCTTTCTCTCTTGTGGTCTTGCTGTGCCAATAACGTGTAAGAGATGGAGATAATCTTTGGGAACACATCTCCATCCATCTAGACACTTCGATAATAAGATTCATAAGAAAATCCAGTTTTGCTTGATTTTAGCCTCTTTGGTCCATCTTTTGATCCAAGGGTTTTTGGCTGGGATCTTTGGTGTTCTAGCTTGCTGTGACATGTGGGAATACATCTAGAGGCATTTTGGTCATCATATACCCACGAGCAAATTGTATTCAACGTTTGGGATTTTGGCTCGGTTTTGGTGCAACTTTTCAACAAACTGAAAAATGTATCAATTTTGACCATAATTTTTATGATTGTTTATTCGAATAGATTCCTGATATCCTAGAGGAGATCTTTGCGAAGTTTCATATCATTTGGATCCATGGATCAAAAGTTCTCTCAAATTTCGTTTTTGAAATTGTGTTGAAAATACTATTCATCCTAATTTTGCTGTAGCAGCGGAAGTACTGCGGTTACTGTAGCAAGTGGTAGTACCGCAGTTTCAATGACGGTAGTTCCGTTTTCGCTAATTTTTCTTAGGTTTTTAGCGTCTCAAATTGCTAGTTTTTGTGGTGGTTTGGGAAAATTTTAAGGCACTATTCACCCCCTCTGTTGCCAAATTCGGTCATACATTTTTTCTAATTATTTTGTAATTTCTCTAAATTAATTTTATATGTTGTCTCTAGTATGAACAATTTGTCTTTTAATTTTAGCTATTGTTTTTTTAAAAAAAGATTTTAGCTATTATAGATCTTTACCTTTTCTATTAAACAATATTTTATTAACTTGGAACACCAATTCTCAAAATCTTGGATGCGCCACTGCGTAGCATGGCGTTGCCGGGCTCAGCACTGCGTAGGGGTATTCCTCATTTTGACTTTGCTGGGGCTGGCACAGCTGGCCGGCGACAAGTTAATACTATTGTTATACAGTAGAAAGCGAAACGATCGGAGTTTAGAGTTGATCTATCACCAACTAGTAAGATAGCTCATATACAAAAAAAAAAACAGTCTTAAACTCCTGATCCGTGGCGTGTAAGATCACTTTACGAGCATTAGCGATAATAATATAATATTGTCATCCAAATCCAACAAAGTCGTTGTAGTATAGTGGTGACCCTGGTTCGATCGCCGGCAACGGCCAGATAAGGATTCTTTTGAGTCTTCACTTATTGCCGAATGAACTGGTCTGGTGTATATGCCTTCTCTCTGTTTTGTTCAGCTTCTTTTGCTTCAAAAAGAAACACAAACGGCCTCTCAAAAAAAAAAAAACGAACGGAAACCACGATTAGAGGTTGAAGGTGTCTTACTTCCCTCAACTTTTTTTAATATATTTTTTGAAGAGTATATTCTGCTCAGCCTTTGCCGACTCGTTGGTCTGCTGATTCAGGCATGCGTGCTGGAAGGCATCAACAGTAGCCAGTAGGTCAGTTGCTATTGAAGTACCATGAGAGGTCACTTGACATGTCAAATGAAGTCAAGGCTACTTCCAGGTCTTCATCTAGATTACGTGTAGGACAAGCAGGTTATGATACCTGTTGGTGGCCACAGCATCTGGGGCTTCCAGGTCTTTATTTTTTCAGGGCACAAGGTCTTTTACTCTTTTTAGGCGTAAGGCATGTATCTACCTGTTTTTTATTCAAGCGAGCGCGGATCGAGCGAGACTCGAACGCAGGTGGGCTTTGGAGCCACCACGCGCTCGAGCCAACTGAGCTGGGTCTTCCAGGTCTTGGAAGCCAGGCCATCCCTGCTTCAGACCTGAGGCCGTCAGCAGCCGCTTCAGACGACCGGTGTTCTTCCCTGGTCAGAGGCGCCTTCAGAGATGGATACCTAACGTTCAAACGCAGAACTGCTAGTACGAAACATTCTCGAAAATTCAAAATGGTTGCAAAAAGACAGAACTGCAGCAATGGTCATGGCCAGACAAAGCATTTCGAGAATGGAAATCATCAAGAATTTGATTTCCAGCACAAATGAAACTAATAAATCAACAAAACAGTTCCAAAGGCAACACCTGGTTTTCAAAGTTTGTGGTCTGTCTCTATGATACAACACCGGCGCAGGGAAATACAGCTGATCAACATACGGCCGTCGAAACAACATTCCAGCAGTACAAATGGAGGAAATACAAGCAAACACAGACAAACAAGGGTGGAGAAGACCTAATAAGCTTTGAATGGGAACGAAGGTTTTAAGCAGACCCAAACTCAGCCATCCACTTCTCGTGCCGTTCTATATCGGCGGGTGAGACACTCTTCTGGACCTTGACCAGGGCTTCCTCAAAGTCGCACATGGCCACTGGGTCCTTTGAGATCTCATCCTTCGACATGTTCTTGATCTCATCACGGGTCTTGCCTGCAATCTTTCGCCTCATACCATTCATCGAAGCATCACGGCAAACATTTGTAAGGTCATCTCCACTATAACCTTCTGTCTTCCGTGCAACTTCATCTATGTCGACATCAGTAGCAACCTGTCGATATAAAAGGGGGTATTAGCATGCAACAGAAGATATGAAACAGTAACTTATCATCCACGTAGATGATGAAGTTTTGAGTAGTGAACACTGAACAATGCTGAGATAAGTAGTTATTTTCATGTAATTTTAACTCAGTAGAAAATTAGATATTCAAAGAACAAAAGGCGGGGCCAACATATGTAGGGTATGATGCATGCATGTAGCTTATCAAAAGATGCGATTCATGGGAATTAGATATGCACACGATAATGTGCATGCATAGCAAAAACAATTCGTAGAGCTATGACCGCATAAGCGGTATAAACAATTATGATATGTGCAGGTATTTGTTTGAAGCAGCACACAGTAATCCATGAACGAAACAAACAAAAAATTCACAAGGATAAAATGACAACGAGAAGTGCTTCTATACTGTTATGTGCCTTGCCTTGGGATCTAAGGTAGTAGGGATGATGGGGCTGAGGACCTTCGGCTGCCTTCCTGCGGGGATCTCCTGGACCCGCCGTGATTGCAGCTTGGGACCAAAACTAGGGTTTGGGAAAAGAGAGAACTTTATTGCTTAACTTTTCTTCCCCTCAAACGCAGGAAGATATATATCCTCTTACAATCCCAATTCTCATTAGAATCTATCTCCTAAACGACTCCTTATCTGACTCCTAAACGAGTCCTTCTGAAATACGAATAGTAAAAGACTTCCCTACGCACAACTGCCCGACTCTAAACCAAAAAGGACTGCTCTTAATGATTGGATTTGGCTGGCGGCTTGGTACGCCTGCCATAATGCCTTCCCCAATAAGAGTCCGTAACATTTCCCCCCTCCTGAGGAAACAGCTCGTCCTCGAGCTGAAAACCTGGGTACTGTTGCTTGAAACTGGAAACCAGCAACCAGGAAGCTTCTGACGACGGTTGACCCCTCCATTGAACTAGAACCTCCCAATTTCCTTTGAACAGACGAGAACGAACAATAGATTCAGGAACTGGAAGGACTCGGCCATGAAGGATGTTGGGCAAAGGCGGAGGAGCAGTAGGTGGAACACCATGGAATGCCTTCAAGAAAGCCACATGGAACACATTGTGGATACGAGCAGCCATAGGAAGTTGTAGTTTGTAAGCCACTGATCCCACGCGAGCAATGATTTGATAAGGTCCATAAAACTTGGGTGACAACTTGGAGAATTTTGTTGTAATACCCACAGCTTGGCGATGATGCAGCTTGAGCAATACCCATTGGCCAACCTCAAATTCAACTTCCCGGTGATTTTTATCATAGAATTCCTTCATACGCTGCTGTGCGTGCAATAGGCGTTCCCGAATCTCGAGTAGAAACTCATCTCTAGTTCTTAGCATCTCCTCAACTGCCGAAACCTGAGCTGACCCTGCTTGGAAAGGGAGCAGTGCTGGTGGGGGTCTACCATACACGACCTGAAATGGGGTACACTTTAATGCCGAATGAAACGATGTATTATAGCAAAATTCCGCCCAGGGAAGCCATCTGATCCAATGGCGAGGACGATCCCCACTCAGACAGCGAAGGTACATTTCAATTGTGCGATTAGCAACCTCACTTTGGCCGTCTGCTTGTGGATGGAAAGCAGAAGTCATATCAAGCGAGACTCCTGCCAGCCGAAATAGTTCTTTCCAAAAGTTACTTGTGAAGATTGTATCTCTGTCACTTACAATTGATTCCGGAAAGCCATGGAGTCGAACAATAGCCTCAAAGAAAGCATGGGCGACAGATTGAGCTGTGTAAGGGTGTGACAATGGAACAAAGTGAGCATATTTAGAAAATCTGTCCACCACTGTCAGGACTACTGATTTGCCTTGGATGCGAGGGAACCCGTCGATGAAATCCATGGTGATATGCGACCAGATCTGAGTCGGAATTGGTAATGGATGTAGCAACCCAGCCGGATGCAAATGTTCCCCTTTATTGCGTTGGCAGACACACAACCATTAACAAGTTCTTGAATCAGCTTTTTAAGTTGGGGAATGTAGAAATCCTTACGAATACGGTGCATTGTTTTCTGGATCCCTTCATGGCCCATGCCGTGGTAAGTAGCAACGATATGTGGCACATGGACAGAGGATTGTGGCACGAAAATGCGGCCATGATACAAGAACAAGCCATCAGTGAAGGACCAATGTGGAGGAAGGTCGTGAGAGGCCAATTGAGACTGCAATGTCTGAAATGCCGGCAAGGAACTGACCTCCTCTTTAAGCTGAGATAGCAGTTGAAAGTCTGGGATGGAAATAACAGATAATGACATATGTTCGTCCCGGCGCGATAGCGCATCAGCGACTGTATTGGTTTTGCCAGGCTTGAACTCAATTTGGAAATCAAACCCAAATAACTTACTAACCCAGTGATGTTGAGGTATAGTATTCAAGCGCTGATCAAGAAGGAATTTCAAACTGTAATGGTCGGTGCGGACAATGAATGGTTTGCCCCAAAGATAGTGTCGCCAATGACGGACTGCCTTAACCAACCCGATGAGTTCGCGCTCATATGCGGCAAGTTTGGCGTGGTGAGCTGGAATTGCTCGGCTAAAAAATGCAATGGGCTTAGATCCTTGATGAAGAACCGCACCAATTCCACTACCGGATGCATCGCATTCGACGATGAAGGGAGTAGTAAAATCTGGAAGAGCTAAGAAAGTGGGCTTACAAAGAGCTTCTTTCATTGTCGAGAAAGCCTCATGCGCTGCCTGTGACCAACTGAACCCCTCCTTGGTGAGCAGCTGAGTGAGTGGCGCGGCCAGCGAACCAAAGTGACGAATGAATTTGCGGTAATACCCCGCAAGCCCGAGGAATCCCCTCAACTGACGGGGGGATTTAGGAATCGGCCACTGCTGGATGTCCTGAACTTTGGATTGATCCATAGAGACTCCCTCCGCTGAGATGACATGCCCCAAGTATGATACTGATGTAGTGCCAAAAGAGCACTTGGATTGCTTAAGGAAAAACTGATGCTGCCGAAGAAGAGAAAAAACCGTTCGGATATGGCACAAGTGTTCAGACCACGACGGGCTGAATATTAAGATGTCATCAAAGAAGACCAACACAAATTTGCGAAGGTATGGTTGAAGAATAGCATTCATAACTGCCTGGAAGGTTGCCGGGGCATTGGAAAGCCCGAATGGTAAGACCAAATATTCAAAGTGACCATGATGTGTTCTGAACGCGGTCATGTGGATATCATCTGGGTGCATTCTTATTTGATGGTAACCTGATCGTAAATCCAACTTTGTGAAGTACCTGGCACATTTTAACTCATCCAGTAACTCATCAACTATCGGAAGGGGAAATTTATCCTTGATAGTTTGGGCATTAAGTGCACGGTAGTCCACACACATCCGCCAAGAGGTGTCCTTCTTCCTGACCAAAATGACCGGCGAACTGAATGGCGACGTGCTGGATCGTATGATTCCTTGTGACAGCATCTCCTTACATTGTTTTTCAATTTCATCCTTATGATGGTGAGGATACCGGTATGGTCTAACTGCCACCGGTTTGGATCCTGGAACGAGATGAATGCGGTGTTCACAATGGCGTGGAGGAGGTAGACCGGCCGGATGCTGAAATATATCCTGGAAATCTGACAGCAGATCTGGTAACAGTGTGTGCGTTGACTCGGTGATTGTGAATAGGCGAGATGATGGCTTGCGTGGAACGCCCAGAAAGCGCACTTGACGCCCTTGATACCAGAAAGCCATGGACAAACTGGAGAAATCCCAAAGGATCGGGCCTAATGTTCGCAGCCATTGAACGCCCAGAATTAAATCAAAACCCTGAAGGGGTAGTGCATAGCAGTTGATAGCAAATTCTTCCGAATCAATAGTGATTGGCAAAGATGCGCAAAACCCTGGACAAGATATCCTGTCTCCATTGGCTACGGCCACCTGAATACCTGTGCGAGTTTGCAGAGAAGTAGCTGACAGCTGAGCGGCTGCAAGACTGATGAAATTGTGAGTAGATCCCGAGTCGACCAAGGCACAGAACTTGTGATCATTAATGCGAATTGTCAATTGCATAGTATTGCCTGAAGAGATACCAGTTAATGCGTGTAAAGAAATCTGTGGATTGACATCTTCTTTATCATTTTCTGGAATATCATCTTCATCCAAGATTTCAATCCAATACAAACGCTTGCAACGATGGCCTCTTGTGAATTGTTCATCACAATTAAAGCACAGGCCTTTCTGACGGCGATCCGCCATCTCCGAAGGAGTAAGACGCCTAAACGCGCGCTGAGGTTGGGCAGCTGATCCTGTTATCGGCGCAGGTAAAAGCGGAACCTCAGGTGGTTTTGGCAACAGTGGAGCCATTCGTTGTGCTGGGGTATATTTTGCCGCGGAGGCCTGTGGAGTAGAATGTGGTTGCCTGAGAATCAATCCCGAATTGTAAAGGAGTTTATAATGTCTCTCTGCTGCCTTAGCGAGACTAACGGCTGTATCCAAAGAGGATGGGTTTTGTAGTTCCACGTCTGACTTGATAAGTTCACCGAGCCCTGCTAAGAATAATCCCACTTCATGCTCTGGTGATAGATTGTCAGCGCGACACAGAACTCTATAGAAATCTTGAGCATATTCTTCAACTGACCCCTTTTGCCGAAGAATAGCAAGTTCGGCTACTGGATTTGAGCGAAATGGAGGTCCAAAACGCAGCTTGCACGAGCTCTGGAACCGAGGCCAAGAAGGAATTCCTTCTGATCGCTCCACTTTGTAATACCATTGCTGAGCTATGCCAGTCATATGATATGTTGCCAGCCAGACCTTTTCCTCTTCAAGAGTGCGATGCCCACGAAAAAATTGCTCACAGCGAGCCAGCCAATCCAAAGGATTTGAAGTACCATCAAACAGAGGAAAGTCTATCTTATAGAACCGACCTGGGTGTGTAGCCGCAGAGTGTTCGCCGGAGGACTGCCGTGCCGCGGAATTAGCCGAGTTGATGTCTTTCGTGGGTGATGACGGGCGTCCTTCAATAGCAAGAACCGCCGCCTCCAGACTCGCGTGAGCCGCCGCCTGTTCTTCTTGCCGCTTCAAGATTGTCCCCAGGATCTCTTTTAATTCCCGAAGTTCTGTGTTGATAGAATCTGAAGCCATGGATGCTGATACCAAACTGTTATGTGCCTTGCCTTGGGATCTAAGGTAGTAGGGATGATGGGGCTGAGGACCTTCGGCTGCCTTCCTGCGGGGATCTCCTGGACCCGCCGTGATTGCAGCTTGGGACCAAAACTAGGGTTTGGGAAAAGAGAGAACTTTATTGCTTAACTTTTCTTCCCCTCAAACGCAGGAAGATATATATCCTCTTACAATCCCAATTCTCATTAGAATCTATCTCCTAAACGACTCCTTATCTGACTCCTAAACGAGTCCTTCTGAAATACGAATAGTAAAAGACTTCCCTACGCACAACTGCCCGACTCTAAACCAAAAAGGACTGCTCTTAATGATTGGATTTGGCTGGCGGCTTGGTACGCCTGCCATAATGCCTTCCCCAATAAGAGTCCGTAACATATACTTTTCTCTCTAACAAGAGTAACACTAATCTCAAAGCACATGAAGAGGTAAGTAATATATATCCACTATTCATTATGCTTTAAAAATCATGCAAATCACTGCTAAGAAAAATATAGAAACATCTTCCAATGACAACATAGGGGGGAAATAGCAAGAAATGTATATGTACATCATACCTCAACCGTTCTAAGATTAATATTGATGAGCGCCTTTCTGCTTTCAAAATTTGGAAGTGGAATATAAATACGCTTCTCCAGCCTCCGCCTGGGTCAATTAAGATTCAATGAGTCATATATAGTTATAGGAGTAGCATATAGCTAGTGCATTGACTGATAAAGAAATAGCCAGGTGAAGTTAAGAAAATAAATGTTTACTGCACATGACAATATAATTAGGTAAAAGGGCTCATTAATCTAGGTAGTGGTGTGGGAGCAGTCAAAACATAGTGTCTTCACAAAGCAAGGAACGATCCAGACATGACTCTAGCCCAAAAAGGTGCCAATGGGTTTAAATGCTCGAGAATGGTGTAAATTGTAAAACTATAGTGTCCGCATGGTCGCAACAAATTTCAACATATACTCCTCCAGTCCTTCACACAAGTGTTGAGGCTTGCATGCTGAATTGGCTTACACCAGATATAAATTTGTTCCTTCCAGGAAATTACATCTAGGCTAGCACAAGGTTTATGGCCTTATGGGCCTGACCGTAAGTTAAAATGCACAAGGCTCTTAATTTACCCCATATGCGGTGACGTGACGAATGTAGCATGAACTAAACAAAAGGATTCTTTGCATAAAATTTAAGAAACCAAATGCACTGCATTCCTCCTCTAGTGGTATCTAACTCCAATAGCAGCATGCCAGCACCACTCAAGCGATTAAGTTCTAATGCTTAAATATGATTGGGCCATGTGAAATTGTGAATCATCTTGCACATATCCAGATATTAAGCAAAAGTACTGATACTATCAGTAGCACATCTAAATTAATAAAGCAAACATGACTGGAAAGATTTTGCCAACCTCAGAGCTTCATCAATATCCCATGGAAAGTTGGTAGCTGCCAGAACCATAACAATTTTCCGTTGACCATCTTCGGTGGTAGAGCTATTGTTTACACCATCTATCTGCACTAGAAGTTCAGACTTCACCCTCCTCGATGATTCATGCTCACCAGAAGCTCTGCATATTGAACGAAAAAGAGAATAAGTACATGAACTGATAAATTTGGGCTAGTATTTTCGAAATCATCAATATAGTGCTTTTTTCTGTGACCACATATTCAAGAAAAAATGAAGATTAGGATAAAAAAAAAAGAACGGCAAGCATTGAGATTTTCATTTTATTTCTTGCTGAGATTAATTAAAAAGGCATTAGATCTAAAAGCACATGTATGTTGCTTGTCTAGAAAACATAACTATTTACTAGGCAAAACAATGTGTTCATTTTTATGTTACAAAATGCTGGGGAAATTTTCATTGTCTTGGGAGGTATTTATAGAAATTGAACAAGCATGGATGAATAGCAAAATCTATTTTCACATACCCACGAGATGTGCATAAGGAGTCAATTTCATCAATGAAGATTGTACTTGGAGCATAGGCCCTTGCAAGATCAAATAAACAACGGACCATGCGCTCACTCTCCCCCCGCCATTTAGAAGCCAATGTTGCAGAAGAAACATTAAAGAATGTTGTTCCACATTCAGTGGCTACTGCCTTAGCTAAGAGGGTCTTTCCAGTACCTGGTGGACCAAACATAAGAACCCCTTTCCAAGGTCGACGAATACCCTGATCAGAAGTAGAATCAGTATGGACACGACGAGGCTCCATATAACTTTATACTGAATAAAAAGGTGACAAGAGAGAAGAAAAGACCAGATGAAGATCATAATATTAGAAGTTCAAATTGCAGGTAGGGTGATTTGGGTGCACAATAATTTCAAATGACATGCTCTAAATTGGTCATGTAACATATTGAAGTTAAAAATAACAAGTGTGCATGTCCAGATGACTTTGATGCTACCAAATAAAGGCAGCATCATTGCCATGCCATCCGTGGCCATAATTTTGGCTCGCATCAAGAATGAATAAACAAAATACCAGATACTTTATTGTGGGCAAGTTTGAGGAGCACAATAGAATACCACAAATCAAAATTTCAAATCATTACCTGAAAATATTCAGGCATCCAGAGAGGAAGCACAACAGCTTCCTCAAGTAGTCTTTTGGCCTCACTAAGTCCTGCAACATCATCCCATCTCACTCCTGGAGTAGAATCCAGAACATCTCTTTCAAGCATGGCAGCTAAGTCCATATCCGGCCCTTCATACTGTCCCTTCTTGGTCTTGCCTTCTTCAGCATCGCTACTCTGCAAGGAAAGAATCGAAAAAAATATATTCTAAGTCATACTCATATATAAGTACTTTGTAGTTACATGTCATCAAGGAAAAGGATGATACATACAACCCAACAAGAGATAGGCAAAATATTGTACATAATGTATACATGCAGATTCCAGTGCCCTAATTTGGAATATAACAATAGAGGCTCTCCGTTTCAGTACAGGATTGCTTTTAAGATGCTTGGTGTTTTCAACACCACTCATTGAGTACACCATCATACTGCGTGAATATGATGCATAAATTACAGAGAAATTACGGATTGATGATGATGACAATGTTCCTCCAGTGAAGCTAAAATAAGAAGTCACCGTATACACATATAGGCATGTTTTCTGTATGCATATTTAAGGCTAGCTGCTACAAAAAGAAGGAAAGAAATGTAAGTTGGACTAAGTGGCATCATGTGATTGACTTCAGCAGTACCTCATATAAAATTGTTAACTCTACTTTGTATACACAAAGAAGGTAAGCTAGAAAAAACAGATGTAGCTGCATTCTGAAATCTACATACATACAAAATCTAAGTATAAAAGAAGTGTGAATTCCAGATGAAGCTATTGTCTTGCATTAGGCGGAAAGATAGGTAAATACTGCCAAAATAAAAACCAGTACTAAACAAAAGTTGCATTTTTGCCTACACCAATGCATATAGAAGGAACTAATAACACCAACACTACATATTTGCTCAAATAAAGAATTTAGAATGTAAAGAACACTTGCTTGACAGAAATTACCGCTGAATCAGCCCTGCTTGAACTTGATTTTCCTTTCCTCCCGCCAGTGCCAGAGGCAGTTGATGATCTTACCCCAGAGCTTCCTTTGCTCCCATTGGGTTTTGCACCACGGCTAGGTGTTCCAGTCCTTGATGGACCTCGTGCCCATGCTCCATCTTGAGAAGATTTTCTTGTACTAGTTTGACCCCTTGTTGACCTTCGGTTTGGTGTATCTCTTGGAGGTGCCCACACATCAGGATCATCAAAGGGTGCTGGCGACGATGTTGGATACTCGTCCAATGGTTGGAAAACAAATGATTTATTAGAGCGGATAGGAGGTGACGAGGACCGCCTTGTCCCAGGAGCTTCTTTAAAGGATTTTAATTGGGCATCGAGTTGTTTCACAATTTCTACTTCTTCACAGATAGCTTTCTTACAGTTCATCCATTTTGTGCGAATCAGAGCATCATCCAAAGTAGTGAGATGCCTGCAAGATCAAGTCTTATCAATCATAACATGAAACACAACAGGGAAAATACATTTATTAAAGTTTTTAAGTGTTAAAATAGTCATTATATTGAACATTTTGCCTTCAAATATTTAGTTAATCACTAAGTGAACAAAAATGTGAGCTTCTTTTTCTTTGGCACGGTGTTTCTCAAATATGGTCCGTGAAAGGCTGAACTCTGATGCGATTACACTGTTCTAGTGAAAACATACCATTATTTCTTTTGAAATTTGCCAAGATCAAATAAAGCATGGTTGTTCATTATGTGCAACAATGCAAAGCTGATTATCGTTCCTACCAATGGCAGAGCCACCTCCCAGCGACCCTCGGTGGCTGCCCGGGGCCCGGGCTCGTCGGCGAACAGGGTAAGACCCAGCAACCATCTTCTTCACTCCCCTCCCACCATGGCCTGGGAAACAGAAGGTCGTGTCTTGGTCTAGAAGATGAAGAATGAAAGAGGGAGTGGCTGATGGGCCTGGCGAGTGTCTTGGGCCGTGGGCCGAGGACCGCGTGGAGGAGGCCCAGTACACTAGTTGACTACCTAGCCCATGCCCCACAAGATTCAACACAAACCAACACATTACACAGTGACTCATCTCTCCTCTCCAGCCATAACAAGCGGCAGCAATTGAGGCAGCGCATGGTTGCCAGCGAGCCGGGTTAGCAGGCGAGAAGCGGAGAGCCAGGCGTCGCATTGTGTCTTGTGGCTGGGCGGCAAGGAGCCGCACACCGCGCACGGAAGCTGGGCCGCAGGGTGCGACGTGCTTGGCTTGCCCGGGCTCAAAAAAAAAATTCTGGATTCGTGACTGGCCCACTGGTTCCTACAAAAACAAAGCTGCCGCCTGCCTGCTCCGTAACCAAATATGACTTCAGATCCATAGCACTTGACTTTACATGCATTGCCTGATAAGCTGAAGCACCCAAATCGCAAACCACAGTTACTGTGACACCTTCGACACTTCTAAATCTAAAAACACAAGACACGCAACTTTCTTTTGAGAACAAACAAACCCAGCTGTCAATCAAAATTTTGTTAAATTTACACCAAAAGAATATTACCTAATTAGAATCGTACGCCAAATCAGTTCAATCAGACGATAAATTTTCCCAACACCAAAATAGTGATAAACTTAAGAACATAACGTCGCGACGATTCCCGCAGAGCAAAATTTCTATAATCCACTGTACCGCAGCAGTCAAACGGCTCCTCCCGCGACAAACCCACAGCCGCGCTGCCAAATGCACAGATCCGAACGGGTCGGGCGTCGCGAAATACACCCAATCGTTTCACCATACACGCCTAATCGCAAGCCGATCGAGAGGGAGAGGGTTGGGACGCTGGGGGGCTAGGGAGGTTGCTCACTTGTTGATCTGGGCGATGGCGCCGTCGAAGAAGATGATGGAGGTGTCGTAGAGGCCCTCGAGTGCGTAGTCGCGCGCGAGCTTGAGATGGTCCTGCAGCCCGGCGAGGGCGTTCACCATCTCCGCCGCCGCCGAGATCCCGGGCTAGGGTTTCGGCCAAACGCGCGCGGGCTGGGAGAGGCGCAGCTCAGTGGAGACGACGAGAGGCAGCTATCGTGTGGCGTAGTGGTTTCGTTTGATTCGAAATTATTTGGGGCGAATTAGGATTGGGGTGGGGAGATGCCATCGCGATTGTCACCATCGCGATTCCAGGTATCGTTTTTCGTCTCGAATATCATTTTTTTTGTCTCGACTCATAGAATCACAACTTTATCAGATTTTTTAAAAATATTTTTTTATATAAAAACTAAATTATATTTCTAAATATGTAAATCTATAGTAGAATTTTTGAATTTCATTTTGTAATTTAAATATACTTATTCATGTTATATTGAATTAAGGTTATTTTTAAAACTTATTTAATTATTTTTTAATAACCTAATAATCTAAAAGTCCAATATGTCAAAGATAATACCATTTTACCTTAGAACAACATGTAAACAACAAAAACAAAGCAAATAAAACTAGTGCAATTTAAACTAGCAACAAGCAATATCATATTGCGATACTAACAACCTTGGATAGAATAGAGGTCACCAATGCGTTGTTCGCAGGATAGGGATGGTGACGCTGACACTTGAGCAACCACTGAGTCCAATGGCCCATTGCCATTCACAAAGGCCCACCACCCCTTTCCTTTTAGATTCATTACTTTGCGGGCAGTTGCCGCTTTGCATGTTCTTTTCATATACTTACGTCTTCCTTGAAGCGGTTTATTAATTTATCGGTATTTGGTTTATTTACACAAATGCTTGATTTATCAACATTCGATTCATTCACACAAGCACTCGCGTTAGGGCCAAAAGCCATCAGTTGCAAACTATAAGCCGCGGTAAAAAAGAACGCACATGATCGCGTGCGGATGATTCTGATTCCCTTTCTTTTACTTAGATATCTGATTTGCAGTCATTTGTGTAACAATCCATTAGGACAAAATTACCTATAGTCGTTGTGCTGCAAATGTAGTCAATTTAGATAATATTCAATTTTGTAATCATCTATGTGACACATCGGACGAAAATACCTTATCATTCTGTTGTAGTAAGCTCTGTTCTTTTTAGCTATGTCTTATGACTTATAGTTGCGGCTAATGGCTTTTGGATCTAGTGTGAGCATTTATGCGAATGAATCGAATGACGATAAGCCGATAGACCGCTTCGAAAAAGATGTCTCGATAAGTAGCTTTGAAATGGCGACGGAGAAGCCATCTCCTTTGTTTATTTGGTGGGAACCATAAGTTATAAAGCATAAGCTGAAAAGAACAAGCGTGTAGTCAATTGGATGTGCCATTAGGTCAAAAAGCCTAGTGGTAGTGTAGTAGCTACTGTAGCCCAAAGAGGGCGTTCGTATTGGCTTTTACTAATGACTTTTGGCCGTGACTTATGATTTTTGCTGAAAAAGTAAGGGAGAGATACGTGTGTGTAATGTGAGCGAGAGAGGTGGAATGTGTGATGCACTTATGACCCCTACCTTATCCCCGGAGCGAGACAATAGCGAGGGGAGTAAAGAAGCCGCTTTGAAAAGCCAAGTGCTCGTATTGTTTTTTAGTTTTTCTAAGTAAAAACTAATACGAGCAGGGATGTAGCAAGATGATGTAATAATCAGTATTTTAACAACAGAATGGCTGAAAAATGAGATAATGGTTCCATAATATTCACTCTACCATATATATAGACTTGATCTACATGTACCCAACTTAAAAATAATAATGTCACATGGGGGTGTTCTTTTGGACAGCAGCTAATTGCTTTTGTTTGCACTTTTTGATATGACAACGGACGGTGGAGACGCCGACGTAGATGGTCACACAGTTTTTGATTCGGAAAGTCATTTAGAGAATCAACTTTAAGAGACCGCTCTGTTTCGACGTTTGGCTTTTTAACTTCTAGAGAAGCCAAAAGCAACACCTAAGTTCAATAGAAAAGGAATTGTGAGGGAAAGGAGAGTGTTGTGGTTACAGACCAAACAGAGAGAAATGTGGTAGTGGAGAGTTGGGAGAAAGTGATGACCTCTGCTCCCCCTCCTAGCTTTCCCTTGGTATATATATTCATATGGGCTGTGCTTTTACAATTGTGCCCTTACATCGGTACCTCCCTGTCAGGGGTATTTAAGCCATTACATATGTCCCATTTTGGGCCCTATAACCTTCTAACAGGCCTGCTGGGTTTAGGTGGGGGCCACCCCTACAACAGGAGCCTCTCATTAGGCCTGGGCAAAATACCCGCTACCCGTTACCCGTACCCGAATTACCCGGACTCGAACCCGAAATACCCGAACCCGAGGTACCCGATCTCAAATTCGGATAGCGATTCTGATTACCCGAAATTAGTTTGGGTAGTTCGGGTAATATCCCCCGGTACCCGAACTACCTGAATTACCCGAATTGTCTGTAAATTACCCGAATTATCGGGAAATTGTCTGTAAATTACCCGAATTGTCTGTAAATTACCCGAATTGTCGGGAAATTAGCTGGTTTTCTGTAAATTCGGGTATACCTGAACCCGAACCCGAATTATCGGGTACCCGAAATTGCGGGTAGTGTTTTTTTGGGGCTAATATCGGGTAGCAGTTTTCATTACCCGAATTTCGAATTACCCGAACTACCCGACCCGAAAAATTCGGGTAACCCGAACGCCCAGGCCTACCTCTCATGGTGAAGGGCTTCACAGGGCCGAAGCCATGTTGCCGAGTCCTTTGGCCCCCTCCGTCCCTGCGGCCTGTGAACTTCTCCGAACTTGCGGAGCCTTAGTGTGCAGTGGGTCCCGGGGTCTGAGGCCGTAGCCGAAGCCGATGCCTGGATTGGCAGCTGAGGTAGACGCGCGGGCGCTCCGTTCCGAGCTGGCGCCTAGTCGAAGTAGGCGCGCGAGCGCGCTCCGTCCCCTACCCGCTGAACGGGTGGCAGCGGAGCTGGCGCCTGGTCGAAGTAGGCGCGCGCTCCGTCCCCTACCCTTCGAATGGGTGGCAGCGGAGCTGGCGCCTGGTCGAAGTAGGCGCGCGCGCTCCGTCCCCTACCCTTCGAACGGGTGGCAGCGGAGATGGCGCCTCGTCGAAGTAGACGCACGAGCGCTCCGTCCCCTATCCTTCAAACGGGTGGCAGCGGAGCTGGCGCCTGGTCGAAGTAGGCGCGCGCACGCTCCTTCCCCTACCCTTCGAACGGGTAGCAGCGGAGCTGGCGCCAAGTCGAAGTAGACGCGCGAGCGCTCCGTCCCCTATCCTTCGAACGGGTGACAGTGGAGCTGGTGCCTGGTCTAAGTAGGCGCGCGCGCTCCGTTCCCTACCCTTCGAACGGGTGGCAGCGGAGCTGGTGCCTAGTCGAAGTAGACGCGCGAGCGCTCCGTCCCCTACCCTTCGAACGGGTGTCCGCTGCCACCTAGTCAAAGTAGACGCACGAGCGCTCCGTCCCCTACCCTTCGAACGGGTGGCAGCGGAGCTGGCGCCTGGTCGAAGTAGCGGTGGTGGAGGCGGGCCTCGCGCGAGGGATGAGCGGTTGGTTAGGGGAGTGGTGTGTTGTGTGCTCCTGCTTGTGGTCATGTAACCCCGACATTTTTTTGCAGTGAACCGAAGTAGTGCCCGTTCTTAATGTTGTATGCTGCTTTTATACTCCGAGGAGTACGCATAGGAGCAACGCCTGTGCGTGCGCGGGATTCACGTGTTGTTTATACTCCGGAGAGTGCGCGCAAGGGCGTCCCCCTGCTGCGTCTTATTTAGAGTCCGTAGATTGGTGCGTGCAGAGGCGGACCTCGACGCTATGACTTCGTTTAGAGTCCGTAGACTGGCGCGTGCGGAGGCGGACCTCGACGCTGCGACTTCATTTAGAGTCCATCGACTGGCGCGTGCGGAGGCGGACCTCGACGCTACGACTTCATTTAGAGTCCGTGGACTGGCGCGTGCGGAGGCGGACCTCGACGCTACGACTTCATGTAGAGTCCGTGGACTGGCGCGTGCGGAGGCGAACCAGAATGCGGGGGTGATCTTCTGCACATTGTGGCCAGACAACATGGTACTTTCTGCGAACAACTAGTTTTATTGAACTCCCGTTTGCGCGGGCGAGCATCGTACAACGAGGGGTTGATGCCATAATTTTCGTCCTGCTTCTAGGCGTAATATCGCCGCAACTTATCCGCGTTCCATGTGTGGCGGAGAGTTTGTCCGTCGAGTGTGGCGAGGCGGTATGCTCCCTTCTGTAACGCTTCCGCCACGATGTATGGACCTTCCCACTTGGACTCCAGCTTGCCAACGGTCTCCGCATGGAGCGCCGTTCTGAGGACGAGATCCCCAGGCTTGAACCCTCGCGGATATACGGACCGGTCTCGAGTACGCACTGTCTACCGCGCGTACTTTTTGACATGTTGGGCTGCGCTCGCCCGCGCCCCGTCGAGGAGGTCCAAGGACACGCGACGCTCCTCGTCGGGCGCTTGGACGAGGACCCTCCGCGAGCCAGCCTTGATTTCCTCAGGCGTCACTGCCTCATCGCCAAAAAGGAGCTTGAAAGGCGTGAACCCTGTCGGGCGTGTTACCGTTGTGCGAAGGGACCAGAGGACGCTGTGAAGCTCGCTCGGCCACTTGCCCTTCGGCAACCCGACCATGCGCTTTTTGACGGCGATAGAGATGACGCCATTCGCCCTCTCGACTGCTCTGTTGGATTGGGGGTGCCCGACCGAGGCGAACCGAAGCGTGATGCCCATGCCGTCACAAAACTCTTTGAATAGGGTGGCGTCGAATTGCAGGCCGTTGTCAACGGTGAGCTCCTTGGGCACGTCGAAGCGACATATAATGTTCTGCCAGAGGAAGCGCTGAATGGCTGCCGAAGTTATTTTGGCCAGGGCTACCACCTTCGGCCACCTGGAAAAATACTCCAACGCAACTACCACGAACCGCAGGTCCCCGGGGGCTCGGGGAAGTGGTCCCACTATGTCGACGCCCCAGCGTGCCAGCGGCCACACCGGGGGAATAGGGTTGAGGTTCGTCGGGGCCTGCGGATGATACGTCCCATCCACTGGCACCCCTAACACCGACGCACGAGGTCCTGGGCGTCAGTGATGGCAGTCGGCCAGTAAAAGCCTTGCCTGAATGCCTTGCCGACCAACGATCTTGGCGCGAGGTGCGACCCACACACCCCCGCGTGGATCTCCGCAAGGAGCTTTTTCCCCTCTTCGCGCGAGAGGCAGCGCAGGAGCGGTGCGCAGACTCCCTTTTTGTAGAGTGTCCCTTCAAACACCTGGAAGGATCTGGCCCGGTGTTGCAGACGTCGGAGCTCGGCGGGGTCCTCCGGCTCGGCAATGCCCTGCAGGAAATTGAAGATAGGCTCTCGCCAGTCGCCCTGCTGGACGATGTGGTGAACGAGGGCCGCGTCCCGGTTGTCCTGCGCAATGGCCGCATGCGGTAACACTTCGTAAAACGCCCCGTCGGGGGGTGGCAGTTGTTGGCTGGCCGCCTTTGCGAGGGCGTCGGCCTGCTAATTTTTCGCGCGAGGGATGGCCTTGACCGTGACACCCAAGAAATGCCTTTCCCTCGCTCTTACGGCCGCGAGGTATTTGGCCAGCTCAGGGTCCTTGGCTTGATATGGCTTATCTACGTGGCCTGCCACCAAGCGCGAGTTCGTGCGGACGAGCACTCGTCGCGCACCGATTGCCTTGAGCTTTGTCAGGCCGAAGAGTAGCGCTTCATACTCAGCTGTGTTATTGGTGGCCGGAAACGCGAGGCGCTGCCCCTCGGGCGTAACAATCACTGCGCCTACGCCCGCGCCCGCGACGCCGTAGGCCCCGTCGATGGTGAGCGTCCATACCGGGTCGTCGTGCTTCTGGGCGGGCTGAGCTGGCGCAGTCCATTCTGCGAGGAAGTCGGCGAGAACTTGAGATTTGATTGCCGTCCGCGAGGCGTATGTCAGGGAGAACGGGGCGAGCTCGGCATCCCACTTGTCGATGCGCCCCGTGGATTCCTTATTGTGTAACATCTCGGCCAGGGGGAACGAGGAAGGCACTGTGATTGGGTGGGACAAAAAATAATGTCGAAGCTTTCTGGAGGCCATGACCAATGCGTAAGCGAGCTTTTCAAGCTCCGTATATCTCGTCTTGGTGCCTTGGAGGGCTTCGGAGATGAAGTATACGGGCCGCTGTACGGCGCCTTCCTCTAGGACGAGGACAACACTGACCGCTGTAACCGACGCGGCCAGATAGAGCAAGAGGGGAGCCTCTGGTGTCGGGGCGACCAGAGTGGGGAGGCTCACCAGGTGTTTCTTGAGCTCGTTGAAGGCCTCCGCACAGTCGCTATCCCAACGAAATCCGTCGCACCCACGGAGTGTCTTAAAGAATGGTAGACCCCGCTCCGCCGCCCTAGATAGGAAGCGGCTTAGGGCTGCCATGCGGCCCGCCAGCCTCTGGACCTCCCTCGTCGTCTTGGGCGGCTCCATGCCCAGGATGGCCTCTACCTTGTCGGGATTCGCCTGGATGCCCCGTCCGGATACGAGGAAGCCAGTAGTTTGCTCGCCTGCACGCCGAAGACGCATTTGCCGGGGTTGAGCTTGATGTCGGCCTTCCTGAGGTTGTCGAAGGTCTCCTGGAGGTCCCGGCCGTGCGAAGCGAGCTGCCGGGTTTTGACTACCACGTCGTCGACGTAGGCTTCCACATTCCTCCCGAGTTGGGCGGCGAGGGCAAGTGCGACGAGGCGGGTAAAGGTAGCGCCTGCGTTCTTCAAGTCGAATGGCATCCTGACGAAGCAGAAAGTCTCAATCGGTGTGATGAAACTGGTCTTGTCCTCGTCGTCTTTGGCCATGTATACCTGATGGTAGCCAGAGTAGGCATCCAGGAAACTCATTAGCTCGCACCCGGCGTAAGCGTCGACCAGTTGATCGATGCGTGGCAAGGGGTAATCATCTTTTGGCACGCCTTGTTGAGTGCCATGAAGTCAATGCACATACGCCAGGCCCTGCTGGCCTTTTTGACCAATACAGGGTTGGCGAGCCACTCTGGGTGGTGGACCTCGCGAATGACCCCGGCCCGGAGAAGCTTCACCACCTCCACCTTGGCCGCCTGCTGCCGATCCATGGACATACGATGAAACTTTTGCTTGACCGGCTTGGCATCAGGGCGGACCGCCAAGCGATGCTCGATTACTGCGCGGTCTACGCCCTTAATGTCCTCCGGTGACCATGCGAAAATGTCGGCGTTGTTCTGAAGCACTTGGAGTAGGTCTCGCTCGACCTCCGTAGGGAGCCCCTCGCCAATGGACACAAACTGCCCCTCCGCCTGGAGCGGCACCTTTTTGACTCCACCTTCGGGCCGAGGCTTAGGTGTCCATCCCGGAGCGGAGGGCGTATCGCCGAGCATGCCTGGGAGGACGTGCACCGGGCGGTGTAAGTCCCGGCTGCTGACTTCGACGCGCCTGGCGAGGTCCTGGTCGCCGAAGACAGTGATCACGCCCTCCGGGCCTGGGAGCTTCATACATAAGAACGCGTGGTGCGGGATCGCCTCGAGGGAGTTGATGGCGGGCCGTCCCAGTATGACGTTGTAGGGGTGTGGGATGTCTACGACATCGAAGATGACGTGCGCGCTTCGAGTGTTACCCTCCTGGCGGAATGTAACTGTAAGGGACACGTGTCCTATGGCCTCCAGCGGTTGGCCTCCGAAGCCTTGAAGTGGAGCTCCTGACTGCTCTAAGCAGCTTCGGGGGATTCCCATACGATCGAGGGCCCCCGCGAACAGAATGTTCGCAGAGCTCCCGCCGTCGACGAGGATGCGCCTGACGTCATGGCCTGCGATGTGAGCCTGGATGACTAGAGGGTCTTGGTGAGGGAACTCCACACCCCTGGCATCATTCAGAATGAAGGTGATGTCGCGGGGCGGCACCCACGGTTGCGGCTGCTCTAAGGGGGCCCCCGATAGGGACCCTCCGGTGATGACGCTGATGGAGCGGCACCTCGTGCCTTCCCCGGATGAGGCCCGAGCTCCGGCCGTCATCCGTCACAGCTCCATGACCTCGATGCACGTCTTCGTGTGGTGATCGCCGTAACCGTGCACCTCACACCACTTGCCGTAATCCAGAATTTCTTGTTCCGCGCGGGGTCGCCCGTCGCGATCTGGTCCGCCTTCGCATCCCCGGCCCTCTCCCCGCGAGGTGGGGGCAGGTCCTCGAGGGGCGTTCTCAACGCCGAGGACATGGCGGACCTTTTGTGGCCTGCGCTGGCGACGCCGGGGCTTGCGCCTGCCCCTTGAAGAACCTTCCTGCTCCCCGGTATCGCTACCGCCGGGAGTGTCTCCCCAGGGTTTTCGTCTGCGGCCTTGCTTCGGGGAATCATCACCCGCCCCCCTCGTGTGGCAAGCGTTTCGCTTGGGCGAGGTTGGGGGCGGCGGCGCTGCGTCTCCGCGCCTCTTCCTCTGCCCGCGCATACTCCTCTATTTTGTCGAAGAGCTTGGCAACTGTCTTGATCGGCTTCCGTGCGTTGTATTCGGCCATGGGGCCTGGACGAAGGCCCTGTATGGCTGCGTTGATGACGGTTGTCTCATTAATGTCCTTGACTTGGCAGCGCACCTTCGCGAAGCGCTTGGAGTAGTCCCGGAGCTTCTCCGAAGGTTTCTGCTTCACTGCGAAGAGCTGGTCTGCGTCGACCCGCTCGACATAGTTCCCTTGAAAGTTGTTGTAAAGGCGGTCGCGGATCTGCTCCCACGCGTAGTTGGAGTTTGGCTTTATGGTAAAAAACCAGGAAAGCGCCACTCCTTGCAACGCGAGGGGGAGTCCCTTCGCCTTTGTGGTGTCGTCTCCACCCGCGGCCTCGATTGCGGTTTCGTACACGCGCACGAACTCGCGGGGGTCCGTATCGCCTTTGTATGGCTCGATGATACTAGGGAATTTGAAGTCTTCGGGCCATACCGCCTGCTGTAGTCCTGCCGAAAGCGGGGACTCTGGATCGACGCGTCGCAGCGGCACGCGGCTGGATGTGGGGGCGTCGCGGCTGTCTGCCCTTTCTGGCGTGGGCTCTGGCGCGACCACTGGCGCAGCCTGCTGGCTCCGAGCCTCTTGCATGTCTCGGATAGCCCCGCGAAGATCCCCTAGCTCCCGCTGGAATGCGTTGAGGGCCGCCAGCAGGGCGCTTTCCACCGCTGGTGCGGGCGGGGCCGCCGGTGCGCCCAGCGGATGGGTCGGCACGGGTACGATCGTCTCGCGAGCTCCCGAGCTGTCGATCGCTCCGTTGTGGCTATCTCCAACCGCCCGGCCCGCGCTACCGGCGAGCGTTGCGGCGAGGGTGGCGGGGTTGGTCGCTGTCGCGTCGGCGGGGTTGGTCGTCGCAGCGCCAGTGGCGGGGTCGGTCGTCGCAGCACGAGCGTCGACGTCCGCGACTACCGATGCCGACGCCCTGGTACCCACGCGACGCTCCGACCCAGCCGCCTTCTTTCCCTTCGCCGCCGTCGACGAAGCTTTTTTCGGTGCCATCCTTCTTCGGATTTCAGGCTTCTCCTGTCCTCCCCACGGACGGCGCCAACTGTTGTGGTTACAGACCAAACAGAGAGAGATGTGGTAGTGGAGAGTTGGGAGAAAGTGATGACCTCTGCTCCCCCTCCTAGCTTTCCCTTGGTATATATATTCATATGGGCTGTGCTTTTACAATTGTGCCCTTACATCGGTACCTCCCTGTCAGGGGTATTTAAGTCATTACATATGTCCCATTTTGGGCCCTATAACCTTCTAACAGGCCTGCTGGGTTTAGGTGGGGGCCACACCTACAACAGAGAGAAAGAGACCTTATTATTCAAAAATAAAAATTTTCACTACCGGGACTCGAACCTGGGTCTCTTGGGTGAGAGCTGAGTAACCTACAACTACACTCTGCTTTCGATCTTCGTTTGTCTGTGACCTCTTCTTCTCATGTAAGTTATTTTCACTTAAAATTGGGGGCTAGATGACAAGGATATAACTAATCCTCAAATTATTATTTATCTATAAATGATATGGTTATGTCATTGTACTCTTCGAGTATACCCATTATCTATAAGAGAGAGATTTCACAAATATAGTCGTAAGCTTTTCTACGACTACCTTTTGGTCGTAAGTTCTTCTACGACTACCTTTTAGTCATAAGTTCTTCTATGACTACCTTTTAGTCATAAGTTCTTCTACGACAACCCCTTAGTTGTTAGTTCTTCTATGACAATCCTTTAGTCGTAAGTTCTTCTACGATTATGGTATAGTCGTAAGTTATCTTGCGACCACCTTGTGGTCGTAGATCCTTCTACGACTAAACCAAACTATGACTGACCTATCTACGATAATCCATTGCATTGTGGGTCTGTCTAACAGGGAGGTTAGCATGAGTATTTATTCTCTAGAATAAGTGCACACAACTTTACCCTGGCAGAAACGTCGTATGATGAGTGAGATACCATGTTTTTGATAACTCCTATCGGACGGTTATCATTCGCAACATTAAGACGTCTCTTGGTAAGGAGAAACTGCCTTCGTCATGCGAGTTATATAAAGGTGGATGTCAGGGAGAAAGAAGAGGAGGGTTTGAGACAGACCCAAGGGAGAATAGCAGTAGAGCAGAACATTTTTGCATTACTTTCTCTGTTATAATTAATTTATTGAGCAATATCCACACAGGAAGTAGGGTTGTTATTCTCGTAGCAGAAGGCCCGAACCTTTATAAATATCCCTATGCCTTCTCTCTGCATGATCGTAGTTAGGTCTTCAAGAGTTCCTCAGAACCCAAACAAATTATACGTAAGATCGATACTAAATCATCGATAGTTGGCATCGTTCGTGGGGAACATCTTTGCCAAAACTCTAGTAATTCCTTATTGGCAAGTTCTCTTCTTTTTGACGTCCTCATGGCAGGAGAGTGGAACGAGGAGAACTGGTTCGATCTAACCGACTACGCAGATCTTGACATGGATGCCTGCTACGACAATGAGCAGACCATGCTTTCATCTGATAGTGAGGCTATCTCTAGAGATGCATCATGAGATCCTTGAGATTGCATCACGGATAAAGTTGAGGAGGGATCCTTAACCCCCACAACATTACGCTCAATGGAGGAGCCAATTTCCCCAGAGCGCAAGGGTCAATTCAACCACAAACAGGATGCACCAAGGCGGGTTCGCAACATGAGGAGGGATTAACCTCCAAGTGTTCAAGTATCTCACCAACTGCTCAAACTGGGTCAGCAAGCCCTGGAAACTGTCATTCCAGGAATCCATCAACAGTTAGTGGTCATGACCCTTCAGTTATCCCCACAGAGAATGTGGGTAGGCTCCCTGTGAGTCTGCCCATAGTCTCATAGAATTCAACTCCGGTTGGAGATGGTTACAATCTAGAATTCTCCTTTCTGGATAGGTCTATTATGTGCCATGAAGCTTTGTCATTTGATGACTCCTCAAGCCAGGAGGCGTCTATACTAGACATGACCTCTTTTAATAGTACAACAACCTATACTAGCAACCCAGCCTTCCAACCAAACACTAAGACTGGTAAAAGACTAGAAATACATCCTTAGCCCTAGCTAGCCATACCTTTGCCTTGAGTCATAGTCTTGACATGTATCAACTCATGATACATCCATTACTTCAACTCCATATGAGTCTTCACTTGACTTGATGATCAACACATGATCATCTCCTCTTGGACATGCATCAACTCATGATGCATCCACCACTTGACTTGATGATTTTAACACATGAAGTTATCATAAGTCTTCCTCATTTGTGGAAACTAACATATTCATCTAACTCATGGAAAATGTTAGTCCACAAAACAATCGCCATCAATACTCAAACTTCACCATTAACACATAATGTAGGGACTAGATTCTACAATCTTTTCTTTTTGGTAATTCATGACAATCTCAACAGATAATGAGATATAAATTGAATTGCGAATATACAACATATACACAACACATGTATACTCTAAGGTAAGCTTTAAAGCAAAGCTTACTTATTCGGTTGTCATTAATCATTCAACCATTAACACATAATAGAAGAACTAAATGACAACCTGATTATGAGTATATATGAACTGCAGAAGCTATATATACTCAAGGGATATGTTTCAAAGTAAAGATCCTTAATATGTAGAAATGGAACATGGATCAATACTAATAAAACCACAAAAGTAGAGTAAACTCCTTCTAAATATGTGTATATAAGAATGTATTGTGAAAGCATATGCACATATTCAAGTTTGACTTATTTGGTGAAGTTCATTCTATATTTTGGATCTGAGGAATGCAATAAGATAAGAATATGATATTGAATGCATATCTCTTATCTTTTTCACCTTTTCATCCAAATGAGACTAAATAACATCATAATCAATAAACATATTAGTCTCACAATTGTATTTGCCATTATCACCAAAACTAACTTAATAGAGTTTGAACTTACAAATACCCTTACACAGTGGTCGAAGTTACGACTAGGCTAGGTATGACTTGCCATGGCAAACAGCCAGATTGTCTCAAACTCTTGGAATTGCGACCAATCATGTAAGTTCTTTGTATAACATTTTCGACTCTTTAATAAAGTTTTCAGTTTGTTCAATCTTTATTGTTGTATGTGGGGAAGAGCTTCTTTTATGTTTGTTCGCCCACCTCTGGCACATTCAATATGTTAAAACCTGATCAAAGAAAGAAACAACACCTAGTCAAAGTCTCTCTTCTTTGCATGTGGTCCTGCCCACTATAAGGAGCTTCCTAGCATTGCATCGTTTTCAACTCTTGCTATTGGTAAACAATAATTGAGTTAACCATGAAAAGTCGAACGAATAAGATCTTTAGGTGTTTGTCCTATTCTTGTTATACCTTCGATTTGATTAACCTGGTCAAAAAAGGTAACATTACCTAGTCGAAGTCTCTCCTCTTTGCATGCGGTCCTGCCTACTAGAAGGAGGTTCCTCGCATCGACTCGTTCCTAACTTCTACTACCGGAATATGACAATCAAAGTTGACAACGATAGTTGGATAAACTGCTCTGATCTCCACATACCCTATTGAGTGTTTATCTTATTATTGTTATACTTTCAATTTGATTAACCTGGTTGAAAAAAGATAACATCACCTAGTTGAAGTCTTTCCTCTTTACACATGGTCCTGCCCATTAGAAGGAGTTTCCTAGCGTCGACTAGTTCCTAACTTCTACTATTAGAACATGACAATCGAAGTCAACAACGATAGTCGGATAAACTGCTCTAATCTCTACATACCCTATTCTAGGATAGATTTCTTAATATAAATTCAATTGTTAGTCGTATTAGATTTCTTAATATAAATTCAATTGTTAGTCGTATTTTTACTTTCTTTCATTTCTTTTTGTCTTACGAGTACTAACCACTCAACAAGACGAATTGCAGGGAAAGCAAGAAGATTTTCATTAACAAAAGGTTTATTTTTGAAAATTTTCCTGTCACAAACTACTCTGATGAAGGAGAGTTGATTTGCATCTTCTCCGCGATCTTCTGACTAGCTGGCTCCATTTCTTCGATAAGACGGGTTACCTCTGCTTCAGAGCAGTCGAAGTCATAATCGATCGAATGAAGGTTGAGGCTTTTGTCACATGCTTTGAGTTTTGCCAAGGCATAGCTAACAGCACTTTTAATAGCCTCTCGTATCGAGTCAACTTAGTTATAGTAGTTGAGAGCTTCTCTAAAGCACCGACTTGTTGTTCGATCGTACTCACGTGAGCGATCATGGTGTCCTCAGAAGGCTTGACTTTTCAGCACCGAGCCCTCCGAGTAGATCGTTTGGAAGAGAAACTTTATCTTGAAGAGTAGTTTTCATCAACTGCGTCTCTTCTCGACTATGAGTCGAAGCCTCAACAAGTTGCTTTATTTCGACTACAGCTTCTACAAAGTAGAGTGAGACAGTTAGGACTTTATAAAAGACTGGTTAGTAAGAACTAGTCAAAGGTAAAGACTTTCATACAGTCAAAGGTAAAGACTTTCTTACCTGCCAGTCGAGACTCGAGTCCCTCGACTTCATTTTTACGCTGGTCTTCCAGTAGCCTGATCCTCTAGTTTTTCTCTTTCTCGATACGAGTAAGCTTGCCGATTACTTTGGTCTTGTCATCAACCTCAGGGCACAACTTACATTTTGGCCTCTTTATCTATAAAAAGAAAAGAGTTAGAGAAAAACAAGAAAGACATCCAAATAAACAGTTGTAAGTTTATAGCTTACTGTTTATTTTATCTTGCAACTTGTTAGTTGCAGATTTTGCCTTCAAAAGCTCGATCGACAGCCTTATCATTGTTGAGGGTGTCAGATAAGGTCTTTTCGTCGCTCTTAGACCTGTAAAGGTTAAAGATAGACATGAATAGTTGGATTGGTGGTTGAAATAGAAAAAGCCTGTGTATGCCAGTGGCCTACCATTTGTTTGCTGTTCGCATAGTAGAGCATTTTCCTGCCTCAAGAGCATGAGTTAACTATGGTATTCGGCCATAGTTGCCATATCTTCTAAAGCTCTTTGAGTAAAGAAAGATGATGATAAACAAGAAAAGCCAATTATAAATGGCTAAGTATTAGATGCTTACATTCATACTCGTTAGTTGCCATATCTTCTAAAGCTCTTTGAGTAAAGGAAGATGATGATAAACAAGAAAAGCCAATTATAAATGGCTAAGTATTAGATGCTTACATTCATACTCGTTTGAGCAAATTTGGCAAGTACTCTGTGGGAATCCTCCGGTTGATTGAGCTCTTCGACCTTGTTCTACCACACCTTCTCGAGGTGCTTGTCATCAAAGACATTCCCCTTGTTGGGAATATCCTTGGGGTGAGAAACTCAATCATGAGATCCTCACGAGGAAGACCCTACTACAAAAGTAGGATTGAAGTACTCGGAGAAGAAGTTGGGCTGTTCTTCTTCTTCGACTACACCTCTTTGGAGATGAGGAAGAGCCTCGTCAGTGTTTTCCTCGTCGGCACAGCAGTCAGAAGTATTTTCCCCTTCTCGACCAAGTACTTGTACCTTATCTTCAGCTGCTTTTGCCTCTGTCTCTTCGACCACCTTGGTGGTCATAGTTGCTTCTGCTTCGATAGCACTTCCCATCACCGTAGTCGTCAATTTTTTGACCACCTTCTTTGCCATCTTTTCAATTGTGGGCAGAGTCGCAGGGGGCTTCTCAACAGAAGCATCCTTGGACGATGCAGGAGCCGAGCTAAGATCGTAAAAAGAGAAGTAAGTTGGCATTTAAAATGATGAAAGGATAAGATGCTATCTTTATGTTTTCATTTTCATACCTTGCTCTTATAGTTTTAATCTTGAATTTAGAAGAAAGCTTTCCTAAGGAAAGTTTCTTCGATTTCTCCTCCATGACCACGTCTAGTCGTTGAGGAATGGAGTCACCTCTGACCATGTCTAGTTGTAGACCTTGAGCAAGTGTTGCTGCTCCTTATTCTTCTTCCCTTCCTAGCGGTCAAGACCAATTCTGACCACTTGAAAGGCAGCTTCCTTCTTGATCATAGGTTCTGCTATCACAGCAGTCTCCTTCATAAAAGATACAAAATTTTTCTAGTTTTTCCTTTTGGAGTTGCTTAACAAAGCCATGAGAAGCACCAACCGAGGAAGTTTTGTCGTCATAATAATAAGGTACCTTGATCTTAGGAGCTTGTTGCTCTAGCATGACTGCCCTATTTCCTCTGCAGTAGTCATATCTGCAATGAACTACTTGATGGGGCTAGTCGGCGGAGTAGGGGGAAGAGCAGCACTTGAGCTCCCACTCTGCTTGTCGATAGATTTTACCAGTTGATGCCTCTTGGCCGAAGGAACTATAGCTATCTGCATCTCTTTTTCAATTACCATCAATTCAACCTCTTGGTCGTTTTGACGATTTTCCATGTCCACTCTCTGCAACAGGGAAGAATGCTAAGTACTCATTGTTTACAACTGTGAAATCCTAAAGATGAGATTGAACTTCGATCACCTTTAAGTGTTCTTCTTTTTCCTCGATGGATACATCCACTAAGATGTGAGGAGCCTCCACATCAAGTGATGGAGCCTTCTCACAGATTGCCTTAACCTGGGCATCAATCTCTCTCGGTGGAAGATATGCATAGACAGATAAAGTGGTCGGTAAACAGGACTCAAAATTCAGGAAATGAGTTCGATTGTTACTTACCACGCTCATAGTCTCTGGTTGTATCTTTGTTGCCCCGAGTGCATCCATATTGGATGTGCTCGTTTCTTTAGAGGGCTGATATGACGCGTGGTGAAGTCCTTCACCACATGCCAACTGGTGAGCCCCTTTTCTCTCAGTTCCTTGATGGCTTGTATGTAGGGGGCTATCCGAGTAAGATTTTTGGGGACCTAGTTCTAGGAAGAATTTCTCTCTTCAGCCTTCCCCACAAAAGAAAGGCTATCTTCACTGACTGTCTCCCAGTAAAGCCACTTTTCCTTCTAGTTCGGCCATGAGGACCGAGTAAACATCAAGATGTAAGCCTCTTTCTTGCTGTCATGGAGCTTTAGACCATAGCTCCCAACAATGTTGGCTTGCCTTCTCATTTCGTAGTAATATCGAAAGAGCTCCAGATTTGGAGGAATTTCTAGATAGGCTTCACACAGGTACACAAACACGCTTAGTATGGTGATCAAATTGGGAAATAGGTTCACCAATTCCACCCCAAAGGGCTCGAGTATGACTATGAGAAAGGGGTGAGCAGAAAGTCAAAGTCCGCACTCATAGTATGCTTGGAAAATTAGGATTTGCCCAATCTCTCCAGATGGCCAGTGTTGTCCGACGGCTTCAATCCGCTTCATGTATTTCCTTAAAGGGATCTTTCTAACCTCGACCAGTGCCTTCAACTTGGCAGCATCCATCTCTAACACCGACCAATTTGATGAAGGCTTCATCATTTTCCTTAAGTGATTAGTTGTGATTTGGGAGAAGAAGAAGGCTTGGTCAGCAACGGAAAGCTCAAAGAAGATTGGAGTGGGAAAGTAAGAAGCCCAAAACATTACCCAGTGGTAAGTTTTTATAACTATGCAAGTCACTTTCCAATCTTAGGAACCCAACAGTTGCTACCTCTTCAGGAATTATGCCAAATGGATAGATCAGGGAGAGTCGATTGGGATTTTAAAATTCCTCTGCTCGAAACTAGCATGTCTTTACAACTTAAGCAAAATTACCTTTTTTGACCAATTTCACTTCTGGTCGAATTGGATCAAAAAGACTCTGCTTTTGATCTTTGTTCATCTTCGACATCTCCTTCTCAAGTAAGCTTTTTTACTTAAAGTTGGGGGCTAGATGACGAGTATATAACTAATCCTCAAATTATTATTTATCTATAAATGATATGGTTTGCGTAATTGTACTCTTCGAGTATACCCTTTATCTATAAGGGAGAGATTTCACAAAGGTAGTCGTAAACTCTTCTACAACTATATTTTAGTTGTAAGTTCTTCTACAACTACCCGTTAGTCATAAACTCTTCTACGATACCTCTTAGTTGTTAGTTCTTCTACGATAATTCCTTAGTCGTAAGTTGTTCTATGATCATGACATAGTCGTAAGTTATCTTATAACCACCTTGTGGTTATAGATCCTTCTACGACTAAGCCAAACTCCAACTAACCTGTCTACGACAACCCATTGCATTGTGGGTCTGTCTAACAGGGCGGTTAGCATGAGTATTTATTCTCTGGAATAAGTGCACATAACTTCACCCCGGTAGAAACCGCCTCACGATGAGTGAGATACCATGTCTCTGATAACTCCTATCGGATGGTTATCATTTGCAACATTAAGATGTCTTTTTGGCAAGGAGAAACTGCCTCCATCATACGAACTATATAAAGATGGACATCAGGGAGAAGAAAGGAGGAGGATCTGGAACAGACCCAAGGGAGAATAGTAGTAGAGCAGGACATTTTCACATTACTTTCTATGTTTTAATCAGTTTATTGAGCAATATCCACACATAAAGTAGGGTTGTTATTCTTGCAGTAGAAGGCCCGAAACTGTATAAAAATTTCTATGTCTTCTCTCTACGTGATCGTAGCCAGGTCTTGAAAAGTTTCTCAGAATCCAAACAAATCATACGTAAGATCGATACTAAAATATCGACAATTCTAGTGAATAATAATTGCCGAAAGAAGCTAAAATCCGCTAAAAAACCAAAAAACAGGGCAACCCTGTTCTAAACAGTTTCTACCTTTTAGCTTCTAGAAGCTGGCTTTTTAAGATGATTTTTATAAGTCGTTTATAGAAGTCATTATAGAAACCGCTTTAAACAAAATGATTTCTCAATGCGAGTATCTCTTACTCTCTCAATATCTCTCATAATCAGCTAAAAGGCATAACACTTTTGACCAGGGACTAATGGATGTTGTAAAGTGCGCGCATATGAGCCCTAAAGTAGTGTTCACCCAGTGCCGCTGCACACTTCTACCAAGGCCGAGCTTAGTAGGACTATAGGAGCAAGGGGCTTGGTGCGAACAAAGGTGAAAGTGGTAAACATAAAACGAGCGCATCATGCAAATGTTTATTTCAGTAGGGAAATATGCAATCAAAAACAAAAATAGCAAAATGATTTGGGTAACGCAGGAAGTAAAATGGAACGCCAATTTCCTTAAATAGATAGCAAAATTTAATGTACAATAAATTTACACGTTTAGGATTTATTTGAGCCATAAGAAACAAGAGGCCAGTGGTGCTTGCTTGACATAAGTGGTCTCAGAAAGATCAGAGATCCCAAGCTCCACCACGGAGTCAGAAAATCCATTTCAGCATGTACATTCAGGACTTAACTACCGCAGATAGGGCTCCTGTCTTCGTCTATGTCAATGACCAACAGGTGGTCTTGCTTTGAACCATTTGGTCCCTCTTTATATAGCGTCGGCAAATATGCATGGTATGCTGGTAGATAGCGTGATACAAAATCCAAGACCTGCAAGAATGGCCAAATTCATGATAACATAGTTAATCAACATCATTGTAAAGAACAAAGTTAATAAACATCATTGGAAAGAACATCCAAGCTAATCAATGGATAAATGCGTGCACGCGATTCAGAGGAGCTTCAGTGAATGACATAAAATGGTTTACTGAAGAAATTACACCAGTCAATCCAATATGATTTAGTAACAGATAGCTTCTTGTCCTGGAGTGACGACACTGAGCAGTAAGTAGTAAGTACTTTTGCATCCCTGTAAATTTTTGCTCAACTCTCTTGATTTGAGTGATGCACTATGCAATTTGGTCACAACTCACAACCGAGAACTTAGAAAGAGTTGTTCCTATTTGGTGGCAAGCTTTGATTTGGAAATGTAGCATCACAGGACAAACTCTACTTTGCTTGACAATCAGTAAGGCGCTAACAAATTATCTAATTAGGAAAAGGAGATCGTTATAATGAATGAATAACTATGTGAGATACACACCTCCTCATTAGACATTCCTGGTTTTCCATCTGCTCTCATAGCTATCTCTGCCTGCAAATCCAAAGAACAACATCAGAAAAGTGCAATTCATGGTTTCTTCCGCATAATGTGACACCATTAATCAGTTAAATCTGATAATGACCTGCAGTCTCCACTTGTATACACAATTAGGTTCCTTTATTTTTATGACAATCCATGACTCAATGAACCTGTCCCACGCGTCATAGTATGCCTCAAGGTTCGTATTAATCACCTCAAGCTGAAGATGAAAAAATAATTCGCCATATTAAAGAAAAACAAACGAGACAGATAATATGATAATCTCAGAAACTCGCCTGAGGGTCCACTGCTTTCACAACTTCATTCGGAAGAGGTTTAAATCCAAGCATCCATCCTTCAAAGAGAACAACCTAGGGCAGAAAAGCAGACATACAAAAGGCTGACCACATATTTCTCAAATCAATGCTTTGCAGCTGCAGATGAGATACCTCTACGGGCCCTTCAACCTCTGGCCATACTGAAGGATCAGCCCGGTCACCTCTTCCACCAAAAGCAGACTACATAGACATGTGACATGTATCATGCAGCTACTCAATTATAAACATTAGCTAGAAGAAGATAACTGCAACATTTACCTTGTCATACCGTGGAAGCTTCATCTTCATACCTAGTTGTTGTAAAAAAATTGTAATTTCAATAAACTTTTTTACAAATGAATCTAGGATACGGTTCCTTTTGATAATTCTCCAAAAAGTAAAGAAGAGTAGATGGATGTGCAAATGACCTTCAAATAGAAACAAAAATGGATTGAAGAGGATACAAATACTTATTTGAGACCAGTACCTTCCTTTGTTAGTTTGATCAGTGACTCAAGTGTTTCAACAGATAATTGGAGATCGTGGCTTCCGGCATTTCCACGAAACTGTAAAGTTTTGCTCAGTTATTATCAGTTCATCATGTCGTACAATACTTGAAAAAAACATAGTGTAGTAGATAGGGGCCATTGGGGTGTGTTCTTGTACCTCTAAAAGAGCATTTCCAGGATTTATTTCCCTCAATTTAGCCTGGACATAAAATTTATCCGTCAATCATTTCACTAATATTTCAATAGATACTCAGGAAAAATACCTCCAATACAGAATTGATAATTGTTCCATATTTGAATATTCAAACCTGTTCTTCTGCTGTCAAATAGAAGTCATCAATAGACAATGTGGAGGAATTCCTGAGGCACGCATAGGTTCGGTCCTTAGATTTCATTCAAACGGGCAATCAAAACACACAAACAATCAGTATGATGAGAAGAACTCACCTACCAGCAACCCGAAAAAGGTAATCAAGTGCGAAAACAAGAGTTGTCTTCCCACTGCCCTGGGGAGCGCTGACCCCAATCTACATTACAGAAAGATGATCCATTTATGAAATGTGAATTGAAATAGCTAAAGTTGCTCGTTCTTGTAACTTGAGATTCAAGTCCCATTTTGGTCAAATTATCACCATTTGTAATAATTTCGATCCATCAACCACAAGATCTGTCTTTTGCAAGTGTGTCTCATGCACACAGCATATGCTTCTGATGAAACACTTTATTTTGCTAAGGCAAGTTCAGAAGCATACGGCGTGTGTGGTGGAAGCATAATTCAGAAGAATATGTTCTCTAGTGTCCACCTGGGGGAACATGCCACGAGAGGTTTGGATGCTATCGACACTAAAGGCCAAAGTTATATGACAGATTCATTCATCAGCTTCTATCCATGCTAGATGCTGTAGTCCATTGCCTACTTCCACTTGACATGAAAAGAACTAAGCATATTTGTCGAAGCAAATGCTCGTGCGCGTACCACCAATGGCGGGATCTCGTCGCCCTCGTTGTACTTGGACCTGTGCTCGATCACCTGGTCCTCGCACCAGAGGAAGACGGGTATGTAGAAGTGGTATATCCTGGCCTTCTCGGCCTCGGACAGCCGGAGCTCGTCGATGCGGAACAGCCGGGACACCTGCACCCCACACCACAGCCACCGGTCAATGCACTCGGCAATCTTCTCCTTGGTGTAGCCGATCCTGTCCACCAGCGGGCCGCTGCAGATGAAGTCGTACAGGTCCTGGAAGGTCGAGACGAGCGCCGGGGAGGACGTGGGGGCGGAGCGCGCCGGCGCCACCAGCGACCGCCCGGTGCGCGGCGGGGCGACCATCGGGCTGTGATCCGGGCATGAGAGGAAAGCTGGCGCGAAGAAACAAGAAATCAAACTGCGTTAGTTGAACAAGGCAAAATATATCCTGCTCATTCATCACTGATAAGCACTCGACAAGCAGCTGTGTTCCTTGATATCCTTGGTGAAGAACTGATGAGATTAAGATTACCTACCATCCATTCAGATCCAAGAACCTGAAAAATCGCTATCCTAACTAGCAGAGCACAAAAAAAAAACAATCTCCAAAATGCAATGCCTGCCGATCGAAGCGAGAGGCAGGCAGGTGTTGGGCGCAGAAAAATAGTCTCCGCCGCGCAAGCGTTCTTACCCGCTTCGCGCACGCAGTTGCGCAACCAGCCAAAGAGAAAAGGGCAGAGCGGGAAGGCCGAAACAATAAACACAGAAGTAGGTGCATGCATGTAACCCACAAGCTGCGGGAACCAACACAGATGAAACAAACAAGCCAAGCCGAGCCAAGAAGACGGTTGCCCCAGTGTGCGCTGCTGCGGTCCTGCCTGCGCAATCGTCTCTCGTATGCACGCAGGTAAAGAACAAGAAGCGCGCCCAACCTTTTCTTGATGGAGTGGTGGCGGTCACAGTAGTGAGGGAGCAGGAGGCCGCCGCCGCCTTGGGATGGTAAGGTTTGGCGCGTAGGAGCGGTGGCGCGGCGGAGGAGGCGGCGGCGGCGCAGGAGGCATGGTGAGACGCGGCGGCGCAGGCGGAGGGCGGGGGCCGGGCGGCGTGGAGCGGCGTCATCTCTCCTTTCCCGAACCCGAGCGAGCGAGGCCGGATCGACGTGCTGCGCGGAGACGAGGGGCGGAGGGGATTTTTCAGGATTGGGCGCGGAGTGCAGGCAGCCTCTCGATGCAGTGCCTGCAGGGCGGCACGCCGCCGGTCGCTTTCGCTTGCGTATCTCAATTCTCAACTCTCCCACACCGCGCACGTACACAGCCCGGTGATGAGGTAAGTTCCCGTATGGCTTTGGTTCGGTTGGGTTCGACGGCCACGGTTGTACTTTCGTGTGTGAGGCTGTGAGCGCGCGCGCGCGTGTATATATATATATATATATATATATATATATATATATATATATATATATATATATATATATATATATATATATATATATATATATATATATATATATATATATATATATATATATAGCCTCTTTTTTATTCCGGGTGTAATTACACCTTATATCGTATCTCACAACATAGGGAGTATCTCGCGTAACGGAGGATATGTACATGTAGTATACGAGTATTTAAGACCATATAGGTAGTATGAACAATTTTTCAGAGGTGGTATGTATATTTTTTGACATACTTCTTTTTATGTGCGTATATGAAGGTATTTATAAAATACGCTAAAAACTATGAACTCCCTTGTAATTTTTTCGTATGGTTTATATTGGAGTATCTTAAAATTAGTATATGACTATACCTAAAGTGATAAACGAGTATTTCAAGGTTGTTTAGGTGGTATATTAGAGGTGGGTGTAATTACACCCGGGAGTAAAAAATATTTTTCCCGGGTGTAATTACACCCTATGTCGTATCTCATAACATAGGTAGTATCTCGCGTAACGGAGAGTGTGTATGTGTAGTATACGAGTATTTAAGACTATATAGGTGGTATGAACAATTTTTCAGAGGTGGTATGCATATTTTTTTGGCATACTCCTTTTTATGTACGTATATAAAGGTATTTATAAAATACGCTAAAAACTATGGACTTCCGTGCAATTTTTTCGTGTGGTTCACATTGGAGTATCTTATAATTAGTATATGAGAATACCTAAAGTGATAAAGGAATATTTCAAGTTTGTTTAGGTGGTATATTAGAGGTGGGTGTAATTACACCCGGGAGTAAAATGTATGTTTCCTATATATATATATATGTGTGTGTGTGTGTGTGTGTGTGTGTGTGTGTGTGTGTGTGTGACGTTGAAATAGGGCACTAAGTCTTTCTAACTTTGGATTGTTTTTAGATACATGCTAGTGCAATGTTATATAATCCTGTTAACATTTATTAATTCAAAAAGACATCGATTTAGAAAGGAAGTAATTGATTTAGCATGATGGATGAAAAGTCTTAGCCTGGGCACTATGATGCCCTTGTTATTTATACTATATATATAGGAAAAATATCTTTTACACCCGGGTGTAATTACACCCACCTCTAATATACCACCTAAATAAACTTGAAATATTCCTTTATCACTTTAGGTATACTCGTATACTAATTATAAGATATTCTAATGTGAACCACACAAAAAAATTGCAAGGGAGTCCATAGTTTTTAGCGTATTTTGTAAATACCTTTATATACGTACATAAAAGGAGTATGTTGAAAAAATATATACATACCACATCTGAAAAATTGTTCATACCACCTATATGATCTTAAATACTCGTATACTACATGTACATACCCCTCGTTACGCGAGATACTCCCTACGGTGTGAGATACGACATAGGGTGTAATTACACCCGGGTGTAGAAAAGAGGCTATATATATATATATATATATATATATATATATATATATATATATATATATATATATATATATATATATATATATATATATATATATATATATATATATATATATATATATAGGACGAGTGTTTCATGCACCATGGTGCCTAGGCACCAATATCAATACCCGTTGATTTGCTTCGAGATTCGCAACGTTTGATGTGGGTATCTTCATATACCCATAAAAAAGTATATTTGAGATGTCAAACTCTGAAAAAATTTAAATTCAACTTCAGTTTAATTAGTTTGAACTATTTTTATGGTATATACTCACTGTAGTTGCATTGAACTCAAAAGTAGTTCAAACTAATTTGAACTGAGTTCAAAACTTACTTACCATAAATATATCAAGGGTATAAAATATTTTCATACCCAAACTCAAAAAAATTATCAATCATACACGTGTATCGGATGTTGGTGCCTAGGCACCATGGTGCCTTATGTAATTTTCCTATATATATATATATATATAAAATAACAGGGGCACCATGGTACCCAGGCTCCATGAGTGAGACTTTCCATCTATGAGTGAGATTTTCCATCTATGATTAAGAATTTCCATCCATGTTAATGACTTTCTTTCCATACTATTGTACTAGCACGCATCTAAAAGCAATCCAAAGGCAGAGAGGCTAGGTGCCCAGGCACCATGGTGTCCCATTTCAGCGTCCTATATATGTGTACTTTTTTATGGGTATATGAAGATACCAACATCAAACGTTGCAAATCTCAAAGCAAAGCAATGGGTATTGATATGGGTGCCTAGGCACCAAGGTGCATGAAACATATATATATATATATATATATATATATATATATATATATATATATATATATATATATATATATATATATATATATATGACGCTGAAATGGGACACCAGGGTGCCCGGGCACCAAGCCTCCCTGCCTTTAGATTGCTTTTAGATGCGTGCAAGTGCAATGATATATAATATCATGATGAAAAGTCTTAATTATAAATGGAAAGTCTCAATCATGAATAGAAAGTCTTAATCATGGAGCTTGAGCACCATGGTGCACTTGTTATTTTTACTATATATATATATATATATATATATATATATATATATATATATATATATATATATATATATATATATATATATATATATATATCATGATTAAGACTTTCCATCCATCATGCTAAATCAATGACTTCCTTTTCAAATCGATACATTTTCGAATTAATGAATGTTAACGGGTTTGCCTAATATATTATATACCATTGCACTAGCACGTATCTAAAAACAATCCAAAGGGATGGAGGTTTGATACCTAGACACCATGGTGTCCCATTTCAGCATGTGTGTGTGTATATATTCTTAATGTGGGTGCCTAAGCACCCAGGTGCCTTAAGTTATTTTCTTATATATATAGATATACACACACAAATAACTTGTGATATTTAAGGTTTAAAAATCCCATAATAATTCTTAAATTAGATAAATTAGAAAAAACTTACAAATTTTGTTATTAATTGAGAAAAAAAGAGAAGATCTACACCTCTTATTTTGATGACACTAAATTATAACGATGCAGATTAGTCATTGTGTAGATAAGAAAAACTCTTGTTAATCAAAAAAAAAGAAAATCTATATCACTTATTTTGGTGGATCTAAATATAATGGTGTAGATTAATTATATATAAATATTACAACTATTATAATTATATAATAGATACAATTATATTTTTAAATGATAATAGAGTTATATAATAAATACAATATGGTACAATATTAGTTACGTAATTGCACAAGAAATTCCAACCATGTTATAGGACCCAAAAACACTTCATACGCGACGTATTGATCGAATAAGGTAGCGGATTCAAATCCTTGTACGGCCCATGTAATCTTGAGTGATAACCATTGGTTAGATAGTTCATGACATATGAGGATCTAGATAGAAACTATTTTAAATTCAAAATGTGTAAGAAAGATGGTGAAATGGTCACCTTTCGAAGTAATTTTGCCGACCTGGTGGTTGTAAGTTATTACAGCAAAAATGTGTATAGATTAGATTACCGTGTGTCTGTCGAAAATGTCTTTTCAAAGAAATTATCTCTTATTCGAAGTTTAGCTAAAAACTAGCGTAAAGATCGATCATGAAACAATTGTTTTGTGATCTCATCTTTACGGACCGCTATGTGATATGTACGCTTTCCAAAGGTGGGGCAATGGAACAAAAATGTCCTTGATGCATACAAGTACACTGGACAAACCTCATCACCGTGAGTGTGACCGGACACAATTGACTTTCCCGTCATTTTAGCGTCCCTCCTTTTTTTCCTACTTTATTAGGGGTATTCGTATTCATTTCTATTAATAGCTTTTAACAATAAATAAATAATTTCAATAAAAGAAATAGTTTTTAGAATAAAAAACAAGTGGTACAAAAAGTGATGAAGATATACATGTGCGAGGAATAGGATCACAATGCGCCCGTGACCCTGTGACTCATACTAGAAGTGAGATAGAGCGAGAGAAGTGGAGAAATCACTTAAAAAATCAGATATTTATATTAGTATCTAATTTTTAAATAGAAATTAGAAGCAGAAACTAATATTAACGACACTTAGTCTTATTTTTGGGATAGAACGCCAATAATACGTTGTTACCTTCTTCGAGAGTTTTATTTGAACATAAAGAAAGTCAAGCCTCATGGTCAGTCTTAGCTTGAAAACAGAACACCAGCCTAAGAGAGAGAGAAAAAACCGCTAGGCTCGGAACTACAGGAGGCGTGTCTTCCGTAACCATCATATTCTTAAGAACAGAACGATCATGTGTTTCCTGCGACAGTCCAGAGTTCAATTATAGCCATAAAGAATATCATATCTATTCACGAATACTTAACAACAATTAGTTTGATTAAATTATAATCTAACAACCAAAATACAATAGTTTTATGGGACATTGGCGGACTTAGGATCAAAATTCAGAGGGCTAATAGGAGTAAAATTTTTGCTTTTTAACCCAAAATTTGAAAGTTTTTTACATATAGACCCCTGGAGAAAAGATCTACAAAAATAGACCTTTAGCACAGCGCCAAAGGATATGACGCCCAGGGTACATAGCACGGCGCCATATGCTTTGGCGCCGTGCTATGCAATAACGGCGCTAACGGCCGTGGCGCCATGCTTTGGGACTTAGCCCGAACTTGCAGTTTTAATGCAAGTTCAGCTGCCCCGGCGCCAAACACTGTGGCGCCGTATGTAAATAGTTCAGCGCCAGACTCTTTGGCGTCGTGCTACCTAAACCTGCAGAAAAACAGCAAACTTTATTGTTTTTTCTGCAAAACATATGCACATACACACATATACATACATTCACATATAAAACAGCAGAAAACCTAAATAACAACATCGCATAACTATCAATAAGTCTCAAAATATCACATAACATCACATAACTATCAATGAGTCTCAAAACATCACATAACATCACATAACACGTCTCAGCGCACAAAATAGTCAGTCTCACTGCTTCTTGGCCCTTCCCTTCCCCTTGGCCAGAGCATCAGTCCCTGGAGTATACGTGCTCGCGGGACGGGCCGAACGACGAGGCCGCTGCGAAGCCTGAGTAGATGGTGCGTCGGGCATCTAGGACATCCCAATCTCGTCGTGGGTAGATGCCTCCTCGTCCTCGTGCTCCTCCTCCTCGTCATCCTGCTCCGCCTCCTCCTCCTCCTCGTCGTCGTCACCCTGACTGAAAGTCGGAGTGCGTGACGAGCTCCTCGTGGACTGGCGCCTGCCGACGTGTGATGACGAGGCTGCAGCGGCTGAGGCACCCGAGCGCCGGGAGGCCACCGATATGATCACGTTCGAGCGTGCGCGGCAACCACAACGACCTGCCGCCCGACTCGAAGTCTTTGCAAGTAATGATATGTCACAATTGCATACATGCTGAATGGATCTAACTTAACGAATTATCTTCGTACCTTCAGGAAGTCCCTCAGGCTGTCCAGGTCGCCAACTGGGTAGCTGAGAGCCTCGTCGATCTCACGCACCGAGGTTTGGAGAGAAGTCCCCTAAAGAAATAAGGAAATATAAGTAAGTGCGAGATAAACGTATTGAACCAAAGTAAGTGCAAATATCGTGCTTTCCGTACCACTCGATCGAGAATCGAAGCGGCCTCGACCACTGTGCCCTCCCTCGCACGCCTGTCATACGCAGTGTCCTCATCCTCGGACGAAGCGAGGTTCGCATAGTCGACATCGGTCCACTGTTACCTCAGCCTGTAGCGGGTGGTAGTGTGGTACCAGGACAAGTAATCCCGGAAGCTAGTGTTGGTGTGGGGGGTATTGTCCTGCTCCCAGTTGTCCTCCATCCTCCTCCACCACTGGACGTAGTCTCGGTGGTGATGAGCCAAGTTCGTCACCTTTCGTTGGCGGACCCTGTCGAACCTGTACATATAGCAGATGTTAACAATAGGTGTTACAGTAAGAACCAATAGAATTCTAAATGAAATAAAAATTGTAACTTACTGGTGCAAATCAATAAAGGTCGACACCCTCCTCAGGGGGTAGAACTGCACGAGGCCAAACTGCCGTGCAACTCTGTGGGGGAGGTGAATCTCCACGACGTAGAAGCAAATCAACGGACACCTCATCCTCCAAATATGGTAGTCCCTGCGGCACATGGTGCTGAGCGGTATAGCTAGAACCTGTGGCTCGGAGTAAGGCTCCCATGAGACCTAGTAAGCGAACACATGGGCAAACACACGATTAGCCATGTACAAAAACCAAGAACTGTAGGAAAAATAAATGCATTACCAATTTCTTACTATCGTGGGAGACAAGGTGTCCAACTCGTTGCTGTAACCCACGTACGCCCGCTGAGTGGTCGCGAACGGGACTGAGACGCTATCCTACAGGTACGCCACAGTGGGGCTGAGGTCATCCACACCCTGTGGATGCCAAGGCTGCGCCTGGAACACTCGAGAGCGCCCCACAGGAATGCGTGTCCACATCCACACCTGCAGGAGGAAGACACAGCCACCGAGCGTCGATGTGGGCGCCTTGCGTTTGCAGGCCTCGCAAAGTTGGCGGTAGAGGAACGCGAGGACCGCCGAGCCCTAGCTGAACTGTCCAGCATCGACTCAGTCCTGGAGGCAGTGGATGTACATCCACGAAGCGGCGTCCCTCGTGGCGTCCGGGAAAAGCACAGCCCCGAACATGTGGAGGACCCAAGCGCGGCAGTGGTAGGTCACCGTGGCGTTGTCCGCGCCCTCAGGGCATACACCAAAGGTATCCCGCAACCATCTAATGTGGACCCCCAAGACACGGCCTCGCTTGGCATTCTCTAGGACAGGAGGCAATGGCGTGCCCAGGAAGGCGTCCACACGTGCCCTCCAACCCTCAGACACTGCCGGCTCGACCACCGGCTGTCCCCTTATGGGAAGTCCAAGTATCATCGCCACGTCCTGCAGCGTGACGGTCATCTCCCCACAGGGAAGGTGGAACGTGTGAATCTCTGGCCTCCACCTGTTAATAGTATATGGAGAAAAGAATTAGTTACGTACGTAAGAATATAGAAACGAAAACAAATAGACCCGATAGAGAAAATGCACCTGTCGACAAGTGCGGTCAAAGCTGCGGGGTTGAAGACCGGCATGCCCCGGCGCAGTAGGTTAGCGACCGTGTGAAGGCCAGCACGGTGAAGTAGTGGGGTGTAGTGGTTGTCGTAGACCATCAAGTGGAACCCATCATGGGTTTGAGGATGAAGTATGGGAATCTCCTGAAAAATGCTATAAAAGTTAGCTGCGTGATGAAAACACATGTACATTTCGACAACACACGTACCTGGCCGTCCTCCGTGAGCCTACCGCGGTGTTCCCTGTCGTAGAACTCGTCCAGCAACCGGTACCTCGCCATTCTGTGCATTCAAAAATACGTTAATGATAAGAATAACAAAATACATTAATGATAAGAATAACAAAATATCTAAAAATTATGCTCTCTAGACCTAACGCCGCTAACCTGACTGGAACGACGCTATAACTATTAACGAAAACAGATATACCATATCAGATAAACTAAATTACTAATATCACTAATCGCTAATTTCTCTCCAACATTCATCACTTTTACCAATATTTCCTATTTCTAAACCTAAAAAAGAATCTACACCTATACCTATTTCTAAACAAGCAAACATACCTATTTCTAAACAAGCAAATAAACCCTGAGAACATATCTATTTCTAAACATTCATCAATCTCACTCAAATCAAACCCTAAAAACATACCTATTTTTAAACATTCATCAATCTCACTCAAATCAAACCCTAAAAGTGAATCTATACCTATTACTACTCTTACATTACACATATCTATTGCAAATCCAACCTAAAACCGAGCCAAATTGAACTAGTTTCATCTAGGGTTTCAAATCTTGCCCCACGAAATGTACCTCAAATAATCTATATCTATTGGAAAAAAATCAAGGAAGGTGAGGGAGTTCACCTTGCTTGCTCGGTTTGGAAGCAAAATAGCGAGAAAAATCGATGGATTGGAGTAGATTTGGAGGGGGAAGAGAGGGGCGGCGGCGGCCTACTCTTTGTTCGAACGGATGAGTGAGGGGGTGGGGGGCCAGGGGCCGCACTCGGGCTTAAGTCCCAGAGCACGACGCCACGGCCGTTAGTGCCGTTGTTGCATAGCACGGCACTATGGGCTTTGGCGCCGTGCTTTGCCACTGTGGCTCCTACGTGTCCACGCACGGCGCCAAAGCATATGGCGCCGTGCTATGTACCCTGGGCGCCATATCCTTTGGTGCCGTGCTAAGGGTCTATTTTTGCAAATCTTTTCTTCAGGGGTTCATATGTAAAAAAAACTTTCAAATTTTGGGCTAAAAAGCAAAAATTTTACCTAATAGGACTTACTCATCGGTTTGCTGAATGCTGAGTTGCCAGCCTAAGGTAGACTACCGCACTGCATCTAGGCAAACATTGCTTACAAGCGGAGAATTTACTCGAAAAGAAATTTTCATACAAAATGATAGGTCTGACAGACTGATAGTGGTACACTTTATTAAGCCTTTCAAAGTGTTTTTAGGATCAGTTTATTCTACAATAATTCTAGTACTCTATGATGTTTACCTTGCACACTGTATCAAATCCAACTATTGTCTCAACAAACTGGTTCTTGATATCACCGTTCAATGAAACAGCTACGCCCACAATCTGTTCAATGGAGACATTAGCTCCTGAGAGATTACTGGTGCACTTGAAGAATAGGAGCATTTGAAATTGTTACTGAAACTTATACTGTTATACCTTGATCTATTAGTTATTCTGGACAAGGGTTTCAGCAAGTTGTGCGGCATCTGAATTGGATGCTACTCCTAGAGATAAGAGTACAGGAATAATGTTCATAGAAGTACATGCTTAATTTTACTAAGCGAAAATATTTGACAAGGTGAAATTACTATATTATATAGAGTACTATGACTCAACAAATACCCTGCATTTTAATAACATAGTACACTATGATAGAACTCAAAATAATTCCTATGTTATACGTTGATAACCAGTGTGCTCAAATATGACATAACTTATTTTGGAATAAGAACATTGACTGCTACATTCAAAATAAATAAAAACAAAGAGAAATGTGGTTATATACCACCCAAAGTTCATTTTGGGATATGTGGCATTTTATTAGCTATTTCCTATTAGTACCTCCAACAACGACCAAGTCATCCAAGTTCAGATCGCAGCATGTAGTCCCTGTAGCGTTCGCTTGCTTAGGCCCTGTTTGGAATGCGGGAATTTTTCCCGATTCCTGCGGGAATTGAACTGTTTCCTGCAAAATTCCTGCAAAATTCCTGTGAAATTCCTCTGTTCCAAACAAGCCCTTAGTTGTGCGGGTCTCCGGGGGATCCCACGATAGGGGCACCAGCCCCATCTGACACCTGGTGGGTCTGTGTTACGGATCTAAATCTAAAATATAACTTACATTTAGAAGATCAGAATAAATTTTATATAAACGATTGAGTGTGGTCATAACCCTAACACGTTAACTGATGCATCTTTTCTTCTTCTTCTAGTGTCTGTTCTGATGAAAATAAGTAAGATTAAGTATATTAAGTACTCAGTAAGCTATATGAGATGCTATATAACTAATATGCAAGGAGTTTGAGCGGATAGTGTCACAAGTTATAATATGATAAAAATAAATGCAAGTTTGATGGTAAAGAACTTTGCACTTAAAATAGTAAAATATTATTTAATTAACAAGGGGATTTGTCATCTACAATTTTCATATTAAAATTGTTCAAATTTTACTTATATCTTGTTATTGAAATCACCCATAAAACACAACTCTATCGATTAGGAGTACAATGTATTTGAATATCATTTATTATATTCTGTAGAGTTACCCAATTTTATCCATAAGATATCTCAGACTCATAATATGAAGCTATAGACACACAACATGTTAGCATGCAACTGAGTTGAGATAATAAGGTCGTTCACTACTTTATTCTTTCTGGCTTTTATATGGTAGGCTCGGGGCCAAACAACATTGCTGGGAATCCATAGGCCAAAGCAAAAATAGTGATTCGACGTTGAGTGGACCTAACATTGTAAAAAATAGCAAGCGGCTTTCCAGTTTGACTTCCATTTCACCCCTTGTCCATAGGCTATCCTAAAACATTAGGATAACTGACCTTTCTGTAAATATTTGATCCAATCAAGCAATGTACTAATCCAGGTTTGACAAGTTAAAACATATAGTTGAGCAAGTTATGTGTTCTTTACTTAGAACAAGGGTCTAATCCTTATAGTGCCATTATTCACATATCCTATGCACACCGGTACTACACACCATATTTAAACTAGAGCCTCAAATTCTTGGGTGAGATCATTGGCTTTAACCATCTAGTGTCTTCTCACCAAGTAGCCTTAACCTTAGTACCATTTGAAAGTTTAGCGGCATGAAGTCGAATTATTCTTAATAGTTCAAGCAAATCATTGTAATTGCACCATCTAGTAATAGCTATCCATACTAATTAATTACCAAAGTTGTTATGGTGAATATGGCTTTTATAAATATGACAGGGCTATTTGGCGGTAGGGTCTCACTATTTATCATGTCATTATAAACTATTATTGTATATAAATAAGAATGCTCAAATAGTAATAATGAAAGTAATGATAATGTAATAATATGGAATCAACAAATATGAAGCTATAGGCACACAACATGTTAGCATGCAACTGAGTTGAGATAATAAGGTCGTTCACTACTTTATTCTTTCTGGCTTTTATATGGTAGGCTCGGGGCCAAACAACATTGCTGGGAATCCATAGGCCAAAGCAAAAATAGTGATTCGACGTTGAGTGGACCTAACATTGTAAAAAATAGCAAGCGACTTTCCAGTTTGACTTCCATTTCACCCCTTGTCCATAGGCTATCCTAAAACATTAGGATAACTGACCTTTCTGTAAATATTTGATCCAATCAAGCAATGTACTAATCCAGGTTTGACAAGTTAAAACATATAGTTGAGCAAGTTCTGTGTTCTTTACTTAGAACAAGGGTCTAATCCTTATAGTGCCATTATTCACATATCCTATGCACACCGGTACTACACACCATATTTAAACTAGAGCCTCAAATTCTTGGGTGAGATCATTGGCTTTAACCATCTAGTGTCTTCTCACCAAGTAGCCTTAACCTTAGTACCATTTGAAAGTTTAGCGGCATGAAGTCGAATTATTCTTAATAGTTCAAGCAAATCATTGTAATTGCACCATCTAGTAATAGCTATCCATACTAATTAATTACCAAAGTTGTTATGGTGAATATGACCTTTATAAATATGACAGGGCTATTTGGCGGTAGGGTCTCACTATTTATCATGTCATTATAAACTATTATTGTATATAAATAAGAATGCTCAAATAGTAATAATGAAAGTAATGATAATGTAATAATATGGAATCAATATGATCAAAGACATGTGACTTGTTTTTTTTATCAAAAGTCTTTAATTATTTTTTGTAGGCTTTAGGTTTAGACCATCCACCTTAATTGCTCCAGTAGCTTCTCTGTTGACCAACTAGTCGAATTGGATATTAGCGTAAAAGAATGAAAATAAATAAGTTCCTACATTCACCATCACAAAAAAGGTCATTACAGACGGTTTTTAAACCGTCTGACTTCATGTGTCTGATACTAGGTGATTACAATAGATGGTTTTTGAACCGTCTGTGATAATTACAACACGGACGATTTTTCTAAAAAATCATCTGTGATATGTGAGCTATCACATATGGTTCTTAAAATAGTCGTCTGTGATATCTGACATATCACAGACGACTAATACTAAAAACTATCTATGATATATGACATATCTCAGACAGTTCTTAAAAATAATAGCCTGTGATATCTGACATATCACAGACGGTTCTTAAACATAACCATCTGTGATATCTGACATATCACAGACGACTAATACTAAAAATCGTTTGTGATATGTCAAATATCACAGACGGTTCTCAAACATAGCCGTCTGTGATATATTGCATATCACAGATGGCTAATACCAAAAATCATCTGTGATATCTCATTATCATAGACGATTTGTTGTTACAAACCGTCTGTGATAGCAACGGATGTGTTGTCTTGTGATCCAAACCTCTGATCAGCCTAGATTCTCTTGGCATAACATGTCCTTGTGCTCTTCAATATACGGGGACACTTCAGTCATGTGTTGCAAGATACTCTCTAGCCTCCCCTCATGACGAGATACAGGCACACCTATCGGTTTGACCTGAGACATATAATCGATGTAGAACTCATTGACCTCTTCAGTTGCATAACCTTCAATGATGTTGCCCTCCAGCTGAGATCGATTGCGTACATAGGACTTGAGAATTCCCATGTATCTCTGAAACAGGTACATATGACGTAGAAAAACAGGGCTGCATATCTTTATCTCTTTCATAAGGTGGACAATGAGATGGACCATGATATCAAAAAATGACAGAGGAAAATACATCTTAAGATGACATAGAGTCATCACCACCTCAGTCTATAGCATCCAGTCCATCGAGATCGATGACCTTCTGAGCAATTGCGTTAAAGAAATAATACAGCCTCATGATTGTCGCTCGAACCTTGTTCGGTAAAATACTTTTAATTGCAATAGGAAGTAATTGTGTCATTAGCACATGACAGTCATGAGACTCCATGCCAATTAATTTCAAATCTTGCATGGAAACAAGATTCTTCATGCTGGCGGAGTAACTTAATGGAACTTTCACACTATACAAGCACTGACATAGTTCAGTTCTCTCGGACTTAGATAGAGTGTAGCAAGTTAGAGGATGGTACGTCTGGCCTTTACCGGTCTCTTTCAGTGCTAGCTTAGTCCTAATGTTCATAGCGACTAAGTCACACCGTGCGTTGATACCATTCTTTGTTTTATCACACAGTTCAGATATATTCTTCTCTACGTGCATGACATTGATGCAATTGCGAACTTCTAAATGCTCCCAGTAAGGCAAGTCTCAAAATGCTGATATCTTCTTTCACATGTTCTTCTGACAGGTCCTCAACTTATGTCCTTTTCTAGGCACAACATCGATATCCTTAACCATATTGTAGACCTATTTTCTGCAAAAGGCCTTGGTGCTGAGTCATCATTTTTTTCCATTAAATTATTTGTTTTATCTTGCGGTATGGGTGATACATTGGAAGGAACCTACGGTGATGCATGTACACAGTTTTGCATGAGTTGTTCAACCACACACTCTTTGTATAATCTAAGTAGTGCGGATATGCTTTGGCTCCTTTCGTACTCAACACTGACAGGTTACCAAGAGTAGAAAAATCATTGATGGTGTAGAATAACATGGTGCACAGAGTGAAGTTCTCTCGTTTGTCCGCATCCCATGTCTGTACCCCTTCGTTCCACAGTGTCACAAGATGTTCTACCAATGGTGCTAGGTACACATCAATATTGTTCTCAGGTTGCTTCAGCTCTTGGATAAGTAGTGACATTAAAATGTACTTTCGCTTCATATATAGCCAAGGAGGAAGGTTGTACATGCATACTTTAATGGGCCAGGTGCTATGTCGATTGCTCATGTTATCGAAATGATTCATTCCATCTGTACTCAACCCAAACCTTATATTTCTCAGTTCCACACCGAAGTCTACAAACATCCTATCAATGTTCCTCTACTGGACAGAATCAATAACGTGTCTTATCATTCCATCTTTCTTACGCTCCTCCAAGTGCCAATGTTGAATATTGTTGAACCCATTTACTGTGGTTGCAAATCAAGCTGAACAATATTGGGCTGAGTTGAATAGTGATGGGCTTAGCCCATTTGGCATATTGGGCTATTCATTGCTTTGGGCCACTTGAGCGACCCATCTATTCGGCCTATTATGCACGAAGCCCATCTAGCTTGGTTGAACATGTGCCATGGCCGCCAAGCATATAGGCGAGGGTTACCGGCAGCTAGTCGTGGCGCTACAAGGGTAAATGGGGTCTAAGCAATCCATTTTGGGCATGATCACAACCAGAGAGGCACCGGAGGCTAACGCATGAAGATGACTCACCGAAGTAAGGCCATGACACGGCGGTGCTCCAGTGGAGTTTCAACTAATTCAAGCTTGGATTAAGCTTCTATGATGCACCAGAATGCTTATGGTGGTGGCAGTTTAAGCTGGGTTGGCCTATGCGTGGCTATCCACGGTGGCCGTGCATGGGTGGCGGTGGCACCCTAGGGGCAATAAGGTGGGTCAACGTGGTCAGGGCTGGCTTTGTGGTGTCCCGTAGGTGCTATGACTATGAGGAATTGGTTTGGAACCAAGCTACAAGAAGAATCATGTTTTGGAACTCACTGGCGAGTGCTTGGTGGTGACGGTGGTCCTTGGTCGGATGTCAAACCCTGAAGCAATAACTTCTGGATCCTCTGTGTAAATCGCACTAGTTTAAGATCAGTTAGTGCACACAGTGGTAACAGAGATATATATATATCAAACACAATGACAAACTTTATTAATTAAAAGAGAATGTCCTTATGGTCAAAGTTTACATCCACAGCCTGTAGGTCAAATTTAAATAATAACAGTGGAAGAAAAACACCGAAGCAGAAAAAGCCCTCTGAGCCTGCCCACAGGCAAATGATAGTAAGATGCGGTATACTCATCCAGGTCTTCACCGTACTCAAAGCTGTCATCCTCTGAGATGAGATAGCAAGGGTGAGTATAAATTTGTACTCTGTAAGTCACACGAGAAAATGCAAATATAATGATAAAGGTAATAAAGGAAGACATATATGGGTATTTGAGCGGAAAGCAGCATTTAAAGAAATACAATAAATATAATAGAAATTAATAAATTTAATACAGTAAGTAAAGACTGTAATTTAAGCAAAATAATATCGTTAGTGCAGGCACCAACTTGATACCAATCTAACCACGGGCATCTCACCTAGACCATATTTTTCAAAAGATCTTATATGGATTCCATCTATCCATAGGCCTTTATAAACCATTTTGAAAAAACAATATAATCCATAAAAACTTTACTCAACATGCCCATGATTGTGGGTACTGCTATCCAAGATAGTTTATACACTCTACAGAGGTTGTATAATTTTATCCACAAGATATGATTAACTCGTATTGTCGGACACTACACGCTTCTATAGGTGTACGACTGAGTAATCATAATAAGGTCTTTACAACGCAAAGCTGTCAACTTGATCACACCTTCACTAAGGTTTTATCCCAATAAGGAATCCACCAAATCGGGGGCCCTTCTTGTGCCATGTGAAACTTCCCATGACCCACGCCATGCTCACATTCAGCTTATAATGAAAGTCAGGTTGGGACTTGCTAATTAGATAGCCAAGACTGTCCCATAATAGTCTTATGGTAGTATGATAGGGCTTTATAGTAGTAGCTTATAGACCAATCCTTAATTGACTTAGTCACTTCCCACATGCCCCTCGTGCCTAGCATCCACGTTGAGCCACCGAGCAACAACGTATGCTAGCAAGATCCCACCACCTAACTATCTACTTAAGTCTAAATCATGTTTTATATTTTATTTTAAATATTCCATAGACTTTCTTGACTCACCGAAGTCAACAATACATTTTAAAATCTTATCATTTTATGTAAAAAATGTTATCCCAAGCCTAAAGTTATATCTGTACAGGTCTAAACATTTGCTACAAAAATTCTCTAGCCAAACTAGTGTACTAATTAGAGTTTCATTCTAGGATGACAAGGTACATGAATTCACAATGCCAAAGTTATCGTAACAAATGGGTATTAACTAAAGTAAAACAGGAATTGAAATACCGTGAATAAAAATTAAACAAGCAATACAATTTAAAATAAGATAATTTTTATTTATAAACTGGGATCAAAATGGTCAAGGTATGTAACTTATCTTGCTCTACAGATTGGTGCAAATAGTCAAAGTAGAATTCTTCCGAATTGTCATAGTATACACGTGAAAATAATTGACCAAACTCAAATAAAATTCAAATAAACTCACAAATTAAAAAGGAGGGTAGAAATGAATATATTACAATTTTTGATGAATTTAGAAATTTGAACGGGTTCAATCGGAGTTAGGATGAAGGAGAACAGGCTTCTCAAAGTTTGAAATCTAAAGAAAAGAAATACAAGAATTTCTAGAATTATTTTTCTAAGAAAAAGGGATTTATGACGTAAGCAAACGAATTTAGAATTTCGGCCAATTTATTTTTCTAAAAGAAATTTGGATTATGACATCATGCTGATATTAGGGCTGGCTATCGAGTTTAACGAGCTATTATCGAGTTTCCTTCGAAATTGACATGTTCGATGTAAAATCATTTTATTTACTGTTTAAATGGTTATTTCAAATTCGAGCTAAGGAGCCACTATCGAGCCGAGCCTCATTAACATTTTTTTCACTCAAAATGGATTCATTTCAAGCCTCATTAACCTTTTTCACTCGAAATTGACTCATTTCAATTTAAAACCCAATAACTACTTTAATCAAAGCATTTTTGATTCAAGCCCTAATGAGCTTTTTTGCCAGCCCTAGCTGATGTCGGCCCTGGGTTTGACTTTTTGGGCCTGAGGTCGACATGTGGGCCTAGTTAATCATGGACTGAGTCCACGGACCAACAGTCGACTGAGGTGGCAAGTGAGGGGTGGCGTGGCGGCTGACTAGACTTAATTGCTAACATGGCCGCTAGTTGTCTGACACGTGGCGCTGACTGTGCTTAATGCGCTGGTGTAGCGGTCTTTTGCCAAGGTGGCATGCCCTGTGGTGCCTTGTGGTGTGACACGTCATCTGTGCGGTCTGAGTTGACTTTGCCAGTGTGGTGGCGCACAGGAACTAATGCACATCGGCAGCGTGGTCCACGACGGAGCTTGGCGAGGAGCGAAGAAGGGAGAGGAGATCGTGGCGGTTTTGACTTACCTGGGTGTGGAGCTCGAGGAAGCTCGTAAGTGACCTACGACGGCCAAAGACGGCGACGGCGCACGGGCCTTCGGCAAAGTCGAGCCCCAGGCAAGGACCATGAGTGCTCAAGGAAGCTGGTAGAGTCATCAACGCTCTTCGGGGTAGCCAAAGCGGTTTGGAAGAACTTGCCAAAGTGGTGCCGGCGGTTGAAGTGGAGGGAGTGCACCGCTACGATGTTGTGGAGCTCAGGAGGGGCAATGCGAGGTGAGAGGTGGGGTGGGGTGGGATAAGGGTGCTCGAGGTCCCTTTTTATAGGGCGAAGGGGGAGCATGGCTCCAGGAATTTCTCACCATAATTCATGACCGACGGAAGGAAAGAAGGATGGGTGCACGGGAAAGGAAGGGAATGGGGGAGAGAGGTAGGGTGCATGATGGCTGGAAGAAGGAAGGGATAAGGGAGGGGATCCCAAGTGAAAAGACGACGAAGATGGTAGCCGCTGGTGAGAGAGAAGAGGGAGATGAGCTGGAGGTAGAAGATGGTGGGGTGGCCCACTGGCAATGAGAGGAAAGGAAGAAGGAGAGAGTGGGTGACAGGGTGGGAGGCAGCGGCAGACAGGTGGGGTCAGGCGAAGGGAGACGAGAAAGAGAGGTGCGGGGCACGGGTGATGATGTTGTGTGGTGGTAGGGTAGATCGGGACCGTCCACGTGATGACCCAAGAAAGGGGGACCATTAAAATTTAAATTTTGATTTTCAGAACTCTCAAAAGTAAAATAAAATCTTAGAAAATCACAAAAAAAACTTGAAAAAATCAAAAAAAAGCATAGAAATACCTGGAGATGTTTTAGACATAGGAAAATTACTTCCAACTTGATTCGGTCTTTAGTTTGTATACTAAAAATACTTTTTAATTTTAAAACTAGATTTTAAGCTCCAGAGAATAACAGAAAATGTAGATAAAAGCCAAATGAGTTCAAATATTTAATTTGAATTAGGATTTTAATAAAATTCAAAATACCCTTTATTTAATAATTTTTTATGTTTTTACTTAAATTACTTTGAAAAAAGCCTTTTAAAAATTGAAAATAGGCAAATAAAATCTTCAATATTTTAGGCAACCAAAAGCAATTGTTTTTAGTTTAAGTTAATTTTTGTACCCTAATTTTTAAAATAAAAAGCTAAGCAGTTACACCGAAGTTGGGACGGAAGGGTCTTGGTTGTGCAATTGGGTGCCAAAGGATGCTTGGTAGTAGCTTGGCTCGGCTTTAAAGGCCAGTGAAGGTGGTGGCGCAAGGAACGCAGAGGTGGTGAGGTTGGCGTGTGGATGGCGGCGTTGGCAGTCGAGCTACTTCGGCGAGGTGGCAGTGGTGTTAGCTGGTGCGGTGGCGCCTCGAGGCGTGCAGCGTCCCTCTGGTGCTGGCATGCATGCTGGCGAGGCTAGTTAAGGTGCTAGCACACGTCGAGTAGCTAGCGACTAAGGTGGCAGCGGTGGCGTAGAGTGGGCGCGTGGCTAGGAGGTGGTGTGACGGCCATTGATGGCCTAGTTGGTGAGGTAGCGCGATGTTGTGCTGGGTTTGACCATTTGCAGTGGCGAGCGTCACGGTGAGTTGGCAGGTAGCACAAGAACAACACGCGACCGCATGGCAAGGGAAACAAGGTAGGTGGTGCCAACGAGAAAATGCGCCAAGGCATGAGAAAGGTAGATTTTCCGGAAAGGAAAGCATGAAAGCTTGAAAGGTTTCTGAATTGGGCAAGTTTCACAGATTCAAGAAATTCAAATAAAATTTTTGAAAATTTTGGTTTGTTTCATCTTTCATAAATTCTAAATGTGTGTACGAGACACCGGCACGTAAACGCGCATTGGCGGTGTAGACGTGTGTCGAGTGTGTCGCGAATACTCGCGATCCATTTTCTCGCCTGCTCGGACCGTTAGTGGGCAAAGGAATTCATCCATCGCGTTTCCCACTCGCCACGCATTCTCTTGTGGGCCGTCCTGCCCATCCGCGACTGTTCTGTCGTGGGCCGTGGGCCGTTCGTGCCCACCCTGCTCGCCAGTGACCGACCACTTGCCGCGGCCGATCTCCAGTGGCCGACCAACCCCACGCCGTCCCCCGCTCCCTTCCCCACGCACGCAGGCAGGACGGCACGAGCAGCCCCGCTCTCTCGCTCGGCTTCACTCGCCTACTCTCCGTGGCCGCTGCTTGCGCTCCGCCTCCGCCTGGACCCCCGCCGGCCCTCGCCGCCGCTCGCTTTCCCCACCCCGCCCCCCGCCGCATCGCGTCTCCCCCGCTCGGCGGCTAGCGCTAGCGCTACTGGCCCCTGCTGCTCCTTCCGTCGCCACTCGCCGTCCCCTCCCCTCTCTCTTCGAAGCCGAAGCCAAGTTCCGCCTCTGCGTTAGTCGATGGGATCCTGCCCCGCGCGGCGACGGTAGATCGGTAGGATCTGCTCATTCCAAGATAGTCCTGAAGGCCCTAGTTTAGAAATTACAGTCATGGCGTCGTCAGCTGAGAGAGAGACGCAGCCGAAGCCGCGCCTCATTGTCCGCCTTGGGATATTCCTCGCGTCTCACCACATCCTCTTCAGGTTCGCTCTCGTCTCTTCCTATTGCTCCAATCTTAACTCTTCTTCTTGTTGTTGTTTTCTTGTTCCTCTGACGCGTTCTTCACCCTTTGGGGCCAGTGCTTTGTGCTGTTCTGCGGGCATTATCGCGCTCCTCCTCCTCCCTTCACTTGCCAAGAACACATACCTCTCAGAGAATGCTCTTATACCCGGTACTCGACCTCCTCCTCTATCTTTTTTTTTTGTTGTTGCAATTCTGTGAATGCGAACATCTCTGCTGTTGTTTGTCACCGAGAGGGCCTTCCACCCCTGATCTCCAGGCCTTGTATTATGAATGAAGCACTCTGTAGTGCTCTCTGCGTTCTTCGTTGAATACTTTGCCCAAAGCAACACATCAACATTGCTAAATGTTCTGGTAGTCTTTTTACGAGTTCAACAACTCTAGCTAAGGATCTCAGTGAATTTGTCATGTACCCATCAATACCTTAGCAAATTATAGGGTTAAGTATGATATACCGTAGTGGCTTCTGATGTATATTATTCAACAGTGAAGGCAAATTATTTATATCCAGTTGCCCACTATGGTTGCAATAAAGTTAAGCATTTTACCGAGCTAGTATAGCAGACAAGAGTGGTAATTTATCAGTTCATGTATGCAAGTAGCATATGACCAAGCAAAGATGGAACATAATTTTCTTTTGGAATTTTTCCGTTTCCATGATGTTTTCTACAAAGTAAAGCTTTTTGAATGTAGGCTCTGCAAATCCATTATTTTCAACTGAAGATGTCATGGAAGCAAACAGATTTATCCAAGGAATTGAAGCTGTTGCTGGGGAATCAAGAGGTGGCATGTATGTTGTTCTGAATAGAATTCCCTTGTTTCATATGTAACTTCCTTTGTAGAAAGTAGGCTCTAACAGGCATCTCATCGTTGTTTGTTCATATAATTTGATTGTTGTGTGATGTTCAAATTTCAACCCTGCTGTTAAAAGTGCTTGCTACGAGGAAATTCGCCATGCTACTCCTGCATGTGAGTTGTACTGGTCAGCATAAATGTTGAATCTGAATCCATGTAACTCTAAGCATAAAGTTCATTTTTTCATGAGTAATACTAGTAAGCATACATGCGGAACAAATTTTGCATTAACTAAACCAAAAGTACATTTTAAGGACATGTAAATTTCAGATGATGATAGTGTGCACATGGAATAACTGATGATAAATCTCTACTAATATAAAAGGGGAGTTTGTCCGTTCACCCCTCCCACCTTCGGTCTTCTCTTGCATGCACCAACACTTGGGCCCATGTCGTCAGCCTCCAAACTACTCTATCACTCATTCTTGCTTAACCACTTCGCCATGTTCCTCACTTTTCGCACTATGCACACATAGCAGGGCAACAACTGTCTTCAATTTGTTCTCTCCCCTCAGAGCCACCACTATTCCTTCCTCCCGCGAGTCGCCATGCTGCTGCTGCACTAGGACGATGAAGAAGAGGAGAGAGGCGGAGCAGTACTCGGCGACAAAGAAGAGGAGCACACCGGTGCGGACGATGAGGCGGTGGTGTACACTACTAAGGACAGAAGTGCACACCTGCCGAGATCGACGATCGGGACATGGAGTATACCGGCATGGACCACGAACATGGAGGCGGAGTACAACTCGGACGAGGTATGCACCATTGGAGGTGAGCAAGAACCACGAAGCCGGCGGAGTCAGGCAGGGCAGATCCAGAGCAGCGATCTCGACAACGACGGATCCGGCTGCGCCAACCTCACGGACGGTCGATCCGGCGGCGGTGACCTCGGAGATGGCAGATCTGGCGTGCTGACGTTGGGGACGTTAGATCTAGCAGCTATGGGCTAGGTCACCCCCATATCTAGTGCCCTAAGCCGAGGAAGGCAGCGGACCCGACGGCCGGCGGTGACGAAGACGCCGGATCTCGCTGTCTCCCTACTGCTGGCCGTGGCACTACCACCCGCTGTCAGGTGATGCGCTGCAACCCGCCGATATGTGCCACCAGTGGAGGGGGAGAGAGGTGAGAATGAATGGGGAGAACGAGAGGGGGGTAGATAGGTAGATATAGAAGTGCAACCTACTGAATTGTTTCGCTTTTTATTTAGGATTGCAAGGTGACATTTCACGATGGAATGCAAATATGCATAGCCACTTCACAATCGTTCTACTTGCTTTATTTGCCGTTTTACTTGTCATGTCATTCTTCGTATCAGATGTGTATTTTAACTGAATTGGTAGAGATGAGCTCTTGTTCATAGTTTTACATAAGAATGCATTTAGACTTGCATTTTAAAAGGTTAATATGGATGAGAATTAATCCAGGTGCCTATCAAAAGCTTCCTTCACATGTTTCCATACTACCTCCCTCTTTTTAATGTTCATTGTATGATTTGGATCATGTTTGATGATATGTATCACTTTTTTTTGGAACCCCGTTGCAACGGCGGGCATCTTACCAGTGATAATAAGGAGTAAGTAGTGCAATCCTAGGATTGCAAAGAGTAAATAGTTTTATCTGATTTTGCCCCAATTTATAATTTTCATGCAATGTTACAGGGAGATGCCGAAATTCATAGCGCAACAAATGAAAGATCTGGGTGCAGAAGTGTATTACCATGAGTTCCTCCCACATAGCAAGCATTTCCATCCTCTGAAGTTCTTCACATCCATGACAAATAACTTGGCAATTCAACCTAATGGCACCGACACCAACTTTGGAATAAATACAATTGGCATTATACGAGCTCCTCGGGGTGATGGAAAAGAAGCAATAGTACTGGTTACTCCTTATAACTCTCAGGGACTTCAATCAAATGAAGTATTGTCACTGGCCCTTGGTTTCTCTGTCTTCTCCCTCTTAAGTCGAGCTGCATGGCTGTCAAAGGATATCGTGTTGCTATCTGCAGACTCACAATTTGGAGAGTATGCTGCAGTCTCTGCATGGTTAAACCAGTACCATAATCCTATGTTTCTGAGTCACTCTCACTCAGTTGTTTTAGGTACCAAGATGTATGGTGCAAATCGTATGATATATGATCCTGAAGATACTACAGAAAAGGCAGAATTTATGTCTTTCAAACGTGCTGGGACGATTGCTGCTGCTCTCATATTTAAAGTTGGGGAAACCAGGAGATATGGTGATAGAGATAGTGTTACAATGTATGCAGAGGCATCTAATGGCCAAATGCCAAACTTGGACCTTCTGAATGTGGTGCACTATTTAGCTGTTCATAGACAAGGTTTTCATGTGACTATCGAGACATGTAGTTCTTTGTTGAGTTCTGCGTGGCTTAGAGTTATTGCTGAGGTATTTCAGTCTCTTGGGAGTTTGTTGAGAAAAATAAATCCCGACTGGAACCTTGATGTTACTGTTGCTGATTATGTGGAGGGGACTGCAAATCTGGCTAGTTCTATGTATAACCAGGTAATTGAAATGTGTATCTTCAATTTCATCTTACACAACACTACCCTTCATGTCTATTAAAGTATTAATGCCGTCTTGTTATGGTTTTGCTATGCAGGCTCTTGGAATACCCACAGGATCTCATGGCTCTTTCCGTGACTATCAAGTCGATGCAGTTTCTTTAGAATTTTCACCATCATTTTATCTCAGAAATGAGAATGCTAAATCTTCATTTCTTCTAAGGGGTGGAAGGTCAGTTCCTATTGTGTGTTATTTGAGTTTGCATTATTCTAGAAGATATCGTCTTGCGAAGTTACGATTATTGATATGTGTTGAATAGTTTAGTTCAAATGTTCAAGGTCATTCGATGTGCTTGATAATCAGAACCGAATACATCCTGAAAGTTGTAACCACTCTAGGCTATGCCATTCTTGCTACCGCATTGTTCTTCTCTGATGACCAAAACTATTTTGCTTTGTCATGCAGTACTTTGTTATCTAATTTCTTTGAGACATGCAACTATTTGTATCAAAACTTTATGCTGAGTATTATCTTCACAAGTTTGGTCTAGTGTCAATATCTAGCAAATGCCGAAGTTGTATAACCTCAAGTGACAAATAACAGATTAGAAAATAATTTTGTAACTACCATGACCATGCAAGTGCTTACAGAAAATTATTTTGTATGAGATTTGGTTACATGTTAAAACCTCATAGCAGGCAAACATTTGCTTGATTTGGGTCTTGCATGTGTGTCTGGACCAATTCCATAGCTTGAATATTCACTAATAACATTAGCATATCGTGACCGTATTCAATGAAAATACAGAGGTTACATACGTACGTACGTATGTATGTCAAGAAAAAAGCAAAATGAGAAAGTTGTCACAGACTAGTAAACTAATAAGAGCCCAGAATGAACTGGTCTTGCCCGTCTTGGCCTAACTAAACCAGCCCAATAGAAAATATGTGCATGGGCAGAGGAGTTGATGCAATATTTGGACTGAACTGAACAAGGGAGCAAGATCTTAAGACTTAGCTTGCTAATAATCCTCTGCTTTTAATAGGCTTATTGTGTTAACAAGCTTTACCTTCATTTTTCAGCAAAAGATGCCTGGTACATTTTATAAAGCACATGTTTGACACATAGTTTATGATGATCTCACCAGAACCTTTTATTAACATGCGTGAAGGTGCTTTTGGTTCAGGTTAATTGAAGGGGTGGTACGTTCTGTGAATAACCTGCTCGAGAAGTTCCACCAATCCTTTTTCCTGTATTTCCTTACAGCTCCAAGCAAGTTCATTTCGGTTGGTGTGTATATGATTCCATTTGCGTTGCTTGTGGTACACCTCCCAATTGTTGCAGCTGCTCTTGCTGATGGCAGCAAAACCATGGGAAAATCGATGGATGACGGTAAAACAAAGGGTAATGCTGATAATGTGCAAATCGAGTGTGGATCATGGAAATGGCTTCAAGCTGCAAGAGTATTGCTTGTTATCCAATTTTGGGCAGTACTTATTTCACTACTACCATATTACATAAGTCAAATTCCCAATGCCACGTCAATGCAAAGTGCAGCGATTTGGGCCGCGCTCTCCATCCTTACATTGATCGTCCTGTATGCCATGCTGGGTTCGCCATACTCTGCCGGTGTTGAATGGAAACTTCTAAAGGCCACGATGATCACTTTCATCACCATAGGGCTGGGGCTTATGTCAATCATAAATTTCGCTACTGCTCAGCTCGGGGCTCTGATAGTGATCCCGATGTGTTTGCTCTCTCGGCCGCTGAAGGCACAGTTTGGGATGAATTTCCTTCCTCGGACGGTATTGTCGGCTTCAAACATATTTCTCGCCGTGTTGGGTTTCCCTCCAGCCACGTTTCTGATTATGAAAGGACTGTCTAAAGGATCGTGGACAGTAGACATTGGGGATTTCTGGGTGTGGATGGAGTTCTTGTGGGAGTGGAGTAGCGCCACGTATCTGTACCTGTTTCTTGTCCATCTTCCCTGCTGGGTTTTATGCATCCATGTGTTGCTGCATCCGTGCGGCCAAGCGGGACCAAAGGTGAAGCGGGAGTAGCCTGTTCGGCCTCTGGAATTGTTTGGAGATCTAGGGGAGCACTGTAACAGATGTTTTCTGATTTTCGGTGTTCGGTTGCTAACATTTTTGAAAACATTTGTAACATATATGTCCGTTGCCGTGGACTTGTGGTATCCCAGAGATGTGTTTTTCTCCCTTAGAAATGCGGTGAGCTAGCATGTGTACTTTGCAGCACGGCCCTATAGTCCATAGCCCGTTCCTCGGTTCACACACATGGCCGGGGGGTGGGGGGGGGGGGGGGGGGGCATGACAGATCACAGTTGTTGCCTGTTAGCATCAGGCCGGCTGGCCCGTCTGGCGCACAAACGCAAGCAAACCGACGTCAGTCCCTCCATGTAAGTGCGCTCAACTCACCTGGATGCAAGAACACAGAGTGTTTGTGCTGCAACTGGCAGCTTTTCTATTTGATGTTGCTCTTATTTATAGCAAGCACTGAATACAGGAAAGTGGTCGTGATGGCCTCCTACATTCTAGGCATGAGCAACTAACTCCACTACTCCTATCTTCTAGCATACGACCCGTGGACTTGGTCAGGGATCCAACTAATTCTAACAAACACTGACTGACTGACTCTGCTAATTGAAACACAACAGCAAAAACAAGGAACACAGGGATCACTACTAACACTCCACCCTTGGACTGGGAGAGTGGGAGCCAAATCATGCCGCCCGCCGCCCCGCAGAGGCGCCGGCTTCAAACCTCACCGCCATCGACAACCAACGCGGCGCCACGATCGTCACCATTACTGCCCACCGCCACGTCCCGTCGGTTCAGCGGTCACGCGGTGTGGAAGCCAAGCCACCGTAAGCATCGCGCCGAGCGGACCAGGTTCTGTACAAGAGCACGCCAAAATGAGGCAGCATGGTTTCTGCCATGCGGATGGCACTATTTTCTATCGTGAGACCATCTTATGATAGCCTCTAGCCCTCTAGGCACCTTTTATTTCGGTTTGAGAGCCTGACTTTTGATTTATTTTTTAATATTCCTATATTTTATCTTTCTTTAGTTTTTTTAAACTTTTTTACCAGTTCTTTTTTCGTATTCGTTTGTATTGTCCGTGATAAGCTAACTTGTTTTTTCTATTTTAATTTTTTTTAAATTTAATTATGTAAAATAAGACACTATCAACTACAGTACAATTTCAAGTAGCTATAGTAAAATTTCAGCCATAAGCCACTTTTCTCAGCCTAAATAAGCTGCACCTTACTGTGGATGCCCTACATGAAGCTTGGAGAGATTGGTAACGTAATCCTGGAAGCGGTATACGGTACCTGGCTACCACATGCTAAACAGGGTAGGTAACAGTATGCCTTGTAACCCACCAAAAAACATTTAAGCTCCGAAATATTATTTTGCTACATAGAATGTATGCCAATACATCCAGATTCCCGACTTATAACAACTATCCAGGTCAACAAAGTTCAATAGAACAGAAGACCGACCCATGTTAGCAGTAGCTGCCCACTACGGGGCAAAGCGTTAGAACTAGAACTCTAGATCAGGCCTTGGCGCTGCAGGTCAGTGTATGTCTTCTTGTTATAGATGTTGCCTTCCTGATCTTCATACTCTTCTTCCAGGTCCGGCCGCCACTTGTTCAACCCCTGCCGCTCTTGTATTCTCTCCCAGAGATCTTTCGCCTCCTGACAATGGAAATCAGAGATGCCATAGGCTCATAGCACTTCATGGCAAAGCAAATGACCTTACAGAAATATGCATGTACACAGCTCATGTGTTCAACATGATTCAGATCAACAATTTAGGACATTCAATCGCAATTTCTACAACTCAACAAGCAGATAAATCACCTAAACAAAAAAAAGTTATAGCAAACGGGAAGCCAATATGAATCTTCGCTGTATATCACACACTTCAATAGCATAGTACATAATAAAGGCGTTCTGTTCATATACCGTTTGAACCTCAAGATGTTGATTAGTGTGTGTACGATTAAAGTGCACCTAAAGTGATAGCATGTCCCTGTGGTCAACTCAACCTCACATTACTACTTAATCCAACATTTATGTATGTTGCAAAATGTGAAGCACAAACGAAAAACGGCAAGATAAAGCAAAAGACTTGAGTATTCATTTCCAAGAGAATAAACTAAGCTATATGCACTCATTCACTAGCTGTGCAGTGGCGCGAGCCCTAAGGAATACTTTGCAAACATCCTCTTAAAAACTAGTTCGTATCAGCAAGACAACAGAAGATGATGATACCTGGATGGATGTGATTTCATTGAAGTTCTTTGTATTCGGAATACCAAGACATCGCATCCCGTGCTGATGGCGCCACTCCTTGAAATGGCGCTCATAAGCCCTTCGCCCCCAATAACTGTGGTTTCCACATATCTCGCAATTGAATTCCTGATGACAAATCATAGCAGTTAAAACATGAAGTGATACAGTACCAAATTTGATGGGAGATATCTGGGCACAAGGGCAAGGAAGCTATTGATGTTCAAGTCTAGTGTATTCTTGAAAGAGGCAAAATGTAAATAACAAATTAACATATGAGCGTGTAATTACCATTAGTAGACCTACCAAACATTAAATAACAGATTATTAGCAATATTGATACGCTGGCAAACACTGAACACAAGATCCAATAGTGGTCCTATAATACTATATCGATTGCCACTGGCCACCAGTTAATTCATTGGTAGTCACAGAAAAGAATGATCAGCAAACTTATTTTTCAGAACAGAATGGCACCATAAACATAAAGTAACAATATTTAGTAAAATGCCACAAGAATGTTCGATCAACAGTATCATGAGCCATAGGATTGATGGCACACACCATCACGCCTACTTGGGACTCTTAACAAGAGAGGAAAAACAGCTATGGGATAGATAACAACTGATTAAATAAAGTTTTAAGGTATGTACCAACGAGACTAGATTACCTGGCCAAGACCATGAAGCTTGTATAGCCAATAGGGTATAGGTTTGCCATCCCAACCCATTGGTAACTTGAGAGGGTTGTAGATTTGTTGGTCTTCATCATCACTTTCACTATCCGCTTGTACCTCCTCCTACAGAAAATACAGATGACAAGAGTTAAGAACTAAGCAGTATTTTAGAATTTTACTGCCGTGAAAACAGAAGAAAATGGAGGAAAAGTAGAACCAAGTCATAAGACGCAGAGAAACCAGAAGCAAAGTAGTTAAGAATAGCCCACTAATAGCTACCTTCTAATTGAGCATATCAACTATACAAATTACTTCTACCAGGCCTATTTGAACTTAATATTCCTTCGATTTGTTCTCTCCCATCGGAGCCACCACTATTCCTTCCGTGTGCCACCATGCTGCTGCTGTACTAGGATGGTGAAGAAGAGGAAAGAGGCAGAGAAATACACGGCAGCGAAGAGGAACACACTGATGCGGACGATGAGGCGGTGTACACCACCGAGGACGATGACGATACGTAAGTGTACACCGCTGAGGTCGACCACCGAGACGTGGAGTACACTGGCACGGATGATGAACAAGGAGGCAGAGTACACCGGCTCAGACAAAGTGTACACCGCTGGAGGTGAGGAAGAACCATGAAGCCGACGGGGTCAGTTAGGGCAGATCTAGACTAGCGATCTCAGCAACAACAGATCCAACGCGCCGACCTCAGAGACAGCCGGTCCATCGACGACGACCTCGGATCCGACGGATCCAGCGTGCCGACGTTGGGGACGCTGGATCCAGAAGCTGTGGGCTTAGTCACCCCCGAATTCGGTGCCCTAAGCCGAGGAAGATGGCGGACCAAACGAGCGGAGGCGACGAAGACACTAAATCTGACCTCTCCCGACCGTGCTTGACTACTGCGCCGCTACCCACCACCGGGCGTGGCGCCACCACCGGCACCAGATGTTGCGCCACCACCCGCCGCGCTGCAACTTGCTGCTATGCGCCACCGATGGAGGGGAGAGAGGTGAGAACAAATGGGGAAGAATGAGGGAGGGGGGTTAAGTAGATATATAAGTGCAACTTACTGAATTGTTTCGCTTTTTGTTTGGAATTGCAAGTTGACATTTCACGATGGAATGCAAATATGCATAGCCACTCCACAATCATTTTACTTGTTTTATTTGCCATTTTTGCTTGTCGTGTCATTTTTCATATTAGGGATGTACTTTAGCTGAATTGGTAGAGATGAGCTCTTGTTCGTAGTTTTACAGAAGAATACATTTAGACTTGCATTTAAAAAAAATTGTTATGAGAATTAATCCAGCTACCTATCGAGAGCTTCCTTCACATGTTCCCGTACTGTATCCCTCTTTTTAATGTTTATTGTATGATTTGGGTCATGTTTGATATGTATCACCTTCTTTTGGAACCCCATTGCAAATCACGGGCATCTTACCAGTCAAATGTGAACAAGCACCTTCAGTGAATCTTTTTGAGGTACAACCGTACAACAATGAAACAGCCATGATCAATACACTACTAAATGCTTCAAAAGCAACAATAATTGGGCATATCCTGAAGTTGTGGAACAAAATAGAAGTTCCAAAACTCTGGAGTTACGCCAAAAGTTACAAAGCCATTCACTGATTATCAGCGGTAACTGCTTGAAAACCAAAAAATGTGTTCGAATTTTGAATTTAAATTTGAATATTTCATGGAAACCATGTTGTAATAGATGCCACTGTATGCATGCATTTGTTACAATTCTGCGATGAGTAATCAGCAGCGGCCCATGGTTTAGGACAAATGTACAAAGCACTCTAAAACAAAGCAAACATGATAGAAGTTGCTGATACAAGGGAAAGCCACACACCTCTTCCCGTTCTGCTTCCATTTCTTCGTATGTCAAGGTCAGCTTCTTCTCCGCATTTTCCTTTGTTCGTACAATGACCTGCATAAAGAACATAAGATCTATCAAGACATGAGCACCAGATTAACTTTCAAATAGACATTAAAAGAATCATGCAGTGAATGCCGATTGATAGTCCTCCCAAGATAAGGAATCAAGGAAACTTTGAAGAACATACCAATAAAAGTAGATCATGCTACAACCCCATGCACATGAAAATAATGGTCGAAATCTAGCTATAAGGTAGTCCTTAAACGGTAGGTGCTTTTGGTTTACAAACAATCATTTTCGTAGGGAACATTTTAAAAATGACATATCATGGTATCGGTGACAGAGGTACTTACTACTTACCTGATGTTTAACTTTTGCTATTACTGATACGTAGACAGCAAAAGCACAGATCATTGTTAACATATTTCTTTTAGATGCATTAATCGGTTTGTTCACTTTGTTCATTGACATTTTTACACATCATTCTGAGGCATTTCTTTTAAGTATGTTTATCACTACAGAGCTTCCGATATAATATGAGAACAAGAGTGCAGTGGACACCTGCATAACGCATGCATAAGATATTGAGGTGTTTGGTTTTGAGGGAATATGATGAGTTGATGACCATACCATTCCACATGACTACAATTGCAATTAGAAGATGAGGAACAGGGTCATGCCAGTATGCCACAAAAGAAACAGCCCCATACTTCTAGGCAAGAACATCTAATTCATCTAACTAAACAAGATGCAAGAGATCATTCCCTAGCCAAACAAATTCGAGGGATCACCCCATAAAAGATGGGAACATCCACAACAGACTAATTTATCCTAGAATAAGGCCATTCCTCAAACTAAACAAGCACATGTTCATAAGTTTAGCTTATCAAAGCTGAAGTGGAATACATAACGATTAACTACACATTTTATTGCAATTTAAGAATGACAAATAGACCATCAGACCATGCACCTATACTGGTGAATATTCAAGCACACACATACACACAGAAGGAGCAAGGAACAGCTGACCTCATCCAGAAGCTCACAAAGGCGCCTCAACTTTACTTCCAACAAAGCAATTTCCTTCTTCAAATCATCCTTGAAATTGTTGCCATTAGAAGGTGCATTTGAGACAGAACTACGTGAACCTTTGGCAAAATGCTTACGGTCCAATTGCTCCAAAGGTGTATGCTGCAAATTATCGACAAGACGACAGTTTAGAACTCATAAATCACTGTAAAAAAATCGGTTGAATATTCGACTGCAATAGCATTTAATGATCACCTTGAGCAAGAAAAGTCGCTCAGCACGCTGTTGAACAGTACCACCACTTTTCAATCCACGAGCAGCTAAATCCTGACAAAAATGTAAATGAATCAATAAAAGGTGTGAAGGTCCAGTGAAGGATGAAATAATAAAAGACAGATAACAAAAGAATGTCTGGTAATAATACTATGTTGCAAGATCAGACCTCTTTCAACTTTTCTGGACCGAGCTCAACAAGTTCTTCAACAGTGCTATAGTAATCAAGGTCTATTAAAGACTCTTGTGGCACAGATTCTCTCTCTGTGCCCTTAATTTCCCATCCAGGAACTTCGCCATTGGTCCACTGTTCTTCAAACTCACTTTCCAACTGCACAAGTGTAGATACCATTTGCTGGTTAGTTGCTACTTATTAAGTCAAAGGGCTAAATTAATGTGTGGATACAGTGGTGTTATATTAAACACATTATTATCAAAATATCAGAGAGACATCATGATTAAAAGTTGATTGAAAGTAGATAATGACGTCATAAGTGAAACATTGTCATCACATAAGCCTGTGGGAGCACAGAAGGAAGACAAGATACTCAAAAGTAAACAAATATTGACATTTGTAAAAATCTTCTCAAGGTCTTGCAATGGTTCTGTGCGATACAGAAATGATGTTAGATATTCCAAAATATGTTCCAAGTATTCTCTGTATTGCCTGCCAAATTAAAGGAAATAAAGATAAGCACTCTTTACAGAATCAAATGAATGTTAGACAAGTTAAACGAGGAAATTTTGATTAATCCCGCATATAGTTGAACACATATATTTGTACAATCTCATTCTAAAGGTAAATTCCTGTAAGTTCCTTTCAACCCCAACCACCAACAAAAGAAAAGAAAAAGGAAATAGATATCAGATGCATATGACATTCGCGTACTTGACTTGAGAAGCTCATGCCAGGTCACATGTTTTTGATCTTAAAGGAAATGCACATAGCATACCTGGTGGGTTTCAGACTATGCGTGATCTTCTCCGTCTGAGAAAAAGTGCCAACGTATGCTGAGTATTCCATTGGTGTTCCAAACTTGGAATTTATGAATTCATTGTAAAGCTCATGCAAGTCTAGGTACCGGCCAAAAGCTTCCTATCAAAATGCAGAACCAGACCATTAGCAAACTTAAATATAGCTATGATGAGAACAATATATAAAGTATCAACACCGACAAAGTGGTGAACATGCAACATGAATCTGGTAGGATTAAAACAACACGGAAATGTGAATCATAAAAAGAATAGTACAGTAAATGATTCTCAAGTTATGGTTCATGCTCCATCGCAGTATCATTAACCTAATTCTTACCATGCATACCACCGAGAACCTAAAAGAGGAATCAAACCATCCTGCAGAAATTAAAATACATGTATCACAATGGAGCATAGTACGAAAAACTGCACTGGAGTGGCGGTTTGACCAAAAAACCGGGACTGGTGCCTGGTCCAGTCTGGTTCTGAGCAAAGACCGTTCGCGCAGTTAAGCCGCTATGAACCGGTGAGAACCAGGTCAGACCGGCTGGTTTCACGCTGAACCAGATTAAAATCGGAACTGGTCGGGCTGACCCACTCCATAAACATGAAAAATAATTAGCGCCGGAGGGGAGTCAAACGGAAGACCTCAAGGTAGCCATGTGAGGTGCCACAACACCCCACGGAAACTAACTGGGCAAAGGTGATTTGTTGCCTTTGGAGGCAAAATAAGCATAGTTGACCTTTGCTTCTCTACCAAATTGATAATAACTTTTATTTTATTATTTTTTCCCGGACCAGTAAATTGGTGGTCCAACTGCTGAACCGAGGCACTCAACAGGTTGATTACTGGTTGGGTTTTTCATACTATGCAATGGAGATGCCCTCGAGGTCAAGACTACTGTAGCAAAAAAAAGGAAAAAGAAGGGCGCTAATGGATACTACACAGTTTTCAGCACATGGGCTCCGTTGATGATTTACCTAACTTGGATACAAAACATATTCAACCAAGGATGGAAACAGGACCAGAAAATTCAGATATAGACTATAAGATGAAGTTACCATGTGTTCTACTTCTCTTTGAAGAATTATACAGAAATAGCTACATGCACCGCAACAAATTTTAAATGCACAAAAAGCATGCTGCTTTATTGCATGTGTGCAAAACGCATATAGCCACGACAATTGTATGTAAGAAATGAGACATTCAGATTAATCACAGTATGGCTTAGGATAAAACAGTGCACAAATCATCTTGGACAGTACTACATAGCGGAAAATGGTACAGGAGAATACCTCGCCAGTGAATTCAATAACCGGTTCCTCCTTCAGTAGCTCTTCATAATCATCAGTTGCACTGACAAAACGAGCAGAAGGATTCCGCCTATGGTAATCACGGATCTGCGAACATGCAATGAAATATAACTAAAAGCAAAATCACAACAAACAAAAAAAAGGGTAGAAGTTCCCCCAACAAAATGTAGACTTGGTCTACATGGAAAGTGTCTACCAGAGGGCCATTAATGGGATGCAGTGAAGGACCAACATAGTGAAACATAACAAGAAAACTCGCCAGTATGTGGATAGTTTCATTTCCAAGGATCATTTGTAGAGACTGGAGAGCAAAAAACTTGCTCAACTCAATATTATTTTGCTTTGAGGGTTCACATGTTTGGCTAAGAAAACTAGCTTTTATCGAATCATTTTGGTTTTCAATCATCTAAATTTTGGGCAGGTAAAATAGTCCTGAAGATAACTAATTAAAAGGCACTGCACCACTACTAAAAGACAATAGTGACAATAGCACGTAATGCATTTTTCTAGTACATGAACCGCACCATCCAGTGCTTCGTTGGCGTTTTGCCATTTTCAACTATTGTAATTCCATGACATGCCTAAGTTACATGCATTTATTTGACACAGTTAGGCTAGCTACAATAGGCTATTTACCTCTTTGAGCCTGTCATAGAACTTGTTAAAGACATCGCTTTGCACTGGCGCACTAAGATGGGTGGAGATCTCATCCTTCCTAGCATTATCCTTGTCCTCGTAGATTTCCACCTAAATAAGACATAAGTCACATCAGCAACAATCACCGTACATAGAAAACTACCAATTCCCAATCTGCAAAAAATGGGGAAAATAGCAGCACGATAAACAAAACGTGTAAAATCTTCAATGCAATCAATGGCATTCACACAGATATAAGCAATAAAAATAAAGCCTAAAATCCATCTGCCCAGCTCGAATTCAGAGTTCCACAGGACTAACACGCATCAGCAAGACCAAACAAACGACAAAACCATGGGAAGTGGATCTCCAATTCCAGAGCTCCCACGCAGTCCACAAACCTAACTACAGAAAGCACGGATTTGCGATACCACCAAACTCTAGCGGCACGCAGATCAGGCATGACAACGAAGCTACAGCCATAAATCAAGCGGGAAACACTAGAAAGAGATGGGGGGATAGGGGGAACGTACGAGCTTATCGGAGGTGGAGATGACGAGGTCGAGCATGTGGCGGACGCGGTGGGACTGGAAGAGGCGGTCGCGCGCGTTGGCGGGGTCCCTCTGCAGCTCGCGCACCGCGAGCCGCTCCAGCCTCTCCAGGTCCTCGTGCGCCGACCGTGTCGCCTCCAGCACCGTCGACGCCATCGCCCTCGCTCAGCTAGCCCTATCCCTCTCCTGGTGTACCCTCCCGCACCAACAAACCCGGCGATTCTCGCCGCGGCGGCAGATACGGGAGCGGCGGGCGAGGGGAGAGCTCGTCGTGGCTAGGGTTTTGGGATTTCGCGGGCCGTGGGCGGAGCGGGAGGGCGAGACGAACGGCTCGGTGAGGCCGCGAGGAAGTCTTTCGATTCGCCTCCTCTTTGGCGGGGGGATGTGAGGTGAGTTGTGCTACTACCTGGTTCGGTGTACGTGTACGGTTCCGATGCGAACTCCGCAGCGATGGGTGGGCGGCAAGGATGTGGGCTGTGGGACAGGTGAAAAGGCTCGGACCAGCCCAGGTTTGCGCTAAAATTTCTGTTAGGCCAGGCCAGGCCGACCTGCTGTTCTGGGCCAAGCAGAATCGAGCTTTCCTAGGCTTCCCAACTCTCCGGCAAATCATGTTCTTTTGGGTTTTTAAATAAATAAGTTAGTTTCTTGAAGCGGATTTTTTAAATAGTTTTTTGAGTTTAAAATTATATGTGTAGACTGTAACAGCATCTTCGTTATCTGTTATCATCTCAAAAACACAAACAAAAGCCACTGGCCGCAACACAAAAGAAACAGGTGCTATCTCATAATTAGGATGTGAACAATAACAGACCTGCTAGTTTGGGTTCTTTTTGTCTTTGGTTTATCACTTTCTGTTACAATAACTAGTTTTTAAATGATATGTCTTTTCAAGGCGGAGTTTACAGATAGGTTATAGTAGACATTATACCAAGTTCAGCTATAACAGCTATAATCGTATACAACTATTTCTCTGGATATTGTCTCTCGCGAACAAGTAGAATTCAAAAACTATAAACTAAAAACCAAAATCATAGCCAAAAGAACCCATCCTTTATCAAACAGTCTTCAATTCAATCCCCCTAAAAAAATTTGACTTGAATTCTAAATCATGCGAAGTGTCAATCACCTGTTACACATAAAACCGCATTTGCCCGGAGCATTGCAAACGGTTTTGCCGCACTGGGCTGTAGTTACTGATACGTTAAATGACAGGCCGTTGTATATATTACATTAATTATCCGCTCAGTTTTGAACATGATGGATATCACATTTCTATACCAAAACCAAACCCTGATTCTGACAGTAACCGCTCTTGTGCACATTTGGGCGCAAAGTCATCTTGATTATAAGCTAAACTACGTCTGCAATAGATCCGTGCATTGTTGTGTTACCTGTCCAGCGCGAGCGCCAGACGCCCAGGTTCGGTGCATCCTGCAGTTGTGCAGCTTGGTTAAGAGCACCACGCCGTGCCACGGCGCCATCCCCACGCTGGACGTCCACGTCCAGGTTCGGTGCATCCTGCAGTTGTGTAGCTTGGTTAGAGCACCACGCCCTGCCAATGTGCCATCCCCACTCCTGTCCCCGGCGCTACCCGCACGACACGAGCTGGCTAGCCTGTGTGTTTTCGGCATCTTCTTCTTAGCTTACGTACGCTTCTTTTGAATAAATAAGTGAAATGGTTTTTATCTTTTTTAAAACGACTTATTGAAATAGTAAACAACTTATTAACATTCGGTTTATTCATATAACACTCTTGCTAGAGTTAAAAAAAACATCAGCCATAGATGTGGCCGTGAGCGACTAGTGAGGGGCATGTCACATCACGACACGATCATAAGAAACAAAATGAACGCATCGGCCGACGCTAGAGGTGGAAAAAAAACTCATTGGTGAGGCTCGCTGGCTCAGCTTAAAATTGCTTCACTTGCACTCATTAATTGGTTAAACATTGAATAAGTTGATTCTGAATGAAATTAAATTTTGCTTTACCTTAGCTCGTTAGTTCGATTCTAAAAATAATTTCAAGTTATCAATAAAATGATATTGAATCAAATTATATTAATTTAAAAAAATGCTAGATACATACAATGAGATCTAGCTGCTTATCCAACCCTATCCGGCGTGTCGCGCGTGGCGTGCCCAGCTCGCCCAGCAGGCGTCCTTTGGGCGCCGGGATGGGGCGCTGAGCCCTCCAGTCGCCGCAGCGGCCACAGGCCATGCATGTGAATTGTCTCCCGGCCTAGGTCCCCTTGCGCTTGTTTCGCTTGACGCGGACACGTAGGCGACCGTCCCATTAGCTATGCTTTTCGTCGTCCTCCATAATTTACGTACTTTGACGCGGAAAGGAAGCACTGGCAATGGTTCGATTGTTGTATTTGTACCCGTGGGCGCACAGGCACAAAGCAACCGGCATCTTTTGACTTGAGTGAGAGCCCCAGACACAAAGCAACCGAACCCCACTCGTTCGCCTAGCTAAACTTTAAACCAGTGTCGTTCTCTGATCACACCTGTGGAGTCGTTATGTAAACCGTTTTTCCAGGCAAGAATACTTGTTAATTTCTCATCTGGAGATATTGGCGATCTTCCACTGCAATCATCAAATCCACGAAAGATGCACTAGTCCAATCTTCAAACCTGCAAGGGATATCTCGATTTGGGGGAAACAAATTCGGCGTGTACTGCAACGTGACAATAGTGTGACCCACTAAGGGGTTTTTTTCCCATGAAAAAGGCAGCTAGGGCCATTACTAACTCCTAACACTAACTGTCAGCATACAATAAACAAACAACATGCATAAAAGTGAGAATAAATTAACAACGAATATATTTAATAATAAAATAAATTCTCTTTACAAAAGTGGTTACCTCTTGTAGTTGCTCTTTAGGTTCATTCATACTCTAAAAATGATCTACCTCATCATCGTTTGGAATTGTCGCTCGAAAGCCTTACCTCACAAAGCAAATTATAGAACTATTCATAAATTAATTACCCAATGATTACATAGTACTATCTTCACAATTTTCATTGCCGAAAAGCACCCCTCCACCGATGCAGTGGCGATACGCAGAATTAGTACTAGCTTAAGGAGCTTATAAACCGAAAGAAAAGCAAGATATTGGTTTGTATCTAACATCAGCTTAAAAAGTTTAGAAATGTGTTCAATTTGGCAAATCTCTCACCAGCACGCACATTATCAATATAAATATGAAGCTCATGACCAAGATCCTACAATTGCATAAATTAAAATCATATAGATAGGACTTAGCTAACTCCATTAAACTCTCAGATTTAAAAGTGACAAAAGAATCCTTGGAATTTATTAATGTTTTTATATCGATCTTACGTATGTTTTGTATGGGTTCTAGAAAACTCTTGAAGACCTGACTACGATCACACGGAGAGAAAACACAAGGATGTTTATACAGGTTTGGGCTTTCTACAGCAAGAATAACAACCCTACTTCCTGTGTAGATATATCTCAACAAACTTATTACAATGGAGAAAGTAATGCGAAAATAGCCTACTCTACTGCTATTCTCCCTTGGGTCTGTCCCGGATCTCCCTTCTTCTCATTGACGTCTATCTTTATATAGCTTGCATGGCGGCGGCAGTTTCTCCTTGCCACGGGACACCTTAACGTCTAAAATGATAACCATCTGATGGGAGTTACTAGAGACATGATATCTCACTCATTGTGTGGCGGTTTTCTGCCAGGGTGAAGTTATGCCATTTATTCCAGAGAATAAATACTCATGTTAACCGCCTTGTCAGACAGGCCCACAATGCAATGGGTTATTTTAGATAAGTTAGTCGGAGTTTGGCTGAGTCGTTGGGGGATCGACAACCACAAAGTGGTCGCAGGATAACTTACGACTATGCTATAGTCATAAGAAAACTTACAACTATGAAGTTGTCGCAAAAGAGCTTACGACTAAATGGTAATCATAAAAGAGCTTACGACTAAGGAGTTACCGTAGAAGAGCTTACGACTAAAGAATAATTGTAGAATAGTTTACGACTAAAGAGTTGTTATAGAAGAGCTTACGACTAAAGGATAGTCGTAGAAGAGCTTACGACTAAGGAATTGTTGTAGAAGAGCTTACGATTAAAGAATATTCATAGAGGAGCTTATGATTAAGGAGTTGTCATAGAAAAGCTTACGACTAAAGGATAGTCATACAAGAGCTTACAACTACCTTGTGAAATCTTTCTTTTATAGATAAAGAGTATACTTGCGAAGTATAATGACGTAACCATATCATTTGAATTGGAATCAAATTTGAAATTTTTCCTTCAAGCAAAATTTACATCTCCCAAAATGGGATGCTACAATGACATGGGCCTTGTGAGCTGCCGACTGAGAGCTAGTTACCGCATGGCGTGAGGCTTGAACCTGTGGGCTACAGGTTGGGGTCATTTCAAAAATTCCAATGGGGTCGCATGTTTTATAATAGAGGGGTTACATGGGCTAGGCTGGATAGCGTCAGTGTCACTTGACACTAACACCAGCCCATGTACTATGCATCCGCCCGTGGACCCACTAATGTTTGAGCTATTGGAAAAATGGACAATATTTTAATTTTAGATTTTATTAGAAGGCAAATACCATAAAATATTAGTGATACAAAACTCATAACTAACAGCGGCAAGCAAATCATACTATACTTCAAATACGCAAGAACAGAATTATATTAGAATTGATCGGTTAGACGAACGATTTATAGTGGAGTCTGATGAAGAACAAGAAGCAGTGCAGACTTGATACAGTGTAGAACGTAGACGTAGCAGTGAAGCGAGCAGTCGCATGATGTGCGCTGCCTAGAAACCTTATTGCTGCCTTGTGCACGTTTCCTTTGCAACAATGGTTCGAAGATCCCACTCTCCTCCCTTCCCGGTGCACGCTGAGAATAAAGGCCAACGTAGTTGAGCAGTTTGATACTATAACACAACTATCCAGAGAGGAGGTGGAAGAATTGAGGAATTTTGTGTGTTCTCCTGGATGTCTTAGTCCTTTTAAGGGTATTGCAATCACTCACAAGAAACTGTCATCATTAAATGGAATTAAAACACTGGTAACTACCTCGTTAAACCACATAATGATATTTATGCAGTGTTTATCAGTTCCAAAGCACCTGCAGAATCCGTTGCATAATTGGTGGTTTCGTGGTCTAATTGTCGTTTTGCTTCCACTGAAAGATCAAATTTCTAGTTCTAGATGAGGCAAGCCGAAACCGAGAAGGAATAATAAAACAGAGCATAAAGAGAACATAGACTTGTGTTTGTTCATTTCATTAGGGGGAAAAGAGAGAGAATTGCAATGCATGCTAAGTCTGACTTGTCTTTGTTATTGTAATGGAGACATGGGGTGGTCGTGATGAGCTCATGGGCATTTGTTTCCTCTTTCTATTTCTTTTCGTTCAGGTTGTTCTGGGTGATCGGAGTGGTATGTCATGAGCCTGGAAGGTATTTATTAACTTGAAACCACAAATTATGTGCTCCTGTCTTGCTGCTGGTTGGTCCTTGCCTGCCTCCGAAGGATGGAGGTATAACTAATCTATACAGAACCAAAAGAATCTTATCATCTATTCATCTTACATTCTCGAAAGAAGAAGAAGAATATCATCTTACATACTCATCTATGATATAATATCATAGAAACTATATTTGGTAATTTTATAATTTGATTGACAGTTAGCATAACAAAACCTTCTTGGGAAGAGACTCAATTATAGTTTGATAACTAAATAAGGTTTATAAAATCAGTTGAGAACTGCAAACCGTTGCTGGTTCTTGATGGGTTCGAACCAGCTTATGAGTGGCTTATGCTCATATTGTCTACAGTAACTAACTTTTAAACCTATGTTTTTTTCAAAACGGGGTCAATAGAAAAGTTGTAGTAAAAAGTGTACTGAGTTCAACTGTACCAGTCAAAATTGTATACGACTATTTTTTATGCATACTACCTCTCACAAACAGCCAGAATTCAAATATTTAAAGCATAAACTATCAGTCAAAAAACCCATCCTTTGTGTCTGCGAGATCGTTGTTACTAGTAACTGCCTCGTTAAATCACATAATGATATTTATGCAGTGTTTATCAGTTCCTGGACAGTTCAAAAGGTGAGAGAAATGCACGGTTCGCAAAAGTAAATGTGGATTTGGTTTGCCAAATGGCACTCCACATCACGGTGTAGTTGCGCATCGCATGTCACAAGTCACATAAAAATACACAAATATACATGCATGTATATTTAGCCCACGTTCTTCCGATGTTATCTTCTTCTATATATTTCAAGGAGCGATGAGAATTCTTAGTTATAATTGTGTTCATGGAACCAACTGCCCAGCCGTGTTGTGCCGTATTGTCGGGCACCGAGCCCCTTTCTTGGACCCTCGACGTGCGAGTGTATACTGTAGATGTACAGGAACGAGATCGATGATTGATTGATCAACTCGCAGCCGCAGCTACAGATGGTTGTCGTGTCTCGCTGGTTGCTTCGTGCTTACCACAATAAAGCGATGAACTTTCATGCACAGCGGTGCTAGTGTGCTACGACTGCCCGGCCCCAATCTATGGCTTTTCATCCTTTATGGACATCAAATCGTTGGTCCAAACTGCTGCTACCTTTGAATTCAACACGCCAGTGGTCCTCTATAGTTACGCACAGATACAGCGACGTGACATCTATATATTGAAGTTGACATTGGAATGATGCGAAGGTGTAAGCTTCTCCCCATAACCTTCCTGGTGGCTTTACCTTGTGTCCTTGTGGATTGGTCTGTATAGCTACATTAGATATATGTACATGTTCTGTATTAATTAAGTATAGTGACATATCTTAAAATTGACATTGGAATATTGGATCATATCTAACTCCCAACGAAAATTGTTGTTCTCACATTGATTACGTCAAAATCAGAATCCCATCGCCTGACCCACAATATATCCTCGCAAATGCGGTGAATTAAGTTTTCTTTCGAATCAAGTCAGCTTTTCTAGAGGAAAAAATTGATCATATACTCTCCATTTAGATGGAAATTGAGGATTTACTCTTCTGACCCACATGTCAGTGACTTATGATGACCCCACGTGTTATTGAGATGTGGAGGGTAAATCTTCAATTTTCCAACTAAAAGGAGAGTTAGTAACCAAACATGCGGCACACCTACGACTAGGACAAAGCGTTCGGTTCACGGGTTCAGTACTACTTTTGTTCCAATGTACCTAGAGCACAAGCTTCGCAGGAAAACAACACCCATGCATGCATGCATGCATGCAGATGCATGCATGCATGCATGCAGATCGCATCGTTCGTCTGGACGTCTGGTCATGGCTTGCAGAAACTCTGCACAACAACCAAGCAGAGGTGCGTCGATGCGTGGAAAAAGCTGTTGCTTAGGCGAAAACAACACCCATGCATGCATGCATGCAGATGGCATCGTCGTCTGGTCATGATGCTTGTAGAAATTCTGCACGACAGTCGAGCAGAGGCGCGTCGAACGCGTGCAAAAAGCTGTTGCTTAGGAACCAAAAAGGCGTCTCGATTACGCGATTCGATTGCCTCCCGACCTTGCCTCTGTTTTAGCACACCGAATAGGGAAACCATCCTGCCATCCTGTGTACTGCTCCAGGATCATTCCGACGGGCCTAGCCTACGGCACAAAACTGCAAAAAGCGAAAGCCGAAAGAAATTCCGACGACGACTCCATTTTGGGAACTTTATGCGACGAGCAAGGCCGACGACGCAGAGGAGTGATCAAGCACGCAGCCCAGTGCTGGATCGATCTCACGCGTGGATGCAGGATCTTGACCGGCCTGTAGGGGAAAAATAGTACTATGTGCAAGGCAACACCGACTTGGATTTCTTATTTCCAATGGCATGTGAGTCTGCCTGCATGCATATATTCGCACGGAAGCTGGCATGTGGGTCCAGCTCCAAAGCACCTGCAGAGTCCGTTGTATAATTGGTGGTTTCGTGGTCTAATTGCCGTTTTGCTTCCACTGAAGGATCAAACTTCTAGTTCTAGATGAGGCAAGCCGAAACCGTGAAGGAATAATAAAACAGAGCATAAAGAGAACATAGACTTGTGTTTGTTCATTCAATTAGGGGGGAAAAAGAGAGGATGGCAATGCATGCTAAGTCTGACTTGTCTTTGTTATTGTAATGGAGACATGGGGTGGTCGTGATGAGCTTATGGGCATTTTTTTCCTCTTTCTATTTCTTTTTGTTCAGGTTGTTCTGGGTGATATGACGCTATCGGAGTGGTATGTCATGAGCCTGGAAGGTATTTATTAACTTGAAACCACAAATAATGTGCTCCTGTCTTGCTGTTGGTTGGTCCTTGGCTGCCTCCGAAGGATGGAGGTCTAACTAATCTATACAGAACCAAAAGAATCTTATCATCTATTCATATTACATTCTCAAAAGAAGAAGAATATCATCTTACATACTCATCTATGATATAATATCATAGAAACTATATTTGATAATTTTATAATTTGATTGACAGTTAGCATAACAAAACCTTCTTGGGAAGAGACTCACTTGTAGTTTGGTAACTAAATAAGGTTTATAAAATCAGTTGAGAACTGCAAACCGTTGCTGGTTCTTGCTGGGTTCGAACCAGCTTATGAGTGGCTTACGCTCGTACTGTCTACAGTAACTAGCTTTTAAACCATATGTTTTTTCAAAATGGGGTCAATAGAAAGATTGTAATAAAAAGTGTACTGAGTTCAATTGTATCAGCCAAAATTATATACAACTATTTTTTATACATACTACATCTCATAAACAGATAGAATTCAAATATTTAAATCATAAACTATCAGTAAAAAAAACCCATCCTTTGTGTCTGCCAGATCGTTGTTACTAGCTCTCAGGTACGCGCGGGGGGTTGGTCTCGTGGCAATTCGGTGATTGAGACTCATATATTAATATATACGACTTCTACTACTGCTAGTCGAACAGTACGACTTTGCTGCTCGTTTTTCCTGAAGTATCGTAACAACATGCAATGCTAGCTCCATATGATTTCATCATACTTTGTCTTTCCCTACAGAGTCGTCGAGAATTCTTACACCATTATTTTTTTTTTGAGGAAAATTCTTACGCCACAGTAGTCCTCTCAAATCTTAATGAAGGCATGGGAGAAAAAAAACACGACGGTTGAACAGAATTCTGAACCGTTAAAATTGCTGCCGCATCAATCCCCATTTATTTTTTCCCTTGGCAAATTAAGCGAAAGGATATGTTCGTATTAGCTTCTATTTTAGGTTTCTACTTAGAAAAGCCAAAAACCAATACGAATATCAGGTTTCTCGAAGCGGCTTCCCTATAGCTCCCACTATCATTTTGCTCTGAGGATAAAACAGGGGTCACAAGTGTATCACCCACTGACGATGATAGAATAATCATCATATTATTATGTCATCATATTCCTTAAATATACCCCTTATCGATAAGAGGTAAATATGGCAGAATGGTCGTAAGCACTTCTACGACTATATAGTCGTAAGACTCACGACTATCCCTTAGTCATAAATACTTCTACAACTACGTAGTCGTAAGTCTTACTCGCTACTCTCTTGGTCGTAAGTCCTTCTACGACCAAATAGTCGTAAGTCTTATTACGACTACCCCTGGTCGTAAGTCCTTCTACGACCAAATAGTCGTAAGTCTTATTACGACTATCCCCTGGTCGTAAGTGCTTCTACGACCAAATAATTCTAAGTCCTACTGCGACTACTCCATATGGTTGTAAGTCATTCTACGACCACTAGTCATAAATCTTATTGCGACTACTCTATATGGTCGTAAGTCCTTCTATGACCACGTAGTCGTAAGTTATCTTGTGACCACCTTATGGTCGTGAACCTTCCTACGACCAACCAATCTCCGACTAACTTGTCTACGACGAACAACTGCATCGTGGGTTCGTCCGATAAGACAATTAGAATGTGCATTTATCCAATAACCGCACACGATCTCTCTCTAACACAAACCGCTACACGGCGAACGGCCTATCATCTGAAGCGTTGAGGCGTCTTCTGGCACGGGACAACTACCGTCGCTTCACTGGATATATAAAGGTTGACGTCAAAAAGAGAGGGGAGGCATTCGAATCGAAGGAGGAGATAGTGTTAGGCATTCGCATTACTCTGAATTGTAATCCTTTTCTGGTGATTAGTGATCACACAGGACGTAGTGTTATTATTCTCTTAGGAGAAGTCCCAAATCTGTATAAAAATTTCCATATCTCTACTCTACATGTGCATACACCGGGTCTTCTAAGAGTTTCACAAGTCATACGTAAGATCGATATTAAAACATTGATAGTTGGCGCTGTTCGTGGGAATAATCTTCTTCCAAGACTCCAGTAATTTCCTCATCGGCAAGTTTCTATTTTCCTCCTGATGTCCTCATAGCAGATGAATGGAACGAGGAGAACTGGTTCGACTTGGCTGGCTACGCGAGTATCGACATGGAGGCCAACTATGACTACGAGCAAACCATGTTTGCTTCCGACGGTGGATGTCTCCCTGGAGATTCATCTGGTGATACCAGAGATGACACCGCTGGAAAGGCTAATGAGAGATCAAAGTCCCCCACAGTATTACGCTCAACAGGGGACTCATCTCCCCCAAGCGGCAAGGGTCAACCCGACCATGATGGGGACTCGCAACACGACGATGGGTCCATTCCCAAGCGTTCGAGTCCATTGGTGTCACCCCCGTGCAATTTCAGAGAGCCCTAGACTCTGCCAATCGGGGAACATATCGCCAACTGCTAGTGGTGACTCTCTAGACGACCTGGCAAAGGCGATGGGCAGGCACACTTCGTGTTCATCCGCATTCACGCAGGGAATAGATCAGGCTAGGGACGGTTATAACCTAAACTTTCCCTACCTGACTGGGTTTACTCTAGGCCGTGAGACAATCTCGCTCGATGATTCTTCAAACTAGGAGGCATCCCTTAGAAGTGGAAATTCTAGGCAGGAGGTCTTTGTGCTGCCCTTAGATTCTCATTACCCTCTCGGAGGAATACCTAAGGATGCTCCCCGACGATCACACTTTCCCTCCTCTCGTGGGAATAGTGACGAGACCTCTAGTGATGAGCCCGGTCAGTACTCTAATGACGAGACCTGCAGAATCCGTTGCATAATTGGTGGTTTCGTGGTCTAATTGTCGTTTGCTTCCACTGAAGTATCAAATTTCTAGTTCTAGATGAGGCAAGCCGAAACCGTGAAGGAATAATAAAACAGAGCATAAAGAGAACATAGGCTTGTGTTTGTTCATTTCATTAGGGGAAAAAAGAGAGGATTGCAATGCATGCTAAGTCTGACTTGTCTTTGTTATTGTAATGGAGACATGGGGTGGTCGTGATGAGCTCATGGGCATTTTTTTTCCTCTTTCTATTTCTTTTCGTTCAGGTTGTTCGAATTTTTTATTCGAAATTACATAAATATACCTGCGGGAATTTTTTTTTACACAAATAGGCTCCAGTCGCCCCCCATTGGGCGACTGCTGCCTTTCGTCCAACCGGGAGGCGACAATTAAGGAATGTGGGAACTGTTGGGCGAATCAATGCTATCACCTGAGCGTTGGGCGACTTCTTCCAGTCGCTGTACGGTTGGGCGACTGGAATTGCAGTCACCCAACAGAAGGGCGACAGGGGGGTTTTAATACAGCACAGTCGGCCGGCCAGTACCACCTACCACTTTTTGCACTCACTCATTCTGCGCACAAAGAAGAAATGAGAGAAGAAGAGCCTCATTCTGCGCACAGAGAAGAAATGAGAGAAGAAGAGGAGAGGAGGAAGGGGAAGAAAAGGAGGGGGAGAAGAGAGGAAGGAGGGGGAGAAGAGAGGAAGGAGGGGAAGAAAAGGAGGGGAGAAGAGAAGGAGAGGAGGACAGGGTTGGAGGAGGAGGTGAGGGAGGAAGGAGGAGTGGAAGCTATTCCGTCTATTTGGATCCAGGTATTTTTTGATTATGTTGTATTTGCACTATTAGTTATATGAAATGTTGGTGTTAGTAAAAATTTTAGATGTAGAAAATGTAGTACAATTTTAGTATGAAAATATTAGTGTCAAAAAGTTGTAGTATACATTCTGTAGTATGGAACATTTTGTAGTATAGAAATATTAGCACCCTTTTTAGTAAAGAAAGTGCAGTTTAGTGTTGTACGATGTTATTTGACATGTCGTAAATTTCAATCATATATGCAGGCCTACATCATCAATGGCCACTACATTGAGAGTGTATTACGGTGCTGGAATTATTCGTGAAGGTCCGAATGGTGTGGATTTGAGCGATTTTCCGCAAGTCACTCTCGTACTTCCGGATGAAGAGAATGCTCGAATGACATATGTGCAGCATTGGCTGATCCAAAGTTTTTCATTGGACTCCGAGGTGTGCAGCGTCGTCGTGCAAGGGCTTTGGAGCTGGTCTCCCACGGACATCAGATGGGAGTTGAAGACTTTGGTGCGCTCTACTTCATGGAAGGGCTTTGTGCAAGGGTGCCGTCGCCGTGGATACGAGTGTGTCCTGCTTGTGCAACCGTGCTCACTACAAGCAGCTACGCAAGCTCGTGCGTCCGCCCATGCTTCGGGAGGTGCTAGCAGCTCGGGCGGGCCGCACGTTGGCGGAGATGATGAAGTTGCTCGTGATGAAGCCGATGCGGTATATGGAGGAGAGTTATATCCATCAAGCCATAAAGAGGGAACTGGGCAAGCCGATGCGGTACATGGAGGAGAGTTACAACCGTCAAGCCATAGAGAGGGAACTGGGCAAGCCGATAAAGGAGAGTATAATGAGTATATCGTGCAGCAGATGGACTCTGATGACCAGAGGGCATGGGATGAAGAGGAAGCTGTAGAGGAGGACGAGGAGGACAGTTCCGATGATGAAGAAGTTCCTATCCCCCAGGAATGGAACCGGTTTAATGCGGAGGGTGTTTCCGCACATGATGAGCATGAATTACCATCGGAGTATCATGAGACAGAGGTTCGGTTGCATGCTATGTTTGCTGACAAGGAAGCGCTGCAGGATGCCATCAAGCTTTGGGCCCTTTCAATGCAGCGGACATTTCGTGCCGTCAAATCAAGCCAGGAGTAGTACACTGTGAAGTGCGAGCAGGCTGGTTGTCCTTGGAGGGTGCACGCACGTAAACCCAAGTATGAGACTCACTGGATTGTGTCCAATGTGGAGCCGCACTCTTGCATTCTAAACACTGTCTTAGCGAGGCATCGTAACCTGACGTCCGGATTTATAGCCAATTTGATGTATGGGGAGATAGTGGAGAAGAAAGACATTGCGGCCACGCATATTGTGGTAGCTATCGAGAATAAATTCAAGTATAAGATTAGCTACGCGAAGGCATGGCGTGCCAAGAAAAAGACGTTGGAAAAATATTTTGGCACTTTCGAGGCGGTGTACGACAACCTTCCTCGTATGCTTCAGGTGTTGCAGCAAAGGAACCCGGGCACATACATCGCCGTGCACGACAAGCCGTCCATAAGTTCACCAGGATTAGCAGTGTTGCAGAGAGCATTGTTTGCATTTGGTGCTAGCATTGAAGCATTTAGGCACATGCTGCCAGTGATCTCAGTTGACAGGACCTTCTTGATAGGCAAATACAAAGGGCAGATCCTGACGGCCATAGGCGTTGATGGTAACAATCAAATATTGCCGCTGGCCATTGCATTTGTGGAGAGTGAGAATTATGAGAGCTGGCTGTGGTTTCTCAGACATGTGAAGGCTGGAGTTGTAGGCACCCGTCCTGGTGTGTGCGTAATCCATGATCGCCACGCCGGTATTATAAAGGCAATAAGAAAACTTCAAGAAGACCCTGAGGAGACCTTTCCTTGGCCGGATATGAGGAACCGGTGGTGCAGTCGTCACTTAGGGGCAAACTTTTTCAAGTAATTCCCGAAACAATCTTTGATGAAGCTATTTAAGAGGCTGGCTAGGCAGAACCAGCAGAGGAAATTTGATGCTTTATGGGGTTTGTTGGATGAGCACACCAGGAAGAACGTCGAAGAGAGGAGCAAGGGGCTGGTCACTCCTGGGGCGGCACAACCGGAAAAGCTTGCCAGTAATCGATGAGGCTAACCCAAGTGGTCCAAGAAGGCGGAGCTCACGAAACATCAAGTGCTTATCGCAGTGGATCGAGGGGGAACCATTGGAGAAGTGGTCACTGTTGCACGACACGGATGGCGCAAGATACGAAATAATGACAACTAACCTTGCCGAGGTCTACAATTGGGTTCTCAGGGGTCTCCGTTCTCAGCCCCTGTCGCCATCGTGGAAGGTGTTCTTCACAGCACAATCCACTACTTCAGGGAGAGGCACGCGAGTGCCGCACTTCATGCGGCCAATCCCGGAGCCCTGTATTCATAAAAAATTATGGCGTACATGGAGACGAAGGCACAGAAGGGTCAATTGCACACAGTGCATGTCATGGGCAACAGGGAGCATCGTTTCGAGGTGATACTCCGTGATAGAGCCGGATTTGGGACGGCTCGTTCACTAATTACTCACGAGGTATGCCTTGGAGATCATGCAAACGATCCTAGCTGCACATGCAATAAGCTTAAGTTGTTACACAATCCATGCTCTCATGTCCTCACTGCATGCGGGACCGTGGGCATGGATCCTTCCAACTTCATGTCCGAGTACTTCTTTAAGGAGAGAATACTGCAAGCTTAGTGTGGGGAGCTCCGGGGGTTCAGGGTTCTCAGGGGTCTCCGTTCTCAGCCCCTGTCGCCATCGTGGAAGGTGTTCTTCACAGCACAATCCGTTACTTCAAGGAGAGGCACGCGAGTGCCGCACTTCATGCGGCCAATCCCGGAGCCCTGTATTCACAAAAAATTATGGCGTACATGGAGACGAAGGCACAGAAGGGTCAATTGCACACAGTGCATGTCATGGGCAACAGGGAGCATCGTTTCGAGGTGATACTCCGTGATAGAGCCGGATTTGGGACGACTCGTTCACTAATTACTCACGAGGTATGCCTTGGAGATCATGCAAACGATCCTAGCTGCACATGCAATAAGCTTAAGTTGTTACACAATCCATGCTCTCATGTCCTCACTGCATGCGGGACCGTGGGCATGGATCCTTCCAACTTCATGTCCGAGTACTTCTTTAAGGAGAGAATACTGCAAGCTTAGTGTGGGGAGCTCCGGGGGTTCAGGGTGATGGGAAACTTCGCCACTTTGGACATTTCAGCGAGGACCTGGGTTCCGGATATTAACATGCTGAAGGGTGGGAAGGGTCGGCGACAGAGCCGACGTATTAGAAATGACATGGACGAATCACAAGCTGGAACATCTGGTGCACGTTGTGGGCGATGCGGTTAGGAGGGGCACACCGCTAGACGATGCAACGCATGTCCTAATCAGTAGTTGTTGGAGACTACAGCTAAATTTCATGTACCATTTGTAAAACTTGTATGTTACATCCGTTTTCTATAATGTAGTTGGTATTGTGCTGGTAGCTTAGTATTGCTCTGTTTACTTAGTTACTAGATGTATTTGCTGTTCGTTAAAATGCGATAACAACCAATACATGACATGCTTAACATGTATTTGCTGAGTGAGATGACAAAAGAGGGCAGCTTTGCCCAGTGACATAACAAAACGGGGCAGCTTTGCCCAGTGAGATGACAAAAGAGGGCAGCTTTTGTCGGGACCCGGAGCAACAACTCCAGAACCCTCTGTGTTAATCGCACTATCCCAGGAAAAGCTAGTGCACACAGTATCACAAAGACAATTATCATGCGTAATGACAAACTTTATTTAACTAATATGAGCCTGATGGCCAGGGTTTACAATAATAGCAAAAGAAGACAGCGGAAGAAATACAATGTAGCAGCCCATCCAGCCTTCCCACAAGGCGAATGACTGTAAGACGTGGCCTAGTCGCAATCCTCACCGAAGTCGTCGAAGGCTTCCTCTGAAAAGAGTTAGATATAGCAACATGAGTACAAAAAGTACTCCACAAGTCACCCGGGAAAATGCAACATAATGATAAAGGCTTCAATGGAAGGTTTATAGGGTTAGTTTGCATAAAACAACATTTAAGAAATATAATAATAGATTGAAATTGCTGAATTTAATATAGTAGATAAAACAATACTTGTAGTAGAAAGTAATACCGTTAGTGTCGGCTCCGACCAAACACCAACCTATCCACGGGCATCCCACCCGGACCATCTTTTCAAAAGCTCACGTATGGATTCCATCCATCCACACGCTTTCACTGCGCAACTCTGATGAATTCCATCCATTCACCAGATTTCCATCTCTCACGGATTCCATCCATCCGCAAGGTTTTCGAAAACGTTTTGAAAAACAAAGTCTAATCCATGAAAAACTTTACTCAGCTTGCCCATGACCGTGGGCACGGCTATCCAGGATAGGTTATACACTCTGCAGAGGTTGTACAGCTTTACCCACAAGACATGATCATCCCGGTTTGCCACGCGAGTTACACACTTCCTTAGGTGTGCGGCGAGGAGATCATGACAAGGCCTTTACAATGATCCATTGTCAACAAAATCACGCCGCCACTAAGGTTTCACCACAACATGAATCCACATGTTGGAGCCCCCTCTTGTGCCGTGTGAGACTTCTCACGGCCTACGCCGCGCTCACATTCAGCCTATAGCGAGATCATGTTGGAACTTCACAAATTAGTTGGCCAGGTCTGTCCCATACCAGACTTGTGGTAGTACGATAGGGCTTTGCAACAGTAGCTCACAGACCGGTCCTTAACTGACTCAGGCACCAACCACATACCCCTTGTGCCTGGCAATCAACATCGAGTCACCAAACTACGATGCATGCCAGCAAGCACCCACCACCGTACCAATGCCTAAGTCTAAACCAGTTTTATATTTTATTTGGAAACATTTCATAATCATTCTTGACTCACCAAAGTCAAGAATATATTCGAAAACTTTATCATTTTATGTGAAACAATTCTTCCCACCCGAATTATTCTAAGCATGGCTAAGCAATTCTACAAAATTCCTAGTTAGTGCTAATGTACTAACTAGGTTTTATCTAGGGTTGACAAGGTACAATGGCATTCAAGTCAAATTTGGCTGTACAAAGGATTTAGGCATAACTACACTTTTAAACTGAATTTAAACTAGACTTGAATAAAATTACGCATGCATAATAATTTAAAAACAACATAATTAATTTAAAATATTAGGTTCAACATGATCAAAGGTGTAACTTGCCTTGCTCGAAGACTTGATGTTGCGAATCGTCGAAATCGAACTCTCCGGAATAATCGTAGTCTACGCGCGAAGAACCAAACAAAATAAATTCAAATAAAATCCAAATAAAATCCTAAAATACATACTGGGGGATAGATTATGATTGTAGATGAATTTAGGAGAAAGAATCAACAGATTCGGAGTTTGTATGAGGGAGAACGAATATCTGAAGGTTTTGGACATCACATGAAATGATAACAACGTCTGAGAATTACTTTTTGAACAGTATGGTGTCGGTAGGCTGCGAGGTGGCTAGCGAATGGGCAAAATGGAATCCTGGCGATGAGGTGAAGGTGGTGACATGGATACGGCGACGAGGAACGGAGACGATACCATCGACGTTTGAACAACGACGGTAGAGAGAAAGGAAAAAAAACTTAATATATTGGTGCTCGGTGAAGCGAATCTAAAACCATTTGAAATGTAGGTAAATGGGATGGTTTGGCACGATATGATGCAAACAGATTGGGAAAAACACTAACGGATAGATGGGGACACGGGATGCCATTGGCGGCCATGGCAAGGTGTCGGAGGCGAAATTTTGTGGAGGCTTTTTGGGGAAAAGGAAGGAAGCATGGCGTAAAACGTGCCGAGGTAAGTCTAAGAAAAATTACGGCATAGGCTAAATCTTACCGGAGGTGACGAATCGACGTCGGGAGTCACAAACGGTCATTTTCGCGGAAAGCTCAATTCCTGACAATTGGCTCCACGAAAAATTAAACAAAATGGTAGAAAAATTCCTTAGAGACTAGGACACAGTATGACGTGAACAAAAATCAAAGCGCTTACCAAAAAGGGGTGTACGCGCAAGGTACAGTTTTAGCGTCTGGGCCTGACAAGGTCGACGAGGACTCGGGGAATCTTTAGGTGATGGCGATGGAAGCACGATGTAGAACGCGTCGAGGCAAACTCAACGGTACAGACGGTTCGACCAAAGGATATCGAATGGTGGCGGAACACGACGGAGAAGACCTTTTGCGACTGTCGGTTTGACATCGGCATTCCGGACAAACGGAGAGGAGTTAACATGCAAGACTTGCGACGAAACGAAGAGCAGAGCGTGGGGAACGTGATGCTCACCTTGGTTTTGGTGGGGCATGCACGGACGGCCGGTGGCGACGCGACGAACGACAACGCGCTATGGCCCACGGTGGCGACGGTGCTCCGGCGAAGTTCTGGCGAAGGCGAGGTGAGCACCGCGTAGAACGCGACGAGACGAATCCGAGGATGTGCTCAAAAGTGGCGGGGCTCCACCGGACGAGGCGCAATAAGCTGAAGAACGCCGCTTGGAACACAAAAGAAAAACTCCGATTGCGCCCAAGAGAAGAGGAGTGGGGACTTGATATTTTCGGGGTTGAGTGAGGATGAAGAGGGGCTCACGGTGCTCCCTTTTATAGGGGCGGGGGAGGTCTGAGACGGGAGATCAAGAGACCATGTCCATCAATAGCATGGGTTAATTTCTCGCGAAACGGCTCATGAATGAGGGGAAAACGGTAGGGAAATGAAAGAGTTTGATGAGAGCGGTTGAATGCAATTTATTTCGCTAAAAACCGTTGAGAAAATCAAGAGATATGAGAGCTTCAAAGTTGTGTTCATGGTGGCCATGCTCTGGACGAAACGACGTTCGTGAGGAAGATGAAGCGAGGAGAGAGAAAACATGAAATAATAAATAATAATATTTTTTTCAAGAAAACAAAATAAATTCGAAAAAAAAAATCAGAAAAATTCTATAACAAACCTTGGAAAACGAAAAGACTAAATAAAATAATTTCGGATTTAATTGAAGTATATTTTAACCATTTAAACATTTTTACTTTCTAAGCTTTAATTTAATCCAATAAATTCAAAAACTCCAAAAAATCAAGCAACCAAAGCACACTTGATTTTATTTTAAATGAAATTGATTGTTATTTAAATTTTTAATTTTTTTTTGCTTAAATTATTTTCACAAGAAAACCCCTTTTAAAAGCAGAAATTCAGGCAATTAAATTTTTAAAAACTTAAACAACCAAAAGCAAATATTTTATTTTAAATTAAATTAAATATTTTTTTTTGAAATAACAGCTGGGCTGTTACAAACTACCCCCCTTAAAGAGAATCTCGTCCCCGAGATTCGGACGGGCTAGCAAAGAATTAGGTTTGGATCTTACTCTGTTTGGCTTGAACTGATAACTGGTTCAAACGTCCCTTTGCAAGCTTCTGTGACCTTCTGTTCGTGGTCTGGAGGTTGTTGGCAATTGGCGCTTCAGCTTGATGCTTCCAAAGATTAGAAGAGAGGAGATTCAAGGAAAAGGGGGAACAACGGACGATTTGCGCAACCCAAAACAAAACAACTAGCAAAACTTTTATTAAGCAAACAATAGTTATGGCTGCCGACAAAAGGGAAAAATGACAGCGCATAACCTCGTCTACTGTCTAGCTTAACAACTTAACCTAAAAGGATAATGGTTGTCTTGGAGTGATCCTTCGCAGCTCTTGACGTACGAAGCATGATCCTTCAAAGCAGTGGCGGAGGCGATGAATCCCGACTGCTGACCATCTATAGTTGTTTTGAGCAAGGGAAGATTTAGAAATGAATTTTTAAGTAATGACATAAAGATAGGGGAGAATTGGAAGATGAGAGCAAGCAAAGATTAAGAGGTAAGGGTAGCATAGATTGAGAGGTAAGAATAAGCAAAACCTTTTTGAAATTACTGGTTAGTAAAATAAATCCTTAAGGTCCAACCATTCTATTCTATCTACGGACACGTCCTAGAGTCATTATTGCTCTGATACCATCTCTGTCGGGACCCGGAGCAACAACTCCAGAACCCTCTGTGTTAATCGCACTATCCCAGGAAAAGCTAGTGCACACAGTATCACAAAGACAATTATCATGCGTAATGACAAACTTTATTTAACTAATATGAGCCTGATGGCCAGGGTTTACAATAATAGCAAAAGAAGACAGCGGAAGAAATACAATGTAGCAGCCCATCCAGCCTTCCCACAAGGCGAATGACTGTAAGACGTGGCCTAGTCGCAATCCTCACCGAAGTCGTCGAAGGCTTCCTCTGAAAAGAGTTAGATATAGCAACATGAGTACAAAAAGTACTCCACAAGTCACCCGGGAAAATGCAACATAATGATAAAGGCTTCAATGGAAGGTTTATAGGGTTAGTTTGCATAAAACAACATTTAAGAAATATAATAATAGATTGAAATTGCTGAATTTAATATAGTAGATAAAACAATACTTGTAGTAGAAAGTAATACCGTTAGTGTCGGCTCCGACCAAACACCAACCTATCCACGGGCATCCCACCCGGACCATCTTTTCAAAAGCTCACGTATGGATTCCATCCATCCACACGCTTTCACTGCGCAACTCTGATGAATTCCATCCATTCACCAGATTTCCATCTCTCACGGATTCCATCCATCCGCAAGGTTTTCGAAAACGTTTTGAAAAACAAAGTCTAATCCATGAAAAACTTTACTCAGCTTGCCCATGACCGTGGGCACGGCTATCCAGGATAGGTTATACACTCTGCAGAGGTTGTACAGCTTTACCCACAAGACATGATCATCCCGGTTTGCCACGCGAGTTACACACTTCCTTAGGTGTGCGTCGAGGAGATCATGACAAGGCCTTTACAATGATCCATTGTCAACAAAATCACGCCGCCACTAAGGTTTCACCACAACATGAATCCACATGTTGGAGCCCCCTCTTGTGCCGTGTGAGACTTCTCACGGCCTACGCCGCGCTCACATTCAGCCTATAGCGAGATCATGTTGGAACTTCACAAATTAGTTGGCCAGGTCTGTCCCATACCAGACTTGTGGTAGTACGATAGGGCTTTGCAACAGTAGCTCACAGACCGGTCCTTAACTGACTCAGGCACCAACCACATACCCCTTGTGCCTGGCAATCAACATCGAGTCACCAAACTACGATGCATGCCAGCAAGCACCCACCACCGTACCAATGCCTAAGTCTAAACCAGTTTTATATTTTATTTGGAAACATTTCATAATCATTCTTGACTCACCAAAGTCAAGAATATATTCGAAAACTTTATCATTTTATGTGAAACAATTCTTCCCACCCGAATTATTCTAAGCATGGCTAAGCAATTCTACAAAATTCCTAGTTAGTGCTAATGTACTAACTAGGTTTTATCTAGGGTTGACAAGGTACAATGGCATTCAAGTCAAATTTGGCTGTACAAAGGATTTAGGCATAACTACACTTTTAAACTGAATTTAAACTAGACTTGAATAAAATTACGCATGCATAATAATTTAAAAACAACATAATTAATTTAAAATATTAGGTTCAACATGATCAAAGGTGTAACTTGCCTTGCTCGAAGACTTGATGTTGCGAATCGTCGAAATCGAACTCTCCGGAATAATCGTAGTCTACGCGCGAAGAACCAAACAAAATAAATTCAAATAAAATCCAAATAAAATCCTAAAATACATACTGGGGGATAGATTATGATTGTAGATGAATTTAGGAGAAAGAATCAACAGATTCGGAGTTTGTATGAGGGAGAACGAATATCTGAAGGTTTTGGACATCACATGAAATGATAACAACGTCTGAGAATTACTTTTTGAACAGTATGGTGTCGGTAGGCTGCGAGGTGGCTAGCGAATGGGCAAAATGGAATCCTGGCGATGAGGTGAAGGTGGTGACATGGATACGGCGACGAGGAACGGAGACGATACCATCGACGTTTGAACAACGACGGTAGAGAGAAAGGAAAAAAAACTTAATATATTGGTGCTCGGTGAAGCGAATCTAAAACCATTTGAAATGTAGGTAAATGGGATGGTTTGGCACGATATGATGCAAACAGATTGGGAAAAACACTAACGGATAGATGGGGACACGGGATGCCATTGGCGGCCATGGCAAGGTGTCGGAGGCGAAATTTTGTGGAGGCTTTTTGGGGAAAAGGAAGGAAGCATGGCGTAAAACGTGCCGAGGTAAGTCTAAGAAAAATTACGGCATAGGCTAAATCTTACCGGAGGTGACGAATCGACGTCGGGAGTCACAAACGGTCATTTTCGCGGAAAGCTCAATTCCTGACAATTGGCTCCACGAAAAATTAAACAAAATGGTAGAAAAATTCCTTAGAGACTAGGACACAGTATGACGTGAACAAAAATCAAAGCGCTTACCAAAAAGGGGTGTACGCGCAAGGTACAGTTTTAGCGTCTGGGCCTGACAAGGTCGACGAGGACTCGGGGAATCTTTAGGTGATGGCGATGGAAGCACGATGTAGAACGCGTCGAGGCAAACTCAACGGTACAGACGGTTCGACCAAAGGATATCGAATGGTGGCGGAACACGACGGAGAAGACCTTTTGCGACTGTCGGTTTGACATCGGCATTCCGGACAAACGGAGAGGAGTTAACATGCAAGACTTGCGACGAAACGAAGAGCAGAGCGTGGGGAACGTGATGCTCACCTTGGTTTTGGTGGGGCATGCACGGACGGCCGGTGGCGACGCGACGAACGACAACGCGCTATGGCCCACGGTGGCGACGGTGCTCCGGCGAAGTTCTGGCGAAGGCGAGGTGAGCACCGCGTAGAACGCGACGAGACGAATCCGAGGATGTGCTCAAAAGTGGCGGGGCTCCACCGGACGAGGCGCAATAAGCTGAAGAACGCCGCTTGGAACACAAAAGAAAAACTCCGATTGCGCCCAAGAGAAGAGGAGTGGGGACTTGATATTTTCGGGGTTGAGTGAGGATGAAGAGGGGCTCACGGTGCTCCCTTTTATAGGGGCGGGGGAGGTCTGAGACGGGAGATCAAGAGACCATGTCCATCAATAGCATGGGTTAATTTCTCGCGAAACGGCTCATGAATGAGGGGAAAACGGTAGGGAAATGAAAGAGTTTGATGAGAGCGGTTGAATGCAATTTATTTCGCTAAAAACCGTTGAGAAAATCAAGAGATATGAGAGCTTCAAAGTTGTGTTCATGGTGGCCATGCTCTGGACGAAACGACGTTCGTGAGGAAGATGAAGCGAGGAGAGAGAAAACATGAAATAATAAATAATAATATTTTTTTCAAGAAAACAAAATAAATTCGAAAAAAAAAATCAGAAAAATTCTATAACAAACCTTGGAAAACGAAAAGACTAAATAAAATAATTTCGGATTTAATTGAAGTATATTTTAACCATTTAAACATTTTTACTTTCTAAGCTTTAATTTAATCCAATAAATTCAAAAACTCCAAAAAATCAAGCAACCAAAGCACACTTGATTTTATTTTAAATGAAATTGATTGTTATTTAAATTTTTAATTTTTTTTTGCTTAAATTATTTTCACAAGAAAACCCCTTTTAAAAGCAGAAATTCAGGCAATTAAATTTTTAAAAACTTAAACAACCAAAAGCAAATATTTTATTTTAAATTAAATTAAATATTTTTTTTTGAAATAACAGCTGGGCTGTTACAAACTACCCCCCTTAAAGAGAATCTCGTCCCCGAGATTCGGACGGGCTAGCAAAGAATTAGGTTTGGATCTTACTCTGTTTGGCTTGAACTGATAACTGGTTCAAACGTCCCTTTGCAAGCTTCTGTGACCTTCTGTTCGTGGTCTGGAGGTTGTTGGCAATTGGCGCTTCAGCTTGATGCTTCCAAAGATTAGAAGAGAGGAGATTCAAGGAAAAGGGGGAACAACGGACGATTTGCGCAACCCAAAACAAAACAACTAGCAAAACTTTTATTAAGCAAACAATAGTTATGGCTGCCGACAAAAGGGAAAAATGACAGCGCATAACCTCGTCTACTGTCTAGCTTAACAACTTAACCTAAAAGGATAATGGTTGTCTTGGAGTGATCCTTCGCAGCTCTTGACGTACGAAGCATGATCCTTCAAAGCAGTGGCGGAGGCGATGAATCCCGACTGCTGACCATCTATAGTTGTTTTGAGCAAGGGAAGATTTAGAAATGAATTTTTAAGTAATGACATAAAGATAGGGGAGAATTGGAAGATGAGAGCAAGCAAAGATTAAGAGGTAAGGGTAGCATAGATTGAGAGGTAAGAATAAGCAAAACCTTTTTGAAATTACTGGTTAGTAAAATAAATCCTTAAGGTCCAACCATTCTATTCTATCTACGGACACGTCCTAGAGTCATTATTGCTCTGATACCATCTCTGTCGGGACCCGGAGCAACAACTCCAGAACCCTCTGTGTTAATCGCACTATCCCAGGAAAAGCTAGTGCACACAGTATCACAAAGACAATTATCATGCGTAATGACAAACTTTATTTAACTAATATGAGCCTGATGGCCAGGGTTTACAATAATAGCAAAAGAAGACAGCGGAAGAAATACAATGTAGCAGCCCATCCAGCCTTCCCACAAGGCGAATGACTGTAAGACGTGGCCTAGTCGCAATCCTCACCGAAGTCGTCGAAGGCTTCCTCTGAAAAGAGTTAGATATAGCAACATGAGTACAAAAAGTACTCCACAAGTCACCCGGGAAAATGCAACATAATGATAAAGGCTTCAATGGAAGGTTTATAGGGTTAGTTTGCATAAAACAACATTTAAGAAATATAATAATAGATTGAAATTGCTGAATTTAATATAGTAGATAAAACAATACTTGTAGTAGAAAGTAATACCGTTAGTGTCGGCTCCGACCAAACACCAACCTATCCACGGGCATCCCACCCGGACCATCTTTTCAAAAGCTCACGTATGGATTCCATCCATCCACACGCTTTCACTGCGCAACTCTGATGAATTCCATCCATTCACCAGATTTCCATCTCTCACGGATTCCATCCATCCGCAAGGTTTTCGAAAACGTTTTGAAAAACAAAGTCTAATCCATGAAAAACTTTACTCAGCTTGCCCATGACCGTGGGCACGGCTATCCAGGATAGGTTATACACTCTGCAGAGGTTGTACAGCTTTACCCACAAGACATGATCATCCCGGTTTGCCACGCGAGTTACACACTTCCTTAGGTGTGCGTCGAGGAGATCATGACAAGGCCTTTACAATGATCCATTGTCAACAAAATCACGCCGCCACTAAGGTTTCACCACAACATGAATCCACATGTTGGAGCCCCCTCTTGTGCCGTGTGAGACTTCTCACGGCCTACGCCGCGCTCACATTCAGCCTATAGCGAGATCATGTTGGAACTTCACAAATTAGTTGGCCAGGTCTGTCCCATACCAGACTTGTGGTAGTACGATAGGGCTTTGCAACAGTAGCTCACAGACCGGTCCTTAACTGACTCAGGCACCAACCACATACCCCTTGTGCCTGGCAATCAACATCGAGTCACCAAACTACGATGCATGCCAGCAAGCACCCACCACCGTACCAATGCCTAAGTCTAAACCAGTTTTATATTTTATTTGGAAACATTTCATAATCATTCTTGACTCACCAAAGTCAAGAATATATTCGAAAACTTTATCATTTTATGTGAAACAATTCTTCCCACCCGAATTATTCTAAGCATGGCTAAGCAATTCTACAAAATTCCTAGTTAGTGCTAATGTACTAACTAGGTTTTATCTAGGGTTGACAAGGTACAATGGCATTCAAGTCAAATTTGGCTGTACAAAGGATTTAGGCATAACTACACTTTTAAACTGAATTTAAACTAGACTTGAATAAAATTACGCATGCATAATAATTTAAAAACAACATAATTAATTTAAAATATTAGGTTCAACATGATCAAAGGTGTAACTTGCCTTGCTCGAAGACTTGATGTTGCGAATCGTCGAAATCGAACTCTCCGGAATAATCGTAGTCTACGCGCGAAGAACCAAACAAAATAAATTCAAATAAAATCCAAATAAAATCCTAAAATACATACTGGGGGATAGATTATGATTGTAGATGAATTTAGGAGAAAGAATCAACAGATTCGGAGTTTGTATGAGGGAGAACGAATATCTGAAGGTTTTGGACATCACATGAAATGATAACAACGTCTGAGAATTACTTTTTGAACAGTATGGTGTCGGTAGGCTGCGAGGTGGCTAGCGAATGGGCAAAATGGAATCCTGGCGATGAGGTGAAGGTGGTGACATGGATACGGCGACGAGGAACGGAGACGATACCATCGACGTTTGAACAACGACGGTAGAGAGAAAGGAAAAAAAACTTAATATATTGGTGCTCGGTGAAGCGAATCTAAAACCATTTGAAATGTAGGTAAATGGGATGGTTTGGCACGATATGATGCAAACAGATTGGGAAAAACACTAACGGATAGATGGGGACACGGGATGCCATTGGCGGCCATGGCAAGGTGTCGGAGGCGAAATTTTGTGGAGGCTTTTTGGGGAAAAGGAAGGAAGCATGGCGTAAAACGTGCCGAGGTAAGTCTAAGAAAAATTACGGCATAGGCTAAATCTTACCGGAGGTGACGAATCGACGTCGGGAGTCACAAACGGTCATTTTCGCGGAAAGCTCAATTCCTGACAATTGGCTCCACGAAAAATTAAACAAAATGGTAGAAAAATTCCTTAGAGACTAGGACACAGTATGACGTGAACAAAAATCAAAGCGCTTACCAAAAAGGGGTGTACGCGCAAGGTACAGTTTTAGCGTCTGGGCCTGACAAGGTCGACGAGGACTCGGGGAATCTTTAGGTGATGGCGATGGAAGCACGATGTAGAACGCGTCGAGGCAAACTCAACGGTACAGACGGTTCGACCAAAGGATATCGAATGGTGGCGGAACACGACGGAGAAGACCTTTTGCGACTGTCGGTTTGACATCGGCATTCCGGACAAACGGAGAGGAGTTAACATGCAAGACTTGCGACGAAACGAAGAGCAGAGCGTGGGGAACGTGATGCTCACCTTGGTTTTGGTGGGGCATGCACGGACGGCCGGTGGCGACGCGACGAACGACAACGCGCTATGGCCCACGGTGGCGACGGTGCTCCGGCGAAGTTCTGGCGAAGGCGAGGTGAGCACCGCGTAGAACGCGACGAGACGAATCCGAGGATGTGCTCAAAAGTGGCGGGGCTCCACCGGACGAGGCGCAATAAGCTGAAGAACGCCGCTTGGAACACAAAAGAAAAACTCCGATTGCGCCCAAGAGAAGAGGAGTGGGGACTTGATATTTTCGGGGTTGAGTGAGGATGAAGAGGGGCTCACGGTGCTCCCTTTTATAGGGGCGGGGGAGGTCTGAGACGGGAGATCAAGAGACCATGTCCATCAATAGCATGGGTTAATTTCTCGCGAAACGGCTCATGAATGAGGGGAAAACGGTAGGGAAATGAAAGAGTTTGATGAGAGCGGTTGAATGCAATTTATTTCGCTAAAAACCGTTGAGAAAATCAAGAGATATGAGAGCTTCAAAGTTGTGTTCATGGTGGCCATGCTCTGGACGAAACGACGTTCGTGAGGAAGATGAAGCGAGGAGAGAGAAAACATGAAATAATAAATAATAATATTTTTTTCAAGAAAACAAAATAAATTCGAAAAAAAAAATCAGAAAAATTCTATAACAAACCTTGGAAAACGAAAAGACTAAATAAAATAATTTCGGATTTAATTGAAGTATATTTTAACCATTTAAACATTTTTACTTTCTAAGCTTTAATTTAATCCAATAAATTCAAAAACTCCAAAAAATCAAGCAACCAAAGCACACTTGATTTTATTTTAAATGAAATTGATTGTTATTTAAATTTTTAATTTTTTTTTGCTTAAATTATTTTCACAAGAAAACCCCTTTTAAAAGCAGAAATTCAGGCAATTAAATTTTTAAAAACTTAAACAACCAAAAGCAAATATTTTATTTTAAATTAAATTAAATATTTTTTTTTGAAATAACAGCTGGGCTGTTACAGCTTTGCCCAGTGAGATGACAAAAAAGGCCAGCTTTGCCCAGTGAGATGACAAAAGAGGGCAGCTTTGCCCAGTGACATGACAAAACGGGGCAGCTTTGCTCAGTGAGATGACAAAAGAGGGTAGCTTTGCGCAGTGAGATGACAAAAGAGGCCAGTTTTGCCCAGCGAGATGACAAAAGAGGGCAGCTTTGCCCAGCGACATGACAAAACGGGGCAGCCTTGCTCAGTGAGATGATAAAAGAGGCCAGCTTTGCCCAGTAAGATGACAAAAGAGGCCAGCTTTGCACAGTGACATGATATAACGGGGCAGCTTTGTGCAGCGACCAAAAATAAATCACATGCCTAACCTTTGCCTTATAAATTGAGGTGCAATGCATCTGCAAGAGAACACTACACAATCTAACACTACATCATACCTTCCTTCTCCACGTCGAGATGAACAACAAGCAGCTAAAGGAATGGCAGAAATTCGTGGACAACATACGGGAGAAAATTACGAAGAGTAGGGAGGAGTCCCGCAAGAAGGCACAATGGGAGGAGACCCGCAAGATAGCAAGGGCTGCTGCGGCTCGCGAGGAACAAGCAAGGGCTGCTGCAGCTCGTGAGGAACAAGCAAGGGCTGCTGCGACTATGAGGTCAGCTCCCCGCAATGAGCGGCCGCGTAGCAACAACCCCATCCCGGACGTCCCCACCGAGCGTTCGCCGCAACTCCCACCTGAGGGGGAGACACCCCCCTTTGTTGGTGCGGGGACACGTGCAAGTTCTTCAAATCCAAGGAACGCATCAGCCTAGGTATGCGTTACTGGGGTTGCGCAAACTACTCCAGTGACTACCCCAACCGCCGTTTTGACACCTCAACCTATCGGCAGCCGGTAACGACCACATGCACCATTTTCCCTACCTTTTCTCCTTCACAGCACACACTAACAATCTCTCCCCTGTATTTACAGTCTCCTAAGCCCCTGTGTGGCTACCGCAAATGGATCGATCTTGAGATCCACCCTGCGGACCAATGGACCCTCGACTTCGAGGAGTGGAATGTCACACGGGACAAGGAGTTGCTGGAGGAGGAGCGCCGCAAGAACTAGTACACCCTGCGTATACAACGCGAGACGCAAGCTCATCTCGAAGCGTGCGCGTGTAGGGAGCGGGAGGCTCGCGAGATGGAACGCGAGACAAAGAGGGAAATGGCGGCTAAGGCAAAAGAGGCTGCGGAGGAGTTCAACGCCGAGCGGGCAAGGAAGGGAAAGTAGCCCCGGTCCACACAGTAGGTCGTACGAGCAGTTGGGTGGGTTAGTCGCATATCATGCTATATGTTATGCATGTAATAAAAATGTACGCGGCATGTTACTTCCAACTGTATTATGAAGTTTATTTCTATTTCACATAAGGTTATTATCTCGTTTGTTCGCATTCAATTATTCAGATAGCAAGTCATTTAACAATATTAACACACCAGTTATCACTTACCACTGTATGTATCGAACGTTCTACAGTCAATCGTTCTTAAAAAAATTTTCCAAAATTTTTTATGCACCTACAACATCCAGTGAACATAAACTTTTATTACAACTACACCTCATTTTTTCCCAGTTTAAAACTACAAAATTGACAAAACTCTAAAAAATCACAGGGGATTGAGTAAAGTCGCCCCCCTATTGGGCGACTGCACTACAAGTCGCCCATCCATTGGGCGACTGCATGGTAGTCACCCAATAGGAAGGCGACTAATTGCAGTCGCTCGAACGTAGAGTGACACAAATTTTGTCGCCTCTCGGTTGGACGAAAGGCGGCAGTCACCCAATGGGGGGCCGACTAGAGCCTATTTGCGTAAAAAAAATTTCTGCGGGTATATTTATGTAATTTCGAATAAAAAATGGATTATCCGTACAAAATTATGTGGTATGTCATGAGCCTGGAAGGTATTTATTAACTTGAAACCACAAATTATGTGCTCCTGTCGTGCTGCTGGTTGGTCCTTGGCTGCCTCCGAAGGATGGAGGTCTAACTAATCTATACAGAACCAAAAGAATCTCATCATCTATTCATCTTACATTCTCAAAAGAAGAAGAAGAATATCATCTTACATACTCATCTATCATATAGTATCATAGAAACTATATTTGATAATTTTATAATTTGATTGACAACATAACAAAACCTTCTTGGGCAGAGACTCACTTGTAGTTTGGTAACTAAATAAGGTTTATAAAATCAGTTGAGAACTGCAAACCGTTGCTTGTTCTTGCTGGGTTCGAACCAGCTTATGAGTGGCTTATACTCAAACTGTCTACAGTAACTAGCTTTTAAACGATGTTTTTTTCAAGACGGGGTCAATAGGAAGATTGTAATAAAAAGTGTACTGAGTTCAACTGTACCGGCCAAAATTACATGCCACTATTTTTTATGCATATTATCTCTCGTAAACAGACGGAATTTAAATATTTAAGTCATAACCTATCGGTCCAAAAGAACTCATTCTTTTGTGTCAACGAGATGTTGTTACTAGCTCTCAAGTGAGAGCACTGAGGGGGGATCATAGAAATACTCACTCTCCTCTGAAGCAGCCCCAGTTTGCATCAGAAGTCGAGGATCCTGAGACTACTTGACAAAGGCGACTTGTCGTCCAGAGCACTTTGCTTGGGCAGGCCCAGTACCAGTCCACAGAGGCACGGGAGGTTCAATGGATCAATGACTTATTCGAGAACTCGACTCAAGAGCTTGATCGAGCGCCAAGCTATGACTACTTCGCTGAAGACATTGCACGAAGGCTTCATGATATGATGGCCCGACTTGAACAGCCTTATCGACGTCACTTCAAGAGTTGACAAGGTACGACCGTATCTAGTCGTTCCTAAAACTTGCCTTGTAGGAGTCGATATGGTGACGGGGCACGTCGCACTCCCGATCGCAATACCAGTCGAAGGAGAATGCCCCGGATTGCTTCAAATCAGCAAGCCGACGCTCGATCACCACTTTGAGCATGGAACCTACAGCAATAGATGGACTACGAGTATCATTCTTGAGTGGACGAGACCTATAATAGGTCCAGTCCGCACACTGTTAGGCATCACCGAGCGCATTCATCTGGTGATGCTAACTACCCATTTCTATAAAGGAGACGTCAGGACATTGTAGCCAGATGCCGAGCATTCGTGCCTGAGCTTCGAGCAGTATGCTGGCTGCCGCAGTTTCAACCAATGAGCATGGAGAAATTCGATGGGTCACAGAATCCCGTCGAGTTCTTTTAGATTTACATGACTGTGGTTTAGGCAGCAGGAGGAGGTGAGCACATCATGGCCAACTAACTTCCGGTGGTGCTCAAAGGATTTGCTTGATTCTGGTTGCTCAACTAGCCTTTCGAGTTAATCTACTTATGGCAGCACCTCTGTGACCTTCTAATGGCCAACTTCCAGGGTACATACAATCGCCCTGGGAAGGAGGATGACTTGCATCGAATGCGCCAAGGCAGCGATGAGACCTTACGATAATTCGTCTTGCATTTTAGCTAGGTTCAAAACTCAATTCCGAAGGTCTCTGTTGCTTCTGTTATTAAGGCATTCAGACAGGGGGTGCACAATCGAAGATTCACAGAGGACATCGCCCTAAACCCTCCAACCACCATTGTTGAGCTCTTTGAGATGGACGATCGGTGTGCAACAGCTGCTGAAGCAGTCGAATGGACTAGGACCATCGACCAGACTGGCCACCATTTCAAGGAGCAAGGTGATGGCGGCAAGAGGAAGGAGAAGGCCAAGAAACCCAGAGACAAGGTCAAGAGCCACAAGCCTCGCATCGCACGGTCGAAGGAGATCTTGGCTATGGGCGATAAGGAGTCACGTAACTCCAAACAATACTCCAACCGGGGAAAGGCAAGGCACCCACGAGAAAGAAAAACAAGCCTAGATGGTGCCCTCTTTACAAGAAAGAGGGGCACGATCTTCGTAATCGCCGAGTCTTTCTGCGAAAACTCGAGGATTACTATTCTGGCAAGGGCCCGCTTCCAACAATTGAGCAGTTGGGAGAATCAAGCGGTCAAAAGCACTCAGACGAGTATGAGGACATGCCATTCCAGGATCCAAAGCATACTATCGAGCACATACATGGAGGTTCATTTGCATACGAGTCCAAGCAACAGTATAAAGCTGTCAAGCACGAGTTAAACTCTATCGACCCTTCCCTAGTCAATAATTTACCTAAGTGGTCGGAAGTCACCATCTCTTTTGAGAAGGGTGCTTGTCTGATCCCCTCGACTCGACCTGGTCAGTTCCCGATCATGGTCGAGCCCACCATCAACAACTATCGAGTGAATTGCTTGTTGATTGATGATGGTAGTTTTTTTAAATATTTTATTTGTTAATGCTCTGGATGAGATGTAAATTCCTCGTACCAGAATAAAGCCTGTGCAATATTCATTTCATGGAATCATACCGAGTTCTTCGGCCAAGCCCATTGGCCAGGTTTCTCTACTTGTTACGTTCGGTTCTCTAAGCAACTTCAGGACAGAAAAACTCTCTTTGATGTGGTCGACTTCGACTCGGCATATAATGCCATACTCGAATGACCAACTCTGGCATGATTTCTAATAGTTGTTCATTATGCATATCAATGTCTCAAGTTGCCAAGTCCCAAGGGAGTCATCACAGTCCGCTGTGATAAGAAGATGGCACTGACGTGTGATTACAAGTCCCTCAAGATAGTTGGACAGTTACCAACTTGGGAAGTCACTAAGGTGTGGCCTTCAAGCAAGCACTCAAAACCTAAAGCTGAGCCAAAGCTGAACAAAGAAGTCAAAGAAGTCCCTCTGGACCCAGAGGAACCTTCAAAAGCAGTTTGCATTGGGATTACTTTCGACCCTACATAGGAAGATGGCCTCGTCGATTTCCTTTGGGCAAATGCAAATGTGTTCACGTGGCAGCCATCTGACATGCCTGGGGTCCCCAGGGAAATGATCGAGCACAGACTAGCTCTACAGCCTGATAAGCAGCCTGTAAAACAAAAATTATAGAGATTTGCACTAGATCGACGAGAAGCTATCAAGTTGGAATTAGACAAGCTACTAAAAGAAGGTTTCATAAGAGAAGTCAATCACTCAGAGTTGTTGGCTAATCATGTAATAGTAAAAAAGTCTAACGTTAAGTGGCGTATGTGTATAGACTATACCAATTTAAATAAAGCTTGTCTTAAAGATGACTTTCTACTTCCACATATTAATCAACTGGAGATTCTACTGCTGGTTGTGAAATGTTAAGCTTTCTAGATGTGTACTATTGTTATCACCAAATCAGTATGTCTTTAGAAGATGAAGAGAAAACCGCGTTTATCACCCCGTTTGGAGTATTTTGCTTTGTTAAAATGCCATTCGGTTTGAAAAATGCTGGTCCAACTTTTCAACGTTTGATGCAATTAACCTTCATACATTAAATAGGCCAAAACTTGGAAGCCTATGTCGATGATGTGGTTGTAAAAAGTATCAAACAGCTTAATCATATTTCAGAGCTACAGGAGACCTTCGACAATCTGAGAAAGCATTGCTTGAAACTCATTCCTGAAAAGTGTGTGTTCAAAGTTTTCTCAGAAAAACTAGTCGAATTCCTTGTTTTGGCAAGAGGTATCGGAGCAAATCCTAAGAAGATCAAGGCCATCGAACAGATGCGCCCTCCGACCGCGAAGAAAGAGGTCCAGAAACTCACTGGGTGCATGGCGGCTTTAAGTCGTTTCATCGCATGACTAGGAAAAAGGCATTTCTTGCTTTAAGCTTTTGAGGAAACATGAGGGTTTTGAGTGGTCTAAAAAAGCCAATAATGCTTTCAAAGATGTCAAGAGATACCTTACGAGTGCTCCTATCCTAATTTCTTCAAAAACAGGCAAGACACTCTTAGTGTATCTATCCGCCATGCCACTGGCAGTAAACGTTGTACTGGTTGCAGAGCGCGAGGGCATTCAAAGACATGTATACTATGTAAGTGAAGTTTTACACGGTCCTAAGAAGCGCTACCCTTAGGTCCAAAAACTTCTCTATGCCCTCCTCATGGTTTCGAGGAAGTTGAGGCATTATTTTCAGCCACACAAGATAATTGTGTCGTCTGAATTTCCTTTAGGAGAGATCCTCAAGAATAAGGAAACAACGGGGCGCATAGCAAAATGGTTAGTCAAACTTGGGGATTTTGACCTCCATTTCATGTCCCGAATGGCCATTCAATTCCAGATCTTGGTAGACTGTGTCATTGAATGGATAAATTCTGAGCTTGTTTAGGATCCATAACAGTACGATTCCCACGACTTGTGGATGATGTACTTCGATGGGTCTCTTATATTAAGTGGCTCGGGGGCTGGGGTGGTCCTAGAATCTCCTGTGGGAGAGACCTTAAAGTATGTCATCCAATTACTCTTTCCAACAACTAATAATGTCGCTGAGTATGAAGGTTTGTTGGCTGGCATACGAGCCGCTAAAGCGCTTGGGATTCGACAACTACTCATGAGAGGAGACTCTCAACTAGTCATGGATCAGGTCGAAAAATAGCAACAATGCTCAAGTACGATCATGTCTCAGTACTTGTCAAAAGTATGGAAGCTTGAAAAGCATATTTCGGTTTCGAGTTATAGTATATCCCTCAGAAGGATAACTTTCTGATAGCTTCTTACCGATTACAAGTACCGCTAGAGGTCTTCCTGGAATAGCTCCATAAGCCATCTCTAGTCGAAACACCAGAGACAACCCCTAATGAGACAGTCTCTCTAGAGTATGAAGACATGTGGATGGCTCCCATCTACGACTACCTTCAGAAGGGTTCAATACCCAATGATGATCCCGTAGCAGATCGTTTTGCCCACAAGGCTAGGATGTATACCTTGGTTGATGGAGTACTCTATAAAAGGGGTACTCAAGGAATTCTCATGCGATGTATATCGCAGAAAGAATGATTAAAACTCCTTCATGACATACACAGGGGCATCTGTGGAGCACATTCTTCTTACAGAACATTGGCCTGTAAGGCTTTTCCACAAGGTTTTTATTGGCCAATAGCCCTCAACGGCACTAGAGATATGGTTAAGAAATGTGTACAATGCTAGTTTCATAGCTAGCAAATACACCAACTAGCTCAGACTCTTCACATGATTCCTTTGTCTTGGCCTTTTGCAACCTAGGGTCTTGACATCCTGGAGCCGTTCCCAAGAGCGTCGGGACGGGTGTTTCGAGTTCCTCTTCATAGCTATTGATATGTTTATAAAGTGGATTGAAGTCAAACCAGTAGTTGGGATAACAACAGAAGCCACAAAAAAGTTCTTGATGAAAGTGTGATTACTTGATTTGGAGTCCCAAGTCGGATAATTATAGGCAATGGTAAGCAATTTTCGAGCGCAAAATTCCAAGAATTTTGCGATGAATTAGGCACCAAATTATGTTTCACTTCAGTCACCCATCCGTAGAGTAACGATGCAGTCGAGTGTGCGAATGGCCAAATAATGCAAGGAATTAAAATTCGAGTCTTCGACCAGCTAGTAAAACGCTCGAGGGCTTGGGTTCAGGAATTGCCTTCAGTATTATGGGTGATTCGCATGGCTCCGAGTCAAGTGACAGGTGAAACTCATTTTTCCTAGTTTTTAGGGCTGAAGTCATACTTCCTCCAGAACTAAAGATCCGGTCGGCAAGAGTCGAGAACTTCAGTGACTCTAACCAAGAACAACTTCGAGCAAATGATATCAACCTGCTCGAAGAAAAGGGGAATCAAGGCTTAATCTGTTAAGTGGTCTGTTAGCAGGCCATGTGTAAGTACTACAATTGTAAGGTCCAGCCTCGTAGCTTTCCTGTAGACGACTTGGTATTGAGGAAAATTCAATCACAGTTTAATCGGATCAAGCTTTCCCCAAATGGGAAGGTCCTTACATTGTGGTCGAAGTCACATGCCCTGCTTTGTACGACTTGCTATGGAAGATAGCCAGATTCTCTCGAACTCTTAGAATATTGACCAATTATGCAAATTGTATATGTAAATATTCCTGCCCCTGTTTCAATAACAATTTTAGTTTATGTAAATTTTTATTGTCATATGTCTTGTAGAGCTTCTCTTATATTAGTTTGACCACTTCTATGCATCCAATTTGTTTGACTGGTCAAATACGGGAATACCACTAGCTGAAGTCTCTCCACTTTGCATGTGGTCCCACTAGAAGGAGCTTCCTATTGTCAGTCTGTTGCTAACTCTTGCTACCAACATACAACAATTGTGTTGCCTATGAACTCATTGAACGAATATAATAGAAGGCAATCTGAATATTTATCCTTCAATCATTCATGTCTTTGATTTGTTTAAACCTGGTTGAAAGGAGGTAACATCACCTTGTCGGAGTCACTCCTCTCTGCATGTGGTCCTACCCACTAGAAGGTGCTCCCTAGCATTGACTCATTCCTCACTTTTGCTGCCAATATGTGATAAACAAATTCGACAATGATGGTTGGATGCATTACTCTGCTCTCAGCATATTTCACTCTGTACTATTTGCTTAGTTTATTCATATAAACTAAATAAATAGTCGGGGGTTAGAATAGAGTTTCATATAGCTTTATTTCTTAGCTGTAAATCCGTTCTCTTTTTATTTCGTTTTTTATCTTACTAGTACTGATTGCTCAACAAGATAAATTACAGGAAAAAGAAAGTTTATTCATCTCCCAAAGGTAAGTCTTTACAAAGTTGTTTTTATTTACAAACTACTCTACTTTGGAGGAGAGGAAGAGCCAAGTTCCATTTCTTCAGACACTTTTCATCCAAATGGCTCTACTTCTTCAATCAAGCGAGATGCCTCCTCCAAAGAGCAGGTGATGTCATGCTCGATGGGATGTAAGTTCAGGTTTCAATCGCATGCATTGAGTTTTGCCAACGCATAGCTCACTGCGCCCCTGACTACATCCCCGATTGACTCCATTTGATCAGCCCTTAGAGTAGCAAAGTGCTTTCTCCAAAGTCTTGGCTTATAGTGCAATCGTACTCATGTGAGTAGATGTAGTCTCCTCTGGGGGAATCATCTTTTTCACACCAAACTCACCGAGTAGATTGTTCAGAAGAATACCGCAGTCTTGAAGGCTTGCCCTCATTGACTTCGCCTCTTCCTCACTACGAGTTATTGCTTCAGAAAGACGCTTCTTTTAGACCATGGACTCTATCAAAGATTTAAAGTGAGTCAAGGCAATACTTGTTACAATCGTAAGCTTTCCTACGACCATATGGTCGTAAGTCCTTCTACAACCATGTAGTCGAAAGTCTAACTGTGACTACCCATTGGTCGTAACTCCTTCTACAACCACGTAGTTGTAAGTCCTATAAGACTTGTTTCAAAAACTGGTCGAAGGTAAAGTTTTTCTTACCTGATAGTTGGGTATCAAGCATCTTTATCCTCTCACCTTTTTCTTTGCTAATACGAGTAAGCTCTCCGATCACTTTTGTTTTCTCTTCGACCTCAGTGAGTAGCTTACTCGATTCAATCTCTTTTTCTATTAAAAAGAGAAAGATAAAAGAAAGGCTAGAAAGAAGCATAGATAAATAAACTTAAGCTTCAGGGCTTACTGTTTATGTTTTCTCCCAAGGTTTTGATAGCAGAGTTGGCCTTTATGAGGCTTATCGATAAATTAGCATTTTCTTCTGTTAGCCTCCATGCATCAGCCTTCTCGTTCTCGAGCGCAGTAGCCAAGACCTCTGCATCTAGCCAAGACCTGTAAAGGTTAAAGGTAGACTTGAAATTCTAGTTGTGTGGTCAAGATAGAATACGACTACATAAGTTAAGAGACTTATGATGCCACAACTTTCTTGGAGAGTTTGACATTCTCTTGTCGTAGGAGTGTTAGCTGTCTGTGGTACTCAGTCATGGTTGTCATGTCTTCTAATATTCTCTAGATAAGGAAAGGCAGTGAGAAATAAGAAGAGGCAAAGTATGAATATTCAAGTTGTCAATACTCACATTCATACTCCTACGAGCAAAATTTCTGAGCACCCACCTGGAATCTCTGAATTGGTCAAGCTCTTCAACCCGGCTCCACCACACCATCTCAAGACATTCATCATCGAAGATGACCGAGGCACCTGGAATTCCTCGTCGGAGTGGTCGTCGATGCGAAGGGAGACGAATGGCAGTGCAGACAAGCTCGAGCGGTGGAGAGAGAAATTGGGGGCGGAAATGAGGTGGTTGTGGTAGGGGCTCGGTGGGAGGGGGTATTTATAGGGTGGAGGTGGCTGAGCGACGAGCCACCCGTTGCACGAAAATGGTGGCGGTGGCAGTTGCAAGCGGATGAGGCCGAGTGGGCACGGGGAGTGGGGGAGGTGGGGTGATGGGCGTGGGGATTGTGGCGCATGAGGAGAGAGATGGGGCGGCATACGTGCGGGAGATGGAGGTGGCTGGAAAGGGCAGAGCGGGCCAACAGTCGTGGCGGCGATGCGGCCAGGAAAGTAGGAGCATGCGGAGGAAGAAGGCCTAATAGGCAGGGCCCAGGCGCAGAGATAGAACACAGGGGGAGCGGGTGACGGGATTTGGGCTGGCGTGAGGTGGCGCGATCTAGGCCTGCCACGTGTCGCCTGCGGATTAAGGCAAGAACGGTAGAGATGAGCCAAGTGGTGATGTGGGTTGACCTAGACCACCCACGCATCAGCCAGGGATAGAGCGGGAGAATTAAATGTTTATTTTTATTTGATTTTCAGAAAAGCCGAGGAAATTCAAAAAGGCTCAGAAATATACCAAAAAATTCCAAAAATTCCAAAAAAATTCACAGAAATTCCTGGAATAATTTTGGACTTAGAAAACATATTTCCAACTTAATTGTATTATATTTTTATACTAAAAATACTTTTTTATTTTTAAAATTAGATTTTAAACTCCAGGAAAACCAGAAAAGCTAGATAAAAGCCAAACTAGCCCAAATAATTAATTTAAAATAGCATTTTGATAGAAATTCAAAATAACATTTATTTAATAATATTTTTAGGTTTTTAGTTAAATTATTTTCAAAATTAAGGCTTTTAAAAGTAGAAAATAAGGGCAAACCAAATTTAAAACTCAGGCAATGAAAACACTTATTTTTATTTTAAACCAAATTAATATTTTTTACTCAAAAATTGGAATAAACACCTAGGTTGTTACACCCCCATTTGTCGGCTCATCTCGTAGTAGAATCAAAAGAGCTCAAGATCTGCTGGAATACCCAAATACGCCTTGTATAGGTATACAAAGACGTTGAGCATTGTGATTGAGTTGGAAACCATGTTCACTAGTTCAGCCCCAAAATACTTAAGAACGGCCATCAAGAAGGCATGAGCAGGGAGACGGAGGCCACACTCACAGTACGCTTGGAACATTGGAATCTCTTCGATTTGTCCAGTTGGCCAGCGTTGCTCGGTGGCTTCGATCCATCTGATGAATCACCACGGCGGGATCTTCTCCGCAGTCTCTAATGCCTTCATCTTGGCATGATCCATCTTTGATTCAGCCCAGGTTGATGAAGACTTCATCATTCTCGTGGGTGATTAGAAGGGATTTGTGTGAGATTGAGGAAGATTATGGAGATCAATTGGAGGCAGAGAGCTCAAACGAATCAGAGCAAATGGGGAAAGTGAAAAACAAAAGTCTGGTAAGTTTTTATAGCCAATGCGTCGATTACTTCTCTCAAGAACCGAACGTTCGCTTTGGGAACCGATTCGATGGACAGGTCGTGGGAAATCGATTGCATTACCACTATATGATATCTATTTGTCTTCACAACTCAAGCAAAATTATCAAATCAACCAAGCCAATTCCAAGTCAATAAGGGTCGAGAAAGGCTTTGCTTTTGACCACTTATTATCTACGACCATACTTAGTCGAATAAGTTATCTTCACTTGAAGTTGGAGGCTAGATGACGAGGATAGAATCATCCTCAAATTATTATGTCATTATATTCCTTGAACATACCCCTTATCGATAAGAGGTAAATATGGCAGGATGGTCGTAAGCTCTTCTATGACCATATAGTCATAAGACTTACTGCGACTATCCTTTGATCGTAAGTCCTTCTATGACCACGTAGTTGTAACTCTTACTACAACTACCCCCTTGGTCATAAGTCCTTCTACGATCAAATAGTCGTAAGTCTTACTGCGACTACCCTCTTGGTTGTAAGTTATTCTATGGCTAAATAGTCATAAGTCCTACTATGACTACTCCATATGGTTGTAAGTCTTTCTACGATCACGTAGTCGTAAATCTTACTGCGACCACGCTATATGGTCGTAAGTCCTTCTACGACTACGTAGTCGTAAGTTGTTTTTGTGACCACCTTATAGTCGTGGATCTTTCTGTGACCAACCTATCTCTGACTAACTTGTCTACAACGAACAACTGCGTCATGGGTTCGTCTGATAAGGCAGTTAGAACGTATGTTTATCTAATAACTGCACACGATCTCTCTCTAACAACAACCGCTATACGGTGAACGGCCTTTTACATCTCTCTAACAGTAATTTCTGTCAGGTGGTTATCATCCAAAGCATTGAGGCGTCTTCTGGCGCAGGACAACTGCCGTCGCTTCACTGGCTATATAAAGGTTAATGTCAAAAAGAGAGGGGAGGCATTCGGATCGAAGGAGAAGATAGTGTTAGGCATTCGTATTACTCTGAATTGTAATCCTTTTCTAGTGATTAGTGATCATATAGCTAGGACGTAGAGTTATTATTCTCTTAGGAGAAATCCCAAATCTGTATAAAAATTCCCGTGTCTCTATTCTGCATGTGCATACACGAGTCTTCTAAGAGTTTTCCAAAATCCAAATTGAAAAGCCCCAAAATTTCAAAATCCAAAAATTTGTGAATTTTTGCCGGTTTTTGGGTGAATTTTGGAAACTTTCCTTTTCGGGAAAGTCTCCTCGTTTCCGCTTTCCCTTTTTGGCCGGGCGCCTTCCTCCTTAGCTGGCGCCCTCCTCTTTTCCGCCTTCTCCGTTCCCCGGCCTCTCCCGCGCGGACGCCTCCTCCTCCCTACGCTGGCGCCCGCTCCCTTGCCGCCTTCGCCTCGCGCACGCGCGGAGCGCCGCGCGCTGCGCCTCACGCCCGCCTCCCCTCGCGCGGACAGCGCCGCCCTCGGATTCGCCTCGCCCGCGCGCCGTCCCGACCATCGCGGTCCAAAACCGTGGGCGCTCCCGCGCCACGCGTCACCGCCCTTCTGCGCCTGGCCCCGCCTGGCAGCGGCCGCCCCCTCCCTCTCGCGTGCGCGGACGCCCTCCGCCCGCAGCTCCCCGCTCCTGCCCCGCCGCGCTGTCCCGACCGCCGCAGAACCCTCGCGCCACGCGGCGCCACTCCTCTGCGGCCGACCCCACCTGGCAGTCCCTGCCCGTCACTTCCCCGCGCGCGGACGCGCTCCCCTCCCATGCCGCAGCTCCACCCCCCGCCCGTACTGTCACCTCGCCATTACGGCCGCTCAGCGCCTGGTCACCGCCCGTCTCACGGAGGAGACGCTCCCCCGACCTGCTCCCATCATCTCCCTGTTGACCCCGGAGCTCGCCGTTGCCTTCACCCCGAAGGAGCCCCTCCGTTTTATCGTCGCCGTCGGATCATCTTAAACACCGCCTCCTCCCCCCCCCCGTCGGATCTCCTCCCCGTACCCCTCACCCCGCCACATCTCCGCCACCCGCTTGAGCCACGCGTCGCTCATCCGAGCCGCGTGAGCGCGCGCGGGCGTGGGCCGAGCCGGCCTGCCCCGTCGCCGAGCGCGCGCGCGCGTCGTCGCGCGTTGGGCCGCGCTGGCCTTCGGCCGCGCGGGCCGCACTGTAGCAAAGCGGCCGGGCCGCACTGTTCACCGATTTTTCAGATGATTTATTAATTTCTAAAATCCCAGAAAATCGAAATAAATCCTAGAAAATCACAGAAAATCCCAAAAATTCCCAAATTTCACCACTTTGCTCCAAATAATATTCCAGACCCATTGGTGACCTCCATTTCCACAGAATCCTCCCAAATAAAATTCCTAAAAATCCATTTGGGGTGTTTATGCAATTTACTCCTTTTTAAATAGATTATTTTCCCTCGCTTGATTAGTCTCAAGCTGGATTTAATTCTGTTTTGTATGTTTGCGCTAGTGTCGGAGTCGCCGGAAGTTCAGTTGCAGCCCCAGGAGCCAGGAGGTTCTTCGTTCGAGCTAGCGGAAATCATTCGGATTGACGGCAAGTCCCAAATCCTTTGATCATGTTGCAACCCATGATGTTTAATTATGTTATTATGTTATTTGCATTGAGCTAGTTCTGAAATGTTAGTTCGAAAATAAAATAAAATGTTTAGAATGACCTATTATGTAGCTAATCCTACCACCGTTAAATGCCATGTTTAATTTGTTGCCATGCCTTTGTAACCCTAGAATTAATTACTTGATAATCTAGATAATTGTAGGATATTATTATCATCATGCAAAATGTTACACTGGTAAGGTTGTGGCTGTGGGCTAATAGAATTTAGAAAACCCGACTCTAAGGTGGGGTGGTATGGGACACCGTATCTTAGAGCGGAGAGTGCCGGCGTGCACGAGGTAGGGTAAGGGTTGGGGAACCGCGAGACGGTCTTCGCCCAACTCGTTACCCTAGGGTTAGGAGAAGGGTAAGGGTGAGTGGGAAATCGCGGGACGGTCTACGCCCACCGCTTACCTTAGGTTGGGTCGCGAGCCTGGCGAGGTTGCGGGCCATGTGAAAATATAAGGACTGAAACCCTTATGCTGAGCAAATGTCATAGAACCCGCTCAAACCACAGGAGTTGACTTGTCAACACTTGTCTAGTAGCTGCTCAACTCGATTGAAACTCTACAGGAGGTTTAGCAGTGAGGTTAGGCAAGCCGTGTTTGGGTGCCTAACAACGGTAGAGTTCACTCGAAGCGGACACCGTCTTTTCTTGTGTGTGTGTGCGCGCGTGCGTGTGAGAGCCAGACCCGAGTGAATTCTACCGGGTAGAGCCTATATAAAGAGTTGAGCAGTGAAACGACCTGGCTTTCTTAACTCTTTAGCGGGAGTTAAGGGATCGTGTGGGTAAAGCTGAGCAAACTCTGCAGAGTCAAATAAATGATATTCGAATACGCCGTGCTCCCGGTTATTGGAGCTGTGTCACTTGGGTGATTCCAGCAGCAAAGCTTAAGTAGTTTTGTACATGCTTTAACTTGTTTAGGTTGGTTAATGAACTCTTATGGAAAACCCCTGAGATCTTGAGGAGTAGTTTTGGGTCCCTCTTATTAAAATGATTGCAAATAAAACTGCATCCACTCAAAGATAATACACCAAATATATTTCCCTTCCTTTGAAATTCTGTGCATATAATAAGTTAGGATCCCTTTTGGGATTTGCTGAGCCGGTTGATTGGCTCACGGCTTGCTTAATTCTAATCTTTAGAAGATCAAGACGAAGGAGAAGGTCTCCCCGTTGAAGAAGTCCCGGAGGATCTTTTCTTCGATGAGGACCCTTGGCTGTAGGTCTCGGCCGCGCTCAAGCGGTTTCTGGAAGTCTTTTGGAATGTAATTATACTTTGGGCTTGCACGCCCCGCTGTCAAAACCCTGGATGTTAATCCTTATGTCAAATATATGCTGGACTTTTGTTGTAAGCATGCAATGGTATACTCTTGCGCGACGTTCCATAACTGTTCACGCGTGAATAGTTGCGGAATGCCGTGTCCGTACGCGCCCCTGGAAACGGGGGCGTTACAAGAAGTGGTATCAGAGCAGGCACTTGACCGTAGGTTGAGACCTAAGGCAAACTAGGAAGCGATTTTATCGCCAAACTTAATTTAAGCCATAAAAACGGTTTACGAAAAATATAAGGTTTATTGCTGTCTTTTTCCTCCCTTGTTGCTACCTTATCTGTCTTAAATTTATTTCTGCTTAAGATTTGCATTTACAAAAGTTTATTGTCTCGCTTGTCTAACTTCAAAATTTTGTTTCCGGCAGATGGTGCACTACGTTCTCTCCCGCCCTGACCGTATGGAGGGATGGCCATACAAGCTTTGGGAGATGAGGAGGTACCTTGGTTCGAGGGAGCACTGCAGCCCAGTGTTCCATGCAGTGAGCCGCACCCGTGGAGAGCAGCTCTACGAGTGGAAGGCATGGGTGGTCCTAACACCCCTGCCTGTCCGCCCCGACCAGGAGCGCAAGTTCATCGCCAGAAGAATGGACAGAGACGACGCAGTTCAGGACGCGGCCCAGAAGGCTGCGTTCTACTTGCGAGACTACTACGCCCTCGAGTTCTCCTTCACTCCCTTCGACCTGGTGCCGCAGCAGCGTCGCCGAGGCCTGCCCGTGCCGCAGTTTGGTGAGGATGACGATCCCCGCCTCGCGGGCATCGCCGTCCTTTGGGCACAGCAGGTCGTTCGCTACGACAGCGCCGTCGCCGAGTCCAGGAGGTTCCAGGAGCAGCTCTGGGAGGCACGCGAGCAGGTTCAGCAGCTCAGAGCCACTCTCCGTCGTTTTGAGGAGATCGAGGCCTTGGACCACGTTGAGGAGCCGAGCGTCCAGTCCTCGTGCTCCACTGTGCAGTCTAGGCGCAGGCGCCGGCTGATGACCACGGTAGAGTACCGTGCCCGGTTCCGCCCGGCAGCCCCGCTTGCCCTCCCAGCACCAGGGGACGACGAGGAGTAGACGCTGTTCGTTAGCGTAGACGGACCCTTTTGTAATAGCTGTACTTTTGGTATGTAATGCAAGTGCAAACTCGAACCCTAAGTGGTCTGCGTGCCGCTTGCTTTATTGTGGAACTTATGTTAATCAATCCTTTATGTTGCTTGTCTAAATTATCAGTATTTCCCTCTGTGCGTTCAAAGCTTTTTTCTGTCCCCTTTCACTCTCGTACTTACCCTGTTCACCCTATACTTACCTTGAAATTCGAAGTCTTACTTACCTGCTCTTAATTGTCAAAGCCACCGCAAATCTAACCTCAAGTTCCCAATAAACAGATGGAGCCAGCAAAGCAGACGGGTCAGACCAGCGGGCAGGGTGCACCTGCCACCGACCAGAACACACTTGCCAATGTTATTGAAATGTTAGAAAAGAATCGATATCAAGGAGAGCAGAATATCTTGAAAGTGTTAGATCAGCAAGCTCAGCTTCTTGAACGGATTGCGGCTCGATCCCCCAGTTTTCCTAGTGGGAGTGGTACTCCTCGGGATGGCTCTCCAATCTCCACCCGATGGGCGGATTTTCTGAAAACACGTCCACCGGTCTTCTCCACCTCCGCTGACCCTACGGTAGCAGAGGATTGGCTTATGGACGTGGAAAGAAAACTTCAAACAGCACAATGCGACGACAGAGAGAAGGTGTTGTACGCATCCCACCAGTTGCAGGGTGCTGCGGCTACGTGGTGGATCAACTACCAACGCACCCTACAGAACAGAGAAATTGGTTGGGAAGACTTTTCAAAGGCCTTCCGCAAGGCACACATACCAGATAGCGTCATGGAGGCTAAGCGTCGGGAGTTTCTTGCGCTTAAGCAAGGAGGACGCACTATTATGGAGTACTTACATCAGTTCAACCATTTGTCCAGGTTTGCCCCAGAAGATGTCGACAGCGAAGACAAGAAGATGAATAGATTCAGGGCTGGATTACAGCAGTCTCTGAAATTTCATATTTCAGCTCTGAAGTTCCAGGATCTACATGACATGGTGAACAGCTTAATCAACTCAGAAGAAGCTAGAGGAGAAATGGAGGACTATAGAAAGCGTAAGGCAGTACACAAATCTCAATCTGCTTCACATAATGCTCAACGAATCAGGACATCGGGATCGCCCTCATATCGATCCCAATCCTCCCGCCAGTTTGTGAGGTTACCGAGGACTCAGTCTGGCCAGTCACAGCAGTACAACTCTCCTTTGCCACTAGCGCTCAAATGCCCCACCTGTGGTGGGAATCATCTTGCTAGTAACTGCCCAAAGAGATCCAATGCTTGTTTTCACTGCGGAGAAATTGGACACTACAGAGATCAATGTCCCCGGAAAAGCTTACCATCTGATGCCGCGAAGCTTCAAGTCCAGAATCAACAACAGCAAGAAAACAAGACACAGTCAAGCCCTGGCACTCCCAAGGGAGGATATCTACAGATCAAAGCCGCTGGACCCCAATCTCCAGCCGGCACAGCCAATTTCACGTCAGTAGGCCGAGGCAGAGGTCGTACCAAACCCACCTTCTATGCGAGGGTGAACCACGTGTCGGCAGAGGACGCAGCAGGAGCTAGCGACATCATTGCTGGTATGTTTCCAATCAACTCCATACCCGCATTGATTTTGTTTGATCCTGGTGCAACACATTCATTTGTTTCGAAGAGTTTTGCTTCAAGAAATCAATTGCCTTCTGTTGCTTTACCAAGACCTTATGTGGTTGAGACCCCTGGGGTTAGAATGGAGTCCCACAATGGGTGTGCGGGACTCAGTATAAAAATCCAAGGGGTAGAGTTTAGAGCAGATTTGTTGCAACTAGATATGGCAGGATTAGATGCCATTTTGGGCATGAACTGGTTGGCCAAGAACAAAGGCAAGGTAGACTGTGAGATCAAGACAGTGTCATTGGTCAACTCTGAAGGTCAGAAAGTGGTAGTAGAGACAGATCGAGAAGTATTAAAAGATGCCAGGAAGCGTATGATCAACATGATAGCAGCCACACCTAATCAAGTACCAGTGGTACAAGAGTATCCAGATGTCTTTCCGGAAGAATTACCAGGAAGACCTCCTGACAGACAAGTGGAACTTGCTATTGAATTGGTACCTGGTACCAAGCCAATTGCCAAACATCAATATAGAATGTCAGCTAGTGAATTGAAAGAGTTGAAGAAGCAGTTGGATGAACTGTTGGAAAAAGAATTCATTCGACCAAGTGTCTCACCTTAGTCAGCCTCAGTCCTATTTGTGAAAAAGAAGAATGGAGAATTAAGGATGTGTGTTGACTACAGAGGCTTGAATGCTGTCACCATCAAAAACAAGTATCCTCTCCCCAGAATTGATGACCTGTTTGACCAACTCAAGGGTGCCAAAGTGTTTTCCAAGATCGATCTGCGCTCGGGTTATCATCAGCTTAAAATCCGAGAGCAAGATCGAGAGAAGACGGCTTTCATCACCAGATATGGATTATTTGAGTTCACGGTCGTTCCCTTTGGTTTAACCAATGCGCCAGCTTATTTCATGAATCTTATGAACCTGGTGCATATGGACCAATTGGATCGATTTGTGATTGTTTTCATTGATGACATTCTGATATATTCCAAGAGTGAAGAAGAGCACAGACGACATTTGCACATGGTATTGACAAGATTAAGAGAACATCAGCTATATGCCAAGTTCGACAAATGCAGTTTTTGGCTAAAAGAAGTTGCCTTCTTGGGACACATTATATCTGAAGATGGAGTGAAGGTCGATCCAGAAAAGATATCTGCAGTTATGGAATGGAAACAACCCAAGACCGTGACTGAAGTAAGGAGTTTCCTTGGATTGGCGGGCTATTATCGCCGATTCATTGAAGGTTTCTCGAGAATCTCACGCCCACTCACCCAACTATTGAAGAAGGACAAGCCGTTTACATGGACAGATGCATGTGAAGAAAGTTTTCAGATGTTAAAGACCAAATTGACAACCACGCCTGTTTTGATATTACCCAACCCAGAGAAAGAGTTCCAAATATATTGTGATGCTTTAAAGCAAGGTTTGGGATGTGTACTTATGCAAGACGGAAAGGTTGTCGCTTATGCCTCAAGACAGTTGAAGCCGCATGAGGAGAATTATCCCACACACGATTTAGAACTAGCAGCTGTAGTGCATGCACTAAAAATTTGGCGGCACTACCTGCTGGGGAATCGATGTGAGATATTTTCTGATCACAAGAGCCTAAAGTACCTATTCACACAGCCAGAATTAAACATGAGACAGCGCAGATGGCTGGAACTGATAAAGGATTATGATGTTGATCTTCAGTATCACCCGGGCAAGGCCAATGTAGTTGCCGACGCCCTTAGCCGCAAGGCTCGTCCAAGCAAGGCTAGCAAATCAGAGTATCCACCAGAATTGCAAAGGGACATAATACGACTGAACTTGGTGATCACAGAACAGGGTGAAGAAACAGCATTAGAAATTCAACCATTACTGACAGATCAGATTAAAGCAGCACAAGATGCAGATGAAGAGATTCAAAAACTGAAAAAGGATATGGAAGAAAGAGATTCATCAGAATATACGATAGACGAGCATGGAATCCTTACCTTCCGTGGTCGCTATTGTATACCAAACAAGAAAGAATTAAGGGAATTAATATTGTCTGAAGCCCATTCGTCCCAATTCTCAATTCACCCAGGAGGTACTAAGATGTACCAAGATTTGAAGAAGAAGTATTGGTGGAACCAGATGAAGAAGGAAGTGGCAGAGTATGTAGCTAAATGTGATGTCTGCCAGCAGATCAAGATAGACCACCAGAAACCATCGGGATTATTGCAACCTTTGCCAATACCCGAATGGAAATGGGACAGTATCGGCATGGATTTCATTACTGGACTTCCCAAGACTCGTGAGGGATATGATGCTATTTGGGTCATTGTCGATAGATTGACCAAAGTGGCTCATTTTCTCCCGATCAAGCAAACTTATGGGAAGGATAAACTTGCTGAGTTATACTTGACAAGAATTGTGACTCTACATGGAGTTCCGAAGAAAATTGTGTCAGATAGAGGAGCACAATTTACATCTAAGTTCTGGGAAAAATTACATGAAGCGATGGGCACTGATTTAAATTTCAGTTCAGCTTATCACCCCCAGACAGATGGTCAGACAGAAAGAACAAATCAGATTTTGGAAGATATGTTGAGAGCTTGTGCTATTGTGTATGGTGCAGCCTGGAATACTTGCTTACCATTCGCTCAATTCTCATACAACAATAGCTACCAAGCTAGTATCCAAATGGCCCCCTTTGAAGCACTTTATGGCAGAAAATGCAGAACCCCTCTGAATTGGACGGAAACAGGAGAGCGACAACTTATTGGTCCACAGATTATTCAAGACACAGAGGAACATGTTAGAATTGTCAGAGACAGACTCAAAATGGCACAAGACCGACAGAAGAGCTATGCAGATAACCGCAGGAAGGATTTGAGTTTCGAGGTTGGAGATTTCGTCTACATTAAAGTCACTCCATTCAAAATAATTAAGAGATTTCAAGTTAAAGGCAAATTAGCACCAAGATATGTGGGACCGTTTCAGATTATCGGAAGAGTTGGGGAAGTAGCTTATCAAGTACAGCTCCCACCCAACTTGTCAAGAATGCACAATGTGTTCCACGTATCTCAACTTCGAAAGTGTCTACGTCAACCAACAGATGAAGTGCCATTGTCAGATATTGAATTGCAGGATGACTGCACGTATACTGAAGAACCACTACAAATACTTGAAACATCAGAGAGGCAGCTCAGAAACAAGAAGATCAGATTTTGCAGAGTGCAGTGGAAGAATCATACAGCGGAAGAGTCCACTTGGGAACGAGAATCAGACTTGCAGCGGGATTTTCCCAACTTACTCCCTGGACCAAGTTAATCTCGGGGTCGAGATTCTTTTAAGGGGGGTAGGTTGAAAAGCCCCAAAATTTCAAAATCCAAAAATTTGTGAATTTTTGCCGGTTTTTGGGTGAATTTTGGAAACTTTCCTTTTCGGGAAAGTCTCCTCGTTTCCGCTTTCCCTTTTTGGCCGGGCGCCTTCCTCCTTAGCTGGCGCCCTCCTCTTTTCCGCCTTCTCCGTTCCCCGGCCTCTCCCGCGCGGACGCCTCCTCCTCCCTCCGCTGGCGCCCGCTCCCTTGCCGCCTTGGCCTCGCGCACGCGCGGAGCGCCGCGCGCTGCGCCTCACGCCCGCCTCCCCTCGCGCGGACAGCGCCGCCCTCGGATTCGCCTCGCCCGCGCGCCGTCCCGACCATCGCGGTCCAAAACCGTGGGCGCTCCCGCGCCACGCGTCGCCGCCCTTCTGCGCCTGGCCCCGCCTGGCAGCGGCCGCCCCCTCCCTCTCGCGTGCGCGGACGCCCTCCGCCCGCAGCTCCCCGCTCCTGCCCCGCCGCGCTGTCCCGACCGCCGCAGAACCCTCGCGCCACGCGGCGCCACTCCTCTGCGGCCGACCCCACCTGGCAGTCCCCGCCCGTCACTTCCCCGCGCGCGGACGCGCTCCCCTCCCATGCCGCAGCTCCACCCCCCGCCCGTACTGTCACCTCGCCATTACGGCCGCTCAGCGCCTGGTCACCGCCCGTCTCACGGAGGAGACGCTCCCCCGACCTGCTCCCATCATCTCCCTGTTGACCCTGGAGCTCGCCGTTGCCTTCACCCCGAAGGAGCCCCTCCCTCCGCCCGGGTATAAATACCCCTTTCCGGCTCCCTCCCTCTCCTTTGCTTCCCGAGCACCTCAGCCCCCCCCCCCCATTCGCCTCCTGCCACTCCCAGCCCCCTCCCAGAGCCGCCGATTGGAGCCCCGTTGCTCGAGGCTCCGCCGCCGGTCTCCCCTGCGCCGGTCACCCCCGGGAGCCAATCTCCCCCTTCCCTCCTTCTTTCTTCAATTGCATTCGGCCAAAGCACCTCCTCAGTGTACTGATCACGTTGGTGGACTTGTTTGGACAGGTGCCTGCCCGAGGAGCTCCAGCCCCGTTGCTCACCGCCGGCCGCAACCACCTCTCCGTGGCCAGCACGCTCCGAAGCTCCCCAGCTCCCACCGCCACCTCCAATGTAAGCCTCCAACTCCCAGATGGTGTAGCCGCCCCCGATTGACCTCTCTCGCCGCCGGTGACCTCCCTCGCCTCCAAGCACCCGAACTACCCCCTTCTCTCCCCCGCACTCTCCACTGATCCTCTCAACTCCCAGCTGCCCAAAATGGACTCCCCTCACTCAGACCTACCCGGTGGTACCCTCCTTTGCCGTCGAGAACCTTCGCCGTGGCCGGAGAGCGAGGGCGCCGCCGTCTCCGTCCCTCGGCTGCGCGCGTCCGGCTGGAGGTTGACGACGACGACGTGGCCTCCTCCCCTCCGTCGATCTCGTTCCGCGCAATTTAACGTCGGCCGTCCGATCCCCCGCATACCGCTTCGCCCCTCCGTTTTATCGTTGCCGTCGGATCATCTTAAACACCGCCTCCCCCCCCCCCCCCGTCGGATCTCCTCCCCGTACCCCTCACCCCGCCACATCTCCGCCACCCGCTTGAGCCACGCGTCGCTCATCCGAGCCGCGTGAGCGCGCGCGGGCGTGGGCCGAGCCGGCCTGCCCCGTCGCCGAGCGCGCGCGCGCGTCGTCGCGCGTTGGGCCGCGCTGGCCTTCGGCCGCGCGGGCCGCACAGTGCCGGGCCGCACTGTAGCAAAGCGGCCGGGCCGCACTGTTCACCGATTTTTCAGATGATTTATTAATTTCTAAAATCCCAGAAAATCGAAATAAATCCTAGAAAATCACAGAAAATCCCAAAAATTCCCAAATTTCACCACTTTGCTCCAAATAATATTCCAGACCCATTGGTGACCTCCATTTCCACAGAATCCTCCCAAATAAAATTCCTAAAAATCCATTTGGGGTGTTTATGCAATTTACTCCTTTTTAAATAGATTATTTTCCCTCGCTTGATTAGTCTCAAGCTGGATTTAATTCTGTTTTGTATGTTTGCGCTAGTGTCGGAGTCGCCGGAAGTTCAGTTGCAGCCCCAGGAGCCAGGAGGTTCTTCGTTCGAGCTAGCGGAAATCATTCGGATTGACGGCAAGTCCCAAATCCTTTGATCATGTTGCAACCCATGATGTTTAATTATGTTATTATGTTATTTGCATTGAGCTAGTTCTGAAATGTTAGTTCGAAAATAAAATAAAATGTTTAGAATGACCTATTATGTAGCTAATCCTACCACCGTTAAATGTCATGTTTAATTTGTTGCCATGCCTTTGTAACCCTAGAATTAATTACTTGATAATCTAGATAATTGTAGGATATTATTATCATCATGCAAAATGTTACACTGGTAAGGTTGTGGCTGTGGGCTAATAGAATTTAGAAAACCCGACTCTAAGGTGGGGTGGTATGGGACACTGTATCTTAGAGCGGAGAGTGCCGGCGTGCACGAGGTAGGGTAAGGGTTGGGGAACCGCGAGACGGTCTTCGCCCAACTCGTTACCCTAGGGTTAGGAGAAGGGTAAGGGTGAGTGGGAAATCGCGGGACGGTCTACGCCCACCGCTTACCTTAGGTTGGGTCGCGAGCCTGGCGAGGTTGCGGGCCATGTGAAAATATAAGGACTGAAACCCTTATGCTGAGCAAATGTCATAGAACCCGCTCAAACCACAGGAGTTGACTTGTCAACACTTGTCTAGTAGCTGCTCAACTCGATTGAAACTCTACAGGAGGTTTAGCAGTGAGGTTAGGCAAGCCGTGTTTGGGTGCCTAACAACGGTAGAGTTCACTCGAAGCGGACACCGTCTTTTCTTGTGTGTGTGTGTGCGCGTGCGTGTGAGAGCCAGACCCGAGTGAATTCTACCGGGTAGAGCCTATATAAAGAGTTGAGCAGTGAAACGACCTGGCTTTCTTAACTCTTTAGCGGGAGTTAAGGGATCGTGTGGGTAAAGCTGAGCAAACTCTGCAGAGTCAAATAAATGGTATTCGAATACGCCGTGCTCCCGGTTATTGGAGCTGTGTCACTTGGGTGATTCCAGCAGCAAAGCTTAAGTAGTTTTGTACATGCTTTAACTTGTTTAGGTTGGTTAATGAACTCTTATGGAAAACCCCTGAGATCTTGAGGAGTAGTTTTGGGTCCCTCTTATTAAAATGATTGCAAATAAAACTGCATCCACTCAAAGATAATACACCAAATATATTTCCCTTCCTTTGAAATTCTGTGCATATAATAAGTTAGGATCCCTTTTGGGATTTGCTGAGCCGGTTGATTGGCTCACGGCTTGCTTAATTCTAATCTTTAGAAGATCAAGACGAAGGAGAAGGTCTCCCCGTTGAAGAAGTCCCGGAGGATCTTTTCTTCGATGAGGACCCTTGGCTGTAGGTCTCGGCCGCGCTCAAGCGGTTTCTGGAAGTCTTTTGGAATGTAATTATACTTTGGGCTTGCACGCCCCGCTGTCAAAACCCTGGATGTTAATCCTTATGTCAAATATATGCTGGACTTTTGTTGTAAGCATGCAATGGTATACTCTTGCGCGACGTTCCATAACTGTTCATGCGTGAATAGTTGCGGAATGCCGTGTCCGTACGCGCCCCTGGAAACGGGGGCGTTACACAAATAAGTCATACGTAATATCGATATTAAAACGTCGACAACCCACCTTACTCCTGCTGCTCCTGTCACGCACACATATTTCTTCTTTACTTTTTGCACCGCTCATCCCTTTTTTCTAAAAGCCATTTCTTTCGATCGCTACTATTCATTTTCAGCCAAAAATCATAAGCCATAACCAAAAGTCATTAGCAAAAGTCAATATGAACGCCTCCTAAAAAAAGCAAGCATACATGTGCGACAAGCAAGCTTCAGCCTTTTGGTTCATCTTGTCTCCATGGACGCCCCAGATGGTATACAGAATTAGGTACTTGCCGCTAGCTTGCATTTGCAGCTGAAAGCTGCTGGTGATCATCTCAGCTTGCTAATGACTGACACGCGTGTCGTTGTTGTAGCCTGAAAGGTATCCATAACTACAACCAGAGAGCTCAGGGATGCTGCTTCACCAAGAAATGATAAAAGTAATGGATTATCCCCGTGTTATTGTAAGTTGGTCCACTCCCTTATCAGATAGTACTGGTAGTAGAGTGTAACAGGGCCGAGTTATCAATATCAGCTGCATTGCATCTTAGCAGATGATAAATCAATCCTACAGGACCAAAATTGACCAGTCAAGATAGTACTCCATTTGGAGTAGCATAGCAAGCAGCATATAAGCTCACTTTAGGTATCCATTTGGAATCTTGCTACTCCAATTGAAGTAGAGGACAGAGTTCTTCAGTTTAGGGTCAGAATATTGTCTGTCACACCGACCTGTGGGGCCAGTAAAAACCGGGTCCCACGTTCTCAGTGTCAAGGGATGCATCTCCTCATGCTCCGGTTTTCTCGAGTGCACGTTCCTTGATGACTCGAAGAGAGCGGCATGCATGACGCATTTTCAAGTGGGTTGATAGACATCAACATCAAAGCATGGAGAGGAACAAAGACCAAAACAGGAGTGGAGCCTAAAGTATCCCAAAAAGAAGATCCAGACTTGCAAGCCAAGGACCGAATAAAGTACTATGTACTACCACCACAAAATCTCACTGCTATCATGGCGATCGTTCGGCCATACAATTAACAATGATGCTAGTGCTAGTACTAATATTCCCTAGATTTGCAACTAAAAATGCTCATAGCTGGCAAGAACCTTGGCTTTGTGTGAATTGTGATGGTGTCGGGAATAGCTCGGGTTCCCAATGCATGAAACACAAGGCGATCGAGTAAATGAAGCCAGGATCATCAATTCGTCGGTCTCATTGTCAAGTGCGCATCGCTTTTGGCTATGTGCATGGGGAGGCATTTTCTCGGGGCGTTGCTTTCTTCCACCTGCCATAGCTTGGTAGGGTCGGTGTCCTTACAAATGAACAGGGGAACATGGCAAGGACCACATGTGATCAGAGGTTCCGGTTCTTATGATTTCATTTTTACTTATGTGAGGAAATTGCGGATTTTTTTATACTTGTGCTTATTGTGAGATCTCAAAATTTGTCGTCGGTACCGAGTAGACATTTCCCCAAGCCAAAATTACTACGTAGCAAATGTGTATGAATGATTGTGGTCAGTGGTAGATCTAGAATTTTGTCTCATCCTAAACTATGAAGGGTTAGAGACAACTGCTACCTTGGCTGAGGGAAAGATTGTGTCTCGAACTTATCTAGACTTTACACTGGTAAAAATCTTATATCCCGAACTAGAGTCTAGACTGTCATAGACTTATATCCACCCCCTAATCGTGGTAGCACATTGCATAAGCATGATACAGACATGAAAAGCAGGAGAATGGGCTTCCGTATATGTGTGTATATGAACGTTTATATGCTATCACCACTATCAAATATCCTCTTGGACTAGAGGCAATACTTTTGGACTAGAGGCAATACTTATCCTATTTTTTTATCTAAAAAGTATGCCAGAATCCCAAATCCGTTTCTTACTCTTACACTCATTATGATTTTTTGGGTAGTGGCCTAAAATGAAGATTCTAGAATGTTGATAGAAGGATGACGACAGTGTAGAGATACAAATAGGCTATACTAGAATAAATTAAAACTAAAAAGTCATATGAGTGAGAGATCACATATCATTACCATTAGATGTGCAGTGCAATAGAAGAAGAGTTGAAACAGCTTAATCCAACATCTCTGGAAAGCTATTCTTGGAAGTCGATCATCCTCTAGCGGTAGTCGATCTCCACGAACTGATTGTTTTCTCCTTAGGTCGTCCTTATTAGCGATGTAGTCACAGCGGCACCTCTATTGAAGTCTGCATATCCAGGGATGAAACGTCGTTCATCATTGTGCTAGCACCAGTGTGCACAACATGGCCTTTGGAAGGAGGCGGCTAAGGTTTCAAGTGGGTGGTATGTTCTCTATTTCCCATAACCCTATGCCCCTTTATATATGGCCTTTAGCCAGATTCTTATCCAATATAAATAGAGGTCGTATCCCACTCGAAAAGTCTCTGACCAAATACTTATCAAATATGAATAGAGATCATATTCGACTCAGAGTCTATCATATAGACCCTTACTGTTTCAACATGTTAAGTATGTGATCTTGTAGGTTCATGTATAATTGGTTGTGACTCAGAAACACCATTCCGATTATTGGTTAGTAGTGGTCCCTAGCAGGACATATTAACCCCCAAATATACACAAAGATCAATCCGAATGAACCTTATACAATATAATATACAATCAGGTCTTAATTATTCATGATTAGTTTATTACTCCTTACGACCAGTTCATATCTGGTTATGACCAGTCCGTATAACCATACGGCCAATTTGCAGACCAGTTTGTGATATATCCGACCAGCTCATGGTGAGTTAGTATACCTATATGGCCAGTTCATATTCGGTCAAATTTAACAACCTGTTTGTATATTCTTCTTTTGCCTCACGATACCTAATCGAATTCCAGGTGAGAAACGTGTTATCTATAGACTATTCAATCTTTTTCAATCTAGTAATGAATATCTTCATGTAGTTGACTCCTCGAACACTCATGGGATGGTCATGTACTTCCTTTATCCGACCACATCAAGGTGCCCAGATATATCTTTCATGTTATATAGGATAGGCAAATCCCATATCCAAATATACACATTCCTCCGTATGTTTTATAGCATACTCAAAAGCTACCTTTATAATTACCTAGTTTCATAGTAGTATTTGGTGATCCCTAAGTGCACTATTATATTTGTAGAAAACTATAATAATCTTAGGTACAAGGATTATCCATCATCATTGCTTGAGACCAACCGATGACACATAAAAATATAACAACTCTACAGTGACTCAAGGTGAGTCGATCCAACACCTTGTTCTTCAATATGTGCTCACATTATTGATTTAATACCTTTATATCCATAATCCGTGAAACATGATCATCAATCAATACATATGCTGATTTATAAATCATAATTGTCTCATATAATAATATAAGATCAAAGATATTTTAGAATAACATCAAAACATAAATAAAAAAGTTCCATGAATAAATCACATAATTGTTGATCAATATGAAAGATATTTATTCAAGAGGCAAAATAATATATTATTTAATATATAATAAACATAGAGTGATGCAATCATCTTCATAATTCCTCTGGGCATATCACTAAGAGATATCTTTCGTCCCGCAATATAACTCCTCATTATTAGGAAACGTTGTCCCACAATATAAGTCTATTGCGAAAATCAAATGTATAGTTACGGTAATATTTTCACAATATACTTCTCATTTAATACTAAAAAGTGGATGGATAGTTGTAATATACCATTTAATAGAGGCACGTATTGTCCAATAATATTAACATTTTCTTATATTTGATGTTTTCTTAATCTGTGTGTATAATGTACTATGGACTTATGTTACCTGGCTCGAGATTCCCCCACACAGCGACATGTCTGCGGATCATGGATGGCAGGTGGCATTGTTTAGCTAACCTCGAAAAGCGACAAGCTAACAACCAAATACAGCGATTTGACATTGTGGTTGGTGTGCACATTCATCAATGGTTACCAACCAAATTATAATATGACATTATTCTTTTTTGAAATTTCAAATTGAAATTGATTGTTTAGGGCTAAGTTGAAAGCTCTCTATTATTTAAATGTCGAGCAGTTTTATGTATCCAATGGAAACTTCGGAGTTCGCAAAGATACTATGCCAGTATGTATTATAGGAGAGGTAGAGCAAGCTGGTTTGTCGCTTTCCCCCTTTGCGGTTGGTGGGATACCTTGCAAAACCTCTCCCGGCTCCTCATCTTGAAATGCACTTCAATCTTCTGTCAAGGGACCAATTGATGCGTCACACAGCTTGTGAGTCGTAGACCACCTAACACATGATTGAGAGGCAGCTAGGTAGCCCAGTTGTTGCAATTCAGAAATCAAGCCTGCCTTTGTCAAACCATGTTGTCAATCCATGTGTAGTCTAATTTTGTTGGAAAACATAACAAACACAAAAATATTAGTACTAAATTATGGGGTAACGAGCAGTACTTGATATGGCCAAGAGCGAAATGACAAAATGGCAGAGAAAAGGCCAATGGTCTAGCAGTGAGAGTGATGATGTTGTTTGCACTAAACCCATGTTTGATTCTTAGTATTGATATAGTGTCTTATTTAACTAGAGTATACACACGTGTATATTCAATGATAAAATTTATAATATATATAATAAATACGTGTATATATATAGAGATGTGTGTGGTATACACGTCTTGGAAGTCCTCAACAAACGGCAAAAGGGTCAAGACTGGAGAACATATCACGTGCGCGTCACGGGACGTGACAGGTGGAGAGAGAATCTTATCACAGCCATTTCCGTAACGAACAACTGGTTAATAACTAGCAGACCACCTGTATTTCCCGCACGAATTCCTCTTTTTCCTGTGCGTATATATTGCGGAAATAGTAGGATATATCCACAGGGATGCCGTGATAATCACGTGGGCTTATATAAGCAAGTCAGGTCTCCTGGTCTTCGATCTGTAGGAGCAAAGCAATGCTTTTCTTTCTTTTCAGCTTGTCTTTTCAACCACTTGCAGAGATGCAATGATTGGTCCCCTATGAACATGTGGAAGGACGCAATTGGGAATAGGCTTTGGGGTTACCATCGGATGAGTTATCTTTTTTGGAATTCTTATTTTATCTAGTGTTCCACTAATTGCAAAGCATATGGTTTTTACAGATAGAAATCTGAATTATGTCTAATAAAACTATAATTTACTAAAGAGGAATTGCCAGCACAAACTATAAGCTTCTAGATATACTAGAGTGCCCATGCTTGCCTGCCTGTCCATTAGTTAGCTAAAGAAAACCTGAAAATAAAAATAGTGACACTATTAGAGTGTGTATAGTGTGAAATTAGATGTTCATATAATGACTTCTTCTTTTCTACTTCTATTTTTGTTTTTTACATTAACTAGTTTTCAAATAAAATATTTTTTAAAAACGAGATTTACAATTTAATTATAGTAGATATTGTAGCGACTCTATATATATCGACCAAAATCGCACATGAGTATCTATATCTCTGTACTCTCTCTCTCTCATGAATAACCAATAAGCCGAAGCCAAAAAAACAGACCTAATGTATGCCACAACACACATTACTCCTACCATGAGATCATAAACTGGGGAATCATTTCAATTGGCTAGTCAACATTCGATGCCATGATACCATGTAAAATTTAGTAATGCGTTTTTGCATTGGAAACAGTAAGCTTTAGATATACATATGGCTCATAGTGACTTGCTTGATAAGACTGGGAATGGCCAGTCAATCAACAAGTGGACGCCGGATACATAATCCACAAAAGTGCTCCTTGGACCTGCTAGTCCATGTTGGCTCCATATATACAAACACTCACTTTTAAAACCACCTATATAATTTACTCTATATACACAATGCCACTTCATCTACAAAATACTCACACCAAAGGTGTGTGTGTGTCTACACACACACACACACACACACACAAGATTGTTTGGTATGACGAACTTAAAAACACGTCTTACCGTTATTTCTTCACTTCTCAAAGAAGGGGACACGTTCATCATCTGAATATATGTGTAGGTCTCTGGTGTGCTCCAAGCAAGAGTAGCCCGGGACAAAGCCTGGTGTGGAAATCAAGAAGGGGAAAGGGATCAGACAAGGCAGGAGAGTGTCACGTGTGAGCGCGCCCCCCGAAGGATGCATATTTGATCCGCATTTTATGGTTATAGCTAATGGTTTTTATTTTTAAAATGAATATTTATGTGAACGAATCGAATACGAATAATTTATTTTAAAAATACTATTTTGATAAGCTATTTAAAAAAGATGATAAAAAATTATTCTGTTTATTTATTAGAAAAAATTATAAGCTATAAATCATAAGCCGAAAAGAATAGAATATACAAATCCTCCGTGTCAACTCCGCAACGTACAAACGCTTGCCCTTTTTTTCCCCAAAATACTCATGCATCCATATGGGCCATGGGGGAGCACCCACAAAGCTCTTTCCTTGGCAACGCTGAATGCTGCCATGTTACTGCATGGGACCCTGGCCATGCAGGGGGTCCATGCAAACATGTTCACCTGCCAGATTGGCCCCCAAGCCCCCAGCATCCAGCAACGCCTCTACTCATAGCCCAAGGGCCAATCAAAATAGTGGACGGCTTTATTAGAAACGTGCAACCATGATATTCGAGCCATATACCGAGAACTTTGTGAGAAAAAGGTTAATATTCGAGTCACATATTGAGAGATGCGTAGTTATCAAATCCTTTGTACAAGAAGGACCGCAAGATTCATGCATTTTTAATTATATTTTCCTTTTGGAAAATATTAAAAGAGAGCCTGCCTAAATAGTAGAATGAAAAATAAGTTATTATATAGAAGTGCTAAAAAATTGCTCCCACTAACTTTAATGAGCGTTGTAATATAAAACAATACTCCAATCGATTCTCATGAAAAACCTCGTTCGCTAGCTTTTTTTAATAACATTATTCAATCTTTCTAGAAAAATGCCATTACGATTGAGACAGCGCATAAGAATACTTTGGTGATAATATTTTTGAGGTTGTATATGCTCTAATTTGACAACATCTTGTGCATACATTTCCATCAAAAGTGGTGGACCTAGGATTTTTAGGATGGGTGTTCGGACTTCGGAGCTAAGTTGCTCGAATACGTCGATACCGCAACGCACCGTTTTCTCCAAAACACTGATACAACGATACATGTATATAGATATAATAAAAATACATAACTTATAGAAATTAATAATTTCTTATGAGAAAATACGCGATATAAGGCGAGTATAATGATATGAATTAAACAACAAATTATAGAGATTAATGATAGTTGTATATATTATTGATCCTACCTTTTTTTGGCTCTTTTCCCGTCAGCAAGAACCGTCCATTTAAGAGAAAATTGTATGTTCCCTTCATAGAGCAAAACATAGCAAAAATTAGCACGTAAACAAAAGTAATAAGGGTCCAACTAGCTGCTCATTGTCTAAGGCAAAGATTGTATTTTTATACAACATCTTATTAGAAAAAACAAAGAAACCAAATGCTAAGCTTCAGAAAGAATCGGAGTTAGAACAAAGCAGAGTAGAGTAAAGCGGACCAAGAAAAAAAAATAAGTGAAGTGGGGTGAAGCACACCTAGATCTGAAGAGAAAACGATGTTGATAAGTTGGACGTGTTGCTCACTTCCCGATGCCACGCTTCCTCCCGTCTACTACGCTGCTCCCTTCTTGCTGCCACTACCCACTTGTCCGTGACATCTCTCTGCTCGCCCGCGCTGCCACACGCTTACCTTGCACCCCGCGCCGCCTCACGCATGATTGTCATCATGTCATGGCGCCATGTCTGCGTCCGCCGATCATCACCCGCCTCTGCAGCTTGCACCTCTGCCCGCTCACAACTCGAAGGCCGAAGCTGTTTCCCACATAGACAGTCACAAGATGAGAAATAGAACAAAGGTTAGAATTTTGTTTATATCTTTACCTTTTTGGGCCTGTGTGAGGAGGGCGAAGTGGAAACAAAAATGGGTTTAATGTATTACATGGGTGCGCACGAGATGTAGAGAGTGCGGGCTGAATTTATTTACGGACATAAAATATAGTTTTAACCCAACTAACAGTATACACATCTAATATATCTATTATATATCTGGTATTTTATAAAAAATTTTAGGTGTTCAGCTGAAAACCCTTAATCTCTTGCAGATCCACCCATGCTTTATTCGATGAGGTGGAAAGTATTTACTTAACCTCTTGAGTCTTGTCCTTCAAAATCATGACAACTTTTACACATGATTTCTATTATTTCTAGTGGTCCTGATCTTAGTTTTACAGCATTGTAGGATAAGCTTATTTAGAAAGAAAAAACTAATCCAGTGATATAGCTGTAATTATCGGGGGTAGATGTATTAGTTTCTAAAAGAACTAATCTAGTGATATAGCTGTAAGTATCGGGGTAGATGTATTAGTTTCTAATCTTTATTGATGAGTTACGAAGTGCAAAACCCTTTTGGCTTTTGCCATTGGTTTCTCATGATCCTTTGTCATGATGTTAGAAATAGCTTTTGTTAACGATAAAAAGTTGATCCCTGTTCCATGTCAGGTCCCGTAGCCAAGTATTATTTTTATGATCAAATCCATATTTAACAGTTTACTTTGAATGTACTAACAGCTGTCCAGATTCATTAACTTCAGCAAGCATAGGATGATGAGATGATATAAAATATCAAACACAATGGTGAAAATTTATTAGTTGACTTCCACCATTTTAGTGGTAGAGATATGGGCTTGTCAGATTTTTTTCCCCTGAAAATTGAAAATAGCATTGTGATATGATTGGATTGACTGTGTCCTTTGATTTCTACGTATGATGTGGATAATAATACATTAAAATATAGCAAATTAAACAAGTACCTCTTATGCGGTTAGGACACCGTTTAAACAATCCTATAGAAAATTTCATGAGAATAGATAGGAGTATCATTTTATATGATAATAATTATGTATGATGGTAACAAATGAAGGCTCACTCCTGGGAACCCCGTTTTACTTCCTTCGTTCTTTTTTAAGTGATACCCTAGAATTAATATCGTCAAATTTTCTAAAGTTTAACCACTAATATGCCTAAAACTATCTATGTGCCACATGAAAACTACACCATTACATTTATCGTTGAAAATAATTTTACAATTTTATTAACATATAACAAAATTAAAAAAATAACGATCAAAGTCATATCTCAAAAACCATAAAAGATAAAAAAACATCACTTAAAAAGAATGGAGGGAGAACTGGGCAAATCTTCTCGCTTAGTGAATTCATTCATGATCATTTAAAACTGAGCCATACTACTAGATCTCTATTGGTGAAATGTGTGCGTTCAAGTCACCATGCCCAATGGCGGAGCCAGAATTTTTCTGGAGCCTAGGCACACCACCCACGCCACACGCCCAAGTGACGCCCAGCTCTCTGGCTCATGCAACGTCTGGTTCTTCGACTCATGTCCACGTGACGCTCGGCTCTCCGCCCATGCAAAATCCATGGCTCGTTGGCGCCAATGGACATGGTTGGGAGCGAAGCCATGGGATTCGCAGTTTTGCACACAACGTGGCAGCCTCCTCCCATGCGCTACCCTGATCGACCCCATGTTCCCACCGAAAGCGTCGTGTAGCGTGGGCAAAGTGGTAGGTGCTACGTGTGTCGTTTGTGGGTTGGCAAGGGCGGTCTCATCTTGTGTGGAGCGTGTGCTGTTGGCGCCGCTAGATGGCAAACCTAGGCTGGTGGGTTTGGCCACCTACTAGGCATGGCTAGCGTAGCGAAGGTAGGAGTTGTTCATCCCCAGCAAGTAGCCGTTCAGGCCCATCGGACGGTGGCTCCGCCTCTGACCATGCCCAAACTCAAATTTTGTATAATGTTTTGTAGGCAAATTATGTGATACTAACGAATTTAACTTAGGCTGTATCTGAACAAATCTCCTAATCTAGTACTACTTGAGTACATATATTGGTGAACTGGTGAATCACATGATCATCTACGAAATTAAGGACACTACTTGAGTACATATATTGGTGAACTGGCGAATCAGATGATCATCTACAAAATTAAGGACTGGAGATTTTCGTCGCAAAAAAAGACTTAAGATTTACTGTACAATGCTAAGGTCTGCTAAGCACCACTTGCGGTCTCAAAAGACCAATGTGCACGTAGCATTTTGCCAGGAATCTATTGGGTCCGTCGTGGCAAGGAACACATGCAGAAGCTCTCCCCAGAAAGCACCTACCTCGTGAGCCCTGCTTTCCTAAGCCGCTTCGCAAGAAGGGCGCTGCGGCCTCCCTTGGCGGGATAGCGACGTGGCCGCGCTCCACGGTTTCACTTTCTGTGGTTATTTGAGTTTTCAATTTATTTAAATTAAATATATTAATTTTAATTTTAACTTATTTTAGTTTTAGATTTTTTGTTTTTATTTTTTATTGCTTTACATTATCCGTGTTGATATAACAATTTTTTTAAATTTTTCTTTATTTTTTTCTCTAAAATGCTAAAATGCAATTTTATTTATAAGTGAGAAGCTATAGCTAAAAGATTAAGCTGTAAGCTAAAGAGGCGTAGCATCGGAGCGATTAATCCATAGGATTTGGATTTTATTATACGGACGTTAGTTAGAACGAAATCCCTCAATTAGAGGGTTAATTACCAGACAAGGAGATAAAACAAGAAACAAGCTAGCGGCGCGGTGGTTAGCTCCGAAGCGGCTGTGGCTCCCCGCGTCGGCGGCTGCAGCGGCTCGCCGGGCGAGCCCTGGCCGTCGGATCTGCGGGGTGGGCGTGGGCCCCGCGCGCCACGAGCGGCTCTCGTTCGCTCGTCGGGGAGCACGGCGGGCCCGCCATGGGGGCCACACGTCGCCGTCGCGGCTGATCTGGCCGTGGGTCCGGGCTGCCGCTATGTTTGCGCTCTCTGGACTGGAGCCGGGGAGGATGAGGAAAACCAGCAAGATTGCAGATTGGTAACTGCTTTCTTGTTTTAAATTCGGGGTCAAAGAGATTCTTTCGTAGAGTTCCTCATGGGGAGAAGGAATTGCACTGTGCGCTCCTTTTGTGAAAGGACGTGATCTTATTCGTATTTTTCTTTGTGCCTTCACTGGAATTTTTTTAACTCGATCAAAACACTAAAATAAATTTATTTGCAAGCAAACACCTCGTTGTAGCACAACAGAACACCCATGTTTTCGATGAAAAGTTAGCGTCGGACTCACAAAACCTAGAATACCCATGTTTTCATGAAAGTTAGCATCGGACTCAACCTATGACTCGAAATTCTGATTTTGTCCGGGACACGTACGAAAATACCACGGAGATACCATCGCCTACCAGCGAAAAAATATTAAAAAAAAAAGAATTGGAGAGAAAAAAAAAACAGGGACGAAAATATAGTGGGCGTGTGGGGCCGCGAGACGAGGGGAGGTGGTGGGTGGGTTGGCACGGCGAGGTCTGCCTCCTCCTCTCTCTATAAATACAGGGTCTCCCGGTGCCCTAGGCGCCCTATACTCGGATCGGGGAGGAGAGGTCAAGGAGGAGACGGGAAGGAACACACCCCGCGAGAGAGGCGGCGTCGCGTTCCCAATCCACACACCCTTCCCCGTCGCCGGCTGTGAGGTCGCCGAGGGAGAAAGGAAGAAAACCCGCGGCCCGTCCGTACTAGACCGAATCGGTCGGGAGCGGAGGAGATCGTGATACGGCGTACGCTCCGCCTCCGTCTCCAGGCGGAGGAGAGAGCAGCGGCGAGAGGTACCCCGCCGCCCGCACCTCCCAACTCGCCAGGATCGGGAAGCGCTTTTAAAAACAAACGAGATTCGTTAGATAGCAACTTGGTTGGTTTGGCTTTGTGCCGCGCGGTAGGTGGCGTGCGGTGCCGTTTGCCGTGTTTTTATTATTCGATTTCTGCTGGTGGCGTTCGATTCTGCGTTCGTGCGTGCGTTTGTTTGTGAATCTGCCGTGCCGCGGGGGGCGGCGGCCGTGTGGGGGCGGAGGAATCTGCGCCGCCGTGCGGGGGGTTGGTAGATCTGTCATCTGTTCGTCCCTCGCGTGTGTTTTCCCGTCGCTGGGTTGTTTTGTCTGGTGATTTTTTTTAAAAAAAATTTGGGAGTGCTCTGTTCCACTGCGGAGGGGCGCAAGCTTTTCCTCGTTGCTTTTGGTGGTGACATGCGGGGAATGAGACAGCTTTGAGCTTTCTGCTCGTTTTGTCCAAAGCTTTTTTCTCCTCTGTTTTTGTTTGTTGGGATTTTGTTTGGTTTTTGGGTCTCGTGTAGATCGGTGTATTGAGTAATCGAGTACCACCATCTAATGGTCGTCGTTTGATTGTCGCGTGACAGGTGATAGGAGTGCGAGGTGCGGTGCAGCCATGTCGACGGCGCAAGGGCTGGTTTTGAAGCACGCGGCGCCGGCGGGCGCTGGCCGCAGGGCCCGGCGCAGCCACTCCGTGGCGGCGCCGTTCCTCTCCTCGAGGCATGCCAACGGCGGCATGTCCCTCGAGGGCTGGTTCTTTGGCGGCGGGCAGCGCACCGAAGAGCGCGTCGCGCCGCGGCCGCCCCGCGCGGCGGCGCGCGACGCAGAGCCTGTCAGGTCGCTGTCGAAGCTCCCGGAGAGCAGCATTGGGCTGTACGACCCCGCGTTCGAGCGTGACTCGTGCGGCGTTGGTTTCGTTGCCGAGCTGTCGGGCGATTACAACCGCGAGACCGTGAGTTCTATCGACTAAGTACACCGCTGCGATTTCTCTCTTCGATCTACCACGTGAGATATCAATTTTGCCCACTTTTCTTTTTCCAGGTCAATGATGCCATTCAGATGCTCGAGAGGATGGCGCACCGCGGCGCCTGCGGCTGTGAGAAGAACACTGGTGATGGTGCCGGTATTCTCGTCGCTCTGCCACACAGCTTCTTCAGAGAGGCGAGATTCTTCTCAACTCGAATTTTAAGCAAAGACATTTCCTTTTAACAGAGTTATTCATCTTTGTTGTTGCCCTGGTATCCCTGCAGGTGACAAAGGATGCCGGCTTTGAGTTACCACCGCCAGGTGAGTATGCTGTTGGAATGGTGTTCCTTCCAACCGATGAGAAGCGCCGCCAGAGGAGCAAAGCTGAGTTTAAGAAGGTTAGTGGATTCGTGTGTATACAGTGAGCTATGTAAGACATTGTGATGTTAAGCTCATGTTTTGGGTTATTTTTATTCATTCAGGTTGCGGAATCGCTGGGACATGTAATACTCGGGTGGCGCCAGGTTCCCACTGACAACTCAGACTTGGGTGAATCTGCACTCCAGACAGAGCCAGTCATTGAGCAGGTTTTCCTCACTAAGAGTTCTAGTTCGAAGGCCGATTTCGAGCAGCAGGTCATTCCATGAGCTTAAATTTTGAATTTAAGAATATAGATGTGACGATTTTTTTCCTTAACTCTTTTCCATGAATTATGACAGTTGTTTATCCTGAGGAGGCTCTCGATAGTGTCTATCAGAGCCGCCCTGAATCTTCGTCGTGGAGGAGAGAGAGATTTCTACATGTGCTCTCTATCTTCAAGGTACTTCCTTTTTCTGAATTTCACTTTTTTAAAAAATGATTTAGTTGAAGGCTGAAAAGGATCAGGGAGTACCAACTAAGCTCCTTTTGAAGGGAATATTAGCATGTTTTTTCTATTGAAAATGAATTGATAAAGAAAAAACTCTTGGACTTTCTCTTAATCATTAAAAAAAATCTCGAGGACTTTTTCTTAAGACTTAAAAATATTAAATCTAAGAACCTCCCAATTGCGTTGTATTAATGTGAGTAATTCTTATTCAATGTTCTCTTTGCTGTGATCTTTCCAGGACTGTTGTTTACAAAGGCCAGCTTAAGCCGTCTCAACTTAAGGGCTACTACTACGCAGATCTAGGTCATGAAAACTTCAAGAGTTACATGGCTCTGGTAAATACAAAACCTTGATACTTTTACACAAAAAAGTCATGATTGTAGTTGGAAGATGGGAACCAATAATAGCAAGGCGGTTGTAAGATCAAGACGCGCTCCTGTGCAGGCATCAAACTTTGAATTGTCTTACCGTCACTGCTCTATTCATATACTATTTCAGTCCTGGTTCTTGATGACTTTAAGTGAAGTATTAGAAATCTCTATTAGTTGATACCCGATAACCATGTTGCAGAGTCCAGCTGCAGTTCTGCTATGGCCGACTGCTATGCCGACTCTTCAGGATGTGACCTCCAATTAGGTGGTGGGAAGAAATTGTGTTTGGTTTGAGGTAGCTTAGGGCTCCCAACTGTTTTGCATGAAATTATATGCAACTGATGTTTTCTGTTTTGAATAGTGTTGGTGCTTTATTTCCATGTTTTATTCAACATTGTATAACTGCAAACGATGAGTATAATATGATTTCTAAAAGTCGTTTATCCAAACAGGTTCACTCTCGGTTCTCCACAAACACCTTCCCCAGCTGGGATCGTGCGCAGCCAATGCGTGTGTTAGGCCATAATGGAGAGATCAATACCCTCAAAGGGAACAAGAATTGGTAATCTTGCTAAACCTTTTCCTATGTGCTATGTCCATTTCTTGGTTGATGCAATATGCCTATGTCATTTAGATTTAATGATGCTTGGTTTAATAATTCTATTTGCACACATGACAGGATGAAAGCACGTGAAGGTCTCTTAAATTGTGAGAAGCTTGGCCTATCAAAGGATGAATTTTCAAAAATTCTGCCAATTGTGGATGCTACCTCTTCAGATTCAGGTAGGAGCTCAATGTCTAACACAGTACAACATGCAGTATGCAGTTGCACTTCGCACATGAAAACTTACACCACCTTTTGTGAGTTGTTAATTGAAAAAGTTATGTGAATTCCAGGTGCATTTGATGGTATTCTTGAGCTTCTTATCCGAGGTGGAAGAAGCCTGCCAGAAGCGGTGATGATGATGATCCCTGAGGCGTGGCAGAACGATGTAAACATGGAACCTGAGAAGAAAGCTCTCTACGAGTTCTTGTCAGCCCTTATGGAGCCTTGGGATGGACCTGCTCTAATATCTTGTAAAAAGATTTAAACTCATCTTCCTTTTCTGATCATACTTCTTATTGATTACTTGAGCTAACTTAGCTTTCACCTGTAGTTACCGACGGCCGTTACCTTGGAGCTACCCTTGATCGCAATGGCTTGAGGCCTGGTCGATTTTATGTGACCCACAGTGGACGTGTAGTCATGGGTAGTGAAGTTGGTGTTGTCGATGTTCCTTCCGAAGATGTGTTGAGAAAGGGTAGACTAAACCCTGGAATGATGCTATTGGTTGATTTCGAGAACCACATTGTAGTGGATGATGAAGCACTAAAGGCACAGTACTCTAAAGCTCACCCATATGGGGAATGGCTTAAGAGGCAAAAGATATACCTCAAAGACATCGTAGAATCTGTGCCAGAAACTGACAGAGTTGCTCCAAGCATCTGTGGTTCATTTCCAGTAAGTCCTTTACCATTCTTCAATATTATATGTTTCATTGGGCTTATTTCGACTGGGTTATTGATGAGAACTTGGGGTCAACCATAATTAACATAGCGGTTTGGGTTTCTTTTACAATTTGGTGCAGCAAAAGAATAAGAGCAAGGAACATGGTGGTATCAGTGGAATTTTGACTCCACTAAAGGCTTTTGGGTAAGCAAGGGTTCAGTTTGTTGGTTATCTCTGCTGTTGTGATTTCTGCTGGCTGACTATCCAACTGGTTCACTCCAGATACACAGTAGAAGCCCTGGAAATGTTGCTGTTGCCAATGGCTAAAGATGGAGTGGAAGCTCTTGGATCCATGGGAAATGATACACCCCTGGCAGTGATGTCTAACAGAGAGAAGTTGACTTTTGAGTACTTCAAACAGATGTTTGCACAAGTTACAAACCCACCAATTGACCCAATTAGGGAGAAAATTGTTACATCTATGGAGTGTATGATTGGGCCAGAAGGTGATTTGTTGGAAACAACCGAAAAGCAATGCAACCGCCTTGCACTTAAAGGTCCTTTGTTGTCTATTGATGAAATGGAGGCTATTAAGAAGATGAACTACCGTGGTTGGCGCAGTAAGGTGCTTGACATATCTTATCCTAAAAAGTCTGGAAGGAAGGGCTTGGAAGAAACTTTGGACAGAATTTGTGCTGAAGCTCGGGAAGCTATACAGAAAGGCTACACTATTTTAGTTCTCTCAGATAGAGGTCAGTGATATATTTAATATAGTAGTAGTTTATGCTTGTGCTATCCCACTGTTTGATGTTACCAATCACTCACAATTTCGTAAACTTGCCAGCAAATGAGTCAAATGCACGCCACACATTTATTATTATTTAGAGATAGCTTCAAGCATATAGTATCACCAGATAATAACTTTAATATTAATCAGAATTTAAATTAATACATGCAATAATTTTTCTTGCGCAATGTTTTGTATCAAGATGTTCTAACTTTTCTTATCTTCAACACAATTAGAATGTATATTGAACTTTATGCAATTCAATGTATTTGACATGTTGTAGACATTTCAATTTTTTTGATATCTTAAATTCTTTATGCAGGATTTTCCTCGGATCGTGTTGCCATCAGTTCTCTCCTAGCAGTTGGAGCAGTTCATCAACACCTTGTTGCAAATCTTGAGAGGACACAAATAGGGTTGTTGGTTGAGTCCGCTGAACCTCGCGAAGTGCACCATTTCTGTACCCTTGTTGGATTTGGTGCAGATGCCATATGCCCTTACTTGGCTATTGAAGCAATTTGGCGCTTGCAGATTGATGGGAAGATTCCTCCTAATGGTGATGGGCAACCCTACTCAATGGAGGAACTTGTCAAGAAATATTTCTATGCTTCCAACTATGGAATGATGAAAGTTCTTGCAAAGATGGGAATATCCACCCTTGCATCTTACAAAGGTGCACAGATTTTTGAAGCTCTTGGCCTTTCTTCCGAAGTGATCCATAAGTGTTTTGAAGGTACTCCCAGCAGAATCGAGGGTGCAACATTTGAAATGCTTGCACGTGATGCTCTCCGTCTTCACGAGCTGGCATTCCCATCAAGAGCCCCTCCACCTGGCAGTGCAGATGCAAAGGCCCTTCCTAATCCTGGGGACTACCACTGGAGGAAAAATGGTGAAGTCCACCTCAATGATCCTCTTGCAATGGCAAAATTACAAGAAGCAGCTAAAGTGAACAGCCGGGCAGCATACAAAGAATACTCTAGGCGAATTCAGGAGCTCAACAAGACATGCAATCTACGTGGTATGTTGAAATTTAAAGATATCACCGACAAGATTTCTTTGGATGAGGTTGAACCTGCTAGTGAGATAGTGAAACGCTTTTGTACCGGAGCGATGAGTTATGGGTCTATTTCATTGGAAGCACATACTGCCCTTGCTGTGGCTATGAACAAGCTTGGAGGGAAATCTAATACAGGTATGTTGTCATGCATATGTGGCTTTTGGTCACTATTCTGATGCAGTCCATGCATCTTTATTTGCAAATCAGCTCCAAGGTTATTGAATAACCTTTTGAAATTACAGAACTGTTTTCTAATATTTGTTACAGTGGTGTGATGCCTAAATTTTACTTATCTAAGCCTGCGCGTTGCGGTCCATATTTTAGACATAATCATGTCTACAATGCACTACTTTTGACGCTATCAAATGGAAACTACACTATCTGTTGCATATTCACTCTTTGTGGAGAAACTTGTACTGTATACTCTATGTTAAGCTTTTCATCTTCCTGTTGATGTTGATTGCTACCTTCTAAAAACAAATTATCCCACTTTATAGCAAGATTGATTTTTTTCTGCTTTGTTAGAATTGTTAAATTATACATACCTGCAATCTAGTAAAGAACAATTGCTATACTCGTACTCGTTCCTGCAAACAGCGTACACAAATTATTCCTTTTATATTTTGACCGCTTTGTACTATTTGTGTTTAATATTTTTCTCCCTATACAGTGAAAGCAACTACTATTTATTTCTTGTCTAACATATTTCTAGATTTCAATATTTATTATCTTTACTCCCAAGTATAAAATAACTCGTTTTACCCATTGCTATTTTGAATAACTCTACAACCTATGTGTTCTATATGCACTAATTGCAATACATTTGTGAAGGTGAGGGAGGGGAACAGCCTTCTCGTATGGAACCTCTTCCTGATGGTTCCATGAATCCAAAACGAAGTGCAATCAAGCAAGTTGCCAGTGGACGATTTGGAGTCTCCAGCTATTATCTGACTAATGCAGATGAGCTGCAGATAAAAATGGCTCAGGTACTTGTCAACATTGTGCACTACACAATCATAAAAAATGTTTGCTTTCTATTGAAAGCACCTGTATTCGATATGTCATGTTGCAGTTATTTACTTACATCTTTATTTATATAGGGTGCTAAGCCTGGTGAAGGTGGTGAGCTTCCGGGTCACAAGGTTATTGGTGACATTGCAGTTACAAGACATTCTACAGCTGGTGTAGGGCTCATTAGCCCACCTCCTCACCATGATATATATTCTATCGAGGATCTTGCACAACTTATCCATGATCTTAAGGTACATTACTGTGATGGTGTTTCTATAGCCAAACATTCTGTGCATATTATAGTTGTTACCTCTAGATCAGATTGATTCTTTAAAGTTTAAACACGTTTTGCTAACCTTGGAAGTTAAAGAATCACTTCTTATACTTCTTAACATTTTACAATTGAACTTGCACATATGCATGTGTGTCTCCAATTTGCAATGTTGCTCACTGATGTAGTGATATTCTTGGCTGTCCACTGTGTAGAACTCAAATCCTCAAGCTCGAATAAGCGTCAAGCTAGTCTCTGAGGCTGGTGTAGGAGTTGTTGCTAGTGGTGTTGTAAAAGGACATGCAGACCATGTTCTTATTTCTGGCCATGACGGAGGCACAGGAGCTTCAAGATGGACAGGTATTAAGAATGCTGGACTTCCATGGGAACTTGGATTGGCTGAGACACATCAAACTCTAGTGGCAAATGGGCTTCGTGGTCGAGCTGTCCTGCAAACAGATGGGCAGCTAAAAACTGGTAGAGATGTTGCTGTGGCATGCTTACTTGGTGCAGAGGAATTTGGTTTCAGTACTGCTCCATTGATCACACTTGGCTGCATTATGATGCGGAAATGTCATACCAACACTTGTCCTGTTGGTATAGCTACTCAAGACCCAGTGCTTCGAGAAAAGTTTGCCGGAGAACCGGAGCATGTCATCAATTTTTTCTTCATGCTTGCTGAGGAGCTAAGAGAAATTATGGCTCAGCTTGGCTTCCACACTATTAATGAAATGGTTGGACGCTCTGATATGCTTGAGGTTGATCCAGAAGTAGTGAAGAGCAATGAGAAACTTGAGAACATTGATCTCTCACTGATCTTGAAACCAGCTGCAGAGATTCGTCCTGGGGCTGCTCAGTACTGTGTTGAAAAGCAAGATCATGGCCTTGACATGGCATTGGATAACAAACTTATAGCTTTATCAACAGCCGCGCTTGAAAAGGAAGTTCGTGTTTTCATTGAGACTCCAATCCATAACACTAATCGAGCGGTAGGCACTATGCTTAGCCATGAAGTGACAAAACGTTATCACATGAAGGGATTACCTGCTGGTACCATTCATGTGAAGCTCACTGGAAGTGCTGGTCAAAGTTTTGGATCTTTTATCTGTCCTGGAATCACCCTTGAGCTTGAAGGAGACAGCAATGATTATGTTGGTAAAGGATTATCTGGTGGGAAAATTGTTGTGTACCCACCAAGAAACAGTACATTTATTCCAGAAGACAATATTGTCATTGGTAATGTAGCTTTATATGGCGCTACCAAGGGAGAGGCATATTTCAATGGAATGGCTGCAGAAAGGTTTTGCGTTCGCAATTCAGGTGCTCAAGCAGTAGTTGAAGGAATTGGCGATCATGGATGCGAGTACATGACAGGAGGTACTGTGGTTATCCTTGGTAAAACAGGAAGAAATTTTGCTGCTGGAATGAGTGGAGGCATTGCTTATGTTTATGATGTTGATGGAAAGTTCAGTGCCCGCTGTAACCATGAGTTAGTTGATCTATTTCATGTGGAGGAGGAGGATGACATTACCACATTGAAAATGATGATAGAACAACACCGACTTAACACTGGGAGTGTTTTGGCTAAAGATATACTCTCTAATTTTAATAGTCTTCTTCCAAAATTTGTAAAAGTATTTCCAAGGGATTATAAGAGGGTTTTGGAAAATATGAAGGCAGAAAAGGAAGCTGCTAAGCATGCCAAGGAACCTAAGATTCCAAATGGTGTTTCTGTGACGACTAAGGTAAGATACAATTTTAAGTAACAGTTCTATGTCATTCTTCAACTCATCATTCCGACTTTGCTATGGCAAATAGCTGTAATTTGAAAACAAAAATAGAAAATATTTTTTGAATTTTTAATAGATGGAAGTGTTCTCCATTTTTAAAGTTTATCCATCAGAAATATCAATGATATATATTGCCATTACTCTGTAAACTCCTTGCCTAATTAGATAAAGTTTGATGTACAGAAAATACAACATGTGCAGTCAACAAGCCGACCAACCCATGTTGCCAATGCCAAAAAATACCGAGGTTTTGTATCATATGAGCGAGAGGGTATTTCTTATCGAGATCCAAAGGAGCGTGTTAAAGATTGGAATGAAGTTGCAATTGAATCAGTGCCCGGGCCATTATTAAACACACAGTCCGCTCGTTGTATGGATTGTGGCACTCCTTTCTGTCATCAGGTTATATTAATTTTTTATCACCTTTTTTTACTAAGATTGTTAATTTTCATTGGATTTATCGTGATGTTAAGGATCGATATGTTTAATTCATTCAACTATCTAATTCAAGGGCAATGATTAATATATTTTACATCTTATTGAGAACAAGAGGTTGTCACCATCAGTTTTTGTTATAATGCTTTTGTAATGAAAATACTTTGTTGCTGCTCTTTATCATAACTTGTTCAAATCATTAATGGCTTGTTGCATTCAAATCATTACTGGCTTGTTTCATTTATTTTTGTACAAGACTTGTTAATAGACTAGTCATACCTTTTAATCATGCCTCCTGTGGTAGTATCTTTGTTTGTAGAGTACATCGTGGTATGATCAGAACTCTTGGGATCTTATTTCAGTGTTGTAGTGTTCTAATTTCCAAATGCTGTGATTTCATGATACTGTAATTTTTTTTTCAACTTTTTTGCAGGAAAGTTCTGGTGCTGGCTGTCCTCTTGGAAATAAGATCCCAGAGTTCAATGAATTAGTTCACCAGAATAGATGGCGTGAAGCATTGGATCGTCTACTCGAGACAAACAACTTCCCTGAATTTACTGGACGAGTGTGCCCTGCTCCCTGTGAGGGATCGTGTGTGCTTGGCATTATTGATAATCCAGTATCTATCAAAAGCATAGAATGTGCCATTATAGACAAAGGTTTTGAAGAGGGATGGATGGTACCACGGCCTCCACTTCAAAGAACAGGGTAATTTTAAGATTTCAATTATGCGGCTGGTTTTCCATATTTTGCAGTTATTTTTTTATTGCATTATTAGTAGGTAACATTTCAGTTACGCATGTAGAAAGTGAACTGCTCCTTTTGCAGAAAGAAGGTGGCAATTGTTGGCAGTGGTCCAGCTGGTTTGGCTGCCGCAGATCAACTAAATAAAATGGGTCATTTTGTAACTGTATTTGAACGTGCGGATCGTATTGGAGGTCTGATGATGTATGGAGTGCCAAACATGAAGACAGACAAAATTGGCATTGTTCAACGCCGTGTCAATTTAATGGCCGAAGAGGGTGTTACATTTGTGGTGAATGCTCATGTAGGGAGTGATCCTTTATACTCAATCAAACGTCTCCGTTCTGAGAACGATGCCGTTATTTTGGCTTGTGGAGCTACAAAACCAAGGTACCAAATTGGAAATTGTTGAAATAAGGACTTCTATTTGACTTAGCTTACAGAAGTTTATTAGGCCCTAAAATAAAAGTTTGAGCTGTTATGCTGTATGAAAGATCATATCTTTTGATGCTGAGCTGATATGCTGTATTAAAGATCATATCTTTTGATGCTAACATTAAGAGGAATATCCTTGAACAGGGATCTCAGTATTCCTGGACGTGAGCTGTCAGGAGTTCATTTTGCTATGGAATTTCTCCATGCAAATACCAAAAGTTTACTTGACAGCAACTTGGAGGATGGTAAATACATATCTGCCCAGGGGAAAAAGGTGGTGGTTATTGGTGGTGGGGACACAGGCACAGATTGCATCGGTACATCTATTAGGCATGGTTGCAGCAAAATTGTAAACCTTGAACTTCTTTCGAAACCACCAAGCAAGAGAGCTGCTGACAACCCCTGGCCACAGGTAAATCTCTCCCCCAGTAAATGTAACAATATAGACGGTGCTACCTTGTAGGCAAGGTAGCCACTCACAAAATAAGGTCCATTTGTTCTTCATAAGTTCTTACACTTGAATTGCTTGTAGCATTTCCAGTTGGGAATAAATTCTTATGTTAGCATTCTATTATTGCCTGTAGTGGCCAAGAATCTTCCGTGTTGACTATGGGCACCAGGAAGCAGCTACCAATTTCGGAAATGATCCAAGAACTTATGAAGTCTTGACCAAGCGTTTTATTGGTGATGAAAATGGAAAAGTAAAGGCCCTCGAGGTAGTGCGTGTCAAGTGGGAGAAGGTAGATGGAAGATTCCAATTCAAGGAGATCGAAGGGTCACAAGAAATTATTGAGGCTGATCTTGTCCTGCTCGCTATGGGATTCCTTGGTCCCGAAGCGGTTAGTTACCCCACTCGAAAGCTGCTGTAATGCCTCAGGTAGAGTTCATGAGAAACGTTCAACAAATAACACCGTTTTATCTTTTTCTGCAGACTATCGCTGAGAAACTGGGTTTAGAGAAAGACAACCGGTCCAACTTCAGAGCTCAATTCGGAAACTTTGCGACCAGTGTGGATGGTGTTTTTGCTGCCGGCGACTGTAGACGTGGGCAATCACTGGTCGTTTGGGCCATCACTGAGGGGCGGCAAGCTGCTGCAGCTGTAGACAAGTACTTGTCAAGGAACGAACAAAATGCTGCGGAGGACATCACTCCCTCGGGCGCAGGTCTTGTTCAGCCGGTCGCTGCATAACAAATAAAACAAGCCTTCTAAAAGCTTTTGGGTGCTGATATCAACGCAATTTAGGATAAGTGGTTTTATCTTTTGATCACAGCAAATGATGTTGTTTTAGATGTCCAAAGGAGTTAAGGCCGGGCTCAATAGGGAAAGAAAGAGGGCCCTTTTATAATTTCGATAGGCAAACTATTGGAATTTTTTGTTCCTATTTATTGTTTCTTGTTTCTTATTTTGCAGTTGTAATGTTTTCATGCCTGCATGTGGTTTTGTAGCCTGAATAATGTACAGTCTTTTCTGATTAATCAATAGATGTAAATTTGTCGAGTGATAGGGCCATTTATTTTCTCCGGGTGTGTTCGGAAATGATCGAAGAGCGCTCTTCTAAATTTGCTCGCCATTACGGAATCATGTGCTTGCATCCGCATCTACGAGTTACGTAGTTTAGCTCCATATGGATTTTGTTAGCTCGACTTATCCAAGAAATTTTTTGGAGACGGAACATGGAATTCCATTAAGCAGGGGGGACAGCCAAATCGCTGGTCACCAAACCCGAAACAAAATCTGGAACGTTTTCTGTCCAGACGACGGTTCCAGACCACCACACGTTCCATGCCTTGCCAGGCAGTCGGCGACCTTATTACATTCCCTCAAGCAAAATGGGTGTTTAAACTCAAGAAAATTACAAGATAACAGGAGCTTAAGATCCTTGACAAGGGTTCCCACATCGGAATTATCAAACTGTGAGGAGCTCAGGGCCTTGACCAGATTTATTGCATCGATCTCCAGAATCACACGTCCCATACCAAGTTCAGAGATCACCTGGATTGCGCGATGAACCGATTCCACTTCTGCATCGAAAGCATGTTGCCACCGCTGTAAGGTACCAGCTCCAGCTGCTGCAAAAGCTCCATTTTCACCTCTCACTATGAAGAAGCCCCAACCCCGCTGATTTAGTGACCGGATCAAATGTTGCATCCGTGTTCACTTTCAGGTAAGGAGTAGCTGGTGGTGTCCATCTTACAGACGATCTAGTGCGTTGCTTTTGCTCCTTTTCTGTTAATGTGTTGAATGAACTCCATGACATGATTCTGTATCACATGGCATACCTCAGCAATCTGCCTTCCCTTTCCACCAGCAACCTTAACTACTACATCTTCAACCGGTCACAAGAGGGTATATATAGGATCGCTGTCTAAAAATGATAGTTCCCCGCGAGCCCTAATATGGATTGCTCCACCACTTGACAATGTAGAGCTTGTTTTTTCTAGAGGATCATTTGGAAGAAAAGATGGTGCCACATATATTTGTCTTCTTACCTCTGGTGAGTGCTGGTGGAGGACATTGAAAGCAAACTCTCTAAAACTTATGTTCGTACTTCTAGTAAACTTCAGATAATTGTAAATGAACAGTTGTAAAGTAGTTAGAATAATCTATCTCTATAGAATCACCTATAATTGAAGAACATTAATGAATCCTGTAATTTTAGCTCTTGGATCTAGAATAAATGCAAATATGTATAAGTAAGGAACACCATTTTCAAATTTTTCAAGTGAACGATAATCGCAAAAATACGATGGACAATTACTGGAGATGTTGGATAATACACTCCAGATAAAGCAACAGTGGATTCATAAAAAAGTTCAACAAATGCTAGTAACTTCTCAGTAACACTCGGCAATACACCGGTGTTGCTTAGTCAGTAGTGTGTTGCCAATATGGCTATGTAGTGTGTGTGGATAAAAGCATAAAAATATGGGCTTGTAGGGTAAAAAATTTTGTAGCATGAGATAAGTTGAGTTCCATCTTACCGATATGTCCACAGCAAACTTTCATGAACATACACCTATCGCAATGCAGTAGGTCTTATATGCTGCAATTCGTTGGTTAGAATTATTTACAAAAGAAATTGCATCACGAAAATCTTAAAGATATGGATCTAACCTCTTCAAACCAGTTTTAACTATAAAATTAATAATATGATAGGCACATCGCTGATGTAGCAAGAACGATTTGGCGTATGTACCAAATAAGGGAGTGAGAAAATCCATTGCCGTGAAATTTGCTACAGCATTGTCCAGGATAATTGCAAAAACTTTATTTGTAAGACCAAAGTCTTCCACGACTTTGATAATACATTCTGCTATATTCTCATCCATATATGCTATATCAATTAGTTTAAAGTCTATAATTCTCTTTTCCAATACCCAGTCATCATTTATGTAATGAGCGACTATACTAAGATAATCCTCCTTAGAACGACTACTCCATATGTCTGATGTCAAGGCCACTGAAAATGTATATGTTCCAAAGAGTTTTTTAATTTTTATGACCATTATTATACAATTTAAATATATCTCTCATGGTTGTTTATCTAGAAACATGAGTAAACATAGGATTATGAGCAGTTCTAATGTACTTTTCGAATGCATTAGACACACCAAAGTTTAAAGAAAGATATTATGATTTAATTAAATGGGCTAAATATTCTCAAGCTATGTCGGGATTATAATGCCAGTTGCGTACCATATCGTCGGGGTTGTATATCAGTTGCACGTGCCTCATGGCGATGCCTTATTTTTCTTTACATCTTTGGTCATGTCTGTGCAAATGCACAGTTCTACCTGTAGACTTTGCAGATAATTCATAATGATATATTTTGCAAACATCAACTCTTACCTAATCTCCGGACAACAATTGCTTCATAACCTTATCGAAATCTGTCCACACGCCCGACGTGCTGGGTTTGGACCTCTTTGTTCCAGTGCTTGTTGACGCAGAGGCACTGGTAGAGCCTGACGATGGTACAACCACAGTTTGAGGTGGAGGCGAAGACATCTCGAAGGATGCAAGTTTTTTAGATCAATTTCATACTCACTCGCAACAATTCATCAAAATGTTCCATGACGAAATTTGGAAATATGGAAAACTTTAAAATACAAATACAAAATTGAACTATTACCTATGTTATAACACAATAAAGAGAAATAAGAATAATATAAGAATATCAAAATTAGTATCATTACCTCTTTATTTGACTGCATGCCGAATTTCGAATTTTCATATTTTTGGCAAAATTATTTTGAATTTTGCTAAAATATCAGAAAATGCTTCGAATTTTTCACAAGAGAATGGGGAGAGAAGAATGCTAGTTTGAGTGTGGAAGAATGAGGGAGTATGCTACCTATTTATAGAAAAAATGAGATTTTTTGAATTTTGTCTTATTTTAAACTCACAAACAGTCACAAAACGATCATATTTTTCAAAAAATCGTTCGTTATCATGCTAAACGGTCCAAATGGGCAGTGCCCATCATGTCGTGCCCATACCTAATGGTTGGATTTCATGCCTATGAGCTACGCATGCCTAATGGGCCAAATCGAGCCGACATACCTCGCATGTCGGGTGGGCCGCGACGTGCCATGCCTGGGCATGACCCTGTTCGTGCCGGCACGGTGGGCTGAGGCGGCGGCCCAGGCACAGCCAACCCACTCATGCCATGTCGTGCCGTGAGTCGTGTCTACAATAACGAGCCATGGGATTGTCTACAATAACTTTGCTCTTCCTCGTTTTTCTTTGAGATTGACAATCTTATCCACTTTTTACTTGCTCTACACAGACGAAGACCAGCTGGTCTTATCTCCGCTCTCTATCTTACATGGAAAGTGTGTTCAAACACACGTTCATTCTAGCGGCACTCTTGCTAATACAAGGCATGGTGGGTTGTGCGCTGTTACTCAGCAGCCGGGTATTGACTTTCAGCCCCGTGGTAAACCTTTGACCATTGGGTTCGTCCTCAGTATAGTCGCTTCTCACTCTTGCCAATCTACCAACTAGACGTTTAGAGTGGCTTCCTTTATAGCTCCCTTGATGATACTATGTAGTGACAGCAATCGGTTTTGTTGATCTCTCTCTGACCGGACTACACCTGTTGTCTACATAAGTCCTTTATGGGCTTAATCAGGCACCCTGCGTGTGGTATCAGCATTTAGCTCACGACGCCCATTGTCTCGGTTTCGTTGCCTCCCTCTCTGTTGTCTCTCTATTTGTTCTTAAGCGAGGAACGTACCTAGAGCCTACTTATTTGGGTTAAAAATATGGCTTATGGCTGAAATTACATCATAGCTGGTTGAAATTACATTGTAGCTGATGATAGCTTATTTGACGTAATTAAATGTAAAAAATTTTAAAAATAGAAAAAACAGATTAGCCTATTACGGATAAAACAAACGAATACAGGAAAAGAACCGGAAAAAAGCTCAAAAAAGCTAAAAAGTCAAAAAAAAGGATAAAATTTAAGAATAGTGAATAATAAGGCAGAAGCCAGAACCTAAAGCCACAATGAGCGGAGCCCTAAGCTATAGATGATATCACCCTTACAACTTATTCCTCCACTTTACTCCATCCTGCACTCATAGTTTGCCATGATGGATCTCCGAGAAACACGCTACTTTTTTGGCATCTCAGTCTCTCGGACCTGGCATGGGATCTTTCTTTCTCAATGACAGTATGCGAGTGAGCTTCTTCAATGGGCCAGTGTGTCTAATTGTAATCCATGAGCCACCTCCACTTACACTCGCTTGAAGTTACTCGCTAGTAATAGTGCACTGGTCCCTGATCCTATCAAGTGTAGGAGCCTTGCCAGTGCTCTCTAGCAGTGGCGAAGCTAGGAATAAAATTAAGGGTGAGCTGAAGTATTTATAAGTCTAAACTAAGTTGACACAAAATTAGTCTTTTACTCTTATAAAATTTCAAATTCATATAAAAATTATAAATTAGATGGAGACAAACAATGAAAAATAGAGAAATAGAAAGTAGACACCTCGATAATAGAAAGTGCCATGAGTGCAGAGTAGCGATAAATCACCTATGTATAAAACATATCAAAATTAGTGATATAATAGAAAATTACGAATGAAAATGAAATTTTAAATCATATGAAACATACCAGAATTAAGCTAATATGAATCACGAGATAATAAAAACAAAAGGCGGCATCTTTTTCCACACTCTATCCATTATTCTTATCATTTTCACGGTGGGGGGCTTGGCGGTGGCGGCGCCTTCGGGGCACGTACAGGATCACATCATCGCGGAGCGGTGGCGGAGGGAGTAGATCAACCAGAGGTTCATCGAGCTCTCCACTGTTATCCCCAGACTAGAAGGTTCATATATATTTCACTTTCTTTCTTCTTTTTTCTTTGATTGATTATTTCTTCTTTAATTTTATGATTTTCACTCCTCCTCCTCCTCCTCCACTTCTTCTTCTTTATTTTTATGATTTACATATATTATTTCACTTTCTTTCTTTCTTTGACTGATTGATTGATTAGCTCTTCTTTAATTTTATGATTTTCATTTCTTCTCCTCCTCCTCCTTGTCGTTGTCTTCTTTAATTTCATGCTTGTTGTTAACATTCCCATCAAGAAGAGCTAACTTCTCTTTAGGTTTGTTAATTTCTCTCTTTCTCTCTATTTTTACTATATACAAAATTGCCACCGAGGGAGGTGAGGCTCAAGCCTCACTAAGCTTCCCCGGTGGCTACGCCCCTGCTCTCCAGCATGGTAAGGCCTTCGGTCACTAGGTCACTAGCTGAATCGGTGGGTCACCAGTCGGACCGCACATTTTATTTAAATACAAAAATAAATATGTGCATGGTGTTGGGAGTCATATAGTGCATGGTAAGACCTAAGGGGGCGCTCAGCAATGATTTATAATTTTTTCACTGTAACTGGTTTATTTTTCACTATAGTCGCTGATGGTTTATTTGGTGTAATTAAATTTAAAAAATTTAAAATGGAAATAATAGGTTAGCCCATTACAGACAATACGAAGGAATACGAAAAAAAGAACAGGCAAAAAAGCCAAAAAACTAAAAAGGTAGAAAAAGACGAAATTAAGAAATAATAAATTAAAAACCAGAAGTCAAAAGTTAAAACTGAAATGAGCGGACCTAATATATAACACATTCACAACAACCAATAGCAAAACCGCTAGCTCAGTTGGTTTGCTTGCACGAGGGTCGGCCAGTAGGTGCTGGGTTTTTCTGGTTGGACCGTCGATCCGGGCCGATTTTGATAACTGTGTTCTACAGTACTGGGTCTCACGATTTCCATGCCAGTCTCAGCGTCCGGTTGCCAACCGTCTCGACTGAGTCCGATCCAGTGGGCTGGACTGGCCTGGCCTAGGCGCTGGGTCTGGGTTTTTCAAGTTGGACCGCCGAGCCGGGCTAGTTCTGATAACTATGCTCTCCACTACTTGACTCTCACGATTTTTGTGCCGTCACACAACTGATTTCTAGGAGATATGGCACCTGTTTGATTTGATTTTGTGCTTATGTCTTAGCTGCTGTAATCTATTTGATTGGTTGTATTGCCAGTCGTGTCACACACTCCGTATCCATTTATACGAGGCAATGGAATCGCCCTAGTGTGACGCGCATTCACTCCCGTTCTTGTTTCTAGTTTCTTGTTTATAGTGGTGGTGTTGTGGCTTCGTTGCTGTTCTTCTCCTTGGTCTCTTTGTTGTTGAGTGTTCATCCCTCTTCTTGAATCTTTTATCTTCTACCTTTTTGTGACACCGATTGATTTTTATCTCTATTTTTGGGTTCCATGCGTTCGGCTGTGGGGTTAAAGGATTATTGACTCCTACGGGGTTTTGGTTCGCTTTGTGCGTATGCAATATTTTGCTAATTTCCAAAGCTCTTTCCATCGCGGAGTTGGATTTTCTTTTCTTATGTTTTTGGAATCTTTCATTTGTTCTGTTCTTGTCGCTGGCTCGTTGCTATACTCGTTCTTTAGTTAGGTGCACTGATCTAGCACTGTGTCTCTCCTTGAATCTATGCGTAATGGGTGGCATGAGCTCCAGGTTTCTTTGGGCTTTTTTTCAACTTTTAAAAATTACTTTTCAACTTTTCTATAATAACTAGTTTTTAAACGAAGTATCTTTTAAAAATAGAGTCTATTAATTAATTGTAGTACATACTGTACTGATTTCATTTATATCAGCAAGAACCGCACGTGCATTTCTATTACTCTATAATCTTTCACAAGAACAGTCCAAACGTCACAACCCACAGCTAAAAACCATAAGTTTTAGAAAAAAAAGGCCCTTCATTACATGAACATTCTTCGCCTCTTCCGAGACGCTTTGCAAGATTTTAAAGTGTGCTGACTTTTTCTTGCTTTTTTTCATCTGTTTGGTTTTTGTCGCTAGCTTTTTGATGGATGGTCCTCTAGTTCTCTCTCTGTGTTATTTTGTTCTCGTTGTATAAACGTTTGTTTTTTTGTTGATGGTTGTGTTATGTTACAACCTTTATGGCGATTGTCTATTTTTTGTGTTCGGAATCTTTTGGGGGCTTGTTTGTGGTTACATTCTTTGTTCCCAAATATATACCATTGTAACTTTTAAATTTTGTTCCATAATGCATGTCATTCTACAATTTTGAGGCAATTTTTTTTACCATTTTTCCTTCGCATACCGCTCTCGTTCATTATTTTCAAAGTCATTTACTACTATGGACTAAAGTATAACACACAATTAATCTAAGAGCAATAAGTGAGCTAATGGATGGGGTAATATAGTTTTTTTTGTTTAGATGTCTTGGTTGTAGTGCAAAATGCTAGAATGATATTTATTAAGGAACAAAGAGAATAGATTAAGAGTCATATCATGGTGCAATAAAAGACAACCCATTGTGGCATTATTATGTGCTAGAGCTGAGTATTGGTTGGTAACAACTGCACACAAGAAAGCACATTACTTAAGCAATTGATGGAGGATATCTACCAGCTGACAAACTATGAAGTAAGACTTATCTGTGATAATCCATCATCTATACGCTTAGCAGAGAATCCAATCTTTCATGCAAGGACAAAGGATATAGAAATCCACTATCACTACATTAGAGAAAAAGTCCTCGAAGGAGATATCGAGATGGTGCCAACAAAAAAAATGAACAAGTTGTAGATATTCTTACGAAGAATCTCAACAAAACATAGTTTGAGAAATATCGAGAGGTTCTCAGAATGGTATGTAAGACAACTTTGGAAAAGAAATTTTCATTGAAGGGGAGTGTTAAAAGATGACAATGCAAACCGCTAGAAGACTCCAAACATTGCAAGAACAAAAATATTTCTAAGGAAGGACTAGAATAGCTACAAAAATAATTTAGGAAGCCTTCTAGTGTATGTATATTTTATTGGGATGATGTAGATGATCTAGATATTTTAGTTCAATGGCTATGATCTTGACAAATGTCAAAGATTCAATAGCTTCATCACCTGGTAACGATCACACCATGAATAATCATGAATTAGATCATGCTCGAACCCTGACCTGGTTCACACGATCGGGATTAGGCTTCAATGATGGTTGCTGCGAATCCGATGATTATGGTTCATATTCCTACATCAGCTTTTCGATGCTTTGCATCATCATAACATGTCTGAACCAAATTACTTAATCTATACAAAGATGGACCACTCTAGCTCTTCTAATGTAGTGAAATCAATTACAAAGCTTGTTCTAGTGTGTAGGTAGGGCTATCTATTTGGCAATTAAATTAACCCACCATACTTTTATTGGCCTTAATTCTCTCCACATGAAGAAACCCATGGGCCGTTGGTTGCCCTTGGGATGAAGGGTGGTGATGCTTTCTTGCAAAAGGAGGTGTTATACAAGCTAGCACTTGCACTAGTGGGCAAATATTTTGCCCCAATTTCTTGCAAAAGGAGGCGGGATGAGAAAAAGGAGGATACTAGGAGTAGAGGCAGCAAAATAAAAACTTAGCACAACAACAAAGAAGAGACAAGCGAAAAGAGAAGGTGGAGCACTAGTTCCTAAGTAGGTGCTTGGAGCAGCTCTCAACAAGAAGTAGATTGGGGAGGCTATTATGGTTGAATCATCTCCATGTTATGGTTAGTTATTTTTTACTGTGGTGGTTTGAGGATTGGTTTGGTAGAGTATAAGATTGAGGGAAGTTTTGGACAGCTTGGGTAGCATCAGATTCGGACCATGCAATTTTGGTAGAAGATCAGTTTGTGTAGTGAAACGGTGTTTGATTTGGCGAAAATTTTATCAGATTGTGGGGGACTCGTGGATCTACAAATCTTTCATGTTCCATGCCATTTGGATCTGTGGCTTGCTCGGTGTGATCTGTACATGTTTTTTATTCCTCTCTGTTAGAGGAGGCTTTTCACGTAAATTTCTATGTTAATTGTGCATGTTTTGTTGAATATTTTGTTGTTGGTTGAAACTATTCTCAAATTTCTCTAAAGGATGATGGGTTGATATGTACTTGTCTAGCTGGTCACTTACCCCACTACTACAAAAAGGGTAATTCTAGACGCCTCATTACAAACGGTTCAACACAAACTGTCAGTGATAAACTTACCACAGATGATTTTACAAGATAAATCGTCTAAGTTCACCATGATAGAAAGAACCATCTATGATGACCTACTTATCACAGACACTTTGTGCTTCGAACCGTCTGTGATACATCACAGATAGTTAGGAACAAAAATCATCTATGATGACCTACTTATCACAGATGGTTCTTTACCTAAAATAGTCTGTGATAATATTTCAACTTACCCGCTCTCACAAAATTTGAATTTTTCACTCATCTTGTTGGATTTGATCTTTAAAATAAAAGGCTCAGCTATTCTTTTCCTCATCTCCTCTTCTCACTTCTCCTCCACTCCTCCCCTCCTCCTCTCATCTTCTCTCTTCTCACTTCTCCTCCTTCATTTCTCCTAGTCAATTTTGCCATTAAAAATAGAAGACTCGATCGGCTCTTCTTCTACTCATCTCCTATTCTCTCTTCTCACTTCTCCTCCACTCCTCTCCTTTCCCCCGCCTCTTCTTCAATCCCATTCATCCGATTTTATTTGGGCATCCAAGCCACGATAAAAATCTAGACTTAGCCAAATTTTGGGCATCCAAGCCACGCTAAAAAATGCAAACTATTCCAAATGATTTTAGTTTCGAATCGTCTGTGATAACGAACGATCACAGACGGTTATAGTTCTAAACCGTCCGTGATACGGTTTTCATAGATAGTTCAAAAACCACTTGTGATAAGTGATAACCCCTATTATCACTGACCCATTAACTAGAACCATCTGTGATGATAGTTCTGAACCGTCTGTGATGAACTTTTATGTGGTAGCGCCCAAAACCTTGACCACTAATTACTTACATTGTTCATTACTTCTCGTCAAAAGCATGAAGCTTCTATTTAAGTGAACAAAATAAGGCAAAAGGATTGAACATTGAATTCTCTAGATCAATAAATACGAACACAATGTAGAGCTGTCAGTTTGATTTTTTTTTTGCAACAGTTCAATGATTTTGATACATACTACTACATAGTTTCTTCTTTGAGATATGCCGCTGCTAACATGCATAAAATAGAAGTATGTCATTATATACTTTTCAAGACCATAATGCCCCTCTCGCTCTTTCTTCCTATTCTCTACACTCTTTGCCCCCTCTAATGGTGTTCGGCCCATACCTTCTTCCTTCTTCTTCCTAGTAAAATAAGAGCAAAGCTAATAAATGATGGGGACGTGCGTCAAGAAGAAGCTCTGATCCCTCACTGACGGGTGGTGGTAGGGGTCATGGGGTAGCAGCCAGCTGCTCGGCGGCACATCTCATGGAAAAGTGCGAGTTCCTTGTTCTTCTCCTTGATCAAGGATAAGTGTTGGTTATGGGTCTATAACACTTCATAGTAACAAAATTAATGATGTATTCACCAAATGAAGTAGATGCTGCTACACTTATTTGGATGTGCATGTACAATCGATCAATTTGAAAGTTGAGTGTGGCTAAGTATGCCATGGCTAACATCTTGCCAATGTTGGCACAAGTCGCTCTGGATCTCAATGGGGAACTTCATAAACACACACACACACACAAGAGAAATAAGAACTTGAGTACACGCAGTTGGCGATGCTGCAATTGCCTAGCGTCTTTTTCTCTTATTCTTGTTATTGATTTATTATGCAAGACAAATGAATACATCAACTAAGAAGACTAGACCGAGCAACAGCTTTAGCCCTGAACTCACGACATGATCCTGACAACGTGGGCCACTAATATAGCTAAGCAAACATGCAACTTCATGTTCATGCAACACATCTAACATGCGGTGTGATAACTTCACAATGCCATGCAAACACACACTAAACAAAATTAACGTGACAAAATTAACTCTAATAAATCACCCCTTTAATCTTATTTCTTCTCCACATCCTTCATGCCAAGTTTTTGCCACATCTCAAGAAAACTGACTCGACCAAGTGCTTTGGTCAGAGCATCTATAAGTTGTTCTTTAGAGTTATCATGCTTAACTTCAATCTTTCCACTCTCAACACATCCACGAATAAAATGATACCTTGTATCTATGTGTTTGCTTCTCTCATGATAAACTAGATGCACAAGGAAATGGCCGACTTATTATCAACCTTTAGCTTGATAATTTCTGGTTCTTTTCCCACCAAATCTACAATCAAACGACTTAGCCAAATGCCCTAGCAAGCGATTGCCGTAACTGCTATATATTCTGCCTCACACGATGAAAGTGCTATTACTTTATAGCTACTAGAGTCTTGTGGCTATTGCTTTGGGATTGGCTTTCAACTTTGATCATCATAGCTTTATAGCTACTAGAGTGAAGAGTTTAAGAATACTTAGGAGAAAATTATCTAAGGCACCATTCATCCTCTCTGTTGTCATTCGGTTATACCGATACACGTAATTGCTCGTAATTGGTAGCCCCTTGGCACGAACAAACTTCACATACGAAAGCTGGATTGCCCTCTGAGCTTTCGCAACAAGGTTGATGAACTTCCCCTGCCTGGTTGCAATCCCAACCTACATGTACATTTCACATGCGCAAGATCAACAATTAAGAGAGAGATAGAGGAAGGTAGGGGTTTGACACCATTGGAGGGGGTGAAGGATGTGGAGAATGGGAGGAAGGAGAGGTGAAGGAGGGGCATTATGGTGTTAAAAAGTTCATAATGATATATTTCAAAATTTTGCATGTTAGTAACTTAATAGTGGTATATATTGAATATGAAACTTTGCAATGACATATCTTAAGACTGCGCACTCAAAGAGTATTTTGCCCGATTGCACCGTAGACAAGATCACAAGAGGTCATGGCTCATGAGGAACCATGTACTTGCATTAACTCCTAGAGAAAAAAGAACTATTTTCAATATACCGCAGTACAAATTTAGTTCCATGCACTTGAATTGTGTTTACATGACTTATCCAAGCTGAGCCCTGCATAACAGATAAACACCCAAGGTGAGCATCACGTAACAGATAAATGGTTTTGTTCTTTTAGGCTGTAACTGATGGTTTTTAGACTCGAGAAATCGTTTAGTGAATTTGATTTAAGAAACCGTTCCGTTTCGATGTTTAACTTTTTGATTTTCGAAAAAGCTAAAAACAAAAACAAAAGGCAAAAAAGGACACCCCAAACACGAGCCTCTAGCTTTTGTTGGACGTCCTGGTCATGATGCTTCCGAAGAACTCCAATCCACGCTCAACGTACCAGTCATCCACATCACACAAACGCCAGTCGATCCTCCATCGGATCGCCGATCCGACGGCCGAGAATTCGCACCACGCCATCGCCTATCAATTAACCATCCCCCGGTGGCCTCATACTGTCAAATCGAGCTGAAACGAAACCCAAAAATGACGGTCTAACTCCGATCTGATCAACAGCGTATGTACCACACCCAACCCCGAGTCTCCCCAAAACTACAGAAAACACACAGAAACGAAGTATCAAACGCACATCACAATTCACGCCCGTGTCCGGCCGGCGCGTGTACGCCCTCAGTAGGCGTCGACCGCAAGAGTCGTGCCCTGGTCTACACGCTCGGCTCCGCCGCGCTCGCACGTCTTTTTACCCTTTTGAACGAGTCTTTCCTTTCCTCCCCTTGGCCACGGACGCGGCACGCTATAAAGCGCGTACCACGAACGCGCGCACACACCAAGCATACCACGAACGCACACCCCCACCTCGTATCGTCTCACTCTCTGAAAACCACCAGTTCACTACTGGTCACCTGGTCAGCTCCGCCTCACGCACGGATATGGGCAACGCCGCGCCGCGCATGCGCCACGAGGCCACGGCGGCCCCGGGGAAGTGCCCCAAGAACGCCGTCGGGGCGGCTGTACCGGCCGGGCACGTGGCCGCGGCGCGCAAGCAGGGCGAGAAGGTGGCGGCGCGGCCGGGGCGACGCGGGGTCGAGCAGCAGGCAGGCGGCGGCGGCGGCGGGGCGGCCACGTCCGTGACGGTGAAGGTGGTGGTGACAAGGAAGGAAGCGGAGAAGCTGATCGCGCGGCTGAATGAGCAGAGCGCGAGGGACCGCAAGGCCAGGATGGCGGAGCTCAAGGGCCAGCTCAGGGCGGGGGACGGCGGCTGCAACGGCGCGGCCGCGAGCCCGGCGTCGTGGCGGGACGCGCGGACGCCGAGGCTGGCCCCGATTCAGGAGAACTAGCTCATCGAGTCCTAGCCCTCATCCACAGGCAGACACACATGTCTTCAATTTTAATTTAGGGGTGTCTATATTGGTTAGGCTAGTGTCTTTTGGTTACGGTTAATGATTTTTGTAGTTGAAAATAAATAGTAGTGGCTAAAAGAAGTGATCTTTAGAAGATAGAACATGCGGTAAAAAAAAAGTGGGAGATATGTGTGTGTGAGATAGGAGCGAGAGGAGCGGAGAAGCCGTTTCAAGAAACTAAGTGAACATATTACAGAAGACAGAAGCAAAAATTAATACGAACACCCTTTAGTTTTGTAGTTTAGGTTCTGAAGGAGATTAGTTAATTGTGGGATTAGTTAATTGTGGTTTCAATTAAGGAGTATTGTTTGTTGGTCACCCGGCCATGTGCCATGTACATTATGTAGCGGAAAGAGGTGGCAACCAGTTAGTTCAACATATATTTTCTTCTCCAGTGTTACAATCGATGTATCCCTGATTCATTCATTACGAAATGTTTGGATATAAAGTAGCTCGAACATCCTCAATTAGACTGAAGAGCACAAGGCCCCAAGTTGCTTTTATCCAAAGGAAATGAAACAAGTACTATCGCATCCAATAACCAGACACACACCAGGAAAAAGGATCAAGCTTTCTGGCGCCCACCAAAAAAGAGAAAAGAAAAAAAGAGAGAGAATCTCTCCTTACATGATCAGTTCCGAAATCATCTCGCCCTGATCGTTGTAGCTTCGTCCAAAAGCTTGAATCGCGATAAGATCGCCCATGCTTAGCCGTGCGGCGGCCGTTTCCTCGACAGGAAGCCGACCCAGCCACACGGCCGCTCAGCTAGCGTTGGCCGGGGTCGCGGATGTTTTCAGGCTTACCTCGAGCAGAAAGCGACGGGAGGCGGTCCAGTCCAGTGGTATCCCTAACCTTTTTAATACGGTCAATTTTGCGCAGGTAATGTGGTCACCGGCGCCAGTGCTGCCCGTCCATCTCACGTGCCATTGTATGGTGCGTCACGGCTCACGACCTTGTGTATAGAGCACTGCCCGTAACCGTTACGCACTTTCTCGCTCACTTTTTCTTTTTTTTCCGGGAGTGTCCAGGCATCATTCAAATATTTTTTTTCTAATTATCATCTAAATTTGTGATCTTTGAATTAGAGATCAAAGTGTCTTTTATTTTTGAAGGAGGAAGATTTTTTCAAGGGGGAGGAGGCAGAATTCAAGAGGTAGAGAGAAGAATTTATGTCCATGGATCTGAATGATAGTTAGAAAAAAAAACATCCAGATAATGTTTAACAAAACCATTTTTTTCCGTCTCTTTTCTCGAGGCTAGCTAGATGTTCAGTGTAGCGAGCGTCCAATTCCACTGATCGGTGATGCAAACGACTGGCTTTTTACCTCAGAAGCTCTACCATGCCGTTGAATTTGATCGTGTAGGTTAATTGTATTTTGGACTTTTGGAGTGGTGGTATATTCACTGCCGTGGATGGCAGGGGCAACGAGGACGTACAGGTGAGGGGTTTTGGCCACTTGAAAGTGCAGCTACCATCTGGTTCTTACCTCCCTGACCTGAAGCCACTGTCAGGCTGTCACAATTACAGACCGGTTCAAAGTTATCGTGAGCGAATTAAGAAGGCAACGTGACACTTACCCAAGACCGTTTCAAACAAGGTAAAGAGAGAAAGCAAAAGCGGATTGGAGACGTGGTTGATATCCGCCACAACACTAATTCAACCTAGTACCGTAGGAATTCAGTAAGAGAGCTACTACCGGCATCTCGACGGCATATCTCCCCATGGGCGGATCTATATAAGGTCATCTAAATTTTTTGACAAAAAATCTAGTATATACAAGATATAATACATATGTATATATTTAATTGGGCCAAAATAACTATTTCGTAGCCATGAGTCTATCACTATTCACTGATTAGCATAACCCGGCAACACAGCAGCGGCCTAGGCCCATTTTTGTGCGCGGTGCGCCGATCAGCTCGTCTTGGCGTCTCCCCATCCCCCGATTCCCCTAACCCTAGCGGCCTGCCTCGGCGTCTCTGGTCTCCCCATCCCCCCGATTCCCCATCTGGCTCCTCCCCAATCCCCTAACCCTAGCAGCCCGTGTCTGCGCGTCACCTCCAAGCTCTGGCTCCACGCCGCAGGACCGACCGACCACGCCTTTGGCCCACCGCTCTACGCCTTCGTCGGCACCGCACCACCGCCTAGAGGCTAGAGCCAGCCACCACCGATGACCAATGGCTGCACCGCCGTAGGCCGCATCACCTCCGGCCCTCTGGGCTCTGGCTCTGCACTGCATGACCGGCTGACCGCGCCACCGCCTGGTTGGCCTGGAGCCGGGCTGTCGTCTCACCGTCTCTACTCCACCTGCGGGGGACCGGGCTCCAGCAAGCAATAGTCCAGCTCGGCAGCTCCGGCAACCAGTGGCTGCACCGCCGCAGGCCGCATCACCTTCGGCCCTCTGGGTTCCAGCTCCGCACCGCACAACCGGCTGACTGGACCGCGCCTCCGTTCTGTGGCACCGCACCACCACCTGGAGCCGGGCTGTCGTCTCACTATCTCGGCATCTCCACTCCACCTGCAGGGGACCGTTGGACCGGGCTCCAGCAGGCAGCGCCGTAGCAGTCTAGCTCCGCCGCTCCGGCGACTGGTGAGCACCTCTGTACCTGACTAAGTCACAATTTATGGTTCCCTCTGAACTGTGAAAAACTGAAAATGACAATGATCAATGATGTGAGTCATGTGAGTGTGTGATTATGGTCTGAAAATATCAACATGTCCAGATGACTAGATTCAACCATACTGCAGTTACTACCAATCTACCATAGATTCAACCATACTGTGGTGACTATGGTCTGAAATTATCCTTAGTACGAACAATTGTATGTTGACTATTACTACTGTAGACTTTTATGTTTTGTACTAAAAAATATTTTTATAACTTTGAACACCCATCCTGAAATTCCTGCGTCCGCCACTGTAGCTCCCTTTTGTCTACTCCCCATCCCCTCCCTCTCTCCTCCCGAACCGGCGCCGCCGCTCCCCTCCTCTTCCCCCCTCTCTTCTCTGACGCCAAAGTAGCTCCGTCCCCCCTACCCCCTCCTCCACTGGTGGCTGGCGGCGACCTCACTGCCTAGCCGTGCCGCCATCTCCCCTCCCTCGCTGCTACCATCCCACTAACCTAATATTCAATATATCGTTGTTGCCGTGCTTCCCTCCGTCGCCGCCCACCGTCCTTCGCCGCTGCCCGACGCCCTCCATCGCCGGACCACCACCTCCCCAGCCCCCCTCTATGTCTAGGGGGGTCACAGTGAACCTATCGTTGATAGATCTGCAATCGGAGGTGGCGAAGAGGAGGGTGGCACCGGAGTTAAAGGAGGAGATGGAGGGGCAACGTCAGAATTGAAGGAGGAGGATGGTTCCGGCAGATCTCGTCAGAATGACTAAGAATGGTATACCATTCCGTAGTACTTCACGTTCAGCAAACCCGTCGCGGTAGAACATTTTGTGGTGCGACTGCGAATCAGTCCTGTGTCACTGATGAATGGTAATAACCAAACACCAAATCCGAATCCAAACTACCAGTGTTCTCGGGGGGTAACAGCAAACAACAACAAGCATCGGTTGCGTCTACCAACTTGTCTGAAACTTTGGAGGCGTCTTGCCCCCAAGAAGCCGCCGGCAAAGCAACGTCGTGCCGGTCGTCTCAATAATGTTTTGTCATAGTGTAGACAGCCGTTTTAACATACAGGCAGAAATGTCACTCTAAATGGCAGGTTACCGTTGGGGATGGCTCAAAATCCTTTCTTCACAAAGGACAGAGAGAGCAACCTAAAATTAAATGACAGTAGATTGCTGCCATGATTCACTACACAATCAAACCCAGCCTGCGGCCGAATCAGTACTTACCAAATCATATGTATATTTTATTTTTTATACTTTCTAATGCACCTTAAACCATATTGAAAACTGGTTCGCAAAAAAATCATATTCAAATCTTATGCGCTACTCTACTATAAAAAGCACTTGAAGTATAAATGCTATACTATGTCAAAAGACTCAAGGAGCGAACATTAAAAGAAGAAATTTGCACCAATGATTTGCCAGCCATGTGAATTATTAGCAAAGATCGAGCAGCAGCGAAGTACAACATATACATACAGAGAACTCATTAATTTCCAGTGCCAAGACAAAGCTTATGATCACATTACAACAATTTTCACTATCACATATAACTTAACATTGCATATTGCTTCCTTAGTCTTAGTAATTGCTATTTGTTTACTGCATCTCACTTCCCCCCAGCACAGGGCTTTGCGAGCAGCTTCTTTGGTAGTTTCTCCAGTGGAGTTGTTTTCAGAAGGAAAAGTCTTGCCGCACGCTCTTGTAAGGTTCCACCGCATTTTAATCTGTGAATCTGTAGCTCTAGCTTAAGCTTCTCCAAGCCAAGTACCTAGAAGACAACAACAAAGTTGATTTGGTTAGTGGTACCAATCATTAAAACAAGAGCAATGAAGGCTGCCATTGGCACCAGCTATGGTAGGAAGTGTAATAAAACAAAAACCTAGGCCCTTCTCTCTTGTATGCAATGCATCATATGGGTAGGTTTCAAAACGTACTGAAAATTTAGACTCCAGTGATGTGTGCTCACCATCAAATTATTAGGATTTAGGCAAAGTGAGTTATACAACAGAAGATGTTAAATGGATTTTATGTAAGGTACATGTGAGGAAAACTAGAATACAAACATAGTGCTAAATTAAAAGCTCAGGAGTGCTATTTAGATAGGCTCAAAAGTCTTTTGATCTTTAACTCCTATTTAAGTGCTGTCACTATGATAGTATGATGTGTGTATGCAAACTATGCTATATTACCACCCATTGGGCCAAGTGGCTGAATTACTATCAAGTTTCTGAACTTACTAGAATGCAGAGTAGATCTTAATCTCCAAATCAAATGCCTCTTTTTATTTTTGACAAAATAACCACTCAAGTAGCTACATGTTTGGTGCACAATTATTATGTAACTATGATGACAAATATGTTGCAGGAGTAAGAAAAACATACCTCCAATTCTGCAGCTGAACTGTACTTTGTCAGGTCCAGCGGTTCCTCCGAAAGAGGAGATTTATTTCCATCAGCAGATTCTTCTACTAGAGGCACCTCAGGGTCATTGAGATGTGATGTAGCTGAACCAGTGCTATCCACATTAGCTTCCCCATCCGATTTTGGCACTTCTTCTGAAGGAGCACTAATACCATTCTCAGAAGTTCCTCCCTCGCGCTCCACACTACTATCTGATTCAAAACCACCATGTTCACCTCCTGATCTAATCATCAATTCCATGGATTCCTGAACACAGTTTCCATTCTCCTCTGAACCACCGCTCCTGGTCTTCTCACCTGAGGACTCTCCTTCTGAGTGCGACCCAGAAACTAAACCCGGATCAACATTCTCCTCAGTTTTGTTGGATCCATTTGAGCAATTCCCATCATCAAGAACTATGGATTTTGCATCTGCACCATCATCATCATCCACATCGCTGTCACTATCGCTGTCATCATCTTCTACCTTCTTCTTGCCCATCCTACACAGTTGAATTAAATCAGGCACTTTGCAGCACAATATAGAATAATAAGCAGTCCGCCACTTAAAGATATAGCATGCTTTGATTACAGTAGCTACCTGAAAACAAAAAGGAGATTTGCAGACAGAGAAACCCTTTTTACCTCCCAACATCCCACAACTTACTTAAAATCAATTATATTTGTTTCGGCAAGAATCAAGCATAAAACCCCTCCAATGTTAGCCATTTAAAACCAAACATAAAACATCTCCACAGTATCACGTTAGCCAATTCAAACAACTATTAGGCAGGATTCCAAGAAGGCAAAAACATATAATTCACACTTATACTCTACATCCAGACACAATTGACTCAAATGAGCTACTATTTACAACTTGGCAAAATTCTCAACTTAAATGAACATAAAAATCTCAGTAAAATTAGCCCATTTAAGCAGATGAAAAGATCCTAATTTACTCCAATGAACTGCAATTGAAACAACTTACGTCAAATTAGCCAATTTATCACAATAATCAGAACAAAATGAGTATACACCACAATAGATAAGTGGTTCTTTTGACACTCACCAAATCTTAAGCTTCTTGGCGTCTGCTCCAGCGCGTGGCTTGGGGACGTCCTTCCTCTTCCCAAGTGAGGCGCGCACGGACTCCTCGACCGCATTGACGCAGCTCTCCGCATCCTTGCGGAACTTCTCGAGGTACTTGTCCACATCGGCAGCCCGCCCGCCGCTGCGAGCAGCCTCCTTGGCCTTCTTTTTAATGAAGTCCTCGGCGAGCTTCTCGAGCTGGCGATCCGCGGCCTCGGCTTTCCACTCCTCGAGGCGGCGCTCGGCGTTGACGTGGCGGAGGCGGCGGCCGTTGATGTCGCGGCAGGCGTCGAAGTTGCTGGTCTTCTTCTGGCCGGGGTTGGAGGCGGCGCCACGGAGGAGGGAGCCGAACCCGCCCTTGCCGCCGCGGAGGCGGAGGAGCGCGGACGCGGAGGGGAATTGGCCGTCGGGGGAGGAAGCGAGGACGGATGAGGGCGAGATGTTGAGGCGGCCGGTGACGAGGCGGAGGGAGGCGGCGGGAACGCGGGAGAGCGCGGAGACGGCGTCGAGGAGCGTGGCGCCAGAGACGGTGGGCGCTGAGAACCGGAGGCAGCGGGTGCGGCCGTCGAGGAGCCGCACCAGAATCTGGTACTGGTAGGTCTCGGCCATGGCGCGCGTTGGTGGTCGTGGGCGAAACCCTAGCCTAGCTGCCTCTCCTCTCGCCTACGCCGCCGAAGGAGAGAGGAAGAGAGATTAAATTTGGCTGTGACCACAAGTTTATAAAAGCCACCACACAAGGGTAAATTTGTTTTTTTTTGCCCCTTCAGTATCCCCTCCTATAGATGGGACCCACCACATGTGCCCCCAAAACGTTCGGCTCCGGTGTAGGCGCCACATGTCAGTGACTATCGTACTCTTTTCTGCTACGGTTAAAGTCACCCAGTTCCGTTCGCTTCTCCTCCTAGTCGGCCTCACCGCCTCCTTCCTCCGATTCGATCACCTCACGGTGGAATTGCAGCTCACGAGAGGAAAAAGGTTTCCACGTATAGAGCTCAAGCGCGAGACCGTTCGGAGCAGCGAGCCGCAAGCGGGAGCAGCGTCTGCGGCGACATGAAGCCGCCGGTGACAAGGGCGGCGGCGTGGACCCGTCGCTGCCGCGGTTCAAGTGCCAGGAATGCCACCGGGCGCTCGTCGTCATCGGCGTGGAGTCCTTCGCCGATAGGCTCCCCGCTCACGTTGCCTCCGGTACCCTGGCCCCCCTCCGATTCGCCCCTTCCCCTTTACGAGCCATAGCTATTGCATCAATTGGAATAGAGCGTAGCGTTGCGGTAAAATTCGAGGGGTTCGGATGGTTTTAACACTATATGAACCGGAGAATTTCGGCACAATTGAATTCTCTATAAGAACGGCAGTTTTCTTCAGTAAAAGCGGGGGTTTAGTGTTATATAGCTTCTGACGGAATGAATTGTTGGAAATGGTTTCTAGAAAAATGTAGTGTTTGCAACTTAAATTAGTCGAGAAGTCGAAGTCTGTGCACGTCTGAGTTGAATCCACGGTGCCATTTTGTTCGATTTGATAGTGGCAACTTTATAATGCTTAGTGAGATCATCATGGTAGGGGCTGTAAATTTCTGCACAACTGAATATCCCTGTTTGTGGTGGGCAATTTGCCGTCATTCAACTTTTGTTTCCTTTACTGATTTGTGTTTAAACTAACATAGTTTTCATAGTGGTGGCACATTTAGTTTACGCGTAATATGATTCTCTTGGCACTCTTATCTTGCTGTGAACTAGTATTCAAACACAGTTGAACCCACACGATCATATTCAGTACAAACTAAGCCAGGAAATGCTTGCACATGTGCACTGTAAAGGAAAGCATCTATATATTTGTAATTTAAGGTGACAAAAAATTGCTGCCTTGATCATGTTGCTAACCATTCCATATTTTATTTTTGATGATGCTACCTGCTGGAATTGCTTCAGTTGCTAGTCAGTGCAAAAACTAAGCTATTTCATTGCTTTGGCCTAAGATAAGGTTTGGTATTTGCCTTGCTTGCTTTCCTGTAAACTGATGCATCATTTGGTGTCACAGATATGTCTTGAAATAAGTCGTTACCTTTTCTTTCGAATGCTACCCATTAAGTTTTTTGAAGATGCGAATTTGTGGTAATGGTGGTTTTTATCTTTTATGCCATTAATGGATGCAGGTATGCATGCATCGACTATGCAGGGCAGTATTATGGGGGCGAGTAGGATGGACAGTTCTTAGTTGTGCTATCCAAGCATAACAGATCTCAAAGCCCTGGAATTCCCCCATGCCCACCAAGTGCAGTAGCCCTGCATATTGAACCTAATCAATCAACAAGAGCGATAGATGGGTCGTATATAATGCTTCCACCTGCTGCCGTTACAATATGCAAGACATCTGCCTCTGAAGGAAGTGGTGCACAGCTGCCACCACCAAGTATGAACTCCTGCAGCCCTTTACCAGGAAATAATTCTGGATTTCACTCTAGTGTGACTGTATTAAAACGGGCATTTGAGATTGCTACTTCACAAACTCAGGTACAATAAGTTGCTTAAAATGTCTCTATATTGAATATTTGGGCATGCATGCTTATGGAATTGCTGTCATTTCATGTTTCTGCAATTTATTTGCTTCTGCAGTTATGGTACGAGATTTGCATATTTTTGCTGTTACATGTTGAGGGTATTATATCACTACATTTATTAATGACTTTGTTATTAGAAGCTCGTGGATTTTAGAGAAGCAATGATAACACAGGTGTAAATACGGAATACAATGATAACACAGGTGTAAATATGGAATATACTTGCAGGTTGAGCAGCCACTCTGTCTGGAATGTATGAAGGTGCTTTCTGATAAGATGGACAAGGAGATTGAAGATGTTAATACCGACATTAAAGCTTATGAAGCTTGTCTTCAATGTTTGCAGATGGAATCCTACAACGTCCTTAGTGAAACCGATTTTCACAAGGAGAAACAAAGGATGTCAATCTCTTTTACATATATGTGTTTAGATGGTAATTCATGAGGTTAGGAAGTGCAGGGTTTATTGTTTAGTTGCGGTCCTTGATGTATGCGTTTCATGGTTTCACCTACATATAGGAGATGCTGAATACTAAGCTGCAGTGCAGTTTGATTCTTTGACCCTAGAGCTATCGGACCAAATAGCAATAGATAAGAGTATATTAGTCATGTGATTCAAATGTACGAATGTCCTCGAGCAGCTATCAGAGATATATTACAGAATAATCTGACATAAGCTATCAGGCCTAAGTCTGTAACCACAAAGCAACTATAATTCCAGCATATATGATATAATTGGTAAATTACAGTGACATGTACATGTTACCAACCCTACAGCAGAAATTACATGAAATATTCTAGGATACCTTAGTTTTGGGCTTATTTTTATGAGTTCTGTAGTTGACCTTGGTGCTGTACTTTCCGACACAACTGGTGTACAGCCTACACAAGTAGACAAACAATTTATGCCCTGTTGGCTGTATTGATTTATAATTTTCTATGTATTGAGTGAAAACCAATCTAGAGAAGAGATGAGAGCAGATTGGGACAAGAAGATAAGGGAATACAAAGGATTAGTTTCTATTGATAAACCAGACATGTAGGCACTACACATTACTTTCAATGAGAATTAGTTCCTTTTCAACAATTCAATCTAAGAGAATTCTTTGTCTATTTATAAAGACACCTTTCATGAAGAAGTTGTCCAGCGGTTCTGTAAAAGAACTTTCTTATGTTTTAGAATTTAAAATCAACAGTAATTTCTTCTGAACTGTTCACTGGTCATTATTTTCTTGAACTTAAAGAAATAGCTTTACATTCTTGTAGCAATTTTTGTAGTTACATGTAAATACTCTTACAAATTTCATTCATATTATGTATGCTCTGCCATTTCAGATAGAGGAAGAAGAAAAGAAACTTACAACCGCTATTGAAGAAGCTGAAAAGCAATATTCAGAAATTAGTTCTGAGATGAAGGATCTTGAAACAAAATCTAAACAATTTGAAGAATTGGAAGAATGGTTTGTATTTTCTTCACCTTACCATTTTCCTTTCAGGCATATTGTTATTGGTTTCGATGTTTGTCTACAGGAATCAGGATGCACAGACTCTAATTAATTTTTGTTAACTTTTGGGTGTGAGCATGCATACTTGGCAGAGGCACTAGCGAGAGGCTTTCCACCTGGTCATTTTTTTCTTTATCTTTATGATGAGCCGTGGCATTATTATAAAGTATGAGTACAGCATGGTTACACTAAAAAGCATTAGGATCATAATGTTTGTAATGTAGTAGCCACTCTTCACTTCAAAATATGGTTCTTGAAATTAAACAGATTGTTTCTATTATTCAACTGAAAATAGTATTTCAAACGATTGGTACCGAAAGATACCAACACTGGAGAATAATATCACACAAACACGGTATGCAACAACAATTACACAGTGGTTTTGTGCAATCTGAACTGTTTGGTTGGCTCATGTTATGTGAAGCTCCAACTACTTGTTAAACAAAGCTGATTATTCGGATATTTGCATGAATTCAACAGCTTTCAATTTCAGCTGACATCTCACCAGGTATACCTATTACAGGGCACTAGTAAGGTGTCCGTGCGTTGCAACGGTATCCCAAACAATGTTATGTGAAAAAAATTTCTCAACAAGGTGTTTTATGAAACTCAAGACAATTTACATTGTGCTAAGTGATTTAATCAAAAAAATTGAAAATAAGGCTTCTTTTGAATTTTCTAATTTCTGCAAAAATATTTGAACTATTTCTTGCGACACTCCTATGTTCGAAACATACCTTAAAAATTTTCACTGAAAAAATAGTTAATATGCATAGCCTACACTATCCGCGATGGGTCACATCTCATTCTCATACGAAGGCGAAAGGAGGAGATGGTAAACGGACAAACTCCCTTTTTATATTAGTAGAGATATAAATATGTACTTGTAAGAATACTAATATACTGTGTTGTTGTTGTTGTTGTTGTCATATTTGAAATCTCCTGTATTCTTGTTGGCCCCAAAACTAATAATATTTTCTGACGGAATGCACAGACAATCAGACATGCATTTTGTTCCAGATCATCAATAGGCTTAATTGCTCAAGCCATATAAACCAAGTCTATGGTTGGTTTTGTGCTCCTATATTTTGTTGGCATAAATAAACTGCTTTTGAAAAGTTAATATTGTTTACACCATATGCAATGTTTTCATTGTTACGTTTCGTACTTTAAAAAATGCTATCACAAGTGTGCATGCTTTCTTATTTTGAACTGTTTTGCGAACATTTTCCCCTGATATTTATAAGTTGTTGCCTGAAAATTTGTCACTTTCTCCACTATTTAGGAAGAAAGATATGCGGTTTTGACCAACATAGAAGTTTCACAGGTTCATCTGGAACTGTTAAAGCGTATCACAGGTTCATCTGGAATTGTTAAAGCATACAAATGTTCTCAATGATGCATTCTATATTTCACATGATGGAGTGATCGGAACAATAAACAACTTCCATCACGGTCACCTTCCTAATGTACAGGTAACCATGCAAATGTGCAGATACCACATCGATTCACCATCCTCAGTGTTTCACTTGTGTTCTATTCAAGTTGTACTAATGCCACAAATCTCTGTTACTCTGACCTTAGGTTGAGTGGGATGAGATAAATGCTGCTTGGGGTCAGGCTGCTCTTCTGTTGCATACCATGGCTCAGTACTTCACCCCAAAATTTCAGTATCCTTGACACGCATGACATTTTTTACTGCAATTTATTTACTGGTCATAAGTGCATATTCTTTATTGCTAAGTTGCATTTTTGACTTTGAAGGTATACATAAATGATAAATATTTATACTTAAGTATATTACAAATGTTCTAAAAATATATATTTTTGTTATGGAGTTCCTGGACATTTATCTAGATGCCGGATCAAGATTCACCCTATGGGAAGCTATCCAAGGGTAACAGACATCAACAATAATACATATGAACTGTAAACTTTCTGCTGAAAATGTACTCCTTTTTCTTCCTTCTAGAAGAATTATATAGTAGTACTCACTTTTTCAAGGTTTGTAATAAAAATTTCTGATCAACGAACTTTGCTGCCTAGTAAAGACATCTAGGGTCTCCCTCATGAAATAGGTGAATTATGCTTACTTTATCAAGCATGATCACATATATGGTAGTAAAAAAGTTGGATTGTACATGGTTCATGCATTTACAGACTTCTATTAATCATTATCAATCCGCTGTTGCTGAGCATGCATAATATTAGGCAGTGCAATTTTGTGGGTGTGTATTAAAAGAGAAGTTATAAAATCACCATTGTCCCTTCTGTTTGCTGACAGTGTGCTTTGGATGTTTATATTGCATGTTTTTTCTCCTTGTTTTGGGAAGTTCAATTTTATTATGCTTTGGAAGTTAATAAGCTGCACTGCTGACATTCAGGTTTGGTCCTGTCAATTTATTATGGAACACCCGATTTGACAAAGCCATGATATCGTTTCTGACTTGCCTGCAAGAGTTTGCCGAGTTAGCCATAAGTTTGGATAAAGAGAACAATGTACCACCTGAGAAGTCATTGAGGCTCCCTTAAAATTGTAGAATCGAATACCAAAATCAGAGGGGTGTAAATGATTGTCTCCGCATTTTGGAACCTGAAATCAAAACTCAATCAAGAAGAAGAAGAACCTAAATAATAGATTATATCTATTGGAAACCGAAGAAGCAAGCTCTAAACAAAATAGCAACAAAAATTGAAACACAGAACTTCTGACCGGTCAGACCGCAATGGTGAGGGTGGTCTAACCCCTAGCACTATTCACCGATCGAAAAACAGCACAACTGACACGAATGAGAATTGATCTAGCTTCAATAAATCAACTCCAATTGACCTTAAATTTGACATACACAATACTAAGGATATCTAGAATCTATTCCAACAAAAAATTGCAAGAATCATCAATTAGATTCAAAGAAATCCAGAACACAACATGAGAAAAACAAAATAATAGGTCAAACCCGAAAATTGCAATAGCTTTCAAATGACTTAGAGAATTCCAAAGAAACTTTGTAATTCTGTTCCTAGGCCTATTCGCAACCTATTTCTAAAAAAGAATCGAATCAAAATCGCATGGATCACGAAATCACTCAATTCCACAAAACGAAGCAAAAGACTAAGAACATATACAAGATTCCTCCATAAATTGAATCAAAAGTTGATTTACATTGCTGATTCCTCCATAAATTGAATCAAAAGTTGATTTACATTGATGGATAATGCTCTGTAGCTACAAAGTGCCTTCACAACACCCCTTAAATCCTAGCACAAAAACTCTCCAAAAAGCCACACCTTAACACTTAGTCTCTCCCTACTTTTATATGCTAGAGCCTCAAACTGTGATGCGGAGTTCCCGATCTTCACAACGTAGTATCGATAATGATAACTTGGTGTAACATCCTAAATTTTGAATGTTTAAAAATCGGGGTGAATTAAAAAAATTTATTTGCATCATATTGGCATTTGTAATCTTTGCTAAAAACCTTAGTTGGATTTTCTTCAGATTTGTGCTAAGTAAATAATAACGGGGAATAGTTCCCAAGCACAAACTAGCAACTCAAAATAAATCAATAAGTGCAAGGTAATTTAAATGAGGTTTAACCCTGACCACCTAAAATTCACTGTAATTCACTAAATCAAAGTCTAAATAAAAGAAAAATAAAACTAAGAAATTGGGGGCAAACATGAGAGTAAATAAATAAATGAATACCTACAGAAACAATGAAAATAAAAATAATAAAAGGGGCACCAGAATCTTGGTAACAAAGGAATATATGCATAGCAATTTTACGCATAACAATATGTATAAAAATAGACATGAAAAATGTATGTATGTGTGTATATATACATGTATATAAATATAAATAAATTAAAAAAAGGGGGGGACTCTGGCCCAGCCAGCCAGCCGGCCCAAACAGCCCAGCCAGCCCAGCGCCCCCGTACCCCATCTTCCTCCCACCCCGCACGGCATTCGGACAGGGGCCGAAGCCCCCATTCGGACAGCAGCGTCGCAGCCCGCCCCTCCTTGCGCGGCGCCTCCCTTCGAACCGCCGGTTCCTAGCGCCACCCCGCGCGCGTCGCCGTGGCCCCCACCGCAGTCCCATCGCCGCCTGTCTCCTGTCCCCGCGAAAGCCGCTGCGCGCGCTGAGCCCCGCGTTGGGCAAGGACCGCCGGTCCTTCCCCCGCCGCCCGGTCACACCACCGCACCTTCCCTTCCCTAGGCTATAAGGAGTCTCCCTGGCGCCCATCCGTCTCGCCTCATCCTCCTCTGCTCCATCTTTCTCCCCATCTCAGGTCGAGCACTCCCACGCCCGTGAGCCCACCACCGCCGCCTCCAAGCCGTCCCGGCCCTCCAGCAACACTCCGACCAATTCGGCCGCATCACTTCGTGCCTCTACCCTCCTATTACCCCCTCCCCGGACCAATTGGGCTATCGTCCCTCCGAGCACCCGAGCTGGCCATCTCCCCCGTCGCCGGCCGAAAATTGCCGCCGCCAGCACAGCTCCCTCCTCGCCGGCTCCCAGCTCAATTCACTTCGCCGGCTCCCAACTCAATTCACTTCGCCACAAAGCCTCCCCAACCGCCGCCGAAGCTCCCCCTCCACCCCAGCTCGCCGGCGCCGTGCGCAAGCTCGCGCCGCCCATGGCCTCCGCCGTCGGCACGCCTCGGCCCTCCTCCGGCCCCATCGACCACTGGGGTGAGTTTCCCGTGGCCCTCTACTGCTCGCGCTACCCCCATTCCGCCCCTTCTTCCTCTCCGGCGCCGCCGTCCCGAGCGCACCTCACCGCCGGCCGCCCCAATCGCTGCCCGAGCCGCCTCGCCCCCTTCCCGGCTTACACCACCGCCCCCGTGGCCCACACGCCTTCCCAGCAACCCGTTTTGGTGGTTCCCCAACCCCCTCCGGTCGCCGCTCGCTGCCGGCAAAGCTCCTCCCCATCGGCGCAATATGCTCTGTTTTGGAGCCCCGCTACCGCGTTACCTCTTCTACAACCGCTCCGCCTTTTACTTCAGGTAACACCCAGAGGCAGAACGTTTATCAGCATTCGAGTTAAGAACCAGTAGTCCCTCAGGTCCAGAGCTCGAATTTGGCTGGCAGCACTTCATTCCCCACCTTTTTATTCCATTTTTTTGTAGCTCATTTTAATTGATAAAAATCATGAAAAATTAGGGGTAGTTTAGAGAAGCTAATAAAATTTAAATAGAATGTAAGTGAGATTATTTAAAGATTTAAACTTGAATTAGCTCATATATGATTAATTATATGACTTGAATAATTATTTAAGAGATTTATTATTAATTAAAGATATTGGTAGCGGCATTATGATTTTGATTACGTATCCAAATTAACAGAGACTACCCCTAATTAAAATATAAACATATATGCTCTAATAAGTATCATGCCACCAAATAAATCTTAATGATAAACTTTTGCCAATTGGCATATATTGGAAATGTGACTCTATAGAACAATCTTGGCCCAGATAAATAACTTTCAATTAAAATAAAACCTAAGCCATTGTATATTAGTGACTATCAAAGGATTGACCATAAGCATGATTTAGACCTTAATCATTATCTCTAGGTCCTAGGCAATCAAGAGGACCATTTTTGACTATTAAACGATTTGGGTAAAAAGCCACTAGTAGCCAAAGTAACGGCACAATAATAAAAGTGACACTAGTTAAATCTTAATGTTAGTTTAAATGAATAATGGAACTGAACATAAATTTATATAACAAGCTAGGGCCAGTATAAATAGACCCTAACTCAAATTAAACTTTACCCCAACTCAAATTAAACTTAGCATAGTAATGCATGGAGGTACATAAAATATCAAACCACAAAACGCTAAAAACATGGGCTATAAGGTTAACTCGGTAAGACAAAATTTTCAAACATCACTTATATATAGATATCATATGCCCTGAATGTTACCACTCGACAAAATACATCAATTTATAGGATTAACCTAACTCATGAAACTTTCTTGATAAATACAAAAATAATAAAAGAGATTATTAATAGAAAGATCAAGTTATCGTATTCTACCACCGGCCTTGCCTCAAATCACTCGAATCACCCATTAACTTAAAATAAAACTAAATTGAGTTTATTCGGATTTATTTGGATCTTTTGAGTTACTTGCTTTTATTTGTATTCAGTCGTTTGTCGCGTAATTAGAAATTGGAAGTCATGAAGATTCAATGGATCAAGCAAGGTCAAGCTTGAAGTGAATATAGCAACCAAAAGCTCAAGAGAAAGCATTGTGTGAGCTCAAGACCGCGGTAAACCGCGCCAGGCGAGTCAATACTTTGATCATGTTGAACCTACATTTTCTGCAAACTATTTTTGTTTAAATTATCAAATTGCATGCTGTTACTTTATATGCAAATACATGTTAATTTAAGATTCTAGATATATGCCCATTGTTTGCCTTGAATAATATTACACCTCCTTTGGAATATCTGAATGTGTGAACCTTGTCGCCCTGGTAAAATTATAATAGTAACCTTTCGAAAATAAGTTCGTAATTTATATGCCATGCTTAGTATCGCTTAGGTATTCATGGGCGCGAGAACGCCCAAGTATCACTTTAATCATGAGAAAATTTGGTTGGGCAGTCATGGTGGTAATGACTGGTATATGTTGGCTATGATTATTTTATGTTTCCAAAATCCCCAACTTGCTTAAATATCTGGGCGGATGGTTCGAGGGTGTGTATGTGGTGGTGCAGTGGAAGCACAAAGTGGATAGTGGTAGAACCGCCCAGATACCACTAAGGACTGAATCTTGTCATGACCTCCTGTGTAAAACAGTACAACCACAAGTCTGTAAAGTACAACTTGGCTTAGTAGATTTACCGAACCCTGAAAGTCATCCTCACAGGAGAGGGTGGTGAGATAGTGCAAGCGGCTGTCTGTGTGACGGCTTGAATGTGACACTCGTAGAGGGTGAAGTTCTGCTGTGGCGGGCTAGCAGGGGAGTAGCCAGCTGCTAGACGTTCAGAAGGAGAACATCCCGCACAACGTATGGGACCCACCGCAAGTGGAAACGACCCATAGGGTGAAATGATGGAAGGGGCGAGGTACTTTGAACGGTTACTGTGATGGTCTGCTCAACTACACGACTAAGGAATCGTGTGGGGCAACGAGTTGATTGTCTCTTGTGGTGAAAGTGTACAAACTCTACAGAGTCAAAACTATTCGAATAGCCGTGCCTACGGTCAAGGGCGGACATGGGAACTTAACCAGATATAGTTCTATTTCAAAATGCTTTATGGATGGGTATGGAAAAGTGAAGGGCAGTGGAAAGCCCTGATTTGAGTTGTCCTGTGTGTCGTCCCAGTGGTAATGTAAGCGGTTATAACGCTGAAATGTTAGCATATGGTGCGGATGCCATGTAATGGTGGATGGAATCTGGATCGCTATTATTAGTGCATTTTCTTGAACATTATGATTTTGTTCAAAACTGCTAGGTCTCAGGAAATTTCTATGTATTACATTTCAAATAATGGCACTTCTATCCTTGCAAAATAAAATACAAGGGGGAATAAATAGAGTCGTGAGTAAAGGAGATAGATGAATACATAAAGATATTGGAGGATTCATGTCGATCATAAAAAGGACACGATAGAGTGGATTCTAGGATAGATACATTGGTGGATCTTAAATGAATACATAAGCTACATAGATAATTTAAATGATTTTGGAGAATTAGGGAGTGCAAAGATACTTTGCTGGATTATAGCACTGATAACTAATATAAATTCTTGGGAGATGTTGGCGATAATGGGATGAATAGGATTTGATCAATTATTGGATGGATGAATTGAATTTTCGGGAATTTGGAGGTATGATATCAATTATTGGAGTATAAATTTGATCAATGATATTCTTGGTGGATGAATACTAGTGAATCGTAAACTTGATTAATGATATTCTTGGTGGATGAATACTAGCGAATCGTAGACTTGATCAATGATATTTTGGTGGAGGTATAATAGTGACTTAGCTAGAGATAGATAAGGGAAAATAAGGTTGATTATTGAAAGAGCAAACTATGGTTGTGGATCAACAATAAAAAGGATTGGATTGTTAGGAAATTGGAATACAAAAGATATTGGTGAATTATATAATTGATGATATTCGCTGTTTGGAGCCTTATACAGCAATCAGTAAGGAAAGTGTGTCTTTGGTGGATTTAGTCAATTATGGCAATCGCCGTGTGGAGTATAGGTAGAATTAATAACACTATGATTTAACTATAATAATTCTACTAAAAGCAACTTTTGGCAAATAAAATAACCCGAGCCTCTCCTTTGATAAGCCATGCATACTATTTATTTGCATCCTGTGTATTGGCTCGCGGAGCACGGTGGTTAGTGTGCTCACACTCGCTCTCATAACAAATCCAGAAGCAGGAATCAGACCACTGCGCTTCAGCAATACTTTTGGGTTATGATGAAGATGAAGTCGTCAAGGGCTAGGTCGCGAACCTCCAGTTGGCTGCCTGTGGGCATGTCCTGAATGTCCCACTCGCATGCTTCGTTCTTTCGCTGCTGCAATTTAATGATTTCGGCCAAATCGGCCCATGAGTAAGTCTACTATTATATTTACGCTTCCGCCTGATATGTACTTTGATATTCAGAACTGTAAACTGTGAGCACTATCTACTGATCCAGGGAATAGTGCGGTGAAATCACAGAAGAATCCGGATTGTAAAATCTGGATGCCTGACAGGGATGAGTAAGTCTACTATTATATTTACGCTTCCGCATGATATATAATTTGATATTCAGAACTGTAAACTGTGAGCACTATCTACTGATCCAGGGAATAATACGGTGGAATCACAGAGGAATCCGGATTGTAAAATCTGGGTGCCTACACTTGGATCTGTATAACTTGACAAACCGATGGCGCCAACCACTGTCAAAACAGCAACATGCGATAAAAGAATTCGCCCAACCACACACTTGTGATCCTGTCTACCCGACCACAAAGTAGACCCATTGTAGCTCCTGAAAATCATAAGAAATCACAAGAACAAGGATGTAGAGAAACGCCCAATTCTCCTCTAGGTTGCAATCAGATGGCAAACTCTAGAAAGAACAAGCGTATAGATCTCTTTTAAAACTAATAGATTCAATCGTGGTCTGCCAAAAAGATACGTATTACAAGCCTTATATAACTCTTGGGAGGCCGCAAGGTCTCCTACACAATTCCTAAGTGTTTTAGACTTGGACTCTCACAAAAAGGAAATAAAAAATAAAAATATGTGATGCTTTTGAAGATAAATCATCCTCCATTACATAGCCTTTGAAATAAGCTTTTCAACGAATCCAAGATCACCTCAATCGGACCTCGTATGTGAAAGTTACTGTCTTTATATGCTAGATATACAGTTAGAGATACGGTCATACTGTTCCGAACACCTCCAAGTCAATCAAACGGCTACAAGCGTTTCCAGCCAATCCAACGGTGGGATTGTTCGGCTTGGTTCGAACGTTACCATCAATATCGACCGTCCAAAATTGATCGAACGACATAGAAGGGTGAACGTTCGGAGTGGTCTGAACGTCACCGTCGCTATTGACCATCCAAAACCGATCGAACGTTGCGGAATGAATGAAAGTTCGGAGCGGTCCGAACATCTCAAGGCAATCAGGCGGTTCGTTGAAGATCAGATGGTACGACTCATTGGAGTGGACTGAACGTTTCCAAGGCGATCGGACAGCACGATCATTTAGAGTGGTCTGAATGCCTCCGAAGTATCTGAGTGTCCAACGCTGATCGGACGGTTTGGATAGTCAAAACCATTCGGTCTGGTCCGAACGTTCTGAAGGTCTTGTTAGCGCCCGATGTGGATTGGATGGTCCTGAACACATCTGAGGTCGATTAGATCGATTCAAAGGTAGGTTTTGATACTAGTTAAAATCGTTTGAATGTCCAAAGCATCTTTGTGAATTCAATTAAACTTGTGGATGATCCGACATGGTAATAAGGACTTAAATGTGTGTTCTCTTGCTTGGCTCCATGTACTTCTCTGTTAGCTTCGCCTCCATATTTTCAATTTTAAAAGCTTCACATCGTTCGAACCTGAGCATGCACACAATATTTGCATGAGGTAATATCCAGTTCTCTCGTAAATTAAAACCAGATTCAATTAGGAGCAAGTTCACCTGATGATTAATCTTTTTAGCTTGTGCTCATGTAATCAGTCCAATTTGTGTCTTCAGGATGTCTTCATCAAACCGTGTCATCATCAACCCGGACATGAAATCCTAACTGATTCCAAAAATCAAGGGACCCAAAACCCTTCTAACACGAGTTTTCCACAATCTCTAAACCTTCTAATTATGGACACCTTCCATAACTCCTTCCAACTCATCACGTGTCGAAGCCTCCAGGATCACATCTCTCGTAGCTTCTTCATGCATCATCCACCTTTGATCTCCACATACTTTAGCGTGAGCTTGACCACCTAGCAACCCGGTCTTCCAACCAAACACCAAGACCGGTAAAAAAATTAGAAACACATTCTTAGCCCTAACTAGCCATACCTTTACTTTAAGTCGTAGTCTTGCATGTATCTTTTACTTCAACTTCATTAATACATGATGGATCTTTACTTGACTTGATTATCAACACATGATCATCTCCTTTTGGACATGCATCAACTCATGATACATCTTCTTTTTGATGGCCTTCAACACATGATGCCATCTTCGATCTTGACTTGATGATTTTCAACCCATGAAGTCATCCCAAGTCATACTTATTTGTGGAACCTAACATATTCATCCAACTCATGAAAAATGTTAGTCCACAAATCAATTGATATCAATTACCAAACTTCACCATTAACACATAATAGAGGGACTAGATTCTGCAATTTTCCCTTTTTGGTATTTCATAACAATCTCAACAAATAATGAGATAGAAATTGAATTATGAGTATACAACATATATACAACAATTGTATACTCTAGAATAAACTTTTAAATCAAAGTTTACTCATTCAGTTGTCATTAATCATCTAACCAGTAACACATAATAGAGGAATTAGATGACAACCCAATTATGGGTATATATAAACTACACGAGCTATATATACTCAAGGGATATGTTTTAAAGTAAAGATTCTTAATATATGGAAATGGAATATAGATTAATACTAATGAAACTATAAAACATAGAATGAATTTCCCCTAAATGTATGCATATAAGTATGTATTGTGAAAGCATATGCACATATTCAAGTTTGACTTATTTGGTGAAGTTCATTCTATATTTCGGATCCAAAAAATGCAATAAGATAAGACTGTGATATTGAATACATACCTCTTATGTTTTTCACCTTTTCATACAAATGAAACTAAGCAATATCATAATCAATAAACATATTAGTCTCACAATGGTATTTTTCATTATCACTAAAACCAACTTAATGAAGTTTGAACTTACAATAGTTGACCAGCCATGGTCGTTCTGTCGCAGTTGTTCAACCGTGGTCGATTCGCCATAGTCGATCTGTTGTGGTCGACCTACCGTGGTCGATCTGCCGATCGGACCGTCCAACACAAGGCTGATTGGACCACTAACTACCGATCGAACTACCAACTATCGTCTGTGGTCGAAGGCTGCTGGTTAAACCACCCAATACAAGGCGGTCAGACCGCCTAACCTGAATATTCCAACAATTCCAGTTTTAAAATAGCGCATCGACCAAAACTTTTATAAACACAAATTTCAATGCTACCCAAAGTCAATTATTCATCATTACTAAATTTATGACCTAATCACATGATCTAACAAAAAGTAAGATTTCTTGCAAAATTTTTTGGCTCCAGTACTATGTCTGAACTAAATGATTCATTTTTACAGCCTTACAATGTTTCTTTCTTTTGCAATTGCACTTAAACTAAAATATGCTCATCACTGAAGATTTTTACCTGAGGTGAAATTTGTTTAAATGAATTATGTTTTACTTACAACCATATAAAATACTTATAAGATGGGAAAGTGATTTCTATGGTTATGATTTTTTTTCTTTGGTTCATATAACAATTAGTGATCCTTATGGTGTGATAATAAACAGAAATTTGGAAGATATCTTATGTATGCAATATTGCCTGTATTTTTGTTAATTTAAACTCTTCATTTCACAGGATTGATGGTGACAAAGTAGCGAGCCACACGATCTCCCTAAGAGCAACTCCAACCGGTTCTTTATCCTGCTCTTCATTGTATATTTACCTAATACGACTCAAGAAATGGACTCCAACCGGTTCTTTATCCTCCTCTTCATTTTTATCGAGTCGCTATTTTCTCCCGGCCGCTAGCTAGATTTGGCGAGCGCCTCCTCACTCGCTTCTCAAATAGCTAGGCCATTGGAATGCTAACTCAAATAGAGAGCTGAAAATAATAGCTAGCCTCTTCATCCTAGGAAATAGAGAGGGAGAAATGACTAATAGGATGGAGTTGCTCTTGTTTTAAGAGCATCTCCAACAGTGACTTATGAGCTAGCTCTAAGCATATTATTTCATATTTTAATAGAAGAGAGAGAAAAGCTATCTCTTGATCAAGAGCTAGTCTCATACACACATTCCAAGATTATGTGAGAGTGTCATGTGAGGCTATTTATGTTATGAGCTATGTGCTAAAGTTAGTACTATTGGAGAAGTTGTCTTAGAGCTAGTAACTAGCTCATACTGTTGGAGATGCCCTAATAAACTCCAGAACTGGACAAAGGCGCTAAAATACATGCTGTGCAACTTGAAGTGGGTTCTCTACTGGTTTATCGGCAATACAAGTTTTGCGCCACCCTCTGGATCTTTGTATATAGCGCAATCTCCGAAGAACAAGAGTTGATGCGATGTTTAAATACAGACGAAGGCATTGACCTTGGACGCTGACTGTAGCCGCATGTTGACAAATGGCAATAACTACAGATGTAGCTAGCTCTCTTGTTGCTTACATGCCATCGTTAGAGCAAGTACAACAATGGTCTTATAGCCAAGCCAGTCAGCATTTTTGCTGATGTGGAGGAGAGAAGAGAGGAGAGAGAGGAAAGCTTGGCTCTCATGCAAGCAACAAGCTGCACACGGAAGCCTATGCAGTGGTGGGTCCAGATAATAAATGTATGTGAGGAGGAGTAGGAAAGAGAATGTGAGACATGGTACCACATAATAATAAAAAAATCTTTTGTAGACAAATAGAAGACAGATTATTGTATAGCTTGGCTCTTATAACTTGACTTATAGCCAAACACTTGGCTCTATTATTGGACTTGCTCTTATGTACCTACCATTGTGTATACTAGCCTCATAAGCGCGGCGTCACGCCGTACCAGCCACCGTATGTACCGAAGTACAAGAGGCGATAATTCGTGAGGATTTTTTTAAAAAATCGAGGGTATATGTGTATTTTCGAAAAAGCCAACGGTCTTTTTCGTAAAAAAGCGAGAACCTGTACGTAACTAAACGAGAACCTGTACGTAAGTTAGAAAACCGCGGTGCGCTATCCTGCAAAGTATACAAAATTTCGGTGAAGTGGAGGGGTGTTTTTGCAAAAAAAAGGTTGCTAAAGGACTTTTTCGTAAAAAAGCGAGAACCTGTACGTAGCTAAACGAGGACCTGTACGTAATTTAGAAAAATGCGGGGCGCTATCCTGCAAAGTATACAAAATTTCGGTGAAGTGGAGGGGTGTTTTTGGAAAAAAAAGTGTTTTAAAAAACTGGTAGGGACCTTTTCGCGAGAATCAAGGACCTTTACGTAATTTCGGGAAAACGGAGGGAAAATGGGTCTCCTGACCGTACGCAGAATCCTCAGCCACGTGCCGGCCGGAGCAATCGCACGGAGGGAAAAACGGTGACGTGGGCGCTCTCTCCTCGCGCGAAATCTTCCTGGCGTAATAGGGGAGGTATGACGTGTATGAATGACATTAGTATGTATCAGTTGTGCAGACAAATTGGAATGACGATAAATAGTGTTGTGCCGATTCCCCCCGTTTAAGTCCACTTCAAAGTATCAATATTCACAAACTTCTTAACCTAAAAAATATATCATGAACTTCTTTGCTTCCTATAGCTGCTTGTGAAATATTTTCACATTTTAATGCCAAACCCATAAGCAGAAGTGCGACATCAAACCTATAAGCAGAAGCGTTACATCAAAACCCATGAGTGGAACTGTGGAAGTATTCGTAGTTTCGTACCTCCGGTAATAGCACAGTAATAGCACAAGAATATGGGAATACATGAGTTGGATATCACTAGAACATTTGCAGGCCCATTTTGAATGTAGAAATTCTTCAGGAATGCCCGTGGGAATTATGCCTCGTTTGAAATGCATGAATTTTGCAAAAAAAAAATCATATAAAACATTTCAATTCAAAGGAAACAAGATATTTGTAGAGTTTCCTGCAAATTTCCAAAGAAACCTCTGCTCCAAATAACCCCTCACAAGTTATATTGTTCAGCAGGAAATTTGAAGGAGAATACAGGTGCTGCCGCCTTGAATTTCTCAAGACATGAATCTTAAGAGCATCTCCAGCAGGGCCCCTACTTGAGCCCCTAAAACTAAATTTGAGGGCTTGAGGTAAAAACAGAGCTCCAGCAGAGCCCCTACTAGAGCCCTCAAATTTGAGGGGCCCCTCAAATCCCCCCTCCAGCCCTTATTCCTGGGGGCTCTAGACCAAGCCCGCAAATCACAGTTGGAGACCGTTTTCTGCCCGCCCCGCCCGGCTCTTTCCCCGCCCGTGCGCGCTGCCATTTTCCCCGCCTGCCTCTTTCCCCTCCCCGCCCGCCAGCGCTCGTCGACGCCCGCCTCCCCGCTCTCCTCCGCCCGCCTCTTTCCCGGCCTGCGCTCGCCGACGCCCGCCTCCCCGCTCGCCGACGCCCGCCTCTTCGTCGCGCGGCTTCTGTGGGTCACCTTGGCCGCCAGCGCTCGCGACGCCCGCCTCCCCGCTCTCCTCCACCCGCCTCTTCCCCCACCCGCCTCTTCGTCGCGCGACCGGATTCGAGCTGCGAAGGCGCAGCGGCGAACGGATCTGGGCGGGAAGCGGTCGGATCTGGTGCGGGGTCGCCGGATCCGGCGGCGGAGGCGACCTCCTTCTTCCCCGGGCGCGGCCTCCTCCCTCGTCTGCTTCTTCCCCGGGCTGCGGAGAGCGAGGGGTAGAGAATGACGAGTGGGCCCTACATGTCATTCTCAGTTGGAATGAATTTGAGGGCCCTGATTTGAGGGCTTCTGCTGGAGTTTAACTCAAAAAACAGGGCCCTCAAAAATAGGGGAGCCCTCAAATCAAAAGTAGGGGCTCTGATTTGAGGGCTCCTGCTGGAGATGCTCTTACACGAGGTTAGATCCGAAGTTTGGACTGTAAAAAAATTGAAGGTAAACCGATGTAATTTGAACAAACAAGCCACTTTTTGTGAACCTTTTAGATGAACACACTAAACTGAAAATAAAAACATTTATAGATTAAAATGCCGAAGTCCACGTAATCTCTACGCATCTGTTCCAGAAGGCCATTCGGTTGGTCAAGCTGGGCTGCTAGAATTAAAGAGAAAGCTGTTTTTTCTGTGCCGAGTTATTGCGGAGGAGTCATGGCTCGGTCCCATCTCGGAGCAGCATTCGGTGGTTGTTGGTTAAGCCCGCAACCAATGACCGTTGAATCCTCCGGGAGAAAAACCGGCCGTGCGCTGCACGGCTGCCCGTCCACCGTACTAGCGTCCATATCCACGTGCCAATAAATTAATTTAGTTTTAGATCTCGTCCATTTCGACTTAAGATTTTAGTTTCTAATTTATTTTTTTATTTTTAAATTTCATTTTTTCCTAATTTTTTTATTTTTAAGTTTTTTATTGGTTCTTTTTTATATTCATTTGTATTGTTCGTAATGAGCTAACTTGTTTTTTATTTTTAAATTTTTTTAAATTCAGTTACGTCAATTAAATCATAGTTACAGTATAATTTTAACTAACTACAATATAATTTTAATCATAAATTATTTTAGTTTAGTTTAACCGAACCACAACTTAACCCAAACGGTTAGCCTCCCAATAAATAAACGACACCGTATCACCATGAGTTGTAGAGGATCGCGGTCGCGCCCATGCATCTGCATATATCCGAGCGCAAGGCTGGCCTCGCTTCGCTCGTGAGAGCTTGAGATCTCCATCCCCTCGTCAATTCCTCCTCCTGCTGCTGCTGCTGCTGTGCCGCGTGCACGCGTACGAGAGAGAGGGAGAGGGAGGGAGAGATGGTGACAACCATGGAGCACCTGGTGCAGGTGGAGGAAGGCAGGGAGGCGGCGGACGGGGCCCCCTCGGCGGGGCCCACGTACCGCTGCGCCGCCGGGGGCGGCGGAGCCTCGCCGCCCGCCGTGCCGGGGCTCGACTGCTGCTGGGACATATTCCGGTACGTCGCCATGGTCTCTCGCTTAATCAGGCGCCTCTAGATAGATCTGTTGTCTTTGTTTGGTGAGTTTTTTCTGCGAGTTAAGAATAATAGTATATCTTGCTTTTAAGACAAAGTGTTGTTACGTTAATTTTTAATTCTTAATTATTTAATTATTTTTTTTATTATTTTTGTTGTTGTCTGTATTACAGAATAATTATATTTTAATTTTTGCTATTACAAATCTTCATATTTTTGATTGAATAATATTTTTATAACTTTAAATACTCATTTCAAAATTTCTGAATCCGTCGTTGCTTTGGTTCGCAAAACCCAAATTCAAACCACACCCAATTTCAGTAGAAAAAATTGATCATATACCCTCCATTTAGATGGAATGGAAATTGAGGATTTACCCTCCTGACCTATGTGTCAGTGATTTATGATGACCTCATGTATCATTGAGATGTAGAGGGTAAATCCTCAATTTCGGTATTTGATCCAATCTCCCATTTCGGTACGAAACCAACGTAATGCTCTGCAAAAAAAAACTGTCCTTTTGATCCGATGATGACGATGACATGCGTGTGTGCATGTACTATATACTACAGTTTGTCCGCGGAGAAGCACCCCGGCAACCGGATGATGGGCCGCCGCGAAATCGTGGACGGGAAGGTCGATCCCTGGCTCTCAGTTTCTCAAACTGGCTTCCATACGTTCGCACGCACAACTCGCTTCTCTGTTTTGTTCTGGTGAATTGATTTGCCGTCTCCGTCTCTGTGTTAATCTCGTACCAGGCTGGCAAGTACGCATGGATGACTTACAAAGAAGCGTACGACACCGTGCTCAAGGTGGGGGCGTCGATCCGGAGCTGCGGCGTCGGCAAGGTACGTGGGGGCACTTGACGCTTCCTCTGTGACCTTGCACACTGGGGGATTGCGAGCGGTTCTTGGCTTGTTTCGGTATCCTCTGATGTTAGTGCTGTAGTAATGTTCAGAAACTGTGTGCCAAATGCCGATCGGTTGCTCGTTTGATTATCTGCAGGGAGGACGCTGTGGCATCTACGGAGCCAATTGCCCTGAGTGGGTTATCAGTATGCAGGTATGCCATATATATGATCACTATGTGGATTGATGATGCTTATTATGTGCAGCAAATTGGAAACAATGGATGCTAATGTGTTACCACCCCCCGTTACATACATCGCTGTGTTCGTTACAGTGTCACCAAATGTTTAGTCCAATTTGTGTACCCCAACCTTCTAAAGTTTCCAAAAGAATCACTCCTCTTTAAGCTACAAGTCCTGCAAATTTTCCTCTTCTACCGAAAGAAAAAAAGGGCAGTTTTTTGGTCCACAGGTTTATATCTTGTTGATTGTTTTGGTCCTTTGAAGAAGAAAATGTGGAAAATTCTGTGCAAATTTCTCTGCGTTATGAATCACCTAATTCTTCTGTAATGCTACCACTGTTCCTTATGTTCTTCTTTGCTTAATTCTTGCAGGCCTGCAATGCCCATGGCATTTACTGTGTTCCGTTGTATGACACACTTGGTAAGTCTTTCTTGGTTTCATTTAGCATTGAAAACGCATGACATGGTATCTGGAATTGTCTTGTTTGCAAAGCAATTATCAACATCACCATGTATACACGCTCTCTCGCATGTCAGAATTTTGGTTTCTGGTACTTGTTAAAAATGGTGTGCTGACATCACCCATGAATTCTCACGTTTGTAGGTGCCGGGGCTGTAGAATTTATATTGTGCCATGCAGAGGTAGAAATTGCTTTTGTAGAGGAAAAGAAGATTGGAGAGGTACATTCCTTCACTGGAACACCAACTATTTAATGACAAGTTACCCATACTGAGAAGCGTGTCTGCAATCTATTTGCTATGTCCAAGATGCCGGCACAGGCCAGATGCTTTTAGTGTGCTAGTCCTTTCCTAGCTTCTCCTTCTCCCCTTTCTCCTTTCTTCTGCTTTTTTGTCTTTAACTGTTCGTAAATCCCTTCCCTTCTTCTCTTGCAATGAAATGAGTAGATCCTTTGCTATTTCTATATAGTTAACGTCGTTGTTTCCTTTTTAAGAATATCTTTCAAAGCTATAAGCTACGTATCAAAATAAGACATGAAAATGACCTTTTGTCGCCCATAGAATACCCTGGAGTTCCATATTCCGCTGAATCTCACTGTAACATTCTAAAATCATTATTTTTGCATTCCAAATGGGTTGTTTTTCTAATCACCTAATGAGATTCTAAAAAGGACATGAAAATATGTTAGTTTAATTTATTAGAATCATCCATAGCACAGTGTATATCTAACCTGGCTACTCTATCAAGAAAATGACATGTACCGTGCTTCCATGGTTCATCTGATCTGCCTTGTTCGAGTGTTTCAAACATTTTTTTTGGTTCTTTTCAGGTACTCAAGACATTCCCCAATGCGACCAAATTTTTGAAGAGTAAGTTAGAGATGAGTTCTGTCTATGTTACTAAGCTATAATGTGATGTATATGTTTTACTGATATGGTATCGTTTTATTTTAAGCAATTGTGAGCTTTGGTAAGGTCAATCCTGAACAGAAGGAAAAGGTTGTACAAAACGGCTTGTCCATCTACTCGTGGGATGAGTTTTTGCAACTGGTAAGGTTCTCACTTCCTAAGCCAACTCAAAAGGAATAACTGTTTTGCTAAAACAATACTATTGATCTATTAAAGGCATTATTTCTTGTTTCTGTCTCAACTCTATGTAGAATTTTAAGGACAACCTTGTGAGAAATATGACTTGATAGCCAACCGCTACTTTAATGACTAACTTCTATCTATTTTAACTACAGGGAGGTGAAGAGAAGTATGAACTTCCTCCAAAAGAAAAGGATGACATATGCACAATAATGTACACCAGTGGAACAACCGGTGATCCTAAGGGAGTTTTAATCTCTAACAAGAGCATTATTACCATTGTTTCAGCAGTAGATGAGTTCCTTAGCAATTCAAATGAGCAGGCAAGCTATTCATATTCCATTGCAGTTTTCTGTACCTTAGTTATCTTTTCATTTTTCTAAATCTCACTTTGTTGTAAGTTGTAACAGCTTTGCGAGGATGATGTTTACATTTCTTATCTTCCGCTTGCCCATATATTTGACCGTGTGATTGAGGAGGTGTTCATTCACCATGGTGCCTCAATCGGATTTTGGCGTGGGGTAAGGATGAAAAATGCATATTGTTCAGAACATATTGCTTTCTTTCATGTCAAAGTAGCAGATTTTGATCAATAAGCATTCTGCTTCAGGATGTTAAACTCTTGGTTGAAGACATTGGAGAACTCAAGCCAACTGTATTCTGCGCTGTTCCACGTGTGCTAGATAGAATTTATGGAGGTCCTACATTTGACTTGAAGAATTTTGTCTTTGCAGCAATCCATATGTATCAGGCAGATAATAATGTTGTAGTGCTTCTATGATTCAGGACTGCAAGAGAAAGTTTCAACTGGTGGTTTCCTCAAGAAGACACTGTTCAATGTTGCTTACAAATAGTAAGCTTGTTCTAGTATCCGATCAATAGTCACGTTTCTTCTCTAACAATGTGATGAAACTCTAATCTTTACTCTAAATGGTTGTGCAGCAAACAAGGGAACATGATGAAAGGAAGCAAGCATGAAGAAGCTGCTGCTATTTTTGACAAACTAGTCTTCACCAAGGTACAACGAAATGATGAAAAGCTATAATTTCAGATGTCACCTTAACTATACGATGTTTGTACTGAGTTCAGTTTCAATCTTCTCGTGCAACCATCTAGGTGAAACGAGGACTAGGTGGCAGAGTACGAATAATTCTATCTGGCGCAGCTCCCCTTTCTAATCATGTAGAGGAGTTCCTGCGTGTGGTTACATGCTCCCATGTTCTTCAAGGCTATGGTATGTTATCCAGCCATATTTTATGATATGTAGTCCTGAATTCAACAAAAATCATAATCTTGAGTAGTTCCTCGAGATATCCGGCCATCTTATTTGCCTTTGATGGTTTTCTTCTTTATAGGTCTCACTGAGACCTGTGCTGGGTCCTTTGTTTCCTTGCCAAACAACATGTCCATGCTGGGAACTGTAGGCCCTCCGGTCCCATACGTCGAAGTACGCCTAGAGTCTGTTCCTGAAATGGGGTATGATGCATTGTCAAAAGATTCACCTCGTGGGGAGATTTGCATCAGAGGGGACACCTTGTTCTCAGGGTACTACAAGCGAGAGGACCTCACCAAGGAAGTCTTGGTCGATGGCTGGTTCCACACAGGTATCTATAAGTCCAGCATTTGATCATAAATGCTTACGTCAATGTCAGTCAAGAATTTGAACGCCGCTTCTGGGGTGTGCTCATCTTCCACATCTTACTGTAGGAGACATTGGCGAGTGGCAGCCTGATGGAAGCATGAAGATCATTGATCGCAAGAAGAACATCTTCAAACTCTCTCAAGGAGAATATGTCGCGGTTGAGAACCTAGAGAACATCTTTGGTCAAGCTCCTGATGTTGATTCGGTACAGTTTCACAACCTTCATCTACTCATTTACTCTACAGAGACTTGCAGCATACCCAAATTTTTCTATAGAGGCGTCGACTAATTTCAACGATGCCTCCAGATTTGGGTGTACGGAAATAGCTTTGAATCGTGCCTGGTCGCGGTGATCAACCCCAATAAGCAAGCTCTGGAACGATGGGCAGAGTCAAACGGGGTAACTGGAGACTTTGCCTCGATATGTGAAAAACCTAAAGCAAAAGAGTTCATCTTGGGAGAACTAACCAAAATCGGTAAAGAAAAGAAGGTAAGTACTGGCCAAGTGAAACATATCGACAGTTTTTGGAACAATGCTCCATGCAGTGACCTTGGCAGATATGTCTGATGCATTGTTCTCTCGATCTTGTTACAACAGCTCAAAGGCTTTGAGCTCATCAAGGCTGTTCATCTGGACCCAGTGCCATTCGATATGGAGCGCGACCTAATCACCCCAACATACAAGAAGAAGCGACCACAGCTACTCAAATATTACCAGGTATCACACTTGTATTTCAGTATATGTATTTTAGCTCGTACAATTCAAGGTACAAAATACTTGGGTTACCCATCTAAGTCTGGCTGACCTTGGTGCCATTTTTCCCCCCAGAGCGTCATCGACGGCATGTATAAGAGCATGAAGTAGGCTCCACTCATGGCAGTACGGCGAATCAAAGAGTGTTTTACTTCAACGTGAAAGAAAAGGAATACTTGGTTTTACTTAGCTAGCCTAGGTGTAGTTTTCATATTTCTCCTGAATTTGAACGTGTAATGGCGTACATATATAGCGGTGCGGGCATGGGCGACCCATGGCGGTGTTAATCTCATTGGGTTATGCCTCCGCGTACAAGTCACCGTGTATTCCTTTCGGATCTTGCCGTTCCTTTCAACATCAAAAAGGGAAAACGTGAAAAAAAAAGCGTTTGCAATGACTCCTCATGGTTCTTTTCGGCTATGATTGATAGCTTTTGGTCCTAACACGAGTATTTGTGTGAACAAATTGAATGTCTATAAGCTGATAAGTCGCTTTGCAAAATCTGTCTTGATAAGTCATTTTGAAACGGTACGAAGAAATCATCACGTTTATAATATATTTGTTTATTTCTATATTTCAATAAAGTTTCATTTTTATTCTGTCTTTTCTATAAGTATTTTTATTTGTATTTTATTATCCCAATTCTGGTCACAAACTAGCACTGTTGTCTAAACTACTCGGAAAAATATCTCTCTCTCAAACACCCTTATTAGAAACTTTTTACTTTATTGGCTTTGATATTTTTGTTGAATGCTATGTGGATCCTTATTGTAACCTTCACAGCCAGGGTTCCAAGGATAATTGTATTCTTTCTTCTAAGAAAAACAAGTAAAAACAGAGAACCAACATAGTCTTTAATAGCTCGGTGTCTCAAAGGCTTCATTTCTTACTTCTTCGTTCTGTTCTTCACTTGTTGACACTGGTCGGGACGCAAAAACCTCATAATCGAAATATCTCCTTTCCGTACGTGGTTACGACCACTAGGAGTTTCCTAGCGATGATATTTTTCTAACGATGTTTGCTACTATTTGAAACTTGAGATTAAATACATTTAGAGAAGTTTTATTCATACCTTTTATTCTCGGTTATCCTACAGGCTACGACCAAGTCAAATAAGGTTACAAATAAAAGCACTTTTCTTTGCATATATTCTTCCATAAGTTCTTATCATACATAAATCAACAAATCTATGTCAAGTGTTTGTTTGATCATCTTACGATTATGCTATATCATGATTATGGCAAAGACATCTACGACTAGTCGAAATCTCTTACTGGCTTTGTCCAACATGATTTCTTAGTGCCACTCAATCCTTTCAAAATGATAATCACTTGTATTGATATACTCGGTCTACTGATCGGAGGGAACTACATTATGTCTTTCCTTCTCTACTGGTTACTTAGTATATCATACTACTAAAAATATAGTCAGGGGCTAAGAGAAATATGACCACTCTTCAAATTTAAAGAAATGACATAAGTTTTTTTTTACATAATACATACAAGTTACGTTGTAGCCAACTACTAATCGGAGCCTCCCTTCATCTCTTCGTTAATTTTATTACTACTAGTCTATGTCATAGTTTTTTTACATAATACATGGCAAAGTCTGATAGAAACCTGATCTTCAACTCTTTGGCAATCTCTGATAGAAACCTGATCTTCAACTCTTTGGCAATCCTGTTCCCGAAGGGTTTTACTTTGGATGAATTATCGTGCAGTAAAGTGAATATTAATAGCACATTAAGATGTGGATGTTTCGTCTGAGTAATGATTAAAAATTTACCTTTATGCGCCATTAATCTGAGTCTTACCGTGCAACCACATATCTAGTATGGGATGGATCTGGCTAACTAATTTGTGATATTTCAATTTTGATTCCACATTTGAGATGAATGTAGGTATGGTCGCAGCCATTGTCTCACATTAGTGCAAGAGGGGGTTTTACCGATTTGGTCGAAGTCTACTTGGCAATAAAACCTTAGCGGGCAGAATTAGGTTGAGATTGAACATTGTAAAGGCCTTAATGTAATCTTCTTGGTCGGCACCTTTAAGAAAGCGTGTTGTTGCGTAGATATTACAAGTTTATTATGTCATGTTGGTAAAGTTATGCAACATCTACAGAATGTAAAACTATTCAAATAGCCATATCCTTGGTTATGGACAATGCTCAGTAATTTCACACGAGAGGTAGAATTTCATAAAACCTTGGTTGATTTTGTTAGGAAGTGAATGGCAATTCACTCACGGTTTACTCAATTCCTTTGAAATATTTACTTACTACTCATTTCCAAAGTGCACTTTCAATCTATTTGTTGTATTTATTCTAAATTGCCGCTTTCTGTAAATTAACCACTCACTCATCATTTAGTAAATCTTGCATCTTATATATTGCATCTTGTTATAAATAACTTGCTGAGTACTCTATATACTTATGGCTATATCTTTGCCGCTTAGTTGTTGATAAAGAACCATATCAACCAGATGTATTTGAAAGGGGTTTTTTTCGATGACTTCATATATAAGGATTTCACTCTCCAGTCGATTGACTATGGGTATTTTAAATGACCGATGTGTTTATCTTTAATTTCCGTTACTAGTTTTTGCTAAGTCATTCAAGCTATTATTTGTAAATTTGATCATAAGATTGTTACTTTGATAATTAATTATATTTATGTCTTTCTTAGTTAATTATGATCATAGTTGATATTTTATTTATGTTTTTACTGTGTACACTAGTGTGATTTTGAACTAGCGTGTCTAAATTTACATATTCGAATCTCAATAAGTTAATCCTGCTAAGGGTGTGCTCCTACTAATGAATAAAAAGCTCTCTTTTTCTTTCGAAACAAAACGAGAAAATTGATCATTTGCCACTTTGAAGAGTGGGCTTCGCAAAATTGCCACTTTCAAAATTGACTTCGCAAAAATGTCATACAGTTATTTACCTCTTGATTACCATGCCATTTGAGCCATTTAACTCATTTAATATTTTTTTTCTAATTTCAGGGGCTAAAAAAGACCTTTCTACCCCTGCTCTCTCTCTCCTCACGTCCCCGTCCCGTCGTCGCCCATATTCTCCCTGGTACGCACTCATTTAATACATTTATGATTTTTGTGTCGAGTCTTGTTTTGAATCGTATGCACCTTCTCTTGCACATGTCTTGGTGTACTTGCGCGACATCCCTCGCCGTCCTGCTGGAGCTCTCGTCCGCCGACCGCGGCGAGTCGAAGGGGTTGGTGCCGCGCGACCCAGACACACTGGCCGCCTCGATGGCCTTCGCGACGGCTATCGCCTTCTCGAACGTGCACTGCAGCTGCCTTGCCCGAGACTGCAGGTCGTCGGGTTCGCCGAGCTGCCTCGCCTGCTCCTGGCCGTCGGCCAGGATGCTCAGGAGCAAGTGGACGTCTCCTCCTGCACCATCCTGCATGGTTCTTACTGGATACACGAAAGCTAAGCTGTATTATATTTCGACTTCGGACAGCAGCTGCTGGTTCTTGGATCAGTTGTCCGATTAATTCAAAAAGAACGACGTTAGTGCTGTGTTTGGGGCTAAAGAGAACAGCTTAATTTGTAGTTGTAGGCAATATGATTCTGCAATTACAGATTTGGAGAGCCAAGCTAGCAAGTAGGAGCAATGGAAGGATCATGACAGAAGACAAAAGGAAGAGGTGACCAAGATGACACTACCAACCCAGGAGTAGTTTACATATGAAGGCATGGTATGGCTATGCAGTAGGCATGGTATGGCTATGCAGTAGCTACCAATCATAAATGTGTATTAAGTGCGTACGAGGGAGGATATGGGCGATGACGGGATGGGGACGTGAGGAGAGAGAGAGCAGGGGTAGAAATATCTTTTCCAGTATCTGAAATTAGAAAAAAAATATTAAATGAGTTAAATGGCTCAAATGGCATGGTAATCAAGAGGTAAATGTACTGTATGGCATTTTTGCGAAGCCAATTTTGAAAGTGGTAATTTTGCGAAGCCCACTCTTCAAAGTGGCAAATAATCAATTTTCTCAAACAAAACTAGTGTGAGTTGGAGCGAGAGACTAACTTTTCCTTGTGTTGCTTATGGTTCATAGCCTATATTTTGATTTCATATACATGTATATGTTAGCAAAACTTTGCATTGCAATACAGTTCTCTTCTAGTAATTCGGGATTCGGTTGCATCCGATTCCAACGACCCCGGGCCTGCAAAATGACAAGGTAGCTGCTCCGGTCACAGTCTGCCCCGACCGACTGTTAAACTCGCAGGAAAATTAACCAGCGCATGCAACGCCGCGCCACTTCCCCTCCACTACGCGCACAGGAACGTACGGATGGATCACAGCGCGCGGAGAGGGGAGAGAGAGAGGGGCGACGAGGCGCGCGTGATCGGGGAAGAGGACATGGTCGAACGCCTCGACGGGCGGCTGTTCCCGGAGCCGCACCTTCAGCTGCTACGTACGTAAATCGTGCCCGTGTTCGGCCTCGATCGAGGCCCTCGACGCGCCGGTCGACCTACCCGCCGCACGGTCGGGGGACTCGCCGCCCTGGCATGCATTTGAAGCATCCTGGTGCATGCGCGAGCGCGTACGCCATCCATTCGAGGCCTGTTTTGGTTGCCTGCATGAGCTGATGCAGCTGCATGAGCGTAGCCAGACTGAGTAGAGAAGGTCCTCAGCCGCGTTTCTCCTCAGCCTGGCTCCAGTTGATTTTTTTGCATCCGCTCGTGCAGGCTCTCACCCCGATGCAGACAACCAAACACCATCTCCCTGCATGCGCTAGTGCGAGCCACCCCGATACAGGCAACCAAACAGCCCCTAATCGATCGGCTCGTTCGCCATCCATTCGATTCATTAATCGATTCGTTGCGGAGAGAGACTATTGCTGATGGTTCGTAGTGTACACTCTGATATGGGATGGTCCGATCTTCTCGAGTAGAATCGTAGATAAATAGCGTTTGAAGACGAATAACGCTTAGGTGTACATCACGCGCCAGTGCACAGACTTGCAACTCTATGGATATTCGCCAACACGCACCTGGATGATAGACCACGAGCGGAGTTAGCCAAGCCCTCAATTCCCAGCGGAAAAGCAAACTTGGCATTAAAAAAATAGAATGAACAATTGATCGCCTAATTTTCTCTCAGAAGTTCTCACATGAACTCTGTTATAAAAGAACAAGCAATAACTTGTGTTCTATTCTTTTGTATAAACGTGGTCTGCCTTACAATGGGGGTCTACCTGTTAATATATAGTCTCAGCTGAAGAACTATTTAGCACTAAATTTTCCATATGGTACTATTCACGCGCGTGTACTGTAGCACGGCAATGTTCATGGGACGGTATTGTAGCATGGTACTGTTCATGATGCTGTAGCGCGTACTATTCATGGTACTGTAGCGCGGCCTGATACTGTTCATGCATGGCATTATTCATGGGCCGATCACTGTTCATACCGTGGACTTATGCTTCCTTGGATGACAGCCGCATATCCTTGATCTCCGTCCATCGCTGACTCTTTAAATCTGAGCACAAGTAAAACATTGTTTTCAGGTAGTATAGAATTCTCATTAAAATCAATGACATTTTAATTAAGGAGTAAGTTCACCTGAGATTATAGTTTCTTGGCACGTGCTCTTGTTATTGGTCTAGTCGGCAACTCAAGATGTATATCATGAGTATTAGGTAGAGGAGAAGAAGGTGTTGTAGGGATGCCCTCATCATCCTCCCTCTCTTGAAGAGGCGTCATCCTCGACGCTAGATCATCAGCCCCGAAGAACGGCGATAAATCAGCAACGTTGAATGTCGAGTTCACGCCATAGTCATCGCCCAGAAGCTCGATTTTGTATGCATTATCGTTAATCCGCTCAAGCACTTTGAAAGGTCTATCTCCTCGCGGCAGCAACTTCGATTTGCGTCGATCTGGAAAGCGATCCTTGCGGTAGTGTAACCAAACTAAATCTCCTGGCTAAAAAATCATCTTCTTTCTTTTCTTGTTCGCCTTGTCAGCATAGTACTTCGCCTTATGCTCAATTTCTTCTTTCACCTTGATGTGCAATTTCTTCGCATATTCAGCCCTCTTTGACGCCTCCATATTTGTTCGTGATTGACTTGGAAGCAGCAGCAAATCAAGTAGCGTAGTAGGCTTGAAACCATACACCACCTCAAATGGGCACATCTGTGTAGTAGAGTGGACGGCTCTGTTGTAGGCGAACTCCACATGTGACAAACAATCCTCCCACTCTTTAATATTTTTCTTGATCATGGTCCTTAGCAGCATCGAAAGTATGCGGTTCACCACCTTTGTTTGACCATCCGTTTGGGGGATGACAAGTTATGTTGAATAACAACCTTGTCCCTAGCTTCCCCCAGAGTGTCTTCCAGAAATAACTCATGAATTTGACGTCGCGATCTGAGACAATGGTCCTGGGTACGCCATGCAACTGCACTATCTCCCTGAAAATAAATCAGCAACATGCGACGCATCGTCGCTCTTGTGGCACGGAATAAAGTGCGCCATCTTCGAAAATCAATCCACAACGACAAAAACAGAATCTCTTCCCTTCTTAGTCTTAGGCAATTCTAAAACAAAATCCATACTAATATTTTCCTATGGTGCATTAGGAACTGGGAGAGGAGTATACAAATCATGTGGATGCAACTTCGATTTCGCCTTGTGACAAGTTATGCACCGTTGTACATACCTGTCCACATCATGCCTCATCTTAGGCCAATAAAAGTGACCGCTCAGCATAGACAACGTCTTTTCACGTCCAAAATGTCCCATCAATCCACCGGCATGAGATTTCTGCAATAATAACAAACTTACGGACGATTCTGGAACACATAGTTTGTTAGCACGAAATAAAAATCCATCACGAATGTGAAATTTGTCCTAGCCTTTCCCATCTTTGCAATGCGCATAAGGTGAAGCGAAATCATGGTCATTAGCATATAAATCACGCAAACTCTCTAAACCAGGAACTTGCACATCTAAGCGATTTAAAAGCACACTTTTCCTATAAAGAGTATCAGCAACCACATTTTCCTTTCCCTTCTTATATTTCACAATATAAAGAAACAACTCGATAAATTCTACCCACTTAGCATATCGATGGTTCAGCTTAACTTGGCCTTGCAAATATTTTAATGCCTTATGATCAGAATGTATAATGAATTCCTTAGGCCATAAATAATGTTGCCAAACTTCTAAAACTCGCACTAAAGCATACAGCTCCTTATCATAGACCGGATAATTCAATTGTACACCTTTGAGTTTCTCGCTAAAATAAGCAAGCGGTACCCTCTTGCATCAAAACACCGCCAATACTAATTCCACTAGCATCACATTCAATTTCAAAATTCTTAGTGAAATCGGGTAAAACAAGTAACGGTGCCTCAGTTAAATGCTTTTTCAATTCATCAAATGCAGCTTGCTATGCCACCCCCATGTAAACTCAACACCTTTTTTGTTAATTCATTTAGTGGGGCAGCGATGGTGCTAAAATCCTTAACAAAACACCGATAAAAACCAGCGAGTCCATGAAAGCTCCTAATTTGACTAACATTCATAGGAGTAGGCCAATTTTTAATTGCTTCAAGTTTAAACTCATCTACCTCTACTCCCTGTGCTGAAACCATATAGCCCAAAAATATTACACGATCTTTGCAAAAAAAAAAGTGCACTTCGCTAAGTTCCCAAACAACCTAGCATCGCGTAAAACCTGTAGCACTTGTCTAATGTGGTCAATATGATCAGATTCATTATGACTATAAATCAAGATATCATCAAAATACATGACCACAAATTTCCCAATGCAATGCCTCAAAACATGATTCATCAATCTCGTGAATGTACTAAGTGCATTAGTTAACCCAAATGGCATGACTAACCACTCATACAAACCAAATTTTGTTTTAAAATCAGTTTTCCACTCATCCCATTCTTTCATCCTAATTTGATGATAACCACTACGCAGATCAATTTTAGAGAAAATAACAACACCACTCAATTCGTCTAACATATCATCTAAGCGAGGTATAGGATGATGATATCAAATAATAATATTATTAATCGCCCTATAATCTATAATAACAGGAATAGCACAAGGGTTTAAGCTTTCGCGTTGTATCCTTTGTCGAGAAGTTCTTTTACTTGTTTCTGAATTTCCTTTGTTTCCTCGAGGTTGGTGCGGTATGGTGGTTAGTTTGGTAGCGTCGCTTCCGGAATCAAATCAATTTGATGCTCTATCCCACGAATTGGTGGTAAACCAGCGGGCACCTCCTCCAGAAAAACGTCGCTGAATTCCTGCAAAACATGAGATACACCACTAGGAAGAAACGTTAAGTCATCAGTAGAAAGCAAAACATCTTTGTACAGGAGTACAAAGTGCAGCAAAGTGGGATTCTCACAAAAATCTCTCATCTCTGATTTGATGACTAACATTACTAAGTCTTTCTCTCGCTCACTTTTCTTTTTACCGCTCAATTTTGGCTTGTAGCTCTCACTCACCGAAGGTGGAATCTCGCTATTTGGTGTACTCTCAATTTTCACCTCAACTTTCTTCTTGTCAGCATTGACTATCTCTATCGGTGTAAGTGGATACAAAATCACATCTTTGCCTCTCCACTTAAACTTGTAGCAGTTTGTATGCCCATCATGATAAACATGGCGATCAAAGTGCCATGGGCGCCCCAACAGCAAGTGACAAACTGACATGGGCACCACATCGCACACAATGGTATCCTCATACTTGCCAATCTTGAAGTGCACCTGCACCATATGACTGACTTTCACATCGCCCACATCACTCAACCACTGCACATGATAAGGATGAGGATGCGGTAAATATTTTAATACCAATTTGGTGCACATTTCCTTACTGGCCAGATTATGACAACTTCCTCCGTCAATTATGACTTGCACACTTTACCGCCAACTGTCGCCCATGACTGAAACAAAATGCACCACTGTGTGGTAGACTAGCTTTGTGACACACTAAATACACGAGGTGTGCACACTAGCATATGCTTTCCAGCTGGCGACTCCGGTCTACAGTCCAATCTTTCATCCTCTGTAGGATCCTCTGCAAAATTAGCAAATGGAGTAGTATCGTCCTCATCACTAGCTGAAATATACCCATCATCAGTAAGTATCATAACTTTATTATTTGGGCAATCTTTCTGAAAATGACCAACTCCCTTGCACTTGTAGCATGTCAAATCACGTGAACGGCCTGTAAAACCCATCGAGGATGCCGCACTAGCAACGAGCACTGGTGGTCGGCGTGCCGATGGCAACGTACTATCTGTCTTCTTTTGTGCTGAATTGCACGTCGCAGAATTGCCCCCAGATGGGGCGGACTGGCCCAGCTATCCCATGTTGTACGGTGGTGCCGTGCTCGCTGAATAATGTTGTCGTGCAGCATACTTAGCATCTTCAATTACCTACTTCTTAGCCTTACGTGCCTGATGCATCAACTCAACCATGTTGTTGTATTAATGATGATTAACGATCCGTCGAATAGCATAATTCATCCCAGCAAGAAAGCGATCCATCACTTGTTCCTCACGCACATCCGCATGTATGATAATCTGCTCCATCTCTTTATAATACTCATCAACCGATTTCAACCCCTGTCGCAACCCAATCAGCTTCTCATGCAGCGAGCACTTGTAATGTGTAGGTACAAAGCGTGCACGCATATGTCTCTTTAGCTCGTCCCATGTAACAACACGTGGCTCGTGTTGCTCCATACGTTGTTGCACACAACGCTCCCACCAAGTAGAAGCATATCCATCCAAAGCCGCAACGGCAAGATCCAACTTGCGTTGATCAGAATAGCGGTTCATGCGGAACAGCTTATCAACTTTCAGCTCCCATGCAAGATAAACTTCTACCTCTGTTGTACCCTCAAAGGATGGCATCGTGAACTTGGGCTTTGCAACCAGATCATCGGCGTCCTCATCACACCGACGATTGTGAGCATACTGATTATGTTGACAGTATGGTAAATAGTCGTTGAACATGGACTCATCGCCGTCATCGTCAGCATGGCGGTTGCCACGGCCTCCTCCGTGGGCGTCATAGTAGACACCCCCATAGGCGCCATCATGGACGCCATTGTTGGCATCGCCTCCTCCTGTGCCGTTGTCACGGCCGCGCCCTTGTGCAGGGGGACGTGTGATGAGCTTGGAAATAGCACGACGCTATGGTGCCACCTTGGGAACACGCACTTGTTTGTCGAGTTGTCGTAGGCATGGATCATCCTCGCGCTGCCGTCTAGCGGCAGCCTCCACATTTGTCTTGTCGCGTGGCTCGTACGGGAGGTGTACACTCCCCGCCTCGCCACGTGTACCCAGCTGCATCGAAGCGGTGAGCTTGGCAATAGCGTCGAGTAGTACCTTGTGGTTGTTGTCGACAATCATGGATAGCTTCTGGAAATCTGCCCCCAAGCCGTCCAAGTTGTTTTGGACACGCCCAAGGTCGCCGCGCACCTGGTCAACCTCAGCTCGGAACTCATCCTGGAGAGTGGCACGAAGTGTATGGTAGTGCATCTTGGTGATCGTCGGATCAGTAAAGTTGTCGTCCAGATCCTTGTCTTGCTCACTTCCTGACATGGTTATAGAAGCAAAAATACCAAGTGACAATATATGTGGAAAATAAGTGGGAATCTCTCAACTACTGTTTTGAAACAAAGCAAGTTGTACCGTTCCGAAGTAAATTAAGAGCAGCAAAAACTTACGCTCGTAGCAGCGAATGACCAACCAAGATTGTGCACGCGAATATCAAGAACAAGAGTCAATACATGACACGGATGTTTTTGGTGGAGCTAGGTGAGGAAAACAACCTAACAAATTCAGAATTTGAAGATTGTCGAGCTAGGTAGCAATCCAAACGAGACTCACAATGCCTAATTGCTGATCGATAAATATAAGTGAAGAGTAGACAACAACACACGCACAATGATAATGGGACTATTGCAATCAAAGGAATGAGCGATACAAAGAACAATTTTGTATGGAGGTGAACGCTCGCATTGCAATGGTTCAAGGAGAGACGCTAGCTAGTGCTCAAAAGTTGTATATGAGGGCACAAGATTGCTCAAAAATATGGTACGCGAACAGCAGCAGATACAAGTATAAAAAACTGGCTCCAAGAACAAGATTGAAAACTATAGCTGAATTTCTTTTTTTGTTTGTTCTCTATATTTTTCACTCTTTTTGTTTTTTGTTGTTTTTTGTTTTTTTTCACTCGCATCCAGCGCTAATCAATCAACCCTTTTTTGGGTTCGTTTCTTTCAGGCCAACTACTAACAGCAAGTTATGTGAACAGTTTCAGATGTGAAAATTTGGCGTCTCAAAATCCTAAGAGCAGACCCTCGAGCACAACAACAAACTAGTCTCAATAGGTATGAAAGGTTCGCAAACGGATCGAAGGGTTCATGAAGAAAACAACGTGCAATCCACTAGATATAAGTAATGTTTAGTTGCACAAAACAGGAATCAAGTACAAACACAAAAATTTGTGGAAGGGAAAACAAAAAGAGACGCGAACAGAACCTGACCAGCAACTAAACACTATGAACAAGTGGATTAAGACCTAACAAAACGCACTAAAAATACAGAATTAAACTACAGTGAAGGACGGTATATTTTTTGTGGCTTTTTCAGTGTATAGGACTGAAAAATAATCTACTAAAATTTGGGTAAGAAGAGATTCTACCGAGTGTCCTGGAATCTGATACCCCGATGATACGGGGTGGCCCGATCTTCTCGAGTAGAACCATGGATAAATAGCGCTTGAGGACGAATAACGCTCAGCTGTACACCACGCGCCAGTGCACGGACTTGCGGCTCTATGGATATTCGCCAACACGCACCTGAATAATCGCCGCTAGACCACAAGCGGAGTTTGCCAAGCCCTCAATTCCCAGCGGAAAAGTAAACTTGACCTTAAAAAAAGAACGAACAATTGATCACATAATTCTCTCTCAGAAGTCCTCGCATGAACTCTGTTATAAAAGAACAAGCAATAACTTGTATTCTATCCTTTTGCATTTTGTTATGAAACGTGGTATGTCTTACAATGAGGGTCTACCCCTCAATATATAATCTCAGCCTAAGAACTATTCAGCACTAAATTTTCTATGTGGGACTATTCACGCGCGTGTCACTATAGCACGGCACTGTTCATGGGCCGGGTACTGTAGCACGGTACTGTTCATGATATTGTAGCGCGTACTATTCATGGTACTATAGCGCGGCCTGATACTATTCATGCGTGGCACTATTCATAGGCCAATCACTGTTCATGCCATGGACTTATGCTTTCTTGGATGACGGCCGTATATCCTTAATCTCCGTCCATCGCTGACTCTTCAAACCTGAGCACAAATAAAATATTGTTTTTAGGTAGTATAAAATTCTCATTAAGGTGCAAGTTCACATAAGATTGTAGTTTCTTGGCATGTGCTCTTGTTATTGTTCCAGTCGGCAACTTGAGGCGTACATCATGAGCATTAGGTGGAGAAGAAGAAGGTGTTGTAGGGATGCCCTCATCACACTCTCTTTTCATATGTCATCTAAACTGTAATTAATTATGCTTGACAACCTTTAGAATAGAAGACCAACTTAGAGTATGTACAAGGTATAGACAGCTACTATCTATAATATTATCTATGTCATCTATAGATGGCACTAAAGGCAGTTTATGTAATAGGTTATCTTTTTGCATGTCTTTATAGACTGTTTCTCTATGACATAATGTGTCTTGTTTATCATATTATAATCGACTACTGAATGAGAAACGGTCTAATTCTCTATGCTCACTCTCCTTTTTATATCATCTCGTATTCTACGTAATAAATTTTATAGACAATTGACATCACATTATTATATATAGCTTTAATACCTACTCAGTGTGTGACTAGCGGCAGTAGTCACACCATGACCACCCACCAAGGCCGAGGCTCTCCGTACTCCATTTACTTAAGCCTAAAAATGGTTATATTTTTTTTTTTTGTCTTTTAAGCGGATTTTGTCTTCTAGTTTCTATCAGTAATCACTATTTATTAAATTAATAAGTTACAACTAAAAATTATAAACCATAGAGAGAAAAAAGTCAGATGTGTACAAGCAATACACAGTAAACCACGCTAGCGTGTATATATATGTAGCCACTTAGCAATACCGTGTCGTGTTGGTTCGAGCACCGGTTATTTCTTTACCGGAAGAAATTACCAGCCGTGCACGGCACGTTCTATCGGAGGGAGAGGCGTACAATATACTGCTGGTCAAGTGCATCGGTCGCTTCAAGGGGGATTTGACAATCCAAGCCAGCCACGTTTCGGGCCTCCATTCGGCGCATTGCAACATTTACACTCCGGAGAGATCAATTGGATGATTGCTTCCGTTCGGTCGCAACTTGCTGCAACAAAATGACAGGTACTCCGATCGTAGTCCGACCGGCTGCTCAACCCACAAGAAACACGCAGGCTACAAAATAACATATACTCCGGTCGTAGTCCGACCACGCACTCCCCCACGCCCACAGGAACAAAGAACGTGCGCTCACACGCGCGCGAGCACGGAGGGATGGATCGTGGCCGCGGCGGCGGGGGCAGCACGCTGCGGAAGCGGGCGCTGTCGATAGACGCGGCGACGTCTCCAGCCACGGCGATGGAGAGGGATAGCAAGGCGAGCTGGCAGGAGGGGGAGGATGGTACGGTGGTGGAGGAGCCCGTGAGCCCGACGGGGCGGCTGTTCCGCGAGCCGCACTTCAGCTGCCACATCGTGTCCGTGCTCGGCCTCGGCGCGCCGGTCGACCTGGCCGCCGCGCGGGCCGGGCTCGAGGCCACCCTCGCGCGCCACCCACGCTTCTGCAGCGTCCAGGTATGTACGCGCGCGCGTTCACTGCGCTGTTCATTCAGACGATTCGATGCAAGTTTGGTTCAGACGACCGTGTTGCACCGCCATCGACTCGAGTTTGTTAAAACGAAAAGGGCCCACGACGACTACTTAATCGTCGATAGCGGGTTTTCCAGACTGACGACTAAGCCAATTTTGAATCTTCCCTGCTTTTCTTTTCTCCTGGTCTCTGCCAAAGCTAGCCGCGTAACTGTGGCAATTTGCATTAGAAAGGTAAGTGCTCCTGTTTTGACTGCTATTTTGCCTTTGCAGTTTACTTGTCAGTCATTAGAGGCCGCTACAATATAGGTGCCCCTCATTTAGGCTGAAAAAATAATTTATAGTTAAAATTTTATTGTAACTGGCTGAAATTGCACTGCAGCTGATGATGACTTATTTATCGTAATTAAATTTAAAAAATTAAAAATAGAAAAAACATGTTAGCTCATTACAGATAATGCAAACGAATATGAGAAAAATAACCAGCAAAAAAAGCTTAAAAACTAAAAAATCAAAAGAAAACAAAATTTAAAAATAATAAAAAATAAATCAGAACTCAAAAGCTCGAGCCAAAATGATCTCTAACTTGTGTTTCTCTGGATGGCGCCTTTTCTGCTGGAAGTAGTGCTAGAACTGTATCTCCTGATTTGTACGTCACTTGGGTAGCTGCACTTCGCACCTAATGCAACAACATAAAACTGGCACTTTCTGTACTTTAAACTTCTCTGTGTGGGATAGTTCAGGTCTTAAACTTGTTGCGTCACCTGTGTGGCAGATATTGGGCGGGTTCGTTTTGGTTTATATATAGCTTATATTTGTACTATATACAGTAACTAGTTTTTAAACGGTGTATTTTTAGGTCAAAGTCAATAGGAAGATTATAGTAAAAATTATACTGAGTTCAACTGTACCAGCCAAAATCACATGTGATTATTTTTCTGTACGTATTACCTCTTACAAACAGACAAAATTCAAATATTTAAGTCATAAACTATTAGCCAAAAAATCCACCATTAACCAGACAGTAAGCTAGGCTGGTGGGGAATAAATAGTGATAGTTCAGTGAATTAATTGGGTTTGCATTGTACCACGTGTCCGTGTGAATTATGTGTTCCTTGTTACCCTATGGAACTTGAATATCTGCAATATCACGGTATGAAAGGGGAAATTGAATTCATCATGGCCCTCTCTATGACCGCAACAGCGGCAGGCAACATATGTCACATGTCACACTCACCTATTGCGGTAGGTGGCAGACACCAGGACCGGCTCGACAGGTGACCTACCAAACTCAACAGCTAGGGGACCCATTGGCCTGCAGTGCCGGCTAAGCTCAGCAACAACCTACCAAGCTAGCGAGCTTGGTAGCTCCACCACCTGTCGCACTCAACCATCGCCTGTCAAGCCAACACTGGCTACAATGGTGCCTGCCACCTACCGCGATGGGTGAGTGTGGCAGGCACTTGCCACTGCTACCATGGTCACGGAGGGAACCAAATTTGCAAAAACTTGTATCTGAGGTCAGATTTAAAGAAGTTGCTATATATATATATATATATATATATATATATATATATATATATATATATATATATATATATATATATATATATATATATATATATATATATAAACAAATGTATTATACTTATTTATCACTTTCAGTATACTTAAATATTAATTCTAACATACTCCAATATGATTTTATCCAAGTCCTTTTTTTGCTATATACCTTTTCCATATATAAAAGGAGTGTATACACAAATTATGGTATAAACAGTGGACTTTCGTGAAATTTTTCAGGAAACTCACTTTGGAGTGTCTTATAATCATTATTACAATATACTCAAAATGATAAATAGATATAACAACATTATTTAAGCATTACATAAGAAGTGAGAGTACATACTCCTAGGAGTATAGAATCATTTTCCTGTATATAATCATGTTTAATAATATTACATAAATATATTGTTGACTAAAAAATAACAGAAATAATGCTCTATTGCCAATCATGACAGTCTTCCATCGCCATTTGAAATGGTGACTGACCTACGTGGAGTCCTGTGTGGCAGTGTGGACGTTTTTGTCGCTAATTGGATTGTTGACAAAGAAACTGGCGTCAATTGGACTAGCGACAATGTATGAATTGGTGATACAGAATCAATTTCTTTGCCAATTGGGCTGGCGATAATCCTCTGTCGCCATTTCGATTGGTGATAGAAACATGAGCCCTTTTTTTTTAATAAAATCAGTTTTGGTGAATGTAGCAATGCTTAAATAAATTACAAAAATAATCCTCTATTGCCATTTGGATCTGGGGTGGACGGCTGGACAGAAGTGCCAAATTCCGTCGCCATTTGAAATGACAACAGGGAGATCAATCATTAATAAAAATGGTGATAGAACCCCCACACCCTCTATCACCTCTCGAAGCCTAGAGAACCAGTCAAAATTTATTTCAATTCAGTACAAATAAACAGGGGAGAAGAAAACATGGTTCATCTACTACCTACACCTCCATGCATGCACCGCTTGTAATCACCTCATGTTGCCTCAAGACCTTGGATTGCAAGTTCACCGAGTGGGTGGATCAACTGTATACAATACCTACCCATGTTTACATCCACACTCTCCAAATCTGCCTGGAAGAGTTGTGGGAGGAGCTCCAAACCAAGAGGACTAACAACGATGGGCTCTACAGGCAGAGAATCAGGGAGACAAACAACAAGGAGGTTGTCCACCTCGACAACAACTACCACTTATATTACTGTGATAATCAGCCACGTCCACACTACCCCTAATGACCGACACTCTATGTGGGTGCCCTATGGTGTTCCCTTTTTGCCTTTGGGGTGTTTCCCCTCAAGGCATATAAGAATTATGCCCATCAATACCGTTTATGTTCTTCAATGGCCTCATGTATTTTAGATGTAGTTTGGGTCGATGATCCATGCTTGGTGCTATTTCTGCTTTACGAGTTATGCAATTTTAAATTCCACAAGGGTCGCTATGTTCCTACGTAATGTTTTAAAATAGGTGACACTTTTTCTGAGTGAAATGACCACACACATCAGCTTGTCTCAGTTAATTGACTAGCTTTTGTCAATGTGTTGGTACCATGCAACATCTTTTTTCGGTGCGTTGATAGTATGCACCAGCTTGTGTTAGAGAATTCTCTGCTTGTGTCAACTTTTCACAATGAGTTGACCAGCTTTTGTCATTGAGTTGACAAAATTTGATAACTTTTGTCAGTGAGTTGACAGCATGTAGCAGAGTTTGTTAGTGAAATGACAGCACGCGATAGCCTTTTTCAATGATTTGACAGCACATACCAGCTTTTCTCAATGAGTTGGCAGCACGCAACATCTGGTGTCAGTGATTTGGTAACACACATCAACTTTCCTCAGTGAATTGACCGCACATGATAGCGTTTCTCAGCTAGTTGACTACATGTACCAGCTTTTTACAGTGAATTAAAAGCATGCACCAACTTTTGTTAGTGATTTGACAACACGTACTGGCTTTTCTCAGTGAATTGATAGCCCACCATAGCTTTTCTTAGTGAGTTGACACCACGTACCAATGTTTGTCCATGATTTGGCAGCACACACCAGCTTTTGTTAGTGATTCGACAATACGCACCACCTTTTATTGATGAATTGACACTGTTGTAGGGGTGGCCCCCACCTAAACCCAGCAGGCCTGGTAGAGGGTTGTAAGGCCCAGAATAGGCCATGTGCAATGACATAAATGCCCCTAAAGGGTATACTCAGATGTAAGGGTATAATTGTAAAAGCACTCCCCATGTATATATGTATGGAACACAGGCCATGGAAGGGGGCTAAGCCATTACTATCATTCACTCCCGACTCTCCACTACCATCTCTCTCTGTTTGGTCTGTAGCCACAACAGACACCAATGCGACCTATCCTATGCCCACAAGATTTGCTCTTGCGGGTGTGAATGCTCTTCCATTTGGAAAAATGTACTTGCAAACACTATGTTATGAGTGACTATAAAAAGGGTTAGACTCCCTGTCCAAAGCCAACACCGCACTCAAGCTGATCTCAAAATAGGGTGAGAGAGGAGGGAGATTTTAGGAGCTGTAGAGGGTGTCACTCCAACTGGGATTGGGATGTCGAACTACAGAGTGATGCTTCAAAATTGGAAGTGGGTGACCAAGAAAAAGAGATCCTACCCTGACAAATCATGCAAGGATGCACCTATGCCACTAGAGTTTCCACGCCCATATTCAGTTGACACATCCAGTCAGTTGACCGAGGAAAGCTAGTACGTGTTTTCAAATCACTAACAAAAGCTGGTGCATGCTTTTAATTCACTGAGAAAAGTCGGTGCGTGTAGTCAACTTGATGAGAAAAGCTGTCATGTGCGGTCAATTCACTAAGGAAAGGGAGTGTGCGGTAACTCAGCACACATCATTCAGTTGACACATCTAGCCACCGCCATGATAGGTACGTAGGACATTCATCAAGCAAAAAATATATATTGAACTACCTAGTGGCACCTGAGAACTTCACCCGTTGGAAACCTTACACCCTGAAGGATAAGGGAAAGGCAGCTGAGAGAGTGGAAGACAAGGAAAAGGCGATGATGGTCCCTGATGACCCTATTGAACGGTAGGTTATTTCAGACTGGGACAAACCTATGGAAGTTGAGTACTGGGCGGCCGTCACAAAGGCCAAAGCACACAGGGAGACAAGGGAAAGGCACCGATGAATCCTAATATATACGATAAATGACTGCAAGCCTGACCTCTAAAAGGCACACATGTATTGTAGCTGTAGTTTGCCATCTGTATCAAGGGAGTAGTGAGGCAAACATATCCACCTAACCAAATGGTACGTGCCATGTAATTCAAAGCTTCATTAAGAAGTCTTCTAGTCCTAGCAAGTTACGATGTGTAACTATATGTCAACACCAACCTACGATGCCACCCAATTGCAATAATTGTCCTTACATTTTGTCGGACCCACATTTTATCAATCTAGAATCATCTATGACTCTAACGCACTATTTTTTTATATCAGTAGATAGTGCTTACATATATATTATTGAACATAAAATACATATCTTGCGTGTCGACGATCAAGTCGCCAATCTTAATTGCTATGAACTGGTTACATGGTGCCTTTAACAAGGCATGGGACTAACCTTAATTGCACTGAATGATCTATTGGTTTTCCTATGATTGAGACTGATTGATTGTAAGTGAATTGTCCTTTAATCTTCTTTTGTCAAGCCTTAAATACCAATGAAGAGACGTCTGATTATCCACTAGGGAATACGCCTTATGGAACCAGCGCGTCTAGTCGGGGAGACAGTTATTTTTAGAGAGAGAATGCCTAATCATTAGTAGTTGTCAGCTGGAGATGAACGTGAGCAACAACCATATGCCAGTTGTTATTGGAGACTCAGGGCTAAAATATCATGCCTTGGGGTTTCGTGCTTTTAGAAAAACCTTTCATCTTCTCTGCCCTTGTGCACTTTGCCTGTAGCCTTTATTCATTTTTCATCCCCTTTCTATCTTCCTCCACTTTAGTCAAAATGTTGGATCTAATCACCAACTAGCAAGCGTCGGAGCTTGGACCAAAGAAGATTAAGTCCATAGAAAAGGAGTTGATGCTTCCCGACAAGGTCTTGATCCCATGGTGATCAGTGGTCAGAGAGAATTTCCAAGTGTAAATGAAGGTGAGATTCCGATCTTTTGGGTGTACATCGAATGCGGGTTCCGATTGCCAGTGCACCTGTTCATCCAAAGTCTGGAGTATTACGGAATCGAGTTGGTAAACCTCGCTCCCAATTCAATTGCTAATATGAGCATCTTCATCTATCTCTACAAAGCATAGTTGGGGATTCCGCCAAGCTTGGCGCTTCTCAAATAATTCTACAGGATGATGAAGTTGGGGAAGTTAGTGGTGTCACCTGGAGGCTACGCTTTGCATCTCCATGATGGGAAGGTTGAAGAATACATTCCGATGTATTCTAAGTCCTCATGGTCATCGTGGAAGAACATATGATTCTACATGACGCTTAGCAAGGATGATAGCCTCTCCTTCACCAGTCAGGTTGCCATCAAGAATCCAAGATGGAGGTCCTCCTCAAAGGAGGGAAAGGTTGGGCGATGGGTCGATGCCATTGCCCACCTCAAGGTGAGAGATCTCACTTCCTAGCACGTGGTGAAGGATTTCTTTATGCACTGGATAAGCCCTCTAAAATCTCACAACCATACTATGATGTGGTATACAGGCGCAAATAACTCAACCAGGGATTCTTTGGAGGGTAAGCCTCGAAAATTTTTGACCAATTGAGTTTTGTTTGGTTGAATCTTTTTGACCTGTAGGTTTTCCCCTGATTTCATAGCCCTATCTTTCTCTGAGGTAAGGGAGCGAATCAAGATGATCTGCACCGAGGAACCCAACCAGAAGACAGAGATGCCCTCAATCCAAGTTGTTGCCTTCTAAAAGAGAGGATTAAGAAACTTACAGTAAAATTATAACCCCTTTTCATCGATTGTATATTTTTTGATCAGTGTATTGTAATGCTCAGATGATGTGCAGATGATTGGGTCGGAGAGCGAAGAGCTATCTGAAAGCTCAAGGGATGTTCCTCTGAGCCCCAAGAGGTGGAGAAGCATGAGGAAGTCGTATGGAGCCTCGAGATCAAACCTTACTCCATCGTCGACTACTTTGGTTGTTCTCCCGATTGCCACTCCGACCACCTCTATGAATGCTCCGCCGACAATGTAGGCTTTCAAGAGTGGAGTCCCCTCGGAGTTAGGCTTTTACTATAACTCTAAAAGTTTTTCTTATAAGCCTACCCCTTCTCTTATAAAGAGGACAAACAAACGACATCGACAGGAATATATTTCTAGGATAAAGAACTTCATCGTCGAGCTAACTTTAGTTAGTGATCAAGTAGAAGAGAGAGAGGAGCCGCTAATTGGATCCATTATGACTGTAGAACAAAGTTCACTGGTCGTGAGTTCTAGAGTGGTCCCGACCGACCAGGTGGTCATCCCTCAAGCACCAGGGAAAGCAACTTCGAAGAAGTCACAACCTCCGAGCAGGTGGTCAGAGAAATTACTTTTGACCACCCCATGAAGGATCCGACTAAGGATAAACTTATTGGTCAGAGGACTCAAAGGGTCCGACCAGCCCTACCAATGTAGAACTGGTAAAATTGGTCGAAAAGAAGAAAATGAAAGCAAGCACTTTGGACTATGCTCTAGGACATTTTAACTTCAAAAAAATAAGACCAATTATGTACTAGTAAAAAATTCATGTAAATTCATACCATTGGATTATTTGTTGTTCTAAAGTTCTTACTTCTCCCATTTTGTTCTTCTTTCTTCATAACGCCTCTAGTACATCGATCAGCCCAAATTTGAGTAGTTGAGGTAGCCCCTAAGTGGGTAGAGGAGTCAGCACCTGCTGCTACTACTCAGGATTCTTTGGTGGTTCCAACCCCGTCCAAGGATGTAGAGGTAGAAGAGAAGTCTCAGCAGGATTCGGCTACTACAAGGACTCAAGTGGTCGAAGAGGAGGGAGCAAGTATGCTTCCTTCTTTCTTTGAAGGGCGTGAGGTGGAGGGCTCTTCCTTGGTTTATTTTATCTAAGTTTTGTGTTACTCGTGCAAGGCAAGCCCTGAAGTTGAAAAGACTAGAAAAAGCTCTTGTTTTTGAAGAGGAAGAGGAGAAGAAACTTGAAAGGAGCTTTCAAGAGAAGACCCTTGCCTTCAACAAGATGCTTATCAACATGGGGTAGAAGCATTTTAATCCTCTTCAAGGGAGCCGGCCGAGCAGGTGAACCGCCTTGCAGACAACTCGAAACCCTTCAAGGCCTGCTCGCTACTTCTCGGAGCAACCACGAGCAGACAATGAAAGATGTTGTGACTGATAGAGTTAGTTTTGCCTTGGCAAAGTTTAAAGCTTCCAACCCATCACTTAACCTCCAAGTACTCAAGATAGATTTCAACTGCTCAGAGGAGGATGCAGCCAGGTTCTCGAAGAGGTGAAGCCATTCGGAAACAAGGTTGCTAAGGAGATGAAGGTCGGTTCTCCATTGGACAGTAACCAGTCATGTGGTTTCGATGAGTAGACAATTGTTTATGTAATATGCAAAATTACCATGGAAAGAACTTACATTTATCATCAGTAAAGCTTATGTCAATTTCTCAATTCATTGAGTACTCGTATATTTTCTAGCCCACGACTGCTTGTTTAATAGTAATACTTACTAAAGAAGCAGTAGACCAAGACTTAAAGAGTAGTTTGCTCCGACCAATGGACTAAATACATGTTGATTATGTTGTAGAAAGTATCAAGTTGTCACTAGGAAATCACATTAGACAGAGATAGTAGATGATTTTGACTAGCCTCAGATACCATTTCCATAATTGAAATACCATATAGTTCAATATAAGGTCAAAAAAAATAACATAAAACTTGTCGATGACATGAACGACAAGAAACTATGCAATAACGTATGCAAGAACAATAAGTGATTTTATTTATAAACTTTATCCGAACTGGTCATAAGATTGCTAAGAACTGAAGACATAAATAATACTTCTCAAAATGTATTCATACTCGAGTTTCTGCTGGTAGCAAAGGTCATAGGAAAAAGGTTGTTTGGAAACTCCTTCCAGTGTGTAGGGCCATGTGCAGAGAGGAGAAATTTTGGCTAGGAGGTTTTTCATGTTTTGACTAGGTTTAAACAAGAGAAGAACATGATGTCGAAGTGAGAGCAAAAGCCTTCAAGCCCCTGAGCTTGTAAGCAACTATGTCTAGTTGTATGTGTGATGCTTCTTTTACTTGTTTTTCTTTGAGAAAAGAGTCTATAGATTATCGTAAGAACCATTTCTGTGAAGGTCACGATAAGAATTCGCATGGCGTTTGATAAACATATCAAAGCAAAGTAAAAGACATACCTTAGAAGGGGTTTGGAGGAAAATAGATATCTCTAACTAGCTCAGACAATAATAGTATATGACCAAATTGGGATAATAAAATACAAATAAAATACTCATCGAAGAGGAAAGAAATAATGCAGCTTTATTGAAATATTGAAATGAAAAGTACACTTACACATAGAACTTACACAACTGATCAATGTTCTAAGAATTAGACAGAACACGCCTGTCTAACATGGTGCCTAGTTTGGTGACTTCGACCACAGTGTATGGACCTTCCCATTTAGGTGGAAGTTTATTGTGATTTGCCTAGCTCTAAATTTTTTTGAGAACCAGATCACCTACAGCTAGGTTGTGAGGCTACAACTTATTGTTGTGGTACCTTCGTATGGCTTGTTGGTAGACCACCAAACGTATTAAGGCTCCATTTCATCGTTCGTTAAGAAAATTGGTGACATTTCATTGTACTGCTTGATTGTTACCATTATAATGATCTGTTCGACTAGAACCAATATTTAGTTTTGGAGGAAGCATGGCTTCTGCACTGTAAACAGGAAAGAAGGGTGTTTCACGGGTTGCATGACTGGTCATGGTCCGAACAGCCCATAATACAGAGGAAAATTTTTGAACCTAAGCTCCTGACCATTGTATTAATTGGTCAAACACTCGGTGTTAAATTCCTTGTATCAGTATACCGTTGGCTCGCTCTACTACCATGTTACTTTGTGGATGAGCCACTAAGGCATAACATACTTTGATACCTAGATCCTCATAGAATTCTTGAAATTCTCGCTCGAGTACTGGGTACAATTATCTGTGATTATACGACTGGGAACACTAAATCGTGTAATCACATTTTTTTGAGGAATTTCTTTGCAGCTTCAGTTGTTATCTTAACAATTGGCTTAACTTCTATCCATTTTGTGAATATATCAATCATGACAAAAAAAAGTATTCAAAACCCCCGGGTGCTCTTCAAAAAGGTTCCAGAATGTCTAGCCCCAGGTTATGAAAGGTCAAGAAAGATGTATTGTTTGCAAAGCTTGTACAAGTTGATGTACTGATCGACTATGAAACTGACATTGTACACACCTTTTTCACAAGGTCTTTTGCATCATGGAGGGCTGCTGGCCAGTAGTATCCTTGTTGAAAGACTTTATTGACCAGAGTTTTATGTATGTAAGATAGTAATTTTAAACTATCCTTTTGAGATATGCATCTCATCAACACTCCATGAGTTCTTCGTTTGTAAAGAGTACATTCGATCAGAGTGTATGATTTGGCTTTTTAAGCTGTATAATCAGCCTCTACATAATCTTCAGGAATTGTGCCATACTGAAGATATTTGTAGATTGATATTATCTAACCACTATTGGGGTTGATTTGTATGACCTCCAGTGTAGCGTCTTTAGAATACTTGACTACCGAGGGTTTGTCAAATTGCTCAAGAAAAACTCTAGGCAAGACGGGTGATCTTGAGGAAGCCATCTGTGCCAACTAGTATACCAGAAAGTTGTCCTTGCTAGGAATATGTTGGATCTCAAAACTGAAGAAATGCCTTTCGAATTTTCAAACTTCCACGAGATAAGTTGACACCACGGTAGTAGAGCATTGATACTCTTTCCTAACTTGATTTGCTACTAATTGAGAATCACCTTTCACTAGTAGTCTATAAATCCCAAGTGCTTTGGCTACTCAGAGTCTTGCTAGTAAACCTTTATACTCTACCACATTATTTATAGCAGGAAAGTTTAGCTGAATTGTGCATTTTATGTTCTCTCCAGTAGGAGATACAAGACTACCCCAAGCCCTTTAATATCAAGGAATCGTTGAAGTACATAATCCACTCCTCACGGTGTTCATACTCAGGCCCTTAGGTGGGTTTAGGGTTTGTCTACTCGGCAAAGAATTATGTTAAGGCCTGGGACTTGACTATTGTTCGTAAAATGAAATGGAGATTGAATTCCCCAAGTTCGACCGCCTATTTTGCTATACATCCTAATGATTCCCTATTTTTGAGAACTTGACCAAGAGGGTATCCAATCGGTACGACCACTTTGTGGTCCTGCAAGTAACGCCTTAGTTTCCTTGAAATCATAAGAAGAGCATATAGCAACTTTTGTATCTCTGGATATTGTTCTTTTGGTCCATGTAAGACTTTGCTTACATAATATATTGGTCGTTGGATATTGTCATGCTCAATGACCAGTACGGCACTGACTGCTTGCGGTGTCGCAGCCAGGTATAAGAGCAATGTTTCTCCCGGTCTTGGAGAGACTAAGACCAAGGCACTCATAAGGTACTTTTTAAGCTCTTTACTCATACTAATATGGTGGTAAGCTAAATATCTATCTAAAAAGCTTAATAATTCACACCCAAAAGTAGAGTCAACAATCTAATCAGTGCATGGAAGGGAAAAAATCATCCTTTGAACAAGCCTTATTAAGATCTATGAAATCGATATATATTCAAGATTTCCCATTGCTTTTCCTAACCATTACAGGATTGGCGAGCCACTCTAGGTGGTTAACTTCATGAATGAATTCAGCCTTAAGAAGCTTGTCGATCTCCGATTGGATTTCCTTCTTTTGGTCGGGTGCAAAGCGCCTTAGCTTTTGATTGACTGGTTTTTGTCTGGCCGGAGTGCTAGCCTGTGCTCGATCACCTTCCTAGGGACTCTGGGCATGTCGGATGCCTACCAAGTGAATACATCTGAGTTTGCTCGGAAGAAGGAGGTAAGCGACTCTTCCTATTTGGGGTCGAGTCCTGCCCCGACCAGTATCTTCTAGAAAATGGCACTAGCATTTTCACGTCCAACAATGTTTTGATGTTTTTTTTCAAAAATTGTCTTTTTCGAGTGGAATCTTCTTGATCTATTCAGAGGGTTTTGGGGCCACCTTTGATTTTGAGTGCTTGGCCTGCACAGGAGTAAACATTTCTAGTGAGATGTTCATCGACTAGTTCTAGGGATTGATGATCACATGCATATGCCATCTTTCTATCCCCTCGAACTGTTATGACCCATTTTGGTGCTAGCATTTTAAGACTTTGATAGCCATAATGCGTATATATTAGGAACTTAGGCAATGTTGGTCAACCAAGAATCCCATTTTATGTGGTCTCAAAGTCTACCACATCAAAAGAGCTTCTCTCTGATTGGAAGTTATCTGTACTTCTGAAACGTAACTAGTAGGGAAATTTGCCTTATCGGTTTAATAGTAGATCCTGGGACCATACCTTGAAAGGCATATTTCACAGGTTTTACTTTTGACTTGGAAACTTGCATTTCTTCTAAAGCTCTTGTAAATAAAATATTAAGAGAACTATCATCATCTACTAAAACTTGATTAACTTTGCAATTATTTATAGTAAGTTCTATAACAATAGGAAACCTACTAGTCGAGTTGAAAGAATACGACAATCTTCTCAGTTGAAGGAGATTGTTGTCTCCGACCACCTAGATGGCTTGATGACGATCGGATATTCAATGAGTTTCACTTTCCGCTCCATAGTCTTTAGTTGGCATTTGGACTCGTAGGAGGATGATCCACCAAAGGTCATGTCGACGGTGTGCTATGGCTCCTGATAGTCCATCTCTTCGTTGCCATCCATGTACTTCTTGGAGCTTAGTTCCCCAACCTCCTGAATGGAAGGGAAAGGACCCTTATCTAAATAGTAGTCTTCCAACTTCTTTTGCCAGCACGACAGGTGCGCAAATCATGTCATGCTGCTTTATGAAGTGGACACCACCTTTTATTCATTTTAAACTCATTGATCGAAGCTTTTGCATTGTTTTGACCGAAATAGTCCTTCTTTCCCCTATTGAACTTCTCTGGAATCGCAAGAACCTCTTTAGCATTGGGTTTGTGATTCTTCTTACCTTTGGGAGACTTCTTGGGCTTCTTCTCTTTCTTATCTAGGATGGGTTGAGGAATTTTGTCTATCCGATCGATGGCCTTATTCTATTCAACCGCCTCGCTAGCGGTTGCATACCTGTTGGCCATGTCAAATAGCTCGACGGTCACTCTTGGAGGATTTATAGCAATGTCCTCCGTAAACCATTGGAATGCCTTATTCTAGTTTTGAAAGCTTGGATGACAGAGAAATCTGCAACCTTTGGAATGGAATTACAAATCTGGTTGAACCCCTTGATATACTATTGTAGAGTCTCATTTTGTTCTTGCTGGATTCGGCGGAGATCGTCTTCTTTCCGGGGACGATCGTACGCCCCCTAGAAGTTTGCGATCAATAGGTTGCAAAGGTGCTCCCAAGTGTAAATTGATTTGACCAATTAGTTGAACAACCAAGATCGGGTAGACCCCTCGAGAACCATGGGCAAGTAATTTGCCATCACATTATCATCACCACCCGTAGTTAGCTTGCTGCTCGAGAACCCCTGGAGAAATTCTAATGGATTTTGAGGTCCATTGAATTTCTCTAGATTTATTGGCCGAAATTTGTCCAGCTAGCTTAATGCTTGAAGGCTTGCCAAGAATGTCTGAAACCCTATGATCGAGTCATGGTGTCTTCTTTGGAAAGGAGCCAGATTGTCGTTGGTTGGAGATTGGTTTCTCTGTAGTCGTATTGAGGAACTAGTGCTATGACCTAGTCATGGACACTAACATGGTGTCTCGGACCAACTACTTGGTTCAAGTGATGTCGCAGATCACCCGATCCGAGTGTTCATTCCTCATGACGAGGGGAAGGAGTGGCTTCATGGAAGAGTCATCTTCCCTCGTAACTCCCTTGTCGAAATCTTTGAGGAGGTCCAGTGCCAAACATCGGATTGTTTCCAGCCCAACCACAGTAGCTTCTGCTAACGAAGGAATGCTCAGATGAAGTCAACGTATGACTCTGCGAGTTCCTTTGTTCCATGTACATTTCTGTATACCGCATGGTCTGCTGAAGGATCTCCAACACCTATCCTGCAACCTAAGCATATCCCAGAGTTTCTGCTAGAGCATGATCCAAGTTATTTAGACTATTAAGGAGTCATTGCAAGTTCTAGATTGTTACTAAGGGTCTCAAAGGATTCCTGTTGGTGAAAGGTGTACGATGACTTGAGTTTCCCTTCGAGCCTCTCGCTTGTCCCGTTTGACCCATCACACACGGCAGGGTAGAAGTAGGTGGAATAGCAAATTGATGTCCACTAGTTGTGTTGCCTCCACCGTCTCAGGGTGGCGCATAAGCATTTGCACCATTTTGACCAACGAGTCCTAGTGGGTGCTGTCATGCAAAATCATGCACGATATCTAGATCAATATCACCGATTGCGTTAACTTTGTACCTCCAGCACAAATCTCCCGACGAGCTCTCATCGAAACTAAGAGAGAGTCTTCCACTACTTCAACAAGGAGCCTTTACGATGAGGAATAGTTGGAAATTACCACCTCAGGTGGGCTTTGTGGTAGATTCAGCTTGATTCGGTGGATTGCTGATCGGATGCTAAGCGTTATCATCCTTACCCGGCTTTCTACTGGTGGTAGTTTCATCGACACTGTGACCAGGTGTCAGTTAGCTCATGAAATACGTAAGAGCTGCCAGTGAATAGCGATCGCCCATCACCATATCAAGAGTACATTGACCCTCGGATTGCAACATTGAGCTTTTATCGCCATTTTTGTTGGACAAAAGCACCGAGCTTACAGAGGTACTTGGGCATTTCGATCTGGTCAGAATAACCAATTTCTCTAGAAGTACCGCTGATAGGGGTAATAAATCTTCTTCCATCCGATTGATCTCGCCAGTTTCAGCAAGCAGTGAGCCTAGGATGGAAGAGGATAATGACGATTTTGGTGCAACTGTTGAACAAGCAGCCATGACATGTGCGCATGGCCTATGCAGCAGACGGGGCTTATTGCATGTGTAGAATTAACTACGCCTTCCCAGTGTGCACTCTTGAACAATTGTCTTACGGTTCATCCTACAACAACCTTTGGCCCAACACAGTACTTCAAAATGAAGCTCCCTCGTGAACATTTTAAAGGCTCTATGCATCTCCCCTTCTTGCTATTTCCTTTCATGTACTTCGTGATCATATTGAAGTACCTCAGTTGTAGACTACTCATGGAAATACGAGCCAAAATGCTTCTATCAACGAAGTACCTCGTAATACCCCATAGCACCCCTTCACAATAGCTACCAAGGGAAGGGGTCTCAAGCCCTTCATGATCTAGTTGTACACCTCGGTTAAGTTGGTGGTCATGAATCCGTATCTTGCACTATCAGTGTCGTACAGCAATACCTACTTCTCCTTAGGTTCATGCTTAATCCTATCTGATATGCAATTCGTTTGCCTAGTGTTCCTCCTAGCCAAATATGCAAGATTTGTGGGTAACTCACCAAGAGCAACAGGGAGCTCTTCGGCACCTATTGCAGGCTTCTTTGTCACCTCTCTTGTATGCTTTTTTGTTAGGTCATCCAATACCTTCTAGAGCACATCAAACTTCTCTGTTGGTTCTGATCACAAAGCCTCTTGAAAAGGTTCATCATTCCTTCTTCCTAAACTAGTTGTAAAAATTAGCACCCACGTGCCTCTTGCACTGTCTACTCTACAAATCAGCCCAAGGGTATGATTCACCTCCCCCTTGCTGCACGAGCATAAGTGCCTTCAATAAGCTAGTATACCAATCATGTATGATGCAGATATGTGGGTTGTTGCCCATGACTCTAGCTTTCTCATTCATGAGAAACCACAACCAATTATCGGTATTCTCACTCTCTACAAATGCAAATGCCATAGGAAGGACCTGGTTATTGCCATTCACTACGATTTTAGTCAGTATCTAGCTCTTGTACTTTCCAATCAAGAAGGTGCCATCCACGCAGAACAGCGGATAACAGCACCTGAATGCATTGATGCACACACCAAAAGTGAAGAATGTTCACTTAAGTACCATCTTCCTGAGGAATTGCTTCCATGCCTATTCCAGAATATCAATATGGGCCCTAGTATTCCTTTGCTATATGACTTGGAGTAGACTAGGCAGGTTGTGGTATGAGTCTTCGAACGTATGAAACCATGCTTTAAGTGCCTTCTGTTTCACCTGTCAAGCCTTAGCATTTTATTGTATATCGGAACCTCTACTCAACCGAACGAACAATTGAACGTGGTTCAAAATCCAGGTTGTCAACAATCTCACCATACAAGACATTTGCAACAAACCCTAAGGACATGTTTCTGTGCAATTGCATAGACTTTATCACCATGAAAGTGTGCAGGATGACTATGGAGTACTTCCAATGGGTGTTCCACACAGGCTAGTACGCATGAACTCACCAAGGGCAACCCTCTATCTCATACTTCATGTTATACACGTGCGGACTGGACTTCACCACCTTGAACGTCATCCTCAATGATAAGGCTTACAATTTGACTACTTCCTGCACCGCCCCCTCCTTTTGTAGAATGCTCCTTGCCTCATCTCATTTTACAAGAACTCACAGGCCATCCGCTCACCTAAACTCACTCGTTCTAGTCCGAGGGGATGAGCGAATCACCTCTACCCTGCTCATTATCAGAAGCTTTGTCACCTAACAATGCCTTGTACTCAGAGTCTTTGAGCTCCATCCATCCCACCAAGGTTTCGATTAGCTCACCATCATCTGCAATCCCCATGGGATCCTATGCCTCGGCCATAGGAGTGTCTTCAGTCTCAACTTCCACAGAGTAAAAACCACCTACCCCTTCTTGGTTTAAAGAATACATCGCACTTTTCGCTAGACTGCTAACTTCTTCACCATCATCACCAATGGCATCTTCATATGTTTTGTGAGCCAGGTGAACTTACTCATAGGCTTATGTCAATAAGATTAGTGGCCATCCATGCTCCGTCGCCAATCTCACATAGGGCCTCCACGAGTTTAGCCCCTTAAGTTATATTAACTCCTAGTACACATGTGTTGCCATGCCTAGGTAGCAACACCACGCAACTTCGGGTCGTGCAGCACATGATTTAGTGAGAATAATTGGTATAACCATCTTACAAAGTGCCCCCATGGATGTTGCTCTACATTTGATAGAACGACTGTCACGAATGGAAAATCGTCCAATTCGACTCCTTCACCTATTCGTGGAACCCTTTTCCATAGTGTATTTTAAAAACTACTCATTCAGACATACCTATCAAACAGCCGATAACTAATCTCATATTAACAACAGTTGCTCAGTCATTGAAATAAACACGAATTAGACCAAATAACAAACTTGCTGCTAAAAAATTGCAAACAAGGAGATTTCTCTAGCATGCGACACCCTAGACAAAGACAACTATTCATACATGTCCTGTGAAAATCAAAATTACCATGCATACTTCACCTCCATGGTGCACGGATCTAATAATGGATTATGTACATTGTATCATCTATTTTTCGAATAAATCTATCTACCAAATCTAATAGTGCAAAACTAACTGGCACACTATGACTGAAAGTTTTGTAAGTCTACATAAACTACGTCACAGGACAACAAATCTACAAATACACTATTATAATTACCCAATATAACTAAATATCTCTATTTGCACATTTAGCGACTACCGGATATAATTACACATCTAATGATTTTTTTCTAATCTACCATGATTTCAAAATAAAATCTACAAACAAAAAAAAGAACTCACATCTGGGATATAGAGATCAACTCCTCATGTTCTCCTCTCTTCTCCTTTCCTCTCCCCTCCTCTCTTCTTTTGTTCTATTTCGACCTCTTTGGTTTTTTTACAGAATTACAATGAATTTCAACCAATTTTTTCATTTCTTATAGCCTAGCTTCTGTTGCCATTTTAAATGGCAATAGAGGAAGCGGAGGCATCTGTCGTCATTTGAAATGACGATTGAATCTGAGCGGACTTCTATCACCATTTCAATTGATGATTGATTGGTTTGCCGCCAATTGAGTTAACGACTGAAACATGGCACTGGCATGGCCCTCCGTCGTCCGCTCATTCATGACAAAGTCTGTTGGTATTTGAATTGACAACAGAATCTCTGTCGCTATTTCAAATACCGACAGAGGGCTATTCTTGTGATTTTTTTAGTCGACGATATACTTATATAATATTATTAAAATAGATTATTTTAAAAAAATCCCATAAGCAATGGATTTGGGGAAATTCCTTCATGTGGAGTTCAATCATGATGTTGTGCATGGAAGGAATTTGACTTTTGTCTTTAATTCATGAATAGTAATAGTTTTTAGAGAAGTTTTGGGCTTTGACTTTTGGCTTTATCTTATGATTAGTAACAGTTTGTAGAGAGAGACACTCGTGTGTGATTTTAACTGATATAAATGAAGTCACTACAGTGTGTACTACAATCGATTAGTAGACTGTATCTTGAAAAGATATTTTGTTTGAAAACTATATGCTATAGAAAAATTATTTACTATAGAAAAATATCTTTTAAAAGCTAATATAGGAAGACCCATAAGAGCTGTGATGTCTGCTTTTATGTGTACGATAACTCTTCTCTGAACTTATGTTGAAAACAATTTCATCTCTCTAAAGAAACCACTATAGTATGCTACCAGTACCGGAACCCCAGGAAAGCCGAAAAGGGCAAAAAAAAATAGCGTTGTGTCTGTTGTGAAAGATTGAGACAAGTGATTGTAATAAACTGATGCTTTTTTATTCCCTTCATTCTGAATCTGTACATTGCTTTATATACATGGTAAAAGGTGGCAATGAAAAAGTGTCTTTTGGGAAAGACATCTGCACATTGGGCATATGTAACTGGCGTAACTTGTTTGTAACACTCCCCCTTGACCAATGTGTCTTCATATGATCACCTTGATTCATCATCTTGATAAAAACTCCTCCAAAACCCTGTAGGGAAAAATATGAGGAGAACCGATAGAGTAGATATGCCATGAAAAACTCCTTTAAAACCCGGTGGGAAAATTTAAGGAGAAAATGATATGATATATATTTGATTATATCTCTTTAAAAACCCTTATGGGAAAATAGAGATATATTTATGATTACGTTGTCATATTGCCTCATTAAAAACCTTAATGAGAAACCTTAGAGGAAAAACTCATAAAGGGAAAAAGAGTACAATATTTGTATTGAACGGGTTAAGTCTTTAGGAGATTTCTCCCCCTGACATCTGCAAATCACTTAGTCTTCGCATACCAATTCCATGAGCACATTTTTGAAATGTGGAAGTTGGTAATGACTTGGTGAATAAGTCTGCGAGATTATCACAAGACTTAGTTTGCAGAATATTTATTTCCCCATTCTCTTGCAATTCATGTGGGTAAAATAGTTTAGGTGCAATATGTTTTGTGATATTGCTCTTTATGTAACCTGTTTGCATTTGAACAACGCAAGCAGCATTATCTTCGTAGATAATGGTGGGTGTTGCAATAGCACCTATACCACATGATTGTTGTATGTGGTTAATCATTCTGCGAAGCCATACACACTCACGTGATGCTTCATACAATGCAATTATTTCAGAATGATTAGTGGATGTAGCCACTAGAGTCTGTTTCGAAGACTTCCAAGAGATGGATGTTCTACCATGTAAAAATACAAAGCCTGTTTGAGATCTGGCATTATGGAGATCTGATAAATAGTCAGCATCTGTATATCCTATTAAATCCACATTTTTATTCTTCTGAAAGAATAGACCGAGATCTTTAATGCCTTGAAGATATCTAAAGATGTTCTTCACTCCCACCCAATGTCTTTTGGTTGGAGCAGCGCTATATCTAGCAAGTAGATTTACCGCAAATGCAATATCCGGCCGGGTGCAATTTGCAAGGTACATAAGCGCTCCGATGGCACTGAGATATGGAACCTCGGGTCCCAATTCCTCTTCATTGTCATCTCGGGGTTTAAATGGATCTTTGTCCCTGTCGAGAGATCGAACAACCATGGGGGTTTTCAATGGATATGCTTTGTCCATATTGAATTTCTCCAATATTTTGTGGACATAGGCTGATTGATGCACTAGGATGCCTGAATGAAGGTGCTCAAGTTGTATACCTAAGCAAAATTTGGTTTTATCCAAATCCTTCATTTCAAATTCCGTCATAAGATGATTACGTGTTTCATCTATATCTTGTGTGTTACCAATGATATTAAGATCATCAATATACACAGATATAATACAAAATCCTTTTGAGGATCTTTTGATGAATACGCATGGACAATCATCATTTGTTGGAGTATCATCATTTACAATACCGAATATGTTCGATATATGATTGTAGCATACAAGCTTACAATATAGATGACAACATTATTTATATTACAACACTATAGTACTTATTAGCTATGGAACGAGGAGTCTAACTGAGATCTCCAAACATGTCTTGAGAATGAAATTCTTCAAGGGTGTCCTCGGTGCACATGAGATCATCCTTCTTTGTAGAAGCACATGTGTCTTTGAGTTCTTGAAGGAACTGTTGAGAGCATCCGGCTTCATCATTGTTGGATGTGAGATTGAAGTGTGCTTCAAATCTCTTCTCTTGAGCATTCTTGCCGTGAGCCAAAGACTGAAGGTAGAGGTTCACAAGATGCTTCGGGGTGCGGCATTTCTTGGTAGGATGGTTGTAGCAACCACATTTTTGACAAATTTCAGTTTTGTCAATCTTCTTACCATAATTGCCTTTACCTTTCTTGAATCCACTTGGTTTTTGCTTCATATTGCGTTTGTTTTTACCTTTAAAGTTCTTTGAGTGGTCTTTTGAACCACTGAACTTTTTGTTATTTTGATTAGCATGAATTTCAGGAAGTGGAGCAGCCCCAATGGGACGTTGCTGATTATTCTTTAAAAGAAGTTCAGCATGCTTTTCTGCCTGAAGCATAGTATGCATAAGATCAAAATAAGTTTGGTAATTTGCAGCACGTCATTGCTTCTGTAGGACCCTGTCAGATGGAAGCATAGTAGATAGAGTCTTCTCTATTTTATCCGCATCCGTTGGTTCCTTTTCACAAAACCGCAACTTGGAGCAAATAGCATGAAGGGCATGATTATAGTCTCCAACAGTTTTGAAGTCTTGGAGTCGAAGATGTGCCCATTCATGATTAGCCTTAGGTAAGATAACAGCTTTCTGCTGTTCATATCTATTTTTGAGGGCTAACCATAGAGTGAGTGGATTCTCCTTATACAAATATTCCGCCTTTAAATCTGGATGTATGTGATTTCGTATTATGCTTAAAACGGAATATATCACAATATCCGGCGGAATTTGATCATTTGGAGGATCAAATATTACCCTTTGCAACCCACGTGTGGTGACCAGCGCGTTTGCAAGCTTCTCGAGCTGGGTATATCGCGTCTTGGCGCCCTGAAGGGCTTCAGAGACGAAGTACACTGGCCGCTGAAGCGCGCCCTCTTCCAGGACGAGGACGGCGCTGACCGCCGTTGCCGAGGCAGCAAGGTAGAGTAGGAGGGGAGCCTCTGGTGCTGGGGCCACCAGAGTGGGAAGGGTTGCGAGGTGCTTCTTGAGGTCGTCGAAGGCCTTTGCGCAGTCGTCGTCCCAATGAAACCCGTCGCAGCCGCGGAGGGTCTTGAAAAATGGTAAGCCCCTCTCCGCCGCTCTAGAGAGGAAACGGCTCAAGGCCGCCATGCGGCCTGCCAGCCTCTAGACCTCCCGCGTCGTCTTGGGGGGTTCCATGCCCAGGATAGCGTCAACCTTGTCGGGGTTCGCTTGGATGCCTCGCCCAGATACGAGGAAGCCCAATAGCTTGCCCGTCTGTACAGCGAAGACACATTTGTCCGGATTGAGCTTAATGCCTGCCTTCCGGAGGTTGTCAAAAGTCTCCTGAAGATCCCGGCTGTGTGAGGCGAGCTGCCGGGTTTTTACTACCACGTCGTCCACGTAAGCCTCCACATTTCTCCCTAGCTGGGCGGCCAGGGCCAGCGCGACAAGGCGGGTGAAAGTTGCGCCCGCGTTCTTCAAGCCGAAGGGCATCCTTACGAAGCAGAAGGTCCCCACCGGTGTAATGAAGCTGGTTTTCTCCTCGTCATCCTTGGCCATGTAGACCTGGTGGTAGCCGGAATAGGCGTCCAAGAAGCTCATGAGCTCGCACCCGGCGGTTGCGTCGACCAGTTGATCTATGCGCGGTAAAGGGTAATCATCCTTCGGGCATGCCTTGTTGAGGGCGGTGAAGTCGATGCACATGCGCCAGGCACCGCTGGCCTTTTTAACCAACACCGGGTTGGCGAGCCAGTCCGGATGTTGAACCTCGCGGATAACCCCTGCTTGAAGGAGCTTCGCCACCTCCACCTTAGCCGCTTGCTACAGGTCCGCAGACATACGACGAAGTTTCTGCTTGACGGGCTTGGCGTCAGGGCGGATCGCGAGGTTATGCTCGATGAGGGCGCGGTTCACTCCTTTGATATCGTCTGGGGACCATGCGAAGACGTCTATATTATCCTGGAGAACTCGGAGCAAGTCTTGCTCTACTTCCGGAGGGAGGTCTTCGCCTATGGACACGAACTGCCCTTCTGCTTGGAGTGGCACCCTCTTTACTCCGCCCTCCGGGTGGGGCTTAGGTGTCCAACCCGGGGCGGATGGCGTGTCCGCCCGGTATTTGTTGACGGCGTGCACCTTGCGGTGCAAGCGTCTAGCTTCGGTTTCGATGCTCCGAACCATATCCTGATCGCCGAAGATGGTGATAACGCCCCGCCGCCCTGGGAGCTTCATGCATAGGAATGTGAAGTGTGGGACGGCCTCGAAGGAGTTGATGGCGGGCCGGCCCAGTATGGCATTGTACGGATATGAGACGTCCACGACGTCGAAGACGACCTCTTCGGTCCTGGCGTTGTCGGCCTGGCACAAGGAGACTTGGAGGCAGACCTGACCCAGAGTCTTCAGGGGTTGCCCTCCGAGGCCCTGAAGGGGGGCTTCCGAAGCTCTTAATAGACTCCGAGGCATTCCCATACGATCAAGGGCCTCCGCAAACAAAATGTTGGCGGAGCTCCCTCCGTCAACGAGAATACGCCTGACGTCGCATCCCGCAATGTCGACTTGGATAACCAAGGGATCTTGATGGGGGAATTCTACACCCTGGGCATCAGCTGACGTGAAGGTGATGCTGCAAGGGGACGCCCGCCGAGATAGTTGTGCCGAGGAAGCGCTCGACGAAGAGCCTCCCTCGATGACATTAATGCCGCGGTATTGGGTCTCTCCGGGGGACCCAGCACGGGAGGGACCGCCTTGCCTATGCTGTACTCGGGCTGTTACGGGGGGTCAAGGTCTTCGAAGTCTGTATATGGGCCGCCGTTTGTCGTAATGCCGCAATTTCGGTGCATGCCCACGTGTAATGGCCCCCATAGCCGTGCAACTCGCACCATCTACCGTGTTCTAGGATTTTTAGCTCCGCGCGCGGCTTGGCATCGTCGCCTCCTTCGCGTCCCCCTGCGACGCGCGAGGTTGATACGGCCCCCCGGGGAATGCCCTGCGCAGCCAAGATGTGGCGAGCCTTTTGGGGTCTCCGCTGGTTGCGCCGGGGCTTACGCCTATCGCCTGGTGAGGTTTGATGCTCCCCGTCATCGACGGGCTTACGAATATCGCCTGCGGCCACTTCCTTGTGGTCCGTCCTCGGGCTGTCTCTTGCGCTACTTTGTGACAAGCCCTCCGCTTGCCTAGCGTCGGAGTTGTTGCCGCGGCGCCTCTGTACGTCCTCTTCGGCTCGGGCGTACGCTTCCACTTTGTCGAAGAGCTCTGCCTCCGACTTGAGCGGCTTCCGCGCGTTGTATTCAGCAAGTGGTCCCGGGTGGAGACCTTGTGTGGCTGCGTTGATGACCGTCGTTTCGTTGACGTCCTTGACCTGGCAGCGCACTTTCGCGAAGCGCTTGAAGTAATCCTGGAGCCTTTCGTCAGGTTTTTGCTTGATTGCGAAGAGCTGGTCCGCCTCGACACGCTCGACGTAGTTTCCCTGGAAGTTGCTGCAGAGTTGACCGCGGATCTGTTCCCACGCGTAGATGGACTGTGGTGCGATGGAGAAGAACCAGGACAGCGCCACGCCTTGTAACGCGAGGGGGAGCCCTCTTGCCTTCGTGGTATCGTCTCCGCCAGCGGCTTCGATAGCGGTCTCGTACACGCGCACGAAGCCTCGCGGGTCGGAGTCGCCCTTGTAGGCCTCGATGACGTTCGGGAACTTGAAGCCCACGGGCCAAGCCGCCTGCTGCAAGTTCACGGAGAGCGGGGACTTCGGATCTATTCGCCGCGATGGGACGCGACTAGACGTAGGGGGTTCGGACGCCACCGCCGGGGAGGGGGTTGGCTCCGAGCCTTTTGCATGTCCCGTACAGCTCCGCGGAGGTCTGTTAACTCCCGCTGAAACGCGCTAAGGGCCGCCAGCAGGGCGGCCTCCACCGTGGGTGTGGCTGGGGCCATCGGTGCGCTTGGCGGCGCTACCGATACGGCGGTGGTCACAGCCTACGCGCCCAGGTTGCCTGCCGCGTTGCCGCGGAGGGCCTTGGAGCCGGCGACGAGGTTCGCGTCGCCACTGGGGCCGTTCACCGCTTCTGCGTTGGTCATCGGGGTGGTGCTGGTGGGGTCGGTCGTCGCGTCGGTGGCGGAGTTGGTCGTCGAGCCTACACCACTGCTCGTACCTGCGGCTGCTAAAGCCGAAGCCCTTGTGCTGACGCGAGACTTCGCCGCCTCCGCCTTCTTCTTCTTCGCCGCCAACGGTGAAGCTTTCTTTGTTGCCATCCTCCTTCAGATCTGGAGGCTTGCTCTTGTCCTCCCCACGGACGGCGCCAACTGTTGTGGTTACAGACCAAACAGAGAGAGAGTGTAGTAGTGGAGAGTTGAGTAAAATGAATGTCTTCCTTCTCCCCGTGGCCTATGCCACATATATATATTCACACGGGGAGTGCTTGTACAGTTATACCCTTACACATGAGTATTCCCCTCGGGGGCTCTTATGTCATTACACATGTCCTTTTTCGGACCCAACAGGCCTACTGGGCTTAGGTGGGGGCCACCCCTACAACAAAGTCCATAGCCCATGTAGGGTAATTGGAACCATCGAGAGCGAGAGGCTCAAAATCTTTGGTAGCCATTTAAAACCTACATGAAAAGTACACCATATATGATTAATTTACATGAGGTAAATTAATGTGTTTGGTAATAAAATGCAAAATATATGGAAAACAATATGAGTATTGTGATCCAAAAGAATATATACCCAAATTAAATATAACATGTGGTTATATTTATAATACCGTATAATCACAATATTGGTGGTGAACACCAATTTGTATGGCATAGCGTACAAGCAAAGTGCCATAAATTGTGATTTTATGGTATTTATGGTAGGTATAATATTTTGCAAAAAAATTCCAAATTATTAAGTACAATGGTACTCACTAAATAGGAATTTTAAATTTTAAATTTGCTAGCTAGAGCAAATTTAAATATGGTTGCAATTAAAATTGTAAGTAAATTGCAATAAAATAATCCTAAATATGTAAAAGTTATAGAAATGTGCATGCACATTTATTTGAACAATTACATAATTTTCAGATCCTATAGGGACTGAAATGCTAATTTATAAAAGTACATATTAACGGGTACAATTATAAACAAGTACAAGGACTATACTGCAATTACTACAATACAAATTTATTTAAAATAGAAAATCTGCATTTTCATGAATGCTAGGGGGGAAATGCAAATTTGCGGCAACCTGGGCTGAAGCCCATTTGGCCTTTAGGCCTATGTGGGAGGTGGGATTTTAATGGGCTAAACGCCCATTTTGGGCTGCCATATATAAATGAGGGAGGAGGGAGTTAGGGTTTCCTAACTCCCCAAACCCTAGCCGCCAGCTGCCCATGGGGCGTCGCCACCACCGCCGGCCGGCGAGCGCCGCCGGCCGTCTCCATCGTGCGAGCACCGCCACCGGGGGACGCCGCCGCCGCCTCGGCCACGAGCGTTGCCGCGCCGCCGCCGGCCCGCGCTAGGCCTCGGCGGCCGCGCGCCACCGCGTCGCCTCTACCGCCCGGATCTAAGGCGCCGCCGGCCCTTGGAGCCGCCTCCCGGGCGCCACCGGTCACGGGCACCGCCGGGTTCACGCGGTCTCCGCCTTCGGCCGCTTCGGGCGCCGCCCCTTCGGCCGGATCGGGCCGCGCCACCGCGCGCGTCGCACCGGGCTACGCCGCCGGGGTACGCCGCAGCTCGAGAGCCGCCGGCCGCGACCGCGCCGTCTCGGGCACCGCCTCGGGAAGCCGCCGGCCCACTTCGCCGACCGCGCCGCCCTTGTTCCGGTCAAGCCGCGCATCCGGGCCGACCATCACGCCGTTCCGGGCGCCTCCGCGCCGAGCGCCGGCCGCGTCGGGCTCGGGTGCCGCCTCGCCGGCCATACGGGTGGTGCCGCGCCCCCTCTCCCCTCTTCTTCTCTGGTTACGTTGAGGAGAAGGCATCCTCTGCGCCTCTGCGGAGGAGGCCGGTGGAGGGGTGCGGATTCGGAGGCCGGGACGGCGGTTTGCCGCCGCAGAGGCGTGCGCCGGTCGCCGGAGCGGTCCATAGCATGGAGCCTTCGCCGGAGGTAAGGAGTTGTGTGCCTCCCAAGGACGACGACGACGCGGCACAGAACCATGGCCGGTGGCGATGACGGTGGTCGCCGGTTGTGGTGGTGGAGGTTGTGCATGGAGAGGGGCAAGGAGGGCATGCAATGTTTCATGCAGGGAGTCCACTAATGCAAGAACTTCAAGTAGTGCTTGTCGGTGTTTTGCACATAGTGCCAGTGCCATTACCTTGTCTTCTTTTCCACTGTGTGCCGATAACGTGTTGTGAAAGATTGAGACAAGTGATTGTAATGAACTGATGCTTTTTTATTCGCTTCATTCTAAATCTGTACATTGCTTTATATACATGGCAAAAGGTGGCAATGAAAAAATGTCTTTTGGAAAAGACATCTGCACATTGGGTATATGTAACTGGCGTAACTTGTTTGTAACATTGTCGTTGTCTAATGCACCCACGCATGCATGCAGGTGTTGGACGAGTTGGAGAAGGATGCGAAACCAAAATGGGTCCGGACCACGGTGAACCTGGACGACCACGTCATCGTCCCTCACCTGGACCCCACCGCCACGTCGGCCGACCCCGACAGAGTCCTGGAGGACTACGTGTCGTCCCTGTCCACGCTGCCCATGGACCACTCCCGCCCGCTCTGGGAGCTCCACGTCCTCGACTTCCCCACCGCCGAGGCCGCCGCCGCCCTCGCGCTCCGCGTGCACCACTCCCTCGGCGACGGCGTCTCGCTCCTCTCCCTCCTCATCGCCTGCACCCGCCGCGCCGCCGACCCGGACGCGCTGCCGGCTCTGCCGCCCGCCGGCAGCCGCGCAGGCCCCATCCACGTACTGCGGCGCCCGCCGCTCGCCGCGGGCGCCCTCGCGCTGGTCATGTGGGTCCTGTCCTTCCTCGTACTCGCGTGGCACACGGTGGTGGACGTGGTGTGCTTCGTCGCGACGGCGACGTCGCTCGTGGGCGACAAGCGCACGCTGTTCAAGGGCGCGGAGGGCGCCGAGTTCCGGCCCAAGCGCTTCGTGAACCGCACGCTCAGCCTCGACGACGTCAAGCACGTCAAGAAAGCCATGAACTGTGTACGTGCTGCTAGCTCTTCTTTGCCACTTCACTAGTAATCCTTTTATTTTCTGAAAGATCATTCTTAATTTCCCAATATGGGCTTTTGCAGACTGTAAATGATGTGCTGCTTGGTGTGTCTTCTGCCGCATTGTCTCGGTATTATTTCCGGAGAACAGGTGACTTGTAAAGTAGTAATTCTGTATTCAATAGCCATACGTGTTTAGGTTCTATAGTAATTTCAGCCGGCTGTGGATTAGTAGTTACAAATATTGCTGTGTAACCTTAATTTTCAGGTGAAAGTGACAGAAATATCATCAAGGTGCGGTCCACTCTTCTTGTCAACTTAAGGCCGACGCCTGGCCTGCATGTAAGCCCCTAGCTACTGTTCTGATGATATATCGTCGACTCTCTGACCATAAAACGTTAATGAAAAAAAGATCATAAGACACAACATTCTTCATGTTTTCCAACAACATAAAAGAGCGTAATTCAGTGTGGCTATTTGTGGTATGAGCAGGCATTGGCCAGTATGATGGAGTCTGGCAAGGACAGCGGCGCGAAATGGGGGAATCAGCTCGGCTACATGATACTCCCGTTCCACATAGCCCAGCACGACGACCCTCTCGAGTACGTCTGGAAGGCGACCAAGGTCGCGCGCAGGAAGAAGAGCTCCATGGAATCGATCTTCACGTACTGGAGCGCGGACATGATACTCAAAAGCTTCGGCATCAAGGTGTGCCCGTTTTGATCTTTTACATCTTGTCATATCAGCATTAAGGTGATTGTCCATCATCAGGCAGCCTTGGCTTAAAGTACTGACGGCGTTGCTATGCAACCTTGTACAGGCAGCAGCTTCTCTCTGCTACGGCATGTTCAGGCAGACCACCCTGTCCTTCTCCAACATGGTCGGACCAAGCGAGCAGATAGTATTCTACGGCCATCCGATCGTCTACATTGCCCCCAGCGTCTACGGGCACCCGCATGTAAGTCCTCCTCAAGCAGTGTTCAGAGTTCAGAAAAAACAAGATTTGCTTTATGCAAGTCTTCAGGCCATGTTTCATAGGATACCGCTGGTCTTTTGTCCAGAAATGTGCTATCTTTTTATATGCGGTTCTGAAGAATGGTGCGGTATCTTATTAATCATTTGGTTTGGATGTGCACAGGCCTTGACTATGCATTACCAGAGTTACATGAACACAATCAAGCTAGTCCTCTCCGTGGACGAAGCACAGTTTCCAGATATCCATGAGCTACTGGACGACTTCGCCGAGTCTCTCAGGCTCATTCGGGAGGCGGCTTCGAGAAAACCAGAGGAGACGCAGAATGGTGTTTCCGATAGAACAGACAAGTTGACGTGATGATATATGTACACGTTCACAAAATTTCCAAGGATTCTCGCTGTATTGCAGTTCCGATCGGTGATATGATAATCTCAGAGGTGATAAGTTATTAACACTGCAAATAAGAAACAGGGCTCAACTAGCTCCTTTCGTCAAATTGTGCAGCTTTTTGCAAGGAGTTCTTGAATTTTTGTGAGCTGTTTGAATTTGAAATCGCGTTGCGAGTCTCAAGATTTGGAAGGACATGAGACTTATCTGACGCCCTGCTTTTGTCTTTCCTCCCCCACCAATCCTCAGTCCTGTAGGGGCTTATGCACGTGCACTACATTACCACTTGTCGCAGGTAGTGCTTCTGCTGATCGAATCACACTGCGTCGCACCGACAAAAGAAGGCATCGCCCTCTGAACATAAGAAATGGAGCGAAATGCAGTTGGCGCTGCTTACCGACACCGTCTTATTAGATCCAACCATAGTTTTGTGGGATGGTATCGAGCTGAATTAACATATAAAGATCTTGGCTTCGCAGCTCATTTGTTTGTTGGGAAAAGTCTCGAGAGAGTGGTCAATATTTTACAGGACAATCTGGTCTCTTTTCTCTCTCCCGTGCCATCTCTGCTGGGCGATGAGATATATGGCTTCAATTATACTACGTGATAATAACGGTGAAAGAGTTGGTATACGGCTGATCTGGTAGCACTGAGCTTGTCGTTTGTTTGATGGTTTAATCATAGAGTTTCAGCACTTTGGAGTTGGAACAGAACATGCTTGCATGTGCAGGCGTGGACATGTTGCACGTTTTATTAAAGACCCAAGTTGACAAGAAGTGGATTATTTTGGACTATAGTTTATGTCTATTTGCTTAAAATTTTGAATTCTATTTAAGAGTACAGAGGGAAATACTTATGTGCTATTTTGGTCGACATTGATGAAGTTAAGAAAATATCTACTTCAATTGGCTTATAGATCTCATCTTGAAAAGACACTTCATTTAAAAGCTAGTTCTTATAGAAAAGCTAAATCATAAATCGAAAAGAACCCATCAATAGTGTGCTGGCTACAGACACTATTCTCTGCTATAAATGACTTGTGGTGTGCTAATCTCCATTTCCCAACCATATCCTAAATTCGCTGGAATTATGTGAATAATTGAGCCACTCTAAGCCCATTCCAGTCACCAGGCACAAAAGATTTCACAGGTATTGTGTAGGAGTAGGAAACAGAATAAATCCGCCAAAACTTGAATGGAAAGTCCTTTATTACGAGGGGGCGCACCTCCTCTGCTAATTAACCCAACACATACTTGCAACTTTCTGAACCACATGAAAATCAAGGCAAGCACAGACCAGGCCTAGGAAAAGGCTCATTAGTGTTGATAAACCGTCGCTGACGACCAGTCCGAGCGATTTCTCTGCTTAGAACAAGAACGAATCAATCACAGAATCACAGAGAGAATAGATTGAACACACGGAGAGATAGAGAGAACCCCTGATTTTTCTTTATTGCTTTCATTCATGTGTACATAATGAGGAGGTATGGCTCTCTATTTATAGACTACAATGAGGTGCCCACCATGGGCCCTGGGCTGCCGGCCCAGGCCCAGGTTTCTTAACACTCCCCCTTGGGCACTCATCCGACACGTTCATGCCTCACTAAAACTCCATAAAAACCCAGTGGGAAAATTTTGGAGAAAGAGCACATGATACATGTGATGCTGCGATGCACGAATTGCCTCATTAAAAACCTTGGTCGAGAAACTTCATGGAAAACTCGTCAAGGGAAAAAGAGTACAATTCACCCAATTTCATTTGGTCTTCAGGACTTTATTCCTTTGGGTACTTAATCTTCATGATCAAGATTTAATAACGGGCTTGAGAGAATTCTCCCCCTGAATTCTGCACTTCTCTAAGTTTCATCATTCCAATCCCTCACACGCACCTTTCAAAACTAGATACGGGGAGTGACTTAGTGAACAAGTCTACATGACTTAGTGTACAGTACTTTAATCTTGTCCATCTCTGCAATTCATGAACATAGAGGAACTTGGGGTTGATATGCTTACATAGCCCGTCTGCACTTGTGCAACGCAAGCTGTATTATCTTCATGGATAATTGTGGGGGTTTGCACAATGTTCATTCCACATGACTGCTGGATGTGGTGAACCGTTCAGCGGAACCAAGCGCACTCTCGTGCGACTTCATACAGTGCTATAATTTCTGAGTGGTTCGTCGAAGTAGCTACAAGGTTTTGATTGGACGATTTCTAGGAAATTGCAGTTCCACCACATGGAAATACATAGCCTGTTTGCGACTTAGCGGTATGCGGGTCAGACAAGTACCCAGCATCTGCATAGTCAATCAAGTTCAGATCTTTATTCTTTCTGTAAAACAATCCAAGGTCCTTGCTTCCTTGGAGGTATCAGGAGATGTCCTTTATGCCCTGCCAATGCCTTTTGGTGGGCTCTGCACTGTACCTTTCTAATAGGTACACGGTAAATGCAATGTCCGATCTAGTGCAGTTTGCTAAGTACATGAGCGCTACCACTGCACTCAAGTATGGGAATTCCGGTCCCAGGACTTCCTCCCCCTCTTCCCTTGGTCGGAAAGGATCTTTTTCTTGCTGTAAATACCCACCGATCATCGGTACTTTCGATGGGAATGCCTTCTCAAAGTCAAACCTTTCAAGCACCTTCTGGGTGTAGGTAGACTGATGTACCAAGATTCATTCAGGGGCATGCTCAAGCTGCAGGCCTAGGCAAAACTTGGTCTTGCCCAAATATTTCATTTCAAATTCTGACTCCAAGTAGGAGCTTGCTTCTTTTATGTCTTCGGCTGTCCCGATGATATTCAGATCATCTACATACACAGATATTATACAGGACCCATTGTGGGATCGCCGTATAAATACACTAGGACAGTCTTCATTATTGGTGTAGCCTTTCTTGCAGAGAAAGTCGCTTAAGCGATTATACCACATTCTTTCAAATTGATTCAGTCCATACAGTGACTTTCTGAGTTTCACACTGTACAGATTTCTATTTGCTCTGTCTTGGTTCGGGAAAGATATTCCTTCATGGAGTTTCATATAAATCTCCGAATCCAAGTTACCGTAAAGGTATGCAGTTACAACATCCATCAATTTCATTTCTAAATTCAAGTTCACTGCCATTGAGATCAAGTATTTAAAGGTAATTCCACTCATGACTTGGGAGTAGGTTTCTTCATAATCAACTTCGGGACGTTGAGTGAAACCTTGGGCTACTAGCCTTGCTTTATATCTCACTACTTCATTTCTCTTTCGAACAAATACCCACTTGTGCCCAACGAGGTGTATGTGGGGAGGTGTGCGACATACGGGCCCAAACACCTCTCTTTTTTTCAGAGATAGCAATTCAGTTGCTATTGCCTTCTTCCAATCTTCCCAATCTGATCTTTTCTTACATTCATCGAGCGATGCAGGCTCGGGATCAAGATCGATGATTGTGGCAATTTTCTTTGCGAAGTAGATATCGATATTAGCTGTTGTCCTATTCAGGGACTCTCCCGTGTGCACATAATTTATAGCTATTTCTTCATGAGTTGCTTCTTCTGGAGCGATTGCTTCTGCTGGAGCTTCACCTTGCGCATCGCTTCTTTCAATTGCGGTGGCAAGTCCCTTTAGTTTTTTTTCGGCTCCGATGTGTGCGCACACATCCATGCCGATGGGGATATTCAGATCCGGTATGCCCTTTTCGGAAGGTGTCATACTTGTGCCAGGTCTCAACTGGCTCCCCTTCTCATTCTGGGGACTTCAATGATCGGCTGTGATAATTCCCTCTTATCCTTTTTCACCAGGCGTCCCCGGTTACTAAGGATTCGAGGAACCGGAATTCTCGTCCTCTTTTTTATTTTTCTGAGGCATCTGGACGAGATTAGAGATATCTTCTGCTTTCTTTGGTATTTTAACCATCTCCGGTACAGTGCGTGCAGGCACATGCGACTTAGTCACGCTCTTCAAATCACTAAAGTGATCAGGCAGCTGATTTGCTAATGCTTGCAAATCAATTGTCTTCTGGACTTCTATTGTTTCACTAGTGCGCGGGTTATCTGCATAGATTCCCATGGTTTGCCACGTAATTTCCCGACATTATTCATCAAGGGGTTGATTTCCTCTCCCTAATGTTGGGAAATTTCCGGTGGTGACCCTTGCGCTAGTTGCATAGGTGAATGGATGTTGTAGGCCAATGGTCTAAAATTGATGAGATTCATTGCATGTAGGACTGCGTGTCCCAACATGTGGCTGGCAAATTACAATTCTTCAAAAGGTCGGGCAATAAATTTAATTTTCTTGATTAAAGCCTCTGCCAAACCATTCTGGGTATGGACATGTGGTACCGAATGCTCAACTGCAATTTCCATTGCCATGCGATAATCATCAAATGTCTTTGAAGTAAATTCTCCGGCGTTGTCCATTCTGATGGACTTGACGCGATGATCAGAGAACACATTTCTGATGCGGATGATCTGCGAGATCAATTTTGCAACGGCGTGGTTTCTTGTGGACAATAAACCCACATACGACCACTTCGATGAAGCGTCAATGAGCACCAAGAAATACTTAAATGGCCCTGAGACGGGCTGAACAGGACCACAAATGTCTCCCTGGATGCGTTCCAGGAATGCAGGGACTTCATCCTTCACTTTCAGAGTGGAGGGTCTAGTTATTAGTTTCCCGGTGGCACATGCAGGGCACACAAAATCTTCATGATTCGGGAAATTCTTCACATTAATATTATGCTCATGCGAGTTATTTATTATGTTTCTCATCATCCGAAGACTTGGGTGGCCTAATCTGTCATGCCAGAGACAGAAGAGTTCAGAGCTTCTAAACACTGTCTTCAGTACAGTGTACGCTGCATGCGCTTTAATGTTGGTATAATATAGCCCAGTTTCTAGTGAAGGAAGTTTTCTAATATAATTTTCTGTTCTCTTTGCGCTTCGTAATGAGCAGGTATTCCTTACCGTACACTTTTCAACCTCAACGTGGAAACCATTTGCGCGGATATTCTTAAAACTTAGGAGAGTTCTAGCCGATTCTGGGTACAATAAGGCTTTTTCAATGACCAAAGTTGTGCCCATTGTGGCTCTTCCCGAACCAGTTATACATGCATCGCTTCTGGCGATTGTCGTAAGGCTGTCAGTGCTCTTACGAATCGACTGAAAATACTCAATCTCTCTTAAGATGATATGCGTTGTGCTGCTGCTGGCTAAGCACACTTCCTTCATAGGGCGCTACACGTGTTCTAATATAGGGTATTTTATTAATATGCATGAGAAGACAATCAACACATAGATAAAATACTCCAATATCAGAACATATCATGCCATCATAAACTGAATAAATGAATGAATTCTTCAAATATCATCCAACCATCACGAGAAAATAACAATTCTTAAGTACCATCCATGCAAATTCTAACATATTCTTCCACACAAAATAAATGACAATTAAAGTCGAAATGCATTCAGTGCATCAGACTTCTTCTGCTATTTTCTCGGGGTTGACATTCTCTTCAAGAGAAAACATAGCGTCGGCTGCTTCTAGGTCAAAAGGGGTTGCTGCTATCGTGATGGTTTCAACCTTCACCAGTGCAGGCAGCTACTCCGAACTCTCCCCCTCAGCCGATGCAAAGTGGGCTTCATGCTGCCCTTTGCCATCCCGTTTTGGCTTGCTGGCCTTATTCTCTCGTGGAGCATCTGATTTGCCTTTCTGGGCTGTGGCCTTGTCCTTCCTTCCCCTTCTCTCATTAAGAGCTTTTCGCACCTTGTAGCTCCCGGCGTTGGCTTCACGGCTAGCGGAGCTCCCAGGTGGCTGAGTGACGTAGTTCTTACGAAGAACTTTGTCCTGAGCCTCCGCAACTTGCATCATATCAGTCAATTCGGCGTATTCCTCATAGCCATCTTGACGATAGTCGCGTGCGGATTGTGCTACATTGGGGTGGAAGGATTTTCTTAATTTTCTATATTGGTGTACAAATCTTGTGCAAGGTAGAATTGTACTCCCTGACCGTCTTAAAGTCGACAAACCTCAGTCTGATCCACTCCTGCTCTGCTTGAGAAAGAATGGTGTACTTCAGCCTCTCAAACCACTTCTTGAGTGCGGTCCAGAGTGCGAGCGCGCTTTTCTCCGCCATATACTCATTCTTGAGAATGAGGCAGAGGTGGTGCCTGAGAAAATGAAGTGCTTGATCATTCTCCTCAGGTTTGGGTTGAGCGTCATTCAGTCCGCCGATCCCAATAGTAGCGCGGAGCTTCCTGGCTCCAAGCATAATCTCGACATTGGATGCCAACATCAGATAGTTTTGGCCATGCTAGGCCAGTTCCTCAAACTCCCAGTTCGTGATGCTAGTCATCTAAATGTGTATAAGTCTACTGCTGGTAGACATGCACGGAATAATTCACTGCGGGTAAATAAATGGTACAAAAGGTTCTCGCAATGTTCCAGAATTTTCTATGCATTTTCTATAATTTTACTGCTAATTTCAGTGATTAAAAGCAATTAAAACAATTACAATTAACCAAAAACAATAAATAAATACAGAGAATACAGAGAATAATAATGACATAAATAAATAAGCTTCAAATGCTAAAAATAATGCCAAGCGGCCGGTCGAGCGACGCCTCGTGCTGAGCGCCGGTCCGTGCGAGGACTGCTGGGGTGGCGCGAGGGAGGCTTCGGGCCGCGCTCCCTCGGGTCGACGGCGTGCGCATACAGGCGCGGTACGGGCGTGGCGAGGCGGTCAGGAACCGTGCGGCTGCGGGCCAGACGAGGCGGAGACGGCCAGGCGTGCATAGCCCGTGCGGGCGAGGTCAGCTGCAGACCGGGAGGCGGCCTGGCGCGTGCGGGCGACCGAGCCGGCGGCGAGGTGGCAGCGCCTTGTGGGGCGAGTGACGACCGGCGCGTTCGGGAGGCGCGACGCGGGGTCAACCTCGGGCGGCGGCGCTTGCGGGCGCCCCGGCCGGCTGCCGGCCGGCGGCCATCAGCGTGCATGCGGGCACGACAGCGGGTTTTTTTTTCTTGTGTGATGCCATGCATAACAGGAAGAACAGATGCGAAATCTCCATATAACTATCATGCTGGATCAAACAAATTAATGCAAAATTTTCGTTTTCCAATCTAGATGCAATCAACATCTACCCCGTTTCATAATCTACCGATCGACATTGTGTCGGCGATTTCAGATCTGCTCGCGGTAGATTTAGGGCGGATTTGCATCGTTCTACAGCGCAATCAACATCTACCCCGTTTCACAATCTACCGATCGGCATTGTGCCGGCGACTTCAAGTCTGCTCGCGGTAGATTAGGGCGGATTTGCACCGTAGAAATTCAATCTAGAACGTGAAAAGAAAATACAGATTCAAAAGCGATCTAGAAAATCAATCTGTGCTTCGATGATTACCTCGTTCACCGGAGCGAAGTCGTGCTGATAACGTGTTGAGAAACCGTCGCTAGCGACCAGTCCGAGCGATTTCTCTGCTTAGAACAAGAACGAATCAATCACAGAATCACAGAGAGAATAGATTGAACACACAGAGAGATAGAGAGAACTCCTGATCTTTCTTTATTGCTTTCATTCATGTGTACATAATGAGGAGGTATGACTCTCTATTTATAGACTACAATGAGGTGCCCACCATGGGCCCTGGGCTGCCGACCCAGGCCCAGGTTTCTTAACAATTAGCAGTGGTACATGCACCACACATGGGGATGGCATTTTTGCCACCTGTCTACCTCGTGCTCTGCTGCTTGGTTCCAGATCTAGTGACACTGCGACAGTGCATGCAAGACAGGCTCCAAGCCCACCTCTCCAACAAGAATATCGGCCTTTTCTTTTCGTCTGCGGCTTATAGCTTTTAGCTAAAATTTTTGAATTTTGACTGTTTACGGTACAGATTATGGAGAGACAGATATTCACTTGCGATTTTGGCTAGTACAGATATTGGGTTTTTAATGTGTAAATCGTTTAACTTGTAGATCTCATCTTGAAAAAATACTCTATTTAAAAGCTAGATACTATAACAGAAGTCAAAAACCGATTTCAAAAACCCAAAACAACAGGCCCATTGAACCTCTTAAAAAGAACAAGAATTGAAGAATATAATAAGCTTAGTCACAAGCTGCATCCATCCAGTTCCAGCTGCCAGTTTGCCACCCCACGAGCCTCTGCCTCCCTCCCAAAACATCAAGAAAGGGACAACTATATCAGCTCTCTTCTTTCCTCAGTTACCGGCTCATCGCGTACAGCGTTAGCTCGGGTTGCCGTTTGGTAATTAGCTCCGGTTAAATACAGAATTGGTGGTAGCTCTTCCACGTCGCCGGCCGGCTCCCGGCAATGGCGCGCGCGTCCGGCGTCGGCGCGATGCTCGTCGTGCTCGCTGCTGCGTCGGTCTTGTTCGCGCCGGCGGAGGTGACGGCGCAGACCGGCGGCTGCGACGACGAGCTGCCGGCCCAGCTCGCCGGAAACTACTCGGGGCTGGCCTGCCGCCCCGTCTGGAACAACTTCGTGCTCCGGGTACATGCCCACGCCAAACTTTCCGGCGGTTCTTGCACCCGCGAGCCTAGATCCGCGGGGATTTGAATTTGGGGGGCGCTTTCACTAACCGAATCTGCTCTTTCTCTCTCTCGCAGTACGCGCAGGACGGGAACAACGTGCTGCGGGTGGTGCTCTCGACGATGTACAGCTCGGGGTGGGTGGGGATGGGGTTCTCCAAGGACGGCATGATGGTGGGATCGAGCGCCATGGTGGGGTGGGTCGGCAAGAAGGGGCTCTCCCACGTCAAGCAGTTCTCCCTCAAGGGCAAGACCCCCTCGCAGGTCGTCGCAGACCAGGGGTTCCTCGTCTCCAACGACCACGACCACACCGTCGTCGTGCAGCAGGCCAAGATCTACCTCGCCTTCCAGCTCAGATTCCCCTCGCCACTGAAGCGGCAGCAAGTGCTCTTCGCCGTCGGATCCGCCATCCCCGTCAACGACCGCCTCGCGGAGCACCAGGACAAGACCTCCATCACCTTTGATTTCACCACAGGTTTAGTTCGTTCGTATCTGCTGCCATCTGATGCAAATCTCACCTTGATCACATGGATTAGATTCTCTTTACTTAGTCCTCGGACATGATTGCAGCGCAAGTGCGAACCATCACAAAATGAAATTTCAGTAGGCGTCTGAAACTGTGACTTAGTAAAGTTCGGTTCTTTTTTGTTCATTTCTCAAGGGTAGGAAAAATTTTTCTCTTGATGAGCACAAACAGTCAATCGTAAGAAATTGTGTGTGACAATTCAGTGTGATCTGATCTGTGCTTGTCGAATCGTAGAAACATATCTTTGAGGCTTTGACAATCAGTTGAGGAAGGCACTTTGGCCATAAGTGATGTGATGACTCAATCACCAAGTCATTCTTTTTTGAAACTTCTGCAGTCAGTTTAGCTGCAAAATGAGCAAATTCCTAACATCATCCAACAATTCGGCACTTGATCGTTTGCAGGCAGCTCTTCAGGCTCGTCCTACCCGAATGGACTGAAAAGGGCTCACGGGGCACTCAACATGTTCGCGTGGGGTGTCCTCCTGCCGATCGGGGCCATTGTCGCGAGGTACTGCAGGAGATGGGACCCTCTGTGGTTCTACCTTCATGGAGGCATCCAGTTTGTGGGCTTTATCCTCGGTCTTGCCGGCGTTGTGGCTGGAGTATCACTATACAGCAAGATCCAAGCGGACGTCCCGGCGCATAGGGGCCTTGGCATATTTGTGCTTGTGCTAGGTATCCTGCAGGTATGTGCCTTCTGCTTCCCTCTTGCAATGGTCATGTTAGTTGTAGTCTTATACTGCTGTACTCATAGTATCAGTATTCGACAGTATTTGCGCAACAGAGTTTGAAAACTGCTCTAAGAACTAATGCCAAGGAAAATGTGCACTAACCAAAGGCTCGATATCTGGATCTGAATGTATGTTTAACTGTACAGATTCTAGCATTCTTCCTAAGGCCCAACAAAGACTCTAAGTATCGGAAATACTGGAACTGGTACCACCACTGGGTAGGCAGGCTTGTGCTCTTCTTTGCAGCAATCAACATTGTCCTCGGAATCAAAGTCGGAGGCGCTGGTAACTCTTGGAAGATCGGCTATGGTTTCAACCTGGCCATCCTTCTGATTACCATCATCACCTTGGAAGTCCTGCTGTGGACAAGGTGGAAAAACAACAGCAGTTCGGCGACGCCATATTAACTGTGATCAGTCAAGTTCTTGTTATGGGACCTATTCTTTTAATGTTTTTCTTTGGTTATGCTGTTGTTGTAAACCTGTAATGTTTCTACTGGATCTTTTAGCAAAGATCTACAAGACTAGTCTATCGATGATGAGTTGCGATATGAAAAAACAGTACAAATGGGTAATACGACCGCAGAGGCGTATGACTGTATGTGTTCAGATGGTACCCTTCCAATGCGTTTTTTGGAATGATTCAAAATGGTACTATGATCGGTACATTTTCTTTTATTTTTGAAGCCGAATGCAGGAGAATTGCTTTCTCAGTTTCATACATTTCCTTTTGTTTCACTGGTAGATCTGGTATATTTGACGAAGAGTGAGTGGTGATATTTTTCATGGTCCAGTAGGTTCCATGAGACCATGATTCTCTTGGCGCAAGCAAGTTTTTTTTTCTTACAGTCCAACCCTGCAACGCTTGCAGAAATTGCAAAATACTTGGGAGTGAAAACGGGTTGGTGCGGATGGAGTTTTTAGCGGATTTGGCATTGGCTACACCTAGGGGTGCAAATGGAGCGGATATTTTTCGACCGACCGTCTATTCGTTTTAATTCGGATACAATTTGGAGCAAATTTTTGAATATCCGAAGATTTTGTCGGATACAGAAACGGATTCGGATATTTTTTTGTCGGATACGGAAACGGATTCGGAACAAGCATTATCCAACGGATACAAAACTATCCGGATATTTTTCCGGATAGTTACCGGATAAATACCCAGATAGTTACCCGGATAGTTACCGGATATGGAAACGGAGTCGGATACCTAGCCTCTCCACCGGCCAGGTGGGATCTCCGACTCTTCTTGAAATGTAGCATCATTTATTTATATAAGATTGCTTCTTTCGGTGGCTGTTGCAACGTCAGTACACTCGTATTAGATCTCAGTTTGCTTAATTTGTCTCTGTCACCATGTGAAATTTGCTTTCACGTATTATCCGATTAAATATTCGTGACCGAAACTAACCGTATTCGGAGTGGCATGTATTCGCTCTGTATTCGTGACCGAGAATATCCGCATTCGTATTCGTATCCGGCACTATCCGTGTTCGACTCCGACAAAAAATATGGAAAAGGATACGGGATGAGCAATATCCGTTCGTATCCGCTCCGTTTGCACCCCTAGCTACAACGGTATTTACAAAACTAGTTGTATGCGTAATGTATTCGTAGAAATGGTGTTTTTGCCGTCGGTGGGCAAGTGGCAGGGCGGAGGAGATGACGCGTGGCACCTACTGTCTCATGGATGGGCGGCAGGCGCCTGCCATGGAGTTTTTAGTGAATTTGGCGCTGGTTACGACGGTATTTACAAAACTAGCTGTATGTGCAGCACATTTGTAGAAATGGTGTTTTTGCCGTCCAGTGGACGAGCGGCAGCGCGGAGATGACGCGTGAAACCTACCGCCCTGTGAATAGATAGTAGGTGCCTGCCGCTCGCCCACCAGACGGCAGGCGCCTGCTGCCTGCCCATGGGAACGGTAGGTGATTATAGCCAGTTTAATTACTGCCTAAATTCGTAATTTTATATCATATTTTTTTTCAAAATTTTAAATATAACAAATGAGGTCAAAAAATTACAAAATTTTATGCACAGACTCCTGACACAACGTACTTCAGTGTGTAATGTTTTTACAATTTTTTCCCTCGAAATATTGCTCAAAAATTCGTACGATTTCGATATTTGTAGGAATTGTTACATATAGCAAACGAGCAACAAAAATTATAAAATTTTATGTGAAACCTCCCAACACAATCGACCTAATTGTGTATTTTTTTAGGAATTTATGTGTTCCGAATTTGCCATATTAATTTGTGATAATTTAATCGTAATTAGCGATATGCGATGCTCAGGCATATTTTGAAGTGTGTGACCTCTGTCCTTCACACATATGTCGGTCCGTTACTGCTATATTTTCTTTTTCACTGCGTCCTTCGCATAATTGTCACTCTGTCGTGTCATCCCCCCACACGTGCTCCCTCGTCCACATTGATATCGTTATGTCTGTGCCCTCCACCCTCGCTTGCTCCCTCGTCTCCACATTTGTCAGTGTTACCATGCCGTCCCCCCTCACCCAAAGTGTTGTGCATCGACAAGGAGTCCTTAATTTGCGGGGAAGTGCACCGGGTTCTCTTTGCGCTTAGCCATAAATACGAACCTCTCGTAGTTGGTCATCGGTCATCTCAATCGCTCATCGCAGAATCTCATTCTCGCAGTCGTTGCTCAAAATTATGAGTACGTAGCTAATTATTTTGAGAAGCAAGTGCATAGTTCATTAAGGACGTGATATGAGGACGCGGTAGTGCTAGTTGCTTCTCCTGAAAGATAGGTAATTTTTTCGGATGAGTAATCAAATTGTCGATAATTAATGAACTATTCGTATATAGTTACACGTATATAAGCATTTTTGTTGTAACGCTTACTGCGGATTTGATTATTGTGGCTTGAGGTAGTCGCAGACATAGAACACTTGACAATGTTCTACGATGATGGTCTTGTACGGGCTAGACCCAATGGGTTGGACCTATCAACATGCGAATACAAGGTGCTCTGAGCCGAGAGACACAGCGTCATGAATATTCATGAGCTACCAAGCTGCATCCGAAGGGAGTTCGTCACGGAGGCAATGGCGATGAAACTTGCCATCGAGGGGATCACCTGCACCAATGGCGTGTGGGAGCTCGTGAAGGTGAATGGCACTACAACATGGAGGTAGTACATGCAAATTGCCTCCCAGCCCGAGGCGGCCATTTACGGGATGCCAATGGTGTACCTAAGTTTCACGCGCCGGGAGTCTGAAAACGTTGATGAGCCAAGTCCCTCGACACCTGAGGAACCACAAGCGGAGTTTCAAGATGATACCACTAAATGTGTTGTATCGGAGGGAAGACTCGTCCCTGATTTCGTGCGGAATGATGGGGCGGGCATGTGGTGGTCAACTCGAATTGACTACCACGAGTATCTACCAAACCAGCCGCTTGGGTTGAAGTCCAATGAGAACACTGACCCAGGCTCGATGATACCGAGGAAAACGCACAGCAAACAGTTGGTCCACCTGGGGGAATTGTGTCATCGGAAGTGCCCTATGTGTCCTCCAGACTCGATGATGTTGCGGTGCATTCCCTCGTACTACCAGCCACGCCTCCACATGAAGCATTCTACACGCAAGTTATATGTAGAAACTCAACTCAACTGGCATAGGTCCATGCAGATGCAAAGATTCTAAAACATTGAGGCAGTCGGTCTCAACTACGACTTACTAAACTCATACTTGACACAGAACAGTGACATATCTCCTCAACGCTCTGATTTCTTTTCATCTTACTTGAGTTTGGACGACGATACATCTTCTCGATCGAGAACGGCCTCATCAATATATAGGCTAATAATCTCCTACTAGTATACGTATTCGGACTTCAAGTTGGACACAACTTTAACTTGAGTTACACATGGAGACGGACTCTACTATGTTTTGAACTCTCAGTCAATACTATTTCTAACAGCTAACATGATAAAATCGTACCAAACATACATTTGCATGTCTAGTACAATCCAAATTCAAATATAGATAAGCAAGAGACAAAGCAAGAATATAAAATGTCTGGTGCAATCCATCATTTTCTTTGGAAAACATGGCTGATTGGTCGAGTTGGAACCTTCAAGAAATTTATGTCCTCCTCACTTGGTCATTAATTTTATTAGGATAATCTTAAATCGGTACCGACACGCTGGATCGACAATGATGTCATCCAAATGAAAATCAATCTGAGGCTTCTTTTGACTTAGTTGTGCTCTCATTTATTCGAGGAGTACCTATATTTGGATTGCTCGAGAACTAGCTATGCAAAGTTCCTTTGTCCATCTTTTACAAATCTACATCTACAAATCTACATCAACATTTTACAAATCGACAAGACTACATATGGTGCGTTGGTCTGGTGGCCGTGAAAGAATGGGCCTTATGACCTGGAAATAATATTGCCCAAACGGCCCAACTCGCCCCTCGCATCTTCAACCTCAGAAGTCTCAGGCCTCCGTCTTCCCTTTTTCTTGCGCCGCCGCCGACCGGTGCTGCGCCATGGAGACCACCCAAAACAGGCGACGGCCAGAGCGGGTGCGCTAGCCCCCTCACGCCCCCTGGTGCGTCCGCCACTGCCAATGATACACGATTTGAGACAATGATGGACACAGTCGTCCCTATGTTTTAAGGATGAACGCTCGTTGTTGAATGACATTGCACCAACCTACTTCTTGTTCTCCTCCGGCTAGTTTGGCGGTCACAGTCAAGGATGAAAATATCGGTGTTAACTGACAGGATGTAAAAAAAAAATCGGTCCCAAAAGTTTTAAATCTAAATTTTGAATTGATAAGTAGTAATTCTGGTCGTTAACAGGTCAAACCGTGTGGTAACCGATCAAAAACCAGTTAAATTTAAATTTAATGACTGAAACTGTCCGTTAGAAAAACCGATCACCGCTGGTTCAGTATTTTTCCATAACCGGTTTTTCAATTCTTGGTCACAATCCATCCAATATCTACTGCCTATATCCTCTTTTATCCATCGTTTTTAGAATGCATACAGACAATAATACAAAATTTTTCAACTAGTATGAAAATTCCTATACAACTTTCACATAAAAACGTTATATGACTATATTTTCTTTAAAAATATTTCCATATTATATTTAACTTTTTTTCTCATGCGTCGTTAGAAAAAAATAATGGTGAACATGTGTATTGAAGACCATATACAGATCTGGCCAAGTGGGCCACCCCGCACGACACAGCATGGGCCAGGGATAGGGCATGGCCAGATTAGGCCCGGCACGGCTAGGCAGAATAAGTTACCATGTGATACGGTGCCAATCCACTTGCCTGTCCTTCAACCCAGGCACGGCACGGAGATGAATCGGGCTGTGCTTGGCCGACCTAGGCATGTTTAGCCAAATAAGCCATTAATGATCCGTTGATTTTACCGTCAATCATAAATAATTTAATTGCTAGACATAAGTAATTTTGCTGGCAATTGCTTAGTTGTAAGTAATTTTACTGCTAGTTGCAAATAATTTTATTGCCAAGTCACTAGTCCACACTCAAAAGAGTGCAGTAACCCTAACACAAAAAATTTACTGCTAACCGTAAGATATTTTACTGTACTACCGTAGGAGAGTTACTGTGTGTACCATGCTAGGCCGACCCGTCGGGCCGATATGTCAGCCCAAGCGCGACACATCCAGTCGGGCCGAGCTGTCACGACCTGTTTATTGTTCGTGTCCTGCCTGGGCCAAGCCAACACTACCGTGCTTCGGGTTGGCATGACTGGCTCGACCCATTTGACCAATTCTAACTATATGGGTGTCCATAGTGATAAGTAAAAGAGAAAGGAGGGAGTTGTTACATAGTCATTACCGAGGTGAATGAAAAGGTAAACGCACTTTAGGTACGGTTGGGCAAATGTTGGAGCAGATATAAAAGTGATAAAATTTGTGGACAAAAATATGTGGTTCCCTTGTTTTATATCAAAACCATATTTTAAATAAAAATTATAATCCTTATCATCATGCGAAGAATCTAATTTGGGTGCACAATATGGTATAGGGTTGGGAAAAACCTTGCGTGTACCATCAAAATATCACGAAATATAAAATTTTTTGAAGAAGATTGACAAAGGTACATTTGTTTTCAGGAAACGACTTGGAACCTTCTTTAATCACAAACATCAAGGTGTCTAGGAATGTTGACATCCTTTGCGCATCACTCACATTAAAATGATTGGAAAGAATTTCATTTTCTAAAATATTATCACTCATGTTTTTCATTAGCTTTTTTATAGATCAATAAGCCCAAAATTTCATAGGAAAACAATTTAGTTCTCATTGGAATCGGAAAAATTCGTGTGATCTAATAGGCTCCAAATTTTTTTTCGTCTAAGGCCCCATTTCAAATGCGGGAATTATTTTCTATGAAATTCCGGCAATTTTTGTATGAAACTCCTTGTTACGATGCATGAGCCCATGCATGGTAAGTATGTTGGAGGCTGCAGCATGGACCCAAGAGGAAGGCGCTAGGGCCCTGCAACAGTAGCGTATCAACACATAGGAGATCTCTTTTTTAGTTAGCAATATCTTATCATTAGTTAGTTTGTTAGCTAAGTTGTTAAGGGGCGGCTCTCCTCTATATAAGAGCATACGGCAATCCCCATTGGAGAATAAGCAAGAAAGAATAATTCATTCTCATCTATAGTCTTCTTCTATTCCTCCAAGCTACTCGCCACCCAACTATCTTCTTGACGGTGTTTACCCGCTATGGCCTAAGCTAGCCCATAACAATTGGTATAGAACCAATTATTGCACCTTCAACCAAGTCGGGCAACGATGGTTCTGGTCCTATGGACAACGAGGCCATCATGGCCGTGTTCGACGCCATTCAGGCTGCGCTCAATCACCTTTGCCCCGCCATGGAGGGCTTTAGCAAGACGTTATCCAGTGACCACAGGGTGCCACTTTAGGCACGAGCGGTAGCACCTTAGCAACCTGCACTGCCCCTTCTTATGATGGTCAAGGAGGAGCAGAAGTTGCAACATGTCACTGCGATTTTTGTGCCGATAACGATAGCCTTGGTAAAGCCACCATTGCTACTCAAGTCGCTGTCCCCGTCAGCATGGCTTTCTCCATCGATCGTGTCGCCTTTGGCTTCACTATTGGTGGCTACGCCAAGGAGGAAGACAACAACTATTGGGTGGCAGCCTTTCCCTCGCCATCGACCAGCATCATACTCTCGATGGTGCGGAACATGACGGCTACCATGTGGGAGATTGCGAGAGGGGTGTCACTGCTGTCCATGGTTGGTTGTTCTTGCCAACACAGGCTTGCTCGACAACAAACAATGCTAAAGCCCTCATGCCTTAACCGTCAATTGTTGTCCACAGCCTGCTGATCACTCGTGCGAGGCGCTACAGCCATTCATCAAGGTGGGGGTACCTCAGGATGCAACCATGGCCGCCGCCCTACTGTAGGATCAAGGATACTGACTAAAGGGGGGTGAATAGGAGGTTTTTAAAATTTTCTTCTCTACTTAATTACTTCTTTACAATTTTAATAGCAAGAATGTAAAGCAATTAATTTTATACAATTCTAGTCAAGTAAATAACAATGCTACCTCTAAATCAAGCAAATGATCACAATGAAGTCAATAAACAAGAGCTAGAAGGAAGCAAGTGAGAGATGTACGCAATCGATGTTTTTACCGTGGTGTTCGGAAACTTGCCGGCTTCCCCTAATCCACATTGAGGTTAGCCCAAACGAATTGGACCGGCTCCATGAATTAAGCCAAAGCACCTCGATCACTAGTGGTAGCTCTTCCCCGCTCCGGGTAGGTGAGCTCCAACCTTCACACGAACGTCGGGTCTTCACACAATCTCCTTTGAGAATATCATCAATCAATCACCTCCCAATCGTCCAGGTGCCGGCAAACACCAAGAGTAATAGACCCGGGCTTCACTTGATTTGCAAACTAGTGCCAATGATCAACTAATGAATGCAATGCACTAAATTTGCCCAACCACCTCAAAATAAATGCTCAAGTGAGAACAAGGGGTGGAATGAATGCTCTATGCTCAAGAAATGTTCAATGAGTCTCTTCTTTCTGTCCTTGAGCAGTGGTACGGGTATTTATACCCTCCACCAACCAAAACTAGCCGTTTGGAACAAATTCCAAAAAAATTCAGGGTGAGCGGTACTACCGCCATTATAGGGCCGGTACTACCGCTCCTATTTCTGGCGCGGCAGAATGGCTATATCAGAGCTCTACAGTGACCGTTGGAATGTCGGCACGGTACTACCGCCGTTGAAACTTGCGGTACTACCGCTCTCCGGTAGTTCCGCAAAGTCGGCGCGGTACTACCACTTGAGCCGAACTCCCAAAAGTCCCAAATTTGGCGCTCTCTGGAAAAAAGACTCCACTCTACCTCCGGAGCTTCTGGGCTCCGGAAGTACCGCTCAGGCTAGCGGAACTACCGCACACTGCGGTAGTTCCGACGTTGAAATCGCTGGTACTTTCGCTCCGCAAAAACTCAGATTGCATCTGGAGGGGCTCTTTGGAAAAAAGGTTCCGCTCATCCTCCGGAGCTTCCGGGCTCCTGAAGTACCGCTCCAAAATGCTGAACTACCTCTCCCTGCAATAGTTCCGCCGTTGAAAGCGCCGGTACTTCCGATCCCGCAAAGACTCGGGTACACCCGGAGGGTGCTCTCTGGAAAGAAGGCTCCGCTTGGGTTCGGAGCTTCCCGCCGCTAGTAGTTCCAATTTTACCAGCGGAACTACCGTAAGGCGGTAGTTCCGACGTTGTAAACTACGGTACTACCGCTCTTCCAGACAGAGCACAGTTTTGGTTTTAAATCAGATTTTTGATGAATGCATGTTTCTAATTTGATCCAAATGGCACATAAAATTTGCTATCAAGCTACTTGCCATGATCCTTCTTTATGGTACGATTATCTACCATATAATCCGGTCTTCCACCTTTTCTCCTTAAGACCGGTAAAAATAAAAAAGGGATCATATTCTAAGTATATCTTTGCCTTGAGCCAATTTTGGGTCTTCACATTTATCCTTTGGTTTGCATCTTGTCACCAACATGTGGACTTAACCTTTGCATACTCATTAAACACGTTAGTCCCATATTCACATAAATTTATTAATTACCAAAACCATTTTTAGGGGCCTATATGCTTTCACCTACTGCTCTTTCGGGAGGGGTGAAGTGTTATGGCGTATGGGTATGAGCCCATGCATGATAAAGTGTGGTGAAGGTTGTGACCATGTGGCTGCATGATCCCAAGGAGATGATACAACGGCCCTGCAAACATCCTATCAAAACATAGGAGTTATCTCCAACAGATTGTTATTCTTTCAATTTATGGTTTCCTCCGAACAAATAAATAGGATAATTTTTTCGTCATCTTTTTGAAACAGCTTATTAGGATAATTTTTTCGAAGCGGCTTATCAGCATTCGGTTTGTTCATATAAGCGCTTGTGTTAGGAATAAAAGCCATCAACCACAGCCGAAAAGAGCCCACCCTGTTTTAGTTTACAATATCTTATCGTTAGTTAGTTTGTTAGATAAGTTGTTAGGGGCCAGCTTTCCTCTATATAAGAGCATATGGCAATCCCCATTGGATAATAGCAAGAAAGAATAATTCATTCTCGTTTAGTAGTGCTCTAACGAACTTATAAGTTCAGGCTTTTGACTTTTTTTGTACTATAGCGGTTAAAAAATACACTACAACTATTGTTAGTTTTTTCTTTATTATTAAATTTAAAAAATAAAAAAATTATATCATCATAGACAATAAAAAGGAATAAAAGGAAAAGAAAAGATATAAAATCAAAAAAGATATAAAACTAAAAAATCAGAAGCTAAATTTGTTTAGAGCGAGACCAGTCTCCTCCCGTTCCCCTAAGCCGTTCGCCGTCTAGCTATCTTCCAATGGTATTTACCAGTAGGGCTGGCAAAAAAAAGCTCGGGCTCGTGAGCCAGCTCGGGCTCGGCTCGGGCTCGTGAAGGCTTGGCTCGGCTCGTGAATGAAACGAGCCGAACCGAGCCAGCAAAAAAGCTCGGGATCTAAACGAGCCGAGCCCGAGCCAGCTCGCGAGCTGGCTCGCGAGCCAGCTTGGCTCGGCCCAACTGCCCGATGGCCCAATGGGCAATGGCCCGACGGCCGACGCCCCCTGACCACCCGATGCCTCCTGCCGTCCCGGCCTCCCCCACTCGGCTCTCTCCTCTCTCAGTCTCTTTCTCTCCCCCTCCCGGTCTCGCCAGTCTCCGCTCACGCGCGGACGCGCCCGGCGCCCCCTCCCTCTCCCTATTTCCTTCATTCCTTGCCCCGGCTGACGCCGCCACCCTCTCGCGCCCGCGTCTCGGCGCCTCTGCCCCGGCGCTCGGCGCCTCCCCTCGGTGCTGCTCCCCCCTTCACGCCGGCTCCCCGCCGCGCCGCATAGCTCCACGGCCGGATCTGTGGCCTAGGCCCAGATCTGAAGCCTAGTTCTTCCATCCCGCCCGATCTAGGGTTGGCTTGATGGGGTTTGGTTGCTATTTGCTTTGATTTCTAAGTTTGTGATTTGCTAACTTTTTGTGAGGTTTTGCATAGGGTTAGGTTTTTGGGAGGCGGGTGACCGTGGCTGTCTCCGCCGGTGAACCGTCGCCGTACGCCGGGGGAGTACCGGTGGCTCGGCCGGGAATCCCGCAGCCGCCGCCCTCACTGGTAACCCTCTTCTCTCCTTCTTTTACCTCTGGTGAGTGGTGACATGCTTATGATTCCTGTGCTCTCCCGTGGTGAATGCTTATGGTTTCTAGTCTATGTTGGATGAAATGGGATAATGGTAATACACGAATGGTGAGATGGTGGGGGTTTACCTGCACTGGTACTTGTGAGGAATGTTAGGGTTTGGGGCTGGTTGCGGTCACTGGCTTGCGGTTGCTGGCTTGCGGTGGGGTGGTTGCCATGCCTTCGTCTTCTTGCCGTCGCCCGTCGGTTCCCCTCGGTGGTTGTTGGCTCGCGAGCCCGCTCGAGCTGGCTCGAGCCGCATCACGAGCCGAACCGAGCCCACAAAAAAGCTTGATACCCTAACCAAGCCGAGCCGAACCGAGCCTCCATTCCACCAAGCTTTCACGAGCCGAGCCTATTTACCAGTTATGCTCTAAGGTATCCCATAAAACTCCTGAGTTCACCCAGCTCATTTCAGCTTAAGTTTCTAGCTTATTTTTCACTATTCATAAATTTCGTCTTTTTCTGACTTTTGACTGTTTTTTGAGATTTTTTGCCAGTTCTTTTTTTCACATGTTCGTTTGCATTGTCTGTGGTGGGCTAATCTATTTTTTCTATTTTAAATTTTTTTAAATTTAGTTAGACCAAATAAACCACCATCAGTTATAGTAAATTTTTAGCCAGCTATAGTAAAATTTCAATCATAATCTATTTTTTTTCAGCCTAACCAAGCGGCGCGCTAAATAGGACCTAAATTGCATACCAAGTTCCTGAAAAGAAAAGGGAAAATTTGTTCAGTAGCACTGAAAGCTCACCTCTTTCGGAAAATACCACTAAAAAACAAGGTACCGGATATTACCACCGAAAAATTCATTTTTCTTCGGGATTTACCATTCTGGACAAAAATACCCCTCTCCCTCCCCCTCCCTCACCTTCTCTCCTCTGCGCCGCCCCGTCCGCCTGCATCTTCCCCCACCGCCGGCCTCCCCGCCTCCTCCTCCGCCCGCCGCTCGCCTCCCCGCCTCCTACTCCGCCCGCCGCTCGCCTCCTCCCTCTCCGCGCGCCCCCTCCCCGCCGCCGTTGGCCTCCTCCTCGCCCCTCCTCCGACCGCCGCCTCCCCGCCTCCTCCTCCGCCCGCCGCTCGCCTCCTCCCTCTCCGCGCGCCCCCTCCCCGCCGCCGTTGCCTACCTCCGCCCCCACCTCCCTGCGCCTCCTCCTCCTCCTTTCCCCGCTCCCCTGCGTCCGGCCGAAGAGGTGGCGCTGGCGGCGGCGGTTTTGCTGCGCGCGGAGAGGGAGGAGGCGGCGAGCGGCGGGCGGAGGAGGAGGCGGGGAGGCGGCGGTCGGAGGAGGGGGCGAGGAGGAGGCCAACGGCGGCGGGGAGGGGGCGCGCGGAGAGGGAGGCGACGAGCGGCGGGCGGAGGAGGAGGCGGGGAGGCCGGCGGTGGGGGAAGATGCAGGCGGACGGGGCGGCGCAGAGGAGAGAAGGTGAGGGAGGGGAGGGAGAGGGGTATTTTTTGTCCAGAATGGTAAATTCCGAAGAAAAATGAATTTTTCGGTGGTAATATCCGGTACCTTATTTTTTAGTGGTATTTTCCGAAAGAGGTGAGCTTTCAGTGCTACTGAACAAATTTTCCCAAAAGAAGGCGTTGGCACATTGCCTCTCCCAGTTCCCGGATCCCAAAGCCAGGCTGTGACAGTCACCACGAGTCACACAACCAATAGGCAGCCGCTTCCTCACGTGCCTGCCGGCCTGCTCCATGCCTCCATCCAAGGCCCGCTCTGTGCACGATCAACGGGTTGCATCCAGCGTACACGCGGCGGCGATCAACCCGATCCCACCCGTTGGTTTAAAAAGATCATCCCTTACGCTTATCTTGCCCATACCTCTGACTGACTAGTGGGCACATCAGTTCAAGGGCCCACATGTCAGAGATTCCTACTTTTTCAAGCCCGTCAACATACGGCCTACGGGTGGGCGGGTGAGGGAGGTACGAGTCAGGTACGTGAGAGTGCATTCACCGTCCACGTGGCAATGATCGGATGGAAGACCGTCCATGTTAATCACCGGCGGAAATTATCGGCACACCACTATCTAGGTCACTGACATGACGGGCACGCATATCGCCATGGCCCACCTGTCATAACCTTCTACGCGTGTTTCTGGTGACGTCCGTTTGAGAAGGAAAATCCCCCACTCTTGCAGTGCAAGAGAGGAGACCGCTCGGATCTCCCCGGCGCACGCACGTAAGAACCCGCGAATTACCATACTAATCACCAAACTGCCACGCCCCACACAGGGGCAGTTTGGGCAACGCAGGAGCGGTGGCAGAACGGTGAATAGACGCCCTTACTCGAGGGCAGGACAGGAAGACCGCAAAAGATAAAGCCTCCATTTGGACGCCGGCTCTGCTTCCCATCGCCATTGCTGCTCTCTTCTTCTTCCTCCCCCCTCCCCTCCTCTCTTCTTCTTGTCATAATTTTTCCCGTAAATTTCCCGGTGGCTTCTTGTATCTTGTTTATTCTGTGAGCTGAGACGTATACGAAGGGGAAAGAGAGGGTCGATTGGTGAGAGGTGGGAGGGAGGAACAGGACGGGAGCGGTGGCCGAAGGCCATTTTTGATGCGTGGCTCCCTGGAGGTCTACGCGAGGCAGATACGTCGCGTCGCCGAGCCCCTTGAAACTGAAAGCCCTCCCGGCATTGGACATGATGAGGTACCCGGCAGATCTCCGGTGTCTCGCCTCTTGTTCTTCTTCTTGTGGTTCCTCGTTTCTTCTGTATCTTTGTGTCGTCAGATCGAAGTGCGCTCTGTTTTTCATCTTGTTTGCGTTTGATTTTTGTTTCGGCTTCTATTTTGCATCGTTTGGTGACGGATTTGGTTGATTCGCCCGCCTGCCGGAGCCGGCCGGCCTTGTAAAATTTCCAGCTTTTGTCCGTCTGCTTTGTTTATCTGGCCGATGCTTCTGTTCTCCGTCGTTTTGGTTTTTTGGATTCGATGTTGTTGTTGCGGTTTGCTTGATCTGTACTTCGGTATTTCCATGCCGGCGCGGCCAATTAGTGAGGCCATGTTGACCCTCGATTTGGTGTTTTTAATCTCTCTGTTTTTGCAGTCTTCTGTTCGTAGTCTCAGTACTCTCTGGCTGTCTTCCAAATTGCTTGGTTTCCTCTGCCTTTCCGGCTGTTTGGACTGGATCATAAGGAGCCTGCCGTCTGTTTGCTCTGCATCCTTGGATTCTCTTCTCGTGGAGAGGAGAGTTCGTAGTTCTTGCCCGAACTATTTTCTTGTTCTTTGCGGTTGCCTTCCCTTCCGATTGTGTCATGTTCTTTGCTCATCTTACTTTTGTTTCCAAGGGCTGGCTCTTGTTAAAATTCTGCGGTCATTCTGTTCTCTCCTTTTATTTTTCTAGTTTCGTTGCATACAGAGGTGCGAGGCGATCGACCTGTTTGTTTCTTCGTTTCATCAGCCACTCCAAGACGGCCGATTTGTTACTTGCATTTCGCAGAAGATCTCTTTGTCCGATCAAATCGCTAATCTGCGCCTCTTGCTTCGCTGCAGGTACCAAAAGCTCAGCCCGGACTGCCTCCCGCTCGCCAACTGCGGCGGCGGCGTGGCCAGGAAGCCGGCTTCGCGATCCTGCAAGGACGACGACGGCCCGGCCGTCGCCACCGACGGCTCCCGCCTGGCCTCCTGCCTCGCCGCCTCCCCGCTCGACTCCAAGCCGCTGCGCGCCCGCGCGCCGCAGCCTCCTTCGTTGTCGGCCGCCCGGAGTCCAGCGCGCGACCACGGCCACCATCACCCCTCGGACTCCTCGGACACGGCCTCCCCGAGCTCTACCGGCGCCGGCGCAGGCACCGGCGCTGGCGACGTGCTGCTGCAGTGGGGGCACAACAAGCGGTCCCGCTGCCGGCGCGACTCCTCCGCGGCGTCCTCGGCCGCGGCGCGGTCCACGAAGCGCCGGCAGGCCGCCGGCGGCAAGATCCAGCAGCGCGCGTCGGCGCCGCCGGAGAAGCTCATGCCGCCGCCCGCCGCCACCACCGGGTCGTACACGCGGGGGTCCAACCTGAGGTCCGCCTCGTCCTTCCCGTCTCGCACTGCCGCCGGAGACGCCCACCACCACCCTCCCCACCACCACAGGTACTAACCAGCCTCCTCCCCCGTCTCGTTTCATACCTTGGGGAGGGAGACCTCGGCTCGCTCCTTCCCCTTTTCTCCGTCCCTGTTTCCCTCGGCGACTTTTTTTTGGTTTCCCTTTTTGCCCCCGCGGAAACTACCCGGCTCTTTATTTCTTCTTGGTGGAGTCGTGGGTTTCGCCTCTCTTCCGGTCTGGTTGGGTTCGTGCCTTCGTGGCGTTATTTATCCGCTTGGTTTTTTTGGTCTTCGGGTTTGGATCTGTTTTGGTTCTTGGTGAGCTGAACCGCCACCCATCTTTTCGCACCGCATGGAGAGTTGAGTTGGACGAAAGATTCCTCCTCTTTTCTCTCCTCGCATTATTTTTTCCAAAAAAAAAATTAGAGTAGGTCTTCAGATTTCTGATCTCTAAATATTCTACCGCTGGTTTGATCTGGATCACCTCATCTTTTTTTTTCAGAATTTTTGTGGTATCTATTATTTTCTATTTTGTAAAATAGTTTTTCTGTGGAAAATTTTGTGTCTGGATCTGGGAGTGGTGTGGTGCATTGGGGGTGGTAACTTAACCTTTCCTCCCTTGACTCATCCGTAGACATAACAAGGTCATCGGCAGGCAGCAACACCCGTATTTGTCACACATTGCATGATGCGTGGGGGACCCTAACAAGATCTCCTTACCTGCTCAAATTCCTTTATGGTGGTGCTGTGCTCGGTCGGTGTATAGGGGTAATTTTAATTTAGGAGGATTGTTTGGTTGATTTGGTGGATCTCTGTTGTGTTGGGATGCTGGATTGGTGCTGATGATATGAATTGCAACATCAAGACGAGGAAGAGGGAAAGGTAGTACTAGTACTTTCTGTGTGGGCATCAACAGTAGTAGCTTTGCTTTTGTTTGCTCTGCTCGATGTTACATCCATCTTCATCTTGTTCTTGTTGCGATACGAGTCTCATGTACTGCTACTGCTACTAGTCCACCCCACCCACCCTTCCCCTTTACCCCTCAACTTCCCAACCACCACATCATCACCACCACTACGGCAACAATCCCATGATTAACAGCCTGTTTTCATTCTCTGGTGGTGCGATCAGGTCCGTCGAGGAGCGATCGGGCGGCGGGCAGAAGCGGTCGCCGGACAAGGCGCACAAGTCCACCGTGGACGCTGCGCTGCACATGGATCCCAAGAGCCACCACCATGACTCGCCGCTGACCGCCAACGGCACGGTCGCCGGCGAGAAGCTGGGCGTGGAGCGCTTCGAGCTCCCCCGGATCTACGTCTCGCTGTCACGCAAGGAGAAGGAGGACGACTTCTTGGCCATGAAGGGCACCAAGCTGCCCCAGCGGCCCAAGAAGAGGGCCAAGAACGTGGACAAGACACTCCAGGTATGCCCATCTGCCTCTGCAACCAGCTGATCCGATCCATTCCCATCTGCCTCGATCACGCGGCGGCTAACATGTGTTTGCGTTGCTTCTGCTGTCGATGCGTGCAGTATGTCTTCCCGGGGATGTGGCTGTCAGATTTGACGAGAGGCCGGTACGAGGTGCGAGAGAAGAAATGCGTGAAGAAGGTATAAACAAGCCCCTCTCCACTTGGCGTTTTCAGTTCATGCAACTCACCAGATCGTTTCTGATCTGCGTTGCTAAAAGGAAAAGGGAAATTGCTAGGGCATGGGATTGATTGGAATAATGCAATGCAAAAATAAAGCCGAAAAGTGGGTGCATTAGTTGCCTCTCTTCTTTCGGGCTGGCCTCTCATTCACGTGGGGCCCATGACCCGTGATGCTTCGCGTCCTCATTCACGGCGGCGCTGATTTATTTGGCTCGGCTTTACTGGTGTGGACGTGGAGATAGATGCAAGCGAGCGATCTCTTGCACTCCACCTCACCTGAGGGCTCTTCTAGGTTTGGTTAGATCCATTCGTTTCATCTATCTGCACTGTCATATGCTTATAAACACAAGACCACCGCTGCCAGTCTGCCGCTGCTGCATACACACAGGAGTGCTGCCGCATGTACGAACGTTTTTACAAGAAAAAAATATCTTGATGTCCTCTTTGAGCATGGGCCCAGATGTCAGCCTCCTATCGTCCGTTGCACACCTCACCTGCAAATAGGAACTGTTTTTTTTTTTGAGAAGCAAAATAGGAACTGTTAAAAGAGTATTTGGGTGGTGTAAAGCTCATCAGCGCTTTTAGCCGTGCGTGATTGTTTGGCACACACGGGCCTTTAGTTGCGCTCGAATGTGAGTCGCTGACAAGCAGGGCCCCTGGTAAGGGCCAATGTGGAGACATGTGTCTGTCGTTTGTTAGGACCACATGATAGTGCCGGGATAGAGCTTGGAATCATTACCATCGAAAAAAGAAAAAGGGAAAGAAAAGAGATATAAAATAAAAGCTTGGTGCTATCTGTTTCCCCTTTTCTCTGATCAAATTTTCGTTCACCTCGCTGATAGGAGTATAATGGATGTATACTGTAGTTTAAAAAAAAACTCGACCTGCGGGGGGAACTGCGGGGGGAAGAATCCCCCCGGGCATTGCTTTAAAAAGAAGGTCTTCTCACGCAGACCGAGAAAACCCCCGAACCCCTGCTCCACCCTTACACAGCGGCACCATCGCCCGACCTTGTGAGACTACCGGCGGATCCTTTGGATCAACGCCTTGGCGGGGCCTTAGACCTGTGCTTTGGTGTGGTAGCAGGCGAGGGGATTTTTTTCCCCAAGCCTGAAATTCGCTCCCACTGGGAGTCGAACCCAGGACCTGGGGGGTGCTACTCAGGCCTCTAACCATTGGGCTAGAGACCCTTTCGCCTATACTGTAGTTTAATCTTTGCAACATGCATATTTGTCAATGGTAACGATGGACCAGTTCGAATCTTGTAACATGAGCTCAATTGTTTAGATACTCCAGATTATTAGTCTGGCACATGCACGTAAGCACCTAATACTACTAGTGAACATATTCCTAAAAAAACTTTTGAACCTATCTTCCCGTCGAGGTTTCCTCTTAAGCTCGGCACTAACTGAAAACTCTCTTGATCTGGAATGCAGAAGCGGCGAGGGCTGAAAGGGATGGAGAGCATGGACAGCGACTCGGAGTGACGGTAAGATGGGCCACCAAGTGAGACAGCAGAAGGGGGCAATAAGATGGAGATGTGGCCGTGAGCGAGGAGGGGAAGAAGGAAGACCAGAAGAGCTTAGCCAAAGAGGGAATGGAGGAGGATTTGTTTGTAAATGGAGAGGAAAAGGAGGCGCCGAGGGCAAGAGTGCTTGCCCGCTCACCTTGAGAGGCTCCCAGCAAAGTGTTTTTTAGACGATGATGAAGATGCCCCGGCTGTGTTTTCTGGGGTTTGAAAGATCATGTTGGGGTTGTCACTTGGTTCCTTGTCTGTTGCTGCACACAACTTGATGCCCCCCCCCCCCCCCCCCCAAGGCCGTTGTGTTGTGTTCTGGGGTGGCGAGGGAGGGAGGTGCGTGTGTTTCGCCTACCTGTGAGCCGCAGGTTATTTTAAAGAAAAAAATTACAAAACGGTATACTATTCGTATCATTTGGATGGGATCCGTCAGCGCAGCCTCCTTTTTCAACTTTGGCGTCGCCCCTTTGCATCCTTCTTTAGCTTCGGTGCCACTCTTCCCTCCTCCGTGACCTTCGACGATAGGATCACCGTGCCTTCGTCGGACATAGGGAGACGGTGGCGGGTGACGGCGGAGGAGGAAGGCACATTGACGGTGGCACACTGAATATTAGATTGGGTGGGGTGGTAGCGGTGAGGTCGTCAGTGGTGGAAAGGGGGACCGGCAGCGACAGTGAGGGAACGGTCGGGAGCAGCGGGGAGGGAGGCCGGGGAGCGGCGTTGAGAGGGATGGGAGGGGAGGAGGAGCAGACGGGATAGCGTGCGGTAGTTGCCCTCATTTTGAAAGGTGGAACCTTCGGTGATTTTGTGCATAGTTCTTCATCAATTTCCTCTTATCCATTTCTAAACCGCAAGACCTTTTCTACTCTGTTATTGTTTTTCTTTTTCTTTTTCTTTTTTGGAGTGTTCTTGGTGACTGCTTGGAATCGTTGAGTCTGCTGCATTACTGTGTGTTGCTGGGATGGACTGCTGGGCTTGCTTCAACGATATAGCCATATGGGCCTGGCCCTTTCCGTAGGTAGCGTGCGTCGTGCAAGCAAAATGCTAGTACTACCGTGGATTTACCCAGTGTGCCCGTCGTGGCGTAGGCAGGGACGGGGCAGCATGACTAGCTCCCAACGTGCAAGTGTGACTGTGTGAGGTAGGGTTTGTTACTTGATCTTCGACATGGATGATGCAGACCATGCGCACGATCTAATGGCCCGTCTGCCAGAAGCGGTAGAGCTGAGCCGTGTGCGATTATACACACAACATCGGGAAGTCTTCTTTGGAAGGCAGCGACGGCAACTCTTCTCTATCTGGTGGGAGATGGGGCACAAAGTAGTAGAGGCATCAATTAATCAAGTGGGCCTCTATTTTGTATTTTCTTTTGTTTCTTCCTTCCTCGTCGTCATCGACGTTAGCGCAGGAGAGGTGGTGGTGTATGTATATGCCTGTGGGGCTTGCGAAACAGCTCCATCATGCAGATGCTACCTATGGGAGAGTGAGTTGGGAGTGCCGTGGGACAAGGAAACACTGCGCTTACCAACATCTCCTACCCGTTTAACGCAAGTGCTCTTGCCGTCCGTGGCTCTGACTGTGCTGTGCATCCCCTGCTTGATTTGTGGGCCAGTTGTAGGAGAAATCTCATCCGTATGGAAATGGAAGTGCCGGTGCATCAGAAAGCGTTTGAGATACACAACATCAACATGGGTTCAGGGTTTAGATATTAAGAGCGTTAGGGTTTGTTTAGTTCTTTGCTAAGCTGGGCTAGCTAGTCCATTTTCAGCTATGCCATGCTTGCCTTGGCTAACGGTTTGGTTAGTTTACTTTCGATGGCAGGCTTTTAGTGGCCATTCATTTAGTTTTTACGCCAACAAACCTAACTTTTGAAGCCAAATTATTTTAGCTATTTGTTTGGTTTTCCATCAGAAGAACGAATCATAGATTATGCTTTATCCCTTATGTGATCCGGTACAAGAATCTCAACTTGTTATTGTTTTTTTTTGATAAATAGATTGGCCATAAGAACATTAAAGCATGAAAGTATTGCTCCATCCACTCACTAATACATATCGTTTTGGATATCGATATGGTCTCCAAAACATAATTTTGATCACTTATTTTTATTGTAATATATTTATAAAATCTAATAATATTACGAAAGTACTTTTCGAGAAAACTCTACACATATAGTTTTTACGTCTCTAATTTAAATATTTTTAAAAAATATTAATAGTCAAAGTTTCGAATGTTTGACTCCACCTATGTAAGATGTTGTTGTATGTGAGAGGGGCGTTTTGGGAATTTCCCAATTGGATCAAGGCACCAGTTGGATTCTAGGGCGGGGCCCACCCGTCGGTCACTGGCGCTATGAGATAAGGGGAGAGGAGACTCTGTCTCCTCCCCGATGCGTGCTATGCGTGGCGGCCGTTCGCCTCCCTCTTTGGATCTGGCGATTTTGGCGGCGAATGGAGGAAGTGGCGGGGAAGAAGCGGCGGTGGAGGCGCGGGCAGGCCCGGGTTCTCCGGAGCCGGCTGCCCGTACCACCTCGCGGCTCACCTCGTTCCCCCTTCATATGCCGGCTCGGCTGCACGGTTTGAAACATAGGCTTGACTCCCGTTCGATCTTGGCTCTCTCGAGTTCTTCCTCCTCTCCTCAGCGGGCTGCGCTGAAGTTGGTGGCTTCGGCCATCTTCGATTGAGGCCGGTTCTTTGACTCCCTGTGTGAAACCCTAATTTGGGTGTGGGGATTCAGTGAGCTTGCGGTTTTGCCCAAGAAGAGAAGAGGCGACGCTGGTTCCTATTGTGATTGAGTACTCTTGGCCGGAGCACTTTGTGGTCTTGTGCGGCATATCTCTGTACCTCGACTTCACCTCTGGTTTTTCAGCTGAGAAGTGAAGAGCGGCATTGTATCTCCGTGAATCATCTACCTGCGCGTGATAGTGGGTTGATAGATTGTCTGGGTGAGCGATTCATCGTGCCTTGCCGCGCTGGTTAGTTTTCTCCTGCATTTTGTCGGCTTCTGGACAGTTTTGAATACTGTTCGTGTTGTGAGTATATTTACCCTTTGCACATTACAGCAGTGTTTCTTGATCTGTTATTTTGCTCAAGAATTGGAGGATTGCTGTGAATGATTGTGGGCTCCTTGTATTTGCTCTGTGATGATAATATTGAAATCTAAAAGTAATCTGATTAGCTAAACTAGAATTGAGCTCATTTGGTGATCTACTATTTAGTCTGTTGGTTAGGTTTATTTCGGCCAGTAAGATTAGTTTACATACTGTTGATTTCTCTGTGATGCAGTAGGAGAATCTTGTTCAATCTTGTTTAGAGCAGATTGTATTCACTCTATTGTCCTATATTATCTGCTAGTGGTTCTCTGAATACTGCATGTCTTGTTGCTGTTTGTAAATTGATAGACCGAAATATTCAGTTTGTTGTTTTCGGCTTTCTAGCAGCCTGGAACAGTGGAATTTATTTTTGTGAGCTCAATTCCTAGTCTATAGTTGTCAGATTAGTCATGATGATTATAGATATTAGCATGAAAAGGCCAGAATCTATGATTTTGCGCAACTCTGTTCTGAGAGCAATAATGAAACAATTAATTTGTTATATGCTGGAATTAGTTGTTTTACTGTTCTTAGGACTATTTATCATGTTATTTTCAGCAGCATATAAGTTATATTCTTTGAATATATATGTAGAGTTGAATGGCAAGTTAGAATTACATGTTTATATGCAATTAATGTCATTCTTCTTATGCTGGAAACATATTGTTTATATGATTGTTTTGGCTGGAATTAAATGTGCAAATATGCTTATACCGCAATATTTACAACAGATGTAACTATATATATTTGTGACAAGATGATTACTACATTTGTCACACCCTTCCTGACAGTGTTCAGATGTAGTCTAGTAATTCCAAAAAGGAAAAAAGAAAGAAAGCTGTCATAACCACAGACATGCATGGGAGACATGTAAACAAGAACATGTATCGATGGCTAAAAAAATTAGGCCTTGCTCTTTTGAGTTTCTACTTGTAGCTTCTTAATTTTATCTTTTTTTAGTATTTTTGAATATTTTTTTCTTTTTCGCTTTATTTCTTTATATTATCTGTGATAATATAATTGTTTAAAAAATTAAATTTAATTATGTTATAATATATTTTCAGCCATTACAATGCAAAAAAAATCATTAACCCTGAGCTTTTAAGGACAAAGGAGCTTTTAATCTTGGCAGAAGATGTGAAAAGGAAGGTGGAGTGACGGCCTTGCGGAAGCTGTCAGATCCGGGGAGTTTTGCAATCGATCTTGTCTCCAGCAGCAACCTTAGAGAGGAAAAAGCGAAAGAATTTCGGCGTCATGGGCCTCCGAAGGAGCTGCATGATTTATGCAGCGGGAGAGGAGAAGAATCCGGGGAGAGGTGGAGAAAGAGGGCGGTGCGGAGAACGAAAATTCAGGGCAGCTCGCTTTGTCCTCATAGCTGGCAGCCAAAAGCTAGACTATTTTTGCAGTTCTAAACACCCAGCCTAGCCAAGCAAGGCTAGAATTTTTTCTTGCCTAGCTAACCAGGGCAGGTAAAACGTTTAACGAAGCGCATGTGCTGCTCGCACAAATGGAGACGAGAAGCAGGCGGTTGTTTCGGACAGGCTATTTACAAGGGGAAGTCTTTGGGCAAAGAGAGGACAACGGGCGAGGGAGCTCGTACCGATGATTTCCTAACTCCTCTTTTTCGTGTACTCGGTCGATCGGACGCTCGTACCGATCTCTTCTTGCTCTCCCTCTCTCTTCTGGATCGAGCGGCAAAATCACCACACAGATATCTATCTGCATACAGCCCGCTCCCTTGCGCGAGTGCGGGCGGAGACGAGGCAAGCAAGCAAGCCACTTGGAATAATAGGGTGTGGGAGACAGAAAGCGGCACGCGCGTGCGTGGTGGCTTTTGTACACGTACACTCTGGCCTGGAGCTGGTATCCACCAGGCCGGCAATGACGCACGCAAGCACGTACGAGTATCACAGGACGATACAGGAACTCTGGCGCCAGCAATCCTCGTCTTGCTCTCTTCTTTTAGCGCGTCCTCTCGTTAGTTGTTGCTACTCAGCAACTCACTCCCAAGGAAAATAATAATTGTGGCCTTGTGGGTCTGCCAACATTTCATCTTTGTTTGTGACTGTAACGGTTGTTGCGAGGTGACAGAGACTGGAAGACACGGTGTAGAACTTTAGCAAAGCGAGGAGGAGGGCGATCGAAACTTTGCCTACTCTCAGATGGTTGTCTTCAATCACGATTCATCAGGCTGCACACCTCTCCTCTTCTCCTCTTCACCTCTGAAATGGGAGGAGTGAATAAAAGATTGCATGCATCTTTGTGCTCTTCAGTAGTGGCCGTCACTCTCAGCATACGGCAAGAGCGAACAGTCCTCAGCTCTTGGTTTCTCAAAGCTCGTCGTGCCACGCTGATCCTGAGGAAATTGATGTGGCCAAGGGAGCAGAAGAAGATACTGACACCATTCCCTGTCTCTGAGAATTTTATCAAGGTTTCACTGAAAGTAAGGCACATGCCTGCGATCAATTTTTTTTCCCGTGCTGGATTTGGCTCGCACAAAATCGAAAGGTTTCCACCGGACTTGACATCTTCCTTGGCATGATACTCGTTGGGAAGACGAGAAAACTAATCCGCGAACATCCCGGGGAAGGTCTGGCCAGAGCCGGTCGTTTCTCCACAAATTCCGCCGCGTTGCTGCCTGTTTCTCGTAATCATTGGACCGACTACTGACCTGACCAATTCTGAAAGGATCGAACTGAGCAGCTGCCTGCGAGAAATATCACAGGTCAAACAGGATCCCCGTAGCGTGCCCGTGCATGCCTCCTTGCGAGAACCGTGCGACGTGCGTCATTACCCCGTAATTCCCTACTCCTTGGGATCACTTGCTTCCGCTCCGTACGGCGAAGTCTCTGATTGCTCGCTTCGACGATCGATCTTCAAGCATCTTAACACTCCCTCGATTTCTCTTGGACGTGTACGCGCCTTTCCAGTTTGACGACTGACGACTGTGTCACGTACTGCATATGCCTATGCATTGCAGGCTACATACTGCAGAGAGCAGGACCGAGCATGGAGCAAAGAGGACGTCGAAATAGAAGAGAAGGCCGTTTGTTCTGTTCGCCCACGTCAATGTCTGACGCCTCTTATTCTGACAGGCACCACGCACCCGCTGGAGCTGTCGTGATCTCAGCGCAGGAATCTCAGAATGCAGCTGTTCTGTTGTTCAGCTAACGCATGAACAAGCCAATCCCCCATGCAGTGGAAAAAGGACATTTTGCTACTCAACCTACCGTTACGAAGCGGAATTCACTAGTCACACAGCTTTTGCTCGAATAATGTAACGTATAAGCAAAATGACAACAAAAAAGGAGGTTCATTTCATCGTTTGGAATGAAACGAAGGATGACATGTAAGTGCACCCAAACACATGAAAACAGGATTCAGCTGATACAGTACAACACATTACAGCTAGTTCATAAGCCTGAACCATCAAAGCCTACGGTTTATACTTTATACACAGCATTTTCCATGACTAGCATCTCAAAACTTCAGCTTGCGGATACAGAGATGCTTCAATTCTAACGGAAGAGCCTAGGAACAGATCGCCGTGGGATCTTCCCTTCAAGCTTTAATCTTCTGTATGCTTCTCTGATGTGGCAAGGTCTGATGGGTCCAGAATCCTTCCTTTCAGTCATGACTATTCTAGCTGCCATATGAACAATTGAATTGTTAAAAAAAATCAAAGATCAAGGAGGCCATCCTATCACATTTTGCTAACGAAGAACAGGTGTTTCATATAATATTACGAGCTGGAAAGCAGAAGTGGACTTTTGGACGGGCAACTACAGAAGACCCACTATAAAGAGATAATGAGTTAATAATTTTGGATACTGTGCTTGTCACGCTCACACGTAAGTAAAAATAGATGCATACATCGATGTCAGAGTGGTAGAGTTCTATAAGGAAGAAGGTAAATAAGTACTCTAAACTTGCCTGTTTCGATGAGCTCACCAACAAACATCTTTGCTATTCCTGATACTACAATTGTCGTTGGTACAGAAATCTTTTGACTGCCAGTGATGCTCGCCAATAGCTGCAAGGAAACACAATATTGAGTCAAATCTGAAATCTAAGCACACACTCATTTGAATCGCTGGTGAGCAAATACATGAAAACACTTGTCCCTGCCACCAGTAGAGCATTTTATAGACTTGTTGACTCCAAACAAATGTCCAGCATCGACATTTACTCACATATTAGTAAGGGGAAAATCAGCTTTGGGAATGATGCTATGAGGATGCCCTCTTAGCCTGCCTACAACTAGGTACAAACAGATATTTTCCAAGTTTTTTTTAGTTTGGAGAAGAGTACAGCATTATAATCTACATAAAGAATGATGTGTGATGAAAAACAAAGGGATAAAGAATGATGTGTGATGAAAAACAAAGGGATTAGCATCCAAACTAGGGGGGAGCAACTATTCATGAACTTATCTACAACTTGACAAAGACAAGACATGTATATATTGGTATGATTCATGGAAGACATCTCACAAAGGACACCGGTATCGGAAAAGATTAGTGTGCTTTAACAGATAGGGTAGTGTAAGACTTGAGACAACCCAGGTGAGATGTTAATGCGACTACAACATACAAGAAGAAAAAGATCCACATTATACAGAAATACTTTATTACAAATGCAAAAGGTGAGGCAAATTCAGACATGTATGCAGGATACACGGATGATATTCTTCAATTTATATGATTATGTAAACTTCAATGGAAGCAGGAATGAGGTCATACCTTTTTCATGTTAGATTTCTGGAATCCAGATCTCCGGAATGACTCATACCGGTTCATCTGGTCTTCTGTAAATTGGGACAGTATAGCACTACAAAAGGAAGCAGTAAACATTTAGACACACAATTAGATGAAATATAAATCCTTTTCTATCTAGAATGGAACATAAATCCTAGAATTGAATAATGCCAGTTTGTTCTGTAGATGCCACTACTTAGCAAACAGTTCAAAACAATTTCCTTTTCCAATCCAGAGATCATCAGTCAAACAAGTCTTTACTATCCGACGCTAACCAACCAAGGTTTAAGGGTGAGTGATGCGAAAATACTAAACTTGGTCAAGCGCCAGCATTAGATAGACAGATATATGCTTCCTACATGTAATTGACATCTATGTGGATAACTTAGGCAGAATTAGGGTACCCTGACTTGCCTATCCACAAATGCACATCTATTTTATCTGAGAAAACAGCAACTAATGTAAAATTTTCGCCCAAAATAGGTTAAGGAAAGGCATAAGCAGGCACCGACTTCATCTTGGCGAGCTTGTCGGGGTCGCTGCTGCCGGAGGGCAGCTTGTCGAGGTCGACCTCCATGTGGTCCTCCTCCTCGTCGTCATCGTCCTGCTCCTTGGGGACTCGCCCCTTGGCACTGGCCGTGGCCGCGGCGATGGAGGCCGAGGGCGCTGCCACCGACGAAGGCCGCCGCAGCGGCGGGGGGCGCGGGCCACCGGCGCCCGCGACGTCGCCGTCGTAGTCCTCGGCGCCCGCGTCGGGGGCCGCGGCCGCGGCGTCCTCCTCGGGGGGCGCCGGCGAGTCCGGCGGCGACTCCTGCTCCTCGACGGCCGCCTCGAAGGGGTCCTTCATGGCTGGCGTGCCGGTCGCTACAGATGGATCGCGGAGGCCGGCGGCCGGGGAAGAGAGAGGGACTCGGGTGCAACGGTGCCTGCTGGGGTTCGGCTTTGTTGGTAGCCCTGGGCCTGTCAGTGTTTTGGGAGTGGGCCATTACTCACGTCGGTTTCTTTTTGGGCCGTCTGTTCCCGCTGCGGTTGTGATGTTTTCGAGGAGAAACTGCTGAAACAACGACGTGCCCTGTCCTCTAAAAAAAATTAAAAATATTAAGAAATCTGGATCTACACGTTCAGTCTATTATTGACACCCTCCATATTAGTCTATAAATAAGAGTTCCTCCTACCATCTCTTCTATCTTTTGAGGAAAAAAAGCAATAAAGAAGAAGAAGGAGCCTCTTATCTCTCTGTGTCCAATTTTTGCATTATTCTGTGATTACTCTGTGTTTGTTCCATCTACTTTGGCATAGAAGAAATCGATTGGACTAGACTTGACAGCGACGATTTCTCAACACGTTATCAGCACGAATCGCTTTGGTGGATCGCAAGGTAATCACTCATAGATTGAATTGTGTACTACTATCTAGATTGCTTTAAATTCTGCAAAATTTTTCGTTTTCTAGATTATTTTCTATGGTGTAAATCCGCTTTAATCTACCGCGAGCAGACTTGAAGTCACCGGCACATGTCAATCGGTAGATTACATGAAAGAGTAGATGTTGATTGTACCGTAGATAGAAAAGAAAATAATAATATCAACGAGTTGTCGCCTGCACGCGGCCGTGCGCACTGAGGCCGTACCGCTCGTGCACGGTCACGCTGCCATGCACCGACGTCGGCCCCAGACGTGGCCATCATCGCTTGAGCTCCCGTAATTGCCGGCCCTGTACGGCCTCTGCGTGTGAGCGCCGCACCGACCCGCAGTCGCACCGTATCACCTCCAGCCCCGCCTGGTCGAGCCACTGCCAGCTTTGAGACGGGCCACCGTAGGCCCCGCATGGCTGAGCTGCCTCGGTTGAGTGCCATCACCGGCTTCGCCGTATAGCGCGTCGTCGTAGCTCACCCCGCATGCGCCGCCCATAGCTACGCCGGTCGCCCGCATGTGCTGCCGAATCACCGTGCGTCGCGTCGCCCGCATGCAGTCGAGGAGCCGCCTACACGTGGCCGCATCGCCACCTCACGTTGCACCACCCGAAGCCCATGTTGATGCACGACACCACCAGCCGATGCCACTTGGGCCCCGGGTGAAGCCGACGCCACCGCTCCTGCACGAGCGCTGTCGTCGCCCTGGCTAAAGCTGGCACCTCCGCCTCCCGCATGAGCGCCGCCGCCGCCTCCCATGGAGCGCCACTGTCGCTTGGCTGACGTCACCCGAAGCGCCACGCCACCACTTGGCCGCCACTGGCTTGGAGCCGCGCCGCTGCTCAGCCGCCGCCCGCATGCGGCATGAGCGCTGCTAGCCCGCACGTCCGCTTCGCACGTCGAGTGCCGCGAGCCCTAGAACAGCTGCTCCATGGTGAAGCTTGCGTCACCGTCGCCCTAGGCTCACTGCTAGTGCCGCCCCGCACAAACTAGCACCGCACAACCCAGCCACCGGTCCCGAGTGCCCGAACATGCATTGGCCGGCGCTCGCAGCGCACCCCGGCCGCCGATCCCAAGTGCTCGCATGCGCCCCGACAACCACTTGCCGAGTGCGCCCGGATGCATCGTCGCCGTCCTATGCCCAGATGCGCCGCGGATGTGCATGAACAAGGTAGGGGGAAACCCTACCCCTCCCCTCCTTATAAGCTGGCCGGATGTGGGCTTGGGCCGGAATGGGCCGATAGGGGAAAGAAAAAAAGGAAAAAAAAAGAGGCGGGCTGACGCTAGGATTTTTGCAAATAATACCCTAGAAATTTAGTAAATTACACGGCAAATTTTCTCAGAATTGAAAATTTATGGATAAGCCCTTGAAAATTTACAGAATTCACGAAAAATTCATATTCCAGCATAAATGGGCTTCGGAAATTCAAATTTTGAATAGTTTTTAACATTTGAAGTATGTGTAGCACTGTTACCATTACTTTCTATGCTTTCCTGTTTTTAGTTACTATTTTGATTAATCATAATTATTTAAATTGCCTTTAAACACTGAAATCAATAGTAAAATTATAGAAAGTGCATAAAAAATTCAGAAACATTACGAGAATTCTGTTGTACCATTGTCCAATTTATTTTATGCATATTTACCTACAGTAAATTTATACATTCCTTTCATACATGTGTAGATGGCAGACATCACGAACCGGGAGTTCGAGTAGCTGGCCCAGCATGGCCAAAATTATTTGACTTGGGATTCCAACGTTGAGATCATACTTAGAGCTAAGAAGCTCCGCGGTACCATTGGGATTGATGCATCGGAAGATGCCAAGCCCACACCTAAGGAAAATGATCAGGCACTTCACATCCTCATGCACCACCTCTGTCTCACTCTCAAGAATGAGTACATGGCAGAGAAGAGCGCGCTAGCATTGTGAACTGCACTCAAGAAGTGGTTCGAGAAGCTGAAGTACACCATTCTTCCTCAGGCAGAGCAAGAGTAGATTGGACTAAGGTTTGCCGATTTCAAAACGGTCGGAGAGTACAACTCTGCTCTGCATAGAATTTGTACCAATATTCAACTTTGTGGTAGGCAAATCACAGATAAGCAGAAGATTGAGAAGCCTCTCTCCACCTTCCACCCCAATGCAGTGTAGTCTATGCGTAATTATCGTCAAGATGGCTACAAGGAGCACGCTGAATTGATTGATATTATGTAGGTTGCAGAGGCTCATAATGAAGTTCTCCACAAGAACTTTATTGCACAACCACTTGGGAGTTCTGCTGGCCGTGACGCCAACGCTGGGAGTTACAAGGTGCGGAAGCTTATAATGAAGAAAAGGGGAAGGAAGGACAAAGCCGCAACTCAGAAAGGCAAGTCAAATGCTCCGCAAGAGACTAAGGCTAGCAAACCAAAGTGGGACAACAAGTGTGGCAAACCAAAGCCCTATGGTCAGCAAGACTAAACCTGCTACAAGTGTAGAAAGTGGGGGCACTGGTCGCGGATCTGTAAAGAGCCGCAACATGTTGTCGATGCCTTCCAGGCCAGGAAGAAGAAGGGCGGCAAAGGGCAACATGAAACTCACTTTGCCTTTGTTGAAGGGGAGAGTTCTCAACAGCTGCCTACACTAGTGGAGATTGACTCCACTCCTACAGCAGCACCCCCTTTTAACATTGCAGCTGCCACCGTCATGATTTCCCAAGAAGAGCATCTCACCCCTGAGAAGATCACAACCGAAGTTTCTGGTTTTTTTAGCAGACTCAGCCTAATTCACAGAATGCATTTAGACTTTAATTGCCATATGTGGAAGGAATAAGTTAGACTTTTGCACTGATAGTACTAAAACAATTTATTTTCTCATGATGATTGGAAGATATTGAATAATTCATTCATTTATTCAGTTAATAACGGTATGATATGTTCTGATATTCAAAATATTTTATTTGTGTGTTGAATGTCTTCTACTACATATTAATAAAGTACTTTATATTAGAACGCATGTGGCACCCTGTGGAGGGAGTGTGCTTAGCTGACAGTGCACAACGAATACCATCTTGAGAGAGACAAAATTCGTTCAGTCGATTAGCAAGAATACCAGCAGCCTTACAACAATCGCCGGTAGCGATGCTTGTATAATAGGCTCAGGAAGAGCTACAATTATACTCTCAATTAGCACAATTTTGGTCATTCAAGAAGGCTTATTGTACCCAGAATCGACTAGAACTCCCCTAAGTTTCAAGTATATTTGTGCTAACAGTTTCCATGTTGAAACTGAAGAAGAGTATGGTAAAAAATACTTGCTCATTACAAAGCGTAAAGTAAATGGGAAAAGGGTATTAGAAAGGCTTCCTTCAATTTAGACTGGGCTATACTACACTAATATTAAGGCACCCCGCAGCCTATACTGCCTTGAAAACAACATTTAGAAGCTCTAAACTCTTCTCATCTCTGACATGATTGATTAGGTCACCCAGGTCATAGGATGATGAGAAATATAATTAACAATTCACAGGGACATAATATCGATGTAAAGAATTTTCTAAATCAAGAAGATTTTGTGTACCCCGCATGTGCCACCAGAAAATTAATTGCTAGACCTTCTGCTCTGAAAGTGAAGGATAAAGTCTCTGTATTCCTGGAACGCATCCAAGGAGACATTTGCGGTCCTATACAACCCCTTTTAGGGCCATTTAAATATTTTATGATGATCATCGATGCTTCCTCAAAATGGTCACACGTATATTTATTATCTACGAGAAACCATGTTTTCGCAAAGCTGGTTTCACAGTTAATTCAAATTAAGAATAATTTCCCTGATCATCACATAAAGTCCATCAGAACGGACAACGTTGTAGAATTTACTTTCAAATGCATTCGATGATTATTGCATGGTAATGGGAATTAAAGTTGATTATTCTGTACCACATATCCACACCCAGAATAAACTAGCAGAGGCATTAATTAAGAAAATTAAATTTATTGCCCGACCACTTTTGCATCTACATGTTAGGGACACACAGTCCTGTATGCAGCAACTCTCATCAACCTTAGACCTCAGCATATAACATCCATTCACCAATGCAACTAGCGCAAGGGTCAGCACAAAAAATTTCTCATCTCTGGAGGTTTGGGTGTAAGGTTTATGTACCTATACCCCCTTCACAGCGTACAACAATAGGCCCTCTCTGAAAGTCTAGGATATACGTTGGTTATGAGATAGCATCCATAATTAGGTATTTAGACCCCATGATAGGAGATTTGAATACTGCCCATTTAGCTGATAGTATATTTGATGAGGATGGTTTCCCGATATTACGGGGAGGAAATCAATCTCTTGACAAAAAATATAGAGAAATTACATGGCAAGCCACATGAATCCATGCACATGACCTGTGCACTAGTGAACAAATAGAGAAGTTCAGAAGATCATTGACTTGCAAGCATTAACAAACTAACTGCCGCACCACTTTAGTGATTTAAAGAGCTTGACCAAGTCGCATATGACTGCACGTAATGCACCAGAGAGGGTTGAAATACCAAAGAAAGCTAAATGTATCTCTAATCCCGTCTAGAGGCCTCAAAATAAAAGGATGAGAACTCCAGCCCCTCGAATCTCAAGTAACCGGAGATGCCTGGTGAAAAAGAATAAGAAGGGCTTGACACAACCAATCACTAAAGTCCGCCAAAACCAGAAGGGGTGCCAATTGAGACCTAGCACCTGTATGGCACCTTCAAACAAGGGCATACCAGATCTGAATATTCCCATGAAGAGAGAAATTAGCATGGATGTGTGCACACACATCGGAGCTGAAAAATTAAAAAGACTTGTCCCCACACCTAGAAGGAGTGGTGAGCAAATAGAAGAACTAGAAGAACCAACCAATGATGAAATAGCTATAAACTATGTGTACACGGGAGAATCTATGAATAAGATAACATCCAATGTTGATATTTATTTTGCAAAGAAAATTGCCACAATCATCGATCTTGATCTAAAGCCTGTATTGCTCACTGAATGTAAGAAAAGATCGGATTGGGAGAATTGAAAAAGGGCAATAGAAACTGAATTATTATTTTTGAACAAAACAGAAGTGTTTGGGCCTATAAGCCGCACGCCTCCCCATGCGCACCCCATAGGGCATAAATATGTATTTGTTCGAAAGAGAAATTAAAGAAATGAAGTTGTACGATATAAGGTAAGACTTGTTGCACATGGTTTCACGCAACGACCAGGAGTTGATTATGAAGAAACATATTCCCCGGTCGTGAGTGGTATTATCTTTAGATATTTAATCTAAATGGCAGTAAACCTGAATTTTGAAATGAAATTGATGGATATGGTAACTGCATACATTTATAGAGAGTTGGATTCGGACATTTATATGAAGGTGTCTGAAGGTATCCCTATCCCAAACCAAGATAGAGCAAATAGAGGCCTATACAGTGTGAAACTCAGAAAATCACTGTATGGACTTAAACAATCAAGCAGAATGTGGTATAATCACTTAAGCAACTTTCTATGCAAGAAAGGCTGCACGACGACCCCAAAATAGATTTTATATAATTTCAGTGTATGTAGATGATCTGAATATCATCTAAACCTTGTAAGATATAAAGGAGGCGAGTTCTTACCTGGAGTTAAAATTTGTAATGAAAGATTTGGGTGAAACCAAATATTGCTTAGACTTGCAGCTTGAGCATATCCCAAAAGGAATATTAGTACATCAATCCGCATACACTCAAAAGGTGTTAGAAAGATTTGGTTTTGAAAAGGCATACCCTTCGAAGGTACCGATGGTCAGGAAATTTTTACAGCAAAACAAGGATCCGTATAGACCTAGAGAAGAGGGGGAGGAAGTCCTAGGACCAGAATTCCCATCCTTAAGTACAGTATGAGCACTTATGTATTTAGCAAACTGCATTAGACCGGACATTGAATTTGCCGTAAACCTATTGTACAATACAGAACCTACCGAAAGGCATTGATAGGGAATAAATGATTTTTTCGATACCTCCAAAGAAGCAAAGATTTTGGACTATTCTATAGAAAGAACCAAGACTTTAATATGACTGGTTATGCAGATACCGTGTACCTGTCAGACCCGCATACAGTTAGGTCGCAGATAGGCTATGTATTCCTATGTGGTGGAACTGTAATTTTATGGAAATCGTCTAAACAAAGTCTTGTATCGACATCAACGAACCACTCGAAAATCATAGCGCTGTACAAGACCGCACGAGAATATACCTGACTTCGACGAATAGTTCATCACATCCAGCAGTCATGTGGATTGAACGTCATACAAACTCCCACAATTATCTATGAAGATAATGTACCTTGTGTTGCACAAGTGCAGACGGAGTACGTGAAGAGTTATCTTACAGAGCGCATCAACCCTAAGTTCTTCTTTGCTCATGAATTGCAAAAAATGGATGAAATTAAGATATTGCATATTAAATCATGTGAAAATCTTACAGATTTATTCACTAGGTCACTTCCAGCATCTAATTTTAAAAGATGTATACGTGAAATTAGAATGATGAGACTTAGAGAAGTGCAGAATTTAGGCGGAGACTCTTCACGAGTTCACTATTAAAACTTGATCACGAAGATCGAATACGCAAGGAATAAGTCCTGTAGATTGAATGAAATTGGGTGGATTGTACTCTTTTTCACTTGACGAGTTTTCCTGAAGTTTCTCAGTCAAAGTTTTTAATGAGGCAATTCATACAACACAACATTACATGGATCATGTACTCTTTCTCCAAATTTTTCCTGCTGGGTTTTTATGGAATTTTGGTAAGGCATGATCGTGTCGGAGGAGTGACCAAAGGAAGTGTTGGGAAACCTGAGTCTGGGCCTGCAAGTCCAGCCTATTGGTAGGCACCTTCTACATTAGTCTATAAATAGGGGGTCTCTATTGTCATCTCTTGTATCTTTTGAAAAAGAATAGCAATAAAGAAGGAGTCTCTCATCTCTCTATATTCAATTTTTGTATTATTCTAAGATTACTCTATATTTGATCTATCTACTTTGGTATAGAAAAAATTAATCAGACTAAACTCACCAGCAACAATTCCTTAAAAAAAACGACGTGCCCTGTGCTGCCGAGTGCCGAGCCAACGGTGGAGCGGCAGATGCGTCCAGGTTGCGTCTCCTCCTTACCGCCGAACTCCAAGGGGGCGGCGTCGCGGCGTGCAAAGGCGCGGCACGGGGAGGCAGCGGCTACTTTTGCGGGCGCGGCGCCGAGTCGAATCTCGTGACTTGGCTCGGGGGTTTTCGTTCGACGGGGTGTGGCCTGTCACGGTCGGGGTTGGGTGTCTGGTCCCTTCGGCCCACGACTTCACCAAGTTGTCCGATGGATTTGGGCCCTCGCTGTTTGGGCGGAGGCGGAAGGAAAAACGCGCAGCGGGTGGGCCGACGTGCTGGTATGGGCTGACTCGCGCGCTGCTAAGGGGCTGGGTCGCTGCAGACGGACGATTAGGCTTATCTCTGTCTGACATAGACTTCTAGACTGCGGCAGCTCTGATGCCTCTGATCGCTGAATGGTCAACCCATGGAACAACAGCAGCTCTCATTGCTCAATGGTCAACCCATGGATTTTTAGTCGACTGTGCATCCACTTACCTCCGTTGGAACAACTGTAATCCATTGTACTTGATAGTATCTAGCGCTCCACATAATTATGGGCATGTTTATATTGGCGTGATGATTTTTTTGCTAAAAATAAGTAAAGTAGTAATCGAAAAAATGTCCTTTAAAAAATGAGACGAATGGTGGCAAAAGTAAATGAGAGATATATGTATGAGATAGGAGTGAGAGGAATGTGATACATAACGTGTCTGTGATTCTCTATCTTATCTCCAGAATGAGAAGAATGGAGAATCCGTTTCGAAAAGACAAATATTCCTATTAGCTTTTTTCTTCAAATAAAACATAAAAACAGAGACTAATATGAAGCTGTCCTATACCGCAACGTATGTACGGACCACATCCACATAGCTAATCCATGTCCACGTTGCTAATCCACGGTACGTGACCTCCTAGTCCTATCACGTCCAACTAAGCCAGAAACAAAAAACAGAAGTTAAGATGAACCGACCCTACACCGTAATGCAAACAGGCACCACATCCTCATTTCTAATCCATGGTACGTTACCTACTAGTCCTACCACGTCCAACAACGAAAGCACTTTAGGTTGAAAAAACGCTAGATCTATTATCTTCGGTGTCGGTCTTATAAGAGACTAGTTATCTGCTCCTGTGTTATAATAAAATTTACTAATATATAGATAATCATGTTATAAAAGAGAGCTACTCAGATCAGTTAAAAAGTAGAGAGTGATGGGAAGTTGAGAATGTGGCAGTTGGAGGAGAAGGGACGTACAACCACTAACTCATTCTTTTATAATAGTAATGATATTTTATTATTTATCACTGTAAAAATATACACTTAGGATTTATCATTTCATGTCTTACTGATATATTAGTTCTATAGCTACATATTAATAAGATATTAGTGATAAATTCTAAAATAACATGTTTTTAACGGTGACAAATGATTTATTTCCCATCTTACAATGGGTGCGCTCCGAGAAAAACAGACAAGAAATTAATTTGGGCCCAATCAGACAAACGCGCGCAAGCAAATCCCACAACCGAACAGGAATTTAGGATAGGATTTGTCCCTGCTTTCGTACAATTCGTATCACATGTAGTGGCGGTTTTCTTTAATCCCTAGCATACGATGCTCGCTCGCCTTTGACCTCCTCTTCTCATCGCCAAGCTAGCTAGATTACACCAGATCACATATAATAAACCGCCCGATTAAATTAGGCGCAATCTGCAGACGACCGGAGGGTCCTTTTGGGTGCCGATCGCTTGCTCTTAAACAACAGCTGATGACATTGAATACTCGGCTGTTTATCTTATCGCTTGCGCATTGGTGGCTTTTGTTTTTGCCTTATTATCTTTTGACTATTTGAGGTTTATTTTATACTATAACTAATGATAGTTTATTTAATATAATTAAATTTAAAAAATTTAAAAATAGAAAAAATATCATTCCATCACGGACAATGCAAAAAACACAGAAAAAGATAAAAAAAAGTCTAAAAATAAAAGAACTAGAAAGAGACAAATTAAAAAAAACAAGAACGTATAAATCAAAAGCAAAAAAAAACTGAAACTCAAACGAGCGAACCTAAGCCCTTTTGTTCTCGCTCATCATGGTGTACTAGCTGAATGCCCGTGCGTTGCTATAGATTTTTAGAATCTATCATACTACATGTTTTAAAACTCACGTGTAGTAAAAATTTTTAGAATATGCATACAAACATGTTCTAAAAGTTTTTAAACCCGTCAAGTAAGTCGAAAGCCGTCGATCACACCTCGTGGTCATAAGTCGGAAGATATCGACCACATCTCGTGGTCGTAGGTCGGGAACCCTCGAGCACACCTCATCGTCGTAAGTCGGAAGCCATCGACCATCGCGCGTGATTGTAGGTCGGGAGCGGTCGACCATCGTTGGTGGTCGTAAGTTGGCAGCAGTCAACAATCGATCGTGGTCCTAAATCGGGAGCCTTCGATAATGGCTCATATTCGTACATCGGAAGCCGACGACCATCGTTCGTGGTTATAAGTCGGAAGACATCGACCACACTTCGTGGTTGTAAATCAAAACACATCGATCAGTACTCATGGTAGTAAATTAGAAGCCATTAATCACACCTCGTGGTCGTCATGCATGATTGTAAGTCGGGAGTGATCGACTATCGTTGGTGGTCGTACATTGGCAGGCCTCCGGTGCGCTTGTGCCCTGTCGCCCGACTGCCGGCGCCAGCCTGCTCGACCCCGACTTCGACCACTGCCCCCTTCAACCATTGTCCCCTTCGGCCACAACCCTTTGACGTCGACCACTTTCCCCTTTGCCCCCTTTGATCACGGGCCCCTTCAACCATGGCTTAACTTTAACCACCTTGTGGGTCTTGCCGTCGAGGTAGGCGACGAGGATGTCCAACTGAAGGGGGAACTCGTAGTGGTGGAGGTTGTGGGCGAACCAACAGGTGCCCTCTGGGTTGGTGCTATGACTACGACCAGGACCGCTACGACCATGTCCACGAGCACTGTGACTACGACTTCGATCACTGCGCCCTTCGACTTTGAGCACTGCCCCCTTCGACTTCGACCACTGCCCCCTTCAATCATTGTCCCCTTCGACCACGACCCTTCGACGTCGACCACTTCCATCTTCGACCACGGCTTTGACGACAAGCATGAATCTTCGACTTCAACCACTGCCCACTCGACCACTGTCCCCTTCGACCATAACCCTTTGATGGCCATGTCCTTTCGACGCCGACCACTTCCTCCTTCAACCACGACCCACTTCGACCTCGACCAAGGATCTTCAACCTTGACCACGGATCTTCGACTTTGACCACTGTCCCCTTCGACCACAGCTCTTCGACGTCCACTACTTCCCCCTTCAACCACGGATCTTCGACTTCAACCACGAATCTGTGACTTCGATCACTGCCCCCTTCGATCACTATCCCCTTCAACTACAGCCCTTTGACGACCACGGCCCTTCGACGTCGACCACTTCCTCCTTCAACCACCACCCTTCGACCACTGTCCCCTTCGACCACGACCCTTCGACGTCGACCACTTTCCCTTTTGACCACGACCCCTTTTAACTATGGCTTCGACTTCGACCATGGATCTTTGACTTCGACCATTGTCCCCTTCAACCACTGTCCCCCTGTCCCCTTCGTCCACGGCCCTTCGACGACCATGGCCCTTCGACGTCGACCATTTCCCCCTTTGACCACAGTCCCCTTCGACCATTGTCCCCTTTGACCATGGCCCTTTGATGTCGACCACTGTCCCCTTCAACCATGGCTTCAACTTCAACCACTGTCCCCTTAGATGACCACGGCCCTTCGACGTCGACCACTTTCCCTTTCGACCACCGCCCTCTTCGACCATGGCATCGACTATGACCATGGTTCTTTGACTTCGGCCACGACCCCTCAACCACGGCCCCCTTCGACCATAGCCCCGGCGTCGACCACAGCCCGACATTGACCACGACCCTTTGACTTCAACTGCAGACTGACTTCGTCCATGGCCCTTCGACTTCGACCACTGCCGCTTCGACCACTATCCACTTTAACCACGGCTTGGACTTCGACCACGACCCTTTGACTTCGACTTCGACCGCGGACCGACTTCATCCATGGCTCTTCGACTTCGACTATTGCCCCTTCGACCACTATCCCCTTCGACCACGGTTTGGACTTCGACCATGACCCTTTTACTTTAACCACAGCCTGACTTCAACCACAGCCCTTTGACTTTGACTGCGAACCAACTTCGTTCACGGCCCTTCGACTTCGACCACTGCCCCCTTCGACCACAGTCCCCTTTGACTACGGTTTGCACTTCGACCACAGCCTGACTTCGACCACCGCCCTTGGACTTCGACCATCGCCCCTTCGACCACGGCTTCGACTTCGACCATGGATCTTTGACTTCGGCCACGACCCCCTTCAACCACGGCTTCAACTTCGGCCACGACCCCTCGACTTCGGTCATGTCCCCTCGACCATAGCACCAACTTCGATGACCAGCTTAGGAGACCAAAATCGCCAAACAGGGCGATGGGCTCCAAGCAAAGAGTAGGAGGTAGAGAGGCTCACCGGGTGAGCGATCGCTAGGCGATGGCGGTGGTGGAAGAGCCACATGGGCGAGTGTAGTAAGAGGAAGCTGCCACCATCGTCGAGTGCCCTTCTCTCTAATCTACCGGCCGCTGTCGCCGAGCGCCATTTTCTCCGATCCACCGGCTGCTATCGCCGAGTGTCATGCCACAAGTTAGAGGGGCGATGGGAGATATAATTTGTAACATCCCAAAAATTTAGAATTTGAAAATCTGAATTTCTTTAATTATTTTTGCAATATATTTTATTGGAATTTGGATTTTATGGTGTTTTCCTGAATTTGGTTGAGGTTTCAAAATTTAAGAACTCATAAAAGACAAAGGCGAATATTAATAGTGCCCTAAAAGGAAGTGCTCAAATAATAGAAAACTAAAATCTTAAATACTAATCTGAAAAGATGATCCAGTATAAGGAGAAGGAAACCTGAGTTAAAAATATAAAATCTTATTTTAAAAATAATAGTATAAAAGGGCAAAATAATAATAATATTATAGGCAAAAAGGAAATATATACTTGTGTATAAAAAATGAAGGTGCAAATGAATAAATAGGTAAATAAGAAAGAATACATATATATGTATACATATATATATGTGAGTAAAATAAATGTATATGTGCACATGCAAAAATAGAAATAAATAAAATAATATATAATATATATACATGTATACATATTTGTATAAACATATGTATACACACACAGTAAATAAATAAATTAAAAAAAGGGGAGCCAGGTCGGCCATCAACCCGGCCCAGCTCCTCTCCCTGCGGCCCAGCGGCTCCCCGCGAGCGCTCCGCCCGATCGCCAGCGCCCCTCCCTCTCTCCTTTTCCCTTCCTTCCCCGAGCGCCCACGCCACCTCTCCTCTTTTCTTTGCGTCGCGCAACTCCTCCTCGCCCCGTGGCCTCCATGCGCAGCCCCCGCCCACGGTTTGTTCCCCGTCGCCCACGGTTTCTCCGCAACAATCCGTGACCATAAGGAGCCCCTCCGCGCCATTCTCCCTCCTCCTCTCCCCCATTTCCTTTCCGCCTGTGCGCAAGCTGCCGCCACCGCCATTCCCACTGCAGCTCAGCAGCTCCATGACGCCCCGGAGCTCCGCCGACCGTCGCCGGAGCCTCTCTTCCACCCCAGCTCGTAGGCGCCGTGCGCTTGCCCGCGCCGCCGTAGGCCATCGCCGCCAGCTCGTCGTGGCTTCCCTCCAGCTCGGCCAAGCATTCGGTGAGCATCCCCTTACCTCCCTTGTGCTTCCGCGCCCGCCTAATTTCTTCCTCTTCTTCCCAGCCGTCGACGCCCCTTTTCACCCTCCCCGTCGTCCGCTCTCCACCGCCGCAGGCCCGCCACCGAGCCTCCTAGCCGGAGCCGTTGCCCCCGGTGGCATCCCCGCCTCGGGGAGGTCCCATTTAGCGTCCGCTGGCGCCTCCCCGGCCGCACCTCGCCGGCAACGCCACCGGCCATCCGCTGCCCCGAGCCTCCTCTGTTTTTGGACGCTGAAACCACGGCTCATCCACATTCTTCACCCTGGTAAGTTCAGAAACAACGCGTGCTCAGCTGGTTACCACAGCGCACGCGCAGTGCAGTGACCCGAGCTCGATTCCAGCCGACCGCACCTCTTTTCCCCATTTTTGTTTCAATTTTTGTAACTTATTTTAATTAATAAAAATCGAGAATAATTAGAGAATAATCTAGGAAGGCTAGTAAAATTTAATTAGAGTATAAGTGAGATTATTTGCGGATTTAAATTGGAATAGTTCATATATGATTAATTAATGTGGTTTGAGCAATAATCTAAAAGACTAAATATTAGTTAAGGACATGGATAAAGAAAAATACTTTGGTTAAATGTTCAAATTATAATTAACATATATGCCCTAGCATGTCATCATTAAAATAAATTCCCTTAATGGATTTTATTAAGTAGCTATATTAATGTCTAACCCCGTATGACAAGTTTTGCTAGGTAAATAAATTTTAATTAAAGCCAAGCCAAATGACAACTAACATGTATATATGTACAAAGTAACATTAGTTAATAATGATAATAAGATGAACTCCTGTATAGCAGGCTCAACTTGTAAAAGGATAAAATATCGAGTATCAGTAGTTTTCAGAGAGCACTTAAATTAAAAGGTCAAAACGATATCCAAATGTTATAATACCTTCGACTAAAAGATTTATAGAATAAGTACAGATCTCATCCATCAGCCCAGTTTGCCTTTACCATAACCTAAGCTGCAAGGAATGCATACCCAGCTAGGCTCGTACATAGATGCAAACGTTTACCCTAACTCATGGAACTTCCTTGATAAATACAAAAATAATAAAAGAGGTTATTAATAAAAAGATCGAACCTCGTCTTTCTCCAATCGGCTACGTTTGGCCACTTCTTTTCCAAAGTAAATAATTTCTGTAGATACTTCCTCCCTTTTGATCTCTTATTATCCTAAAATTTTCCTCACGGTACAGCTATTTAGATAACTCGTTCTCTCACTCAAGTCCAGCTACCACTGTGTTTGCAACACACTAAACTGAATCATCCTTCTATTCTCAAATCGTAATAAATGGATAAATTAAATTAAATCGGCCATTTGAATTAATCGGATTTATTTGGATCTTTTGAGTTATTTGCCTTTGTTTGTATTCTGTTATTTAGCACGTAATTAGATATGGGAATCTTGAAGAATCAAAGGATCAGGCGTGATCAAGAGCGAATCGAAGATAAAGACTAGAAGCCCAAGAGAAAGCATTGTGTGAACTCAAGACCGCGGTAAACCGCCCTAGGCGAGTTAACACCTTGATCATTTTGAACCTATGATTTTGCAAAGTTAATTTCTTTTAAATTATCAACATGCATGCTGTTATTTTATGTGATGAAATATGTTCATTTCCAGAAAGTGGTAGTTAGATACCTAGTATAATGCTTGCTAATAATGATCCGTTGCAATGCTTGGACATGTGAACCTTGTCGCCCTAGAAAAGTTTATATTATCATATCTTTTACTAGTAAGTCCAAATAATTATTGCGTGGCTTAGTATTGCTAGATAAAAACAGGGGTACATAGCTGCCCCAAAAACAACACTTGCAAAATGTGATATGGTTTGGGGGACAGTCATGGATGGAATGACTGTAGTAGGTGGACACAATATTTCTACCTCTGAAAAATCCTAAAATTTGCTTAAACACCTAGATGGATGGTTTGGGGGCTAGTATGTGGTGCAGTGGATGCACAAAATGGGAAATGTGGTAGAACCATCCGGGTAACCTTAATGACTGAATCTTGTCATGTCAACCCATGTAAAACAGTACAACCACAAGTCTATAATGGGTACGACCTAGCTGAATAACTTGCAAGGGTTTAGTTCAGATATCACCGAGGAAAGTGGGTGCCAGGGTGTACTAGTTTACTCACAGTGATGCACAGGGTGTACTGTACTCGCACGGCGCAAGAGGGGGCTTCTGACTGTGGTGGTGTAACCCTTCAGCGGTGAAACCTCAGCGTGGGTGGTGTCTAGCTAGATCGGAGTAAGGTAAAGGATTTGTGATAAATTATCTGGGTCTCATGCCTAAGGAAGCATGTTGGCAACAAAGATAATTCATCTCTTGTGGTGAAAGTGTACAAACTCTGCAGAGTCAAAACTATTCGAATAGCCGTGCCCACGAGCATGGGCATACATGGGAACGTAACTAGATATAGTTCTGTTTACAAAAATAATTGGAACTTGGGAGAAGGGAAACTTGTAGGGCGAAGGACTGCCCTGATTTCAGAATTGTCCTGGGTGTTGTCACAGTGGTAAGTTAAGCGGCTATAACGCTGAAAGATACTATATGGTGCGGATGCCATGTAATGGTGGATGGAATCTGTATCAATTATAAAGATCAACTTATTTTATAAGTAAAAGTTTTGAGTTCAAGATTGCTAGGTCTCAGAATTTTCCTATAATTGTATTCAAAAGCACTCTCCGCAAAATAAAATGAGCCCAAGCCATCCTTTGATTAGCCATGCATGTTTAAATATTGCATTCTGTGTGTTGGCTTGCTGAGCACGGGGTCGGAGTGCTCACTCTCGCTTTTGCGACAAAATTCAGAATCAGGAATCAAATCACCTCGCCTCAACAACAAGATTGGACAAGCTGGCAGAGAAGATGAAGATGTCAAGGGCTAGGTCGCGAACCTCCAGTTGGCTGCCCGTGGGCATGTCCTGAAGGTCCCACCTGTGTGCTTCGTTCTTCCGCTGCTGCAGTTTATTGATTTCGGTGTAATCGGCCCATGAGTAAGTCTAATATTATATTTACGCTTCCGCATGATATGTATTTTGATATTCAGAACTGTAAACTGTGAGCACTATCTACTGATCCAGGGAATAGTGCGGTAAATCACAGAGGATTTGGATTGAAAAATCCGGGTCTGACAGAATTGGTGACGGCGCCCTGGGAAAAGTTGGGAGACTGCAACCAGACGCTGCCGCGCGGGGAAGGAATTGGTGGTGGCGCCGAGGAGGAGTAGGTGCGACCCGAGGGTTCGAGGGAGAAGGAGGCGGCGGTTGTGGGAGGTGGAGGTGGGGAGGCGGCGGCGGGCAGATGGGGGAAAAGAGGCGGCAAGCAAATGCGTTGGAGAGGCGGCGACGAGGGGATGCGACGCTGCTGGAGGAAGTTGGAGGACTGCGACCAGACACTGGCGTACGGAGAGGTAATTGGTGGCGGTGCTGAGGAGGAGGCGCGGCATGAGGGTTCGGGAGAGAGAAGGAGGCAGCAGTTGCAGGAGGTGGAGTGGTTGCGGGAGCCGGAGAATGCAGGGGAAAAGAAGAGGAGGAGCGCAGTCCACACGTCAGCTTGACCTTTTCTACGAGGAGCGGAAGAAATATCTATGTGCGAATCTGGACGGTTGATCTTTGATCGGATGACTGAGAAGAGAGGAGAGAGAACGGACCGACGACCACCAACTTATATTTTTATAATAGTAAAGAATTCCAATGGCTGCGAGCATTGCTCTCGCTCTTTTCCCCCTGTGCGATTCTAGTGGCCATTGTGGGGGAATTATGAGTTCTTTGTGTACTTCGTACCATGTATCGAGTACGATACTAAAGCCAATCCTGCCAAACTTTTTTAAAAAAAGGAAAAAACGAATTGCTCTTCAACTTTATATATTGTAGTACTGGACTAGTTTATATTCATGTTCAATTCACATATTTAAAATTTTGCAAAAAAATAAATAAACAATGAGACCATGTTGACCATGCATGAAAGTTCGTCAACAGGCGTAGTAGCTTTCGTGATGTTAAGATAATAAGAGTAATGAATTAGATTACATGTCGGTGTATATTTTCTATCTTTTTCATCAGCAAGTAAAAGCCAAAAAGTACTAGATTTATACTTGACTTTTTCCCCCTTCGTTTTAGGGCTAAACTTGCAAGCAAAGATTAGATAGTTATTCAACTTTGGTAAAGAGTTGAGATCATTTGCAATGTTTTTTTAAAAAATAATTTCTTTTTTATTCACAAATACGAAATTATACCTGCGTTTTTATTTTTTACAGAAGTAACCCTCTGTAGTCCAGCCGTTGGGTGACTACACCCTATCGCCCAATGGCCGAGCGACAAGCAGACAGTAGCTCTACCGTTGGACGACAGGGATGCAGTAGCCCAACTGTCGGACTACAGGTGTTGTCACCCAACTGTTCGACGACAACACCTCTTGTCGTCCAATGGTTCAGCGACTGCAGTCCAGAGTAAATCTATTTTTTATTTGGATGTGAGATTGGACAATGTTTATTGATGATTTTGTTAGACTATAAAGTAGTGCTATATGATAGTTCAGAATATTTTAGGTAGTTCGTTGTATGTCATATGGCAAAAAAAACTAGGCGTTTGAGGTCTTAATTTGTAAATAAATATAGTAGAGTTTGAGTATCAATTTCCTTGTTATTCTGGCTTGTAACCACTCCATTAGCCTCAATCGTCTTCCAGCGGCACCTTGATTGCTCTAGACCTCAGCTCCCATAGCTTAGCCCCAATCCTTGACTACTCTGGACCTCAGCGCCCCTCACTTAGTCCCATTCCTATTCGTCTCCCCATGATCTAGCTCTAGGGACCTACAACTAACAACAATAAGTAAACCATCACGTCTACAACCAACAACAAGTAAACCATCATGTAGCACCACACAATACACAAAATCATCCATTAACAAATTGATGAGCCAAGAAAGTTACCTCACATCAAAGCATCTCTACATGCTTTACACGTAGCCCGTAGTGCCCAATGACTAGCCGTCATTTCATGCATTCGGTCTCCCTCGAACCATCTCTACGTTCATCGGTCTCGTCACTTGGTACACCATATGCACCAACTCCCTTTTCTACGATCTTTGTCTTCACTGTGCTCCCACTTGAGCCATATAGCCTCACCCAGACTTACATGACCGCTCTAGACCTCAGCTCTCCCACATAGTCTCGGTCCAATGCCACCGACCGCCACGTCCTTCAAGCCACCAGCACATCCAATGGCTAGTCAACCATGTCGAGCATAAGTTCTATGTACTTGACTCATATTAGTCAAAACAATGCACCATACAACATATATACACCAAAACACTAATCCTAACCCCCTAAGACCAAACCTTAAAGCATAGGGCACACACCCAACACACTATCCGACAGCACCAGTCAGACCGCCAAGCCTAGACCGGTCTAATTGCCCCTTACCTTCTTGGTAACAGGGACCGGTCTGACAGCGGCATCCATGTCAGTCAGACTTCCTGACGACCTTCGATCGGCCCACCTCCCAAAGTCGGTCACACGGCTCACCAATAAGACCATCTTTGCAAGCCGGTCAGACTGCCTCTGCACAGTGGTCAGACGACATCTACAGGGTAGTTAGTGAAGAATCTAGACCCATCATTATGAATTAATGATATATTTTGGTAATTAATGGTAATCATATTGTAGTCCTAATATTTTTCATGAGTTATATAAATATATTATGTTTCATGATGATGAGGACTTTGGATGGTGTCATGAGTTGATCGTTATCAAGTCAAGGTTCTGGCTAAAGGATGGCATCATATGTTGTTGGCCATCAAGTAGAGATCCGAGAGAAGAGATGATTATAAGTTGATTATCAAGTCAAGTGAACATCAATCATGTGTTGATGGCTAAAGTCAAGAATTCAGACTTGAAGTAAAGATGTTCATCATCAAGTTTCAAAAAGATGTGCAAGGTAAATGTATAATTAGCAAAGGATAAGGATATGTTCCTAATCTTTGTGTTTGAAGAAAGAATGGGTTGCTAGTGTAGATTGCCACACTATTAAGAGGGATCATGACTATGGCTAGTAGCTTGAGTGTGTCATGTGTTGATAACTCATTTGATTTATTCTAGCTCTCTATGGCATGATGCTATTATTTGCGAATGTGTTTTGCAAATAGCTGAGACTCATACATGATCTTTGTAGCATGTGACTTAAGTTTGCGAATGCATATTGCAAATGGTTTAAGTCCACGTACCTAATCCTAATGGCATGATTCTAAAGTGTGTAACTTTTTTGTAACTTATTATGAATCATGCTTTGACTTTTGCTTACATGGTACTACAATTTGCGAATATGTTCTGCAAATTTATTGAAGTACATACATCTCTGTCTCTGCTGAAAAAGTAATTGTGGTATGACCACCCTTTGTGTGTGTGGTATGACCAGCCCTATGTGAGCAGTCAGACTGGCTGGCAATACGACCGACTCTGTGTGAGTAGTCTGATCGGCTAGTGGTCTGACCAACTTTAGGCGAGTGGTTTGACCGGCCCTCTCCGAGCAGTTGGAACAACCATGTGTTGGCAGTCTGACCATACTTTATGGTACAACTGGGCATTTGTTGCTGGTAGTATTTTTCCAGAGTGCACTGTTTTTAGTTCTTAGTCGAGCGGTCTACCTGGCCTGTGTGGCGGTCCGACCAGACTCGGCAGTAGTACTAGACCTTATACGGGTGGTACAACTGACAGCAATTGTAACGGCTAGTTTTCTAGCCATTGCAGAGGAGGCGGTAGTACCGACTATTAGTTGGTGGTAGTACCGACCTCCTACTAATTTCGTCTCTAATGGCTAGTTTTTGTGGTGGGGGTTATAAATACCCTTGGGCAGTTAGGAGAATGTTGTTGTTTCCCTATTAGACATTCTTGAACTAAGAGTAAGTCCTGTTACCTCTTATGTGCATGTGTTGTACTTAATACGCCTGGAGAGGAAAATCCTTATGTATATGTTGCGTTTAGTGTTGGGTTTAGTATCCATTGAGCTTTGGCACTTGATTCATTCAAGTGAGCGTCTTCGACTTGTTACTCGTGAAGGTTGCCAACTCCTAAACGGCTTAGAGATGTGGTGGTCCGGTGATCTTCTCAAAAAGGCTTGTGAGAAGGCCTAGCATATTGTAAAGATTGGAACTCACCTACTCGGAGCAAGAAAAACCTATCACTAGTGAAAATTGAGGTGTTTGGCTTAATTTATGAAATCAGTTCAATTCATTTGGACTTACCTCAACATGGATTAGAGGAGACCTGCAAGTTTTTAAACACCATAGTAAAAAAAGGCCGTATCAATTATGGTTTGCTCTCTTATGCTCAATCTATATTCAAGCAATTTACATTCCTAGAATTAAATTAATTGCTTGTCACCCTAGGATTACAAATCTTGACATAAACTTAAAGTGTTGGTGCACTCAGGTGAAACTAATTGATTTATGCCTTAATTGTGCAAAACTCTTTTGATCTATATTTTTGCATTATAAACTCGATTTTAGTCAAAAAGAATTTTAATTGTGCCTATTCACCCTCTCTAGTCGGCCTCCTGAACCTTAAGTCAGACCACTGTCTACCAGACAACAAAAAACCACAAATCTAAAGATACAAAATTAAACTCAAACGTTGACAGTGAAGCACAAGAAAAGTCAAATACTCATCACACACATAGAGTGGTCTCCTCATGGTCCCACAGTTATATACTACTCCTTTCGTTCTTTTTTACTTGACGCTTTTATTTTTTACGATCTTTGAAATATGACTTTGAGTGCTACTTTTAATAACTTTAAACTAAGATATACTGATAAAATTATGATATTATGAAAGTATTTTTAATGACAAATTTAATAATATAATTTTCATATAGCTAATTTAAATAGTTTTAAATTTATTAGTGATTAAACTTTAAAAAAATTGACGCGCGGATTCTAAAATGTAAAGTAGAAAAAGAAAAAAGTTTATCAAAGGAGTAGTACTTCTAGTATTTTATATATATTCTACCACTCCATGACTCCATCCATTCATCTATCCACACTTACATTAAACCTTAAACCTTACAAACAAGCAACCACCAAACCACAACTACCAACCTCCCTCCCTCCTCTCTCATGGACGTTCAACACTGTATACACAACCTTTGTCTCTTGTGCCATGCATATGCCATAGTTTATGTGCCATGCTTTGTGCAACTAGACCAGATGTACTACCCTTCAGACTTTTTTCCCATCTCCTTCTGTTAACATTTCCATGCTTCACATGTTTCATATACTATGCTCTAAAAAGGAAAAGTTAGCTCAAAACGGTTTCAACTGCACCTCCTCCCACGCCAACGCCACCACGTGTAGCGCTCTTATCCGCGCCGCCTCCGTTGGACGCGACGGCCACCTTGCCGTCGCCTTCCGGCTTCTGCTGCTTGTTGTACTCGCCGTACAGGTAGGAGGAGAAGCCCCAGACGCAGAGCACGGTGGCCACGGCCTTCTCCGCGCCGAACGGGTCCCGGAACACGACCACGCCGCCGATGACGTTGGCGGTGAGCACGACCGTCATGCACACGCCGCTGTGCAGCGACGACGTGAGGTACACCATCCCGGCGGTTCCCATGAAGCTGGCCTGCCACGTCGCCACCAGCGCGGCCACCACCGCCCAGTACGCGGCCGGGGACCGGTCCCACCGCGCCAACTCCTCCCGCCACCCGCCGGCCGCGGCCAGCCCTGCCACTGCCAGCGCAGTCGCCGCAGCCTGCATGACCACCTGAACCTCCACCGCCATGCGGAACCCCCCGGACACGGCCCTGCGGTACACCAGCTCCATCACCGGCAGGTAGGCGGCGAAGAGCCCTGCGGCGCCGAGCGTCACGGCGAAGCCCACGAAGTACCTCGCTCGGCTGCCCCCGTCGGGGCGCTCGGCCGAGTCGGACGACCGAAGCGCGAGCAACACGGAGCTGAGCGTGAGGAGCACGACGGCATTGAGGTTGGAGAAGGTGAGCGGGTGGCGCACGATGACGGCGGCGAGCACGAGCGTGAAGGCGAGCTGCGTGGACAGCAGCAGCGACGAGGTGGACACGGGCAGGTACGAGGAGCTGTACGAGAAGAGCAGGTTGTTCACCCCCATGAGCACGCCGATGACCACGCACGCCGCAAGCAGCCGCCGCGTGAACCACATGAACGGAAGCGGTTGCGCCTGCGACCGGCCGGCGTAGACGGGCACGAGCAGGACCGGGAACCCGACCGACTGCACCAGCGTGGCCACCCACCGGTCGTGGCAGCCATGCGCGAAGTAGTACCGGGACAGCAGGCTGGACGCCACCGAGCCGCCGAGCAGCGCGGCGTAGTTGGCGCACAGCAGCAGCCGCCTCCGCCTCGCCGCGTGCGCGCCATTGGCGGCAACGTTTGACGCCCGCATGTCAAGGAGCTGGGCCGGGGTGGAGGTGGTGATGGACATTGCTGGCGAGACACGAGACTTGCCCGGGTTGGGTGAGGAGGGAAGTGGTGGTGGTGTGGAGTATTTAACTGAGATAAGTGGTGGATTTGCGTGAGATTACCCTGTTTCTTTAAAGATAGGGGAGGAGATTAGGCCAGTCTCAGTGGGGGTTTCATAGAGTTTCATGGGCATTAAATACGCTGACATGGCACTGTATTAATGAAGAGAGAGATGATAAAAGTTTCATGGGAGTAGAGAGAGTTTCATGGGGATGAAACTCTTCTGCACTGTTTCCAAAATATGGGTGTGTTGGAAACTGGGACATGAAACCTCCACTGAGACTGGCCTTACAAACCTTTTTGTGACGGGGAGTAAAATAATGGGAGCCGAATAAATGGCCACCGGCTGTTAGTTAATTTGTTTGGTTGGGATTTGTTATCCTTAACACATTCGTATGTATCATGTGACTTTTTTCACTTATGATTTTAGCTTATATTACAATAATTAACTTTTAAATAGTATATTTTTAAGGTGAGATTAATAAAAATATTGTGGTAAAAAGTATACTGAGTTCAACTCTATCAATTAAAATCACATACAACTATTTTTCTCTGCATATTGCTTCTCTCGAACGGCCAGAATTCAAAATTTTAAATTATAATATATAAATCATAGTCTAAAAAACCCATCTATCCTCCTTCCACACTAGATCATTGCAGTTCGAAACTTCTAATTAATGGTACAGCATATTGTTTACCAATCACACGGAGCATCGGTCGTTTGGACAATGTTTGGACCATTTTGCTTCCAGTCGAATCAACTGCAGTGGAATAGAAAAGCAGTGCTCTCACCATTTGAGTGATAAAGAACCAACGTGGAGCCAATATGCGGTTGTTGTGCTTCTTGACTCTGAATTATAGGTAAACTGGTTGATTAAGTTATAGTTTAACACATGTCGTTAGGTAATAGTTGATCCTTCCATATTTTCTCTGGGAGTGTATAGGTATTACCCGAATATTTTCTTCCTAATTATCATCTAAATTTGTGACATTTGGATTAGAGATAAAATAGCCTCTTGTTTTTAAAGGGATGATATTTTTTTTTCAAAGGGGAGGGGTAAATTCAAGGGGAGAGGGAAGAATTTATGGCCATTGGAACTTTAATCCAATAAGCCTAAATCTGGATGATAGTTAGGAAGAAAATATCCGGATGACATTTAACAAAACCCTTTCCTCTCGCTTAGTTTTTTCTTAGCTAACTACTCCGGTACCTTCTGTTACTGAGATCGCAACATCATCATAGCTTTTTGTGTAGGCTTTTTACTGTAATTGTACTGTAGCAGTGATTAGTTTTTTCATAGTCAAAAATAAGAAGAAAATTAAAAACACCGCTATATCTTTAGAAACAATGCAAAGAAATAAAAGAAAAAACAAAATACTAAAAACTAAAAAAATCAACGTGTTCCAAGTGGTTTTTGGCTTGAAGCTAAAAGCTAAAGCTGTTTGAAAGAAAGAAAAAACAGCTAGCTGACAAGATTTTCCAGATCCACCCTACTGCCAAACGGAGCCTTAGTTCGCTGTAAACATTCGCAAACAAATAATTTGCCTACAAAATTCAGGTGGAAATTAGACAGACAAACATAGTTTGTACGTAGTAATAATCGCGAACGTTTGATCGGGAAACGTGGTGTGGTCCGGCTAGAACGGCAAACTCGGCACTATAGATCACTGGAATTCCGCCCTAGTTTTCTGCCAACCGTCACCTCCTGCGTTTCGCTGCACGCACGCATGCAGGTCTATTTGGTTGGAGGCTGAAAAAGGCTGTCTGAGTTAGACATGCGTCTCAGTTGTTCGATTTTGGATGCCTGGAGCCAGGATGTGTTGCCTGGCAGGCATTTGCCTGCGAGGCCTCCAACCAAATAGGCCCGCAGAGCAAAACGCTCGCTCGGTCGTCCGTGGTTTTCCGGCCGGTGGAAGCTAGCATCGCCTGCGTCCCACCGCAACGCCCTGTGATAGTCATCGGCTTGCCTCATCATGTCTGTACCCCACGCGCCGCTCGGTCATGTTCTAAAATACTGTAGTTTTTGGATTTACTTTTGGTTGGAGTAGAACTGTAGAGATTATTAAATTTTTAAAATATTCAATTAAAATAATAAAAAATAGAGAAAATAAAAAACACTGTTATATCTCTACTAGTAATATAAAGAAGACAAGAGAAGAAAAACTATGTTAAAAAATCAACACGTTTTAAACGACTTGTCTTTTGGATATGGCTATTTGGAACGGTGTCTCAATCCTTCCACCGATAAACAGAGGTGACAAAACAGTTCGGTTGTTCGCTGTCGTCTCTGACATGCTCGGCACACCTGATCCGTACACCAGCAAACCAAACATTGCACTACTACAGAGGTAGTACTAGATATACGAAATCATAAACCATGACTTCTCTAGATATTTTTGGGAGGTCAAGGCGCTACGTGATTATGATATGTTCTTTTCGATTTTTGGTTTATAGTCTCTTTTGAATAAATAAGTAAATAAATAAATAGGATGTTTTCTTTATCGTTATTTCGAAGCGGTCTATCATAATAGCCTTTTTAAAATAGTTTATCACTATTCGATTCGTTTATGTAAACAATTAGCTAAATTAAAAACTATAAACTACAATTACAAATCATAAGTTATAGCAACAAAAAAAAGAGCCTACGCTACATGTTTGGTGTGAGGCACATGTATGCACACCGGTCGGCGGCGCGGCACAAGTCTAACGATTCCCCGGGGTAAATCCCGTCTCCTCTCCGCTTTTCAGAGATGCAAAAGAGAGGCGAGGGAAAATGGTGGTACGTTGACGGTCGTAGCGAAGGCGTATCTGCTGATGGCACAGCGAGGGGGAAGCAGATCCTCTGCCTTCATGCAAACCGCCACAATAGACTGCTACAGGAAACATGCTACAGCGCTATGCCATTACCCCCGCATTTTCCACTGTTCATCCCTGCCTTTATTGAATGAAGTCAGAGGGTGTGAATCCCGCGGGCATCCCGTGCCAGGCGGCGTCGTCTCGTCTCAGATTGACAGCTCGCACCGCGCCGCATGGACGAAAAGACTCAAGAGATGATCAGATGACCCGCCCGGCTGGCCGAGGAGTTACTAGTTTACATGTTGTAGTTATGGGTAATATTTTAATTCCAAATTTCATTATGAGACAAATATAATAAATCAGTGATACAAAACTTACTACTAACAGCAGGCTATTCATCATACTTCAGAATATACGCAAGAAAATATAGTAAAAAAGTTAAACGAACGCACGAACGACTTACTTTTTCGCCTGATGAAGAACAGGAAGCAGCGCAGGCTTGACGTAGTGTAGAACGTAGATGATGCAGTGCAGTGAGTGGTCGCGCAAATGTGCGCTGCCCAGGAATCTTATTGCCGCCCCGTGCAGGAACTCTCCGCGGCAATGGTTCGGAGATAGCCTCTCTCCCTCCTTCCAGATGCACGCCGGGAAGAAAGGTTTGCGAAGTTCAAATGGCGCAGTACAACATCACAAGTTGACAGAAGTAAGAGATTCATGCAGTGAGGAATTCTCTCTTTTTATTTATACCTTGGATGTCTCCAGGTATATATAGATATGCAAGTTACTCTCTAGTAACTGCCCCATTGAACTGCAATAATTCACTGGTAACTGCTCAATTATTCACTGGCACTTGAAAATATTTAACCAGTGATTTACCCACTGATAACTGCATGTCATCAAAAACCCAATTAAACCTCAAATTCAAATGTTTGAATCTCATTCAAACAGAGAGAGTGAGGTGCAGGGTTTAGCAAAAATACGCAAATACGTGTGTGTGTGTGCGCGCGTGTGACTAGACAGAACCCTCCTCATACCATCTCTATCCATATTCAAGGAGTGGTGAGGACTCCACCTTATAAATCGGTCTTCCTCACCTTGCCTTAGCAATATGATACTAAACCATGCATGCTTTGGAATTAAGGAAATGAGTCATAATTAAATAGGCCAATTTCTAACATTACACTGGTCTTGTGAAGTTTTGAAGTTGGACGCTATAATCTAGCAAAAGCTGCACGCTTGTCATGGGCTGAGCTTGTGTAGGGCTTGCAGGTTGAAACGGCTCGTCAGGGAACGGCTGTGAGAAGCGAGCAAGGAGCCAGAGATGCTTTAACTTGCCTAGTGATCATCCATGTGTAGTTTGTAGAGGTTATGTTGCATCGTTCACTGGAACTGGAATTGAAGGTTATTGCCGGGAAAGAAGGGACCTTGTAGCCTACAGTTCTACGAAAAGGAGCCATTGTAGCTTCAGGATATATACTAATAGCTAGGGGTGCAATCATTTCGGATATTTTCCAATCAACCACCCGACCGAATCAGTTCGGAGTGTATTCAAGAAAATAGTCATTAACGAGATGGTTTTGCCGAATATGGTATCGAAATCAGATAGTACTTGTCGGAATCAAAATCAGGAGAGTAGTTTTCGACGGATAGGAGAATATCTAGATAATTATTCGGTAATATCCGAAGATCAGCCCAGTCCATGAGGCCCACCACACCATTAACCCATTAGCCATTAGATAACCCTAACTCCCTAAGACCCAAACACCCCTAGGCCCAGCCATCTCTTGCCTCCTGGTAGTTTCCATTCCAAATCTCCATTTTTCTTCAAGACCATTGATATGATTGGCTATATCATTCGAATTTTAATTGTACGATGAAATGTGAGTTGATCCTAACAATGATTGAATTTGAGAGCTTTTTGTGTGGTCTATTGGCCATTGCTGGCATGGTGGGTATTTCCATACAGATGTTGCCGTTTCTAAGATCTATGTAATACAAATAATTTATGTAATTATGAGTGACGTGTATGAAATATCTATGAGACTATTACTATGACTCTATGAGTGTATGACTATTGACTATGGTTTATTGCCATGTTGCATTTTCTTTGCCATGACTGATATTCTTTGCCATGACTGATAGTAAGCAGGTGAGAGGACATAGACAACATGACACTGGGTTGAGCCTGAAGAAAAGGTTAGGGTTTGGAGAGCATGCATGAGAAGTGTTGTTGGTTGTCTTGGTTGAGCCTAAAGAAAAAGTTGGGGTTGAGCCTGAAGAAAAGGTTGTTGTTTGCAAATTGGTAGGTGTCTTGTTTTTTTTGGAGTTTTTTGTGCCAGAAATTTTATCACAAGGTATGCCATGTTGCGACCTTTTTCTTTTCTACACCTGATGACTAGATAAAACAGTGTTGGGCCAACTTACCTACCAATGCTCCTTTTCGTGTTGTTGGAAACTGGGGATAAATTGCATTGTGATTGTGACTTGTGAGTCACCGTTGTGCCTATCCAATTCATGTGTGGAATGATGATTCAAAGAAATCAATTGCTTGGGAATTAGGAATATCTTGTGTGATTTGTTGCGTGTTGGGGATGCACCAGCCACTGGGAAGGCAGGAAAGAGTAGATCAGTTGCCACTGAGCTGAGGATTGCTCCGTGCGGATCATAGTTTACAATGTTATCAATATATGTTCATATCCATGATCTTTCTATATGATATGATACATATGATATTTATGTGATATATACACTCATATGTCGAAGGTCAAGGGGAGGCACTAGAATCTATCTTCATATATTGATATGTATGATCTTTGTTTTCGTGTGTTATCCAATGAAATATAGTTACCGTATCAAATTTGGTCCATATTCACTCTGTATTCGTGATAGATACTATTCACATTTGTATTCATATATGATACTATCCGTGTCTGACTCAGACGGAAAAAAAATATAGTATAGGATATAGGATAAGCGATTACTGACCATATCTGCTTTGATTGTATCTCTACTAATAACCAATGCGTGCTTGTCCTTCCAAGGTCCAATCTTTGCAGTCACCTTGAGAAATAAATTCGATCGAGATAGGCATGAACATATCACACTACTCTATAGTACTCCATTTTGACTACACAGTGTTCATATCACAGATACGATGTTCACTAATTGCAAATGCAGGCTTACTTAGAATCAATCCTCTGGTGGTTACCAACCATAAATAACAGTAGAACCTTTTTTGTGCCTCTACAGACTACAGAGAGGTCAATTCTGCAAAATTGCTCATCATGCACGTCTATAGATGGTAGTATAGTAGTGTGCATCAGGCTGCATCTGCACGCAGGACCACCTGTGTGAATAAGAGCAAGGTAAGCACTTTCTTTGGTTATATTGACCCTACTATTTTAATTATAGTGGTGTCTAGGGAGCCCTTAAGTACCTTTTGGATTTGGAACACTCAGATTTTTTAGACGTTAGATCTTCATCCAACGCCCCAGATTCGGAACACTCATATTTTTTTAGAGGGGTAGTATAAGGGATCCATTGGATAGAGATCCAATAGTCCAGATTCGTTTTTTTGGAGGGGGTATGGGAGATCCATTGGATGAAGATCCAACACCTCAAAATCTGAGTGCTCCTAATCCCAAAAAAACACTCAAGGGCTCCTTAGCACTTCCCTTTAATTATTATATATTGTTTGTAAAATTTATTATACATGAATGTATGTTCATTAAAATTACTATATTGTGGGTAACGTCGTAACGATAGTTATAACCGCTCGTATGCATTAAATCTCCTTGCAAATTTGATATCCTCAGTGTTATAGCCTTTAGAACATAGTTTAGACAATAGCTAATGTTAGATTGGGTATATTACATTGAGTATATAGTTTAGATGGTTAGCCGCATACTAGTTTTCATTAAGTTTAAACTTTTGAAAAAAACTTGCTTATGGACTTGGGTGATTTCGAAATACTGGATTAGAAGAGGAATCTCTATTAGTTTAGTATAAAATAAAATAAAAAACAGGATTACTACACATTTGCGCCATGTTGCAGCAATGCTAGGGATTACTGCACACTTGCACTGCACTACCGGGAGTGGCAATGGCGATCCAATGTGGGAGCTAGCCTTTATTTAGGGCCTTTTCATATTGGGTTTTGATGATGTTTTAGCTGCGGGTGATGAATAGTAATAGCTAATAGAAATAACTAATGAATAGTAGTAGCTGATGAATAGTAGTATATTATGTAAGAAAGACGGTGCAATAAAAGGTACTACAACATTCAGACCGCTATATGACTTATGAAATTGTGATATAATAAAATACAAAGTACGTTACAATATATAAAAGTAAAAAGTAATAGCTGATAGAAGCGGCTTATAGAAATTAGGACGTAGCAGAAATTAGAAGCAAAAGCCAATGCAAATAGACACTAATAGGGGAGCAAGACAGCATGTACGCTTGCTGCGTCGCACCAGCATATGACGTGCTTATATTTGGGCTCTTCCATTCCGGGCTTCAACGGTTGAGACTTTTTTTTCGGCTTTTCAATGGGTTTTTAGTTTTGATTTTTTTCAGTAATTTTATTTATTAGACTAATAAATCATAGCTAAAAATCATAAGTTGCAGTCTAAAGGCATGTAGAATAGGGTGACATAAGTTGTCTATACAAGGTGCCACATAGAAATTTTACTGATGTGGATGAAAGATAAAGGCCCTGTTTGGATACGCTTAAAATCCGATTCTGGTAGAATTAAGCGAGAATCCCACCCAAACGCTTTGATTATTTTTCGATTCTTTCAACCGCCGCGGTGGGAAAGATCGGCATTTGCACTGGGAATCCAAAATCCTGTACCGCGAGCCCAAGGGGCCGTTTCTTCTACCGCGACGATTCTTCAGACTGCATATTCTTCAGACCGCGACTTATCAGAAAATCCTGATCAAATTAAAATCGATTCTCAGATAAGCGTATCCAAACAGGGCCAAAGGGAAGGAGGTCGATTGTGATTCTATAGACGATTAAAACGCAACAAAATAGTCTGTTATGAATAGCTTACGTGCCATTATATAAATATTGTCTATATTTTACAAATAATCTATTATATAATATATCTTTAGTGTTACTTACAAATAATATAAAATAATATCATATACAGTAGCCCTCTGTCTGTGTTACCGTACATACCTAAAAAGAACAGACATGAGAGCGTTTCTTTCGGTACGTGTGCGCTCCGGGACAGCGGCACGCTTTCCTGCCCCATTGCTCGGTTTGGTTGTGCACCCATGCGTGCGATGCTCGTCTGGGTAGCGTCGGTTTTTCTATTTCTTGTGAGTGAGTTGACTGGCTGGCCGTACGTTGTCACGTGTGATTGCGTGAATGGGCTCTCATCGAATTAATTGCAATGGAGGTTTCAGACTAAACAAAAGTAATCTATTATTTGGTTCTTTTTTATGGAGATAACTAGTATAATTGTTTTAAGATCGTCCGTATGTACTAATTGATAACAAGGTAATAGTTGATAACTGTTATGTTTTGTGGAAGACTCATCAAATCCATGTATGTACTGATCTATGCAGTAATGCAGACAGGCTAGCATATGTGTTCATGACCGACGATCTATAAGTTTTCATTCACCGACAATGAACTGATCAAGTTGGTAGGACGTGAGTTCCACTCCTTGCAATATGGACTCACCTGGCAATAAATCATTGTTTATAAGAAATTTATGCAACTCTATCATCTGCACTTTGTAATTTGTTTGAACTTTAAACCCCCGAATTAGAAACATTCGATCATTCACATTGCAGGATGCAATTTTTTTTATTTCATGGATCATGAGGCACCTCTTCATTTCTCTTCGGGAAAAAAGAAAAGAAAAAGAGGAGAGTAAAGAGGGGGGATACAAACTTATCGGTCTTGGGCCAAAAACACACCTGAATAATTTAGTGTTGGTTGGGCTGAAAACTCCATGTAAGTCTCGATCATGGGCTGCTTCCAGTTGCATCGAACTTAACTAAAACGACACAAATTAGGGGCTCTTGGTCCAACCTGACGCCGTTTACCTTCTAGACTTCTAGTAGAGGTACCCAACAGGCCAACACTAGTTGGGTCGTAGATCATTCTGGCCGGAAAGGGTACGAGGCTCTGTTCTTTTTGTTTCTAAAAGCTATTTTTCGGTTTTTTTATAGTAACTAACTTTTAAACAGAGTATTTTGTTAAAATAAAGTCTACTAGTTAATTGTAATACATACTTTATTGACTTTATTTATATCGGTAAAAACCGCACGTAAATTTCTGTTATTCTGTACTCTCTCGTACAAACAGCTCAAAAGCTATAAGCTGCAGCCAAAAAAATAGGCCTTTAAATAGCTCATTTAGCCCCTGCTTGGTTAATTTTCAGCAAAAGAAAAGGGGCACATTTCTTTAACTGATTCTTGTGAATTGTGCTGCACTTGTTCGCAAGGAACATTGTATCACAAGTACAAAAAAAACGAAAAGAAAGCATGTCAGGAACAGCAGAAATATGTTCTGCAAAGGATCATGCTAATATATTCTGCAATGACAAGGATCATTGATCGCAAATTGCTCAAGCTGCAAACATGCCAATGTAATAAAGTTGTAAATGGCTATCCCAAGCAACTTAAGCTTGGCGCGTCAAAAATCAAGCAAGCAAGCAGCAACGCCACAATTGTTTGTTGTGTTCTTACAGAAAAGCAGACAATGTGCCGATTCAGGGAAGTGCTCTTTCCCCATCTCACACTTGGCTCATTAACAAAAGACAATAACAACAATAAAGTGATCTGTATACATACGCCATCTGTTCTGTAGGCATAAGCAGAAAACAAACAGATAGGGGGTCTCTTTAAGAAAAAGACTGAATCTGAGTTCAGAATCGATCGAAATCATTCTGGAAAGTGCTGCACAGCTTTACACATATATTCATCGTGTTACAGGCCAACCTCAAATGTCCGAATCAAACACCCATTGCGGACCAAGAAAGAACCAAGCGAAATCGTATAGCAGGCTGAAGGACATATGGTATCTGTGAAGTACAAATCAACAGGTCCTCTTTTTTTTTTTTTGTTCCTTTTCTTGTTAATGGAAGAATTTGTGATACAAGATGAAGTTGCTCTGCACAAGAATTAAAGCAAGTCCTACAACTTTTCCATTTTTTTTTCTTTTTTCTTCTTTGTCAGTACCTAAAACAAGTACAATCTTAAATAACATACCCAACACCTACATCCCAAAGGACACAACCCAACCCCAACCACCCATAAAATTTCCCAAAAAAACGTCCGGCTCTGATGTGAACTTGCTTCTTTCGATCATAACGAAACTGTTTCGCAAGACCTCAGTCCTCAGCTGTAGAGAATTAGACAAACAAAAAGGATATGACATAGAAAAAGCAACAAAAAAATGAAATCTTCCCTCCTAGCTGAAAAATAGACGAGGAAGGAGCGTGCTCTAATGTTTTAGCGCCAGAGGTAGTAACGCATACATGTGCCTTGGAACCTTTTCCCAGTCATCGAACATTCCTCGTGGAAAGACAGCTCCTTGGCTTTCCTTGTCCTTTCCGCTTGACAAGAAAATGGAAGAGTTCCCAGGATGAATGACCATTTCTCAATGTTCCACACAGCAAGTTTATTGGTTCAAATTGGAAGTCCGTTTCCGAAATATCTCATGTTTCCCGGTTCAAGTACCCCTCCTGGCTCATGTCATCGTCCTTCCATTGAAACCCTGTTGCTCTGCTGCTCACTTCTGGTTGTATCAAGTTCCGTTGCAACTTTGTTGCTCTGCTCCTCACTTCTCTTGGCTGTATCAGGTTCTGTTGCATCCTTGTTGCTGTGCTCCTCACTTCTCTTGCCTGTATCAGGTTCTGTTGCATACTTTTTGCTCTGCTCCTCATTTCTCTTGGCCGTATCAAGCTCTATGGTACTTACGGATTGAGTTTGCTTTTTAATGTCTGCAGGTTTTTCAGCCGTTGGCTGCAAGAAAAATTAAAATAAGTGAGGAACAAATAACCAGCATTTGTCAATGTTAATGCAGACGACAAGTCACCATTAGTAGCATAGACTAACTATGAGGAGCTAAAATCTTATGTCCCCTCAAGCCGGCCATTCTTAAATTGTGACACCCTTTCACCAATCATAGACCAAGAAATATAATATTGTCAATTCATGATATCTGAACAAGTAAATCTAGTTACTTTATGTTCCAGAAACACAATGAATAGCAACTAGAGCCAGACATCATTCTTGTTATCATTAGGCATTCCCACAATGTTGCAAGGAAAAGTGCAAAACAATGAGCAGCCATGTCATCGGCTGCAGGTAATTAACTGTAGCAAATGGTGTGCTTATTGGGAACACATAGGTTGTCCTTGATAAATAAATGTAGCAATAAACAAGGAGTTTCACATATACCATGGGGATGGGATGATCGAATGAGGTAGCAAGCGGCTTGCCTCTTCTGTCCTGCATTACTTTCTGCCTATTTTCATAGAAATCAAAGTCGTCCAATATTGATGTTTTACATGAGAAGTTCTTGAAAATGTTTAGCATCTCTGCACCTTGTGGAAATTTGACCTGGATTGGTCAGGCATTCAATTAGCGATAAAAACTAAAATAAAATACTATTATACTGTGTGAGCAAATCATAATATGTAAAGCGTAAGAACATATTCAGACCAGAATTAAACATCATAACTGATTATTAAAAGAATGCAAACTGGAGATCAGCACATACTGGCAATAAAGATATTAGCATTCTTATTCCAAACCAAAGAGCATGAAGAATCAAGTGAAAGTGGTGGGCTAGGGGCTGTTTGGTTTGCTACTCTTGTAAACCATATATTTGGTAACGCCAACGAAAATAGGCTGCTATTTGGTTTGCTACCAAATTTTGATAACCCCCACGAAAAGTTGATAATGCCAATGAAATACAATGTCACACGTGGGCAATCCGAGGGCACGGAAATCGCTCCCCAAAATTTTGGTAACGCCAAAATTTGGCTTGGTCATGATCAAATCAACATTCTTTTTGCCAATATTTGGATTTGCCCAGATTTTGGTTATACCAAAATTTGGCTTTACTCATTCGGGCCACAAACCAAACAGCCCCTAAATTGGCTTAACACTTCATAAGTCAAAGGTTCCAATCAAGCCATTTGTCACGCAGTGCACAAATAGGATTTGTTGTTTCTCCAATAAGGAGTACCAGATGGGAAACAACATGATATCTTATATACAAACGATTTCTTGGGAGTTGGAATATTGACAAGAGATCAAAATTAACCTATGGAGCTCTAGTTCCTAGCTGTAAAAATACCAAGAAACTCTAGTTAGATAATGGAAGTTATACCTCTTGTGTGTCCCTGCTGTTTGTCACAGGCTTGTTCTCGTTGTTCTCCAATATTATGTGGCGAAATTGTGGATTAGGCACATCCTTGATGATGTGCCATTTTACAGTGAAGAACCCATTCCACTTGTCCTGTTGCCAGAAGTTCATATTCCTGTTAAAATCTACCGGACCAACCATCTCAGCCACGCCACAGAACTGACCACTTGCATTAACCTGGTCACCATAGCATAATAATTAATAGAACAAACAAAACAAAGTTACCAGAATTTAACAACAGTATCCTGTTCCTAAAAACGGCAACTAGAACTAGATCTGACACTCTTCTTTTTTACGATTTAGATCTGACATTGCTTGCAACAACATTGCCAGGAAAGTTTGAACTAAAAGGAAAAACAACAAAGAAGTTAAATATATAGGCAGAGTTGCTGTATGTTAAAGCTGATGACACTCAAGATGCTTAGGTGACTGAAATAATTACTGAACCAAAAGTCTCAAGTTATATAGACAATAAAATAATCAAATGTCATGTACAGGCACACCATCATGTCATATTGGCATTATAACAGTATACTAGTAAATAGAGAGATAAGAAAAGAACATGGCTTCCTGATGTGCACTACCTATGTTAATTTAAACACACAAACAACAATCAGCTAAGTTGAGAAAGAGAAAGGTTTGGACACCACACTACTCTGACATTTACGAAGATACTCAGGAGAAAATTTTTCAGGAATAAGGAGTATTTAACTTACAGAGAAGAAGAGGAAAACAGGACATTTGGTTCCTTTTTCTGCCATTCTTTCTTGTGCAAGTCTAAACGCATTGTCAAGCCTTTTGTTTCCATTAGGGGTACTTGCCCAGACATTGTACTTGATACTCTTGTGAATATCATCTTCACTGTAAGATTTAATCACAAAGAATAGAGCTTGCTTGTACTTTGTAACAAAATCTGGAAGATTATATGAATCTTTGCTTAATGCAACAGGTGAAGGTATACTATCATTAACCTCCTCTACACCTGATAAACCAAAAGGATCAGCTCGAGGGCTCAAACTGTTTCTGGAGTTATCAGTGCGGTTATTTGATATATCACAGTCACCACATCCATTTAGCTTGCTTCTCGCCTTAAGCTTCTCACTACTGTTCCAGCTTCTACCACTTTCTTTCAAATCGATGCCTTTACTTTGATAAAGGCTGCCTTTTCCTTGGTTAGTATGCACCACAAATTTGCTAGACGGAAGATACCCTTTTGTTATGGAAGCACCAGATGCCTAGCATGAGAACAAGACTATCAACATAAGTTTCCTACTTTTATGGCCAAGAGCAGTGAGTTACGCTTTACAGGAATTTGCAAGTATGGGTTGCTATTGGCAGATGTTGGTACCGTGTCTAGAGCCGATGATGATCCTTTGATGGTATCTGATGCAGACTTTGTGCCACGGGAAGCTTTTGAAGAAGGAACAGCATGCTTATTAGAAGAATATTTTGGTCTTGTAGGGCAATTTGTTTGATGCACACCAACAGGATGTCCCTGAACCCCATCCAGAAGAACAAAAGAAGGGTCCCATGTGTATGCAGGGACTAGTTCAGGTCCATAAGCAATTGGTTGAGCAAACATGCCAGGTGTGCTAGGGTCCTGCATGGGAATTACAGTGGAGTAATATGGCTCTTTGCTGACATATTGACCATCCATACCAGCAATGGCTCCAGGAACAACCGGACTATAAGAAGTATATCCATTTTCGTAGCCCGGAAGATAACACAAATAAGAACCAGTATCAGCTTGAACCACCTGAAACGGATTGTAAAACAGATATAAGCACAGTTCTCTAGTGATATGTCAGCTTCCACAGCTGCACCGTCAAGAGCCATTCACCCTGGAACTGATGGCACCAAGGAATCAATGATAGGGAACTAGACAAAAGGTGGTAATGCAACCGTCAACTGTTGAATTGAGTACTTCAAACAACCCTGTCGTAATTTGCACTTCATCATTCAAGATTTGGATCAAGATAAATTATCTATGATGCTTGACCACAAATTCTTGTGTCGCATGGAATATAAAAAGGCTCTTCCCCCGCTAAATAGACATACCATTCACCAGCAATCATTCAGCCTTGTTTATGTTAGTCATTGTAATAAAGTAAATCATGTATTCACAACAGCATATGATGTGCTCACAACTGGCACAAAAAATAAACAAATATCTTTTTTATAAAAGTTTGCACAGAGATTTGTTCGCACAAGGATAACAATAGAAGGATAAAGTGACATTTAAAAAATGTTGGCCACTTTCCCAAACATAGCAAAGGAAAGATGACAGCAAATAGGTGCAAAGCTTGTTGGTACCACCACACCACCACCGAGATGCACTACGTGCACCATTGTTTTGATTTTAGATAGGACCACTTGTGACTACTGTAGGGAAGGCATATACCATACTTGAGAAAGTACACTATTTGATAACTTACTGTTGGGTGCATCTCTAGTCCACTGAATCCGACAAAGTAGCCATTCTCATCCCATCCTCCAAATGAGCCTACGATAAACAATCAAACCATCAAATGGATGAACAGCATGCTTTGTTTTCAGGTCACAGTACTGATCTACCCACCTGGATAATGATATCCGTAGTAATACATCCCTTGGTCCCCCAGAGAAGCTTCTTGGTTCATTTCACTTTCCTTGACAGTACTAGCTGCATCACCCGAGGAAATGCATGATATTGCATCAGAAGAACTTGCGTCTTTCCTAGCAGGCTACAAAGGTTGGAGACGAAAGGAATCAGGGAGGAACCGATAGATATAGCGCAACCAACCAAACACAGAACAAAGAAGGAAAGAAAGGCGTTCCTTATACGCTAAGATAAGCGAGCAGTTATTGTGTAGAGGAATGAGAATCTTACCAAGTTGACGTTGTTTGCTTGCGTGCTAGTATCAATCTTCAAGTTCTCCATTGCTTCTGCCACAGCTGGGTGATGGAAAAGTCAAGGTTTCCAAACGAAAAATATTCTTCTTTTTTACCAGAACTTTCTAGAATACGTGCCGTTAAATTTTTTAAAATTTAACTGTTAATAGATTTAAAACTATCTAAATTGGTTATACGAAAATTATATCACTAGATTGGTTGTTAAAAATATTTTTATAATATTATATTTTTATTATTATATCGTAGCTTAAAATTATAAAAATAGCTGCCAAAGTCGCATCTTGAACACAGTAAAAAAATCAAAAAAGTCAAATAAAACAAGAACGGATGGAGTACTTCTAATGGCCATTGTCCGCGAGTGACCAATAAAATAAGGCAACCACGCAGAATGATCAATAAACATATCCTGAGTCCAATAATGTTCAGCAAATAATTGGACTTCATGAATTCATCACATCAACAGATCAACAAACAAACACAGAGATCGTTTGATTAAGCACAAAAGACCATTAACAACTTCTTGGTTTGCCATTTCGCAAACACCAGGACGGTCAAGGAGCTCACATGAAGCGGGACTATGGGGGCTGAGACATGCAGCACCAGACCTAACCATTACCGCAACCGAATCCTCGAGTACAGACACCATATTATTGGTGTACCTGTCGAATAAATGGGAGTTGGCTCCGCTCTCACCATCTCTCAGGACCTACCATGGTAGGCCAGCAAAACTCAATTATGTCAAAAATTGAAATGGATCGAACTTTTGATCAAATCCTACGCTCTCGGCGATAATTCCGCAATAGACTCCATTATTTGTTTGCAAATATGGATCTAATGGAGCTGGCTCGGACCAAAATCCCCCCCCCCCCCCACCCCCAACCAAGTAGGATCAACAGCAAAGTTGTTTTTAACAATAGAGAGAGAGAGAGAGAGAGAGAGAGAGAGAGAGAGAGAGAGAAGATGATTTGGAAACAAACACAGTTGCGAAAATAAAATTTTTGGTCGGGTAGAACCCACACCAATCACCGTAGCGAAAACCAAAACTTTTACTAAACCGGACAAGATCGAGAATTTTGACCCAATGCAAAAGTATCTCTCATAGATCAAAGAGCTCTAAAGGGAGAAACAATGGAGTTAGAGAGCAATGGAACAACCAAACTCAACCAGTAACCAGAACTCAAAAATCAAAATAGTTCCAGGAAAATCGGGAAATTTCATTGATCCAACATAAAGCTCACAACAAAACATGCATCGAAGCAGCATCAAACACAGGAACGCCAAGAACCCATCCATCAGATCCACCTCTCAATAGATGGACAAGGAGCAAAGAGTGGTGCCGCCGCGAAGAGAAGGATACGCTTCTGGCGGAGCTCGCCCTTGGGCTCCATGAAGCCGCACCACACCTCGCCGCAGAAGAACCCGGGGCTACGCGCGTCCTCCAGCTCGACCGGGGTAGGGGCCGGGGGCTGGTCGGAACCCTAGCCTGCTCCGGCCGGCGCTGCCGCAGGAGAAAAGTAGGCTGCTTTTGGGCCCGCGTCGGGTGGACGGCGGGGACGCGGCCACGTGGGCGGAGCGGGCCCGATCGGACGGCTGGGAAGGGGCGCGTGCGGGGGAGAGCAGCGACGCGGCCGAAGCGGGCTCCTGAAATCGAGTGGGGGGCAGCCGCGTCGGCTGCTGCGGCCGAATATTTGTAGCCTTTCGCTTCCCTGCAAAACTTCACCTTTTGCTTGGACTGAAAAGGGTAGCAGTAACATAGCATTTCACTTCAGTAAAATTACAAGCATAAAATGTTTGGTTGCTGCCACTAACAAATGTGAAGTGCTTTTGGGGAAAATCACGCTAAGTTTGAAATATAAAATTGCACAAAAGTTATAGGTTTTTCGTTAAAGAACCTGAACCTAGCCACCTTTTTTTTTCATTTGCAAGGATTGGCATTTGGCGAGCCACTAAGGCCCTGTTCATTTTTAGTTTTTGACTTCTGCTTTTGATTTTTCTATATTAACTAATTTTTAAATGTAGTATTTTTAAAGATGAAATTTACTAATTAATTGTAGTACATACTATACCGACTTTATTTATATCTGCAAAAACCGCACGTCAGTTTCTGTTACTCTATAATCTCTCACACAACAGCTCAAAAATCGCAAGTCACAGTTACAAGCATAAGTCTCAGCTAAAAATACAGGCCCTAATTTCCTTCACAGAGAATCCGCACCCAACGCGAACGGTGTACCCGCCGGAAGGAACAGAAGAGTTGCGTTTTTTTTATAGTTCTTCAAGTTGAGGAATTTTCGTGGCCAAGCTCCAAAGTCCGAACGAGAGAACAAAAATACGAGGGAATTCTGGACGCGGAAGTTGATCTCCAGTAAATTCACATATCAATCATAGTAAAATTTTCTGACATACTCAGTGCCAAAACAACTTATCTAACAATCTCCCTTGCCTTCCAGTCTTTGCACAGTGCTACTGTAGTACTGTCAATTTACCAGGCAATGATGGAGGTTCGTTGGTCCAGGGCCAGGACCGACCACCAGCAGTGACGGAAATTTTAATCACTTGGCTTGTTACTGTAGACGACACTGAATGCATGGGCTCGGCACTTTCCTGACCATGATAGGATCACGGCCGTTTGCGACGGGGATAATACACGCACGGGGTTCAGGGGGTAATTTGGCCATCTGGCTTGCTTGGCTCCCTAGTCAACATTTTAACCTGCGGTAAATGGTCACCAGTACTCCAACGAACCAGCTCATCCGGTATATTATGGACGAACCAGCTCATCCGGTATATAATGGGTTCTTTTTTACTGTTGCTTTATTTTTTATTTATAGTTTTTTAATTATGTTGTTTATGAGAGATAATATACAGAGAAAACATAATCGTATGTGATTGTAGTTGGATATACTATAATTTATCTATAGACTCTGTCTTAAAATGACATATTATTTAAAAGCTAGTTGCTATAATATAAAATGAAAAGCTAAAGTCAAAGTTAAAGTTAAAAAAATCCAGACGCCCGAGAGAAGCAAGTCAGCTAATCCAGTGGCATTCACAAAACTTCATGTTTAAGCACGGCACAGAGCAAAGTCAGGCAGCTCTCAGTGGCATGCACAAAAGTTTGTCTTAATCCTTTTACTAAACATAAGCAGGAGTGGAAAAGAAGGTGTAACAATAACCCACACTATCATTTGTAAAAGGGTGCCTTATCAGCTTTTGACATCAAAAGGGAGCCTAGTGACTAGACAGGTACCATGTGATGCTCCACTTGCTTGGAGGAAAAAGGAAATGAAAAGGGAGAAAAACAATAAAGTTTGCTTCTGTAGGTTATTTTCTCCTTTTTGATTTGACATTTGCAAAAGAAACTAGGGAATAAAGGCCCTGATCAACTCGGCTTCGGCTTCTGGCTTATTTTTTACTATTTATAAGTTTCATCTTTTTCTGAACTTTTGGCTTTTTGTTGAGCTTTTTTGCCGGTTCTTTTTTTCCCGTATTTGGTTGTATTATACGTAATGGGCTAACATATTTTTTTTATTTTTAAATTTTTTAAATTTAATTATGCTAAATAAGCCTCTGTCAGCTACAGTGTTTTTTTCAGCTAGCTACAGTGTTTTCAGCCATAAGCCACGAGCTTTTCAGCCGAACCGATCACCACCAAAATGACTCGTCACTGCTTCTCCCGTTCTCCCATCTAAAAAACTAGTCACATAGGCGTGGCGCAACGCCACGCCAGCCACCGTGTGGACCGAAGTAAAAGAGGAAAAAATTCGTAGGAAAAAGAAAGCGAATGGGTTTTTTCGAAAAAAATCGTAGGCCTTTTCGCAATAAAAGGAGACCAGAGGGGTTTTTTCGTAAAAAACCGAGGGCCTTTTCGGAAGAAGTAAGGGCCTGTTCGTAATTACGGGAAACCTCGGGTCGCTACCCAGCAAAAAAATATGCAGAGGCTTATTCAAAAAAAATGTAGGGGCCTTTTTGCGATAACGGAGGACCTTTACGTAATTTTCGGAAAACTCAGGGAAAGTGCCTCGGCCGGCCGTACGCAAATTTCTCCGACACGCGCCGACCGACCGAGCGTTGGGGGGCGACGTGGATAGCCTGCGCAGGCCGGAATCCCCCAGGTTTGTATCATGTATGATTGCCTATATTAACTTCATCCAAGGGCCCTCATAGCTCGTTCGCTCTTAAAACCTTCTTTTCCTACTTCCGTTCCCCTCTTAAAACAGTGGATACATCTTACATATAACTTTTTCCAGGGAATCTTTTCCAGTGTGCCGAAAACAATGTCTTTACTTTTTTTTTTACATTAGCAAGGCATCTTCTTTTGCAGTATTTTCCTTCATATCATATTCCAAACAGACTATCTTCTAATTTCTAATTTTTAAAAATAAAAAACTGTTCAGAATATGCTGTTTTTTAACGTAGCTTTTTTCTTTGTACTATCTGTACAGTTATATCAATATTTTTTATTTTTAATTGAATGATTAAAAAAACTAACCAACATTACAAGGCTACTTCAGGTAAAAACAAAAAACCATCGGAAAAACGAATGGAACGGAGCGTGACTTCCCAGGATAGATTCATGATCAATTCGAGACTGCGTAACTTGCTTTACAAGCATCGAGTTCTTAAAGCAACATTACGCTTGTCTGTATCTACTAAAACAACTAAATAAAATAACGAAGGCATGCCAATGAATCTAATCCATGTTGCTAATCCCGACCTAAACAAGGCGAAGATGCTATGAATGTGCGGACATAAACATGTACTCCCACGTACAAATTGTGCTCTAATTTCACTTTTCGAAAACTATTTTGAGCAAGCTCCCAGGCCAGTTGCCAATGGAACACACACGTGATGTGGTTGCAGATGGTACGTACGAACCTATGAATCGGCTTGGTTTTTAGCATGTGGTCGAAATGGCTCTCCTCAATTGAGCTTTAACTTGTGGACCTGTTCTTTTCCTTCGAAACTAGCAACTTTTAGCTTTTGCTGTAGTACTTAACTTTCAAACGGAGTATTTTCTCAAGATGAGGTTTACAAGTTAAATGATATACACGTTAAAAGCCCAACATCTATATCAGTCAAAATCGCAAGTGAGTATCTCTCTCCGTAATATGTACCGTAAACAGTAAAAATTCAAAAATTTCAGCCAAAAGTCATCAGCCGCAGCCAAATAGGCCCTTTAGCTTTTTAGTTTTAATTTTTTATTTTTATGTTTTTGCCTTTTCTTTTTCGTATTTCTTTATATTGTCTGTGTTGTAATATCTTTTTTATTTTTATAAAAATTTTATTATATAAAAAAACTAACAGTACTATAGAGTCAAAAAGCCTCAAACAGAACCAATCTACCCTACTCTATAATATACCAAAATTTTCTTTACTAAATCCACCCTCTCAATCACCCCCACAGTCATGCCTAATCTAAGTCCACCCAGATTTGTGTACCAAAGTAATCCAACTTCATACAAATGAATGGCCTGAATTTCTTCTCAAGCCTTCTTCTCTTACTCATTGAAGATCCTAAGGCCAAAATCATCCGGATCATGCACATCATCCCCCTCCAACCTAACCCGTGCGCCTGCCTCCCCCTGGTGAACCCGTGCGCCTCCCCTCTAATTTCTCCGCCGCCTCCTCCCCTCCCTCATTCTCCGCCGCCGCCTGCCTCCCCCACCAAACCCGTGCGCCTCCTCCCCTCTGATTTCTCCGCCACCTCCTCCCCTCCCTCCTCATCCGCCGCCGCCTGCCCCGCTCCACCGCCGCCTCCTCCTCCCCACCCCGCGCCGCCGCCTCCTCCGCTTCCGCCGCCTGCCCCGCTCCTCCACTCCGTCGCCGCTTCCTCCTCCCCCCACCTCGCACCGCCGCCACCTCCTCCTCCTCCCCACCCCGCGCCGCCGCCTCCTACTCCCCACCCCTCCGTTCCACCGCCGCCTCCTCCCCCGCTCCTCCGCTGCCTCCTCCCCCACCCCTCCGCTCCGCCGTCGCCTCCTCCTCCCCACCCCGCGCCGTCGCCTCCTCCTCCCCCACCCCTCCCGCTCGTCGTCGTCGTTGTCTTCCTCCTCTCGCCGTTGCTCGTGTCGTGCGCCGACCTGTACGCGCTCATCTACAAGGGCTGCGCCAACCAGAGCTTCCCAGGTGGCGGCGTGCCCCCCACCGTTGCCGTTCTCTCCTCCACGCTCTCCTCCCAGTCCGCCTCGTCCAAGTTCTACAAAACCTCCTCGTCGGCGTCGTCTTCCTCCTCCTCCATCTTCGGCCTCTTCCAGTGCCGCGGCGACCTCTCCGGCTCCGACTGCGCGGCCTGCGTCTCCTGCGCCATTTCCTCCTGGTCCGACGTCTGTGGCGCCTCCGTCGCCGCAAGGGTCCAGCTCGCCGGATGCCTCGCGCTCTACGAGATATCCGGCTTCCCCTAGGTCTCCGGCACCCAGATGCTCTTCAAGACCTGTGGCACCAGCGGCGGTGGCAGGGGCGACTTCGAAATGCGCCGGGACACCGCCTTCGCGCAGCTGGAGGACAACGTCGGCGGGAGCACCGGCGGGTTCGTCGCCACCAGCTACCAGCAGGTGTACGCCGTGGCACAGTGCGAGGGCGACCTCTCGCCGGGGGACTGCGGCCAGTGCGTCACCCAGGCCGTGCAGCACGTCGAGGTCGAGTGCAGCGGCGCGCCCTCCGGCCAGGTGTACCTTGACAAGTGCTACATTAGCTACATCTACTACCCCCATGGCGTGCCCCACGGCGGCGTCGGAGGTCGGTTTCTTGGCTCTCAGTTCAATCTAACAAATTTGTGCCTGAACATGCAATTTTAATTATACTTAGAATACTGATTCAATTACTCGTTCATCGGTACTGATCCAATCGAGTCGCGGATAGATTGTTTGGGTTGAGGAATTTATGCAAATGTGGCATTGTGTTAGTGTGACAAGTTAACATTTTAAGATTGGTGTGGGTGGCTATTTTATGCATGTGAAACTCTGATCGGTGGATTTGTTTCTATGTGTGTTGATGAGATCTTGCTAGGGTTCTTTGTTTAGTTGTGCTTGAGAATTGATTGATAGGGATTGTGGGCTGGGGGCGCTTTTGGTTGTTTCTTTAGTGGATTTTGGCTGTTTTGGGCAAATTTGTGTAGATAAGTGCCCTCTCAGGTGCTCATTGTTTAGATTACAAGCCTTACATGGTCCTGCATTAAGTAGGTTAGATTTATGAGGGTACCTTTCACATGTCAAAGTGGAACTCTGATCTTGTTCCTTTCTTGTTTGGTTAGCTTATGATTTGACGGACAGGGGTTGTGCTTGTCTGCGATGCGATGTTCTCCCACTTTCTTTTGTGTACTGATTAGTTCAGTTTAGGCGATGCACATTACTGAAACCTCCATTGTATGTGCCTGCTTTGTCGAGTAGTTTGTTTGTTTTCTATGCAATTTGCTGTGTTATCATTTCTTACTTGGCTGGCAAACAACAAAATCAAAAGTGCACATTAGTTCGTAGGTGCGTATTGAACCCTGAGAGGAGAAGTTCAATAATACAATCTCTTACGGAGATGTTCTTGTATCACAATGAATTCATGACTTGTGCTTAGTAAGTGATAAGATCCTAAAAAGTCCATCGCCATGTTTGTTTTTTCATCATATGTTTAATGTTTTACACAAATTGTTTACTTGTAATACGTGCTTGCCCATGCTTTGGTTGCCTGGATGAAACTGCGAGCTTATTGCTGATAAGGGTAGTTATTATCTTTATGTAGAAGTCAAAATGTTCTGGACCTTCTGGCACTTTAGCTTTGGCCTCAAAGTGGAGAAGCTTATGGGCTTATCTCTGAGTTTGGAAGTAATATATGTATGAGAGCCAAATTATTTCTCTATCTCTTCCGGTAACTCTCTTCCTATGTTTTTTGTTTGAAATATATATTAGAACCAGGGATGGGAAAACCATTAGAAACTGGCCAGCTACACCTTCTTGGATTTCCTGGCAAGGGTTGAAATTTGACTAACTGGAGCCAAGACATCTTATTGTTTTGAAGCTATGCTATATAATAGGGACTTATTTGCTGGCCCTGGAGGCGCTCAAGAAAAATACAATGTTGGCTTGAGGATGTTACAATAAGAATGAGGATTCAAAAGTGATGTTAGAGCTTTGCGAGTATAGAAATCTAATTTAGCAGCAGCAAGTAGGCAGATATTAGGTTGGGGCTGTCATAAAATTTTTTACTGGCATTTAACAAGGCATAGACTGCCCTTCTTTGGTACTGAAGTGATCTATCTAGATAGTTGAAGTTACGTAGGTAATGTTGTAATGAAGACATCAGTTCAAAGTCAATACAAAATTTCAGAGAATCTGAATGTAATGATAGATTCCTGGTCACCTCCTTTCGATGTGTAATTCTTCAATTGGTGGTGCTCTTCTATATTTGACTGATATCTTGTTTAGCTGTATGAATCAACCCCCAGTTGAGTTTTGATCTTCTACATATTACGCATGCCCCTTCCTGCTAAATAAGGAGATTTTATTAGTTCCTGATCTCATTGTAGGCTTGCAACTTGCAAGGCCTGTCTTATTGGAAGACAGTAGGACTGTGATATGTTTCTTTATGCTACTCTGTTACATCTCGGTGCCTAGCTTTCTTCTAGTTTCATTTGTTTGAAAGGTTTTGCTAGAGTTATCTTGATTCACTTGTTTCAAACTATATATGTGTAGTGGAGATGAAATAAATTAATTTCTCTCCCTTTTGCACTTAGCATTATTATTATTGTGGCGTCCAACTATTTGTGATTATTTGCCAGTAACTCGTGCACATGTATATGGTCAAAAGGGGCTTCGACCATGGTGAAACTCGTGCACATTGGTCGGAAGTGGCTTCGACCACGACGAAAAGTGTTGTATGTGGTCGGGAAGGGCTTCAACCAGCGCGAAACTCGGTGCACATGGTCGGAAGTGGCTTCGACCACGATGAAAAGTGTTGTATGTGGTCGGGAAGGTGTTTAAATCACACGATAAACAGTCGTAGCTTCTGTTAACCGGTCGTATGGTCTCGCGAAGCGGTTGCAAGACCTAGGAATCGGTCGTAGGCTTTTGAGCATTGCGTGTTGGGTGGTTCCGACCGGTCACGTATTTATGTGACATTCATTTTGTGACAAAAATGTTTGGTTATACAATATATGAGACGTGAATCTTAATGAATCTGATTGTTCGTTTTATTTTTTTACAAATTTTATCTTGTTTTGTATTTTACCGTAGCGTTAGCACGGGCACACTACTAGTAGTGCGGTAACAGCTCAAAAGCTGTAGCTCGAGGTGAGATGAGCAGCACACGCTGTAGCACGAGTTAGATGTCGTCAGGTTAACACCAACAAGGAGCTAGCATATTATTGGCGCCTTGGGTCTCCATGATGTTTTGCGCGTGTGATTATAGCCAACTAATTAATTTTGATTAGTACCCCAGAAGCCAGAAAGCATTGTTGCAGGACGCTGCTTGCTCGACCAACGCGGCCGCAACGATGCTTCGCATAATCACATCTCCGTCTTTCTTCTTGTTTCCTCAATCGTTAAAAACCTGGAAAGTGGGAAAAAACAAACAAGCATGCATGGAGAATTTAGGTCCTTTGCTTGTTTCTGAGGAAAAGCTATGCATCGATCCTCTCTCTTTCCTGCCTTTTTCTTTCTTTGTTTATCGAGTTGACTTGGATGCGGTTCGGTTGGACTGAAACAAGCTGGTTTATGACTGAAATTACACTATAGCTAGTTAAAATTACACTATAGCTGATGGTGGCTTATTTGATCTAACTAAATTTTAAAAAAATTAAAATAAAAACTAGATTAGCCTATCACAAACAATACAAACGAATACAGGAAAAAAGAACCGACAAAAAAACTCAAAAAGAAGCCAAAAAACCAGATAAAGACGAAATTTAGAAATAGCAAAAAGTAAGCCAGAAATCAGAAGCACAAACCGAAATGAGTGGACCCGACCCCCCTTTCTCACTGTCAATTCGACGAGATATACCCCTAAAGAAACGACAATGGCGTAGGCATTCTAATTTTTTAAGTACAATGGTGAATGCGCATAGGGCACATATCACACGTGACGCCGACAAGACAAGAGGCAGTTTTTTTGGTTATTTGTGGCTTTTAGTTTTGGCTTCGTTAGAAACTGAAACAAATGAGACAACTCTCTAAGCCCTTCTCGATTATAAAATCATATATGTTATTCATGTTAGCATCTCTATCGTTTGACGTTAATGTGAGATCATGTGGAGGTCACCCTATGGTTGTGATGAGTAATTGACCTTTGTGTGTGTAGAGGTTGAGTTTGGTTTTTGAGGTTTATGCAGAAGTTTGCTTTCTACAACTTGGTGGTCGACAGGCTCTGCGACTTTTGTTTACGACTTGGTAGTGAGCAGGTTCTATGACTTCTATTTACGACCTGGTGGTTGGTAGGCTCTACGACTTCTGATTTTACGACTTGGTGGTCGGCATGTCTAGTTGGTTCAATCGACTGTGTACAACTAAGTGGTCAGACGGTCTAATCGGTAGAACAACCATGGAGGGCCTGAACGATCATGTGTGATCGATAGTCGTAGCCTACGGTCGATGGTCGTAGCTCTGTCTGGTCATAATCGATGGTCGTAGGCTGTAGTGTTCGGTAGTCGTAAAACATGGCGATCGATAGTCGTAGCGATTGGTTACAGAAGTCGTAGCCAGATCGATAGTCGTAAGTCATAGCGACCAGGTTTGGTAAGTTATAGCCACTGTGAACGATAGTCGTAGCGATCGTTGTAGTAGTAGTAGCGCTCTGTGCGGTAGTCGAAGCTTGTGCTCTACATGGTCGTAGTAGACTGTTATGTGGTCGTAGGTTGCTGGAAGGATCTCGTGGGTTTCGAGTACTTCTTTTCTTGTGCATTCGAGTACTCGTAAGTCATATCAGACCAGTCATTGTGCTAAGTTTGTTCACTGGGATTATTGGTGTTTTGGTCAGGGTTGACCAGAGTGCTTGATTCTTTGTGCACATGAGGTTATTGCTTGGTTCTAGGATTAGAATCAATATTTTGGGTGCATTCATTTAATTTGTGCTAATAGATGATTTTCATGTATGGTGCGGTGCTACACGATGGTTTGCTTGTTGGTGTTGGTCGTAGGACTTTGGAACTTGGTCATGGTGAGGCATATGAGGATCGGGACTAGGCACATGGAGGTATTGAGGTCCAAAACGGTCAGGGAGACGCCGAAGATGATCGAAGTTGGTGAGGTGGTTGCAAGCCAAGGCGACAAATAATATATGGATTTTAGATCTTGCGGTCGTGTGTTATCCTGTTCTTCCGAATCATTATCGACCGCTTCTGGTTTCGCCACGGCCAAGTCTCTAATCGCATCGTGTTTGATTTCGACCGAACTTGTTTCTGATTGCTCGATGGTCGTAGATTGCGTGGTCATGTGTCTCCGCTATTTTTCGAGTTGTTTACGATCGCAGTCGGTTACGAGTGCTCGACGGTCTTCGACCACGTCTCATGACTGCTCTGTTTTGAGATCGTTCTCTTCTCTCTTGATCTTTTCTTGATCGAAGAGTTTTTATTTGATTTCTTCGATGTAGCCGCTTGCTGTAACATGTGGGATTGGACTCAAAGCCATCTTGGCTATCATCTTTCTACGAGCATGGTCAGTTCATCTATTCAATCTCAAGTCTCTGTTCTTGTGCGCCTTTAATTAAATCTCAAAAAGGTCTCAACCTGCTTACTAAGTTTTAATTCGAGGTTGGATTAGCTTTCTGAGATCTTAAGTTATTTGTGTACAAATTTTCGAGGCCATTTGATCTCTGAATCAAAAGATCTGATGTTTTTAGATCTGGTCGTCATGCGCCTTTTCTATTATTTATAGTCGTTCACGACCACAACTGATCTCCTCAATCTCCTTAAGTAGTGTGGTCGGGTGCCTCTGGTACTTCTAGTCGTTTAGAACCACATCTGCTTTCTATCGCGCAATGGTCGTAGATCTCTCAGTCATATTCTGAATTGTTACGACCACATGCTGGTTTTAGGTTGCACATATTTTTTGCCTGCACTTTGGTCATCGACTATGGTGGTGTCGACCATTCATTGGCCTCCGATCATGTTGTTATAATCACGTCGGTCTTTGACAGCGCTGGTTTCTGACCACTCATTGGTTTTGAACTATGCTGACCTTTCGACCGCATATTGGACATTGACAACATTGGTATCGACCATGTCGGTCTTCGACAACATTGGTGTTCGATCGCGTTGGTTCCGACCACAGTGGTTTCGACCACGTTGTCTACCTTTTGACCACGTTGTTTTTCTCTGCTGTTTGGTTGTGTTCAGTTTGGCTAATCGGAGCTTTTTGACCAGTAGTCATAATCAACTACGTTGTGTTTATGTTGAGTGGCCTTAACTCGATCACGTTGTACTCTGATATGATCATTCTGAGTTCTGTGCCTCTCTAGTTTTTCAAGTGGTCTTTGCTTCTTGATCTTTATAACTTTATAGTTATCGGAGTAAAGAATTCGTGAATATCTAGAGAAAAAATTTAAAGATATCATTCATCCACCTCTATTATCTATTCGATCCTACAGTTATCTTAGGGTGTGTTTGGTTCAGAGTCATGGTGGGACGGGATGGATCCAATCCATTTTTTAGGGACGGGACGGGACGGTCCCTGTTTTCTGTTTGGTTTAGGGACAAAAGGTTTAGGATGACAATCTGACATGCGGGGTCTACCTGTCAGCCACTCGTCCCACTTCATCCCTCACCATCCCCTCATTTTTGGGGGATAGGAGCATCCCCAATTTGAGAGCATATCCACAGAATATTCCCTAGAGGGATATCCCCCATCCCACCTGACTCTGAACCAAACAGCTCTGGAATGAGGACCGCCCCATCCCATCCCCCATGGTCCCATAAACCAAACACTATCTAAAGTTAGAAGTCATCAGCAACTCAGAAAACGGGGCCTAGGTTTTGCCACATGCCACAGCGCTGTCCTGAATCCTCAAGGCGAGTACCTAACAAACCCATGTTGCCTGCTGATGGGCCAGACGTGGAGCTGAAAGAGAACCCACGAGCCTAGTCAGAGGTCCGAAATCACTGACCCGGCCCACATGTTGATAGCCCAAGCGCCCGAGCCGCACGTCCCCCCGAAAACCCTAGCCTCCGGTATATAACCACCCTATAGCGCCCCCCACTCGAGCCCCCGCACGCGCGCCGCCATCTCCCCGACGTCGCCGCCGCCGCCGCCGCCGCCGCAGCTCGCCTCCCGCTACCCGTCGCCGAGATGGTACGACGCTTCTCCCCCTCGCCCCTCCTTTCGTTCGAGTGCTGAAAAGCTGTACCCTTCGCGGTTGGCACGCGTAGGTCTGTGCGGTGGTGTTGGAATGCGTTTCAGTACTTGTAGGTCGTATTATGTGAATTCTTGTCTGTTAGGATGCAAAGTGTTGGGGTCTTTCTTAGGATTTGTCCCGCGAGATCGTAGTGTTTCTGGGTGCTAAATCATGGGACTTTGCCGCGATTAGATTATATGCTGTGATAAATTAAGCTCTCTCGACTCCTTTTGGCCTATCTCTGCTAGCCCTGAGATTTTGTTTGTGTTCGTGATGCAAACATTCTTCGGGCCAGTCGATGTGTAATGTGTTCTTCAATTATCTTTGAATCTGCAGGTATTTGGCATGGGTATCTGATATCCAAAGTTGCAAACAGGCACTTGGGGCATAAGAAGGTATTGAGGTTTTGTGGTTAGCTTCTACTCAAGTGGAAGCTAGTGCTAGCCACGACAAAGTCATGCCCATCGGTAGTGGGAGAGGGGGTGTTTCGGGATTCGGACCTTGGGACTTGAGTGAAGCGTAGGTTGTCTTCTGTGGGGGAGGATTCACAAAGGATGTTGATGATATAATGTTAAAGAGTTCTTGCCTCCCACAATGACTCACTGATACAAAGTTCTTGTCTGTAGCAATCATCAAAACTCATACAATATTCCAAAGCTTTGGGTGTTTGGTTGATGTCTAAATTTGCTACAACTAAGATTAGGCAACAGACTAAATGGTAGCCTAAGAATTTTAGCATGTCTAACCTTGAGGGTGGCAAATTTTGGCATGCGCTAAACAGTCATTTTTTTGGGTACTGTTAGGATCCCTTTGCACCCATGAACATTATGACATTAATATTTGGCATGGGTAGAGGTGGGCATTGGGCTGTGCCGGCACAGCTCGGCTGAGGCCCATCGTGCTTCGGGTTGTGTCGTGTCGTGCTGGCTTAGCCCAGTCACCGAGTCGTGCCATGCCGTCCCACCTAGCCTTTGGCTAGGCCCAAACACTGCCCAAAGCCCGTTGTGCCGGCGTTCGTGTTATGCCAACCCAAGGCCAGCCTGAAGTAACTATACACAACGAAGGCGGCGGCGATGGTGGCGGTGGCTACCATCTTCCTTTCTCTCGTACCTGCCTTGTTAAAAACTAGTTAAAATTGAAATAGTTGCATAAAAACAAGGGCATGCATGTCGCGCGGGTGCTGAGGTTGGCACGTGGGTGGCCGCGTAGGAGGCCAAGGCGGCACGTCACGCGGGTGGCGGCCGCGAGGCCCTAGGCGGGAGCCGGCGAGGCGGGCGCACGGGATGTGGCAAGGTCGAGGCAGGAGGCGGTGAGGTTCGAGACGGGTGCGTAGGAGTCGGTGAGTTATGCCACGAGGTGGGAGCCGACAAGGCGGCTGCGGGAGGCGACGAGTCGACGAGGTGGGAGGCGTGGAGCGGCGAGGCCAAGGTGGACAACTCCTCTTGGCACAGCCCCCATGGTACGCCATCATCACTGTAGTGCCACCTCTAGTATATTCCTCCCCCTCCATTCCCGCCCTCTCTGCTCTGTGATGGTTTGTGTTGTGGGGATGACTGTGAGATGGTAGTGCCCATGGGATGGTGATTGGAGGGCGACGGGAGGCGAGGCCGAGGCGGGTGTCGGCGTTGGTGTGCTGGCTGTGGCCCCTAGTGCCGACCGTGCTCGCCGGCTCGGGCCAGCCTGAGCACGGCACGATATGCTGTGCCGTGCCGCCCGATGGGCCCACCATTCGTGCCGTGTTGGCACGGCCCACCACGTGGTGTGCCTGTGTTGTGCTTGAGCCGGGCCTCGGGCTGGCAGGGATAAGCCTGGCCTGACTCCCAACTCTAGGCATGGGTGGTGAGGTAGGCTTATGCTTCACACATTTTATAACCTTTAGTATTAGACATGATGTAGTAGTTTCGCAATTAATTTGAGTGAAAATTTAGGTGCAATCGAGTGATGCTGTTGGTATAGTATGTCAATGAACACTCTGGGAAGGTATAGAAGATACCTTTTAGTAATCCTTCTAAAAATATCTGTTGCAGAGATAGTTATGAGATACTTCCTACATTCTCAAATACTTGGTACTATTGACTTTGCACGGTGTCCAAACTATGATTCCGACCATTGTTTTTTTATAGCAATATTTTATAGAAAGTTACAATAGTACTATATTACCAATGTATTTTTTTACAACTGATCCAACCATGCCATTGTAATGTGACCAAGCTACATACTTAGAAACTATCATTAGTCAAAGATTAGAAAGTTTGATCGATCAAAGTCAAAAGTGTCAAGTATTTGAGAACGGAGCTAGTATTTTATCAGTATACCAAGGGCCTGTTTGGATGGGCAGTTTTTATCCTAAATGCTCCTGGAATTTCCAGCTGAATTGTAAGAACATATTGACTCATAATTGTGAAGGGCTTTTCTAGGTACAAACTACTTGTTTTTGCCCAAACTGTATGAAATTAAATCAACATAAGTTTATCTTTCGCTACTGGACTATTCGTGTTTTGTTCTCCTTTTGTGACCCACCCCTCTGTTTTGTAATGGAGGTCATTGCCAATATATTGCACCTAGCAGCATGACAGATGCTTTTACTGCTGAGATCTAACCAGTGCTATTCCTTAGTTTGTATCTTCTCCTGAAGACAACTTCAAAGGTTCACTTGCAATCGAGAAGCATTTCTTCTTCTTTTGTTTTTGCGAGGAAGTGGTGTTTTTTCTTTGGGATCTAAAGCTTTCGGTTTGAACCATTAGCGTGTTTTACTATCCATGTGCCTGTTTGGGTCTTATGTGAACATGTTGCTAGTGTTTTTCTGTTGGATGTTTCTGAGGTAATCTCTGTGCTTTAAATTTGATATTAAATTGGACTTTTAGTGTTTGGATTTTACGTGAACAAGTTACTAGCGTTTTCCAACGGATGTTTCTGAGGTCATTTCTGTGCTTTAAATTCAGTATTAAATTGGATTTTTCGCAATGGGATGTTTGTGCTCTTGTTGCTAGTGGAATACTGGAATGTTATTAGCGATCAACTTAACTTCACTGATAATTCAGTACTAGGTCCTTATGGCTTCCAACATTATCTCACGGTAATGTTGGGAAATTCTGTATTATTCTTGTGGCTTGTCACCTTTTGTGAGTGCAACCCTGCATGTGTTCTAACACTAAGCTTGTCCTACGTATTAGTTTCAAATCTGCATTAGTACTTACTGTTGCACTCACACCAATTACATCATACTGATCAATTTTAGTAAGTTGTGTAATTTGTTGTTTTTTGCATTGTCTGCTCAGACGAAGCGCACCAAGAAGGCCGGAATCGTTGGAAAATATGGTATGAACTTCTAAAATTTGGCTTATTTCTCATTCGTTGTTAACCCTTGCAATGCTGTAGGCACTAGGTATGGTGCTAGTTTGCGTAAGCAAATCAAGAAGATGGAGGTGTCTCAGCACTCCAAGTACTTCTGTGAGTTCTGTGGGAAGGTGTGTCTTCCATTGGCCTACTTGGATATGTCGTCTGACTGCTTTGTGCTGTTTGCAAATTACATAGCTTATGAATCATGCTATACTGTGAACCTGCCAATGAGGGCCCAGATTCCTGATGATGTAGTTACTGGATGCTTATTGATGTTTACCATGATATGTAGTATTAGTTTTATATGCTTCTGTTTTCTTCCTATGCTAGTAACAGTTTTTCTGTGGCAATGGTAGATTTCAGTCCATTCCTTGAGTTATACTGTCTTATGCGGTCTCATAATTATAGTATCTTCTATCTATGCATCAGTTTTTGTATTATCCCTTTGCAAGGCAATATGAAGGATGTATTTAACTTCTTTTTTATCCATTTTGTGTAATAGTTCTATCATAGAAAAATAAGATGTCTTGTTGTACTAATCACCACAACCGGCCTGTTATGTACTGTAGAGTAATTTGAGCACATGAAAGCAGCCTAGCTTAAATCTAGTTCCTAGTCTATTTTGCTTGTTTGGACCCTCTTCAAGCTATCTAATCTTTGAATGGTCTATACGGTTGTTTCTGCACATCTGGGGTGATTTGTTCTTTCTAAAATATAGATGCAAAAAAGCACATTCGGTATGTCTTAATTCTGCTTTTGTTTTGTATTCTTACTAGTTTGCTGTGAAGAGGAAAGCAGTTGGAATTTGGGGTTGCAAGGACTGCGGGAAAGTCAAGGCTGGCGGTGCCTATACCATGAAGTATGTTCCCATTGCCAGCTCTTTTTTTTCCTTCCAAATGAACTGTTCATTGTCGCATCGCATGTTTGCTAATTTCGTAATATGTATTTGCAGCACTGCTAGTGCGGTCACTGTCAGGAGCACAATCCGTCGCTTGAGGGAGCAGACTGAAGCGTGATTGCACCACTGTTGTCTCATCAGGAGTTTTGGGGTTTCGTAGTTTAGTCAAGACTTGCGAATCACTATATTCGTTATTTAGTGAAGTATATCTTTTGAGTAATTTTGGTTTCTAATTTAGGATCTTTGCAAGTATGTTGCTGTACTTTGTACTTGGTCGCTATTGCAGCCCTCATTAGTGACCTGTTAATGCTATACACACTTTTGTCATGCCTAATTCCATGGTGTTTTGCACCTGTGCGTCTATATAGGTTACGATTCTGTCTCGCCTTATGCGCTCTCGGTGTCGAAGCTTAGGATTCGCGGAGTTTGTGTTTATTAACATGTTCAAGATCTTATTCAGGGTTTATTTACCGAACTTTCGGCCATCGGGACGAGAGGCTAGGGCACTACTATAGTGTGTTGCACGTCTAAGCTGTGCGCTGAACTTTATCAAGCTAGCTTGATTTGATAATGTACCCATCTGCAACCAACTCATCAAACTAATTCTGTAACATACAGTATTTCTTGAAGAAATGTGGTACACGTAGCAGCCCTCAAGTTTATTGCCTACCTCAGACAATGCAACCACTCTTTCATATATTTGTCGAACTCCAGGTCTGAAATGCATGTCGAATGTTCAGCTATTTTCATATATATCAGCACTTCATAACTTGTAGAACCTAAATTCCAACAAATAACGAACAAAAGTTCGTGTTCAGATGAACCGCACAGTTGCCAAAGAGGCTCCACTCGAGGAAAATGCTCAAATCTTCTTGAGAAGGGCTTTGAGGTGCGGCTGTAGACTGGTTGAGATCGTTGCCATCTGAACAACGTATGAAAGCTCCCCATCCACCACTTGAAAAGCTCTCGTGATCTGCTTCACCTGACAAATTAAACATGATTATTTTCACAATATATAACAGACAAAAGCTATGCTTTATTTATCTCGTGGGTTTCATGATCATACTAAAATATATCCCATGTGCATCTACTCCACATGTAGATTGTAGTAGCTGTAAGCCTTTAATAATCCAGTTCAGAGTCTTTACTTCAGCCCTGTGGATGGGCTGTAGCTATTGGACAAAACCTTTGCATTTTAATGTGGGAAAGTGATGCAATCAAATCATACAGCTGACGTTCAAATGCTATCAATGCACTGCACACATCATATTAAGCCATTGAAATGACACAAAGCAATTGCAAGATTGTGTAAGCTAGTGGCCAATCCTGAAGATGTCATCTCTCCAAGACAGACTGAACATGTACATGATGGTCAAAACTTAAATGTGAGAACCTATGAAAAAAATACGTTAAACTGCCACCAGATGGATGAGCCATACAACTTTCTACTTCCATGATTCATGAACACAAAAGCAAATCAGTGTCATAGTTTTGAATTTTATACAAATGAGATGACAGTGGATGAAACTAGGCCAGTGCTGAACTAGAGTTCAGTAATTTGACAAGTACATTTATTCCTTGTTAAATGTGGATTTCTGGGTGCAAAATTTCACTGTTAATTCCTTAGAGCAACTCCACCAGGGCCCCTACTTGAGCCCTCATCCTACTTTTGAGGGCCGAGGGGTAAAAAACTCACTCCAGCAGGGCCCCTACTTGAGCCCTCAAAAGTAGGGGGCCCTCAAATCTCCCCCTCGAGCCCTCATTCCTGGGGGGTCTGGAGGGAGCCCCTACTTTTGAGGGCTCAAGTAGGGGCTCTGTTGGAGTGAGTTTTTTGCCTCTCAGCCCTCAAAAGTAGGATGAGGATGAGGGTGGGTCCTATGTGTCATCCCCTCTAAGAATGAATTTGAGGGTCCTGTTTTGAGGGCTCCTGCTGGAGTGTAGCCCAAAAAACAGAGCCCTCAAAAGTAGGGAGAGCCCTCAAATAAAAAGTAGGGAGAACCCTCAAATAAAAAGTAGGGGTCATATTTTGAGGGCTACTGCTGGAGTTGCTCTTACAAGTCAGAAGCTTAGTATATTGCGAGTTATCAGTTATCACCTGGACAAGTGGACAACATCATCCCATCCTATTCAGAGTCAGACTAACAACAAATGATTGCATAAGCTCTTTGGACAAAAGATAATGAAGAGCATAAAATTGATAGCTGAAGAACAAAATTGTAATGTTTGCCATGGAGGGTGAAAGCAAAAACAAAATCCTCAAGTTTGCAGTTGGCATGCCTAAGCATACTAGAAGCATTAGCACAAAGTCAAGGCAAAATTAATTATGTCAGAATGTCCTGTGATATAGTGATAAAGACACTCGAAATAGACAATGATAGGAGAATTCCTCTACAATTATCCTGTGAGAAGTACCTTTGATGCATTGCCAACAAGTTCGCTTTGGAGTGTCACTATTTTCTTTTCAGCATCATATGAACCCTTCTGCATTTTTGTAGAAGCAAAGACGTGGCAACAAATCAAAACCACAGTTTAACAACAGTAAAAGAACATATATAACATATCAATTTCAAAATATTTTTTAAAAATAAAACTCCTTTCACCTAGTGATATAAGAATCACATAGTCTGATAATTGATAAATCCTAATTCCTAACCAGCGTGACTGAGTTATGACTTATGAGTACATTTGGCCCTATAAGCAGCAAACTTACAGGAGGACAACCATAATTTGGAGTTTGGACATATGCTTTCCATTTATCAACAAGAAGGACCACAAATATGAAATGAATTTGCAAAATCAAACCATTTAAAGTTTGCAGTTGCAGGCATCAACTCACTTTCCATTTCTTGATCATATGCCCTTACCTTCGCAACGTGGCAATGTGTTTTAACTTCAAGAGAATCAGCGGGGTGGGGAAAAACTGGGAGCGTACTAGGCAAGCAACCAAGGCTGCTATTCACTACTTCAGAATCTTCAGATATTATGAACCAGATAATGAGATAATTTCCACATGCAGACACTAACCTGAGTAGTGAGCACTACGAACTAGTAAAGTGTAATACCACAACCAAAAGTATACGCAGAATAGAAACATTAGAGGAAAATACGGGGTTTTTTTTGCCGTCAAACCCATCGACTTTTAACGTGTCAAGTCAGTATCGCTCGCAGAGGTTCCCAGACCATCTCAGGACGGTCGGCACCGTCTAGAGAGCCGAGTAGCGCCCTCAGAGGTTCCCTGACCGCCTAGGGATAGTCGGCACCGTCTCGCGACGTGGGTTCTCGTCATCCGGCAAATTCCTACACTTACCTTTTTACCGACTTACCGCTGCAGTAAAGACTCCAAAGCCAACTTACCCCTTGGACCATATTGCCCTTGGGCAGCCAATGGTGTGAGAGGGGCATGGGCTTTAAGTGAGGGCGATTCAGACATTTCACCAATGCAATGCAGCCCCAACCCTACCCTTATATGCTAGCAAAGAACCAGCCAACCCATTTTTCTCATCTCATTCTCTCCACAAGGTAAGAACAAGCAAGGGGAGCAAGCCACACCCCCCATTCCTTCTCATTGCCAACCAAGAGTAAGCCAGCTGAGAGCCCCTAAACCACAAGCACATCCACACCACCGCAGGGAGGAGCCCGATGAGGAAGAAGCGAGGAAGCAGCCGGCCATGACGGCAAGGGGAAGGCAGGAGCAAGGGCGGCATCAGTAAGACAGCGCCAACGACATCGGGAGGGCGTTGACGACCGCCGGTTACAAGCCAAGCCGCCCACTGAGTTGTCCTCCTTCCCTCAACCCTTAGGCACAACACAAGCACGTAGAGAGAGAGAGAGAGTGAACCGACGAGCTCGGCTCCATTGGGGGCAAGGCCCAGTGCCTTTGAGCAAAGCCAGGGGGCCGTGCGCCCGTGCGCTGCCTGGGAGGAGGAGCCGGCGGCGAGGAAGGGGCCGTGCGCCCGTGCGCCGCCTGAGTGGGAGGGGGGCCGACGGAGAGAGAGAGGGCCGGGGCCGGCGAGCCGCGGGGCTGGCAGGCCACCCGCGCGGCCGCGCGCTGCCGCGCCGCCCCCAAGCGAGACTGGTGAGGGGCGGAGGGGGAGGCCGAGGAGGTGGAGAAGGCCGGCGACAAGGGGGAGCAGGCGGCGGGGAGGGGCCGGCGCGCCCTTGCGCCGCCTGGAGAGGCCCTGGTGGCCGAGTGGAATGAGGAAAGGGGAGAGGTGGCCGGTTCGGCCAAAAGAGATAAGGAGGAGAGAGGAGGAAGGAAAGGAGAAGAGAAAGAAAAAGAAGAAAGAAAAAAAAGAAAAGAGGAGAAAAAGAAAGAGAGAGGAAAAAAGAAACGGGTTCGGCACCTGCGCGACAGGTCCCTCAAAACCCGGGCGTTTACGCCAGCGATCGGGATTTGCGCTTAGAGTCGTTGTTCTCCGTTTATGCTCTGGTTTCTATTTGCCGTTGAGTCAGGTTAATATGTACGCAGGTGGAGGTCCCGGGTCGGAGCCGTCCACGCGTCATCCCCGAGACTAACCAGGCAAGTGCATTGTAAAGCGGTGAATTCGGGTAGTGATTTTGGTTAAATTGAATGATTTGGGGTAAGTTTACCTTTCCTGGGTGCATATTGAGAAAAGATGAATGACGAACGTTAAGGCATGGCAAGTTGATATGCATAAATGAACTTGCAAGTGCATAGTAGAGCAGTAGGCCGTGGGGTTTATAAAATATGCGATGTTTACCTGACATGATGATGCTTATATGGAACTGTGATGTTTACATGATATGATGATATTTATATGGAACTGAAATGTTTACATGATATGATGATGTTTAATTAATGATGACAATGATAATAGAGCGGGGTGAGCAGCGATGCCACCCTACTAATGATAAAACCGAAGACAATGACAGTGACAATGGTAATGACAATGACAATGGGTACATGCATTCACATCATGATGCTTATTTATGGATGACCATGATAATGACAATGGCATATGCATTTGCATTATGTGCACTCAAGAGTGAGGGCGGTGAGAAAGTCCCTAGCTACGAGTGAAGCTAGCGGACTAATCCGGAGTGCTCTTGAGTAAGACCTACTTCGGTAGGCCTCCACGGGAGTGGAGAGACCCTCGTGCCGATATGGGCGGACCCAAGATTTTGGGTGAACATCGACGGGTGTTCACTCGGCAATACCGGTATATGCAATGAGATGAGCAAATGAGCATGTAGAGTAGTGCTGCATTGCACTAATGGTATAAGCTACAGTTACAAACACATTACAGATGTATTGCATTGCATGAAAACAGAACAGAACAGATGTATTGTATTGCCTAAAAATGAAGATAGTGAAACAGTTACTGAGTTAGTGATGTACAGTTCGCAGAGGTGGGAGGTGATAACGGTAAAATAGTTACAGAGATATTGACGTGTAGTTCACAGCGATTGGAGGTGATAGCAGTAAAATAGTCACAGAGTTAGTGAGGAATAGCCCACAGAGATGGGAAGTGAAGAATAGAAATAGTGAGGAGTAGCTCACAGAAATGGGGGTGATGGTAGTAGAACAGTACCGAGATAGTAGGGATTAGCGCACAGAACTGGGAAGTAATGGCGGTAGAATAGTTACAAGGTAGTGAGGTACAATCCACAAAGATGGGAAGTGATAACCGTTAAGTAGTATAGGCTAAAGAGTTGAGAAAGATGTGCATGAGCATGTGCATGGCCATATGCATACTGAACGGTTGATGAGAACCGAAAGGGATATGAGAAAGGAGCATGTGCATGATGAATGGTTCATTGGTCTTGAAATGGTTAAATGGAAAAGTGATTAATGATACTGGAATGATAATGGTCTAACGAATGAACATGTTATTTGCTGTTTTGTTTTGTACTTGCTGAGTTGGTGGACTCAGCCTTGCTTTGTTGATGTTTTTAGGTGACCGTTAAGGACGACATGTACAGGCGGGAGTAGCACATGGACAACTGGCATGAATCAGCAGCACTTGTGTATCACCTTTTGTCAGTGTATTTTAGCTTTGCTAGGCTAGAGTAATCACTAGAAATGCTATGATGTAACTGAACGCAGCAATATGAATAAATTTAATGTTGGTTTAAATTCTTCTAGCATTGATGAAATGACAAGAGTAGCAGAGGTAGTAGCATCTTGGCCCAGAGAGTGGGCAGGGTGTTACATAAAGGGCCTACCTTGATAACGCACAATTCGGAGTACAATGACCTATAGCAACAACCAAACCGAGTGGATTCCCCACTGCCCACAAACGAACAATCGAACATGATACCCTATCTAGCACCAGGCAAAACTACGCTAACAGGAACTGAATGGGCAGTACGAGCTCACCTGGACCTCGGCGAGGCCTGTGCTCTGTGCGATGACAACCTCGAGGGAGCCGTCGGGGCGGGGACGCCAGTACCCACTCTCGGCGTGCATCGGCTCGCCGCTCGACGCCTTCCACGTCCTCTGCGTGTACGAGATCACCGGCTGCGTGCGCCCACGCGCAACCCGGCAAGGCAAGAAGAGCTCTAAGCTGTGGCCAACCAAAGGCGAGATTTTCGCCAGGGACCCGGGCGGGCTATATCATTCATTACCTTGGAGGGGTGGTGGGAGAAGAGGAGCTCCTCGCCGTAGCGGAACGGGGCGATGGTGGGGAAGCTGCCCTCGCCTTCCCCTCGCCACTTGCCCAGAAGGAACGCGAGCGGCGCCACCGCCGGGTGCGGCTCCGGCGGCTCCATGGGTGGGACGGCGGCGCCTTCCATTTCCTGGGATCTCCGGTTGGATCTTTGTACTCTCTGCTGGTCAAGTAGTCCGTCCTCTCTTTCTTTGCGGGGGCACTTGTGGTGAACTGCCAAGCCCCTAACTTTGGAGTCCAGATTGGCCTATTTATTGGACTTTGATGTTAACTTAAGGGCATTCGGAGTGTATGAAAATAGGGGGTTATAAGTTATCTTAAAGCCGATTTTATATATTACAGGGTTGATTTTAAGCAGATCATAAGAAAAAAAACTTGAGACCGGTCCTCAAGCTAAAGACCTGGCGATAAGCATTAAAATACAATTTTCTTTTAATCCTGTTCTCTCTCCTCCCACCGGCCAACTACCAACCACCACAAGCATTAAAATACAATTTTTTTATTGCCGAGTGGGACCCTTGGTACAGCCGAGCGGTAACCTCAAATATAACGAATCGGCCTTAACAATTAGGTGGGACCCCACCTTAGAAATCATTGCGATATATACACTCCTGATGCCCTAAGTAGCGTTGCAACGTTTAAAGGCCCATTCTTTTCAAGTTTTTTCCTCCTTTTCTGTGAGTTATAACTACGCTTATAATTAAAATAAAAGAGACAGCTTTTTTAGAAGTTGCCTTTTTTAAATGACTTTCTAAACTAAAAACTATATATATTATTAACGTCGACGTTTCCGCCGTTCGTCAATATCCCAATAAAATATAAACAAAATCGTGTAAAAAAAAAACAAGACCAAAGACATGTCGACAACCCGGAAACTTTCGCAGTAGCCCAACCGCCAAGTCTCGTGCTACTGTACTTCAATTAGCTAGTCATTGCACAACTCATCTATTGCTACGCAAGCTTGTCACACGATCCTAGATAATCCATTTCTTTTACAAAAATTGAATCGTACAATTTTGAGAACCGCCTATATATTGTATAAATTTGGATCATGGTCTCAGATATACAATTCTATAATATAACTTTTGAATTATTTAATCGAATTATGTAGATGTTGGCGCACTTATTCACATTGCATTCAATTGAAATTATTTGTTAACCTTATTTAATTTATTTTTATGAACTGATAGTTTAAAAGTCTAATATTTGAATAATAACTTTTTTTACCTTGAAATAACTTGTAAAGAGCAAAAAAAAAAGCAAACTAAAATAATATTACTTCAATTAGCATGAGGTAATATCAATTTGTATATGTTGATATAGTTTGTTGTTAAAATCATCATCATACACGGTTCTGTACAACCCTACGTTCAAGATTGCAATTCTGTGAAATTTGGATCCACGCACTGGTTCATCATGTCTAGCTCAGTGGGATCATGCGATCTTAGGGCATCTTTGATCAGAGGATTTTCAAAGGAAAAACATATGATTCTATATCCCTTTTGAATGGGACTGTTCACCCCTTTGATTCATACGATTGCAACAATGCAAATCCATAGGATCACTACCTGTGGTTGTGGTTTCAAAGAAATTTCACAGAAAAATTAAAATCAACTCCAACCTCTTTTTTCCCCTCCCCAATCCTACAATTTTTTATGTTTTTCAATCATCTGTGTTGTATTTCTATCATAAACATGTATTTTTCCTATTCCTGTATTTTTAAAGTCCTGCGACTCAAAGAGACCCTCACAATCCATATTGCTAATCCTAACATGCTATGTTTTTTTTAATGTAAATTACTGCAAACAATGAACCATACAGACCTGGCCGGCTTTAAACGAACCAATATAACCCAAGGTGGACTACACTACCATAAACACACCAGCAGCAAACGGTGTACCAGTTCACATCGCATGGACCACAAAAATCCGAGATTTTGCACTGAAATAGGCGAAATCAATCTGTCCCACGTTTTCAGATCATGTCTCCAGATGTTGTCCAATAGATCATGTCTCGAAATGTTGTGCAATCCATCGACAACAGTCCATCAAATATTCAAACGATAAACCATCGTTTGGTCACGTTCCATCGTGTCTGTGTATATTGGACTTGAAGTTGCTACATTTTGCTGAAAAATAAAACGATAACCTGTATTCATATCAGATAAGGCAAGAATCTGGAACGAACGAACGAACTCTAGACATATATATTCACCGAAATTAGAAGAACACATTGGTGAAAAAAAAGAAAGGAAAACTTATTACAGCTTATCATTTTTGCAAGGTACATTTTTCATTGCATTAGTATCCGAACACGGGGAAAAAAAATCAGCGAGACCACCACCGCAAGAAAAAAAATAGAAGAAGTGGATGGAACGATCAGCACCGCCCAATCAGTGCGTGCACCGCGACCTCTTGAATCTGAGCCGTCGGTTCTTGAGATCGAACTCCCACAGGTGCTCCTGCTGCAAGATGTTGCCGATGACGGACACCCCGGGCCACGCGCCCTCCTGCACACCGATGCACTTCACGCCGGGCGCCGCGTCGATCACGTAGCTCTTCGCCGGCGGCTCCAGCCGCGCCGACCCGGCGAAGTGCACGGCCAGCTGCGGCACGGCCACGGCGCTGTCCCTGCCCGACGGCGACGTCCAGTTGTAGCAGTATTCGAACGGGTCCATGGTCACCCGCGGCAGCCCGGCGAGCTTCTTGCTCAGCGCAGCCACCACGGCGCGGTACGCCGGCCTGGCCAGCACCGTCAGGCTGGTGCCGGAGTCGAGGATGGCACCGCCACCCTTCTCGACGTCCCAGACGACGCGCGGGATCTTGAGGAGCTCCCCGGAGACGGAGATGGCGTTGATGGTGACGGCGTAGAAGGGGCGCGTCCGGTGGTCGAGCAGCAGTGGCGTCTGTCGCGCGCCGAGCGCGGCGGCGCTGGAAGTTGCGTCGGAGGACGAGGAGACGGCCGGGTTGGGGCCGAAGGTGAGGTAGCTGGTGGCGTTCCGCGGGGCGAGGTGGTCAACGAGGCAGTAAGAGAAGCGGCCGCCGAAGCGCGAGGCGGCGCGGGAGGCGAAGGAGATGTTGCTGCAGCCGAGGCTGAGGACGCCGTCGGAGGCCTGGAAGCTCTGGCCGTTGTAGGAGGTGGTGCAGCCCAGCACGACGCCCTGCAGCTTCGCCTTCTTGGCCGCACGCCCAGACAGCGCGATGGTCGCCGAGTCGGTGCCCACCGTGCCGCGCGCCGCCGACCCGTCCTTGTACCTGCCGCGGATCAAGTAAAATACGAGGCGGTTAATTACGTGCATGGCAGTATGGCACATGGCGCGACTTAAGGATCTCTTTTTTAGCTACTGCTCTACCTCGGTTAGTCACAATCTACTAGCTAGTACTTAACAAAAAAAAGTACTGCAAATTGCAGTTAATGTTAGTATTTGCTTCGCCTGATTGTACTCCCATCAAAACATATCCTGAATACCATGTTTGACCAAGCGGCTGCTTGTCAAAAACCGGCAATTTCCACTACGAAAAAGAGGCATGTACGTAAGTACTGCTATGTACTACGTATGTATGCAGTACACCCGGGCACTCGCCGACTTTTGACTTTTTGGCATATTTTAAATCCGTATTTATAAGAATAACTGTAGTCACACGAAAATACAAGAATATCACTTCTACCGCATGACGGTAGCCCTCAGAGGGCAACACGTGGCCTCCGTGTGGCAGTGCGAAGGTCGCACGGCCACCGTGCAGTAGAAGGCTGCCGCATGGCCACCTCATATGAGGCGATTAGGTAGGGTAATTAGCGTCACTCTAACCCTAATTAAGGATTTCGTGTATCGCTAGTTATGATTAAATAAATATAAATTAACATGGTAAATTTGGAGCATATAAAATTCTCAAAAAATTACATAATTAGGTTGACTATGTCAGGATGCTCCACAAAAAAACCGTAATTTTTAGAGCTCATTTTCTATATGTAACAATTCCTACAAACAACATAATTCAACGAATTTTGGAGTGAAATTTAGGATAGATAAAATTACAAAAAAGTACATAACTAAGTACGCTTCATTGGGAGGCTCCACACAAAATTTTGTAATTTTTGGAGCTCATTTGCTATATGTAAAAAATCGAATAAACAGTGCACCTAAACGAAATTCCTAATTACAATTAGATTAGTGCTAATTACCTACCTAATCGGCTGTGGTACCGTACAGCAGCGCCCTTGGTCGCACAACCACCGTGTAGCAGAGGAGACGGACACCACGCGGTAGCCGATTAGATAGAGTAATTAGCACTAATCTAATTGTAATTAGGGATTTAGTTTAGGTGCACTACTTGTTCGATTTTTTATATGTAGCAAATGAGCTCTAAAAATTACGAAATTTTGCGTGAAGTCTCCTGGTGCAGCATACTTGATTGTGTAATTTTTTATACTTTTATCTATCCTAAATTTCACTCCAAAATTCGTTGAATTATTTTGTTTGTAGGAATTGTTACATTAGCAAATGAGTTCTAAAAATTACGTTTTTTGTGAAGTCTCCTAACATAATTAACCTAATTGTGTAATTCTTTTGGGAATTTTATGCGCTCAAAGTATGCCATGTTAAGTCATGTTAATGTAATCATAAGTAGCGACATGCAGTGCTCATTTAATTCGTTTTTTAATTCGTAGTCCGCATGGGCACTGTGTGATGGCCGTCTTTTGCAGTGCCTGACCTGTCTCCTCTGCACATATGTTGCCCCATCATTGCTATCCCTCCTTGTCTCCTCCCTCCTTCGCACATATGTAGGCTTGTCCATGCCGCCCCCTTGCCTCCCCCCTCCTTCGCACATATGTTGGCTCATCCATACCGTCCCCTGTTGCCTTCTCCCTCATTCGTACATATGTCACTCTGTCCATGCTGTCCCCCCTTGCCCGCGGTGTTACGCATTAATGAGTCCATAATTCCTGGTGGCAATGCACCGGATTGCCTTTTCTCTTGGCTATAAATACCAAGCTTTCGTAGTGATTTCACAGAGCATTCTGGAATGGCTAACCTCACTCTTTATATTTTCACTTGTTCTAACATCTTGTTGTTCAAAATTGTAGATGGCCAGAACATCATCTGCAGGCCCGTGGGATCATTTCTCCCATGGAGAGGATGATTGTAAATTTATCAATCTCCAACGATAGCTCATGCAGTGCCTAAGATACGACAATCCGCCCATCTTTAAGGGTAGGAGGATCCGGATCCTAGACCGAGACTCATGGACCATGGAAGTATTCCCTATGTGTAGAACAAGAATTCCAATCCCACACCGTTCCAATCAAGCACCCTCAGACGCACTGCTCTGACACCGTCCAGGACACGGCGCGCTTGGCACAGCTCACTTGTGCCAGTTGCACAAGGAGAAGCTGCGGTAGTCTCCTTCCCGCGCCTCTGTGAGGGGAGCATTTCCCAGAGCGCCCCAACGCTAGCGTGGATGACCCTCGGTTGTCGCACCAAATCCAGTTGACTCACGCGATGGCAGTCACCTATGCCTTAAGGAGATTGGGTAGCTGCGGATGTTTCTGACATCTAGCTATGAGTAATCGGACGCTCTCCGCACCTAGCTACCTCGCTGTGAGGCTACCCTCCAGGTGATGGAGCGCGAGAGCATTGTCGCTGAGGTAGAGCTCGAACGTCTCCAGTCTTTAGCTTCCTACACCCCATCCTCGCTAGTGCCAGCACCTACCGTCACCCCCAGCGGCCCTACACTGACCCGACCACAGGGACCTCACACGAGGCTCATGACACGCAAGAGTGTGCGTCGCCAGAGTCCATCGCCCGACATCGACATCAAAGGATCCAGCGGAAGACGCGGTCTCTCTCGCTCCTGCTCCCGCTCCTGGTCACCGAGCTACAGCTTGAGTCGCTTCCGCTCTCGCTCTCGGTCCCCTAGCTTCAGTCAGAGTCGTTCCTACTCCCGCTCCCCAGGGAACTGCACTAACTGTGGTAGGAATCACCCCATGGAGTAGTCATTTCTAGTTAGGTTAGTCAGCAGTGCTTACTAGACAGTCTTTTGGGTTGTAATCACATTCTCTCGCTAGTTGTACCCCTTTTATACCCGGATTTCTTAGACGTGTATGCCATGTCTAAAGTCATATAATGTTTAACCCCTTTTGTAATGGAACTATCTAAAGTTTTATGCTTTTTACTGTATTCTACTTTCTGCAGCAATATGACCCAACGAGGCAGCAGAGATACGTGCAAGTTCTCCAAGTCGAAGCAGCGATGAGCCTAGACGTGTTACTAGGGTTGCCATAACTATGCCTGGGACTACCCCGATCACTGTTGTGACATAGGACGGTACCGCCAGCCGGTTAGGACCAATTACAGTATATTCCCCTTGCTTATATCGCTCTATACCGTAGTAGTAGTAGTAGTGAGGTTGGCAATACTTAAAAGATTCATGTACGAAAGATTTCTGTAACGTGCAAAGTAATAGTTTTGGCAAAATTCCTAATTAGAGTTAGATTAGTGCTAATTATCCTACCTAATCGCCTCATACGTGGTGGCCATACGGCAACTCTCTGCCACAGGCCTTTATGCCGCATAGTGATCGTGCGGTAGAGACCACGTGTCACCCTCCTTGTAATTTTTACGCAACTATGATTATTCTTGTAAATAAGGATTTAAAATGTACCAGAAATGCAAAAAAGTCAGCACTCGTCAAGTAACAAGGAGGTTATTCTTACAAATACGGATTTAAAATATATAAAAATACCAAAACGTCGGCACTTGTCACGCAACAAGGACTGGCCTGCAAGCAAATGCAGGTCCTCTCGAGCAAAATCATTAAACAGGTGGGAAAGGTATGTCTTTTCATGAACTGTATCGCAAAGAATCCAAGAAGTGGACCAAACATGGCAGGACAGAAATGCCTAACTTCAGCAGTATTTTTTGGCCAAAACTGATTGAACAGCCGTAGGTGTTTGGAGCAGGAGGTAGACGATGAAGATGACATTAGCTCAACTCAACGTCCACGAGCTATTTATGGCCTGCTCCTTTCGACGTATTAATAAATAAATAAGTTAATGTTTACGTTATCAATTTATAACAGTTTATCAGAATAATTTTTTCAAAATGATTTATCGACATTCAATTTATTCGTCAACCGTAGTCGAAAAGAACTCATCTATAATTTTACTGGCACAGTGCATTAGGGTTAGTAATTTATGCCGGTCAAAACCAGTTTTGACTAAAGAGAACGTGGCCCAGGTGTGGTCCAAGAGAATACTAAATTGTAGCTTTATCTCTGGGTTGCTTCTTTCGGCCTCCCCAAACGGAGCCACCAAATCATATATGCTTTGATAGGAACATTGGGGAGTTGATGGTAAAATCTCTGTACCAAATATGGTTTTTTTCTTGCAGAAACGGGCACTAGTATTCTATATCAAACAGATTACAGAGGACCTCATCCTTTTTCTTCTAAGAGCAGATTTTTCTTCGATAACTAACTTTTCTACGATAACTAACTTTTAAATAAAATATCATTTCAGAACAGAATCTATAAATTAATTAGAGTGGATACTGATCTACAAATTAATTATAGTAGATACTACAATGACTTCATTTATATTGATCAAAATTGCACATGAGTTTTTCCGTACTATCTCTAGCGAACAGCCAAAATCATAAATCACAACCAAAAGCTATAAACCGTAGTACAAAAGAACAGATCCAGAGTAGCCAGGGAGAAAAGGCGGTAAAACTGAAATCGAGCATCAATTTTTCGGGGAAAAAGAGAAGATTGTCCAGACTGACCGGGGTCGGCACTTGATGCGTTTCTTTTACAAACAGGCAGGCAAAAGAACGTGATTACCACCAGCACAAGAACAGTCTACAAGTCGCACGTTCACCACAAGCATAATGCTTGCTGTTCCTTTGGCCGTTTAGCGAGACATCTGACATCTCGTTGTGTACTCGGTAATCCAATATTGTGGAATCCCCAAGAATATTGTACCGTTGTTACAGTATCACTTTGGGGCTAGGGAGTTGGGGCTTGGGAGTGATGCATCTCTCGCTAACAATGAAACGAAAAAAACATCTCGATCGATGTAATCTTGTCATGATCTAGATAATTCACCCCTTTCCTAAGGAACATGTTCTATGTCCTGACACAGACACAGATGGGAGTACAACCCCAATCCATCGTGCACATGACGAAGCAAAGCAAAGTCGAGCACCACCACTTGCTACCGCCGCTAGATGCACCCATGTTCGGATGAGCGCGGCTGCCCGTCCTGCGATGCAGCTGTTCTTCCTCTTTCCCCTTTAAAAAAATCAAGTAAACAACAAATGCCAAGCCTAGATATGAACACCGGCAACGTGCATGCAGTAAGTGCCCACAACAAAACACACACAAAAACAAGAAACCCTGTGGGAGATGGGAGGCGCGTCCTTTTCTGGTGTTGGGATTAGGATCCAATGCATTCATATGCATGCATGTAGTTGCTGAGATGCAGCCGCTGATGTGATCGATCTCATCGCTTTTGTGAGCTCGGAGATCAGCGGCAGGGCCATCGTTTTGTTCCGGTTCATCGCTTTCCTGAGGAGAGTGATGATGGCTGTGTCTGTGTCTGTCCGTGACAGCCCTGAAGAGCGAGTAAAGCACAGCACAGGGAAGGCAGATGTGATGAGTGATCGGGTGTGTGCGTGTGACTGAGCAAGCACGTCATGACACCTAGACGCGTTAAATATGCTCCCCGAGAAAGCGACGATCCGATCGCTCGGACGCCTCAAGCCAGCGGCAAATCGATCAAATGCAGCATCAGAAAGACGGAAAGACTCCCATCTCCCATCACTGGAGTACTACATATGAGCATACATCTATCTACATGGCTGAAATAATCAATGCCGTGCTCTACTACTTGCAGTCTTGTGGTACAACCGTACAAGTAGTACTAGTGGTAGTGCACAGGCGAGGCAGGCCGGAGCTGCTCAGAGCAGAGCTACGTGCATCGGTGGCACCGCATTAAACACGGCCCCAATGCCCACCCTGCGTCGCGTCGGCGTCGCCATTGCCATTGCCATTGCATCCGCCTTCGCGTCGCGAGATCCGACTCACCCACCAACCAACCACTAATGGCGGCTGTTCCCGCTGCTGCAGCTGCTCGCATCTCATCAATGCCAGGACCAAACGAAGCCCCACCCAGATCGATTCATCGATCGCCATTACGCACAGAAATTTAGCTCTGCTGCTCTGCTAGCTATAAGTAAAGCACGGGCTAACGCTCGTATTAACGGGTCGGTTAGGAAGGAGCAAATACGAATGCGAAGGACGGGAATGGGTGAGAATGCGAGGGTTGGTGGTGGGACTGACCGGTAGTCGTAGGCGCAGGGGCTGCCGGGCGTGGAGCAGGTGTTGAGGGAGAAGGGGAGGGACGCCTTGCAGGTGTCCGACGCGCACGGGAGGGGCGCCCACGTCTTGGACTTGTCGGGCCGGAACGCGCGCCGCGGGGAGGCCGACGAGAGCGAGGCGTTCGCCGCGTCGGGGGCGGGGGCGGAGCGGCGGCACTTGACCCAGGTCAGGTCGCTGCCGGTGTCGGCCACGAGAAGGAACGGCTGCGCCGGGGTGCCCACGCGGAAGCGCACGAAGTACTGCCCCGTGCCAGTGTACGCGCCGGAGGAGAGCGGCATCGCGAAGGCCGAGGCGGCCGCGGCCGCCGACGAGGACGTGGTCTCCGCCGCGCGCCGCCGCCCGCGCGACGAGATGAACACCATGCGCTGCCGGTCGCTGCGCGCCAGCTCGAGGAGGGACGCCGGCGCCAGGCGGAGCAGGTCGAACCGCACCGACTTGCCCACGTGGCCGCCGCTCGCGTCGGCCGGGGCGGCGGCCAAGAACGCGGCGACGGCCGCCGCCGCCACCACCAGCATCAAACGGCGCCCCGCCATTCGCGACGGCGCCGCTTGTTGATCCGCCCGCCGCTAGCTAGGCCACACCCCGCGAACGCAACGACCGGTGATCGGCGATGGCGATGTATTCAGGCAACCGGCCACCGGCGGCTCCAAATCGCCAATGCGCGCGCCTCCTAGCTCTCCTCACAGATAAACAAGCTGAGCTGCCATTGCAAGCGCCGCGGTGGTGGCCCGTGGTGGTGTTTTCGTTTGTGCCCGCGTTTCGGGCGGTGTGTGTGTGCGCGCGCCGCTTTGGAGCGCGCATTTATCGTGGGGGAGGCAGCTTGGCGCGGTTGTGCGACGCGACGCGCTTCGGCGCTTGTGCCTGTGCAGTTGTGCGCGCCGCGCTGGCCGCTGCTCGGCTCGGCGCGGGTCAAAGTCTCCGTCGCTGCGCCGGATTTCGGTTGGATCCGTTCTCGTTCGTTCGCACGGATGCCCCCGTGTTCGGTGGTGGTCCCTCTCGAAAGGCTGAAACGGACCGTCTTTTCGGCCACAGTAGCTTCGTGTTGGTGTCCCGTGTGTGATCGAGGTTCATGTTGCAAGAGGGAACAAGTGATTGCAATGAACTATTGATGCTTTCATTAACATTCGTCTTCAATCTGTACATGTTGATACATATATATAGATGATGAGAAGTTGGCATGGGAAGGTGTCTGTTTGGGAAGACATCTGTACATTGGGCATCCCTTGCTTTTGATTGTAACACTCCCCCTTGACCAATGTATCTTCATATGATCATCTTGATTCATCATCTTAGAAAAACTCCTCCAAAACCCTATAGGGAAAAATATGAGGAGAACCTATAAAGTTGATATGCCATGAAAACTCCTTTAAAACCCAATGGGAAAATTTAAGGAGAAAATTTGATATGGCATATATAGGATTATATCTCCTTAAAAACCCCTGTGGGGAAAATAGAGACATAATATATTTATGATTACGTTGTCATATTGCCTCATTAAAAACCTTAATGAGAAACCTTAGAGGAAAAACTCATAAAGGGAAAAGAGTACAATATTTATATTGAACGGGTTAAATCTTAGGAGATTTCTCCCCCTGATATCTGCAAATCACGTAGTCTTCGCATACCAATTCCATGAACACATTTTTGGAATGTGGAAATTGGTAATGACTTGGTGAATAAGTCCGCGAGATTATCACAAGACTTAGTTTGCAGAATATTTATTTCCCCACTCTCTTGCAATTCATGTGGGTAAAATAGTTTAGGTGCAATATATTTTGTGATATTGCTCTTTATGTAACCCGTTTGCATTTGGACAACGCAAGCAGCATTATCTTCGTAGATAATGGTAGGTGATGCGATAGCACCTATACCACATGTATGTGGTTAATCATTCTGCGAAGCCATACACATTCACGTGATGCTTCATATAATGAAATTATTTCAGAATGATTAGTGGATGTAGCCACTATAGTCTGTTTTGAAGACTTCTAAGAGATGGTTGTTCCACCGTGTAAAAATACAAAGCCTGTTTGTGATCTGGCATTATGGGGATCTGATAAATAGCCAGCATCAGTATATCCTATTGAATCCATATTTTTTATTCTTCTGGAAGAATAGACCGAGATCTTTAGTGCCTTGAAGATATCTAAGGATATTCTTCACTCCTACCCAATGTCTTTTGGTTGGAGCAGCGCTATATCTAGCAAGTAGATTTACTGCAAATGCGATATCCGGCCGGGTGCAATTTGCAAGGTACATTAGCGCTCCTATAGCACTGAGATATGGAACCTCGGGTCCCAATAGCTCTTCATTGTCATCTCGGGGTCTAAATGGATCTTTGTCCCTGTCGAGAGATCGAATAACCATGAGAGTTTTCGATGGATATGCTTTGTCCATATTGAATTTCTCCAATATTTTTTGACATAGGCTGATTGATGCACTATGATGCATGTATGAAGGTGCTCAAGTTGTATACCTAAGCAAAATTTGGTTTTACCCAAATCCTTCATTTCAAATTCCGTCATAAGATGATTACGTGCTTCATCTATATCCTGTGTGTTGAGGATCTTTTGATGAATACGCATGGACAATCATCATTGTTGGAGTATCCCTTTTTGGTTAGGAACTCACTTAGTCGGTTGTACCAAATTCTTCCCGACTGTTTCAAGCCGTAAAAAGACTTGTTTAATTTTACACAATACATATTGCGATTTGCATTTGGATTCGGAATTGAAATTCCATCGGGAACTTTCATGTATATGTCCGAATCAAGTGATCCATAAAGATATGCGGTCACTACATCCATCAACTAAAAGATAGATGATTTTGTACTGCCAATGATATTAAGTATCGGAATGTTATTCCACTCATAACTGGAGAATATGTTTCATTGAAATCAATGCCGGGTCTCTGCGTGAACCCTTGTGCTACAAGCCTCGCTTTATGTCTCACCACCTCATTGTTCTCATTCCGTTTCCGGACGAAAACCCATTTGAAACCGACAGGGAATACTTTGGGAGGTGTATGTATCACATTGGTGAATACATTTCTTTTCTTGAGCGAGGCTAACTCCTCTTGAATTGCATCCTTTCATTGATTCCAGTCCGAGTGCTGTTTGCACTCTGCCATGGTCTTGGGATCTGGATCATCTTGAAGGTTGTTTGCAATTGTTGTGGAGAAATAAATGTCGACAATTGTAGTCTTACGATCGTATGATTCTCCAGAATCAGTATAGTTTGTGGAAATTTCTTGGACCCCTGCTGACTCAATGTTATTTCCCAAAACATGTGAGTCGGGGTATTCCGATGTCCCAGGATCAGTAATTGAGTGCACTGTTGATCTGGGTTTAAGGATCCTTTGGTGTCTATCAACTTGAGGTTGATCTGCATTTACATTCTTTTGTTTCCTTTGTCGCTTGTTAGAAGCTGTATCCGCCATTTGTACCGTACTTCTCCCCCTCTTATTTTGAACTGGGAGTCGAGTGGTATTTTGCGGTACCTCCACTCTTTCAGGTACATTTCTGGCAGGATTATAGGATTTTGTGACACCCTTATAATCAGTAAATGCATCTGACAGGTTATTTGCAATGTTTTGCAAATGAATGAGTTTCTGAACTTGAAGTTCAGTCTCTCTGGTACGTGGGTCTGAGGTAGGAATGCGTTAAACATTCCAATTAATTTCCTGGCATTCAGTTTGGTACTTGTTGTCTCCCCCTAATGCCGGGAAATGTTCCTCATTGAATATGCAATCAGCGTACCGGGCCGTAAACAGGTCCCCTGTTAGGGGCTCGAGGTATTTTATGATTGACGGAGATTTATACCCAACATAGATCCCATGTTTCCTGTGAGGTCCCATTGAGGTACGCTGCGGTGGTGAGATCGGTACGTATGTAGCGCAACCGAACTTTCGCAGATGGGAAATATCTGGTGGATTTCCACGTACTAATTGTAGCGGGGAAGTGCTATGATATGCAGTCGGACGCAATTGGATTAAGTCAGCAGCGTGTAAAACTGCATGACCCCAACATGATGTTGGTAAGTTGCAATTCTGTAGTAATGGTCTTGCAATGAGCTTGATTCTCTTGATAAGAGATTCGGCTAAACCATTTTGTGTATGGACATATGGAACAGAATGTTGAACTTGCATCCCAAGAGCCATACAATCGTCATTGAAGGCATGGGATGAAAATTCAGCAGCATTGTCCATTCGAATTGATTGAATTCGATATTCAGGGTAATGTGCTCGTAATTGGATAATTTGACCAATTACCTTAGCAAATGCATGGTTTCGTGTGGATAAAAGACACACGTGTGACCATCTAGTAGATGCGTCAATTAGAACCATGAAGTACCTGAATAGTCCACACAATGGTTGTATAGGACCACATATATCTCCTTGAATACGTTCAAGGAATTTAAGTGGTTCAGCTCTGATTTTAAGATAAGAGGGTCTTAAAATCAATTTTCCGGTGGCACATGAAGTACACACAAAATCTGAGGATTCCGGAAATTTTGTTTTGAGGTATGTATGACCAATTGAATTGCTAATAATTTTCCCCATCATTCCAATGCCTGGATGGCCAAGGCGATCATGCCATGTTTGGAATGTGTTAGTGTTTTGGAAAATTACTGTGTACGCAATATGTTGAACGGGTTTGATGTATGTATAGTACAATCCGGAGTTTAAAGATGGAATTGTTTCTAGTACTTGTTTGCCATATCCGTTGTGTTTGGTTAAGAGGAGATATTCCTCTTTGTTGTCATTTCGGGTTTCAACATGAAAACCATTCTGACGGATATCTCTATAACGAAGTAGGGTACGTGTTGAATCGGGATACAAGAGTGCATCCTCAATTTCCAATTGTGTACCCATAGGGAGAGTGATAGAGGCGCGACCAGAGCCTACTATCGTTGCATCGCGTCCAGCGATTGTTAAAACATTTCCTTTCCTCCTAGTAAGAGTTAGGAAATATTTTGTGTCCCTATGTATAGAGTTTGTGGTACCACTATCCACAAGGCATAATTCCTCCTCCATTATTAACTCCAAAAATCTATATACACAAAGAAGAATTTAATGAAATTCTTATAGTAGTATATAGAATACATACAAACTTCATTTTCAATACCAAATATGTTCGATATGAACAGCATGGTTGAACTCTCCCACAGATTTAAAATCTGTATGCGGAGGTGGTTCCACTCATTGACAGCCTCCGGTAGGATGACTGCTTTGTGCTGTTCATACCGTGTTTGAAGAGCAAGCCACAGAGCGCGTGGGTTTTCTTCCATCAGATACTCAGCCTTGAGATCAGGATGGATGTGGTTCCTTATGATAAATAAGGCATTGTACTTGAGAGGCTCAGTCAAAGGAGCTACACCCTCTTGGGGGGCTGCAATTGCTTGGTACATTCCGCGCAACGATAGACTCACTTTGAGATCCATCGCCTATGTGGGGAAGTTGTGGCCGTCAAGAGCGAGAGCCTCAAACTCTTTAGCAGCCATTGTGCCTACATATGTAGGACCACATATTTGTTAAAATCTTTGGCAATGTTGAATAAGTAATGCGAAATGCAAGTAATCAAGGTAAACTTGACATACATAAAGGGACATTCTCCTATTGTGAAATAACATAGTTAATCACCAATGGTGTTAACTTTATTTAATTCATTTTTCAACATTGGGTACGCACTTTGAGGATGATAATCCCACAGTAGTACTTTGATACTACCTTGTGTATGGCTAATGTGAAAAAGAACCATGGTAATCACTTAGGTGTAGACCTTGTATAATTTATAATTAAATTGGGTACGCACGTTGAGGATGAAATCCCACAGTAGTATTATGATACTACCTTGTGTATGGCCAATTTGAAAATAAATAAAGGCAGTCACCCAAAAGTGTAGACCAAATTGTTTCAAAACTTGATATTGGGTACACACGTTGAGGAATAAATCCCGCAGTAGTACGATGGTACTACCTTGTGTATGGCCAATATCAAAGTTAAGAAACTTTGTGTTATTCCAAAACGAAAGAAAATCAACCTAAAGCATTTGCATAAAAAAAAATTAAGTGCTTGTATGGTAAGCTAGTAAACGTAATATTTAAATTGCATAAGATAGATTGCAATAATTGATGTATGCCATAAAGAATTAATTTACATGAGGTAAATTAATGTGTATGGTAATGTTGTAATAAAATGCAAAATATGTGGAAAACAATATGAGTATTGTAATCCGAATGAATATATACCCAAATTAAATATAACATGAGGTTATATTTATAATAACGTGTAATCACAATATTGGTGGTGAACACCAATTTATTGTATGGCATAGCGTACAAGCAAAGTGCCATAAATTGTGATTTTATGATATTTATGGTAGGTATAATATTTTGCAAAAAATTCCAAATTATTAAGTACAATGGTGCTCACTAAATGAGAATTTTAAATTGTAAATTTGCGAAAGATAGCAAATTTAAATATGGTCGCAATTCATATTGTAAATAAATTGCAATAAAATAATCCTAAATATGTAAAAGTTATAGAATGTGCATGCACATTTATTTGAACAATTACATATTTTTCAGATCCTGTAGGAACTGAAATGCTAATTTATAAAAGTACTGATTAACGGGTACAATTATAAACAAGCATAAGGACTATACTGCAAAAAGTACAATGGTAATTGATTTAAAATAGAAATTCTGCATATTCCATGAATTTTGAGGGGGAAATTGCAAATTTCGGAAAACTTGGGCTAAAGCCCGGTCGGCCTTGTGGCCCATGTGGGGAGGTGGGGGTTATTGGGCCAAAAGCCCATTTCGGCAGCATATATAAATAATGGAGAGGGGGGAATTTAGGGTTTCCCCCCAAACCCTAACTGCCGCCGCCACAAGGAGGTGCCTCCCTGGTGAACCGCCGCCGGCCCAAGGCTCCGGCGCCTCCGGCCGTCGCCGCATGGCACGCCGCCGCCGGCCGCGCTCCTCCGCCCGGATCTTGGGCGCCGCCGGCCTGACTTGGGGCTTCGGGCGTCACCGTTGGCCGCCGGGTTTGCGGCCCCCGCTGGCTCGCCGTCGGCCGCCGCCGGACGTCGGGCGCCTCGACAGCCGCGGGTCGCCTCGGGCGCGAGCGCCGCCATGCCGCGTCGTGGAGTCGCCGCCTCGCCGTGGGGCGTACACCGCCGGACTGCGCCGCGCCTCCACGGGCGCCATCTCCACTGGGCTCGGGCGCCGCGGGCGTCGTCGCCGGGGAACACCGCCGCCGCTCGGGAGCAGCCGGCCGTGGGCTGCGTCGGGAGCCGCGCGCCACCATCGGTGGCCACGCCGCCTCGCCGCGCGGGGCGTGTGCCGTGCCTCCGCCGGTCGTCTCCACCGCCGCCGCCGGCCCATGGGGTTGCTGCCGCCGCGCCGGGGTTTCCGCCGGCCGCGCCGGGCGTCTCTGGCTCGGGCGCCGTGCGCCGGCCACGCTGCGCCGCACCGCCATGGGCGCCGCCATGCCTCGCCGAGGCCGCGCGCCGCCGTGGGCGTCGCGTCAAGCCGCCGCGCGCTGCCGGGCCTCGCCAAGCCGCGCGCCGTGCCTTGCTGATCGCCGCTGCAGCGCGCCGCGCCGGCCTTCGGGCCGCCGGTGCCACCAAAGCAATAACATCCAGGAATCTCATACCTTCGGTTTTTCTTTCGCTATTGTGTGTGCGTGTTGCTCTATTTGGAGAGAAAGGTGCTGATAACGTGTTGCAAGAGGGAACAAGTGATTGCAATGAACTATTGATGCTTTCATTAACATTCGTCTTCAATCTGTACATGTTGATACATATATATAGATGATGAGAAGTTGGCATGGGAAGGTGTCTGTTTGGGAAGACATCTGTACATTGGGCATCCCTTGCTTTTGATTGTAACAGTTCAGTTGATCAAGAGCTAACAAGCGACAAGAGCTTAGTCACGGCAACATTAGCCAGCAGTGCAAATAATGGGTAGGGTACATTATTTTTCAAGGTCACTGCTCACCTACATCGAATAGAGTAGTAGTTTCTGTTTCCGGTGTTTGTGATGATGTAATTTTTTTATAAATTTAATTATCTCATAAAACTAACAACAGTTATAATACAAAAAAAACTCAAATAGTATCAAATAAATCCAAAACAAGCTATGGCTAGCATACAAAGTTCTAACTTGGTCACATTCTAATACCGAACCAAATTGCGGTTAGTCCAAGCTTCCACGCAACCTCACGCTAGCGATGTGGCGAACTCTTCGCATGTGCACACTCGACTGCTGGCCCCGTTTGTGCTTGTCTTGTATCCTATGCTTTCATGGCTATGTTGGCCTTTTTAAGTTGTATTTGCAATACACCCACGCAACAGGTGGACGACATGCACGGAGCACGCATTGCTATGTTCGTTCGCGCGCGGTGCTCATGCGTACGTGCTAGCTAGCACCTAGCAGTACAAGTAAATGAAGTAGTGCTGGCATCTGTACATTGTACAGATTAAACTCTCTTGCTTGTTTGCCTAGGTTTTGCATTTTGAGAGAGCAAACAGTTATAGGGGGTGATCGGTTCGGCTGAAAAGCTCGTGGTTTATAGCTGAAAACACTGTAGTTGGCTGAAAAAAGCACTGTAGCTGACAGAGGCTTATTTAGCATAATTAAATTTAAAAAATTTAAAAATATAAAAAATATGTTAGCCCATTACGTATAATACAAACACATACGGGAAAAAAAGAACCGGCAAAAAAGCTCAACGAAAAGCCAAAATTTCAGAAAAAGACGAAACTTATAAATAGTGCCAAATAAGCCCGCAGCACTGTAGCGCAGCCATGTTGATCGCGCCCATGGAGTCACAAATCCCTCTCCCCGATAAAATAAAGTTTTGGCTTCTTCAGGGGCGAGAAACGGCCTGATTTAGGCCTTATTTATTTCGATTTAATTTTCTGATTTATTTTTTACTATTTTTAAATTTCATTTTTTTGATTTTTTGGCTTTACCTTGAGCCTGAAAATGCATGTGATTTACATCAAAACACATATGCATCTACCGCATGTTGCCTTAGTTAGTTACTATATTGATCATACCTTCGTATACATCATCAATCTACACAAATGTGGTTCTACTGAAGAGGAAGCATATGTGTACTCATAAGAAGATGCAGTCACGACATGATGGACTTAAGACTAAAATTTGTGATTACATGGGTAAGATGATCATTTGATTAACACCAAATCATATCACTGTTGAGCTCGTCTTCGTCGTGGTCGCTGTTAGGAAACCTGGACTCTATCCAAGAGTCCTGATCTAATTGGGCACCCCACCGTAGGCTATAAATAGGGACCTAGACCCCCCTCATTATGTACCCGATGCAATCTAAAGCAATAAAAAAAGACCAGGAGTTCTCTCTACCTCTCTGTGTTCAATCTATTATTCTGTGATTCTGTGATTGATTCGTTCTTGTTCTAAGCAGAGGAATCGCTCGGACTGGTCTCCAGCGTCGGTTCCTCAACACGTTATCAGCACGACTTCGCTCCGGTGAACTAGGTAATCATCGAAGCACAGATTGAATTTTCTAGATCGCTTTTGAATCTGTATTTTCTTTTCGCATTCTAGATTGAAATTCTACGGTGCAAATCCGCTCTAATCTACCGCGAGCAGACTTGAAGTCGCCGGCACAATGCCGATCGGTAGATTGTGAAACAGGGTAGATGTTGATTGCGCTGTAGAACGATGCAAATCCGCCCTAAATCTACCGCGAGCAGATCTGAAATCGCCGGCACAATGTCGATCGGTAGATTGTGAAACGGGGTAGATGTTGATTGCATCTAGATTGGAAAACGAAATTTTGCATTAATTTGGCTGATCCTGCATGATAGTTATATGGAGATTTCGCATCTGTTCTTCCTGTTATGCATGGCATCACACAAGAAAAAAAAACCCCCCGCTGTCATGCCCGCATGCACGCTGATGGCCGCCGGCCGGCAGGGGCGCCCGCAAGCGCCGCCGCCCCGAGGTTGACCCCGCGTCGCGCCTCCCGAACAACGCCGACCGTCTCGTCGCCCGCACGCGTGACGGCCGCTCCGCCTTCCGCACCGGCGCCCGAACGCGCTGGCCACCACGCGCCAGGCCGCCTCCCGGTCTGCAGCCGACCTCGCCCGCACGGGCTGTGCACGCCTGGCCGTCTCCGCCTCGTCTGGCCTGCAGCCGCACGGCTCCCGACCGCCTCGCCACGCCCGTATGCGCACGCCGTTGACCCGAGGGAGCGCGGCCCGAAGCCTCCCTCGCGCCGCTCCAGCAGTCCCCGCACGGACCGGCGCTCAGCACGAGGCACCGCTCGACCGGCCGCTTGGTGGAGCCGCCGCCGGCCTCCCCGCCGTGCTCGCACCTCTCCGCCCAGCTCCCCGCGCCACCGCTGCGGCCGCCGGTCCCCGGCTTCCCCGCTGCGCCAAGCACGGCGCCGCCGGCCCCGCCGCGCCGTCTTCCCCTCCGCCGCGCCCCGCAAGGCGCCACCACCCACTGCGCCGGCCGCTCGCCCCGCACGGCGTCGTCGCCCGGCGCCTGCCGTTCCCCGCCGCCGCCCTGCGGTTTCTCGCCCGGGTGCCCGCCGCCACCCCGCTTTTCCCCGGTCGGGCGCCCGCCGCCGCAGTGAAGACGGGGTAGGGTTTCCCTACCCCCTTGCTGGGTTTTGTGTGGGGAAGCAGGCCGCATGGGCCCAAGCATGATGGGCCGGCCGGGAGGGAAAACTGGGCCGGGAGGGGGAGGAAGGCAAATGGGCCGGGACGCGGGCGAATGGGCCGGTGCTCGAAATTTGCAGAAAAGCCCTTTGCGTTTCGAGAAATTACCGATTGGTCCTTATTTTCGCATTTAAGTCCCAATTTTTGCAGGGAATGCCTCGTAATTCTGAAAATTGCGAATAAGCCCTCAAATTTACGAGCGGGTCCAGAATTTTGCAGAAAACCCCTCGGTAAATCAGAAAATTGCGCGAATTTTTCTCTGAACTGAAATTTTACGCATAAACCCCCAGAAAATGCAGAATTTGCTGAAATTTCATATTTTAGCATAAAAGGGCCTCGGGAATCCAAATTTTGCATTATTTTTAGCATTTGAAGCTTATTTATTTATGCCATTACTGTTTTATGTATTTTCTGTATTTATTTACTGTTTTGGTTAATTGTAATTGTTTAAATTGCTTTTAATCATTGAAATTAGCAGTAAAATTGTAGAAAATGCATAGAAAATACTGGAACATTACGAGAATTTTGTACCATTTATTTACCCGCAGTGAATTATTCCGTGCATGTCTGCCAGTAGTAGACTTATACACATTAGATGACTAGCATCACGAACTGGGAGTTCGGGGAGCTGGCCCAGCATGGCCAAAACTATCTGACGTAGGCATCCGATGTCAAGATTATGCTTGGAGCCAAGAAGCTCCGCGCGACTATTGGGATTGGCGGACTGAATGACGCCCAACCCACGCCTAAAGAGAATGATCAGGCACTTCGTTTTCTCAGGCATTACCTCTGTCTCACTCTCAATAATGAGTATATGGTAGAGAATAGCGCGCTAGCACTCTGGACCGCACCCAAGAAGCGGTTTGAGAGGCTAAAGTACACCATTCTTCCTCAAGCAGAGCGAGAGTGGATCGGACTGAGGTTTTGCCGACTTTAAGACGGTCAGGGAATACAATTTTGCCTTGCACAGGATTTGTACCCCAATACAGAAAATTGAGAAAAACCTTCCACCCCAATATAGCACAATCCGCACGCAACTATCGTCAAGATGGCTATGAGGAATACGCCGAATTGACTGATATGATGCAAGTTACGGAGGCTCAGGACAAAATTCTCCGTAAGAACTACGTCACTCAGCCACCTGGGAGCTCCGCTGGCCATGAAGCCAACGCCGGGAGCTACAAGGTGCGAAAAGCTCTTAATGAGAGAAGGGGAAGGAAGGATAAGGCCGCAGCCCAGAAAGGCGAATCAGATGCTCTACGAGAGAATAAGGCCAGCAAGCCAAAGCGGGATGGCAAAGGGTAGCATGAAACCCACTTTGCATCGGCTGAGGGGGAGAGTTCGGAGTAGCTGCCTGCACTAGTGAAGGTTGAAACCATCATGATAGCAGCAACCCTTTCTCAAACTAGAAGCAGCCAACGCCATGTTTTCTCCTGAAGAGAATGTCACCCCGAGAAAATAGCAGAAGAAGTCTAGTGCACTGAATGCATTTCGACTTTAATTGTCATTTATTTTGTGTGGAAGAATATGTTAGAATTTGCATGGATGACACTTAAGAATTGTTATTTTCTCGTGATGGTTGGATGATATTTGATGAATTCATTTATTTATTCAGTTTATGATGGCATGATATGTTCTGATATTGGTGTATTTTATCTATGTGTTAATTGCCTTCTCATGCATATTAATAAAATACCATATATTAGAACGTTTGTAGCGCCCTATGAAGGAAGTGTGCTTAGCTAGCAGCGGCACAACGCATACCATCTTAAGAGAGATTATATATTTTCAGTCGATTTGTAAGAGCACTGGCAGCCTTACGACAATCGCCAGAAGCGATGGATGTATAATTGGTTCAGGAAGAACCATAATGGGCACAACTTTGGTTATTGAAGAAGCCTTATTGTACCCAGAATCGACTAGAACTCTCCTAAGTTTTAAGAATATCCGTGCAAATGGTTTCCACGTTGAGACTGAAGAAGAGTACGGTAAGAAATACCTGCTCATTATGAAGCGCGAAGAGAATGGCAAAAAAATATTAGAAAAACTTCCTTCACTGGGCTATATTATACCAACATTAAAGCGCCTGCAGCGTACACTGTTCTGAAAACAGTGTTTAGAAGCTCTTAACTCTTCTGTCTCTGGCATGACAGATTAGGCCACCCAAGTCTTAGGATGATGAGAAACATAATAAATAACTCACATGGGCATAATATTAATGTGAAGAATTTTCCGAATCAAGAAGATTTTGTGTGCCCTGCATGTGCCACCGGGAAACTAATAACTAGACCCTCCACTCTGAAAGTGAAGGATGAAGTCCCTGCATTCCTGGAACGCATCCAGGGAGACATTTGCGGTCCTATTCAGCCCGTCTCAGGGCCGTTCAAGTATTTCATGGTGCTAATTGACGCTTCTTCGAAGTGGTCATTTGTGGGTTTGTTGTCCACAAGAAACCACGTCTTTGCACTAATTGATCTCGCAGATCATTCGCATCAGAAAATGTGTCCCCTGATTATCACATCAAGTCCATCAGAATGGACAACGCCGGAGAATTTACTTCAAAGGCATTTGATGATCATTGCATGGCAATGGGAATTGCAGTTGAGCATTCGGTACCGCATGTCCATACCCAGAATGGTCTGGCAGAGACTTTAATTAAAAGAATTAAATTTATTGCCCGACCCCTTTTGTATAATTGAAATCTAGCAGCTACATGTTGGGGACACGCAGTCCTGCATGCAGCGAATCTCATCAACTTTAGACCTTCGGCCTACAACATCCATTCACCTATGCAACTAGCGCAATGGTTAGCACCGAAGATTTCCCAACATTAGGGGGAGGAAATCAACCCCTTGATGAAGAATGTCGGGAAATTATGTGGCAAGCCTGGGGAATCCATGTAGATGACCCACGCACTAGAGAAGTCCAGAAGACATTACATGGCAAGCCACGGGAATTCATGCAGATGACCCGCGCATTAGTGAAGCAAATAGAGAAGTCCAAAAGACAATAGAAGTCCAGAAGACAAGAGAAGTCTAGAAGACAATAGATTTGCAAGCATTAGCAAATCGACTGCCTGATCACTTTAGTGATTTGAAGAGCGTGACTAAGTCGCATGTGCCTGCACGCACTGCACCGGAGAGGGTTGAAATACCAAAGAAAGCAGAAGGTATCCCTAATCTCGTCCAGAGGCCTCAGAAAAATAAAAAAGAGGATGAGAACTCCGGTTCCTCGAATCCTTAGTAACCGGGGACGCCTGGCGAAAAAGGATAAGCGGGATTTATCACAGCCGATCATTGAAGTCCCCCAGAATGAGAAGGGGAGCCAGTTGAGACCTGGCACAAGTATGACACCTTCCGAAAAGGACTTACCGGATCTGAATATCCCCATCGGCATGGATATGTGCGCACACATCGGAGCCGAAAAACTAAAGGGACTTGCCACCGCAATTGAAAGAAGCGATGCGCAAGGTGAAGCTCCAGAAGAAGCAACTCATGAAGAAATAGCTATAAATTATGTGCACACGGGAGAGTCCCTGAATAGGACAACAGCTAATATCGATATCTACTTCGCAAAGAAAATTGCCACCATCATCGATCTTGATCCCGAGCCTGCATCGCTCGCTGAATGTAAGAAAAGATCAGATTGGGAAGATTGGAAGAAGGCAATAGCAACTGAATTGCTATCTCTGAATAAAAGAGAGGTGTTTGGGCCCGTATGCCGCACACCTCCCCACATAAACCCCGTTGGGCACAAGTGGGTATTTGTTCGAAAGAAATGAAGTAGTGAGATACAAAGCAAGGCTGGTAGCCCAAGGTTTCACTCAACGTCCTGGAGTTGATTATGAAGAAACCTACTCCCCAGTCATGAGTGAAATTACCTTTAGATATTTGATCTCAATGGCAGTGAACTTGAATTTGGAAATGAAATTGATGGATGTTGTGACTGCATACCTTTACGGTAACTTGGATTCGGAGATTTACATGAAAGTCCCTGAAGGAATTCCTCTCCCGAACCAAGACAGAGCAAATAGAAATTTGTACAGTGTGAAACTCAGAAAGTCACTGTATGGACTGAAACAATCTGGAAGAATGTGGTATAATCGCTTGAGCGACTTTCTCTGCAAGAAAGGCTACACGAACAATGAAGACTATCCTTGTGTATTTATACGGCGATCCCAGAATGGATTCTGTATAATCTCTGTGTGTGTAGATGATCTGAATATCATCGGGACAGCCGAAGACATAAAAGAAGCAAGCTCCTACTTGGAGTCAGAATTTGAAATGAAAGATTTGGGCAAGACCAAGTTTTGCTTAGGCTTGCAGCTTGAGCATGTCCCTGAAGGAGTCTTGGTACATCAGTCAACCTACACCCAGAAGGTGCTTGAAAGGTTTGGCTTCGAGAAGGCATTTCCCTCGAAAGTACCGATGATCGGTAGGTCTTTACAGCAAGAAAAAGATCCTTTCCGACCAAGGGAAGAGGGGGAGGAAGTCCTGGGACCGGAATTCCCATACTTGAGTGCAGTGGGAGCACTCATGTATTTAGCAAACTGCACTAGACCGGACATTGCATTTGCCGTGAACCTGTTAGCAAGGTACAGTGCAGAGCCCACCAAAAGGCATTGGCATGGCATAAAGGACATTTTCCGATACCTCCAAGGTAGCAAGGACCTCGGATTGTTTTACAGAAAGAATCAAGATCTGAACTTGATTGGCTATGCAGATGCTGGGTATCTGTCAGACCCGCATACCGCTAAGTCACAAACAGGCTATGTATTTCTGTGTGGTGGAACTGCAATTTCATGGAAATCGTCTAAGCAAAGCCTGGTAGCTACTTCGACGAACCACTCAGAAATTATAGCACTGTATGAAGCCGCACGAGAGTGCGCTTGGCTTCGCCGAATGGTTCACCACATCCAGCAGTCATGTGGGATGAACATTGTGCAGAACCCCACAATTACCTATGAAGATAATGCCGCTTGCGTTGCACAAGTGCAAACGGGCTATGTGAAAAGTCATCTCATAAAGCATATCAACCCCAAGTTCTTCTATGCACATGAATTGCAAAGGATGGACGAGATTAAAGTACTGCATACTAAGTCATGTGAAAATCTCGCAGATTTATTCACTAAGTCACTCCCCGCATCTAGCTTTGAAAGGTGCGTGAGTGGAATTGGAATGATGAGACTTAGAGAAGTGCAGAATTCAGGGGGAGAATTCTCACAAGCCCGCTAATAAATCTTGATCATGAAGATTAAGTACCCAAAAATAAAGTCTTGCAGACTAAATGAATTTGAGTGAATTGTACTCTTTTTCCCTTGACGAGTTTTCCATGAAGTTTCTCGACCAAGGTTTTTAATGAGGCAATTCGTGCATCGCAACATCACATGTATCATGTACTCTTTCTCCAAATTTTTCCCACTGAGTTTTTATGGAGTTTTAACGAGGCATGAGCATGTTGGGTGAGTGCCCAAGGGGGAGTGTTAGGAAACCTGGACTCTATCCAAGAGTCCTGATCTAATTGGGCACCCCACCGTAGGCTATAAATAGGGACCTAGACCCCCCTCATTATGTACCCGATGCAATCTAAAGCAATAAAGAAAGACCAGGAGTTCTCTCTACCTCTCTGTGTTCAATCTATTATTCTGTGATTCTGTGATTGATTCGTTCTTGTTCTAAGCAGAGCAATCGCTCGGACTGGTCTCCAGCGTCGGTTCCTCAACAGTCGCATCATTGGAACCCTTCATGAATGCCACGTCCGCTGCTCTGGATCCCGTTGAGGCCGCCTTGCCAAATCTCATCGCCTTGCAGCCCTTTGTTGGCGAAGCATATCAATGTGTCGTGTGACCGAACCGCTGACCACGCGTGGAAGATCCATGCTTAAGTCATAGGAGCAGGACTTTTTTTAGCGTAAACATGCCTTCCTAGAAAAGGAGTTGCATTAATTTTATGCTCTAGTCTATAACTAACTGATCCATAACGTTATTATCTAAATCCACTATAATGAACAGTATAAATCTTTCTCTTTTACACAGAGTTATATTGTAATTTCTTGCCCTTATGATGAGCAAACATGGTAGTAGTAGTAGTAGTTGTTGTTGTTGTTGTTCTTCTTCTTCTTCTTCTTCTTATTATTATTATTATTATTATTATTATTATTATTATTATTATGTCTTTTTTTTATAAGTATTATTATTATGTCTTGCTCTGGGAGGATGCGATCTTGTCCTTTTTTTCCCCATCGTACCTAGCTGAGTTTTTTCTTTCCCGATTGGGACAACACCTTATATGGCCGTTGGGCTAGATTGTGGACTGATTTTGCTGTCTATAACTGAGATAGATTTCCAACATTTTAGATGTAGTGTCTGAATAGGAGTCCCCGTGAAAATTTAAATCAATTTGCACTGTTATAATCTATACTTTACTTCCTATAATTGAGATGGATTTCCATAATTTTGCATGTAGCATCTGAATAAGAGTCATCGTGAAAATTCAAATCAATATTAGTGGAGCCTTCTCGTTGCTATTAGATATCCTTCTTCTCTATTGCTCTAATCATGGGTTTGCTTTCTCTCATTCCTAGATGTTACATATATTGATTGATATCTCTGAGTAATATGTGTTATATGCATCTATAATATTAGAGTCCTACTTATTATCAAAGTGTACTATCTATTTATAGCCTATACCGTACCGTTATAATCTAGATTCATCACAATTGATGATGCAAATATTTCTCTCTTTTTATCGATTAACATTGTAATTTCTAGTCTTTGAAAGCAAACATGGTCGCTTCTTTTGAATTTGCATATTTTTGGATTTTATATGACATAGAGTTTTCTTTCAGTTTTAGGTTGGAATTTGTAAGCAAATACAATTGGTAATTTTTTACTTCATTTTTATATAGAATTTTAGATATTTAGGGATTTTAATTTTGAATTCATACAAAATGAAATTGACAATTTTTCTTTGATTTTTTATTCCAAATTTGCATATTGTTGGATTATGGATAACATGGATTTTGTTTATAGTTTTAGGTTGCAATCGTATACAAATCAATTTGATATTATCTTATTTATTTTTATTTCAAATTTAAGCTATTTAAGGGTTTTACTTTGGAGTTTGTATGAAAATCAAATTGCTACATTTATTTTATTTTATTTTTAATTCCAAATTTTAGTTTTAGATTGAAATTTGTATACATATCCAACAACTAATTTTTATTTTGAATTTTAGTTTTACTTTGAAGTTCTTTGGAGTTTAGTATAGAAATCAAATTGCAAATTTTATTTTATTTTATATTCTAAATTTTAGTTTTAGGTTTTAATTCGTATACAAATCCAACTATTAATTTTTATTCTGAATTTTAGTTTCACTTTGAGACTCTTTGTAGCTCCTACGAAAATCAAATTGCTAATTTTATTTTTATTCTAAATTTTAGGTTTAGGTTGGAATTTTATGCAAATCCAAGCACTAAATTTTATTTAATTTTTATTCCGATTTTCATTTTTGCTTTGAAGTTTTTTGGAGTTCGTATCGAAATCAAATTGCTTACTTTTTTATTTTTTATTCTGAATTTCAGTTATCTTTTATTGTATTTGATATTGACTCTTTATTTTAATCTGAGCTGTTATAACTTAGATCCGTCACAGAGATGGTTAGATTTTTTTTTCTTCCAATTAACTTAGAAATTTCTAGCCCGTAATATAATAGAAGATATTGATGGTCAAAGTTACTTATTTAATAATATAACAAATATTGATGGTCAAAGGTAGGTACAAAACGTCGTATATTCTCGAACGGTGGGAGTATGCATCGGTCATGGTGAATGCCTGGTAAATGCACCGAACGTTCATTCTCCTATCTAGTGGTATAGACTCCGAACACGGCGTAGACAACTGTACCGGAAACTAGCGTTCGCCGTAGCACTCGGCTCTCGTATAGTCGAGTAGTAACTGTTGAGAAACCGTCGCTGACGATCAGTCCGAGCGATTCCTCTGTTTAGAACAAGAACGAATCAATCACAGAATCACAGAATAATAGATTGAACACACAGAGAGATAGAGAGAACTCCTGGTCTTTTTTTATTGCTTTCATTCATGTGTACATAATGAGTTGGTATGCCTCCCTATTTATAGACTACAATGAGGTGCCCACCATGGGCCGCGGGCTACTGGCCCAGGCCCAGGTTTCTTAACACTCCCCTTTGGGCACTCATCCGACATGTTCATGCCTCACTAAAACTCCATAAAAACCCAGTGGGAAAAATTTGGAGAAAGAGCACATGATACATGTGATACTGCGATGCATGAATTGCCTCATTAAAAACCTTGGTCGAGAAACTTCATGGAAAACTCGTCAAGGGAAAAAGAGTACAATTCACCCAATTTCATTTGGTCTTCAAGACTTTATTCCTTTGGGTACTTAATCTTCATGATCAAGGTTTAATAATGGGCTTGAGAAAATTCTCCCCCTGAATTCTGCACTTCTCTAAGTCTCATCATTCCAATCCCTCATACGCACCTTTCAAAGCTAGATGCGGGGAGTGACTTAGTGTGCAGTACTTTAATCTTGTCCATCTTTGCAATTCATGAGCATAGAGGAACTTGGGGTTGATATGCTTACATAGCCCGTCTGCAATAGTGCAACGCAAGCTGCATTATCTTCATGGATAATTGTGGGGGGTTTGCACAATGTTCATTCCACATGACTGCTGGATGTGGTGATCCGTTCAGCGGAACCAAGCGCACTTTCGTGCGGCTTCAAACAGTGCTATAATTTCTGAGTGGTTCGTCGAAATAGCTATAAGGCTTTGCTTAGACGATTTTCATGGAATTGCAGTTCCACCACACAGAAATACATAGCCTGTTTGTGACTTTGCGGTATGCGGGTCCGACAGGTACCCAGCATCTGCGTAGCCAATCAATTTCACATCTTGATTCTTTCTATAGAACAATCCAAGGTCTTTGCTTTCTTTGAGGTATCGGAAAGTGTCCTTTATGCCCTGCCAATGCCTTTTGGTGGGCTCTGCACTGTACCTTGCTAACATGTACACGACAAATGCAATGTCCGATCTAGTGCAGTTTACTAAGTACATGAGTGCTCCCACTGCACTCAAGTATGGGAATTCCGGTCCCAGGACTTCCTCCCCCTCTTCCCTAAGTCGAAAAGGATCTTTTTCTTGCTGTAAAGACCTCCCGATCATCGATACTTTCGAGGGAAATGCCTTCTCGAAGCCAAACCTTTCAAGCACATTCTGGGTGTAGGTTGACTGATGTACCAAGATTCCTTTAGGGACATGCTCAAGCTGCAGGCCTAAGCAAAACTTGTTCTTGCCCAAATCTTTCATTTCAAATTCTGACTCCAAGTAAGAGCTTGCTTCTTTTATGTCTTCGGCTGTCCCGATGATATTCAGATCATATACATACACAGAGATTATACAGAATCCATTCTGGGATCGCCGTATAAATACACAAGGACAGTCTTCATTGTTCGTGTAGCCTTTCTTGCAGAGAAAGTCGCTTAAGCGATTATACCACATTCTTCCAGATTGTTTCAGTCCATACAGTGACTTTCTGAGTTTCACACTGTACATATTTCTATTTGCTCTGTCTTGGTTCGGGAGAGATATTCCTTCAAGGATTTTCATATAAATCTCCGAATCCAAGTTACCGTAAAGGTATGCAGTCACAACATCCATCAATTTCATTTCCAAGTTCAAGTTCACTGCCATTGAGATCAAATATCTAAAGGTGATTCCACTCATGACTAGGGAGTAGGTTTCTTCATAATCAACTCTAGGACGTTGAGTGAAACCTTGGGCTACTAGTCTTGCTTTCTATCTCACTACTTCATTTGTTTCATTTATCTTTCGAACAAATACCCACTTGTGCCCAACGGGGTGTATGTGGGGAGGCGTGCGGCATACGGGCCCAAACACCTCTCTTTTGTTCAAAGATAGCAATTTAGTTGCTATTGCCTTCTTCCAATCTTCCCAATCTGATCTTTTCTTATATTCAGCGAGCGATGCGGGCTCGGGATCAAGATCAATGATGGAGGCAATTTTCTTTGCGAAGTAGACATCGATATTAGCTGTTGTCCTATTCAGGGACTCTCCCGTGTGCACATAATTTATAGCTATTTCTTCATGAGTTGCTTCTTCTAGAGCGATTGCTTCCGCTGGAGCTTCACCTTGCGCATCGCTTCTTTCAATTGCGGTGGTAAGTCCCTTTAGTTTTTCGGCTCCGATGTGTGCGCACACATCCATGCCGATGGGGATATTCAGATCCGGTATGCCTTTTTCTGAAGGTGTCATACTTGTGCCAGGTCTCAACTGGCTCCCCTTCTCATTCTGGGAGACTTCAGTGATCGGCTGTGATAAGTCCTCCTTATCCTTCTTCACCAGGCGTCCCCGGTTACTAAGGATTCGAGGAGCCGGAGTTCCCGTCCCTTTATTTTTTTTCTGAGGCCTCTGGACGAGATTAGGGATACCTTCTGCTTTCTTTGGTATTTCAACCCTCTCCGGTGCAGTGCGTGCAGGCACATGCGACTTAGTCACGCTCTTCAAATCACTAAAGTGATAAGGCAGCTGATTTGCTAATGCTTGCAAATCGATTGTCTTCTAGACTTCTCTTGTCTTCTGGACTTCTATTGTCTTCTGGACTTCTCTATTTGCTTCACTAATGCGCGGGTTATCTACATGAATTCCTGTGGCTTGCCATGTAATGTCTTCTGGACTTCTCTAGTGCGCGGGTCATCTGCATGGATTCCCAGGCTTGCCACGTAATTTCCCGACATTCTTCATCAAGGGGTTGATTTCCTCCCCCTAATGTTGGGAAATTTCCGGTGGTGACCCCTGCGCTAGTTGCATAGGTGAATGGATGTTGTAGGCCAAAAATTGATGAGATTCATTGCATGTAGGACCGCGTGTCCCAACATGTGGCTGGCAAATTACAATTCTTCATAAGGTCGGACAATAAATTTAATTTTCTTGATTAAAGCCTCTACCAAACCATTCTGGGTATGGACATGCGGTACCGAATGCCCAACTGCAATTTTCATTGCCATGCAATAATCATCAAATGCCTTTGAAGTAAATTCTCCGGCGTTGTCCATTCTGATGGACTTGATGCGATGATCAGGGAACACATTTCTGATGCGGATGATCTGCGAGATCAATTTTGCAACGGCGTGGTTTCTTGTGGACAATAAACCCACATACGACCACTTCGATGAAGCGTCAATGAGCACCAAGAAATACTTAAATGACCTTGAGACGGGCTGAATAGGACCGCAAATGTCTCCCTGGATGTGTTCCAGGAATGCAGGGACTTCATCCTTCACTTTCAGAGTGGAGGGTCTAGTTATTAGTTTCCCGGTGGCACATGCAGGGCACACAAAATCTTCATGATTCGGGAAATTCTTCACATTAATATTATGCCCATGCGAGTTATTTATTATATTTCTCATCATCCTAAGACTCGGGTGGCCTAAACCGTCATGCCAGAGACAGAAGAGTTCAGAGCTTCTAAATACTATCTTCAGGACAGTGTACACTGCAGGCGCCTTAATATTGGTATAATATAGCCTAGTTTCAAGTGAAGGAAGTTTTTCTTTTGCCATTCTCTTCGCGCTTCGTTATGAGCAGGTATTTCTTACCGTACTCTTCTTTTAGTCTCAACGTGGAAACCATTGGCGCGAATATTCTTAAAACTTAGGAGAGTTCAAGTCGATTCTGGGTACAATAAGACTTCTTCAATGACCAAAGTTGTGCCCATGTGGCTCTTCCGGAACCAATTATACATGCATCGCTTCCGGCGATTGTCGTAAGGCTGCCAGTGCTCTTACGAATCAACTTAAAAATTCTTAGTCTCTCTTAAGATGGTATGCATTGTGCCGCTGCTAGCTAAGCACACTTCCTTTATAGGGCGCTACACTTGTTCTAATATAGGGTATTTTATTAATATGCATGAGAAGGCAATTAACACATAAATAAATACACCAATATCAGAACATGTCATGCCATCATAAACTGAATAAATGAATGAATTATTCCAAAAATCATCCAACCATCACGAGAAACAACAATTCTTAAGTACCATCCATGCAAATTCTAACATATTCTTCCACACAAAATAAATGACAATTAAAGTCGAAATGCATTCAGTGCACTAGACTTCTTCTGCTATTTTCTCAGGGTTGACATTCTCTTCAAGAGAAATCATGGCGTTGGCTGCTTCTAGGTCGAGAGGGGGTGCTGCTCCTGGAGGGTCTCAACCTCCATCAGTGCGGGCAGCTGCTCGGAACTCTCCCCCTCAACCAATGCAAATTGGGCTTCATGCTGCCCTTTGCCATCTCATTTTGGCTTGCTAGCCTTATTCTCATGTGGAGCGTCTGATCTACCTTTCTGGGCTACGGCTTTACCCTTCTTTCCCCCTTCTCCATCAAGTGCTTTCGCACCTTGTGGCTCCCAGCGTTGGCTTCACGGCCAGCGGAGCTGCCTGGTGGCTGAGTAACGTAATTCTTGCGGAGAAGTTCGTCCCGAGCCTCCGCAACCTGTATCATATCAATCAATTCAGCGTACTCCTTGTAGCCGTCATGACGATAGATGCGGGCGGATTGTACGGCATTGGGGTGAAAGGTGGACAGGGTCTTCTCGGTCTTCTGCTCATCTGTGATTTGCTTGCCACAGAGTTGAAGACTAGTACAAATCCTGTGCAAGGTAGAATTATACTCCCCGACCGTCTTAAAGTCGACAAACCTCAGTCTGATCCACTCCTGCTCTGCTTGAGAAAGAATGGTGTACTTCAGCATCTCAAACCGCTTCTTGAGTGCGGTTCAGAGTGCTAGCGCGCTTTTCTCCGCCATATACTCATTCTTGAGAGTGAGGCAAAGGTGGTGCCTGAGAAAATGAAGTGCCTGATCATTCTCCTCAGGTTTGGATTGAGCGTTATTCAGTCCGCCAATCCTAATAGTAGCGCGGAGCTTCCTGGCTCCAAGCACAATCTCGACATCGGATGCCTACGTCAGATAGTTTTGGCCATGCTGGGCCAACTCCTCGAACACTCAGTTCGTGATGCTAGTCATCTAAATGTGTATAAGTGTACTGCTGGTAGACATGCATGGAATAATTCACTGCGGGTAAATAAAATGGCACAGAAGGTTCTCGCAATGTTTCATAATTTTCTGTGCATTTTCTATAATTTTACTGCTAATTTCAGTGATTAAAAGCAATTAAAACAATTACAATTAATCAAAACAGTAAATAAATACAGAAAATATATAGAATAATAATGGCATAAATAAATAAGTTTCAAATGCTAAAAATAATGCAAAATTCGGATTCCCGAGGCCCTTTTATGCTAAAATATGAAATTTCAGCAAATTCTGCAATTCCACAGGGTTTCTGCGCAAAATTTTAGTTCAGAGAAAATTCATGCAATTTTCTGATTTATCGAGGGGTTTTCTATAAAATTCTGGATCCACTCGTAAATTTGAGGGCTTATACGTAATTTTCGGAATTACGAGGCCTTTTATGCAAAAGTTCGGGACCCATATGCAAGGTTTAAGGGCCTTTCGGAAATTTTTAGAACTTGATGGACTTATCTACAAAATTGCCGGCGCCAGCCCAAATTCCCCCCTTTCTTTCCGGCCCATTCGGCCCGATTAGCCCGATTGGCCCGGCCGGCCGATTTTAAGGAATGGGGTAGGGTTTCCCTACCCCCATCCTCTCCCATGGCGGCGGCTATCGGTTTGGGCGCGCACGGCGAGGCTGCCCGGCCAGGCGGCGGGACCGACGGGGTGGACGGCGACTGCAAGCCGACGGGTCAGGAGGTCCGGCCGCGCGGCATCGGACAGGCGAGTCCGGCGGCGGCTCCACCAAGCGGCCAGTCGGGCGGCGCGAGGCGGCCAGGCAGGGTTGCGGGGCGCCGGCCTGTGCGGAGACGGCTAGGCGCGAAGCTCACGTGGCGGCGCGGGCCGAAAAACCGGGAGGCGCGCGCTTCGGGCGTGGGCCATCCGGCGGTGGCGGCGCCATGCGGAGTGCGGGCGGAGGAAACCGGGATCCGGCGGCGGGAGCACCTTTCGGGGTGCGGTGGCGCGGATGAGGCCGGTGCGGCGGCGCTTCACATAGACGACTCGAAGGAGGCGGCCACGTCGGTGCTATGCAGAGCGGCGCTGTCCGAAGCGACGGCCTGTGCAATGCGGCGGCCCGTGCGGGGCGCGGCGCACTAGCCGGCGTGCGGGCCAGATTTTTCTCGGAAGGCACGCGCAACGGCATCAAGGAGGCTTGAGGCCGGTGGTATAGCGGCGGCTACTCGGGAAAGACCGGAGTGCCAGTGGCCAAGCATCGCGCATGCGGGCGCGAATGCCGAAGCGCCGGCGGCCGTGCAAGACCGGTGCAGCAGCGCTGGTACGGCGGCCATGCGCGTGCAAGCGCGAGTGTGGGGAGGCCAGTTGCGGGCCGGTGTCCGAGGCGGCAGCGTGCATGCGATGCCGTGCGGGCGGTTTCCTCCACGGGTGGCGCAGACTGGCGGCGCCGGCGGCCGGCGGCGCACATGCAGTGCGACCACGCCTGAGGCTCTATGGCCGGCTGCTAGGCGGCGACCATCGATGCACATTCTGGCGCAGCGACAGTGCCCCTTTTTTCTTTTCTGTGTGATCCCGTGCGAAAACCAAACAGAGAATCATGCAAAAACTGAATAGGAAAAACAATGCATATGTTTCCAATCTATGATGCAATCAACATCTACCCTCTTTTTTTTCTCAATCTACCGATCGACATTGTGCCGGCGACTTCAGGTCTGCTCGCGGTAGATTAGGGCAGATTTGCATCGTTTCTAATCTACAGTACAATCAACATCTACCCCGTTTCACAATCTACCGATCGGCATTGTGCCGGCGACTTCAAGTCTGCTCGCGGTAGATTGGGGCGGATTTGCACCGTAGAGATTCAATCTAGAACGCGAAAGAAAATACAGATTCAAAAGCGATCTAGAAAATTCAATCTGTGCTTCGATGATTATCTCGTTCACCGGAGCGAAGTCGTGCTGATAACGTGTTGAGAAACCGTCGCTGGCGACCAGTCTGAGCGATTCCTCTGTTTAGAACAAGAACGAATCAATCACAGAATCACAGAATAATAGATTGAACACACAGAGAGATAGAGAGAACTCCTGGTCTTTCTTTATTGCTTTCATTCATGTGTACATAATGAGTTGGTATGCCTCCCTATTTATAGACTACAATGAGGTGCCCACCATGGGCCGCGGGCTACTAGCCCAGACCCAGGTTTCTTAACAGTAACAATTCGGTTTGGAATCTTGCCATTCGCCATGTTCTGGAGACGTTGCAGATAAGCGGCCGGCGGCGCTGTGCGCTGTTCAGCAGCCGCCTACAGACGGATATGTTGCGCTGGGGCCGGCCCCTAATGCTCGGCGCTAAAAGCGGCAGCGCACGCGACGGCCGTATGAGCGCCCCGCCTATGAGCTCCAGTCAGCAGCAAAAGTCGTACAAGGAAGCGTTTTCTGCTTCGCACAAAGCATCCTCCATTCGTTGCGGTGCATGGTAACTATAAAACTAATGCTTGCAAACGGACGCGTTTGGGTACGTGACGTGTGTGAATTAAGAGCACCGGACATTGTAAGCTTGTCTCCATTCCATCTCCTTGTGCGTCTCAAGGCACAATCGTTAGGGTGATAGAATAGAATTGATTATCATGACAACGTTTAGGGCATCTTTAACAATGTCACATCAGTTGTTCTTTAACTATATTAAATTAGTAAAATGTTATGTGAAAGAGAGAAGATAATAAGAGATAATATGTTGTATCTTATGCAAGAGATGACTCGAGCCCACAAACTAACGTAAATAGTGAGAGTGTGTAAAGCAGAAAATTATGATGAAAATAATATAAAATAGTTACATGAATGATTTACTGTTTAAGAAGTTGTCTTTAGTGCTATCTTTAGGCGAGGTGCAAGACTTAGAGACGACCTTAAGAAACAAACTAAACGGCGGTCATGATAATCAATTCTATTCTATCCTCCTACATGTCCCTTGAGTTGTCTCTATGGGCTTATTCTTTTCCTCTGAAGTTGGTGGCTTTTGGCTTTTGCCACAGTACCTAACTTTCAAACGAAGTATTTTTTCAAGACGGGGTCTACAAGTTAAACGATGTACACGTTAAAAGCCCAACATCTGTACCAGCCAAAATTGCAAGTGTGTATCTCTCTTCGTAATATGTACCGTAAACAACTAAAATTCAAAAATTTCAGCCAAAAACCATAAGCCACAGCCGCAGCCAAACAGGCCCTATGGGAGCACACAAACTTTTAATTCTTGCATGTATATATGAAATATAGTAATCAACACTAGACTGCATCATTGTAACTATTTATGTTATACTTTTTGCTAGCATGTTGCATCGTTGCATTATTATCTGGCAAAGTAAACAGTAAGTACTTTCCCTCACAATCAATTTGGTAAATTAAACATTAACTAGTGCATCATTGAATTACTATTAATCTAGCAAAGAAAACAGTAAGTACTTTGCCAGTATGTTCAGTAGGAAATCAAGCAAGATAATAGGTGAATGGTAGTATACCATGTACCCATATGTTAGTACATTGCCAGTATGTTCAGCATACCATGTTCGGTACTTTGCCAGGAAATCAAGCAAGATAATAAGTAAATGGTAGTATACCATATTGTAGGATCAAGGATACCGACTAGAGGGGGGTGAATAGGAGATTTTTAAAATTTTCTTGTTCACTTGATTAATTCTCTACAATTTAAATGGCAAGAATGTAAAGCAATTAATCATATACAATTCTAGTCAACAATATAGCAACCCTAGCTCTAAGCAAGCAAATGATCACAATGATGTAAATAAATAAGAGCTAAGAAAGAAATGAACACAACCGATGTTTTTACCGTGGTGTTTGGAAACTTGCCGGTTTCCCCTAATCCACATTGAGGTTAGCCCGGACGAATCGGATCGGCTCCACGAATTGAGCCAAAGCACCTCGATCACTAGTGGTAGCTCTTCCCCGCTCCGGGTAGGTGAGCTCCAACCTTCACAAATCACCAGGTCTTCTCACAAGCTTCTTGATAAGATCACCGATCCAATCTTCGCCCAATCGTTCAAGTGCCGGCAAGCACTAAGAGTAATAAATCCCGGGCTTCACTTGAATGCAATTCTAGTGCCAAGTGGATCAACTAATGAAAATCTTGCACTAATTGCAAAACCACCTCAATTTAATGCTCAATGTGTGAAAGAGGGTGGAATGAATGCTCTAGGGCTCAAGAAATGTGCAATGAGTCTCTAACGTTAGCCCTTGTGCAGTGGTGGGGGTATTTATAGTCTCCACCAACCAAAACTAGCCGTTTGACACAATTTCCTGAAAAAATTCAGGTCGAGCGGTACTACCGCCCCCTGGGGCCGGTACTACCGCTACCAAATCTTTGCGGCAGAACGGCTATGTCAGAGCTCTGCAGTGACCGTTGGATTTGGCGGCGCGGTATTACCGCTTTTGTAATTTGCGGTACTACCGCTCTCCGGTAGTTCCGCAAAGTCGGCGCGGTACTACCGCTCTGGCCAAAATCTGAAAGGTCCCAAATTTGGCGCTCTCTGGAAAAAACGATCCGCTCTGAGTCCGGACCTACCGGACTCCGGAAGTACTGCTCTAGATGCGGAACTACCGCTCACTGCGGTAGTTCCGGCGTTCAAACTGCCGATACTTCCGTTCTGAGAAAATTCAGAAAACATTCGGAGGTGCTCTCTGGAAAAAAGGTTCCGCTCCCCCTCCGGATCTACCGGGCTCCAGAAGTACCGCTCAAAATGCGGTACTACCGCTCACTGCGGTAGTTCCGGCGTTCAAACTGCCGATACTTCCGTTCCCACAAGAATTTAGATGCATCCGAGGGTGCTCTCTGGAAAAAAGGATCCGCTCGAAAACCGGATCTTTCGCTCGTCGGTACTACCGCTCTCCGGTAGTTCCAATGTTCAAATTTGCGGTACTACCGCTCGTCCAGACAGAGCACAAACTAAGTTTTAAATCAGATTTTTAATGAATGCAAGTTTCTAATGTTGATCCAAATGGCACAAGAAATTTGTATTCAAGCTACTTGCCAAGATCCCTCTTTATGGTACGATTATCTACCCTATAATCCGGTCTTTCACATTTCTCCTAAGACCGGTAAAATAGAAAAAGGAATCCTATACTAAGTATACCTTTGTCTTGAGCCAATTTGAGTCTTCATATATATCCTTTGGCTTGCATCTTGTCTCTCACATGTGGACTAACCCTTCACATGCTCATAAAACATATTAGTCCCATATTCTCATGAATTCATTAATTACCAAAACCATTTTTATGGGCCTAGATGCTTTCACATGTACCCGTAAGTACATTACCAATATGTTATGTATACCATGTTCAGTATTGTTAAAACTTTGATCCAGGAGAAAATGCACACATCACAAATAAATGGAAAGAACACATGAGAATTTCTGAATTTCTCTATTCTCTTATTTTCTCCCCCTTTTTCTTTCTTTTCTTACAAAACTGGCTACAAACCTTCTCAATATATAGGCTAATAATCCCTTACTAGCATACGTATTCGGACTTCAAGTTGGACACAACTTCAACTTGAGTTACACACGGAAACGAACTCTACTACATCTTGAACTCGAAGTCAAGATTATTTCTAACAATCTCCCCCTTAATCTTGACTTGACTCTAAAACATTAAGGTTGTTGGACTTAACTACGACTTACTAAACTCATATTTGACACAGAACGGTAACACATCTCCTCAACGCTCCGATTTCTTTCCACCTTACTTGAGTTTGGACGGCAACACATCTTCTCGACGTCGCTGACTCAACTCATCATCAAAGCACTGTTGATTCATCATCGCTGAGCGCTTCAGCAACAAACGCTTTCTTCATCCTCGGTTTGAGGCATTCTGAAGCAAAGTGTCCATAATCGTTACAATTATAACACCTCACTTTTGCCTTATCAAACTTTCAATTCTGACGGCCTTGACCACCACCCCTGGAAGTGTTCTTGCCTTCACACTTCGATGATCGGATCTCTCACTTAGCACAGGTCAACAAGAGTTGTCCATCACCTTTGTTGCTATTGTGGTGGATGCGTTCCTCATACGCCTTAAGACAACCGATGACCTCCTCCATGGTCACTGTCTTTAAATCTCCAATTGCTCTATGATCGAAGCAATTGGAAGAAACTGTGAGGGAACAACACGGAGGAATTTTTTCACTACGTACAACTCTTCCACCTTCTTGCCAAGGGCCCGTATCTTGTTGACAATGACCATCAACCAGATGGCGAAGTCATTGATCGACTCTATTTCCTTCATACGTAGCACCTCAAACTTGGTCTTGAGAGTTTATACCTTTGCTTCCTTCACACGATCGGTGCTAAGATGCATCGTCTTCAATGCCTCCCACACGGCTTTGGCCATCTCCTTTTCGGCCAGTAGGAAGAGCGTCTCTTCTAGGATGCCCTAATATATGGCCGTCAATGCTATCTGATCCTTGCGCACATCAACATTGTCGTTCTTGACCGCATCCCACACTCCTTGAGTCTTCATGTACACCTTCATCTTGATTGCTCAGGCTGCATAATTACTCGTCATGAGCATCGGATAATGCAGTGAGACAACAGAACTCTCCTTCGCCATCATATTGGATGATGCCTCATCGCCGGTGACACCACTTTTCAAAGAACGCGACATGATCTTGAGCACGGATCAAGAAATCGGGCTACTTTGAAGCGGCTCTTGGACCGAGGAAATGGAAGGAAAAAACTGCACTGTTTTTTCTTTTTCCTTGCTTGGACTTGCTCCGCTCTCTGCGCTCTGTTGCTCCTTTGCTCTAGCCTCGGGACAGCTTTTATTTCACATCTCTTGCGTGCGACTCGGAGAAAAAACCGAATAGGAGACGCGTGGTTGTCCGTGACTTCGCGTTGGTGATGAAACCAGATTTCTACTTGTATTCTCTGTCCTAGCGCCGCTCAGATCGAGCTTGTATTCTGCTGCGATTTGCACGCGTCGAGACCGAGGTAAAGACGAGACGTGCCAACGACTTTTTCTGTTGCTAGGCTAGATGCGCACTCTGATCGGGGTGCCTCGCCTACTCTGTTGGATGTGCTGCCAGCCAAAAAGAGCAGCACCTCGCCCCCTTTTTTCTTCACGACGTGATGCAGCACCACTTGTTTTCTTGTTGCTGCATGCCTCTTCTCTCTGTTGTCCTTGTTGCTGCTTTTTAGCTTTTCTTCTCTCTCCTGTCTTGTCCCTTCTTGCTCTAGGAAAAAAGCAAATAGGATAAAGGCTTGTTCTTTGTTTGTGAGTCCTGCGCAAGAAAAACAAGTCTTCTTTGTTGGACACAGCCATCATCTTTTCTTCGCTGAGCACAAACCGAGCACCATGCGCGCCGTGCGAGATGAGCACGAAACCGAATCGCGGAGACGATTTTTCAGCGACTCGCTTCTTGCTTAGGCTCTGATACCACTTGTTAAAACTTTGATCCAGGAGAAAACGCACACATCGCAAATAAACGGAAAGAACACATGAGAATTTCTGGATTTCTCTATTATCTTATTTTCTCCCCCTTTTTCTTTCTTTTCTTACAAAACTGGTTACAACCTTCTCAATATATAAGCTAATAATTCCTTACTAGCATACGTATTCGGACTTCAAGTTGGACACAACTTCAACTTGAGTTACACACGAAAACGGACTCTACTACGTCTTGAACTCGAAGTCAAGATTATTTCTAACAAGCACTTTGCCAGGAAATCAAGCAAGATAATAGGTAAATGGTAGTATACCATGTCCAATATTTTGGCACGAAATCAAGAGAGATAATAGGTATGGTATTATACTATGTTCAATACTTTGCCAGGAAATCAAGTAGGAAACAAATATGCTTCATCTTTCAAATAAGCTAACATTCTGACACCAAGTATACAATAACAGGTAAGTGGTACTTGGCAAATATGCTACATTATCCATTTACCAAGTACACAACACTCCATGGTATCATTATATACTACTATGGTATAAACTCTATGTTGCAACAAGCTTAATTAACCCATGTCTAATAACCAAAAGTACAACTAAACAGAGTGTCCAATAATGTAGTCATAACTAGGATTTTGTTGAGACACTGAACACATAACTAGCTGCAACAAAAGAGATATCGCTAGCAACTCTTGAGGTACTTCCAAATAAACCTGTGTTAATAGCAAAATAGTACGATTAGCAGCAACCATGAAAGATCCAAAGAACTTCAAAGAAAAATGGAAGCATGTTACATAGTCAAGTACAGATAAATAAGAGAATCATATAGAGCCTAGATACAATGATTAAATTATGGAAGTGTGTGGATTAAGTCAAAATTATGACAACCTTAGCTGAAAGAATCAAAATTATGAACTGCAAACCAATGAATAAAATACTAGGATCTACTCAGGCAAATGTCCAACAGATTTGTAGATTATATGCATACCAGGAATTGTTTTCTAGAAAGACAAGTTGTTCCAACTAGAGGTAGTAAATACTGTATCATGCTCTGACATTATTAGCTTTTGGTACTGTTGTATAGGAAATTGAGACACATCAAAACAAATTTTATTGCAAATTTATTCATGCATATATTTTATTGAACAAGTACATTTCAAAATGGTCAACTAGTAGATAAGAAAGTTACAATTTGTAAGAAATTGGAGTTAGTGACATTCTTAACTCAGTTACTGCATGCTACAGTTTGCAAAAAAAAAGACACTAGTTTGGAATTCAGAACCGACACTGGTGAGAAATTCATAAAATGATAAACCACCAACTAATAGAAATGGCCCACTGGAATATAAGAAAATTGCTAAAAAAAGGATATTAAAACTATACTAATTATTTAGTTAGTTACCAAACCACTGCCAAATGTGCTCAACTAAGTTCCTGTTGAGTTGGACATGTGTTGATCAAGCACGAATGACAGTGTTTCTTCGCAGCAAATCAGCAAAGCATGGTTCAGAGCCGTTGTTAATTTCTCAAGGTAGAACAATTGATGTCCCTAGAATTTCGTTCAAGTCAAGAGGAGTGGTAATCATTTCCTTCTCATCTTCAACTATTATGTTGTGAAGAATGATGCATGCTTTCATAATATTCCCAATAGTGACCCGTGACCATGATCGTACTGGATGATGCACAATGGTAAAATGAGATTGCAACACACCAAACACCCATTTAACATCCTTCCTTGCCCCTTCTCGATGTTATGCAAACAATTTGTCCTTCTCTATTTGGGGGAGCGAAATTGTCTTGACGAAGACAGCCCATTCGAGGTATATTCCATCTACAAGATAGTACCTGGTGTCATACTACCTCCCATTGACAAAATAATTCACTCGCGGAGCTTCCCCCTTCAACCCTCAATGAACAATGAAGACTGATTAAGCGCATTGATGCCATTGTTGGAATCAGTGACATCAAAAAAGGCATGTCATATCTAAAGGTTATATGAAGCTACTGCTTCAAGGATGAGTGTGGGGATGCCATGGTCACCATGGGTGAATTGACCCTTCCATGCAACCAGACAATTGTCCCGCTACCAATGCATATAGTCTAAGCTTCCTAGCATGCCAGGAAAACCTCAAGACTCGCCAACTTGCAACAAATGCTCCACATCCTCACACGTGGGGCGTCGCAAGTAATGCATGCTGAACTTATCGATAACCCCTTGTGCGAACATCTCCAAGCACTCTAGCGAAGTGCTCCTGTCGATCTTCAGATATTCATCAAGTTGGTCAGCAGGGGTGCCATATGCCATCATACAGATAGCCACTGTGCACTTCTGTAGTGGTGAGAGCTCGAGTCGTTTTGTGCAATCTGCCCTAACATACTCTGTTCGTGGACTCGACCAGACCTGAAGACAACTAGATTAACTTTATCAATATCCTCCTTAAGCTTGTTATCTTCCGTCGATGTTTCGCACACCAATTTTTTCCCTCATCTCCAAGAACTTCAATCTTCCAAGCGACTTGGTTAGGATATCAACAAGCTGGTCTTTTGTGCAAACATGCTGCACCTCTATCTTCCCTAATTTCACACATTCCCTAATGTAATGGAAACATGTATCAATGTGTTTGCTTCTCTCATGGTAGACTAGGTTTTTGCACGACACAATTGCAGACTGATTATCAATTTTCAAGGTTACCTTCTCAACCTTCGTTTCTAATATATCAGCCAATAATCATCCTAGCCATACCCCTTGACATGTTGCCACAAAGCTATAATGAACAGGCACACCATCTCTAGCCTCGCAACAGGGGCAAAGACTTCACCAAAATCAACGCATTATCATTGAACGTACCCCTTTGCAACTAGCCTCGCCTTGCGCTTTACGATCACATCTTGAGTATCCTTATTTAACTTATACACCCACTTCAATCCGATCGGTCTGTGGCTGTCTGGCAATGGAACAAGCTGCCATGTTCCATTCTCTTGGATAGAGGACATGTCCTCCTCCATAGCTCTTCTCCACTCTAGCTTCGCCTTGGCTTCTTCAAAGTTCACAGGCTCCTCCTCTTCGAGTAAGTAGAACTATGAATCTTCCAGCTCTATCTAAGATGTGGCATCATAGAGATTTTTGATATCACGCTTCCATCGTGGTCTTTTAGTTGAGCTCTCATCGAGCTCCATCCTTAGTGGAGCTCCAGGTGAGACCGACGCTCCTAACGTTGCTGCAGGAGTGCGTAGCGTATATGAGTCGGGTGTCCCAGATCCCATGGTCATATTGGTTGTGGTTGTGCCTGGAATTGCCACTTCATGGTCGTGTCATCCAACGACGTCCCCTGTGGTCGGAGTATCAGAAGCCGTCACATGGTCATCAGGACCTACAACCGTGTCATGATCAGGTCCTCCAACTATGCCCTCCGTTGTTGGCGTGTTGGTTGCCCCCACATGATTGTTAAGACCTGTATTAGTGTTAGGAGAGTAATGTATCATGAAGATGTCTTCAATCGGCCATACCTCTGCCGAGGGATCTCTGCTCCACTCCCACTTCCTCTTCCCTTCAAACACTACATCACTAGTCACCACAACTCGTTGTGTCTTTAGATCAAACATCCAATAACCTTTTGTCTTCAGATCATACCCATGAGCACCATTGGCTTGTTTCAATCTACTAGCTTGGAGAGGTGTGGCATGGTCGTCTTCATGTGTGCAACACACCTGAAATGCAGAGCTAACTAACACTTGGTTTGCGGTTGTAGTAGGCTTCGTAAAGAGTTTTGCTGATTACGCTCTTTGTTGGTGCTTGATTTAGGAGATAAGTGGTAGTCGATACCACTTCTCAAAATTCGCCTGGGACTCCCATGCTCTTCAACAGACTCCTCGGCATATCGACCACTGTCCGGTTCCTCCTTTCGATCACACTGTTCTGTTAGGGAGAATAAGATGCTGTCAGATAAGGCCTAATTCCCAATAGCTCATAGTGGTCCGTGAACTCGTTCGAGGTAAACTCGCCACCACGGTCGGTGCTCAGAGCTTTCAGCCTTAGATTTGTCTCTATCTCAGCTGAAGTCTTGATCCTCTTAAACATATCAAATGCTTCATCTTTGCTTCGGAGTAAAGTCAGCTATATAAACCTTGTGCAGTCATCCACCAACAACAGGAAGTAACGATTTCCTCTATTCATGGCCGGAGTGATTGGCCCGTAGATGTCACTGTGCCACAACTCGAGAGGCACATCTGCTTGGTATAGAGACGTGATCAAAAACGAGTTCCGATGTTACTTTTATGACTATGACTGCTATAGTACTTTTACGACTACAACTGCTATAATACTTTTACGACTGCGACTGCTATAATACTTTTACGGTTACGACTGTTGAATACTCGAACTGGTCGTAAGCTACAATGGTCGCATAGACTGTCGTGGTTGTAGATATAATTTAATCGTGAACTTGACCAGATCTGAAGATAACTAGATTAATCCTATCAGTTATTAGAAGGAGGACGGTGTCCTTCCGATGAGAAAAGGACTTCTTCTCCGTCGAGTTCCCCCAGGCGAAGCAATCCACGTCGAAAAGGTCTTTCCGCCACGATCAGAACCGCGCCATCAAGCACCCACCCTACGGGTCCCTAGTCTCGTAGTGCGAATCACCGTCCGTCGCACAGGAGAGACCGACGAACCACAAGGGCAGACGCGCGTTTGCCCGCGTAAACACGTCCCGTCCTGATGAAACCCGCCGTATCCAAGCCCGACTCCGCCGCCCGGGCAGGGAGGTGTGGTGCAGGGGGGAGCACGTTGCAGGATCGCGCGTGTCGTGGTGACGGGGCCGGGGCGTGGGCTGGCCATGTGCCGCAGCCCGTCGTGTGGGTGCGGGGGCGCGCCTTTCGAGCTAGGCCTCGGCCCTCGCCTACGGATGGCGGCCGGGTGGCGCTGCTGCCATGCGAGCTCGTCACATCACGGGCGCGCCTCGGGACTCGCGCTCTCACTCGAGTCCTTGCACGTACAGCTCCGGTTCAGTCCTGGCTAACTATTGGGGGCAAGGCAGAGGCGAGGCTATACGATACTTGTACTGACTCACTGAGGTGTGTACTAGCACGATGCTATGATTATTCGTCCAGTTTTCACTTTTCAGCAAAATCAGGGAAGCTTGCTTACCAGTTACCGTCCTACGGCGGGCTGGTTATTCAAGCCATTCCGGGATGATAGCCTATTAGCCTCTACATCGTTTTTTCGAGGCAGCGTCTTCATTGTTGCATTGCATGCATGCATGTCAGATTTTTGTTTGAAGATGATGCAAAATCAGAAAAGCGCATCCAAGCTCATTTCGCTTCTTTCATTTTGTCGTGCAGTGCCACCGACCTGGTTTTTTTCTATTGGACGTACAAAAAGCCACCAAGATTAGTGCTCCGTGTTACTGGAGGGAGTATGAACGAGGAAGCGGTGTCCACTCCGAATCCCACTCCCATCCAAGCAAGCAGCCGCCGTGCAGAATCGTGCCCGATCAGACACGAGCTGGTATTTGTTGGCAACAAGTTCCCAAAAGCGACGTCACGGGCTTCAAATTTGTCAGCAACTATTGGTGATGGATGGGGGAGCAAAGCCACATGCCCAAGGCAAATATTCTGTCATGTCACATGGTATACTATACAGAGAGAGAGAGAAGCCATTGGTGCCTTGGCTCCAGCTCATCATCCATTGACCACAGTACCACAGGGTAACATCTCCACATGTTTGGTATAGCAGCACAGGAATAAACATGTTCTGCTACAACTTAACAGCTGCAAGCTCCACATGTCAAATGTCTTTTGAGAGAGAATTGGGTGTGTTCTGTTCAGTTGGAGCCAACCAAAAGGATTCTATGGCCTGAAGTTTTCTAGCCTGTTGGATGAGTTGTAGATGAGGAGTTACTACAGGAGGATGTCTGCCTTCGTGGTCAGTGTGTCGCACGTATTCCGGATCTCAGTGTGCTACTTGGTAGTGATAAGTAGTCCTAACATGCAGATGTAAAATATATAGAAATCCCAGATGACATGCAGCATGGTATTTTACTGAAGCAGGCAGTCTTGTCCTTGCTCAGGGAATACAGGATTTGAACGGATTGTTGCATTGCAAGCCCAAAATTAGTTGTTGTAGTAGCCTTGCAGACCTAGGGGTCACTACCATTCGACCACAGCAATGGGGCCGTCCCTTCAAGTGACACAAAACTTGGCCAACAACTGAGAATTCAGATTCAGACAGAGTTACTCATCAAGGGTTACGATTGCATACCACTTCACCAAATCCGGATTTGCCGTGTTGGCAAGTGACGTCTGTCTCATGCACACATTTCGGCAACGCCGAATAGGGAACTCAAGTTTGATATGCGTGGAGATGGAGAAGAAGTGCCATGCTAACAGCTGTAGATCAATAACGACACATCAACAAAGAAAAGGGCACGGTCAGACTTTCAGAAGCTACTAGGAAACAACATGCGAAAATCTCGCCAGCTGGACTCTCATATGCTAATGTCCTTAAGACTACCACCTGAAATGGGGACTTGGTGAGCCAAAACTACAAACAATACCAGCTGTACAATTATTGCTTGACACGAGAATACGTACCTGACCATGAGAAAATAATACTAGAACTCCGTAGCATCATCCATCTATTTTAAGCAATTAAACGGCTAATCCCGTAACTACTTCCCTTCGTGTAGATACGTATACAACGCGTGGACACAGTCATAGGCAAGTACAATATTTGTACGCGGATCAGCCTTTTTCATACTGTTGTTTAGGGAGGTTGGTACGTCGCCGAACATTCCCCATGGACAAGGCAAATTAGTGGATCGTAGCTTCGTATGTTAGGTTATTTGACCTCGAAGCGTACGTTAGCTGTAAGTGCTCATGATGTGCACATGGATGTGATACGGTAGTGCACGGCTCGCAAAAGTCCATGGTCACATACATGCATGACTACGCGTGGCGACCTCAGATGATAATGACAATGATAGCCGTTACAAGTGGCGCAGTAACCGAGTTCTTGCAACTTGCGAATGGCGATTATCCACTTGCAATCATCGGCAACTTGCCAGTACGAGTGGCGTTTGGTCAGCAAGTGTGGAACCACCTAAGGAATAGATAACCTGACATATCCTGAATAACAAGCAGAAAACAAAAGGTCGGTGGAAATGAAATTTTCCCTACTAATGCATGTTAAAATCTGACGCTACCAAACTTGACATGAAAATCGAGAACGCCAATGGAAAAATAACACGGAGTATTGCCACAGCAAATAAGCGCATGCCGAATCTGATTTAAGTCATCGAACTTAGCAGTCTGGATTTTACATTTTATGGTAGAGCAGAAATGCTGGCAACACCTGTTCCAGAGTTTTCAAAAATCACGGAAGAGCATGAGAGACTCATCATGTCTAATGAGTGCTAGGATCAAAATATTCTTTCTATTCCGCAGCTTTGTCTCATCCTTTGAACCCTGAAATGCAAGATATTTAATCAATCCGTTAGTTTCAATTGCACACAGCATTGCAAGTAAAATCTTACTTCAAGCCTACAAGTTAATATCAATATGGTAAAAACTCGATTAGTGTGATGGTATGGTATCTGACTTTGCATCCAGAGCAACTAGGGCCCTGTTCGGAACATGTGAATTTCGTAGGATTCATGTAGGAACTATATTGTTTCCTACAGAATTGCTGCCGTTTCAAACGGGCCCTAGTTCTCGTTATGATGGAGATGTATACAACTTGTAGTATTTATTGTGATTTTTCAATTATATGACACATTGTCTGACATGTACCTTCATTTTTCTAATCAACTAAACACAAAGAAGTTGAAAATCAAGAACAATAAAAGTACCCAGGTATGGATGCAAACTGAAAATTGAGGTAGTAAAATTGAAGTCTACAGGTTGCTATAACATATCAAATGTCCAAATCTTGAATGACACTAATGTAAATTGATCTCAAGTTTTCAACCCATTGGAATAAGATTATGCATCCAATTGTTACTTCCCGCTTAATACCTGTTATGTGTTGTTCCATTTATTAACTGAACAGTTGTTTTTAAGAAAAATTTTCTATGTGAGAGCAAAGGAAATTATTGACTTCGAGTTAACTTATATGGTTGCTTATCTTCCTGCTCTGCACTTGCAATGAACCAATGAAAGGCGCAGCCTGATCCCAACCAAACAAGCTTATGAAAATATGATTCAGTAAAGAAACATAAAATATGGTATTACACATATGAATTGGCATAAATGCAGTGATATATGAACTATGATGATCCACATGAGGCATACATCCACCAGTCCTGAAGTGCATCATGGTAAGTAAAAATAGTATAAAGAATAAGCATTTAATTTAAGAAAGGTAAGATTACTACTAGAAGATTGTAATGGTGAAACATCATCAGTAAATAACCTCGAGTAGAAGTTCAGCCATGTAATTCACCATCTGTCGCAAGTTTAAAGCAGCATGATACAGATTGTCGATGAACTGTTCCCGAAATGTATTTTTCACTCTCCATACAAAAAACTGTGTGTTTCCTGTTCCAGAAAGGATTCTCTGCAAACATAACGGAATTATTGTCAACAGAAGCACAAAAGCACGTTTTTTGTCTTTTCAACTTGCACTATAGTAATATACTATGCATACAAATATTTACACAATTACTACGCAAAGTGTAGCCGTTCAGGAATTATTAACGTAGCTTTAAGCCATAATATAGTGGTCAATTCCTTGGCTTAGTTTGGTACTTTGGTATTGAGGTAGCAGAAGTATTTGTTAGAAGTATATGCATATATTTATATTAGTCCTTTGTATAGGGGGGTTTTCGAAAATCGAAAATTGCTGTAGAAAATCACATCTCCATTTGGTAATATTGCTGCAGAACTAAGTACTGATGATAACTTTACAGATGGTTTTTTGGAAAAAAAAGAATGCTGCTCTATGTAATTTACAATGTTTCATTTTGTTTTGCATCTTACACGAAAACTTTTCTAGATTAAAATAGAAGCACAAAAAAGAAATAGTAGATGTATCTAACTTCCTACTTCCAGCATGCAACTTTCTACAGTGGCAGTCCAACAGAATCACTTCCACATAAATTATTTATGGATAGTTGACTCTCTGGCTAATTAATTTCAAGCTTAGCCTCAATGCTAAAATAGTCTACTTAATTTGCAGTAATGCCTAGAAGTTCACATGCACCATTATGGTTTGTACACTTGTTAACAAATTCTCAAAAAAATCATACTCTCAGACGTACAAAATGTTAAGAGCATGTGCACATGCAAAAAATTTGTGCAAAAATATGATCATATGTGAACTGTACGAATAGAACAAAAGAAATGGACTTACATTACAAAAGATGAGTACAATATTTTGTCCTTTTTGTAAACTGCACATATGATCCTATTTTTGCAAAATAAAAAAAATGCAGGTACACATGTTCTACATCTATGGAGTTTATTGAGGATTTCTTGAAGTGCACAAGTACATAAACCATAAATTGGGTGCATATGAACTTGAGTTCAGAACTTCAGATCATAATTTTTTTAATGGCTATAAATATATACAAATTTATGCTGAAAGTAACACAATATATCATGATGCATTTGTAAGGCTGATATGGATCGCCTGCCTGGTAAAGTAAAATAGTAAACCATCAAAGCAGAGAAGTTATCTTTTGGACAAATGATTAAACGAACGGGTAAGACAAGGAGGTTTGCCATCTTTCTGCACTTTAAACTAGAGAAAGCTTTTCTAAACAACACACGCTACTTCTCTGTTGATATTTATGCAACAGACCTCTGTATCTATGTACTCGTCCTTCCAAAGTTTGTACAAAGTTCCATGAACAATCTGCTTGTCAAGAATTGTTGTGTCAATAATCTGCAAATTGCAATCAAAATGTAGTGTTATTCATTGCAGTTTGCAACAGGAAACCATGCCATGTCATCAAGTAAAAAATATAAAACAGGAACACACCAGCACATAACGAAAATTAAAAGCATAATAGAGGCTTCCGTAACAACAATAGATTGACAACATAAAACATACTAATAGTACTAAAATTTCTGCAATGTTGAAGATTACTTACTTTATCTGTCTCAACTGCACAACCTTGCGTGACTAATAGCCTAAAGATTGTAAAAGCTTCTTGTCCATATTTCTTTTTCACTAGTGATTCTATCTATAATGCACAAATAGAAGACATATGGATGTCAAGTGTAGATACGTCAAGTAAATGATATGGGAGTGCCCTTAAAACAAATAAAGCATGAAATAGTAAAGCAATCATGTACCTCCTCATTTCGATATGCTTCAACGATTTTGCTTAAATCTACAAAGAGCAGTACCACGGTCACGCAAGAATATTACAAAAAGAACTAGTGATCTGTATTCAAGGCTGACATCCTAAATTTAAACATTACATAAATGTTCAAAAAAGACTAGCTTATAAAGTCATAACCAGAAATAATTTGTAGCAATTTTTAATGACTTCAGCTCAGTTTTGTGTTATTTCTGTACACAACAGTTTAACAGAATCACAGTACTCTTTAGGGGGAAAAATATAAAAAACAGTGAGATAAAAAAAGCGGTTGCAGTTGCCATGGAGCCACCAAACAGTGCCCCATCTGGTACTTGACTGTTTACCAGAGGCACTGATAGCCGGCCATAAACCAGTATAAGCAACGTAATGGTAACGAGGCTGGAACCAGTTATGAAGACATTGTATTATGTCATACTCCCTCCATTTTTGTTTGCTTGGCACTTTTGACCAAAATTTTATTCCACAAATACTTGGCACTTCGTAATTCACTAGATAAGCTTTCCCAAACTACTCCTATCAATACTAGTCATCTCCACCACTTTGTTACCTCATTTAATGTGATTGAGATATTATTGGAGGGCATTTTGGTCACATTTTATCCCAAGTATAATCACCTTAATATGTGTGCACTAGTCAAAAGTGCCAAGTAAACAGAAACGGAACAGTTAACTAGGATTCTTTTTTACGTACAGTCCAATAATCTACTCCCCTCATCTGGGAATGATCAAATAAACCAGTCCACTTCAGTGGAAACCAGTGGAAAAGGAAAAAAAGAAGGATAAAAGAAATATTATTGTAGGAAGAGCACCACAATCTTAAAATGTTCTGATATTTGCATTCATAAGGAGTAAGGACAAAATCTAAAAGAAAGGTCAGGTAGCAGCAGCTTATATTTTCTACTCTCCAATATTAATTGACACAATTAACAAAGTTTCCATGTGATATTCCGAGGAATAAAACGAATTAACCAGACTCAAAGTCCAAAACTAGATGATTCCTGCAGATAATGATACAACAGACCAGTCTCCAAGTCATTAAGCGCAACAAAATAATTGATATGAAATGGATAGTAACTTTGATGCATCAGGCTTATGCATGGTAAAAATATGTAAAACTTTTTGAAATAACCCTTACCTAAGGTTAATGCATCTGGGTTCTCAGTGGAAGGAGTACACTGTAAATCCTCCAGAACCCTTGTTATCTGATCCAGTGTCATTGATGTACCACCTTCCTTTTGCCCGAGTCTCTCCAAAATACCATTTATTGGCGATGTCACTGCAAAAAAGAGCACTTCATCACTAAATATTTTCTTTAAATTTTCACAACAAAGATTCAGTGCTTGCGAGGATGGTGTTTTATTTCATCTAATGATAGTATAAATTTTCAAATAAGTTACATTAGTTTTTGCCACAGATATCAATGAAAACAACCTGGACAACTATTGAATATTGATTAAACTAAACTTATATAACTTCAATGAGAAGGCGTCATGGTACATTGCTACTTCAGTAAATTGGTTACTTGGTACCTCTGAGACATTCTGCTGGTCCTGATTCTGCAAAATACTATTATGAAATTAACATAATCAGGCAAGTTTGATTTATTTACCCTATTATATCTTTTTCCTACACCCTATTTTTTGGCTTCAAATGGAATAGAGAACAATAAACTAGAAAGAATGACAAAACAACGTAATTTTAACAAACAAGCATATGACAGTGCATGGCTAAACTGGCTCATAGAAGACCATTGCAAAATTTAAAATAGACAACTCAAATGAGCAAATAGCGCTTTCTGGTTAATTGTAGGAAAAGCATAAAATTTTGACCTTCTTTCTTCTTGAACTCTATATAGACTTTCTAACTAAAGCCAGTACACCTCAGAACCGATGGACATTCAAAAAACAGGAATATAGGTCAAAAACAGTTATGTTCACGAAAATATATGAGAAGGTAAATGCCATAACATAACAATATTAAAAGAGTACTTGAGCTATTGATATTGGGTATTACCAAAGCTGTTATCCTTGTCTGCTACATGGGCCTCGAAAAATGCTTCCCAGATAGGATGTGTGCCAACTTTCAGCTTTGGTTTCTTTCGTTCTGCACAAAACTTGAATACAAGAAGAAAAAAATAGATATGGGCATTAACAAAGTCAAACATCATGCTTCCTTCAGCTGTGACATTCATGCATACACAAATAAATATATCTGAATGAGAAATTGGCATTCTCTTCTATTGGAGGGAGGCTGTTCAGGGGAGCCCCTTTATTTAAACAAAAGAACCAAATCCAAAGTGAACGATTTCTCCTTCCAACTTAACTTAATTGACAAGGAAGGTAGATGCATGGTTCAAGTACACTAACAAAGTCCCGCACATGATAAGTACCCCTTAGATGTTTTTGAAGAGAAGTACATTTCAACTTAAGTACACCCGAGATGTCCTTAAGATTTTATCCTATATCCTTTGTTGAGTTGTCCACCTTTCACTGCATAATTTTTGTTTTCATCTTGGGTTTTCTAATCCTTTCTTTGTACTTCTCTTTATTATATATATTTATATATATTTCAGTAGGGTTCTCCCCAACCGTTTCTGTGAAAAAATACATTGCATTGAGCCATTGATATTATGTAGAATAGATTGGTTTACATCTAGACTAGTATTCTGCTTTTAGAAGTCTCATTTGCAAACAAGGAAAAAAATGCAAATACCAGTGCAGAAAAGAAAAATCAAATGAAGATATGCGCCTACATGAATATGCTATCTAAAGTAATGCTATGAGTACAGCAACACACCTTCTTCTTTAGACAGAATATGAATTTCTCAAAATTTGCCCGCCAAAGTACTTCATTCTCTGCAATTGTTGAATTGAGCTCTTCATCTACCTCTAAGGCTTCAAGTTTCCGCTGATGAAATAACAACACAGAGAATTAGATAATGACCAAAGTAGTGTATTTCATATAGTTGCTTCATTTGCCAGTTCCCGCCAGTTTCAGACAATGTATTGTCATTAACAATAATCTACATATGCCACTTTGCTTTTTGTAGTTTAACAACGGGATGGCACAACCAACAAACACCGATTTTTTTTAAAAAAAAACATGAAGTTATCGTGTAACAACATGATGATGGCAGTAAGTTAAAAGAGTACAATACCTTAGCACCAGCAACAGCATGATGAGGACAATCATTTGCATTTGATGCACCTTCCATGATGTATGGGATCTCAGAAAATCTTTCTGCATCAGAAAGAGATGAAGTATTGACAACTTTCTGTTCAAGTGAAAGAACCTTCTCAACAGTCTGTCCCAAAGATACATTTGTCAGCTCGTGCAAACAATCATCATACAAAGAACATATTAACAGAACAGTGATACATCAAAGCATCAAGATCATGATATTTGTAATAACTAACAAGTTTTGACATAGTAAATATATAGGTGATAGGTCACGACTTAAGATGTTTTCATTGGCATGAAAGCAGGATGTGAAATTCCTTAACCACTCGGCTAACAAATTTGCATTTAAAAACTTAGCCTTTGCTAGGGGATCTAATCAGAAAGACTAAACTAATCAAAGTCTTGTCAGTTTCTACAATCTCTGCATGCATTATCCGATGCATTGGTTTACAAAGGAAACTAGAAATAAGTAGAGACTAGGCTTATTAGATGATCAAAACTGCAAAAACTATACAAATCAATGTCCATAATAGGGACTAAATGCTTTACTTACTTTCGGAACTCTCCTCCTCGCAGATGTAGGTTGTTCATCTCCAAGTGGATCAAAAAAAGGTTCAGGTTTCGGGCAACGTTCCACGTAATGCGCATATACAAGTTTGTTGAAGTTCATTCGTATTTCTTCCCTTGCAGGAGGGATGCTGCCTGAAACATGCAATTATCCGTTATTGGTGGAAATCAACTTGAGTAACAGTCATGATCACTGAAAAAAGATCAATGTTTAGGGCAAAAAGAAAGAGAACAGTATCATAAAAAGAACCAAGGATGATCCAATAACAACTTCAATAAAAGGACATGCCTTCTGGTACTTTAGAGATTGTTCGCTCCACAAGTTGGTCAAATGTTAGCCTACCATTCTGAAGTAATCCTTCAAGAAGAGCTTCTGACTGCAATATACATAAGCTCCATGCATAAGGTCATCAAACTGCAAATGCTATGATGACTGAAAGATTTTGGTCATAAAGTTAAAATAAAGTTTATTTTTTCTGATCCAGAATGAACTCAAATAAATGACTTGTGGAAACTATAGCATGCCAACTATTAGAAGGTAAGTTAAGGCCACCTATGCTGTTTCTCACATTCTCTTATAAATTATCACAAAATAATAATTGCTAGCATACTTATCAAACTGCAAAAGGAGCCAACCAATCAAATCAAACATTTAGATGGGGATCACAACTTGCATTTTTTTAACAACCAACAAACTAAGGCTCAATCAATCAGGTTAAATACTTAGGATCAATATAGTAGATTACACCCTATTTTACAACACCCTGTGATGTTTTCCACCAGTTGTCATAACGATGGATTGAGGATGCAAATACAACATTAGGTTAAAATCTGCATACTCAAGCTCAAAGAGTAGGGATATGAAATGGGGCATGTTGCATCCCAGAAAAAAAAGGTTTAGCAGTGAAAAGAAGATAGCATGCATGGAGTAAGAAGACTTAGAAGAATATGTTCAGCACTACAGTAGTTTGATCATGCTGAATGTTGAACTCCAGATAGAAAGGATTAGCTACCTGGCTACCAGCTATACGCCAAAAAATGGTTGCAGTATTAAAATATTATGAATGCATCAATGTCACTACCAATGCCATCAAAGTGTAAAAGATATCCAGAGAACACCAAACCTGATTAAATTGTGCACATATCCTACATTGTTTTAGCACATGTTGATAATCTTTAGTGTAATACTCAGATATATCTTAGTTGCCCCATGTCCTCGACTCTGGACCATTAATCAAGGTCAAGATGCATCTACCAAAGAGAATCAAAACCCACATTTCAAAAGTGAAAAAAAAAATTCTGCAGTACCATCTGACTCCACACTAATTTCAGCCTTTAGAGAATTGTGGCCGCTGTTTGGACCAATTTCGATTTTTAATATGTAACACAACGTAGACTAAAATAGAACCCAAGGAAGACCTCTGGAATGTCTGCGCGGATGACAGAGAGGAACTTTGCGAAGCGCAGCCGGTGCAGGACGTTGTCGAAGATGGCCAAGTAGTGCGTCACCGTCTTATTGCCGCCCCCTACAACCACAAAAAATGGAGTCACGACCTAGTAGGGAATCAACTAAGATCATATAATCAAGGGATTTGCATATGGGCTCGCCTCTGGGGGATGAGAAGGCCTGGACGCAGTTGTGCTGGATGAGGACGAGGAGGGAGTTCTTCACCTGCCCCGGCGAGAGCTCGACGCGGCGGACGATCTCCTGCAGCGGCAGCGCGCCGTGGCGGAGGAGGCACCCGCACACCTTCTGCGGTGGAGAATCGGGCGGTGGGGGTTAGGGCATATCGTACGCACGAACGCGCAGGGACACGGCAAGTATGCAGGGAATGACGAGAGGGGAGCAGGAGGAGACGAGGCCATACGGATATGAGGGGGCCGAAGTGGTCGGAGATGAGGCCGACGGCGAGGAGGATGCCGTGCTGCGACACCATGGTCGCCGGAACCAGTGGCGGAACCAGGATTTGGTTACGCCCCAGGCTGAACTCTAACAACCTAAAACTAACGCCAATTTATACCCATGCCACGACATAACAAAAGTATATCATAATTAGCTAATTGCATTACTGATATGAAACTTGAGTTCAATACTAAACAAATAAACATAAAACATAATAAAAAAACATGGCATGATAACAAAATATAAAAAATGTAACATAATAACTAATAACTCCGCTTCATTTTGTATTGACTAATAACTCCTAGTTTCCTACAGCAAAAATTCAGATGACAATGTCTTCGTCCGCTTCATTTTGTATTGACTAATAACTCCTAGTTTCCTACAGCGAAAATTCAGATTTTTTTAAGGCATAAAACACTAATATTTTTCAGTTTTTCAGACAAGAATGATATCACACATTCCATGGCAAATTGACAATCAGAATTTTCAGTTTTGCATGGAAAATATCACACATTGTCACATTCCATGGAAAATATCACATTTCAACATATTAGCTAGAAGCCTAGAATCAATCATCAGTTATTCAGTTCATCACATTCCATGGCAATGGCAATCAGAATTTCAGTTTTGCAGTTTGCACAATGTCTCACCGACTCACCGAGAGTTTTCCACACTCCACAGGCAGGCAGGCACTGGCAGCAGGCTGCAGGAGCCGAACAGGAGTGGGGCGACACCGGGGCGCCGGCGCTGGCCGGGAGGTGGGCGGCGGCGCGGCGCAGTCCAGGAGGAGCCGAGGAAGGGCGTCGCTGGGATCTGAGACGAGGCGGAGCCGCGGAGGCGACGAGGCGGAGGGCGGCGGCGACGAGGCGGCCGACGCCCGACGAGGTGGAGGGCGGAGCCGCGGAGGCGATGAGGCGGCGGACGAGGCGGAGGGCGGCGACGACGAGGCGGCGGACGAGGCGGAGGCGACGAGGCGGCCGACGCCCGACGAGGCAGAGGGTGGAGCCGCAGAGGCGACGAGGCGGCGCTGGCGACAAGCGAGCGGTGCGGCGTCGCCTTTCGCGCGTGCGACGAGCGAGCGGTGCGGCTGCCTGGCTAGGGTTTGCGGCGGCAGCGCGGAGCGCGTGCGAGGAGCGCGTGAAGCGGTAGCGCGGGTGGGCCGAGCGCGCTGCGAGTGGGCCGAGCCGCGAGCACGCTGCGCGTGAGGTCCGAGGTCGAGCGCGCTGCGCGTGAGTGGGCCGCACGGAGAGACGGGCCGTATGGGCTACCTAGGCTAAATAATAGTAAAAATATCTCAAGCTGACCTGAGCTATACATTGTTAATTTTTTCACACCCCGGGCTAGAGCCTACCTTACCGGGGGCCCAATTCCGCCCCTGGCCGGAACGGCGGCGAGGAGGGACCGGAGGGCTTCGGGTGCGAGTGGCGGCCTCGGCGCGCCTAAACCCTCGAGTAGGGGAGAATGGGGGTGGGGGTTTGATGCAATAGACGGTCGGGATCGGCTCTGTGGAGGGCGCGTGATTGAACAGAGCATCATCGTCGTCGACTGTTTTTTCCTTCTTCTTTAGTTTCTATTTCTATAGTAATCACTATTAATTAAACTAATAAAATACAATCAAAAGTTATAAATCATAGTGAAACAAAATTGAAATTAAAAAAAAAGGAATTCTGTTTTGGATTTGATTTCTTTTGATCCCTAGCCTAATTCAGCTCAAATTCCAGACATCCAAGCCTTACTTGCCCTGTTGCATTGCCCCCAACGGAGGATTTTTTGTGTGGAACTGTTCATCACCCGAAAAATCTCACCGCCACCTGATCTTTCCCTCCGCTCCCGCGCCTTCTCACACTTTCCCACCGTTGCCACCCTACTGCAGGCTATCAGACGCCGTACCACCCCGTACCCCTGCCCCTGACATCTCCTTGATACCTCTTTGCTGTGTGTCAGCACCGCTGGTCTTCCCCGCCACCGCCTCTGCTCCTTTCTCTCTTGGCCGATAGCCCCGATTCAAACCGTCTTTGATCACCGCAATATCATGCACATGCCGCCAGTACTTCGCCCTTAGCCACCCGCGTCTTCTCGACCGTGTCACGCGTCGCCGCCGCCATTATCTCCCCTATGCCGAACCAACTCCCCGCTTTATTTAAAGGCCCAAGCTCCCCTGAGAGGTGTATCAGTGCCTGATGAGCCACCCAACACACCCAATCGACCCCTTGACAGGAACATCACCGACGATCGCCGAAATTCATTAAGGCAAGCCCAAATCTAATTCCACACTCCCAGCTGATTGCTTTCCAATTACCTTCGTCCATAGCCTCCTTAAGCCTCCAGAAACCTCCCTGAACCATTGCCCTAGTTCCCTAAGCTTCCCTCTTCTCTGCCATCGAAGCCCGCCGCTCGGCCAAGAGGCCTCTCCATGGACAACTCACTAGGGATCTCTCCAATCCAAACCGTCACCACTCAAGCCACCCTAACCACCCCTAGATGGGTAAATGGCCATCAATTGCAAGGATGATCGCCCCTGTAGCGGTGGCATGGCCTGGGGAAGGGAGGTTCGGTGGAAATTGCTCGCCGTTGCCCACACCGGCGCTCGGGGGAGGAGATGCACGGGGCGGAGGAAGTGGGGAGCTCAGGAGAGGGAGTGGAGGTGGAGGCGGGGTGGTGTGAAGGGAGACAATGCCAAGGGGGGTTTAAATAGGGCCGAGGAGGGGTGCACCCAAGCAAATTGCTCACTGGAGATGGCGCGGGAGACGGTGGCAGTTGTCGAGGAGAACGTATGGGAGTGGGGGAGGAGGCAGGCACGGGAAATGCAGCGCACGAAGGGAGGGAGGTGAGGCGGTGCACGTGTAGGAGAAACAGGCAACCGGGTAGGGCGGGGGTGGCGCAACGGCCTGGCGGCGGCGCCGACCGTGCGTGGGGGAAGAAAGGCACAGGGAAGATGAAGACAAGGGCTGACAGGTGGGGTCAGGGAGAGAGAAAGAGGGAGGCTTGCCCTAGCCGTTGGATGACGACCAGACGGCCGAGAGGAAAAAGAGGGGCGGACGACGAAGATGGGTTGGGCGGCGGTGTGGCTCAATCTGGGCCTTCCACGCGTTGGCCCAAGAGAGAGGGCGGGGGGATTAAACTTTTAAATTTTGATTTTGATTTTCAGAAAAGCTTGAGAAAATAAATAAGGGCGTAGAAAATAGCAAATAAAGCCCAAAAATTACAAAAAATCATAGAAATCCCACTTAGGAAAACTTTTTCCAACATAATTTGGTATTATATTTTATACTAAAATATTTTTTAATTTTAAAATTAGATTTTAAACTCCAAGAAAACCAGAAAACCCAAATAAAAGCCAAATTAGCACAAATAATTAATTTAAAATAGTATTTTTATATAAATTCAAAATAATGTTTATTTAATAATATTTTTATTTTTTAGTTAAATTACTTTTCAAATCTAGCCTTTTTAATAACAGAAAATCAGGGCAAAACAAATTTAAAACACAGGCAACCAACACACAATTTTAAATTATTTTTTATAAAAACCTGGGCTGTTACAGTGGTTGAAGGGGGAAGTAGTCGACGTCGAAGGGCCGTGGTCGAAGGGGGCAGTGATCGAAGTCGAAGGGAGCAGTGGTCGAAGTCGGTGCCATGGTTGAGGGGCCGTGGCCGAAGTCGAAGATCTGTGGTCGAAGTCAAAGCCATGGTCGAAGGGGGCGGTGGTCGAAGGGGGAAGTGATCGATGTCGTAAGGCCATGGTCAAAGGGGGCAGTGGTCGAAAGGGGCAGTGGTCGAAGTTGAAGGGGGCTGTAGTCGAAGTCGAAGCCGTGGTCAAAGGGGGAAGTGGTCAACGTTGAAGGGCCATAGTTATCGAAGGGTCGTGGTCAAAGGGAACAGTGGTCGAAGTCGAAGATCCGTGGTCGAAGGGGGGGCGTGGTCGAAAGGAACCATGGTCGAAGGAGAAGTGGTTGATGTCGAAGGGCTGTGGTTGAAGGGGGGCCAAGGTTAAAGTCGAAGGGGGCTAAGGTCGAAGTCGATGGGGCCATGGTTAAAGTCAGGGTTGTGGTCGAAGTCGCCGCTGTGGTCGAATGGGGTTGAGGTCGAAATCGAAGATCTGTGGTCGAAGTTGACACCGTGATCGAAGGGGCTATGGTTGACGACGAAGGGTCATGGTCGAAGTTAAGGCTGAGCAGGTCAGGCGGGCCGAGCAGGCTGGCGTTGGCAGTCGGCAATAGGGCATGGTCGAGGGGGGAAGCGGTCGACGTTGAAGGGCCATGGTCGAAGGGGGTAGTAGTTGAAGTCGAAGATCTGTAGTCGAAGTCGAGCCGTGGTCCAAGGGGGCCGTGGTCGAAGGGAGAAGTGATCGATGTCGAAAGGTCGTGGTCGAAGGGGAGGGTCATGGTCGAAGGGGACAGTGGTCGAAGGGGGAAGTGGTCAATGTCGATGGGCCGTGGTCGAAGGGGGCAGTGGCCGTAGTTGAAGGGGGCAGTGGTTGAAGTCGGTGCCGTAGTTGAAGGGGACGGTGGTCGAAGGGGGAAGTGGTCGATGTCGATGGGCCGTGGTCGAAGGGGACAGTGGTCGAAGTCGAAAATCCGTGGTCGAAGTCAAAGATTCATTGTCGAAGTCGAAGCCGTGGTCGAAGGGAGCTGTGGTCGAAGGGGAAGTGGTCGATGTTGAAGGATCGTGGTCATCAAAGTTTCGTGGTTGAAGGGGACAATGGTCAAAGGGGGCAGTGGTCTAAGTCGAAGATCTATAGTCGAAGTCAAAACCGTGGTCGAAGGGGGCCGTGGTCGATATCGAAGGGCTATGGTCGAAGGGGACAGTGGTTGAAGAGGGTAGTGGTTGAAGTCGACAGGGACAGTGGTCGAAGTTGAGGTCGTGGTTGAAGTCGCGGGCTAAGGTCAATGGGGGTTGTGGTCGAAGGGGGCTATAGTCGAAGTCGAAGATCTGTGGTCGAAGTTGATACCGTAGTCGAAGGGGGCCGTGGTCGATGTCGAAGGGTCGTGGTTGAAGTCGGGGCCAAGCAGGTCTGACGGGCTGAGAGGCTAGCGTCGGCAGTTGGGCGATAGGGAATAGGTGCACTAGAGGCCGAGCGTAAGTGGAAACAGGAGGCCGGAGGCATAGGAGGGCCGAGCAGCTTTAGGAGTTGGAGCAGCACCAAGCGACGGTGGCGAGGGCAGCGGCGAGGTTGAAGGGGAGGAGACGGGGGCAAGGGCGAGGGTGTGGGTGAAGGAAAAGCGCTGAGGCATGGACCGTGCGACATGTAGACAGACAGACAGATCTAGCCAGTGAAACGATTGATTGGAAGGGCCTCAAGTCTCGCTGGTGGTCGTGTGAAGCGATCATAGTCATGTGAAGTGGTCGTAGTAGCCATGAGAAGTGGTCTTGTGCGGATCGTGGAGTGATTCTAAGAGGCATGATAGTAGGCCCAAATTAGTGGAGTTAGTGGGTGCGTGGAGGTCGTGTGTATGCACATGAGGGTTATTTAAGCCATGTAATTTCTGTTAAGTGGTAAGAGTTGGAGAAAGAAAGAAGATTATGTGATTTAATCCTAACATGTTCTAAAAGTTTAGTAAAAATTTTTGGTATGTTACAAATCTTAGAAGAGTAGTTATCCTACTGCTACTTATCATTATTGTCCCAGAGGATTAGTGAATTTTGATATGTTACAAATCCTAGAAGAGTAGTTTTCCTACTGTTACTTATCATTATTATTATTATTATTAGCTGAATGTCCGTGCGTTACTACGGATTTCTAAAATTTATCATTCTATATGTTCTGAAACTCATTGATGGTAAAAAAATTTAGAATATACATACAAATATATTCTAAAAGTTTTTAAATCTGTAACAATACACGAATATTCAGCTAGTATAAATTAAAAGGCTTAGATGAAATTTGTCGAGGCCTAAGCTAGTGGAATCGTGATCTACAGATGATAGACAGACAATGCATACGAAGCCCCCATTTGAATTGCCGAATTTTTTAGTCCTACAAGCATTGAAAATTTTTCTGTGAAATTCGTGTGTAAGCTACGCCGACCTCAGGAATGCAAGATAGGATGGATTTGTTCTTGTTTAATAAGCAAACAAAGCGGTTACTTATACAAAACATGAAAACAAAATCAGATAAGGCACTATTGCGCCCAATTCAATGGATGCTATGAGGTGACCTCAAGCGAACCAGCGGTCTCGGAACGTTATGTTTTCCGTCTAAGAAAAGAACATGATATTTCCATGGCCCACACTCTTCTGTGCCGTGTGTGCTTAATTTGTAACCTTTTGCAGCCTTGACTCAATCCCAGAATCTCGATCCAACAGAGAGATTCTTCATCCCCATATTGACACCGACTTGATCCAATTCAGCAATCTCTCCCTTTCATATCGGGGCGCGGTCCGTGTCCAAGTAGATAACACAGCAACGATACTGGCATGGAAGAAGTGGTACTAGCTTCTTTGCTTCGCCAGTTGCTACTTTCACCACACACACGTTTGGCACAGGGATCATTGGTGGAGACTTTGCACAAGTATGTAGAGCATGTATTAAAGCAGCAGTTCCTGCCTCACGACTCATGAGAAAAAGATAACCTACCTGAGGAGATCATGCTATGCAGCGTGAGTGATTGATGAACCTACCTGAGGAGATCATGCTACGCAGCGTGCGTGAGTAACGAACTACTACCACTACCACTACATGTACTCAGTATCTGCTTTTCATTAGATGGAAAACACGGGTCAACAGAGACGGCAGAGAAACAGAAGAAACCAACAGAGGTACTGTTCTTTCTCAAATAAAGTATGCAGTGCAGGTAGCCATGAATGATCTGACTGGATCAGGATTACCCATGAGGTCCCGACCTCTCGTTCCTATCCAGTACCTCTCCTTCATCTGTTCTTTCATACATGGAGCCGGCCGGACTCGTCCAAACAGCAACGGGATAAATAAAATACTACGCATCAATAAATCCCCGAAAGCAACAGCATCAAGACGACCTAAAAGCAAAGAAAGAAAAAAAAAGAGCTTAATTTCTCTCTCTTTCTCCCTGTCTGGCTGTCTATATTGCTTAATCCCACCATTAAGCGAGCGCAGAGGCAGCACGAAAGCTCCCGGCCGGGCCGTTTGCTTGCTTCAAAGAAACCTTCAGCCACACCATCTCAACCAACCTATATACTCCGGCGCTTTCCTTCGTGTCGTGCCACGACCGATATTCGCCGGCCTCCCGTTGCACTCGAATACACGCAGAAGAAGAGATCACACACGACGCGAACCGAGGCAAGAAGCACCATGCTGGAGCTGCTGCTGGTGGGGTGCAGCAGCGTGGTGCTCCTCCTCCACGGCGCCAGCCTATTCCTCCGCGCGCTCTTCTCGCGCCACGCCGTCGCGCGGCCCGTCAGGTCTTGTTTCAGCTCGGCGTCCGATCCTCTCTCTCTCTCTCTCTCTCTCTCTCTCTCTCTCTCTCTCTCTCTCTCAAGTCTTGGTTTTTTAGACCATGCGACTCCCGTTTACCCGTTTTCCTACCGTACTGATTGATTTACGCGAGCCTTGTTGTTTTCTTCTCGACGCAGCTTCCTCGGATTCGTCGCGTGACCGACCGATCCCTGCGGCGTGAAGGCTTAGCCGCGCCGAAAAAATCGATGGGCCATGGATGATCGATCGAGTGTACTGATCGAGAGAAAGGGATAGCTAGCGGAGATCACCATCTTCCGATTAATTGGTTATTGGAGTGCGATGTAATTTACGAACGAGGGCTTCTCGTTGAGCAGTTGATGTACGTAGCTGCTTGATCGAGAAATTAATTCGATCCCTATGAAATCTGAGTTAGTACTGTAACAACTAAATTTGGCTTCAAAATAAAACAAGCATAATTTTCATGAGTTTCAAAAAAATTTGGTGCATCTAAAAAATTTTCCCAAAAGCTTTGCTTAAACATAAAATTTTAAAATAAGTTTCCTTGGCTAAAAAAAAACAGATTTGAAAATTTCTAAAAGTTGTTTGTGTGCTAATCAAATTTTCTAAAAAAACTCGGTGTGCAAAACCCCCTCAAAAGTTCAAATCCAAATTCAAATCACAATCCAAATACCAAATAAAATTTAAAACCTATTTTCTTTTCCTCCTTTGTCTTCAGACCGAATTTCAACCGCTGGCCCGGCCTTCTTTCCTTTTTCTCTCCCCACCGGTTCCATCTCCCTTTCCTATCTCTTTTTACTTCATGCGGTATAGTCGGCCCACACGCCATGCACCAGCCCACTCGCTCACCTGTGCGCACCGCAAACCCGGCCTCCCTTCCTCTGTTTCACTGACGAGTGGACCCTAACCCCACCTGTCAGCGCGGAGAGAAGCATTGTGTCTCTTCTTTGTGCCATCTCTCTCTCACGTGCCCACCCATGCTATCGTACACACGCGTCGCTCACGCCAAAGCCACGCCGGCCCTACTATCTCAAGCCTTGTGCCGCCATGACCTCGTCCCATCGCTGCTTGCCCTCTCTCTCTCTCGCTCTCATGTGCTCTCTCCTCTCGATGCCAAGCTCCCTCCCCTCTATTTAAGCCTTGGTCGAGTGCGTCAAAATGGTCACCCTAACCCACTCCTCATTTCCCCTAAACTCCGCTCCCTCTCTGCCTTCGGAGGGGAAGAATTTAATCTTCTTTCCCAAATCCAGCTGATAGCCTTGTCGTCTAGTGAATTTCTATTGTCGCCATCATGCGCTTCGAGTTTGCCTTGCTTCCCTCTTTCTAATGTGTGCCTTGCTCGGGCTTGTTTTCCCTATGAAGGCCAAAGCTCGACATCGCTGTTGTGCATAGCATCGCCGCTAACCTCGTCACCCCGTCCTTCATGTCCATCATGCTCGCTTCATTCCCTTCTTTCTAACTCACATCTTCTTCTTCCGTGCCATGCACCAGAGCTACCGGAACACACCTTCCTCTCCATCGCCAACCCGAAACACACACCAACCTCACCGCTGCCAGTGATCTCCCTTTCATCTCTATCTCACGATGTGTCCTTCCATTCCCTTGAGTTCTCTTATGCTGCAAACACGGCAAGCTAGTCCTCATAGCACCCAAATGCCCGTAGCATCGCCCCACCGTTGCCTCACACCGCGCCGCCGTAGGCCACTGTCGACAACTTTGCCCACCGCTACATCCTTAGCTCCAAGAACGACCTTAGATTCACGATGATGTGTAGACGCTTAAGCCCACCTTGATTCAAAGCTTTTCCTAGCATTTTGTAGTTTCCCCTCGTGCACAGTAGCGCCACAGCTGCCTTTGCCATCATGCCACTGCATTGGAGCTTCTTTCTCCACGCTATCATTGCTGTTAGGTTCATTGGGACCAGCACATTCCAATTTTCCCATCTTGGGTTGTCGTCATGCCCGTCGTCGTCGGTGCCAATCCCAAACCCAAGCTGCCATGGCCACCCCTCCCTGTTCCTTGTTTCGACTGAGGAAGAAGACGGTTAGGTTACTAACTAGTTGTCGGACCTCGGAGCAACGACTTCTGGATTCTCTACGTAAATCACACTAGTCCAGGATCAGCTAGTGCATACAGTGGTAATAGGGATACATATCAGGCACAATGACAAATTTATTAATTAAAAGAGTATGGCCTTATGGCCAAAATTTACATCTATGGCCCATAGAACAAATTTAAATAATAGCAACGAAAGAAAAACACCAGTGAAAGAAGCCCATTGAACCTGCCCACAGTCAAATGACAGTAAGACGCAGCCTACTCGTCTAGATCTTCACCGTAGTCGAAGCCATCCTCCTCTGAGATGAGATAGTAAGGATGAGTACAAACTTGTACTCCGCAAGTCACATGGGAGAATGGAATATAATGATAAAGGCAACCAAGGAAGGCATATATGGTTATTTGAACGTAAAACAATATTTAAAGAAATACGATAAATAGATATGAAATTGCTGAGTTTAAAATAGTAAATAAAGATAGTAATGTAAGCAAAATAATACTGTTAGAGCAGGCACCGACCTGACACCAACCTAACCACGGACATCCCACTTAGACCATCTTTCTCCAAAAGATCTCATATGGATTCCATCCATCCATAAGCCTTTAATAAACTATTTTTGAAAAAAAACAAAGTCTAATCTATGAAAAACCTTACTCAGTATGCCCATGACTGTGGGCACGACTATCCAGAATAGTTTGTACATTGTGTAGAGGTTGCACAACTTTACCCACAAGATATGATTAACTCGTATTGTCGACCATTATATGCGTTCGTAGACGTGCGTTGAGTAATCATAACATGGCCTTTACAAAGAAAAGTCTTCAACCTGGCCAAGCCAATACTAAGATTTCACCCCAGTAAGGAATCCACCAGACCGAGACCTTCTCTTGACCTGAGTGATACTTCACATGGCCTGCGCCACGCCCACTTTCAACCTACAGCAAGACTCAGGTTGGGACCTACAAATTAGTCAGCCAGGCTGTCCTATACCAGCCTTATGATAGTATGTTAGAGCTTTGTAGCAGTAGCTCACAGACTGGTTCTTAATTGACTTAGACACTTCCCACATACCCCTTGTGCCTGATAATCAACATTGTGTTATCAAACAACAATTCATGCTAGCAAGCACCCATCATCTAATCATTTGCCTTGGTCTAAATTAAGTTATCACATTTTATTTTTGAAATATTTCATAATTCGTCTTGACTCACCGAAGTCAAGAATACTTTATCAAACTTTAACATTTTATTAAAAAAATATCGCAAGCCTAAATTATTATAAGCATGCCAAAGTGTGTAACTTGCCTTGCTTTGCTGACTAGTAAGTATCGTCGAAGTACAGTTCTTCGACATTATCACAATCTACACATGAAAATAACCAAGCCAACTCAAATAAAATCCAAATAAAATCAAATAAACTTTGAAATTTGAATACAAGGAAGATGCTAGGCAAGGACCTATGACGAGGGCACGTGCACAACAGTTGAATTATCAGGTGAGCTCGTTTCTAGGAGTTCATAATTTTCCTATTGAGGATGGATTGCTATCTAGGTCATGTGATGTTATTCTACTCAGAAACCAAGGTGAGGGGAGTAGCACTACTACCACAACAAGTCAAGACTGACTCTATTTAAATTCCAGACCAATTTGGAGTTAACATGACAACACTGACTTAAAACAATCATAATTTTCACATATGGAGTCCGTTGGAGGTGTTTGAGTAATTGATGAAAAGCGTAGTATGAGACCTTTCCAACGGGTTTGGCCTCGCCTTGAAATTCACTATCTATACATCACAATCATCAAAGAGAGTTATTGCATCACCTGTTGGGTCAATTTGGACCTTGTAATAGTATTAGGATCCAAGCCCAGGTTGTGTGCGCCCCTGGTGGTGTAAAGATCCTATGTTGACCCCCATGGCCACCACTTCCTTATAATCTTTGTGGCCACCACCTTTTAGTCTTTAGGCTTATTTATATTGTTTTTCATTCAGAAAATATTAGTTTTGTACGTGTGTTAACTAGATCAACTAAGGCGACTTCAGGCCTCTCCATTGTTCAATAAAACTTCATCTTTTATCTGTAATTCAAATTGTACTTATTTCTTTCTTGCTTGATACTTGATTATTTGTAGAAAAGCTCAGCTGTGTTGGATATGGTTGGTAATGACAAGGGTGCGGTGTAGCGATTACTGGATGGACTTGGTCATTTCGATCAAGTAGCCTCATCGTCAATGTCATATTATTCAATCATAGTTATCATTCTCATCAGACGATCAGGCCAAATCTCTTCCTTTGTAAGCATCACCATGCCTGCAACGTGTAGGTTCACCAATGACTCATGCATCAGGAAGTTGCTCCGTGTCGATTCACCCCGATCATGTCTCACTTGCACCGACTGCACCATTCGATCACCCGTTGCTCGAACATTTCCTTCAATATTATTTGTTTTTTCTGTGCCTTGCTTGAGCTCAACCATCCCGCCCAACTTTCTTAGTTGTACCTCAACTCATCTTTGAGCCTAGTCCTAGTACACACCATCGACCATGGTTGTCTCCAAGCTTCCTACACATCAAAGACCAATTAATCGTTTTCAGACACAAGTTCTTCACAACTTGATAACGTTAGTCCAAACATGTTTCATGCACTGTGAATGCAATTGTCTAGGACTCCAAAACTTAACCCATAACTATTTTCTACAAATATTCAAAACCTCTTGGATATCTTTGGACACAACCGATCTGACCTCCATTGAGTGGTTGGTCGGACCACGCTGGTCAATGTAGTCAAACCCCAGTAACAGGGGAGCTGATCACATCATTGCAACCATGCTGGTCTGACTGCTCGATCTACCACAGTCCTACTACCACCTATTGGTTGGTTGGACCGCTCACATTTTCTCTCGCATACACAAACAAGCACCTCTCTGAAAAAACAAGCCACCAAGTACAAATCGGTTATGCCGCACCGACGGTCTGATCGGCCACAAAATCCGGTCATACCGGATTTACGGTCAGACCATCCACCCCGGCCATTCAGACCATTCAAGCCTGACAACAAAATCCGGACATTATCAATTATTCGATATAAATGAACTATGGATACTCTTGACATGGTTCTACCGTCTGTAACGAAATTGTTGCCAAATCATTTAGCTCGAGCACGACTAATTAGCTGCTCCATGATGAATGGCTTGTGCCAGTTAATTTGTTCGATATTGTGGCATTAGGCAAGAGCGGCTCACCGTGACCTTTTCCAAAAACCGGTGGTCGGCCGCTGTTCTCATGTAACAACCTGCGGCGTGAGTTGCGGGCCAGCAACATCTTTACTATTATAAAAGAAGGAGTTGGTGGTTGGTCCGGCCTCTCCCACCCCTTCTCACAAAAAGAAAAAACTGGCTAACATGTGGGCCCACCTCACCCTCCTCACTAAACGCGTGCGGCTGCCACCCCTCACCGAATCCCGAGCGCTGCCTCCCCACCGAATCTTCCGACGACGCCTCCTTCCCACCCCACGCCGACGCCTCCTCCCCTCCCACCCCGCGCCGTCGCCGCCTCCTCCCTCGCTCCTCCGCGCCGCCGACGCCTCCTCCTCCCCACCTCGCGCCGACGCCTCCTCCCCTCCCTTCCATCCCGCGCCGCCGCTGCCTCCTCCTCCCCCGCTCCCACCCCGCGCCGCCGCCGCCTCCTCCCCCGCTCCTCCGTGCCGCCGCCTCCTCCTCCTCCCCTCCCTCCCACCCCGCGTCGCCGTTGCCTCCTCCTCCGTTCCCACCCCGCGCCGCCGCTGCCGCCTCCTCCCCCGCTCCTCCGCACCGCCGCCGCCTCCTCACCACGTGCCGATGCCTCCCTCCCACCCCGCGTTCTCCACAGGCCTTTTCCATGCACCGACATGTGGGCGCAGAGTCACGTCTCCTCCGCAGAAACCGCTCCGCCTCGCCTCCTCCGCAGAAACCGCTCCGCCCTCGCATCATCTCCGTACATGTTTATTCCCTTTTGTTTCTACTTTGACATTTCTTCTTGATATTATTGTGGTCTTTTGTGTTATCTATTTTTCTTCTTTTCTTGGATCTGATTTGTCTACTAGGGTCCTTCTTTGATGCTATCAATTGAATTCATCAGATTTGTTCGGATTGGAGTACACGTCCAAGAGGGAGGTGAACTAATTTGGTATCTGTCCTTCCGGTCCTATTGTGCTTCAGCCTTTAGTTCTCATTCCCAATTTATGAAATTAGTTAGTTTTGACGAGCATTCTTGCGTTTAATTTGTACGTTGAGTCCCATCTTTTGTGGCACGGCTGCACTAAATGATCTATGCACACAAACTGTTTGTTGAAATTCTGCTACCAGCATTTTGTTTTTGAACCCAGGTTTTGAGTGTGTTGGATTGGGGATCACAGCCTTACTCACAAGCTTGAGTTGTGGTGCTGGTTAGCCTCGATCGGCAGCGGTAGTGGCTTCACCTCTAACATGGTGACAGCAGCAACATCAAGACCAGTGCCACAACGACGAGAGTTTCTCGACTGTGTCCTCAGGTGGCCTCTTTCCCGTAAAAATGTTGTTCCTCTTAGATTATTCGTCTTCTTTTTCTTGTTGTTTCGTATATCGGTAGTAGAGTTGCACGGGTATCTTTTTTTGTTGATAAACTGGAGCTCAAGTTTGTATTCGCTTTCTTGAAACACAAGCCTAACTGATTTTTTTGTGAAGTAATACCATGAAGTTGAATGAGATGGATTCCTAAATACTTTTTAGCTATGGTAAGCGATATTCTATTTCGTGCAGGTTATGGTGCTATGCTTTAGGCACAAATCTATTTCATGTGGATGTAGATTCACCATGCAGACAATAGGAATCTACTTAGCATATATTTGACTCCTATAGTTCTTGTAGTACATTTAACTCATATATTCTGCTCTCATGTTTTGACAATGTCAACTTGTCGACACGGCGTAAGCTGGCACATCCTGATTTTCTTACAAATTTGGCAAAAGAATCGAACAATCAGTTGTCTAATATTACGTACATAAGTGCTGACTAGATGAGTGCCATGTTGCCGTCAGTTGTCTAATATTACGTACATATATGCATATATATAGCATGAAGAAAAGTATTATTTACTGTATGGTTTAGTATTCTGTTGTGTAAAGTTTAGTGTTCTGTTGTATATTCCGATTTGTGAGATTATTGCATCAATGGTATCATTTCTTCCCTCTCAAACTGCCTTGATGAGTGATTATTGAACCAACAGTTAGCTTGCCAGATGTAAAGAAAAGGTTGACTACAATAATATGCTATTTTAGTGTTAATTTTATGGTTCCGTAGCAACGCACGGACACAGTACTAGTAAATAAACAAATCCGTGGGAGAGTTGGCTCGGTAGATTTGATTAATCAGTGAACATGATCGCAACCATTGCACCCCATTGCTATGTGGTTTCAGTACTGCTAATTTTGCAGTTCTTCTGAGAGGTGGTGTTTGACCAAGCCAATATAAATATTTAATTTTTTAAATTTTTTTTCTACTTCAGTTACTTCATCTCGCTCTGAAGATAAGAATTATGAACGCATCATACATCTCACTGCTCTTGCTCCCGTCTTACACATATATCTCGCTCTTACTTTTCTCACCGCTCATTCTATCCTTATAAAAATCATTTCACTCAACTATTACTATTTATTTTTAGCCATCAAGCGGAGCCAATACTACCACCCTTAACCTACCGTCCTGTCCGCCGACTGCTATAGTACTTTTTGATTCAGTGATGGCATACTATTTTTTCCCTTTATCTTATGTGTTGGTTGGCGAGACGAAGTAAGCTGGGAGAAATTTTACAGGTAACTGCAGTGTGTGTAAGTTATCTTTAGGAACCATCTGAGCATTAGTGATTTTCCTAGCTAACTATATTACTGTTAGTCCCAGATAATGATCGATTACTCATTCGAGTCAGCACTGGCACTCAAATTAAATAAACGCTGTTCTCACTCTGACTGCCCGTTGAGAGGCAAAACCGTTCATCTAACGCGCGCCCTTTCTGTCAACATAAACGCTACACGGATAGTGAGTATACTAAAAAAATTCAGGACAAAACCGGCCAAGACATGTAAATGATGGATTGGCTTGGCTCATCTCAGCTTAACTAACTAATTGATGTTTTTCTCTGAAGCACACGGTGTCAAGGTGCTACAACTGGAGTGTTTGATATCTTTTCTTGCGTTACGCTTACATGCTTTAGTTTTACAACAGTTTATGCAAAAGTAATTTGCTACACCCGCATATTTACATTTACATGCTTTAGTTAATGCAAAAGTATTTGAAATTTGCTACACCCGCATTATACCAAAAAAAGAGAGTAAATTACATCGCAGGTCTCTTAACTTGTCACGTTGATTCAATTAGGTCCATAAACTTTGAAACTACAATTTCACATCCTTAAACTTGTTTAAGTAAGTCATCACAGGTCCTAAGGATGATTTGTTGGGCTTAACCGCTGACATGAAGGGTTGACTACCGCCATCTTGACATATGTGTGCCTGCCACCTCACGCTTAAATCCTTGTAAGATATTGAATTGTATTGTCCAGCATGATTTATATAAAAAGTTCCCCAACTACTATATCCCTGTAATCCCTAATTCTCAAATTCTTCAACTCCTTCCTTCCCTTACTATTATGTGAATCCATCTCTCGCTCGCGTTGTTCATGACCGTGGCATCAAGTTCATCTAGTAACTCCTAACTTACAACCACATTATTAAGCTATGAACAAATGGCTCTGCTGATAGTACAAGCCACGATCTAGCGCACACTAACATGCTTCCTAGGCAAGCAACAATAGAACTTCAAGCAATCAGTCTTCTCATAGCTAAGCTGTTTCACAAAATCATCTATCCACAAAGGAGACCATCTATCTGTCTCACAACAATCAAACCAGTTCCATTTCCAATCCACATAGCTCCTGTTGCTGCCTTGACCACAGAAGAACCCACCATGATAAATGTCTACTGTGAACTCAATTTTTGAAACAACCAAAGTAAGAAATCAAGAATTGCAGCATAGCACATATCCAGAAAAGTAAACCCTAAAATCATAGACCCAACATTGTGCCTAAATAGGTGACTAGAACTACCAAATTGGACCAAAAAATTTGCCAACTTGAACAGAGTAAGGATAACCCACCGTAAGAATTATAGAATTTCTAAGAACCGCGGTGCTCGAATTGGGAAAATACCCTAAACCCTAGGTTCATAACCTCAAAATTTTGCCTAAATCGGTGGCTACAACTACCAAAATCGCAACCAAATTCCATGTAGTCAGGGCATGACAACACATATCATACACAGGAGGTGGTTCTCCTTCCTCCCACAACCTTGCCACCATGTTCATTTGTGTCTGTGCTCACCACAGTCTAATCAGGTTGCCTCGCCTCTCCTTGCCTCCCTCTCTTCACCTATGGCCACCACCTGCAGCTTAGGGTTGACCATTAGATCACCCTGAGCCCCCGACTCATTGCTCACCTTAGGAAAAGTGCTAAGAGGAGTAGATGGAATGAGAAGGGATAACTGTTTGATGAGTTTTTGTACAAGTACGTAAAGTCAAAGCAAATATAGAGGTGTATGTTTGGGAAGGAAACTTTGGCCCTATTCTTTTTTAGATTTTGGTTTTTCAACAGTAACTAGCTTTTAAACAGAGTGCCTTTTTAAGATGGGGTCTACTAGTTAATTATAGTACATACTGTACCGACTTTATTTATATCAGCAAAAACCACACGTAAGTTTTTGTTACTCTGTAATCTCTCGCACAAATAGCCTAAAAATGACAAACCGCAGCCAAAAACCATAAGGCTCAGCCAAAAAGAACAGGCCCTTTGATACGTGAACATGCTATTCAAGATTTAAATTCTTTTAAGTCCGGGTCATGAAACGACACGTGACCTGGTCCTCAATCTGGTCAGTGCATGGTCGACATGTTGTGCCTCGTATGGCTGCATGCCACTGGCCGATCATGAAGCATATGCACCAAGATCATCCCTTGAGCTCATGGTTCTTTGATCACGTTATGTCGACCATACTGTTATGACCACACTATGTCAACCATGCTGTTACAAACACGCTATGTCGACCACATTCTACGACCATGTTGTATCGACATGGCTCGTCGACCACGTTGATCTTTCTGCAACTCTGGTTGTACCGCTCACACAGAGCATGTACTTCTGTTCTTCGATTGCTCGCTAGTCTTCAACCATGTTGCTCGACCACGACTGCTTGACCACGGCTGTTCAACCACGTTGCTTGACCACGACTGCTCGTTGTTCGACCATGTTGCTCAACCACGGCTGCTTGACCATGGCTATTCAACCACGTTTGTCTCGACCATGACTGTTTGACCATAGCCATTTTGACCACGTTGTTACTGTCATGTTGTGTCGGCCACGTTGTGTCGACCACAGCTGCTCAACTACATTGTGTTGATCACGGCTCATTGACCACGTTGATTTTACTACAACTGGTTGTGTCGCTCACACAGAGCCGGTACTTCCAATCTTCAACCACACGTTGTTTCGACCATGTTGGTCTGACCACATTGTCCTCTTCAATCGTTGCTTGGATGCCTCAACCATGGCTTTTCGGTCAACCAGGTCTTTGAAGCACCGTTCGGATACTTAAGACTTGGTCTACCGAATGGTTCACTACGTCTTATGACCAGCTTATTATAGTCCGAAGGGTCTTTGACTCCTACACGAACTGCGGTACACATGTACTCGACCACCATCAACAACAAGACTAGTTCCAACACGATCTATGGTATAGTTCAACTGGTTGTTGTGTCGTGCATCATACGGCTGCATGTTCTCGGTCGATCGCAAGATGCGTGACCAATTTATGGTAGCTTATGCACAAGAGGGAAGGATAGGATCTGTTCTGGGTATATCGTATCCGCAATGGAGAGATGATTACATTGTATCGCCATTTAATGGAAGCAATTCTCAACAAATCTCTTTCGGATGGAAAGCAGAAGTCTAAGAAATTGATAATCGGTCAGGAAATTGATCTCAAAATTAATGGCACAATTGGCACCGTGTGGGACTGCGTACATTGCCTACAACCTTTGCTTGTGCCTATAAAGGGACAGGCACACAGATCAGACAGGGGGATGGAAAAGGAGACCTGATTGCAACCATATACACAGAAGAGAAGACACACATCCCTTTGTGCTCATACACGCAGAGGAAGGAACACCCGGAGAAGAATGCGGAGGCGACCAATGAAGGGACAAAGTAACGCACACAACCATTGGCATAATCTGTGTAAGCTAAAGTTATGGTGTACCATGCTCAAGATGGTAAAAGATCTTCCCCTTTCTCTGTCTTTGTTATTTAGCTAGCATGCAGGCCAATAGATGGCGACAATGATGGGAATGTCGCCAACACCTACAGTCACTACTGGTAATGCCATTGTTTAGATGCTTTGAAGCTCGTCATTCTTCAGCCTGTAGCCATCGTGTCGGGACCCCGGATTTCCAAACCCGGACCCTCTGTGTATTACTGCACTAGTCCCAGATCAAAACTAGTGCACACAGTTAAATAGAAATGATTCATAACCAACAACGCATTATTACAATAATAAAGAGTACTGACCATCAGGTCTCATTATTACAATTGAGGTTTCAAGACCCCGCACACATGAAACACAGCGGAAGCAAAAATAAATTTAGCAGAAACCCATCAATACGCCACAGGCAATTGATTGGGAAGCGCGACCTAGAACTCCTGGAATCCTTCGTTGAATCCACTCGCGAAGTAGTCGTAGTCTCCTTCTTGAGCTTCGTATTCCTCTTATTAATATTTTTGAGTGCAGCATGCGAGTACATAAAGTACTCCGCAAGTCTTGGGAAAAATGCAATAGATGCAAGGCTTAACAAAGGAAGGCTATATGGTTATTTTGCACAAAGCCATGTTTTAAATTTCAATTACTACTAATTACTTTCGAAGGCATCAATTTAATAAAGTAATTGTTTTAACAGAATTATCATTAACTTTATAGTGAAGGTTCCATCCACCGACACTAGCTAACCAATTACCATTGATCAAGTTTAAACTGCGGGTTCCATCCACCCACTTTGGCTCCAACTGCCAGGATACCCTTCCGAGAGTTCCCTCCACTCTCGGAATACAAAAACTTTGATTTAAAAACCAAAACCAAAAATCTACCATGTGAATGCATTTCTTGCTCGCCCTTGACCATGGGCACGACTATTCGAATAGTTTGACACTCTGCAGAGGTTGTACAACTTTACCCCTAAGAGACAAATTATCTTAACAGTCACCACGCTTCCTTTGGCATGAGACACAGATAAATTATCACAAAGCCTTTACCTCACTCTAGACTAGTTAGACACCACCCGCTGAGGTTTCACCGCAGAAGGGTTAAATCTGCCCAATCCGAAGCCCCCTCTTGCGCCATATAAGTACAGTAAATCCCTATCCCTCACTGTGAATAACCAGTAACTCCCTGGCACCCACTTTCCACTGGTGGCACCTAAACTAGACTATCATGAGTTAATCAGCTAGGTCGTACCCATATAGACTTAGGGTTGTACGGTAGTGCTCAGTCTGGACAAACACAAGCGTTGGTCCTTAGTTGACTAGGGTGGAACATACACTTTGCAAGTTCTCGTGCTTGCCGCACCAACCCAAACCAACCATCCACCCTAATCTAAACCAATTTCCATATTTTATTTTATTTTAAAAGATCAGTGGCAACTCCAATCACCACTAGACTTATAAACACAAGGCCATTACAACAAATCATAATTTCCCATTTTCAAGATTTCAAAGGTATTAAATAGCGTGACTAAGCATTATACTACCATTCTATTATGCACAAATAATTATAATACTCTCATTATTGAGACAAAGGAATTCTAAGGTTACAAAGGTACATGGCATTCAACTTCAATTGATGGCGTAACAAGGTTGGATTAACGAATACCTTAAGATTTGAACTAATGTTTTATGTAAATAGCAATGCACATAATTTAAAATAATTAAAACATTTCAAAATCATAGGTTCAAGATGATCAAAGGAGACTTGCCTTCTTGCACGCTCTCTGGGTCGTCTTGATAAGGGGTGGAGAGGTCTTCGACAACGTTGGAATCTACGCGAGAAAAGACAGAGCAACAAAAGAAATAAATACAAACAAAAATTCAAATAAACTCAAAAATTCAAATAGAGGCCATATTTGTATGGATTATGATTTTAGAAGAATTTAGAAATTTGAATGGTTGAATTTGGAGTTAAAATGAGAAAGTTATGCTCAGTTGAAAATCTCAGATTGAATAAATCTAGAAATTCCCAAATTTCTGACAGGTGGGGCCCACTGGCAAGAATTAATTTTTAATCCTTTATTTTCTTCTTTTTATTTTGAGTCTATGACAGGTGGGACCCACTGGCAGTGAGCCCTCTGGCCCTGCCTCTGACATGTGGGACCCCTCTGGGCTCTGGGCCCAGATGTCAGCGGGGAGTGCAGACGGGTGGGGCCCAGGCGGCAGTGGGCAGCGCAGGCTGACGGCCGCTGACGTGTGGGGCCCATCTGTCAGCGCGGAAATTAAAAGAATGGCTCAACCTCAGCGTGCGGAGCCGGGGCTCGAACGCGCGCCGAGGGAGCCTAGGGGGAGAAGAGAGTAGCGCTGTTAACCAGTCGGGCGGGGAGGCGTTGCCTATCCATAAAGGGTAGGTAACCCTTTTGAGGTACCTGCTGGAGGGGGGCCGGGTAGAGATGGCCGGAGGCGGGGTTGCCGGCGGCGAGGGAAGGCCAGAGGGGGTCGGGTGAAGCCCAAAATGGGGTCCTGGTGCGAAGGTGGTCCTGGCGGTACGGTCAGCGGGGTCCGACGATGAGCGGGGACGGCCGACGACGAGGAGGAGTGGTGGCGCAGTACGGGTCCTCCGGTGCGACGGTGCTCCGGCGGCGGGGAGAGGCGGCCGAAGTGTCGGGGGGGGGGGGTTCGCACGGGCACAGGGGTGCTTGGAGTGGCGGTGGCGGGCTCCGGGGAGGTCCGAGGCGGCGGGGATTGCTCGCCAGAGCGCGGCGGAGCTCGGGAAGAGAGGGAGCATGGTGGCGGAGTGCTGCGGGGCTCGGGAGGGAGAGCGGAGGGCTGTGGGAGGTGGTGCGGGAAGAGACGGAGCCGAGAGGGGTATTTATAGGGGCAGAGAGGGGACACGGCAGCGGCAATCGCTCGCCGATGCTGGCGGCCGGAAAAGGAAGGAAAGAGGGAAAGAAGGAAAGAGGGGCCGCAGATGGAAGGAGGGGCGCGGGGAAGAGGGGATTCGGTCGCGCTGTCGCTCGGGGCTTCCAAAACCGGGGAGAGCTAGGGAAGGCAAGGCGGGATCCGCGGGGAACTCGGTAGACCGGCGAAGAAAGGAAAGGGGAGGAGAGAAAGGAAGGTGGCGCGCGGGAGGAAGATGGACCTGACAGGCGGGGCCCACGCGCAGCGAGAGAGAGAGAGAGAGAGAGGAAAAGCGGCGGTGCGAATGGAGCCGCGTGGCAGGGGAGGCGGATCGGGCGGCGGGTGCGGGCGCGAGCGGCTGACAGCCGGGGCCCAGGTGGCAGAGAGAGAAGGAGAGAGAGGCGCGGGGTGACCGACGGGCCGGACCCGCTTGGCGGAGGGAGAGAGGAGGGGGTGGCCTGGATTGGGCCGAGGGGCGACGTGGGCGGGTCTGGGCCATCCACGCGTCGGCTGGTGGGGGAGGGGAGGGATTTTTTATTTTAGAATTTGATTTATATTTTCAGAAAAGGCTACGAAATTATTTAGGCCTCAGAAAAATATGAAAATACCTCCAAAAATTCCAGAAAAATTCACAGAAGCTCCTGGAGATATTTTGGACTTAATAAAATTATTTCCAACTAATGTTGGTATTTAATTTTCATATTTTAAATTACTTTTTAAATTCTAAAAATAGGTTTTAAACTCCAGAAAATCAAATAAAAGCCAAATAAAATCCAATTACTTTAAAATAATTAATTTGAATTTAAATTTTTCCAGAAAGCAAAATTTGGGATGTTACACATCGTGACCGAACTATTGAGATTGCATGCATGTACCTCCAATCCGGTGATAGTTCCCCAGGGCCAAGCAGATGGTGCTACTTGCAAGATCTCTTTGAAGCTTGAGACATGCGGTGTCATCGACCATTACTACAATTCGATGAGGATGGCCAACCCTTGTGATCTTGGTGTCCTCCTGTTGTGCGCCTTCATTGCATTGGAATCGTGTTAGCTGTCTCCTACAGTATGCATCGTTAATACTCTTTATAATCTCCGGTGGTACTCAGACGTCACTGACCACCCGAAGTGCTCTAACATCACTTACAACTGCTTGCCGTACTTGAGTGTTGTCGATCACCCAAGGTACTCGAATGCCTCCGACCAGACATATTACCCAGATGCCTACGATTGGACTGAAGCACTACGGGTAGGCTATGCAAGCACAGTTTCAAAACTTCTAACACATAAACGAGGAACCTCCACTAATAATAGATCACGAGATTACTACTAGATGTACAAATTCATAGTAGAAGTAGATTCGATGTAGCGTGTTGATGCAGTCATAGTCGTACCAGCCGCACGTCTTGTCCTTCAAATCCTTGTGATCATCACAGGTTGCGGATCATCCTAGTGCTAAAGCTTCGCATCAACACCTCCAAGGTATCCACATGTACGGGGCAAGAACACCGTGTGCTGGAGTGCTAGTGCCGGCAGTGTGGTATTAGATGAGGAAGATATGGCGTCTAGGGTTTCGAGAATTCTGAATTCTCTCTATATCGCCAACCCTATGCCACCTTGCCCCTCTATTTATAGGCATCCATAATGGTCATCGAACTTGAGGCCCATTAGAAACTCATGGCCTACATGAACTCAGATCAGCATCTGAATTATATCCTAGCCTTTTAAGTGTGCGACCCTATAGGTTTATGTACACTTCGACATAGCTCGAGTACTTCTACTCGTCCACTAATCAGTAGCGGCCCCTAGCAGGACATGCCGACTCCCAAGTATATGTAAATATCATATTAGACGAACCTTAACAAACTTCATATGTATTTCCCTTTGCCTCATGATATTGGTCAAGCTCAAGATGAGTACGTGTCATCCTTGTTGGTTAGCTCGACCACTCTTTCTCGATTACATGACTTGAATTCCCTGACTATGATTAACTCTTTAACCATGAGTAGCATGATCATGCATTTCTAGAATCCAATCACTCGAGAGGCCTAGAGATATCTTTCCCATTACATGGAGGAGCAAATCCTATCTTGATCGACCATGCCTCGATGCATACACCATGACAAATCTGAAAGCTACCTTTATAACTACCCAGTTACGGAGTAGCGTTTGGCAACCCCCTAAGTTAGCCATTATGCATCATGGGTACGACGACCTCAAGTCTAAGGATATAGAATACGCTTTGTAAATGAAACCAACTGATGACATGTAAGAATGCAACATTCTCATAGTGCCTCATGGTGGGTTGATCCAACCCCATGTTCCCTAACATGTGTTCATATCATCGATTTGATATCTCCATATCTATGACCCGTGAAATATAGTCATCAGGCAATGCATATGCTAGTCTATTCACATGTGTCCTCATATGTTTTCGACTAGGGATCATTTAAAAATAATCATTGTAAAAATATTGAGTTTCACAATCAAGTCACATACTCGATAATAAATATTAACAATATTATTCAAAGAACAAGATAATATATTATCGAATAGATCATGAACATAACAGAACGAGATCAAAATAATGTGGTCGAACCAACATGGTTCGACCAACGTGGTCGAAACAACTTAGTCATCTCTATGATTGCCTCTAGGGCATATTTCCAACACGGATGCTATACCCGGATGTCTCTGATCACTGGTAATACTCAGACGTCATCGACCACCATTAGTGCTCAAACGTCATCGACCACCATTGCACTCGAACGTCATTGACTGTTGGTGATACTTGGACGTCGTTGACCACCTTCTGTACTCGGTTGCTTATAACCGCCGGTGATACTCGGTCACTTATGGCCACCCACAATACTTGAGCGCCTTCGATCGCTCATAGTACTCAGAGTCATTGACCGCTGGTGATACTCAGACATCGTCGACCACCTTTTGAGCTCGATCGCTTACAACCGCCGGTTATACTCAGTCACTTATGACCGCCCATAATACTCGAGCGCCATCGATCACTCACAGTACTCTGACGCCTCTGACTGCCAGTGATACTTGGTCGCTTACGACCGTCCATTGTGTCCAACATCTCTAACCACCTGCGGTACTCAAATGCCTCTTACTGGACGCTACACCCAGATGCCTACGACTGGATGCTGAATTTTAGGGCCCATCATGTGAAACGCACAACATGTAAGGTACATACCGGGATGACAATCCACATCAGCAGTCAAGCCCAACAAACCATCCTTGGGACTTGTGATAACCCACTTAAACAAGTTTAAGGGTGCAAAACTATAGTTTCAAAGTTTGGGGACCTAAGCAAACCAACCTTACAAGTTAAGGGACTCATGATGTAATTTACTAAAAAACTGGGTTGGACATGCATAATGCTTTTTTTTCAAATGGGCTCACCTGGATTCTATTACCACCAGATAACAGTGTGTGTACCTCCTGCGTTTCCTAGCATTGCCTTATTACAAATCTGATAAAAAAAAGCTCCTCATTCGATTGTTACTTTGAAAAGAGCACCAAGCCCATCGAAAATAACTCAACTAACGAAGGCGCAAAACAAAACCCAAGCTACGACTATGATTTGTTTTACAATACCTATTACATATGTATCAACAAAGCATTCACATCAATGTTTTCCATTTTTCTTCTCCAAATTTTCTATTTGGATTCAGATTCTTTTTTTGTGTGTGTCTTTTGTCATCTTCATTTGCTCCCAATCTTCAACTGCTCCAGTGGGACTTCATCCTCTTAAATGCGCAGCAGACCTCCTTCTTCATCATGCTTATTATTCCTTTGGGCAGCCCCTGTTCCGACAATATGTATCATGAGGACCTCACTCTGCAACATATTAGCGCTGGCTGCCAAGACCTCTTTTTACTCTTTCTTGTGAAATCCTGCCCAAAATTTTAGAAAGGCGCATATATAACAAATGATCTTAGTTGGAGATCTTATCAATATTTTCTCAAATTTTGCCTTGCTCCTTAGTTTCCACATAGCCCAGCATACAGCCGACAAACCAACCATGTGAAACTTGATCTACTAGGTAGATAATGACTAGCCCACCATATATATTGGTCAAAAGAATCAAGCCTATAATTGGCTCCCAAAAATTATCCAATAACACCCCATACATACTTAGTACCTGCACAGTCAAAAAAGAGATGATTTATTGTCTCTTTCTCATAGCAAAAGCTGCAAGTTGGATCACCTGACCACTTCTTCTTTAACACTACATCTCTTGTCAAAATGACATTGTTTTCAATTAACCACATGAATATTTTATTCTTAAGAGGAATCTTAGATTTCCAAAGCACTTTCAGATTATTATTAGCGAGATGATTATGGAGTTGTTTATACACAGACTAAACAAAAAACCTTCCGGATGCATTCAACTTCCATCTAGGTTTATCATCATTTACACCCAAAGGTATAGTCAACAAAATGTTTTTGACCTGATTTAGATTGGTTTGTCTATCTTCATTTAAACATCTTCTAAAAGATAAATTCCAGCCATTATTAGCCAACTCATGAACTGATAGACGAAGGTCATTACTAACAGCAAAAAGCATATTAAATTGCTCGCATAAAGGAACAGAACCACACCAACAATTGTCCTAAAAGTCGGTGTTTTCTATTCTGCACAATCATATATCTCCCTTTAAGGTATTCATTTTTAATATAAGAAAATCAAACCAACACGAAGAGTCATTCTATTTATGCTTAACCTGTTTCACAGTTTTGTCACATAACTACTTTGCAATAACTATGTCGCGCCATATTCCTTTCTCATTTTCCAGTTTCCACCACCACTGGACATGCATAATGCCAGCAGTTGACAGGATACGAATTGTTTTGCTCATTTAGCTCTCTCTCTCTCTCTCTCTCTCTCTCTCTCTCTTTAGGAAAACTCATTTAGCTATTGACATTGGCCTCATTTAAGGTCCATTAATATTGATCCCTTTTCAAACACTCGTTTGTCTTCTCTGATTATCTGATTTAGATTCCCGGGAACCTTCAGAACATGGGACCAACCACTCTGACCATAAATAAATCTCGGCAGGTTCTTCAGCTACATTATGCCAATATAAAAAACCCACATATATACCAGTATATACTGCCATACTGGTACTACATATCTTAGTTGTCTAGTTCTATTAGTTGCTGACATTTCCTACTTGCTACCAAGTCAACTCGCTAGCTTGCTGGTTAGTTAAGCGCTAATAAAAAAAAGACTAGCTAATTAACATCTAGTGCTTGCTTGTCGACAAGACTAAACAACCACGGCCATCGCCATATACAAAAATTGAAGCACGCGGGAACATGCATTCTATCCATCCACCCAGCTGTTAGAGTGCCAGCTTAATTGACTCACCATTTTATTGCAAAAAAACGCACCAATTGAAGTGATTTGGCACCTCCTCTTATAAGGTACTGAAAACCATAGGACTTCAAAACAAGTCCAAGTTTCCAACCATGCCAACAACCGCATCTTCTGAATCTGAGATGCACCTACTACTATGACTAGTTACTTGACTTAAAATTATTTCAAATAATTTTGTAGGAGTTGATCTCGCATTGTTGCAGAGTTTATTAATTATTATTACTAAAAGTATTATATTTTCTCCAAAGGAAATAATACTTCCATCGTGTGCGTGTGGCCATTGACCAAGTCCAAAGTGATCACCCTCCGTGTATAAAGCTAGCTAAGAAGAGGCTATCGGAAGAGCTTACATTACAGACACATATACTAACAACTAATTAATCCTCAAGTATCCTAATTAATCTCGCAGCGATGAAGGTTAGCAATTTTTTTATCCCTTCATATGTTATTTAAGTTTATTTCCTAGTGTGTGAAATTTTATTGGTTAGTCATCATTGTTCTGAACCAGATAGTGCTCAAAGTATCGATCGTCTGCAAGAAGTGCAAATCCTGCATCCTACGGATCGTGTCAAAGATCACAGGTCTTCCTCTCGTATTCTCTAGCCATGATTTGCTCATCTCTCTTCCACCTGCTGATCATTCATGTGTTGTGTCTGATCATCAATGCTGTGTAACAATGTCAACTGATCAGGGATCAAGTCGTTGGAATTCGATGACGACAAGAGCACGCTGACGGTGGTGGGGGAGGTGGACGTGGTGGTGATCGTGGATGCGCTGCGCAAGGCGAAGCACCAGGCGGTGGTGGTGACGGTGGGCGACGAGAAGAAGGAGGCGGAGGAGAAGAAGAAGAAAGAGGAGGAAGAGAAGAAGAAGAAAGAGAAGGAGGAGGAGGAGAAGAGGGGGAAGCAGTGCGCCGAGCTGATGCAGTGCTGCAAGGCGTGCCGGCCCTACTACATCGCCGTCGACGACCACCCGGCCAGTTCTTGTACCATCATATGACAGATCAAGACGGCAGTATAATTTATACAGTTTATCACTACTGCAAATTGAGAGCATCTCCGGCATATTGAATCAAGATGGATTCAAAACTATGCCATACAAGGGAGTATAAGTTTGTTTTTCTCCAATATATTAAACCGATTCTACTAATAGCTGAGACCTACGTTACATTAAAAAATCACAAAATAATAATATCATCTCTCAACCGCACTCTCTCGTAGTTGTTTAATGCTCATATGAATTGTTTAATGCTTTGAATTGACTTCTAAGTAAAGTCCGATTTTATGCATTTTTTGTTGAAATTGCCCCCTTCGATATATTAAATCAATTCAATGCATTTTCTCTTCTCATTTAAGTTGGCTAAAACACAATATTGGAGATGGTCTAAACCACTCTTTCTAGAGCTCTTCAATTGTCACGTGTAAATCGTGTTCATCGGTCAGAAAAGATTCGGTTTCCTCCTCCAAAAAAGAGAAGAAAGAAAAATCGGTTTTCATGCACATGATTTTTCTTTTCTGAATCTTTTCCTTCTTGTGGTCTTCTATCATTCTGCAACCTGTGTCTCTGTAACCAACACACTCTGCCATTCGATATCCAGAATAGAACGACCAAATTAAGATGGGAGCAACCAGTGCCCAAACGTCATAAGCTATGCTGTAATACTTGAAATATAAGCTCTGTTGTAATATTTAGAATAGGACATGTAACAAATTATTTCACTATTCCAACAAAAATAGGATTCTAACTCAAAAAATAGAAACAAATCCTATTCTCTTGACAAACTTTATTTTAAATTGTCGGTCTTGTTCTTAGATAAAATGCCCTTGAAAACATAGTACAAAAGTTTAAAACAAATAATTGAATATATAACAAAATTTACAACGAGACGCAACATCAATTCAATGAACATGAAACAAAATTTCTAACGGTTGCAACAACCTATTAAGTACAAACAATGCACTGATCTAACATACCTCACTGCAACAAAAAAAAAATCGTATGCAACAAATCCACAACCCAAATACAACAAAAAACTCTTATTACAATATTTAAGAAGACATATTGCAACAAAATGAAATACCTTATGCGATAATTTTAAAAAGTTGTTGTAACAAATCAAGAAAATGCTTGCAATAAGCATAATAGGAGGAGGCTTGGAAGGAGTGGGAGGCGTTAGGAGATTGTGTGAACGACACGTCAGATATCTCATGTATCATAGGTACGACTGTATCATTACCCAATTAAGACGCATCTCGCAAGGAATTCCGAGCATCCCCATTTCTCTAAGCAAGTATAGCATGTCTGAGCTTTTTTTACTCGAAAAGTTGTGTGGTCACAAATCAATTGTTTAGTTTGTCACAATACAGCCTAGATAGATTATATCGGTGGGTTTTTCAGCTTCACAAATTGCGACAAGCATGAGTAAGTCTAACTATAGTCAATGTTTATGTTATTTTAGCTTTTCAGCAACTTTTGATTTCTATCAGCAATCACTATTTATTAGATTAATAAATCGTAGTCTAAATGAATAAACACTAACAGTTTATAACATAACCTATCGACATGGACACTAGAATATCCATATGCACTTGCCGGTTGGTCTTCTTTGTGAAACAAATAATCTGTGCACAAACACAGTGATTCAGTAATCAGACCACGAAGTCAAGCGTTGTATCACTAACCTAGGAAAAAAAGTGATGCAACATTGTATTTGAGCGTGGCTTGCCGAATAAACTAGCATATGGTCATGATTTGGTCTGATAGGCCCGGCACATATAATGGGCTGGACTTGGATCTAGGTCTAGCAGCCCAAAGGTCAAAGGATGCTCTCAAGGCTTACAAGAAAAGAAAAGAAATGCTTGGCATTTGGAGGCTGGGACCGGGGCACAGCTCGTAGCGTCCTGTTCACCACAAAAACAGTTTTCTTGCTGCAAGAGCAGGTTTGAATGGCTAAAAGAGAAATTTTGGTTAAATGGTTTCTGTTTTAGAAATTTCGAATTTATAGAGGTGGCTCTTCACAGCCATATTCATGAACAATTCGCCGTCATATTTGAACCGCCGAATGGAGTTACGTATTATTATTTTGCCTTGCCAACTGAGGACTGGTTAGGAGGTTTAATTATGTTGAATGTGCTCTTCTACTGTTCTACACTAATATAGTCCATCATTATATGGCTAGTTGGATACCGAAAGTGTTTCTATAAGTAGTGTTTCTGTAAGTACACAGAGGATCTATGTTTCCAGTGACATACTTGAAATACGATGATACTGATAGAGTGGGCACACAAAAAAGTGAACGTACTTTCTATATGAGTTTTCTTAGGACGGGAATTGGTCTATAAATCGACTAAAATGAACAGGCGTTTGTTAGAAGGAAAAATTGATCATATACCCTCCATTTAGATAGAAATTGAGGTTTTACCCTCCTGGTCCACGTGTCAGTGACTTATGATGATTCCACGTGTCATTGAGATGTGGAGAGTAAATCCTCAATTCCTCAACTAAAAGGAGTGTATATGATCCAATCTGCATGAACAGCCGGATGTAACACATGCCTGCTCCTCTTCAGAGTCCAGTCTCCACCCTTGAATCTCTCTGTGTGGATAGCCGTACATCCCTCGAACCGCAATGGCGCCTCCCTGCGGCGATGCTGCTGCGGCTGCATCCGCCACACCCGACCTGACCAGCCTGCACATTTGCGAAAGCTCCAGGCTCCCTCCGCTTCCCGCACGGTACCCACCATCCTGTCCTTGCCCTTTCGGTTCCTTGATCAAATCTTTGCATCGAGGCTTTATGTGAGGGGATTTTTTTTGGGGGGGGGGGGGGGGGGGGGGTTTCTTGATGCAGCGGCGGAGGCAATGCGGTCGAGAGGGAGGAGAACGGTGATAAGAATAAGAAGGGAAAGAAGGAGAAGGCTGGGTCGCAGAGGGTCACCGGGTGGGGGCTCCGCAAGTACAGCAAGATAGGTCAGATGACACGCCATGCTTAAAGCTTCAGTCTTTACTCATAAACTGACGTGGCTACTCGTGTATAACTGTATACATAGCTTGGGTGTTGATGGCGTTGTTGAGGAGCTGTACAGTGCGGCTGTTTCTGGACTAACCAGATTGGGCGTTTTGATGTGTAGTTTGGTGTTCTTCATAGAGGGTGTGTGTGGGTGTGATCTTGAGCTGTAGCGAGAACCCGTGGTGAGCAATGCTTTGTTTTGGTCTAGCTATGTTGTGGTAGGTGCGGAACTTCGTGTAAGTTCTGTTTGTTGAGGGATAGTCCGGGTGAATGTTGATTTGCTTACCTTTGATTGAATTGTAGAAAGCACAATTTAGGCTAGAAAGTGCAAGAGACGACTGAGTGAGGGACTCTTCCTGTGGAGTTTACTCCGAAACCTAGGAAATTGATGTGAGGCTGACATTGTTTACATTAGCAGAAAACACCAGCACGATATGTTGGGTGATATAGGTATCCATTGGTGATTGGTACAGATGATGTATGAGTATGCAACACACCCATTGCGGTTACCTTTTTTGTTTACACTGCTGTTAGTACTAGGTCATAAGAAGTTGTATCAATATAAATTTTGTGAGGTCACAAATGTGGGATGGAGGTGTTATACCTTTATACTAGATGTTTTCCTGTCATAATGTACACTTAAGTTGCTAACCTGGTACTGTGAGTTGATGAGCATTTGACTTGATTTCACAGTTTCTAAGAAAGTTGAGGCCAAAGGAAGGACAACATATAATGAGGTACTATCCTACACATGTATCCTTCATTAATAGGCCATGATACATCACTTTTGGAGGTCATATTTAAATACTAATGAAGCCTTATCTGATCGTATTGTGCTTTGGTCCTTTGGATTGCTTCATCCAACCTGTAACCAAGATGAAGATGAACTCCATATAAGCTTAGGAGAGTGTATGAGAAATAAAAAGCATCCTAAATGCCGAATGCAAAATCATTATCCTGTCATCTAAATGCCAAAAGGCATAAAGAAAAACAGTTCTATTGCATTGCTGCCATGTTGTTTTTACTGATACATGACATGCCTTCAACAGAGTTATGCTCGGGAAGTGATTTATTTTCTCCCCCCTTTTCTGGGTTGTAAAACTAGCTACTATCTATTCCAGGTTGCAGATGAAATTTTTTCAGAGCTAAAGTCCATGACACCTATTGGTCAAGAGGTTCATTCCTATTGTTAATTTGTATAATATTGACCTATCTATGCACCTTCCAAAAAAATGATGTGCTAAAAGACAATAAACTTGTCTTTGTAGTTTGATGAGAAGAATATTAGGCGGAGGGTGTACGATGCTTTCAATGTTCTCATTGCAATTCGTGTTATTGCAAAAGAAAAAAAGGAGATAAAGTGGATGGGTCTTTCTAATTACAGATACGAAAAGATACAAAAGTTGGAGGTCAGTATTTGTGCTTACTTTGCAGGCTAGATGAACAACAATCAAGCATGATTATGACTTCATTCCTATCATGTTATGTTTCAAAGGAAGTTCGCAAAGATCTCATCAACAAGATTAAGAACAAGAAGAGACTCCTCCAGGAAATTGAAAAGCAGGTAAGCTGTTTGCCACTATGGAGCAACTTTTCTTTGACTTTATATATGTTGCTTACTATTAAATATACTGGTGCATTTGATATGTGCGATGATTCCTGTTTATTTAAAGTTTGATGACCTCCAGAATATCAAGTTACGCAACCAGGCACTACAGAGGTCAGCAGACAGTGCTAATGGTATCCGCCTTCCATTCTTATTGGTCAAGGTAGTTTTTCTTGCTCTGAAACTGTTGGAAATGCTTTGAACCCAGTCACTTGCAAGTTGCAACTAAGCTGTAACATTTGTTGCTCAGCAAGCTTTCCCATGTTTATAAATGCTGAGGCACAACCAGCCATCTACATAGCATTGTAGATTACAACAAGTGTTAGTGAGTAGTGAATACTTTAAATAGTAGAGCCATGTTAGGAATGTCTTGCATATGTAATTATATGAAATGCTGATGCTGTCTTATAGAAAGGTTGTAAGCAAAAGAAATCTGTGCAAGTGATTTATATGCTGTTGACAAGAGGTGCCAGGGACTTTAGGAAGTCTAGTAATTTTCTAATTGATACCATGTATCTTTAAGCAGACGTCCAGAAAAACAAGAGTGGAAATTGAGATTTCGGAAGACTCAAAGTTTGCCCGTTTCGAGTTCAATGGGTATGTCTCTATTTGCTATCAAAATTTCATATCTCTCCCCAGATTAGCAGGTCTGGTTCCTAACCAAATGTTCGCATCTCTCTTGTCAGTACACCATTTACCTTGCATGATGATGTCTCAATCCTTGAAGGGATCAGGCGTAACAGCATAGGAAGAGCTGGCCTCTGCACCCTTCAGTAGAGGCTCAAGAATGTGATAAATCAATTGAAGCGTCAAAACTGGCACAGCCAGTTTATTTTACACAGCTATGTATAGCTATATTTACTATGAAAACTTGACCTAGTTTATAGGACAGTCTCTCAGGCTTGAGAAGATTTTGACCTGCAAATTTTGCCTCCTTTTTGTGTCTAGCAGGTTATTAGGTCTAAGAATCTAAGATAAATGATTCTTGTATGTGCTGCTATGTATAAACTTGATAACAGCTTCAATTCCGAAGCTTGTGTGTACAAGCTTTGTTGATTATCTTGATGCTTTGCCCTTGGCAAGTCATAGCAGCAGTGAATGTGTGAGCGATGCTCAATGTTCCATTCAGTGCCCCCTCCAGGATCAGCCTCATGAAGCATATGTAAATTGCTTGGATCCTTTCCTGGATAGATTGTTTCTGTATCAAGTTTTTTGTTTTTAAGATGAGAAAGATTCTTGCAAATCTATACAACCTTTTGTTATTCCATTTAAGCTCATCTGACGAAATTCGAGGAGCTGAAACAAATGTGGTTTGTCAAGCTGCATTTTCTAGCTCGTATTAGGTAGGACGAATCAAGCATGCGGTTAATCATGCAGAATCTATCTATTATATTATCAAAGCAAATGCAAAAGGAGTCATCACGTTCGCTTTTAAAGAGTAGAAAATATTATATTAATTTGAGAAAAAGAGAAAAATATACACGTTCATCACGTGTATTCAGATTATAACAGTCTAGATTAAAATAAAGAATCCATGTCTAGTACAATCTAAAAATAACCAAAATTTGGAATAAAAAATAGAATAAAATTAGCGATTTGATTTATATACGAATTCCTAAGTAAATTTAAATAAAAATAATTTGGACTAAAAATTAAATAAAATTAGCAATTAGATTTGTATAAGAATTCTAACAAAAAATACTATAATTTGGAATAAAAATAAAATAAAATTAGCAATTTGATTATGACATTAATTTCAAATTAAAATATCCAAATAATTGTAAATTGTAATAAAAATTAGCAATTGGATTTACATATGAATTCCAACAAATAAAATTGAAATTTGAAAAAGAAAATAAAAGAAAATATTTGATTTGATTTCTATACAATTCCAAAGTAAAATCCTTAAAAATTAAAATTTGGAATAAATTAAATATAAATTAGCAATTTGGTTTCAATGCGAATTTCTAAGTAAAATCCCTAAATAAATATAATTCAAAATAAAATTTCAACAAATATTAGTAATTGGAATTGTACCCAAATTCCAACAAAAAATAATTAAAATTTGAAATAAAAATATAATAAAATTAGTAATTTGATTTTGATATAAATTACAATGTGAAATCCCGAAATAACTATAATTCCAAATAAAAACTAAACAAAAACAACAATTGGATTTGTATACAAATTTCAATAAAAATAATTGAAATTAGAGTAAAACATAATAAAATTTGCAATTTAATTTCCATACAATTGCAAAGTAAAATACGTAAATAACTAAAATTCAATATAAATTAATAAAATTACCAATTTGATTTGTGTACGAACTCAACGAAAACAACTAAAATTTTCAATAAAAATAAAAGTTATAACAAGGATAGCACGAGTGGTGTTGGAGGAGATCCAAAAACAAGTATTGATCCACCAATAAGCGAAGAGCTGAGGCGATGACAAGGGAGATAAGGACAATGTTGTGTTGCGCACTTTAACCATTTGGTAAAGAGAAAGTCCAGGGTCGAAGGAGCCAAAGGCCACGGCGACGAGTGGTGAGTGTCAACACTGTTGAAAAAGTCAATGTTCAAATAAGCTCGATAATAGGAAGCTTTAGCAGGGAGGAGATAGAGCTTTTGTATTGAAGATGAACTATAACAATATGAGGCCTTCAGGTAACTAGGAGCATGCCATTGCTGGTAACGGGCACAACGTCACTTACGGTGGCGAGAAGATTCTCCATATCGTTAGACAGCGACTAAAGTAGATATACCGATATCAGTGAAGATGCTAGATCACTACAGTAAGGAAGCCATAGTGTTAAAGTAGATAATGTTGAAGAAGAGGAGCGATTGACATGGGAGAAGAGAGATATCGAGCACATATAATATCATGCATATGTACATACATACATGTATCCATATAATAGAAGGACGAACATATAGAAATAGAGAAGCAAGTAGCACGAATTATAGATGACGTAACCATAGAGAATAGAATTAGGACCACCCAAGAGAGCGTGATGGGTATCCCTGGCAGGGATTAACGGCGGTTGCACGTATATGCATATTTGATGTTGCAACGGTCGGCATTAAGTAATAATTGAAAGAAGTAGAAGATAATTATGTAGTGGAGTAGTGTATTGAAATGGGTAGTAGCTAAGAGATTGTATTAGAATGGGTAACAATTAAGAGAGATCAATCAAGAATTGTGTGAGCTATTAGAGGTTCAAACAGAAAAGTTGTAATGGTGAGTAGAGATAAAAGACAGATGGTTCGGTGGGGTAGCCGGCATGTGAAGAATTATAAGTTCAAGGTAGATCATCTATAGCGCATTAGTGTATCTGTGAGTAATATACTCTAATATCATTAAAAAATAAGATTGCCACATATATAATCAACATATTTCTTTGAGATTAAATAGAGGTGCATACGCATGTATACATTTAGGAAAGAGTAACTAATAGAAGAAGAATAGGGGTATGCAGCTATATGATCTATGCATGACAGAGAGTGTTTACATTTTTAAGAGCCTCAATCCATCAAGATCATACTTCAATTACATTTTTTAAGTTGTATTTTTCTTCAAACTTCAATTATTATTTTCAATGTTTATGATGTATTAAAATCCTAAATACTCTACAAGATACGTAAATATATTCTTCAAACATCTAAGTTATATTATTTGATATCAAAATCTTTGAAGTAAATCTAGCTGTGTAAATGCATGAGCCACCTTGCTGATTAATGGAGTATTTAGTCTGGGATTCAGAAACTGCTAGTTCTTGGTTTTGTTTGACTAACAGATAAATGGCTACTACTGTTGGCATTGCTCTAGGAGAAAATTCGCACATTGCAAATAAATTAAGAGGACACGGGAGAATTTCTGAATTTCTCCCACATTTAGACTTCAGAACATACAGTCAGCAAATTATTTGATACTAGTCACCTGCTCGTGAGTTGCAACAAAATTTATTGGATATATAGAAAATCATATTATAGAAGAGAGCTACTCTGATCAGTGGAAAAGTAGAGAGTGATGAGAAGTTAAGAATGAGGTGTTGGAGGAGAAGGGATATACCACCACTAACTCGTTCTTTTATAATAGTAATGATTTATGCATCTTGTCAAACTTTATATGATTAATCTGGACGATGATGGACTCCTCATAACTCATAAGTAACACAGAAGCATTCTTATAGCAAGATCGTTGACCGAAAAACTGTAAAGTCTGTAATTGGTTGATATCATTGTGACCAGTAGTTGACAATTTTGGGTATTATTCGGAGGCACGGGAATCTTCTCAAGTATGCGCTCCATCACTGTCCAAACACAGATTCGAAATCTACCCACACTTAAATAATCATTGCAAGTGTTAATTGGATGTATGTCATTTCTTCAGATCTATTGTTCTGCCTCAATGAACAGTGTTGAGGTAAGCGTCTCTGACAGCGCGCAGCTCAAGTGCAGAATTGCCAATGCCCATCCTCTCAGACGGCAATTGCTTTGAACAGGAGACACCAACTCTTACGACAGCAGATAAGCAATCACTGATCTCTCTCCGCGCATTGTCGTCGTCGTCCGGCACCAGAACCGGATCACCGACCTGCAAGACGTTGTCCGGTGAGGCCGTCGCCGCAAACTGATGCAAGCTCAGGTCATCTCCGAGCATCTCATCAGTTGGAGCCTTCCCTAGGATCATCTCAAGGAGTACGATTCCAAAGCTGTAGACATCACCAGTTGTCGAGACCTCACCACCTACTCCATATTCTGAAGAAACATGGAACAAGAAACAGTTAGAGGCTGGAACATAATTCTAGTTACGTATGTGAATTTTACGTGCTTACCAGGCGCTACGTATCCTACGGTTCCTCTGATGCCAACAGAGTTTGCAGAATCCACAATGGGTTGCTGGATTGTTGAGTCGGACACGATCTTTGCGAGGCCAAAGTCACCAACACGAGCAGTGAAGTCGTCGTCGAGAAGGACGTTGCTCGGTTTCAGGTCGCAGTGAACCACCGGCGGCCGGCAGTCGTTGTGGAAGTAGCACAGTGCAGTGGACACGTCGATGGCGATGTTCAGCCTCTGGATTAGGCTTAGCCTATTGAAATCTTCTGGGTGCAGCCACCTGTCGAGGCTGTACTTGGGCATGAGCTTGAACACCAGGGCTTTGAACTCGTCACCTCGGTGGTCTGTAATCTTAATCTAAGTCTAACCATTAATCAAAAAAGCCTTAACCCTAGATCAAGCATAAACACCTAGTCAAAATACTTAGAGCGGAAGCATGATTTACATGCCCGAACTGGATGATGCCATGAGGTTTTGGGTCGGCGGCGTAGTGATGCAGAGATGGCTGACGGCGTGAAGAAGATCGGCTGAGGATGCGGTTGTCGCCGTGGACGGAGGAGAGCTTCGGCCTTCGTCCACCTGAGCGCCCGTTAGAGATCGGATCTGTTAGGGTTTTTGAGAGGCCTAGAACAACTCACGTACAAAGCCTTGCCGAAACCCCCTTTTATTTTAGCGTTAGGTGACCGGGACCGAAACCAAGTCACAGTTGGTTGCGCCCCCGATCAGGGCGCGAGTGGGAGGCGTGACCTCCCTGAGATCTCGGAGGTTGTTAGCCGAGATCAACCCAACATTCTATCCTTTGATCGTAAGGCTAACATCATAAGCCTATTCTCAATAAAACAACATACTAAGTCAATGTGTTGGATGGCCAATGAAGTACCATACAACCCCAGTACCTATAGTGTACTATCTTATCTCGAAATGGATATTCATTATACTTAATGGGAGTTGGTTTGCTTTAAGGTTCTTTTATCCAGAATCAGAGGCTTTCCAATAAACCCATACCGGCAACATGATCACGAAAGATATTGGGTGGTAAGCCTTTAGTAAGCGGATCCGCAAGCATTAACTTAGTACTAATATGCTTGATACTTATGGTTTAATCCTGGATTCTATCTTTCACAACATGATACTTAATGTCAATGTGTTTGGCAGCACTACTTGACTTGTTGTTATTTGCATAAAAGACTGCGGGTTCATTATCGCAGTATAAGGTGAGTGGTTTAGAGATGCTGTCTACCACTCTAAGTCCCGGGATAAAGTTATTAAGACATACAGCCTGCCCGGTAGCCTCATAACATGCCACAAACTCAGCTTGCATCGTTGAAGATGCCGTAAGTGTTTGTTTGGAGCTTTTCCACGAGATAGCTCCTCCAGCGAGTGTGAAGATATAACATGACGTGGATTTCTTAGTATCAACACATCCCGCAAAATCTAAATTTGAATAGTCAACAACTTCAAGGCTATCGGAATTCTTATATGTGAGTATGAAATGCTTAGTAGCTTGCATATAGTGCAAAGCTTTCTTAACGGCTTTCCAGTGGTCCAGTCTTGGATTTGACTGATATCTGCTAAGCATCCTAGTTACAAAAGCTAAATCAGGGCGTGTGCATACTTGAGCATACATAATGCTTCCAACAGCTGAAGCATAAGGAACCGACTTCATCTGATCAGTTTCATGTTGGTTCCTCGGACCTTGAAATGTCCCAAACTTATCGCCCTTAACTATAGGAGCAGGCGAGCCATAACACTTATGCATATTATATCTCTTTAGTACTCTGTCAATGTATGCCTTCTGAGATAAATCTAATATTCCTTTGGACTTATCTCAGTGAATTTCAATGCCAAGAACATAAGAGGCATCACCGAGATCCTTCATATCAAAATTAGATGAAAGAAATCTCTTGGTCTCAAACAACATATCCTTATCGCTGCTAGCCAATAATATATCATCCACATAAAGTACTAAGATGATGAATTTACTCCCCTTGAACTTAACATATATGCAGTTATCAACTTCATTTTTCCTTAAAGCCAAAACTCCTTATGATCTTATCGAATTTGAGGTACCACTGCCTCAACGCTTGTTTTAAACCATAAATGGATTTCTTAAGTTGACATCCCATATGCTTCTTGACTTCCACGACAAAACCTTCCGGTTGAGCCATGTAAACGTTCTCTTGCAAGTCGCCATTAAGAAATGCTGTCTTAACATCCATCTGATCCAGCTCAAAATCATAATGAGCCACGAGTGCCATAACAATTCTGAATAAATCTTTAGTTGAGATAGGAGAAAATGGGTCATTATAATCAATCCCCTCTCTTTGTGAGAAACCTTTTGCTACAAGTTTTGCTTTGAACCTTTCGATATTTCCTTTAGAGTCATGCTTGGTTTTGTAGACCTATTTACAACCTACTGTTTTGACTCCGTCGGGAATCTCTACTAAGTCTCATACATCATTAGTGCTCATAGACTTTAGTTCATCCTCCATGGCTTCAAGCCATTTAGAAGAATGTTCACTCATCATGGCCTCCTTATAAGAGGTGAGATCATCTACCTTCTCTATATCATTAATATCCTCATTCATATAGACAACATAATCATTTGGGATGGCAGGTCTTCTCTCCCGCTGTGATCTTCTAATAGGTTCATTAGTTATTTTAGGAGACTGCTGAGGGTCATCATTTGGTATAACATTAGGAATTGCACAGACCTCAACAGTGGGTGCAACAACAGTATTCTCTACTGGAGGTGCAACCTCCTGAGGCACAGGAATAAATGTCTCTGGGATGAGCGGTGAAGGAACATAAACCCGCTTCTCCTCAAGATCTATTTTCCTGGGCTCCAGGTCCTCGTTATTTTCTAAGAACACAGCGTGCCTTGCTTCTACAAACTTAATTATCCTTTCAGGACAATAAAACCGATACCCTTTAGATCTGTCAGGGTACCCAATAAAATGGCAACTTACTGTCTTAGGGTCTAATTTCCCAATGTGTGGATTAAATAACTTAGCTTCAGCATGACAACCCCACACTCGTAAAATTTCATACTCGGTTTCCTCCCAGTCCATAATTCATAAGGTGTTTTAGGTACTGATTTACTGGGAACCCGATTAAGAATATGTGCGGCTGCCTTTAGTGCTTCTATCCACAAGCCAATTGGTAAACTAGAATGGCTAAGCATGCTCCGTACCATATCCATAAGTGTACGGTTGCGTCTTTCAGCTACCCCATTCTGCTAAGGTTCACCCGGCATAGAATACTGGGCAACGATGCCATTTTCCTGAAGGAATTTAGCGAAAGGGCCAGGAATTTGGACATAAGAGGCATGTCTTCCATAATATTCTCCCCCACAATCCAATCTTACCACTTTAATTCTTAGGTTGTCCTGATTTTCAACTTCAGCCTTAAATATCTTAAATTTAATGGGAAAGATATAACCATAACGGGAGAAATCATCAATGAATGTGTTGAATGTATCAAAACCATCCACTGATGTCACGGGAAAAGATCCACAAATATCAGTATGAATTAATTCTAAGAGTCCTGTGCTACAAGTGGCTCCCCTTTATTTGCTTAACATATTTTGCTTTAATGCAATCAATGCAGTTGTCTGAGTCAGAGAAATCTAATGGATGGAGAATTTCTTGTTTAATGAGACGCTCCATTCTCCCCCTCGAAATGTGGCCTAAACGACAGTGCCACAGTTTCGAAGAAGTCTCATCATTCTTTTTACGCTTAGCATCACACACATTCAAAGATACAAGAGATTCATTAAGGGAAAGCATATAGAGCTTATCTTGTCTAAAGGCAAGACCAACATCAATTGAATTAAACTTAATAATGCATTTATTGTCACCAAAAATACATTTAAAACCTTCATCGTCCAATAAAGAAACTGAAATCAAATTCCTCCTGATGGAAGGAACATAGACTACATTATTAAGACGAAGCATGAAGCCGCTATCTAAGACTAATGAAATAGATCCAACTGATTCTACTTCGGCTTCCTTTCCATCCGCGACTCTAAGATTTTGCTCCCCCTTTCTTAGTGTTTTCACGGTAAGGAATCCCTGTAAAGAGTTGGTAACGTGCACAGTTGCACATGAGTCAATCCACCATGAATTAAGAGAGAAATTAGCATAAAGAGTTTCATCAATAAACGTTATTGTATCATTACCCCTTTTGGCGAGCCACTTTAGAAAACCTGCACAATCCTTCTGGAAATGCCCTGGCTGCTTGCAGAAGTGACATTCCCCCCTTTAGGTGCTTCGGCGGGAGCGACATGAGGCATAGGTGCATTGTGCACTTTAGGCCACGACTTATCAGAATTAGGGAAGAACTACAGCTTTTTCTTAGATTTGAAGTCCCCTTGGAACTTTCTTTTGTTAGAGCCACCAACTTGAAGAGCAAAATCTTTCTTTTCTGTCCTTATTCTCTCTTCCTCCTGGACACACATGGCGATTAAATCGCTCATGCTCCATTTTTCTTTCTGAGTATTATAATTAATCTTAAAAGCTGTGTACTCAGAAGGAAGAGAGGTCATAATGAAATGGACTAGGAAACCATCAGATATCTCCATGTCCATGCCCTTGAGTTTTTTTGCCATATCAGTCATCATCATGATATGCTCTCTTATGCTGCCGGACCCATCATACTTAGTGGTTAAGAGCCTCTGAATCAAAGTAATGGCATAAACTTTAGTGGGGCCTTTGAATTTCTCCTCTATTGAAGCCAAATACTCCTTAGCATTTTCGGAATCGGGGATTGCTCCCCTAATCCCGACTGAAATAGAGGTCTTCATAATCATTAGTGATAAGCGGTTAGACCGCTCCTATTTTTCAGCATTAGCTTCATAAATTTTCTTTTTCTCATCATAATTCTCCTCACCTTCGGTGGGGGGAACGGGAACGGCTACCCTTAAGGCATAATCAAGGTCCAAAACTCCAAGGACAACTTGAATTCTTTCTTTCCATGTGGGAAAATTGTTCCCCGTGAGCTGCTCAATGTTATCAATTGTGGCGGCAACGTTTGAAGCATTAATTGCTGCATATTAAAATACATGGCAAAAAATTAGAAATATCATAAAGATATATATTGCATGCAATTAGCCCTACGTTGGTCTGATTAATAACATGCAAAACTACATTTCTAATTCATATCACCGTTGGGCAGAAAATGAAAAAGAACTTAACAATTTTATATGGCAACACATGATTACAAACAACGTTTGTCAGAATGTAATTATGTGCATACATGATGCCAAAATAAGACATAAAAAATCTCCAATTAAAAAGTCTCGTTGGTTCAATTTTAATCAGAGACAATACATGATAATATGGTAATGATACATGTAATTTTGGGCCACTGAAAAAAATTAAAACAGTGCACAAAAGTAGACTTAAAGCATAAGAAAATGCATTGTAAAAAGAAAAAGAAAAATTACTATTGCAGCCAGCCCAAAGTAAAAAACGACCCAAAAACATACAGGTGGCCCAAAAGATAATGCACCGGCGCGGCCCACAAAAGCGCGCACGCAGAGCCCATGAAATCACGCACGCGTGCGCACCGTCCGATTGCAATCGAACGGCCGAAAGTCACAGTCTGAAAACACGCGCACAATCAGACGGTCCAAACGCGCGATCCAAAAACACGCGCACAATCGGACGGTCTGAACGTGCGGTCCGAAAACACGCGTCGTCGAATATCGATCGAACGGCTAAAATCGATTCGCACGCAACTTAACACCCCCGAAAACCCTAACCCTAGCTCATTTGCGCCCGTCTCTTCGCGAAAATCACGGAGCCGCAGCGGCGACGGCGCCCGCGTGGAGCGAGGCGGCATTGGCGGCGGCCCCGCGCGGAGCGGCAGCGAGGCGACATGGTCCACCTTCCATTGCGCACCAGTGGTCGGCGCGATTCCCGGGCCCATTAATGCATTGTCGGTGGTCCACTAGCCAGTCACTCTGACATCAACTTCGACATCAACTCTGCCTCCGCGGAAGGACTACGATTTCAAATTCGGCTTACCATCAGGAGTGTGCATCTGCGAAAGCCCAAGCTACCAGGTTGCATGCATGCGCACACCGCCTGACAGCCCATGACTCACCAATCGTGTCCTGCCACGCGTACCCCTTTTGGAAAGGAGCGCATGCCACAGCCGTATGACCGCCTGACACCTCAGGGTCAGCGCGATCCTCGACGCCATTAGGACATTGTCTTCGGGCAACGAGCCAGCAGGCTGTACGTCGACTTTGCGTCTACAGGACAACCTCGGAAATCACTTAAGCAACATGTCCGAAAGATGAGCCCGACCTCGCCTCAACTTCGGCAAGGTGGGGTGGCTCCGACCGTAACTTCAACTCCGCGACTGAAGGACTTCGTGGCCAGAGACGGCTTCGGCAGTCAGTTCGACTCCATACCCTTGGAGCGAAGCTCGGCCGCACTGGCAAAACAACTTCAGCCCAAAAACACAGAAGGTCACAGGTCACAGGGACGAAGGGGGCCAAAGGGCTCAACAACATGGCTTCGGCTCGTGAAGCCCTTCACCATGAGAGGCTCCTGTCGTAGGGGTGGTCCCCACCTAAACCCAGCCGGCCTGCAGGTAAAGGCCTGTAAAGCCCAAAACGGGATATGTGTAATGACATGAATACCCCTGTGAAGGGTGTGCCGGTGTATGGACATGATTGTAAAATACTTCTTACATGAATATATATACGGTTGCCCTGAGCATGGGGAAGGGGCGAGCATTGTTCATCTGTCATCTCCACTACCACATACCTACTCTACTGTTTGGTCTACAACCACAACATCAACCATATGGTTTCAGAGAATGAGCAAAATCCAACTGATGAAACTGTGTTGTAGGACGGTCAACCAAACACTACTCAGAACCCTCTGAAATTGAGCAAGAGGTGCAACTTATGCAAATCTCAATACAAGTTGTTCAAGGATTGATGAGTGTGACAACCTATACCTTGGAAGTGAGCATTGGAGGAAAGAAAGGAGTGGCACTAGTTGATAGTGGTAGCATTCATACCTTCATTGATTTGAAGTTTGCCACTAAGACCACTTGTAAAATTCAGAGTAACCCTTTGCAAAAGGTAACAGTGGCTGGTGGAGGCTCACTAATGACTGTTCACACATAGCAAGTGCGGAATATAGCATCAAAGGGGAGAAATTCTGTAATTCATTCAAGATACTCCTACTTAAGGGATATGATATTGTTCTCGGTTGTGATTGGGTTTACCAACACAATCCTATAAGCTTGGATCTCAAATCAAGAAGGCTAACAATTATGAAAGAGGGAAGTACATAGGTACTTTTGATGACCATACACAAGTAGCTTCCCTTAAACTCCTAAGCTCTAAAGAGTTGGACAAATTGTCAATAAAGGGAATTTCTAGTTATGTGGTGGAACTCCAGTCCATAATGGCACAAGAACACCTAGCAGTAGTGAAGCCTTCATATCAACCACTCATTTAGATGTATCAAGATGGTTTGAAGGATCCTCATGAGCTACCACCCGAGAGGGAGTGTTATCACACCATTCCCATCAAAGATGGAGCCGAACCACCCAATATGAGGCCATATAGGGTTCCACACCGACACAAGGAGATGGAAAAACAAATCCATACGATGCTGGAGTCCTCAATTATTTGGCCTAGCTCTAGTCCTTATGCTTCACCAGCAATTTTGGTTAAGAAGGATGGCTCATGGAGGCTCTATATTGACTACAGGAAACTAAATGCTCAAACCATCAAGAACAAGTACCCTATATCGGTAATAGAGGATTTATTGGATGAGCTTCATGGGGCTGTTGTATTCACCAAGCTAGATTTGAGATTGGGTTATCACCAAATCAGGATGAACAAAAGGGATATTTGCAAGACTATATTCAGAACTTACTTGGGCCATTTTGAATACCTTGTAATACCTTTCGGTCTCACCAATGCCCCAACTACATTTTAATCTTTAATGAACACCATTTTTGCTAGGTATTTAAGGCAGTTCATCTTGGTATTCTTCGACGACATACTCATATATAGCAAGAATGAAAAAGAACATCAACAGCATCTAACTATTATATTGGAATTACTGAGGTAGCACAGACTTTATACTAAGCTTAGTAAATGTGTGTTGTTGCTCCTCAAGTGGAATATTTGTGGCTTGTCATATCTGAACAAGGAGTAGCAACTGATCCTAGCAAAATTTGTGCTATTAGGGACCGGACCAAGCCTCAAGATGTCACCTGATCAAGAAGTTTCTTAGGCATGATTGGGTATTATAGGAGGTTTGTTAAGAGCATTGGGCTCATATTACACGAGGTTTTGATTGGAAGGAGATTCAAGACAAAGCATTTGAAGAACTAAAGCAAAGGTAAATCACAGCTCCTGTTATGGCCTTGCCATATTTTTCTGGAGCCTTTACCTTGGAAACTGATGCTAGTGGTACAGGAATTGGGGCTGTCTTCATGCAAAAAGGGAGACATATTGCCTATTTCATCAGAACATTGGGAGTTAAGTCAGCATCCATCTCCACCTATGATAAAGAAGCAAATGGCCATCATCGAATCATTAAAGAGGTGGCGACACTGCCTTCTGGGTACTCAGTTGATCATTAAAACTTACCAGCAAAGTCTGAATAGAAGATAAATGGGGGAATCCAACATAAATTGATGTTGAGGTTACTTGAATTTGATTAGGTCATTGAGTAAAAGAAGGGTAAAGAAAAAAGTGGCAGATGCATTATCCAGGAGAGGAGTGGAATCCATGGCTATATCAATGGCAGTGCCTACTTGGATGGAGACAATAGAGAATAGCTATCTCAATGATGCTCACTACAAGGAATTGATGGAGCAGTTGTCATTGGCACCTAATCCAGATTCAAAATTTACCTTCCACTTGGGAGTACTAAGGTATAAAGGAAGAATATATGTTAGAAATGATTATGAATTGAAGCAAAACATTGTGAGCTCACTGCATTCTTTAGCAATTCGGGGGCATTCGGGTATGGTAGCAACATACCAGAGAGTGAAGGGGTTATTTTAATGGCCTGGGATGAAGAAAGAAATGCACACCTTTGTCTAGGAATGTGCAATTTGCCAATGGTCCAAATCTGAGCATTGTCAATATCTAGGACTTCTAGAGCCATTACTGATCCCTAATATGGCTTGGACTCATATATCCAAGGACTTTATTGAAGGAATGCCGAATTCTAAAGGAAAGGATGTGATCTTTGTTGTAGTGGATATACTCACTAAATATGCTCACTTTATACCGCTATCTCACCCTTATTCAATTCAGACGGTTACCAGGGCATTCATGGACAATATTTTTAAATTACACGGGTTTTTTATTGTTATTTTATTTGATAGGGACTGAATATTCACAAGTAAGCTTTGGCAAGAGTTATTCAAATCATTGGAGGTGCAGTTGTCCTTTAGCACAGCCTAGACAGACGGCAAATAGAGAGAGTTAACCAGTGTGTACAATCCTATCTCAGGTGTATGGATTTCCATGAACCAAAAAAGTGGGTAGATTGGTTAGCCCGGGCTAAATGGTGGTATAATACCACATTCCGGACTTCCCTTAAGATTTCTCTATTTCAAACCTTGTATGGTTTTCCCCCACCCTTGATTAATGAAGTAGCAGTACCAAGGCCGAGTGATGAAGAAGCAAGAGGCTTTCTAGCAGAAAAACAAATGATGCTCAATCGATTGAAGGATAATTTAGCCCAAGCTCAATCTAGGATGAAGAAATATGTTGACTTAAATTGAAGTGAGAGGGAGTTTTTGGTTGGAGACATGGTTTATTTAAAAATGCAACCTTACCACACATCAACATTTGGACTGAGGCAAGCATTCAAATTGGCCAACAAATTTCATGGGCATTTCGAGTTTCGCAGAGAATCAGCAAGGTGGCTTATAAACTGCAACGTCCTACTAATGTGAACATTCATCCAGTCTTTCATGTTAGTCATCTCAAAAGGCATTGTGGACTAAATGTAGTTCCTAGCCCTAATTTGCCTTTGGTTGGGAAGGACTAAGAGATAAAAAAACGCAACCTGCCAATGTAACTTAAACAAGAGCTCTACCTAGAAATGGAGTTTTGGTGACTCAATGGCTTGTTGAATGGGTAAATCTCCCAAATGAAAGTCCACCTAGGAGGATACAGATTTAATCAAAAGTACATTCCTTGAATTTTATTTGCGGACCATCCAATCTTGGTTTCCTGATTCTAACACTTGAGGACAAGTGTGATGCTACAGGGAAGCAATATCAAAACTGGCAAAACCTGAAGTCTAAATTCGGCTAAAGATTTAGTCTATTTGATGGCTTGAAGTGAGTATGGACGGCTGGAATCAATGGATACCCCTTCAATGGCAATCCTGTGGCTACAAGGCGTCACCATGTTTATTGTGGTGTTTAACCCATATTATCTCTACTACTTAAAAAGAGTTGTTGATAGTGCTTCACCACAATTCCTAGTGGTAATTCATCTACCTTTCAAATCCATTGAATCCACGCTGTCTGTCACAATCTACGGGTCCCAAACCCATGGGCATCACACCCCTGCACCAAATCACACCCACGCTCCTCCACTACCCCACCCCGCACAACTCTCACGCCCGCCACCACCCTCACGTGCAAGCAAACTCCTCTTCTCTCCCCGCCTACCCTGATCTCCTTCCTCTTCTCTCCCCTTCACCTCCACATCCGGTGTCGGTGCTCCCCTTCCTCTTCTCTCCCTGCCTCCTTCACCGACCGTTTCCTCCTTCCTCGAGATATCGCCGCCGCCTCCCTTAGGATCCCAACGACCGCCACTGCCTTCCTCGAGATCCCGATGACTGTCGCCTCCTCCTTCCACAGCAAAACCTCCCCTCTTCATTTTCGCTCTCTCTCCAACCAAACAGCCACCTCCCAATGGATGTCATCGCATTCCCACCGCCTCCTGCCCCCTTCCTTGAGGACAACTTTGATTTCAATGACTTTACCTTCGCCTCACTTGCACCCCAACCTACACCTCTGGCTTCCCAGCCTGCCACCTTCGCAGCTTTCGTGGATGATTAGGGTGATTATGTGGTGAGCCCCCTCGGATCCAAGTCAATTGTAGGTCTTTTCTTTATGTTCTTTGCTTCTTATTTGTAGGTTTCTTGTTTTTACAAGAGTTTTGAGACCGAATGACTACGCCTCCTTCCCGTGTGCTCCCTAACCACGCCGCCATCCTCCACCATAACCACTTCGCCACCATCCCCTTTGCCTCCCCCATGACCATGTCGTCTCTATCCCCTTCGGTTCTGAGTTGCATCACTCTAAATGGCCCATAAAACTTGCTAGTTAGCGTCAAAGTGTGCTTTAGCCCAAATGCTGCAGTTCGATATGGCTACATTTTTTAGTATGCCATGTCCCCAACTTTGAACTGTCTCTCACTACAGTTCTGGTTAGCATGCTTCTTCATCCTTGACTGAGCTTGGGCTAAGTTTTCCCTCAATCTGCTAAGCATGGTATATTTTTGCTGTAAGAAATCTCTAACCCCTTCTTCGTTGGGAACCAGGTATAGCCACTTCGTTGATCAAAGGAGGTGGAAACCCATATAATGCTTGGAATGGTGATACTTTGAGGGAAGTGTGGAATGTGGTATTGTACCACCATTCAGCAAGGGCCAACCAGGCTACCCATCTCTTTGGTTCATGAAATACCATGCATCTGAGGTATGTTTCCAAGCATTAGTTAACTCTTTTTGTTTGTCCATCCAGATGGCATGCCGTGCTAAATCTTAATTGCACTCCAAAGTTTGCTAGTGAAGATTCTGTCTCTGTCAGATACAATAGCCAAAGGAAAGCAATGCAACTTGAAAATATTGTCAGTAAAGGCTTGCGTGATAGACTAAACTGCGTATGGATGATTCAAGGGAATAAAATGTGCATATTTAGTAAATCTGTCCACAACAACAAAAATTACCTCATACCATTTTGACTTTGGCATTCCCTCTATGAAATTTATGGAAATGTGAGTCCAAGCCATGTTTGGGACTGGTAGGGGCTCCAAAAGACTGGGATAATGGCAATGCTCGAATTTGGAACGTTGACAATTTGCACAATTTTGCACAAATGTGTGTACTTCCTTCTTCATTCCTGACCAATAAAACATATTTTTAACCCTTTGGTAAGTGGCCACCATACTTGAATGTCCTCCCATAGCAAATGAATGGAGAGAGTGGATAATGTTTTGTCGTAGTTCAGCATCACTCTCCACATAAATCCTTCCCTTGTATCTTAACATCCCTGAATGATATGTATACCCTGACTCTGGTTTGGAGCTAGAGTTAATGGCTCCATAAGTTCTCTGCATTGTTCATCTGATTGTATCTACCTTCAATAGTTTCCATCCAGGCTAGAACCACCATAGATATTGCCATCAAACCAGTTCCTCTTCTTGATAATGCATCTGCTACCTTGTCCTCCTTCCCCTCTTGTATTCAATCACATAGTCAAATTCAAGTAACCTCAGCATAAGTTTGTATTGAATTCCTTCACCAATTCTTTGTTCAGCCATAAACTTGAGGCTCTGCTGATCAATCTTAATCACCAACTGAGTTCCCAGGAAATAGTGTCTCCACCTTTTTAATGATTCAATTATTGCGAAGGCTTCCTTGTCATAAGTGAGAGGGCTGCAAATCGTACACCCATGTTCTACTAAATAAACAATTGGTCTACCCTTTTTCATTAGGACTACTCCTATTCTATTAGCACAAGCATCAGTCTCTACTATGAAAACTTCATAGAAATTTGGTAGAGCCAGGACAGGGGTTGTAGTTAACTTGAGCTTTGGTTCTTCAAAAGCCTCATCTTGAGATTTCCCCAATTAAAACTCTCCTTTCTTAACATGTCATACAAGGGTCTGCAAATTAGCCCATACTTTTTGATAAACCTCCTGTAATATCCTGTCATTCCCAAAAAATTTCTTAATTGGGATACATCTTGAGGCTTTGGCCACTCCTTAATTACAATGATCTTCTTGGGATCTATAGCTACCCTATACCCAGATATAATGTGACCCAAGTATTCCACATATGGTGCTGCAATAACACACTAGCTGAAGTTTGCTAATAGTTGATATTGCCTCAAAATTTCCAATACAAGGGTTAAGTGTTGTCGGTGCTCTTTCTCATCTCTATTGTACACCTAGATGTACAAATACTTGGCAAAAATAGTATTCATTAAGGATTGAAAGGTAGTTGGAGCATTTGTTAGGCCAAAAGGCATGACTAGATACTCAAAGTGACCCACGTAAATCCTAAAGGTTGTTTTGTAAATGTCCTCTTGTCTTATTCATATTTGGTGATACCTTGATTTCAGATACAACTGCTGAATATAGTTGCCCCATGCAACTCATCAAGTAGATCTTCGATGACTAGTATTGAATACTTATTCTTGACGGTTAATGCATTCAACTTTCTATAGTTGACACAAAGCCTCCAAGAACCGTCTTTCTTCTTAACCAAAATGGCCAGAGACGTATAAGGACCAGAGCTTTGCCTGATTACTGAGGATTCCAACAACTTGTGTATTTGCTGCTCCATTTCAACCTTTTGTTGGTGAGGAACTCTGTACGGTCTAATGTTGGGAGGATCAACCCCTTCTTTAATAGGAATTGAGTGATCACACTCCCTTTCAGGTGGTAGCCCATGGAAATTTTGGAATACATCTTGTTATGAATCAATTAGTGACTGATATAGTGGGTTTAATGCTACTGAGTCTTCTTGTGACTTAATGGACTGAAGCTCTATCGCATACCCACAAAAATCCTTCACTGACAGTTTGTCCAATCTTTTGGAATTTAGCATGTTGATCGAGGAAGCTTGCGAAGGGTCATCAAAGCTCACCTCCGTGGCACCATTCTTCTTAATTGTGAACCTTTTTGACCTTAAATCCAAACTAACGGGACTGTGTTGACAGATTCAATCACACCCCAATACAATATCATATCCTTTTAGGGGTAGTATCTCAAAGGAATTGCAAAATTTCTCTCCATGAATACAATAATCAGCATTTGCTATGTGTGAGCCGGTTAATTGTGTACCACCACCAGCCATTGTCACCCTTTGCAAGGGAATGATCTAAATTTTACATGTCATTTGAGTAGCAAAGGTCAAGTCAATGAAGGTATGAGTACTCCCACTATCAATCAATGCCACTCCCTTCTTCCCCCAATGTTCACATCTAAAGTATAAATAGTCACTCCCATTAGTCCTCGAACTACCTATACTGAAATTTGCATCAAATGTTCATCGAAATCTGAATTATAAGAGAGCCTTTCTAGAGTGTCTTGCTATCCTTCTTCCTGTTTAGGTTCATGTGGTTTTACCTCCTCACTCTCGCCAGCCATTAAGTTAACTTGCTTATACTGTTTACACTTGTGCCCCAAAAACCATTTTCCCCATAGTACTTACAAATCCCAGGAATAAAAGGCTTAAGGGCTGCTTCCTTCTTCTGAACGTTAGTTTCAGTACAAGACTTGTTCCTTGCAAAAGTGGAAAGGTTATTGTTCTGTTCCATATTAGCAGTATGAGCATCCCTTTATGCCACTGCACCAGTCCCCTTTTCCATGTCTTTAGCCATCCAATAGGCTTCACATAGGGTCTGTGGTTTCATGGGTTTGAGGTAATGCCTGATGTCATTTCTCAGGCCATTCTCAAAACACTTGATAAAGAAATGATGATTCTGCAAAGGGTTCTCACTTTTATAAATTGCCATAAGCTCTTCAAATTTATCAATGTAATCCAAGACACTGAGATTATATTGCTTGATTGAGTAGAAGTTCTCAAGCACTTCATACCCAATATGTTGCGCAAAATAGTCACATACCATTGCACAAAAGTTTGGCTATGGGGGTGGATTCCATATTAACCCTGTGCTTCTTAAACATCTATCAGCTCTTCCAACCATATAAATCTGAGCTAAATCAAACTTAGCTTCATCAGGAGCATTAGCCATTGCAAAATATGTCTCACTCCGCCTAATCCACTCCAAGGGTTCATTGCCATCAAATCTAGGAAAATCTAGCCTAGGACCCTTAGCAATGGACTTATAGAAACTATGAACCCTCTCATTGCTCGAACTGGAATTCTACTGTCTAGCATGGTATTGATCTTGTCGATTGTTCAGATGTTCTCTTGGTTTTGGGGGTTTGACCCCAGGTTGGGGTTTAGGTTGTTCAAGGTGGGAGAAACAGGGACTGAATGTGACAATCGGTTTTGACCTCCAAACATTTGGTGCAGCTGAATAACCAATAGATGGAGAATTGGAATTACCTTCAGGATTGCCATTTAAGTGAACTACCTGTGTGCTATTGAGGTTAATTGGTCTCAGGTCTATGATTCTTCTCATCATCTACATCTCCAGTTCTCCATATTGAGCCAGATCTTGGCGATTCCTGCGGTCTTCCTCCTGCCGCATATTGGATGCGACAACTCCAGCATTGTGATCAATCGCTCGCGTTTTGGAGCCCACCAATCCTTGCAGCAGTGCTTCTAATCGATTCATCTGGTCTTGCATTCTAGGAACCTACTACAATTCTCCCATCTGGCACTGGACCACCTCTGCCTTATGGTTCGCCTCCATAGCCTCCTGCCGTGCCGCCATCAATTCTAACCCCTCTACTTTATTCCTTGCCATAGATTTCATCATCTCTATCTGGATCAGTGCTAGGCTTAGGGATTTTACCATGGAATGAACTCCAAAACCCTCATGGAATGAACTCCAAAACCCTCACTGCACACACGATCCCTTCCGCCACCTTAATCAAGAATTGATCAGGGATTTTACAGAGAACCAAAAATCCCAACCCAATCAACACCCAACCGATTTCCCACCAAGCATTGCACTGCTCTGATACTAATTTGTTAGATCCCTCAATTTAGGATCTGAATTTGGGGAAGAAATCATAACACTAATTTGGGGAAAAGTGTAGCACGCAAGAACAGGGACGCTACTGCTATAGCTAGGGCAACTAGTAATTGGGCATAATGGTATATTCACCATTCCTTCTGCGAAGATCTTAGCCGTCCAAAGCAACTTAAAGCATTTGATTGCCGAAACGTTTTCAAATGGCTTCAATCTTCAATTTTCTAGAGTCTTGACATGTTCTCCATCCGCCAAGAGTAAAGGTACAATTTTTCCTCTTGTTGATTACTTGGTGATAAATTAAGAATTGGGATTTATATACTTGTGGAGTTCAGATGTTTTTGACTTATCTATGTCGAGCTCCCAATCTCATATATGGCAAATCTCTTGCAGCGGTTGAGCGCCTGACTATGTTTAAGATCTATTGTTTCATCTTACCTGCCCTGCTTCCATCACAACATTTGGTTTGTCATTTTTGCATACGCTTCCTGCCAATACACACACATATAGGACGAGTGTTTTATGTACCTAGGTGCCTCTGCCTAGGCACCCATATCAATATCCGTTGATTCACTTTGAGATTCGCAAGTTTGATGTGGGTATCTTCATATACCCATAAAAAAGTATATTTGAGATGTTAAACTCCGGAAAAAGTTAAATTCAACTTCAGTTTAATTAGTTTGAACTATTTTTATGGTATATACTCATTGTAGTCGCATCGAACTCAAAAGTAGTTCAAACTAGTTTGAACTAAGTTTAAAACTTACTTACCATAAATATATCAAGGGTATAAAACATTTTCATACCCAAACTCAAAAAAATTATCAATCATACACGTGTATCGGACGGTTCTTGATGTGGGTGCCTAGGCACCCAGATGCCTTATGTAATTTTCCTATATATATATACACACATATACATACGTATATATGTTCGTACATACATATACATATGTATACATGTACGTACATACAAATACATACGTACATCTCTGACCCTTGTCTATTGGTAAAATGCAGAAATGCTTGCTGCACCCGTGCGGTGTCTCTGGGTGAGTTTCCTTTTGATCCATCCATGTTTTTTATGCTTTCTTAATTTAAAGCTTGATCTGTTGATGTGCCTCTTTTTCTATGAGTATGTAAAAGGATACTCTAGCAAGTGCTTTGGTACAATTTATCTGTAAATTGGACAAGATAGTCTTATTAGCATTTAGTTTTCTCTTTAACTATGGGTTGATTAGAACAAAACTTTTCCTCTTATATTTTTGTTCATTGGATTTATGCACTACCATTTGCTTGATAGATATTGAATTGCCATCTAAAACTACTAAATGTCTTAACTGAGCTATTTTCTTTACATGTGGAAGGAGAAAATTCAGGTCGGTGTTCAATCCTTGGCAGTAGCGGGCAGATAGTTATATCCCAAGAGGGATCTTTGGCTGCTTCTACCGGTGCTCAAATCATTCAGGTAGATGTGGTTTTACCACATCGGTCTGTTAATCTCCCTGTCAAGAAATCTGACAGCATAGAATCTGTTGTTGCTGCTGCTATGAAAAGTGAATGTATATGGATTGTTACTATACATGTGGAAGTCGTACCTTGGGCAATGATATGACAATTGGGAATTCCAATATCTATGAGGCTTTCAAGATCCACGTCAACCCTAGGATGAGAGGTGGGAGTGGAAGCAGGTTGTTGCAGGTACATTATCGTTAACACATATCCTTCCAATGATATTTGCAATATACTCTGTCTAGAAATAATATTAGTTGCGTTATTTGTTACAAATGTAGGGTACCAAATGTCATCTGCGAACCACTGCTTAATTACATTCAAAATCTTAGAAGAAAGAATCCGATGAAGTGGTTTGAAAAAGTTAGTGTGCCTGCATCACTACGGAAATTAAATCAAGATTATGTTATAGTTTTGGGTGAAGATGCTAGAGCTACGCTTATCATGTTACTCAAATGCTTGGATAAGAGGCATTCTATTGGCTGGTGTTTTGGTGGAAAATTCAGTATATCAGACATATACTAGATCCAGTGGATCGAATGTTAATTATTGATACTCAGGCATCTCGTCTCACTAAGGGTGGTTACAAAGATGACCTTCTGCAAGTCGTAAATATTGTGATGAGTCATTTCCGATACCATGTTTCCAGTGGGTGGAAATACCCTATGTATGTCGAGAACATAGTTCACAGGATAAATGACATCCAGATTCAAAGCAATGCATGTTATGATGTGGACAAGAGATCTCTAATCTGGAACCATCCTTGCATATGGATCTCTTCCAGAAGAGTCAATATCTATACTTCTCTTATGATTCATCTTGACAGTCTCGGTGTGTACGACAACGATCAATTTTTCAAGGCCCTGAACCCGCTTAGTAGTCGCCCACTAACGTGGATACGTGATGTTGCTTTACCGCCTTTGGTGAATTTGGTAAAGCAACATCACGTATCCACATTAGTGGGCGACTACTAAGCGGGTTCAGGGCCTTGGAAAATTGATCGTTGTCGTACACACCGAGACTGTCAAGATGAATCATAAGAGAAGTATAGATATTGACTCTTCTGGAAGAGATCCATATGCAAGGATTGTTCCAGATTAGAGATCTCTTGTCCACATCATAACATGCACTGCTTTGAATCTGGATGTCATTTATCCTGTGAACCATGTTCTCGACATACATAGGGTATTTCCACCCACTGGAAACATGGTATCGAAAATGACTCATCACAATATTTACGACTTGCAGAAGGTCATCTTTGTAACCACCCTTAGTGAGACGAGATGTCTGAGTATCAATAATTAACATTCGATCCACTGGATCATAGTATATGTCTGATATACTGAATTTTCCACCAAAACACCAGCCAATAGAATGCCTCTTATCCAAGCATTCGAGTAACATGATAAGCGTAGCTCTAACATCTTCACCCAAAACTATAACATAATCTTGATTTAATTTCCGTAGCGATGCAGGCACACTAACTTTTTCAAACCACTTCATCGGATTCTTTCTCTTAAGATTCTGAATGTAATTAAGCAGTGGTTCGCGGATGACATTTGGTACGCTGCATTTGTAACAAATAACACAACTAATATTATTTCTAGACAGTATATTGCAAATATCATTGGAAGGATATGTGTTAACGATAATGTACCTGCTACAGCCCGCTTCACTGCTTCCAATCCCACTGCCACCTCTCATCCTAGGGTTGACGTGGATCTTGAAAGCCTCATAGATATTGGAATTCGCAATTGTAATATCATTGCTCAAGGTACGACTTCCACATGTATAGTAACAATCTATGATCCATATACACTCACTTTTCATAGCAGCAGCAACAACAGATTCTATACTGTTAGATTTCTTGACAGGGAGATTAACAGACCAATGTGGTAAAACCACATCTACCTATATGATTTGAGCACCGGTAGAAGCAGCCAAAGATCCCTCTTGGGCTATAGCTGTCTGCCTGCTGCTGCCAAGGATTGAACACCGACCTGAATTTTCTCCTTCAACATGTAACGAAAATAGCTCAGTTAAGACATTTAGTAGTTTTAGATGGCAATTCAATATCTATCAAGCAAATGGTAGTGCATGAATCCAATGAACAAAAATATAAGGGGAAAAATTTTGTTCTAATCAACCCATAGCTAAAGAGAAAACTAAATGCTAATAAGACTATCTTGTCCAATTTACAGATAAATTGTACCAAAGCACTTGCTAGAGTATCCTTTTACATGCTCATAGAAAAAGAGGCATATCTACAGATCAAGCTTTAAATTAAAAAAGCATAAAAACAGGGATGCATCAAAAGGTAACTCACCCACAGACACCGCACGGGTGCAGCAAGCATAGCTACATTTTACCAATAGACAAGAGTCAGAGATGTACGTACATATGTCACCATGTATGAATATGTATGAATGATGAGAAAACCTTCTCAAGACTAGATCGTATCCAAGAAACCCTACAGAAGTTCTTAATGTTTACCTCAATTTGCCTGTTTTAATGTAAAATGCATGGTTTTGAACAAATGTCAAAACTTTATTAAATAGCTTATTAACCAATTGATAAAACAAATTCATAAGACCCCGAGAAAACTCTATTTTAAGTCATTTAGTTCTAAGCAGATTAAAAATTAGACCATTTTAAACTCTTAGCGATAAGCTATTTTCATCTCTAAAACGATGAGCAATCAGACCACTGGCCATTGTGGCCCGAGAGGTCAAACGACCTAGAACCAACAATACCGATGTGACGCCTACGGTGCGATAGATCAGTTAATATTTTATCCTATTTATTGCTTCTATTGTTCCTTTTAACTTGTTAGCTTCCATTTTATATTTGCTTCCGCTATGCATCGGAGCTTATTAGCTTCTCATAACTAATTAAGTAAATAAGCCGTAGAGAGTTAATTTTATTAACATTAAAAAAAGGCCAAAAACATTAACTCCTCTGATCTTCATCAACGGTGACTGATCTCCGTCATCAGTCCCACCTATTCTTAACATGCACCCTCGACTTTGATGGCAGCAGCAAAACGAAGCACAGGAGTACGGTTAGCACTGAGAATATGACCCCTAACAATTAAGCAGCCTGGCGAATATAGCTCCAGCAGTGACAAGTAATCACAAATCCAACATAATCATATGATATCTCATCATAATCTGTTTCTATTAGTGCAATGCAAAATTATTCTTACATCTCATCATCTGGCGAATCTAGCTCCAGCACTGACAAGTACCTACTGTTGTCTTGCTGCCTTTCCGCATGCTCCCTGCCTCCAATCCCTCCACTGCTGCCAAACGAAACAATTAAGAGCTTTAGATGGGTGACAGTGCAATATATGACATGCTTCTTAGTAATAACAAAAGGTTTGTTTCACAAATCCGAGAGGAACAAATCACACAATTCAATTGAAGCAGTGTAGTAGTAGAACCACCTGACCAGTAAGTCTAGGTATCTGAAGACATTGGAAGGCAAGATAACAGGCACAAGGATATCGGTGATGGAGAGACAACTGGACATCATGAGACTCCTACTGCGCATGTCAACGCCGCAAATGTAGCTCACTGCGGGCTTCTCCCTTGCCAAGCGAATTTTATGCAGCAGGAAGTAGAGGGCGCCATCTTCCTGCTCCCTCAGGATGGGCCACTTGGGCGGTACATCCGGTAACCCTGCCTTCCTGAAGCCGTCCAGCTCACAGAGGCTACTGAGAACGAGCACCTGGTCTTTCGTCCACTGCTGGAGATCCAGGTTCAGAGTCCACACCGTCACCGTAAGGTGCCTGGGGCCCTCCATGTTGACGAATTTAATGGAGTCCCCAGAACAGCCCATGGTCCGGTACATCTCCATCGGCGGCATCCTTCTCATATCCTTCTCGAAGATGTCAACGAAGCACCCCAGGGGCAAGTCGATGAAGCAGAAATCCACGAGATAGGCGCCGGTGAACATGTCGCTGCTGTCGCAGCACAGGATGCCCCGCCCGAGATCGACCCAGAAAGCTGGCCTTTGAACGAGAACACCACGTCCGTGGTGAAAAACGCCGGCATCTCTTGCGGGAAGCGCCGCTCCTTCATCTTCCACGGTCCAATGCTGGCACATACCGACTCGGCCGGCGGCCGAAGCGATGACGGCGTTGGATGCCACAGGCAGAGAACGTCCCGGTGAACACAACCTTGTTCACCTTGGTGCTCCATGCTTCTCGCGATGAGGACCAGGGCGTAGTCGCCACCGTCGGCGCAGGGCACGGGGAGAGGCCGCTGCGTAGAGGAGACTTGTCAGCACCGAGGTAGGTGGCGGATCATTGAGAGCGACGCGCTGATAGCGTCGTAGACGAGGTAGTAGCTGTAATCATCACGGCTGGAGAAGGACACGGTGACGACAATGAGGTTCTTGTCCACGGTCTCGACGTAGGCCGTGAGGCAGAGTTCTTCCCGGTCGAGCGCATGTTCCTCCTGGATACATCGGAACACCTCGTCGCTCGCGCGGATGGACAGGTCGGAGGAGAGGTCCGAGTGATCGGGGAGGAGGACGAGCAGCGTCAGGCCCTCCACCACCAACTGGCCGTACTCCCCGCATCCGTAGGCCTTCTTGCTTGCGCACCCGACGGCCGCCCACCTTTGATCCCGCTCGACGGTGATATACTCGAAATCACTCACGAGGATATTGAGCACGACCCAGGAAGGCAAAGGCGGCCGAGACGTATCCATGGCTGAAGCCTGAAGGCGGCGGTGGGGGAGGCGAAGGGGAATCTGTGCGGTTGGATGGAAGACGCCTCCAGAGAGGAGACCCAATTCGATCCGATTGCTGCTCACCGGATTGGTCCAAGGGAGGCGAAGGGGAATTTGTGTGGTTGGATGGAAGACGTGTCCAGAGAGGAGACCCAATTCGATCCGATTACTGCTCGCCGGATTGGTCCAAGGAAGGAAGAGCGATCGTGATTCGTTAGATACGGGGTCACGCGGATCGTGGGACAAGTGGACGGTGCGTGTGTAGCTTCAACAAACACACGGTGAGAAGAACGCGTCGATTCGGTGCACGGTGGACCGCCTGCATTGTTGCCGCGGAGCCGAGCGCACGAAAAAATTACTCCTTTCAACTACTTTTTTAAGGGAAAAAAGGATTGATGTCATTCATTAAGGACGGAATAAATTCGCTTTCCAGCTCTGAATTATTAGGTTGCTTCGAAAAACAATTTTGAATTAAAAACCATCCACTCATACTTATCAAGTGACCCTCTTAAACGAGCTCACCCTAGTGGTGGCAACCAACGTTTTTGGCGTAGTGCCGCGGGCATTTCTTCTAATCGTGAAGGCTCATCTGGCCGCGGGGGCTCGTTGGCCACGGAAGGTCGACTACGAGATAGTGGAGCGCGATGTGTCGATGGCGAACAAGTGCTGGCGTGCGGCGAAGAGGGTGAACGGCGTGTGCACGAACACGTTGGGGCCGACTATGGGACCGAAGGGTTGATTCGCTCACTGGTGCGCGATGGGAAGATCTCAGGGCGTGAAGCGGTTTGTCTGCCTCTCGCCGGCAACACAGAGTCCTACGTACTTTGATGTTGGGCTCCGAATTGCTACCGTCGCCTTCGTCGGCGAAGTCCTTCGGCTATATGGGCTGGAGCTCGCGCAGCTGACCCCAATGTTGTCATCCGGTTGGCCGTCTATAGCTGGGCCTCATGAGCGGAGACAGTGTGGCCGAGCCCGGCGCTGTTCGTCTTCCTCCATGATGCCCGGTGCCAGCTGAAGAAGCTCGCCGAGGGCGAGTACTTCAACCTGGGGAGCGTCACCTTCGTGCTCCGGTCTAAATGTACGAAAGCTATTCCCGGCAAATTCGATGAGGACAAAATGTGAGTCGAATTGGATGCGAAGGCGGTTCTACCACCGGAAGGGGGTTGCCAGCAATCTTCAGTAGACAGGCCGTCTGATAGACTTCAACATGTCTCCGCCTATCAGCCTCAACCGCGAGTACGAGCAGCGTGCACGGAGGCTGTTTGGGGTCGCCATCCAGTTCAACATGCGGGACCTCGCGGAGGAGTACTGCATGCTTGGTGTGTCACTGCTATCCTGGTTGTGGCATGTCCAACCTGGCCCCGTCTACGACGACCGCCTCCGCCCTAGCGTTGCATCGCTGCCGAAGCACACAGAACCAAGTAAGACTGCGTCGTTGCCAAAGTCCACAGAACTGGAGGCCTTGAGATTGCCCCGGAAAACGAGGCTGTGGCCACCCTTAAGGGTGTGCTTCCGTCCTCGTCAGTCTGCGAATGCATGGGCCAGAGGATGTCCTGGGCAGTCTTCTGAGAATTGGAGAGGCCTCGTCATTTGCACTAAATGCCACCCGGGCTTACGACAATCACTGTTCTCTTGCAATGACACAGATGATTCTTGGTCTACATCTTCGAGGGTGCTTGCATGTGGGTGAACTAGCCAATCCCTGCTTGGAGTTGCCTAGGAGGAAGACCACGATATTCGAGGCGTTGCATGCGATACACCGGTCCTTTCGTGTGTTCCACCATCGCATATGGGAGTACATCTGTGAGGCTGTGGCGAAGATTGCTGTGAAGCGGACTCTGGGCTCGAAAATGGACCTCGGTACTTGGCTTGGCGTGGTTCCCCGACGGAACGAAGATGATGACTCCGCCTCAAACGTCCCGATAGATCGGCATGTGTGATGCCGATGCTTTCTAATCTCGCTCGTGCGCGACGTAGGCTGCGTGTGTGGGGGTCATCAGTGCCTTTTGTATAGGGCACTGGCTACCTGTTGGACATGTAACTAGTGCTTTTGCAATGAAAAATATAGGGTGTTTGTGTCATGGCCTTATCTTTATTATGTTTGCATGGCAAGCAGGTACTTGAGGAAGACCGCCTCATTTCGAACCATCTTCTTCGCTGACGGCTTCGACACTGGGTTGGGTCGAGGAGTCATTGTGCTTTTGGGCGGAGCATAGGCCACGTGACGTGCCCCTTAGGGAGTATGTAAAAATAGAGAGCTCAAACGAGAAGTAGACCTCGTCGACTGTGATGACGCACTCCGGTTGCTTTGCTGTTGTAACGATTTATTGAATAAAATTATTTTTTTGGTATGGCGGCCATGCCCTGTTCACTCTTATTAGGATCAGTACGTAGTGGCAGGAGTATTATGGTCGTCGTGTGCTCGGAAGCGTTGGAACACTGAGTGACTATAGCTCCTTTGAAATTAGTCGTCGAGAAGTCGAAGATGCTCATAGTAGATGCAAGCGCACCAGGTAGGGGTGACTCCCCTATGGAGTCTGAGACGAAGTCTTGAGACGTGCGTGTTCCATCCCCACCCTTCGGACGGGTGTCGACGAAGTTGGCGGCGGGACAGTCTTGAAACGGGCACTCCGTCCCCCACGCTTCGGATGGGTGTTGACGAAGTCGGCGGTAGGCCGAAGTCTTGAAATGCACGCGCATCTAGGGAAGCGGATTGCCACTGCAAGCCAATGGAAGTTAGGCTTAGCTATAGATCGTACGACCACATGGTAGTCTTTGAACACCATATGACCACTAGGTGGTCATAGAATGGCCTATGACCCTGTCATTCTCATAGGAAGACTTATGATCATGAGGTGGTTGTGGAATGGCTCACGACCATAGGGTGGTCGTAGATAGGCTGACGACTATGTCATGCTCGTAGGAAGACTTACGATCATGATGTGGTCGTGGAAAGTCTGACGACCATAGAGTGGCCGTAGATAGGCTCACGGCGATGTCATGTTCGTTGGAAGACTTACGATCATGACGTGGTCATGGAAAGTCTGACAACCATAGGGTGGTTGTAGACATGCTCATGACTATGTCATGCTCGTAGGAAGACTTACGATCACAACGTGGTCATGGAAAGTCTGACGACCATAGGGTGCTCGCAGACAGGCTCACGACTATGTCATACTCGTAGGAAGACCTACAATCACGACGTGGTCATGGAAAAGCTTAAGGCATGTACAATAGGGTAATATAAGCTGTCTATAAGAGGTGCCATATAGGAATTTTGCTGAGGTGGATTAAAGAGAAAGAGGAGAGAGGAGGTCGACTGTAATTCTATAGATGGTCGAAACGTGAGACAGTAGCCTGCTGTAGACGGATTTCATGCCATTGTATGAATCTTGTCTATGAATAGCCTACTATAGATGGTTTTTGTGCCATTGTATCAATGTTATCTATATTTTACAGACAATCTATTATAAAAAGTGTCTTCAGTGTTGACTACAGATGACATGGAAGGGTACTATAGACAACAGCTATCTATAACACTGTACATGCCCTTACGACCATAGGGTGGTTGTACCCTTTGGACAGGCGTCGACAAAGTCGACGGCGAGACAAAGTCTTGAAATGCGAGCTTTGGACGGGCGTTGATGAAGTCAGCAGCGAGACAAAGTCTTGAAATACGTGCTCCATCCCCCACCCTTTGGATGGGCGTCGATGAAGTCGACGGCGAGATGAAGTGTTGAAATGTGTGCTCCATCCACCACCCTTGGGACGGGCGTCGATGAAGTCAGCGGTGGGATGAAGTCTTGAAACGCACGCTCCGTCCCCCACCATTCGGATGGGCATCGACGAAGTCGACGGCGGGAGGCTGGCCCACTATGTATACTTTGGCGAAGTGCCTGTGCCACGTAAGGCTGTCGGCGCTTCACACTTCAGAGGGTTCGTGTGGAGGTCGTGGACCCTACACTGTTATTTATACTTTGTAGAGTTCGCACGGAGGTTGAGGACTCTGTGCTTCTATTTATACTCTGTAGTGTTGCTCGAGATGGCTAAGTTCCCGACGCTTTATACTCCACAGAATTCACACGGAGGCTGAGGACTCTGCACTTCTTTTTATATTTCGTAGAGTTTGCACGGAGACGAGGACTTCGCATGTATATTTATACTCCGTAGAGCTGCCTAGGACGGCTAAGTTCCCGACGCTTTATACTCCACAGAGTTCGCGCGAAGTCCTAGGACTCCACTTCTATTTATACTCCGTGGAGCTCGTGCGGAGGTTGAGGACTCTGCGCTTCTATTTATAGTCCATGGAGTTGCCCGGGACGGCTAAGTTCCTGGCAGTTCATACTCCGTAGAGTTCACGCGGAGGCTAAGGACTCCGTGCTTCCATTTATACTCTGTGGAGTTTGCGCGGAGGCCAAGGACTCCGCGCTTCTATTTATACTCCATAGAGTTTCCCGGGATGACCCGTTTACCCGCTCCAAGTCTCTAACCAACCAATAGGCAGCAGCGAGCGTAGGTAGAGCAGCACAGCAAGTAGCCAACGACGACTCCTCCCTCTCCATGACAACACGACCACCGCCATGCCCAACCACCGACGGAAGTGCGCCGCCGCCGACCACACGGTATGCCACGGTGACTGCGATGACCAGAGTAAGAAGAGGTCCATCGCCAATATATTCACCTCCCTCGACGCCCCCCGCCGTGAGCTCCCCTCCTCCTGCTCAACGCCAGCCTAAGGAAGATCCGGATGATGACGCCGAGGGAGAGGATGAGGTGGTGTCTCGGTCGACTCAACTGGACGGGACTGGGAGGCCGTCTTCTAAGCGCGCCCGCCACGCCGTCGGGGCTGGGGACGTCGACGCCTCGGCCTCGCCGCACCAGCAGCACCGGCTCTGGGTCAAGGACCGCTCGCGCGCGTGGTGGGAGCAATGCAGTAACACTGACTACCCGGAGGCCGACTTCTGTCGCGCCTTTCGGATGGGTCGGGCCACCTTCGACATGGTCTACGACGCGCTGGCCTCCGCCGTCGCCAAGGAGGACACCACGCTCCGCACCGCCATCCCCATCTGCCAGCGCGTCGCCATCTGCGTCTGGCGCCTCGCCACTGGCGAGCCCCTCCGCCTCGTCTCCAAGCGCTTCGACCTCGACCTCGACATTTCCACTTGCCACAAGCTTGTCCTCGAGGTATGCGCCGTAATCCGCTCCCTCATGCCGCGCTACCTCTAGTGGCCCGACCAGGCCACCACCACCACCTTCAAGGCCCGCTTGGAGGCCATCTCCGGCATCCCGGGCGTCGTCGGCGGCTGGATCTAGAAGAGACGACTGGAGAGTGGAGACGGCGAGACGAGTGGAGTCGGGAGTCGGCGAGGAGCCGAGGGCGACGAGACGAGCGCGAGGAGAGTCTGGAGACGAGGAATGACCGAATGAGTCAGGGGGCGGCGGCTGGGGAGTCGAGTGGAGAGTGGAGACTGGGGAGTCGAGGGAGCGGTATGTAATTCTGTATGGAGGAGCTAGAGTTTTCAGCTCACGAGTAAATGGGCGAGATGGCTACGGGTGGAGCTCACCCATACCCGTACCCGTTTACCTGATAGGCAGAGAGTTCCCCTCATTTTCATACCCGTGGGCAAAGAATGCATCCCATACCCAGCTCCATTAGGGTATTTACCCACGGGTACACAGGTAAATGGGCACAATTGCCATCCCTACCCGGGGCGGCTAAAGTTCTCGAAGCTTTATACTCCGCAGAGTTCGCGCGAAGGCCGATGACTCCGTGCTTCTATTTGTACTCTATAGAGTTCGCGCGGAGGCTGACGACTCCGCACGTCTATTTATACTCCGTAGAGCTCACACCGAGGACGAGGACTCCGCGCTTCTATCTATACTCCATAGAGTTCACGCGGAGGCCATAGACTCTGCGCTGCTCGCACCTAGGAATCGAGGACAACAATTTGCACCTGAAAACGAGGTTTTATTTATATCATCCTGTTTGCGTGGGTGAGCTATTACAAATGCATGAGCATGTAGTACATATGGGCTACATGTCTCGTTCTTGCTATGCGTAGTATCGAGGGTTCCATGTGTGTTTGAGGTCCCTCCCCTCGAGGGTTGCTAGACGATATGCCCCGGTTGTAGGGCTGCCGTTACGATGTAGGGACCTTCCCATTTAGACTCTAGCTTGCCGATTGTCGCAACATGCAGTGCCTTCCTCAGGACGAGGTCCCCTACTTTGAGCTCCCGATGCTGCACGTTCTTGTTGTACGACTGTGATGTTAGTCGCATGTACTTTGTAATGTGCTCGGTTGCATTAACTCGTATGCCATTGAGAAGGTCCAACAATACTGCTCGTTTGCCCTGCAGAAACCTTGCCTGAATGCTTTGCAGAAAGGGCTCTTGGAGCGATATGGGAGCCGCATAGCCCTGCGTGAATTTTGGCGAGGAGCTGCTATCTCTCACGACGCGAGAGACATCGCAAGAGCGGGGCACATACCCCACACTTGTAAAGTATACCGTCGAGCATCTCAAAGGTCCTTGCACAATGCTGTAGCTACTGCAGCTCATGTGGGTCGTCTGGTTCGGCCGTTCCTTGCAGGAATTCAAGGATAGGCTCTCTCCAGTCGCCTTTATTGGCCATTTGGTGGACCAGGATGGGGTCGTGCTGGTCCTGTATGATGGTTGGGGCGGCAAGGGTCTCGATGAATGCCCCCACTAGCGGCTGGAGTCGCTGACTGGCGGCCTTAGCGAGGGCATCAACCTTCTCATTGTTCGCTTGTGGGATAGCCTTGACCGTGATGCCCAGGAAATTGCGCTCCCTCACCTTGACGACGGCTAGATATTTAGTGAGGTCAAGATCTTTGGCCTGGTATGACTTATTGATGTGCCCACTGAGGAGGCGTGAGTCAGTATGCACCAACACCCTCCGCGCGCCGAGGGCCTTGAGCTTGCCGAGCCCGAAAAGGAGGGCCTCGTATTTGGCCATGTTGTTTGTCGCTGGGAAATCAAGCCATGCGGCGTAGTGCAGGCGACGCCCTTTGGGTGTTGTGATGACCGCTCTGACGCCCGCCCTTGAAACTGTTACTCGCTGGAGTCTTGCTGTTGGTGATAGCAAGATCCTTACTCTCATCGAGAGGATGACACTTGGGGATGGGGCAATTTTCTAGCTTGTTATTTCTCACACAATGCCATACCAACCTGAGGGGTTGGAGATACATATTTATAGGCTGAGAACCAGCCAAGCATATGCTAAGATGCTATCCTAGATGCTGTCCTAAAGCGGTCAATATGCTGTCCTAAAGCAGATGTTGTCCTAAAAGCAGATGCTGTCTTAAAAGCAGATGCTGTCCTAAAGCAGTCAAAAAACAAAAACTACCACAGCCCCACAAAGACCACAGTACAGGGACTTATTCATCATTCTCCCCCTAAGTCTTGTGCGTCGTCTTGTGGGAGGGTTGAACCATCCTGATCTTGGAGCAGAGCTCAAGGAACTTGATCCTTCCAAGAGGCTTGGTGAGCAGATCCGCAAGCTGATCCGTGGTGTTAATGTAGCTTGCCTTGATGCTTCCTTCATCCAAGCAGCCTCGGATGAAATGGTACTTCACCCGGATGTGCTTGCTCCGTTCATGAAAAACGGGGTTCTTTGCCAGGGCTAGAGCGGACTTGCTGTCCACCCTGAGCTCCACTGCTTCAGTGTCCCTGCCGAGGAGATCACCAAGCAGTCGAGCGAGCCAGAGTGCCTGAGTCGAAGCGGTGGAAGCCGCTATGTACTCGGCCTCACAGCTGGACAGGGCCACCACCTGCTGCTTGACTGACTGCCAGTGAACGAGACACTTGCCGAGGAAGAAGAGAATCTCGCTTGTGCTCTTGCTGGTGTCGATGTCGCCCGCGTGGTCGCTGTCGCTGTACCCGACGAAGTGTGCCGCGCCAGGACACCTCGGGTAATGGAGGCCGTGGTCAAGAGTCCCCGCAACGTAGCGGATGATCCTCTTCACAGCCTGCTGATGCTCCGTCGTCGGTCGTTGCATGAACCGACTAACGTAGCCGACGGAGAATGCCAAGTCCGGTCGTGTGTGGGCGAGGTAGCGAAGGCTCCCCACAAGACGCCGGTACTGCGTAGCGTCCACCTCCTCCGTCGTGCTGTCGCGGCTCAGCTTCAGCCTCTCCTCCATTGGAGTGAGAGCTGGGTTGCAGTCGGTGAGCCCAGCTAGCTCAACGACGCGCTTGGCGTAGGCGGTCTGTCGAAGCGTGATCCCGGAATCATCCTAGTGCACCTCGATCCCTAAGTAGAAGGAGAGAGGCCCTAGGTCACTCATCTGGAAGGTGGCCTTCATCTCTTCCTTGAATGCCGCAACCTCCGCATCCTTGATGCCAGTGATCACCAAGTCGTCGACGTAGACGCCCACCAGCAGGGCGTTGCCGCCTTTGCCCCGCCGGTAGACTGCAGCCTCGTGTGCGCTCTGCTGGAACCCCATTTGCTTGAGGGTGGAGTCCAGCTTAGCGTTCCAGGCTCGTGGTGCCTGCCGCAAGCCGTAGAGGGCCTTGCGCAGGCGGAGAACCTTGCCCTCCTTGCCGGGGATGACGAATCCCGGCGGCTGACGGACGTAGACCTCCTCCTTCAAGTCGCCGTTGAGGAAGGCGGACTTGACGTCCATGTGATGGACGCGCCAATCCTCCTGGGCTGCAAGTGCGAGGAGAAGACGAACGGACTCCATGCGCGCGACGGGTGCGAAGGCGTCATCGAAGTCGACCCCCTCCTGCTGCACGAAGCCTCGTGCCACCAAGCGAGCCTTGTGCTTGACGATGGCGCCGGCTTCATCCCGCTTCAGCTTGAACACCCACTTAAGGGTGATCGCGCGGTGACCGGCAGGAAGATCCGCCAGCTCCCACGTCCGGTTCTGCTCGACAGCGTCCATCTCCTGCTTCATCGCGACACGCCACGCCGCGTCTCCCTCCGCCTCAGCGAAGGAGCGGGGCTCGCCGTCGTCGCACGCCAAGTGCAGCTCCGCCTCGAAGTCGTGCTGCGCCAGTCCAGGGACGGGTAGCTCGCCGAGGATGTTGTCCATGGTACGATAGCGCAGAGGCTCGTCGTGGTAGGCGTCAACGCGATCCTCGTCGTGAGACAGCGGAGTAACGAACTCCACCGTGCGCTGCTCGTCGTGGACCGAAGCTGTTGGGGCCGATTCCGGTGGTGTGGCCGCCGGTGCAGGAGAGTGGTGAGCCGGTGCGGGAGAGCGTGGAGTGGCCGGTGGTGAAGAGTGGGGCGTAGCCGGTGCCGAAGGTGGTGGAGCACTCGCCGGAGCTGGTGGCGAGCAAGGTGTCGAGGTGGACGAGCTCGGTGAAGACGAGCTGCTAGCTCCCCCTGCTCTCTCGAAGTGGACGTAGTCGACAACAAAGTCCCTGAGAGTCGAAGTCGAACCGTCGTCCACCGCCTTGTCCCACGTCCAGCCTCGCCCTTCGTCGAACACAACCTCACGCGAGATGCGGACTCGCTGTGTGTCAGGGTCGAGGATGCGGTAGGCCTTCGAGCCCTCCGCGTAGCCGATGAACACTCCCGGAGTGCTCCTGTCGTCGAGCTTACCGATGTGGCCAAGCTCCTTGGCGAACGCGAGGGAGCCGAAGACCCGCAAGTGGGAGACCGCCGGCTTGCGCCCATGCCAAGCCTCGTACGGCGTCCTGCCGTCGAGCGCCTTGGTAGGCGAGCGGTTGAGGATGTAGACGGCCGTCACCACCGCCTCTCCCCAGAAGACAGCCGGCATCCCCCTCTGCTTGAGGAGGGCCCGAGCCATCCCCACAACCGTCTGGTTGCGCCGCTCGACGACGCCGTTCTGCTGCGGGCTGTACGGCGCGGAGTAGTGGCGCTGAATGCCCTCATCAGCGCAGTACGACGCGAATTCAGCCGCCGTGAATTCGCCGCCGTTGTCTGTGCGCAGCACGCGCAGCTTGCGGCCGCACTCCGCCTCCGCAGCAGCCTGCGTGCGCCTGATGGCGTCCGCAGCCTCTCCCTTGCTGCCGAGGACCATCACCCACATGTAGCGGGAGAGGTCGTCGACGAGCAGCAGGAAGTAGCGTTGTCCTCCCGGTGTGGCCGGTGTCACCGGGCCACACAAGTCCCCGTGCACGAGCTCGAGCCTCTCCTTGGCTCGGAAACTCGCCTGCTGGGGAAAGGGGAGTCGCCTCTGCTTCGTCAACACGCAGACGTCGCAGAGCTGCTCCACATGGTCAAGGCACGGCAGGCCTCGCACCATTTCCGTGGCACTGAGCCGCTTCAGGGCCTCGAAGTGAAGGTGCCCAAAGCGCTCGTGCCACTGCCACGCCTCGTCGTCCCGACGAGCTGCGAGACAGAGGGGTTGTGCCACCTGCACATGAAGAGTGTAGAGTCGATTTGCGCCTCTGGTTACCTTGGCAAGGAGGCGGCGTCGAAGATCCCAAATCCGCAGCACCCCGTGCTCGATCTCGACACGCGAGCCGTTCTCATCCAGCTGTCCCAAGCTGATGATGGAGTTCCGCAGATCGGGGATGTAGTAGACGCCGGTGAGCATCCGGTGCTCGCCTGTCTTGGCGACGAAGACGACAGAGCCGACGCCCTTGATCTCCACGGCGGAGGCGTCGCCGAACTTGACGGTGCCTCGAACGCCTGAGTCGAGCTCGGAGAAGAACTCCCGCCGCCCGGTCATGTGGTGGGTGGCGCCGGTGTCGAGGCACCACCCGTCGGTCTTGTCATTGCCGGAACTGTCGCCGAGGAGGGCGTGTGCTTTTGGCTCGTCAAGGTGGAGGAGAGCCACTGCGGCCGGTGCCGCTGGAGGTAGTTCGATGCTCGCATGAGCAATGAACAGGACCGGCTGCTCCTCCTCCTCCGCTTGCGCGACATGGGCCTGGCCGCGTCGTGGCTGTCGACACTCCTTGGCCCAATGACCAAGCTTGCTGCAGTTGTGGCAAGAGTCGTCTCGTGCCGGCTTTTGCTTGCCACTCTTGCGGCCGCCTGTCGTGGAAGAAGGCTCCCCCTTCTTCTTGTCACCTTGGCCGGCATCCCACTGCTCCCGAGTGAGGAGGAGCTTCCCGCCAATGGTGACGGGTCCCGAGGGGCGCTGTGGCTCATCGATGTCGACGACCTTGAGGCGACCCAACGCCTCCTCGATGGTCATCGTGGAGAGGTCCAGCAGAGACCCGATCGAGCGAGCCATCTGCTTGTACTTCTCGGGGACGCAGCGGAAGAGCTTCTCCACAGCTCTCTCTTCGCCGTAGGTGTCGTCGCCGAACTGCACCAACTTGTGCAACAGAGTGTTGAGACGGAGAGCAAAGTCATCAACGTCCTCACCTGGCTTGAAGGCCAGGTGCTCCCACTCCGTGCGTAGTGCCTGCAGTGTAGACTTGCGGGCGCGGTCGCTGCCGATGCGTGCTGCAGCGATGGCGTCCCAAGCCTCTTTGGCAGTCCGCTTGTTGGTAAGCGAGAACTGCATCTCGGGCGGGACTGCGGCGATGAGAGCATCCAGCGCCCGTCGATCCTGGTCGTAGTCGACGTCGCCGTACCGGACTGCATCCCACATATGCCGCACCTGGAGCTTCACCCTCATCACCGCAGCCCACTCGACGTAGTTGGTCTTGGTGAGGGTAGGCCACCCGCCGCCGGGGCCGACGTCCCTGACGACAGCCTGGTACTCGTGGTGACCACGGTACCAAACCGGGGAGAGAGAGCCGCGTTGCCTGTGAGGGCCGCGCTCTCCGTCGACCCGTACGCCGCCGCCGTGCGTGCCTCCTCCAGGAGCGCCACCGCCGTGTGCGCCTCCTTCAGGAGCGCCGCCGGCGCGTCCGCGCCTGTCTGGGCTGCCGCAGCGCTCGTGGGCGTGCGCGGCTGCCCATTGCGCCGTTCGCCCTTGCGCTGCCTCCCTCTCCAGCAGCTGAGGGTCCGCGTCGGTGCTATCAACAGAGCCGGAGCTGCTGTTGCTGCCGCGCAGAGCCTTGACCTCTGCTGCTGCCGCACGCGCTGCATCTGCCGCCGCCGCTGCTTCCACCTCCGCCCTGGCTGCTGCCAGCTCCGCCGCTGCCAGCCTTGACGCCCTTTCCGCCGCTGCAGCGGTCTCTGCCGCCGCTCGCTCGCGCTGCTCTGCCGCGACGAGCTCGGCCGTCTGCTGACGCCGCATGCTCGAGGCGACCGAGCGCTGAGACTGCCCTGCGGACATGGCGCGCTACTGGGGGGTTGTTGCGTGGAGAGGGCTGCTTCTGACGAGCTGCTGCCCGTCTCCGGAGAGGAGTGAGCGGGGACAGCCGGAGCTGCTGCTGCTACTGGCTGGGGCTGCTGCGAGGCCGGAGAAGGAGATGAGCAGGAGATGCTCAGGCTACAGGATACTAAGGCTCTGATACCACTTGTTACTCGCTGGAGTCTTGCTGTTGGTGATAGCAAGATCCTTACTCTCATCGAGAGGATGACACTTGGGGATGGGGCAATTTTCTAGCTTGTTATTTCTCACACAATGCCATACCAACCTGAGGGGTTGGAGATACATATTTATAGGCTGAGAACCAGCCAAGCATATGCTAAGATGCTATCCTAGATGCTGTCCTAAAGCGGTCAATATGCTGTCCTAAAGTAGATGTTGTCCTAAAAGCAGATGCTGTCCTAAAAGCAGATGCTGTCCTAAAGCAGTCAAAAAACAAAAACTACCACAGCCCCACAAAGACCACAGTACAGGGACTTATTCATCAGAAACCCTGTAAGCTCTGTCAGTATGGAGACTCCACATTGGCTCAGAAGGCATTTGAGTGTGCGGTTGGGTCCATGGAATCCACTTCGCCATGAAGTTTGTGATTTAATCGCCATGCAGGAGGCGTACGTCAGAGAGAGGCATGAGCTCGGTTGCCCACTTGCTGATGCGGCCTGTAGACTCCCTATTCTGCAACATTTTAGCCAAGGGGAACGAGAGCATGGTGATGTGGTGCGCCAGGAAGTAGCGCTGGAGCTTTCGCAAGGCTATGAGGAGCGCATAGGCTAGTTTCTCCAATTCGGTGTGTCGTGTCTTGGCCCCTTGAAGGACCTCCGAGATGATGTAGACCAGCTGTTGGATGGAATCCTCCTCCAGGACGAGGACTGCACTTACTGCTGTTGGTGCGGCCACCAAATAGAGCAATAATTGAACCTCGGGTGTCGGGGACACCAGAGTGGGGGTTTGGCAAGGTGCTTTTTTAGCTTGTTAAAGGCCAGCGTGTAGTTGTCATTCCAGTGCGCGGCCGCTTTGGACAGGATGTGGCTCAACGCGGCCCGTGAGCCTCTGGACCTCCCTTGTCGTCTTGGGCAGCTCCATGGATAGGATTGCATCAACTTTTTTGGGGTTCACCTGTATTCCTCGTCCCCGACACCAAAAATCCAAGCAACTTCCCCACTTGCACTTCGAAGACACATTTGTCCGGATTTAGCTTGATGCTTGTCAGACCCAGATTTTACAATCCGGATCCTTCTGTGATTCCACCGCACTATTCTCTGGATCAGTAGATAGTGCTCACAGATTACAGTTCTGAATATCAAAGTACATATCATGCGGAAGTGTAAATATAATAATAGACTTACTCATGGGCTAATTAGGCCGAAATCATTAAATTGCAGCAGTAGAAGAACGAAGCACACAGGTGGAACCTTCAGGACATGCCCACAGGCAGCCAACTGGAGGTTCGCGACCTAGTTCTTGACATCTTCATCTTCTTCGCCATCATGATCCAAAAGTATTGCTGAAGCGTAGTGAATTGATTCCTGATTCTGGAGTTGTAGGGAGAGTGAATATGAGCACAAACCACCGTGCTCGCGAGCCAACACACAGGATGCAATTAAATAGTATGCATGGCTTATCAAAGGAGAGGCTCGGGTTATTTTGTTTTGCAAGGAGTGCTTTTGAATACAATTAATTAAAAAGCCCTATGACTTAGCAGTTTGAACCAAAACATAAGTTGTGAGAGAATGCAATTTTAATAGTGATTCAGATTCCATCCACTGTTACATGGCATCTGCACCATATAGCAATTTCTTCAGCGTTATAGTCGCTTAACTTACCACTGGGACGACACCCAGGACAATTCAAACCAGGGATTTCCACTGCCCTTCCACTTTTTCAATCCCATCCATCAAGCATTTTGAAATAGAACTATATTTGGTTAAGTTCCCATGTCCGCCCATGACCGTGGGCACGGCTATTCGAATAGTTTTGACTCTGCAGAGTTTGTACACTTTCACCACAAGAGACAATCAACTCGTTGCCCCACACGATTCCTTAGACGTGTGGTTGAGCAGACCATCACAATGACTTTTCAAAATATCTAGTCCCTTATGTCATCTCACCTTATGGGAAACTGCCCATTTGCGGTGGGTCCCATCTATGCGCGGGATGTTCCCCACAGCCACTAACGCAGCCGGGCTCCACTTCCCGCAACGTTAGGACAGCTGGGAAACTTCACCCTACACCGGTGTCCCTTAGGGCCCCCTTGCCCGTGTGTATCCACTTCTATCCACTACCAGTGAGATGAGTCCGGGGTGTCGATAAGTTTACTTAGCCAAGTTGTACTTTACAGACTTGTGGTTGTACTGTTTTACACAGGAGGTCATGACAAGATTCAGTCCTTAGTGGTATCTGGACGGTTCTACCACAAACCACACTTTGTGCTTCCACTGCACCACACTCACACCCTCGAACCATTCCGCCCAGATATTTAAGCAAGTTGGGGTTTTGGGAGCATAAAATAATCAGGTCAAAATATACCAATCATTCCCACCATGACTGTCCAAACCGGTTTCCCAAGATTAAAAATGACAATGATGTTTGGGGCATTTCAACGCCCCCTGAGTATTTATGCAGTACTGAGCATGGCGTATAATTACAGACTTATTTCCAAAAGTTACTACTATAATTTTACTAGGGCGACAAGGTTCACACATTCAAATATTCCAAAGGAGGGGGTAATATTATTCAAGGTAAACAATGGGCATATAACTAGAATACTAAATTTAGCATGTATTTGCATATAAAATAACAGCATGCAATTTGATAATTTAAAACAAAGTAATTTGCAGAAATGTAGGTTCAACATGATCAAAGTATTGACTCGCCTGGCGCGGTTTACCGCGGACTTGAGCTCACATGATGCTTTCTCTTGAGCTTATATCCTTCACCTTCACTTCGAGCTTGATCTCGCTTGATTCACTGATTCTTCACGACTCCGCATTTCTAATTATACGACAAACGACCGAATCCAAATAAAAGCAAATAACTCAAAAGATCCAAATAAATCTGAATAAACTCAATTTAGTTTTATTCTGAGTTTTTGGGTGTTTCGAGGGACCTAGGATTCAGTGTACAAGATTAGGGGAGCTTTATTTTGTCGAGCGCCCACATACAGGATTTATGTTGTATGCGATGTATACAATTCTTAGCTTATCGAATTAATTCATATTACCAGTAATTTGATAGGTAGCATTTTATGTGACCCTAATTACTCGTGTTATTGATTAAATGTCTACTTTAGAGTATTTATGTGTCGGTGAGATTATTTTGATGCTTGATGACCTAGGGCTATTGTATTCAAACATGTCACGTGTATATATCTTTCTAACATGACACTTCTGCTTAAAGACCCCCTTTTCACTAGAGGTTGTCATTAATTTAGGTATCTCCGGTGGTTATTTAGTGCGGAGTAAGTTTTATGGAAAAGGTCGTATATATGTACATTAGGTGCTGGTCGGGCTTGCTATTTATAATTACACTTGGTGTCAAATTTGTTTTCCAAAATTTAACTTGGATGTCTTTTTGGTTGAGTGTTTATTACTTTTAGAACCCTCTTTTATCATTGCCTTCACTTAATATTTAATTTTAAGATAAATAATAAAGGCACATTAATTATGCTTATATGGCAATTACCCACTATTAAATCTTGTACAATTTCATTTACATCCTAGTAGGATTTGTTGGCTTCCATGGAATAGCTTCATATGTTTTCCTTGAATTTTCCTAATTGCTAGGGCATATAGGCAATGGTTTAAATTTTTCAATGTTTAATTCCATGATATTTACTAATACAAAGGTTCTTGTTGTATTGTTCAACAAATCTTTGCTTACTAAGTTACCACTTCATGAAAGCATACCCCCTTGTCCCTACTAAGCATTTAGTTGGTAAGGATTTAAAATAAACCTTCAAGGCATATATTATTGTTTTTTTATTAACATGTGATGATTAATCCATGGTTAAATGCTTAAGGAACTCACTTAGCTCCTAAATAAAATTTTACAGCAACTAGGGACTAGTTCTTGATTTTTCCTCAATTTTTCCCTACTAAAACTGCTCTGCAAAAAGATTTTAAAACCCACTGCTAAACTCCGCGAGAGGGAGAATCGAACTCCGGCGGCCGGTCTGAACGCCCGCCCGGCTAACCAGCTACTCACTCGGTGTTACCTGATGGTAGACGGGGAGGGATAGCTGTTAAGCCAAGGCTGCAAGTCATAAAACAGAGGAGATGCTTGGGCGGCTATGGCCGACGACGTCGCCGACGAGGCCCGGCCGGGGAGGCTTCGGTTCTAGGCAAAATGGGTTGCTTGGTGTGCGGTGAGGCCTTCGGTTGTGGCAACGCGGTCTGTGGTGGCGCCGGGGGTGGGCGGCGTCGGCGTGAGCGGTCGAAGGCGGGGGCGGGGGCGGATCGGGGCGCGGCGCTGGAGTAGACGGGGAAGGAGTTCGGCAGGGGTACGAGTAGGAAGGGGGTAATAGCAACCTTACCGCGCATTTGGCCGAGTCGGAGGGGGTCTAGGGCGCGCTGGCGGCGCGGACTGGCGGCGGCGCGGGGGGGGCTCGCGTGGAGAGAGGAGCTCCGGCGAGGGAAGGTTCGACCGGCGGTTGGTGGGGGTTCGGGACGTCGTGGAGATGCTCCCAGGGCGCGGAATCGACCGGGGATGCCCAGAGGGAGCAGCGGCACCAGCGGAGGCAGCTTCGGTCGGCGACGAGGAAAACGGGCAGTGCGCGATCTCCATCGCACCGGAGTCCGATTAACGTGGTGAGGAGGTGTACGGGGAGCTGGGTCACGCCGTGTTGTGGTTGATTTCGGGATTGAGCGGCCGGAGCAGCGGGACGGCGTGGGGGCGCCGCGGCGGTCGTTTTTGGGGAAGGAGGGAGAGAAGGTGGGGAGAAAGAGGAAAAAGGGCGCGGGGATACGGGGAAGGCCGGGAGGCTTTTTATGGCTGCAGAGGGGCGGGGGAGGCGCGGTGGCGGAGGACCGGTCGGCGGAGGGAGACCGGGCGGTGGGGGTGGAGAACCGCCGGGCAATATCCAGCGCGGGGCTCAGGGCGACGTGACCGGGCGAGCGGCGCATGGCAGGGAGATCACGGGGAATCCGGGGGAGAATGATGGCGGGGCGGCGCTAAGCAGAGAAAAAGGGGGAGGCGACGTGGAGGTCGCTCAGCCATGGAAGAAGGGAGGAGAAAGAAAGGGAGGAGGCGCTCCGCGCGGGGGGGGGGGGGGGTCCGGACTGGGCGGTCGGCAGGGAGAACAGGGCCGGGCCCGCTGGCAGGGTAGAGCGAAAAGAGAAGGAGAGAGAGGAATAGGGAGTGGGGCCCACATGTAATAGGGAGAAAAGAGTAAAAGAAAGGGAGGAAAAAGGCTTTGCAATTTGAATGCTTTTGGATTTTACATTTCTTTTTCATTTTTGAAATTACTGATTTCAGTCTTGGAGCATTTAGTTCAAATCTTGGTTAAAATATGTAGCTACAAATCTATTATTTCTCTATTTTCTATTTTATTCAGTTTGCCCTCGGATTTCGATTTTGACATTATTTTGCTTTGAATTGTGTATATATAAAAATTTTCTTTTTGAATATCCAATCTTGGGTTTTGTATGCTAATTAAATTATGAAAAAGAATATTCTTTCTGGTTTCATTTTATTGATTTGAAATGGGGATTCAAGATTTTGATATTTTGAATCTTAGAGTTTTAAACTCCCCAAAGTTATTTCTTATCTTTTATCGTCATAATTCTTATTTGTATTTGAAATATATTCCCAGTTATTATTTTGCTCAGCACAAAATTCGGGAAAACCTAAATAAGATTTTGAGCCAAAAATTCAAATGCTAGTAGGATGCAAATAGAATTTTAAATTCTTCACAATTTTCGAACATTCCAAAATTTGGGATGTTACAATGCTAGCCCATCGAAGGTTGTCGAAAGTTTCCTGGAGGTCTTGCTGTGGGACACGGCCCTCCTACTTTTAACCACTTCGACATCAATGTAGGCTTCAATTCCTCCCAAGCTGGGCAGCGGGGGTGAGGGCCACCAGCCAGGTGAATGTACTCGCACTTTTTTTAGGCCGAACGACATTCTGGTAAAGCTGTAGGTGCCTCCTGGGATTACGAAACTTGTCTTGGCCTCGTCCTCTGTGGCCATATGAATTTGGTGATAGCTGGAATATGCATCCAGGAAGCTTATTAACTCACACCCCGCCATGGCATCTACTACCTGGTCAATTCACAGGAGAGGGTAGTTGTCCTTCGGGCATGCCTTGTTGAGGTTCGTGCAGTTGACGCACATGCACCACGCGCCATTGGTCTTCTTGACCAGCGTCCACCCGGGAGCTGCTGTCGCCGATGGTGTGGACATTGTGATGGCCTCGCTGAAGGCTTGCACCTTGCGGAGGGAACCTCGCACGTCGAGCCCTATCTGACGGGCGAGATCCTAGTCTACGAACACAGTGACGATCCCCTACGGATCCGGGAGCTTCATGCACAAGAAGTTATGATGAGGGACTGCTCCAAAGGTGTTGAGCATCGCCCTTCCAAGGATGGCGTTGTATGGGTAGGGAAGGTCGACAACATCGAAGGTTACCACCTCGCTTCTCATTTGGTCGCCCTACCTGAAGGACACTTGGAGTGGCACCTGACCTAGGGCCCACAGCAACTGGCCCTGAAGCCTTGAAGTGGTACCCTCGGAGGCTCAAGTCTGCTCTAGGGAAGACCCATCTGGTCGAAGGCACTAATGAATAAGATATCGCCGAGCTGCCTCCATCAACGAGGACACGCTTGACGTCGCATCCTGCGATACTGCACCACCAAGGGATCTTGATGAAGGAAGTCAACCCCGGCTACGTTGGCCATCGTGAAGGTGATGTCGGCCTGTGCCCAGCTCAGGGGCATTTGGACGGGATATGCGGCGACATGGTGTAGGCGATAGGCGTAGGCCTTCCACTGCCTTTCGGATGAGAATTCTAACAACAAACCATCCGTGATGACATTGATAACTCGATGTGATCCGCTGTCAGGGGCCTATATAGCAAAGCAGTAGGGGCAGATTGGACTAGCTGGCCCTCTAGGGGCTGCTACACATGCGCCATGATCGGTGCTCTTGCCTTGATGGCTCTATCCCTGATGATGCTTTCATGGAGGGTTGCGATGGTTTGGCAGTACCGAGTGAGGTGCTCGCCCCGGCCGTGCCCTTGCTCCATAGCCCCTGCTATTGTGCGTCATCACGGCCTCGCTCTCTGTCCTCGTGGGCCCGTCCTCCATCATCGCGGGCCCATCCTCTTCCACGATCACGGCCACACCCCTAGTTGGTCAAAGTGTTGTTGCCATCACAGCCACCCTCGATGTCGAGGACATACTTGGGCCATTGGCCCTTGCGCTGCTTGTGGCTGGAGCCGTCCTTCGAGGAATTGGGCGTTTGCTTTGCCTCGGGGGCATTGCCTCGGCGTCGCTGCGCATCTTCTTTTGCCCTTGCGTACTCCATCTTGTCGAGGAGCTTTGCGACTGTCTTTATGGGCTTGCGCGTGTTATACTCGGCCAATGGCCCCGGACGAAGACCTCGTATTGTTGCGTTGATGATGGTGGTCTCGTTTATGTCATTGACTTGATAGCGGAGTTTGGTGAAACACTTGAAATATTCCGGGAGCTTCTCAGAAGGCATCTGCTTGATGGCGAAAAGTTGGTCTCCATCCACCCCTTCGATGTAATTTCCTTGGAAGTTGTTGTACATGCAGTCCTGGACTTGCTCCCACGCATATATGGAGTTTGGTGCGAAGGTGAAGAACCAGGAGAGCGCTCTTCCTTGGAGGGCAAGTGGCAATCCCTTCGCCTTTGTCGAGTTGTCACCCCCCGCCGCTTCGATGGTCGTCTCATAGACGCGTACGAATTCCTAGGGGTCTATATTGCCCTTGTACGGTTCGACGGTGGGTATCTTGAAATCTTCCGGCCTCGTGGATTGCTGCAAGCCGGTGGACAGAGGAGACTCTGGGTCCATGCGCCGGAGTGTACTGTGATTGGGGGTAGGGGCTTCGTGGCTGTCCGCCCTCTCGACAGCGACCTCCACCACCGTTGTTATAGGTGTTTGCTGACTCTGAGCCTCTTGCATCTCCCGCATGGCACTCGGGAGGTCTGCTAGCTTGTGTTGCACCATTTTGAGAGCCGCCTCTAGAGTGCCCTCTGCTGCACATGCAGCAGGGTCTACTGGTGCGAAGGTGCGTGCCGCAAAAATGGTGGTGATGACGGCTTGGATGCCGGAATCGGTAGGTGTGCTGGTGTGGTAAACGTGGTGGTTGACAATGGGGTCAACGCGAGCGTCAAAGCCGATGGATGTGTTGATGCGGGCACCATGGTCGGTGGTCGTCTATGTTGCCCAGATACCCCGATATGAATACGAATACGCGATATCGCGATTTGCTATTTTCCTAAAAACACCGATACGACGATACGTGTGTGTGTGTATATATATATATATAGTAAAGATAAAAATAAGAAATTAATGAATTCTTATAAGGAATTAAGAAACCGAGAATACTTAAATATTGATGTAGCAGCTTGCTTGATACTTCAGTTCTCCCTCCTGGCTGTTAAACTAATATAATGAACCATCTGTGAAGAATAACAGAATGATAAGTACATGTACACAAATAACGACGTAAATAGCAGAATCACAAGTCATGAATCATGATTAATAGTTAGGTAGTAAAGTAAGTATTCGACATACCACTTAGTAAATAAACTTAGTACATAATCTGATATGTCCAAAAGACCACAACCAGTCCAAGTGTTCGAATTCAACAGACCATAAGCCCACCACCAGATGCCATGATCTGATCTGAGCAGCAGGACAACAAATAGCAAATAAACAAACTAATGACAACAAACAACCTGATCACTAATCACTTCCCCTACTGAATCATCCAATACATTGTCAACAAACAGCAAATAAATAGCACGGAGGGGTACTGGAGCAGTGAGCACATACTGAGGGAGCACGGGCGGAGGCGACGGCCGAGTCGCTAGGCGTCGGCGGCGGGAGGGGACGGGCGGAGGGGACCGACGCCAGGCGGAGGCGACGGCGACGCGGCGAGCGGAGGGGACGGACGGAGGCGACGGGCGACACCACTGGCGGAGGCGGCGGGCGAAGAGACGGGCGAGGCGGCAGGCGTCGAACGCGTGGAGGCGGCGGGCGAGCGGAGGCGCCGAGTGTGGAGGCGAGTCGAGGCGGCGGGCGTCGAACGCGTGGAGGCGGCGGGGTGGATTTGGATTTGGATCTGGCTGGCGCGGGGGGTAAGGGGGATATTATGTTAAAAGTATCAGAAAAGTATCGGGAATTAATTTCTTTTTTTGAATAATCAATAAATTCGGATACGTGCAGGATACGTATCGGCGCGTATCGGGACAGTATCCGTATCCGGTACAGTATCCGATACCGGTACGTGACTTTTGCGAAGTATCCGCACAACGTAGATGGTTGTGCCTGCGTGGGTGTCACGGTTGACGGTCGTGCTTGCGCGGGCGTTGTGATCGATGGTCAAGCCGGCGCGGCCGTCGGGGCTAGCTCCTCGCATCGGCGCTAACCGCTCACCGACTGCGGCACCAATGCATCGCTGCCATGGAGCTGGAGGGCCTTTGACCACTAGCCCTTGCGTGTTGGCCTCAGCGGTCGTTGCTAGCGTGCTTTTCTTTCGCTTGGCTGTCGTCGTTGCTTCTCCCAAAGCTCGAGCTTGCTCGTCGTTCGCACGGACGGTGCTAACTGTTGTGGCTACGTACCAAACAATAAATAAGGGGACTAGTAGAGTGAGTGTAAAAAATGAGCTAGCTTGGCTCTCTCCTTTGCTAGCCCAAGGCTATATATATACATGGCCATAAGGACTGATTACAATTAGGGGTGGATATCGAGCCAACTCGTCGTCTTATTGAGCTTTTTCTAAAATTGACATAGTTTGATTTAATATCATTTTACATATAATTTAAAAGTATTTTTAGAAACGAGCTAACGAGCCGAGCCGAGCTTGAGCAAAATTCAAATTCATTTGAAATCAACTCATTTTAATGTTTAACCAATTAACAAGTATAATTTAAGCAATTTTGAACCGAGCCAACGAGCCTCACTAACGAGCTTTTTTTCACCCCTAATTACAATAGTACCCTCACAGTGGCCTACTATACCAGAGGTATATGTGTCCTTTTTACATAATTTATTGGGTCTTTTGGCCTAACAGGCTAAATGGATGTAGATGGAGGCCACCCCTATAACAGTGGTTTTAGTCGAGATGCTCATCAGCCGGGGATTTGAGTGTTAGCACTTAGCAGGTGGTGCTTCAACGAAATGCATTTCCAAATTTTGTGGTGGCTTGAAGCCTCAAGTGCTTGTGGAGTTAGCGCTGATTAGAGTGGTTCCCATATATTTAGTTTTGATCAATACCGTAAAATAAGGTTATTCACGGACATCTTAGACTAGGGAAAATTGAATATATAGGACTGGGTTGAGAGCGGTTTTGTAAAATAGGATCAAGTTATTTGTACTCGTAAATATAGGACTGAGTTCACCACCTTCTTGCAAATATAGGATTTTTTCCATTTTAATTTCATTTTCATTTTTCAGGCATTTTTCTCCACGCGAAATGACTCATTTGCCCTTCTTCTTCCTCCTCACTGGCCGCGCCGCCCCCTCGCCGCCGCGCCGCTTCCTCGCCCGCGCCGCGCCGCCGCCTGGCCGCGCCGCCCCCTCGCCGCCGCGCCGCTTCCTCGCCCGCGCCGCGCCGCCGCTCCCTCGCCCGCGCCGCGGCGCCGCCGCTCCCTCGAGGGCGCCGCCCCCTCGCTTGGCCGCGCCGCCGCCGCTCCCTCGAGGGCTCCGGCGGCGCGGCCAGGCGAGGGGGCGGCGCCCTCGAGGGAGCGGCGGCGGCGCGGCGCGGGCGAGGGAGCGGCGGCGCGGCGCGGGCGAGGAAGCGGCGCGGCCAGGCGAGGGGGCAGCGCGGCCAGGCGGCGGCGTGGGCGAGGAAGCGGCGCGGCGGCGAGGGGGCGGCGAGGCCAGGCGGCGGCGCGGCCAGTGAGGAGGAAGAAGAAGGGCAAATGAGTCATTTCACGTGGAGAAAAATGCCTGAAAAATGAAAATAAAATTAAAATGGAAAAAATCATATATTTGCAAGAAGGTGGTGAACTCAGTCCTATATTTACGAGTACAAATAACTTGGTCCTATTTTACAAAACCGCTCTCAACCCAGTCCTATATATTCAATTTTCCCCTTAGACTAAGGGCCTCAGTGAAGTAAGTCCCATTTTCTCTTGCAAGGCGATCAGGCGGGAATTGAATCTTCCCCTGTGAGCTGGGTTGCCGTTATTAGATGTGATAGCAAGACCCTTCTTTTGGGAAGAATATGTGTTAAAGCTTCTTTGGTGATCTGAAACTAGGTTGTACATTTGTGATTCTGCTGTAGATTCTGACATACTTGAAAGTCTAATTACTATTGCTTGGCAGGCAGAAGATGGTGTGGGTGTCCCTGAGGATGTCTTGCATGGCACAAGGTTTGAGAGGGCTATGAGGTTCTATTTTGTATATCTCCAGTTGGATTGGCTGTGGTCACTTAATCTATTTGCTTTGATTCTCCTGAATTTTCTCGAGGTTAGTTCTCAGAAAGTGGATCCATCTATTATATTGTATAGGTTCTGTATGTCAATATTAACCTTGTATTATTTTAACCGAAACTAGGCATCTTTAGTCTCCATGGTGAAAGTATAAATAAGAAAGTAGAACAATGTCGAAACGATCATTATGATAATGTTTTTGATATGTTTTATTTGTATTTTCAGAAACCTCTCTGGTGCCAGAAATATGCTCAACATGCTTGTGATCAAAGGGATCTTTACTTTCTTGGGCAGTTGCCTTACTTAAGCAGAATTGAATCATTCATATATGAGGTAAGGCTTTCTTCATAAGAGCACTACGCTCTTCCAAAACCTTAATTACACGAATCTTGAAGTGGTACAGTTAATAGTAGATTAGTGGCTAGTTGCAAGTTAGGCCCTCAATTTGCTTTTTGAATTGCACTTTTCAATTTGTTGGAGAGCATCGAAGCAGCCTGAAAATTAGTGACTTAACTAATCTCGGTGGCTTAAACTTCTGTTGAATTTTGAGGTGTCTTGCAGAGTTAGTTGTGTCAGACCATGTGCATTTTAGTTACATTCATCTACCTGAATGCTATTATTCTAGAATCTGAATGGTTGGAGCTACCATAATATGGAAATGCACATGTATTGATGTGTACATGCTTGTTTTAAATTTCAGGGGCTTACACTTGTTATTCTTGTACTGGTTATTTTCTATCCACTTTCCTATGAAGGTTTAAATCTTTTCTGGAAGAGCTCCATAAATAAATTGAAGGTAACATATATGTCTGTACTAAAGAGCATAATTTTGTTGGATGTATTTCAGCAACGATCAGAGAACTTTGAACATCTGATAATTCACAGGTTTTGGATTGAAATAGTAAAAGTAGCTTTTATGCATTGTGAAATAGATGTACATAAGTACAAATAGCAAACAAAAGCCAACATTTTGCTTTTCTACGGGTCCAAGTTTAATCAGAAAGGTCACTGCCAAAAGTAATGGAGGATGGGAAAACATTTGAACACAATTACGTGGAACATTTTTGGCCCTTCTCCACTGTGACAAAGTATGGCACATGAAAAAATAGTACTGAGAAACAATACATTGGGGTGTATGGTTGATTGTGCTCTAGTGTAGCAATTTTTCATAAAGAAAACTAGTTGTTGGTAAGAGTGAACTAAAGTTATTTTGCATTTGTGTTTTTATTAGATTAACTACTTGTATTCAATAGCATGCTCACTTTTGATGCTAAATAATTCTTTTCTGTTTTACTAGGCTACCTTACTGTGTTAGTTGTGCCTTTTTGCTGTCTCACTGTGATTCATCCATTGTTCTGCTTTACCTTGTAGGTTCTTCTTCTCTTCATCTTAGCATGTGACATACTGGTGTTTGCATTTAGTCCCCAACCTTTCAGAGTAGCTCCTTACATCTCTGTTGTGTTTCTAATCATGACTATCAGGTATGCAGTGTTTTATCTGCTCCAAATTGCTGCTGCTGCTGCTACCTTACTGCACAGTAGGAGGGCTCCTAACTGAATCCATTGATAAGTGAAATAGAAAGACCCAGAGGATAGTAGTACTGATTTAGAAGCAAGGAATGGGCACACACACACACACACACACACACACAAAGAGGATATATAATATAATCCCAATAAGTTGGTGTGTATACTAAATTGGTCCTCTATCCCAAGATTAAGAAAACAAATATCACCGTTAGTTAAGAACTATGCTAGATAGATTGGATGTTCTTCTTTCTGCATTAGGGAACTGCAAATGTGTGTTGATTAAATGTCTTACTTCTGCAATAGGGAGCTGCGAATGTGTGCTGTTACACTGTTTGGTATGGTTGGAACATACCTTGATGTTTTGGTAAGTTTTTATTTATTATGCAAAATTTCCACACTTCTATGCATGGTAAGACATACAAGGATTAACGAGTTCACTTCAGAATAAGACATTAGTAATTCTCCTTGATGTTTGGAAGTCATGAGGACCGTTCAGTAGTTGTCATTCAACGATGTGGGGTAAAGGGTATGTGAGACAGGTGAAGTTTGCGGTGGCCGAACCCAGATCCGAAGCAAATTAACTCCATGCCAAATGGTATGGTATCCAAAGCCTCCCGTTCAATCCACTTCCACACAAGCCTGATGTAATGACGTCAGCTGTGAAAGAGATCCATTGAGGAAATTCTCACCTTGTCCTTGCATAGTGGCCCTAGTCAGCATCCAACAATACACTGACAAGGGCAACCCATGCAACTGGTCAGCATGTCCTCCTTTAAATAGGGCCTACAGCTGCCTTTGGGTTACAGGCACACACCTGCATGTAGAGCAAATCTGCTTTTATGACATTGCACTTCGTTCCCGAGTAAGCTCTCCGAAATACTTCGTCTCAACAGGCCCACAAATCTAACTGTGACTAATTTCTGCTATGAAAATCTCAAATGTTATATCAGCTTACACTATTTAACTTTTGCTTCATTATTTTGGCATTCATAAGTTACCTAAGAACTGATTGTGTAGGAAAATCCCCATTTGGCAGCTAGAACATTGCTATAATAAATGCAACATATTGTGCTGTGCGCTTTTCGGTTTTGCACTTGTTGTATTTCTAGTTTGCTACTAAGGGACACAATGATTTTTTTTTTTGCAATAGCAACTATAATTATTTTGAGTTCATTTACTTAACCTTTTTTATATATCATAACATAGTAAGGAGTGTACAACTTCTTTTTTCCGAACGATGAAGGGACTTCACAGGTTAAAGATGTAATCTGTGTATTAAGAAATCATTAAATTCCTGCTAGCTCCTGGTTCAGTTATGGGCTTTTATGGATGTCATATAATGGTATGTCCCTTTTGTATGTCCTTGCCCAAAACTTCAATGGAAGATTTTGAATTAATTTTTGCCGAGCTTGATCGGAGTGGTGATTTCAAGGTATCTGCTCTTCTTATCTTCAGTAGGCATGTCTTTGGTTTGTCCACAAGTACATAGTTTTCTTTAGCACTCTACTGAAGAAAAGTAGGCCTTAGTCATACTGTTGCGTGCTCCAGCTGGCCGTACAAATGCCAATACAACTTTCGTTGTTGCATGCTCATGTTTAAGAGTCGTGGAGAAGTTAGTTTTGGAATATGAATTTTAGAGTTACTGTTGGACTTCCTGAATTTTTTAAATGCCTGGACAATATTTGTAAGGACTTGCACTCTTCCGAGAAGAAAATTTTTGTAAAAAGTACAAAGAATGGTCATAATAAAACAATGAAAAGACTTAAAATGCTGCTAGTGATGCACTGTTCTTATTTACCACTTGTACCATTTTTTGAACATAAATATGCCTCAATGAGTTATTAATTTTTAAATTAAATTATATAAGCATTTATTATATTAAATATCAGTATAGATGCTTCTAATTTATTCATTCTTGTCCAGGTTACCTCCGAAGAATTTGCTGACCTGTGCAATGCTATTGCAATACAATTCCATAGATAACCACCAGTATGTTGGACTTCTTTTTATGTTCATAATTCTATACTTTTTCAACATCATGAAAATTATACTCCCTCCAGTCTAAAATAATTGTCGTTTTTAATTTGGCGTCATCTCCAATGTACAACATTGACTATTAATTTTGTATTGTTAGCAAAAATGTTAAAACTATAATATTAGGAAAATGCTTTTTTATGAAAATATGCCTTTGTTATTTTCTCGTGGCTAATCTCAACACTTGCAAATGTATTAATGCTCAATGTTGAAAAAGTTTGATCAGCAAGGAGATAAATGCAAATTTCTTTTCGGCCAGGGGTAGTAATAGTTTGGACCTATTTTTCTTTATGTCGATCTCGTGCTGTTTGCAACCAACATCCTGACTTGTTTGACTTAATGTTGTACACATGTTTGCAGCCTTCATATCTGGAGAAGTATCCATCTTTCTACCATTCACCACTATGTGAAAGGTTGAAATCTTTCGTGCGGAGCCACCTATTTGAGTATATTGTTGTTTCTGTTCTTCTGATGAACCTAGTTGCCGTCATTATTGAAACAACGGTATGGCAGCATTATTTCTTGTTCATCTTTTACATTTTACTCAATTTCGAATAGACAGTTGTGATTCATAAATACTATACTTGGTGGGTGTAACTGTAGAGTGTAGAGCGATGATTTGACCAATAACTATGATATATGATCTACAACCTGCATGCTTCTGATAGGTCAAATGTTTTGGATTCTTATAGTCCATGCACCAACGTTTTGTAAAATATCAGTGCTTTTCTTATGGAGTAAGAGAAAAACCAATGCTTCACATTAGCTGGAAGAGAAAAGTTGACAGCTTTGATTCACTAACTATACTGTCCAAATTGTAGGAATATCAACAACTTTTTTTTTAAACGAGGAACGTACATCCAAATTGTAGGAATATCAACAACTTTTTTTTTGAAATGGGGAACGTATGGACAAGAAGCTTGATTTGCTAACAGTTGTATTAGTTTAGAATTGAGATGAGTTTTATTAATTTTGGGTTTTTAGGTTGACTTGTTAAGAGGAAATTCTTTACCTTGTGGGAGTCCTATGTGTAGGACAAAGTAATGTTAGAAACAAAAGTTAAATTATCTACCTTTTTATTTATTTATTATTGTCCCTCTCTTGTGCATATTTGCTAAGTGGTGTCTACCTGATGGTATCTATCATGACTTGAAGAGTAGTCTCTTAGTATATTAATTTTGGATCATCATATAGGAACTCGCTTGCATAAGTATTCTCATAAAACAAAAACTGATGAGCATAAAACGAAAATGGATGGAAGCATATGTGTTTAACTTATGTACTTATGTTATATGTACTTCCTGACATATATTTTGGGTAGAGTTTTACAACTCTGCAAGAATTTCACTTCTTGCAAGTTGCAACATTTTCTAAGGATCCCCCCCTATTTTTCCTTTACGCAAATTTACTGAAATACATGGCAAAGTGAGCAACCTACTATGTTAGATTTGTGTAATTCGTTGAATGCCACAATTCTTTAATCTAATTTCTATTGAAACAGCATGTTTGTAGATGAGGCAACCTGGTTTCCTTTTACAACTAAGAATTAAAATGGTTAAACTTGCAAACTATCCCTGAAAAACCACGCATAATTTCTTGAATATAGTCTTTGCAGCTAGATATAGAAAACAGCTCCTCACAGAAAGTGTGGCAAGAAGTTGAGTTTTTCTTTGGTAAGCATTTTGTGGTGAACTTTGTCTCAGTAATACTATATAAGCAGTATGTTAATTATCTCTGATGCATACTTGATATATTGTCTTGATTCCCAACTTCCTTGAATAAATTTATCGTCATATTGTGGCTTTCACAGCCATTTCAATTTTTTCCTTTTTAGTGGTAGTTTCTCTCAGATAGGATGTCATTTTTAAGCATCTTTGTATCTGCAAAAATTTCAGAATTTGCAGCCTCAGTATGCTACCAGACTAGTCATTTGTTCTTAACTTTGTCGAAAGGATCTTAATTACCGTGTTGTTTCTGTTTTAGGCTGTTATTATTCTGTGGAATTCATAAGGAATCACATTTGATCACAATGGTTGTAAAGAATAAAAAAAGAAGAATATGAGCAATGTATATTTTCAACTATCAGGATTTAAATGAATCGATATCATCATTATATCATAAATTACAGTTATAAAAGATGAACTGGTTCTGGATGCTACCTTTTTTTAGCAGAATATTAGCACCTTATTGTCCAACGCATATGCCAGCATTGGCCTAAATGCAGTACCTTGGTCTAGTTTCTATGTATTGGCCTAGTCTGTCGCGTGGAAAATCACACATGTTTGCCACATATCCCCTTGGTGCATATAGTGCGTGACAAGTTGACAACACTTGGACTTTGCATCTGTTGATATGAAGGAAACTTGAGTGTATTGCAATAGTCCATGGGACTTATATGGTACATGAGATACATACAAGGGTCTAAATCCTAGACAATAGGAAATGACCTAAATACTCTTAACAGCATCATCGGTCCACAATGACTAGTGTACCAGCTAAGTATGACACTAACAAAGGGTTTGTCCACAATGACTAGTGTACCAGCTAAGTATGACACTAACAAAGGGTTTATAGTCTTTTCATGTCACGATATAAATGGTCAGGGTAGTAGTTAATACTTGGTAGTTACTATGTACATACATTTAATAGTTGGTGAAGAACGTATGAATAAATCATTAAGATATAAGTACTTGATTTGCTATTTCCAGACTTATAGATGGTTTTGCTTAGTGAATAATATGGACTATTGTTATCACCATAAACTGCATTTTCTACACTTCTTTCATCTTTGTCCCCTCTTCTTTCCTGTTGATGCGTAACCAGGGAAGTTCAAATGTTTTCTTGGTGCCTTTTCATCCTTTTTTTCTCGAACACGCAGGAGAACTGCGTATCATTATATTAAGAAGAAGCGGAACCAGGGTTAAAGAAACCCAAACAAACTTACAGAAAACATGAGCCCAGAAGGCATATGCACTCCGAACCAAAAAGAGCCAAACAAAAAACTAGACTAGGACTATCCTGCCTCAAACGTAGGAGCAACCAGGTAGGAAATCCCCCGTGCCCCTGCTAAGTCCCACATCTTCAACTCCTCCCTTGCCTGAGCCAAGACCACGGCCACAACCGGTGACGCTCCATCAAAGACACATTGATTTCGATGTTTCCAGAGAGACCAAGCCCCCAAAATGATTACCGAGTTGAGGCCCTTCTTCACCTCCCCATCAGTTCTGGAACTCACCATCAACCACCATCCATCAAAAGAAAGATCTGTAGGCTGCGGTGACAAGAGTTGAAGGCCAACTGAACGCAGCAGTGAAAACCAGAAATCGCGAAAACCAGAAATCGCGGGCAAAGGAGCAGCCGACCAGCAAGCGATTTATTGTTTCCGGTGCTTGATCACAGAGGGGACAACGAGCAGGATGAGGCAAGCCTCTCTTCTTGAGCCTGTCTGCAGTCCAGCACTTGTTATGGACCACCAACCACATGAAGAAACGGCATTTGCCCGGCGCCCAAGACTTCCAAATCCTTTCCCAAGGACCAAAAAGAGTGGCACCCTGGAACAGCTCTCTATAGGCAGACTTAGCCGAATACACACCAGAGTTTGAGAAGCGCCAAATATATGTGTCCGCCACACCTGGCTGAAGAATCACTCCAGAGAGTAAATCCCAAAGCTCGAGGAATTCCACCAGAACTCCCACAGAAAGGACCCCTTGAAAATCAGAAATCCAGGTTTGGTCAATCAGTGCTTCAAGAACAGTGTGTTTCATAGCTCTCCTTTTGGACACTAGAGCAGACAGTTGTGGCGCAAAGTCCAAAATCCGCTGTCCATGAAGCCATCTATCTGTCCAAAAAAGAACTCGAGCTCCATCCCCAACCTCAGCAACCACTGCAATGGAGAAGAAAGCCTGTGCACAAGGATGGATTTGGATGGGAAAAACAGACCAAGGTTTATTGGGTTCAGATTTTTGTAGCCACGCCCACCGCATTCGCAACGCCCAATTGGTCTTCTGTAGATCAGAAATACCTAAGCCTCCCAACTCCGAAGGGCGACAAGTTTTTACCCAAGCAACCAAACAGTGACCGCCCTTTGCATCTTTTCTGCCACGCCAAAGAAAACCCGTCCTAATCTTGTCCACAGCCTTGATTGCCCAAGAAGGAAGATCAACCGCCATGGCCAAATAAATGAGCATCGAAGTGAGCACAAACTGAACTAGCACCCTCCTTCCGGCCTTAGTGAGAAGGTCAGCTTTCCAACCAGGAAGGCGATCAGCAATCCGGTCCACATAAGGCTGAATTTGATCCTTTGATAACTTCGAGAGGGAGAGAGGCAATCCGAGGTACTTACAGGGGAACTCAAGCACCTCACAGGGTAGGTGATTTTGAACTGCTGCAATGTCCAGCTCCGAGCAACGAATAGGGAAAACGTTGCTTTTCAGCAGGTTAGTCTTCAGCCCAGAGGCTTCCCCAAAAAGCTGCAACATATCAAGGCTAAGATCCATGTCATTAGTAGAAGGCCTAAGGAAAATAACCACATCATCAGCGTAGAGAGAAATCCGATGTTGCACGGACCTAGCCGAAAGAGGTTGCAAAAAACCCTCTCCTGCTGCCTTGGAGACCATATGGGAGAGGGTGTCCATTACAAGAATGAAGAGCATTGGTGATAGCGGGTCTCCTTGACGCAGTCCCCGGTGATGCAAGATATTTTCACCAGGGGTCCCATTTAGCAGGATCTTTGTTGAAGAAGTTGAGAGGAGCCTGCAAAGAATGTCACACCATAATTGTCCAAATCCCAATTTTTTTGCACCTCAAGAAGGAAAGGCCAGGAAACTGAATCAAAAGCCTTAGAAATGTCCAGCTTTAAAAGAATCCTAGGCTGCTTTTGCTGATGTAAGAAACGGGCAGTTTGCTGAACCAACATGAAATTGTCCTGAATAAAACGACCTTTGATGAATGCACTTTGATTGCGAGAAACCAACTCATCAAGGCGACCCGCCAACCTATTAGCAAGGATTTTTGTGACCAACTTAGCAAAGCTGTGCACAAGACTTATGGGTCGAAAATCCTTGGCCAACAAAGCATCCTCCTTCTTAGGTAGGAGAGTAATGAATGCTGAATTTAACAGCCCCAGGTTGACTAATTTCCTTCCCCAAACAGCCGAAATTGCAGCCATAATATCCACTTTTATAATCGGCCAGCATACCCTGTAAAAGCGCCCTGTAAACCCATCAGGACCTGGGGCTTTATCCAGCGGCAGTTGGCAGATTGATTTCCAAACTTCATCCTCAGAGAAGGGGGCGTCCAGTGCAGCAAGATCATGGGAGGGGATGTCCAGCTCATCCAGATTGATAGTGCGATCCCTGTGCATATGGGAACCCAGCAGATCATTATAAAAATCATACAACACCGCCGACTTGTCATCATGACTAGTGAGCACCTGGTCAACAGAAGAGAGCATAGCAATAAAATTCTTCCTCTTGCGGTGACGGGCCTGAGACTAGAACAATGCAGTGTTGGCATCTCCCTCGCTAAGCCAATTAATCCTTGATCGGCTCCTAGCAATGGTCCGCTGAAGAGAGGCCAAGGCGAGGCACTGCTTCTTAAGGTGCATTCTCAGCCCATCCTCCGCAGGAGAGAGCAATCGGCTGTCCTGAGCAATCTCAAATTGATGTAAAATCTCCCTGGCCAGTGCAAGCTGAGAATTGACATGACCAACCGACCTGTGACTCCAGCTCTGCAATTTCTTTGTTGTGGCCTTAAGTTTGCGGGACAGCGTGTCGAAGGGACAGGAAGAGGCCGTAACAGAATTCCAGGCCTCCTCAACTGCCTCTAGGAAGCCATCAACCTTTGGCCAAAAGGACTCAAAGTGGAATCTCCTCTTTCCATGCTTATTGTCATTTAATCCCAGAATAAGGGGGCAGTGATCCGAGTCATCTGTAGCAGCACTCTACAATAGGCAATTCGGGAATAAGTGCTCCCAATCAACCGAGCACAGGACCCTGTCAAGCTTGACCAAAACCGGAGCATCCTGCTGGTTGGACCAAGTGTATTTGCGACCATGAAGAGGAATCTCCTTCAGGGCCAGATCATTAATCAGACGCCGAAAACGCCCCATCATCGCCCAGTTGAGATTATTATTTTTGTCCTCATCTCTAAAAATGAGATTAAAATCCCCAAGAACTACCCAAGGACTTGAACTGTCAGCACGGACAGATCTCAACTCTTGCAGGAACTGGATTTTATTATCATTACCTTGGGGACATAAACACAAGTAAGCCACCAGTTGTGACCACCATTTGGGGAGAATTGAACAGATGCACAATAATTATCAGTTCTGACAGATCCAGCCGGCCCAAGCCAATGCCTCCAAACAATGAGCAAACCCCTACTGGCACCGACCGAAGACACTTCAACAAAATTATCAAAATCAGACCCCAACATAGATAGAATGGTTTGCTGTGAGACCCCAACCATTTTTGTCTCCTGGATACAAACAATGTCAACTCGGCTTTTGTCCACGACAGTACGAACTGAATCTTGACGAGCCCGAGAATTCAGCCCTCGAACATTCCATGAAAGGATCTTGGATGGATTCATAAAAACCAAAAGAGGAATACGACCAAACTCAGAGCGAGGAAGTCAGGAAGCAACAGGCTCCTCCTCAACAATGGTAGCTTCCGCCACAAAGGGGGCACAACCGAACAGAGCAGCAAGCGCTTGCACATTGGACACAGTCAAGGGTTGGGCAAAGAGCTTGGCGTAGCCGTCCAGAGCCTCCTGGTTGATGCCTTCCCGCTCACCGATGATGTCCAAACACTTCAGGACGCCTCCTTGAACGGGAAGGAGCAGCCACCACCGGGACTACAACCGCAACACCAGCAAGTCGACGACTGCGGCGAGGAGGAGCCCCAAGTGGACAGGTCCTCGCCCTGGCCCTCGAGGCACAAGGAGTGGTGAGGAGCCTAGACGTCTTCTTGGAAATCTTGTCGATGAACCGCCTTCCCGCGCGCCGGGGCGAGGGAGCGTGCGCAGAGGGCGGGGACAGATCCCGCATCGCCGAGGAAGAAGGAGGAGAGGACAGCTTGCTCCTCCAATGACACCTCGAGTATTTCTTGAGGAAACAGCTGGGGGACCGAACAGGGTACGCCGGTGGTTGGGGAGCAGATTTCGCCCCAGAACCACACACAACGGCATGAGCTTCCCGGTCAGGGATATCCACCCCAGCAGCTGGGCCCAAAACAGATGCAGCAGCTTCACCAACATTGGGAATGGGCCCATCAACAGGCCGAGGTAGGACATTCGTCGGGGCAATATAATCATATGTTGCCTTCTGGCCCTTGTTTTCATCAATGTTAACTAAAATAATATGTTGCAGGATGGATTTATGTTGTAGAGATGGCACTACTACAGAAAGCCCAATACTAGACGGCCAATCACAGACGGTTTTGTCAAACCGTCTGCGATCGACACTAACACAGACGGTTTTAATTTGGACACCGTCTGTATTGGTGGTGTCGGAGAAAACGAGTATCACAGACGGTGCGTAACGATGAACTGTCTGTGATACTTAAAGTATCACAGACGGTTTGTATTAAAAACCGTCTGTGATAATCTGGAATTATCACAGACGGTTTTTTATTAACAAACATCTGTGATAATCACACTAGACATTTATTGCGCTGCTCAGAACCGCATCAGTCTTCATTTCGATCCAGATCTAGCCGGTGCTGCACTCTTTCACTCAAAAGGCAAGCTACGCGATTTCAGGCCAATTAATTTGGTGGGAGGAGGCAGAGATTGAGCTTTGAAGATTCATACTTTCCTGGTTGCTCTAGATATGGTTAGTAATACAATTTATTTTTCTTTGCATTACAATTTAGATCTAAGTAATTGGTGAGTGTTATTGAAGATGGTCTACAAAATTGTTGGTTATATAATAGCTGTTGTGTTTATAATATGAATTAAGCTAGCAAAATAAGCCTCTATGCATATGGCCTGTATATATGTAGTAATAATTAATTAATTAATTAATTTTTAATACTAAGTTGTTATATATATATATAACGTAGGACCGAAGCTGGATGTATGCCGCGAGCCGTGTGAGTGAAGAGTACATTAATGGCATGTCTGCTTTTACAAGAGCTGCTGAGGAGGATATATTGAATAAGGGGGTGGAATATGTGTACTGTCCATGCACTGACTACGAGAATTTAAAGATGTTTAAGAACCGAGGGCAAATTGAAGCGCACTTGATTCGGAGGGGTTTCAACAAGGGCTATACGTGTTGGACTGGTCATGGCGAAGTCAACGATCATATGCCGCCGGATGATATCGCCGGTGAAGTGAATGAAATGCCGCCGGATGACATCGCCGGTGAAGTGAATGACATGCCGCCGGATGATGTCGATTGTTGTTTGGATTCAGATAGGTTGCACGATGACAATCTGGATCAGATGCTTCGCGATGTAGAAGAGAACTATGATGAGAGAGAGTATGTTAAATTCCGGGGCTTGATGGAGGACTTGAGAAACGTTTGTTCACGTGCTGCAGGTCAAAGTACATGCGGTTGTCGGTCGTGCTTGAACTGTTGAAATTGAAGGCAAGCAACGGTTGATCCGACAAGAGTTTCACAGAACTGCTAGGTCTTTTAGCCGACATGCTTCCGGAGGGAAATGAGTTGCCTAAACCACGTATAAAGCCAAGAATGTTGTTTGTCCATTGGGAATGGAAATAGAAAGAATACATGCATGTCCGAACAACTGTATCCTCTACCGTAAAGAGTATGCAAATATGCATGTATGTCCAGTGTGCAACGCATCCCGATACAAACGTAACAATCAATCATATGACGGCGAGGGAACAGAGGCGAAGAAAGGACCTCCTGCTAAGGTGGCATGGTATTTTCCTATAATTCCCCGTTTGAAAAGGTTTTTTGCAAATCCAAAGGAGGCAAAACTGTTGCGTTGGTACTCGGAGGAGCGCAAGAAGGATAGAATGCTAAGACACCTTGCGGATTCTGCCTAGTGGAGAAACATCGATAGGAGTTTTGCAGACTTCGGTGCAGAACCAAGGAATATAAGGTTTGGACTGAGTACAGATGGAATGAATCCTTTCAGTAGCATGAGCAGCCGACATAGCACATGGCCCGTGACTCTCTGCATCTATAACCTTCCTCCTTGGTTGTGTATGAAGCGAAAGTATATTTTGCTGTCGATACTTATCCAAGGGCCAAAGCAACCTGGGAATGATATCGATGTGTACCTAGCACCGTTGGTGGAAGATCTAAAAGTACTGTGCAACGAAGGGTTACAGGTATGGGATGCATACAAACGAGAGAACTTCACTTTGTGGTCTTTATTGTTCTGCACCATAAATGATTATCTTGCCCTTGCTAGCCTATCGGGCCAGAGTACAAAAGGTGCAAAAGCTTGTACCCACTGTTCAGATGGTACCGAGAGTGTGGCTGAAACACTCACGCAAAACCATCTACATGCGTCACCGCTGGTTCCTTCGGAGGGCTCACCCATACCGCAAGATGAAGAAACAATTTGACGGAGTGAAGGAAAACGGTTCAGCTCCAAGGCATTTAAGGGGAAAAGTGGTTTATGATATGGTTAAGGATTTAGATGTTGTCCTCGGAAAGGGACGTAAATTGAGGGCTCATGAGAAGAACACTAGCTGGAAGAAGAGATCAATATTTTGGGACTTACCTTATTAGGAGTACCTAGATATTCGACACTGCATCGACGTCATGCACGTAGAAAAGAATGTATGTGACAGCTTGATCGGTCTCTTACTGAACATTCGTGATAAAACAAAGGACGGCGTCAACGCACGGCTTGACTTGGCTGATATGGACATCAGGCCTGAGTTAGCACCGACAAAAATAGATAATGATCGGACGTACCTTCCCCCTGCGTGTTACACTTTGTCCAAGGCCGAGAAAACAGAACTGTGCCAATGCTTGCATGGTGTCAAAGTTCCGTCTGGTTACTCCGGCAACGTGAAGAAACTTGTTTCGATGCAAGATTTGAAGTTAAATGCCTTGAAGTCTCATGATTGTCATGTGCTGATGACACAGATGCTCCCTATTGCAATTAGAAATATTTTGCCGATCAAAGTCCGAGAGATAATCATGAGGCTATGTTATTTCTTTAACACAATTGCTCAGAAGGTCATCGATTTCGAAGGACTAGATGCTCTGCAGGACGAGGTGGTGATGACTCTATGTCATCTTGAAATGTATTTTCCTCCTTCGTTTTCGATATCATAGTCCATCTCATTGTTTACGTTGTGTGGAAGATAAAAATGTGCGGGCCCGTATTCCTACGTAGCATGTATCCATTTGAGAGGTTCATGGGAATTCTCAAATCCTACGTACGGAATCGATCTCGGCCGGAGGGCAGCATCGTCGAAGGTTATGCAAGCGAAGAAGTCATTGAGTTTTGTGTCGATTATATGGCTCATATTCAACCGATAGGTGTGCCTCAATCTCGTCATGAGGGGAGGCTAAAGGGTATCGGAACTATCGGAAGGAAAGCAATCACTGCAGATGTGGACACGTATACTCAAGCCCATTTCACGGTCTTGCAACACATGACTGAAGTGGCGTCTTATGTCGACCAGCACAAGGATGTGCTTCGGCAACAGAATCCGGAGCGGCCGGATGTTTGGATCATGAGGCAACACGACAGTCGGTTCAACCAATGGTTGAAGGAGCAAATCGCTAGGAGCTCGCCAAGTGAGACGCTGACATGGTTGGCAAAAGAGCCAACATTTATAGTTGTGACATGGCAAGGATATGACATAAATAGGTACACATTCTATACACAGTCTCAGGATGTAAAGAGCACTAACCAGAACAGCGGTGTCTGCATAGATGCGTTCAGTACCGATGGGTCGAGAAACTCGTACTATAAGTTCATAGAAGAGATTTGGGAGCTCGACTACGTGGTGTTCAAGATCCCCTTATTTCACTGCCGTTGGGTGCATCTCCCACAGGTGAAGGTTGACAAGTACGGTGTCACTACAGTGGACCTCCAACGTGTCGGGTACAAAGACGAACCATTCGTACTCGCCAACCAAGTTGTTCAAGTTTTCTATGTAACCGACCCGGCAAATAAGAAACGCCATGTAGTTCTTCATGGAAAAAGGAGAATTGGAGTAGAGAATGTAGTGGACGAGGAAGAATACAATCAATTTGACGAGTTACCTCCTTTAGGAAATGGCATAAGGGTCGACGACGAAAAACGTGACGAAACTAGTTACGTACGCATTGATCATCATGAAGGGCTCATTTTTAAAGGAAATAAGCAAATAGAATGAGAATGTGCGACATATATGTGGGCATTTGCATATATGTATATAGCAATATATGTATGTGATGTATATGTGAATTGGCATTTATGTATACAACAATGCATGTGTGTGTGATGTATTTGTGAATTTGCATTTATGTATATGTGAAAATGTGTGAAGAAATACATTGTGTGAGGTTGATGAAAGTAGTGAATTCTGAGAATAAGAAAATGTGCAAAGAAATACACTGTGTGAATGCAGCTGGTTGGTGGTTGTATATGAATGCAGCTGGTTGGTGGTTGTATTAATAACTACAGTCGGGGGGGGGGGGGGGGGAAGACTTATCACAGATGGTTCTCAGTTTAGAACCGTCTGTGATATGTATACTATCACAGACGGTTCTGTGTTTAGAACCGTCTGTGATATTTATTATCACAGGCGGTTCTATGGTTAGAACCGTCTGTAATAAGCCTCCTATAAATAACTAAGGCTAGGGTTTTCCGCGTATGCTGCGGTGATAGATCTAGTTTTCGTCCCCTGTTGCCGTGAAACTCTTTTCGTTGGACGAAGCCGTCGCCGCCTACTCCTCCTCCGTCGCCGCCGCTGCCACCTCCTCCTCCGTCGCCACCTCCTCGGACGAAGCCGTCGTCGCCGCCGCCTCCTCCGTCGCCGCCGCCTCCTTGGACGACTTCAACCCTAAGGTGCATTGTGACTGCATTGTTGCTGCATATTGTTACTGCTATGTGACTGCATTGTGATATTGTTACTGCTATGTGACTGCTATGTGACTGCATTGTGATATTGTTACTGCATTGTTACTGCTATGTGACTGCATTGTTACTGCTATGTGACTGCTAAGGTGTATATGCTAAGGTGTATTGTTGCTAATATTGTTGTTATGTATATATATGTGCTCATATTGTTGCTAATATTGTTGCTATGTATATGTATGTGCTAATATTGTTGCTCATATTGTTGCAAATGAACATAGATATGTATATGTATACTTGAATATATGTATATAAGTATGTGCTTATATCGCACTATTTACGTATATAAGTATGTGCTTATACCACACTATTTACGTATATGCTACATTGTGTTTACATTTATGAGAAGTCTAACATGTCATCTTCAACATCATCGCCGGATGCGTCCGCTCCAAAATCAAAATGCCAAGGAAGAGGGCTATCGAAGAAGCCTGAGAGCCGATTTACCATCACAGAGGTCGATGGCTCTGGGACCCCTCTCGCCCCTCACCAAGCAGTAAGCGCATTCCGAAGAATGATCAGAATAGTTGCACGAGAACGAATTGAGATCACATTCAATTCGTGGAAGAGCGTGCCTGGGACTCAGAAACGTGAGCTGCTGACAGAAATTTTGGCATCGTTCGAGATCCCAGAAGAACACGAAGACGTCGTGCAACGACAAGTCTTGCTAGCGGCATGCAAAACATGGAAGAATTTCAAGAGCACGCTTATCAAGGGCTACGTGGTGAAGGACGAAACACCCTTTCATAAATAACCATTCCTGGAACCACAATGGGAAGAGTTCAAGGCGATGAAGACGACCGACGATTTCAAAAGTACAAGTGCGGCGCACAAGGCCCTCCAGGCAAAAAACACACACCCCCACAGACTTGGCACAGCTGGGTATGCGGGTAAAATCCCGTAGTGGAGGAGGGAGGACGAACAGGCAATCCTGCAGGACACCGCCCCGCCATTTGCCAATATCCCGGATGACCGCGCTCAAAATTGGATTAGAGCAAGGTCATCTACAACGACATCGGGGGATGTCTCCTTTCGAAACCCTGCAGACCAGCAAGTGTCCCAACGCCTGGTAAGATATCGATCGAACTACGTAGCTTGTAATTACTCCACAACTTCGTAGGAAGTGAAATGACATGTCGTGCTCTTGTAGGAAGCGCTCAGTGTTGAATCTTCTCAGGGATCATTACATGGAACAAGGGAAAAAAATATGCTCTCCGCGGCCCTGGGAAACAAGGAGCACCCGGGTCGTTCAAAAGGCCTTGGGCTTTACGTTCCTTGGAAACATGGTTTCCAAGATGACTCTGAAATGTATCGGCGTAGGAAGAGAACCAAAGCCGAGCGTGACGCACGGCTACGAGAAGAGATCAAGGCATCTCTTAAAGAGGGGCTGGCTGATTATATTAGAGATGAGGTGCGGAGATCTACAGAAAATCAGCAGGCCGCCGTTGCTCCTGTGCTAGCTAGCCCGCCCAACCGTCCGAGTAGTTGCGCGTCGAATCCTGTGGACGAAGAGGCCAGATTTCCTATGGACGACATCTTGGTAATTATTATCTCTGCAATGCTCGATCCGTTGATAGGCCTATTAATTGGAGTAGCTAATTTTGTATCGTTATATAGGAGCCTACGAAGTGCAAGCTCCAAGTGAGATATGCCTCCGTCGCCTTGTGCGCAGCTTGGGGCCTGGCATATCCGTCTACTCAAGGGGTCATGCTGCACTGTCAAGCTTTAGCGCCAGGCTTCAGAAAAGTGTCAGTGGATGGTGTACACGCCAATTTCGAGATCGTCCCGCTACCGAAGCCCTCTGATGAGCTCGTGACTCTAGGGCAAGCTATTGGAAGAACCTTCATCCAGTGGCCCAAAAGCGATATCTGCCTGGAGGTTTCTTCACCTGTGCCAGATCCACAAGGGCAACCTAAACTAGATCAGCTACATGCACTGGTGCCATCTCCAAAAGGGCAACCTGAACCAGATCAGCTACATGCACTGGTGCCATCACCACCGCTACCTGCACCGGTGTCATGTTCACGGGCGCTATTCCCGGCGCAGCAACTTCCACTAGCGCAACTTCCACCACCGGTGCTACCTTTAAAGTCGGCCTACAGCCGAGGCAGCAAGGGCAGCAAGGGCAAAGCAAAGATGACCGATGATGATATCCCGTACCTACCATTGGCCTGCAAATTCGTGCTTGGCGAGCCGCTGATCAAACCGGTAACGCACCTCCAAGCCTTACCAATTAGTTGCCAGCAATTACACACATGGTACATGCAACAGTCCAATAAGCCAGAGGGTCAACGGTGCTCAGGTATCACTGTCAAATTCAGGCCGGATCAATTAGAGCACAATATTCAAGAGTGTGTCTTCGTGGTCACCTTCGAGGATTTATTTGATCTTTTCAAGCTCAACGCCCTCGACGCCTCACTCATTCGATGCTGGATGCTGTAAGTCTGTAAAATCACAGTCTCCGTTCATGTCATACCGATAAATGTCATATCTAATTTGTTGCTTTCGTGTGTATATATATAGACACATGCTGACTAAAGCTAGAGCATCCAAATCATCGGTTGGTTTCTTGGACCCACACTTGGTCGCCAAGGATACCATTGACGAGGATAGACCCTTCGTCGAGAGGTACATTGCATCAGCATTGGCGGCTTACCACGATAAGGAATATGTGCTTATGCCCTATAATCAGGATTATCATTGGATTTTAATAGTAATTGTACCAAAATAGAACAAGGTAATATACCTTGATTCCCTAAGTTAGAATAAAAAGGACTACACAGTTGTCAGCCAAGTAATCGATAGGTAAGTACATTTTCTCCATACGTACCTATATTGTACTCTTTCTTTCCTTCCGAATGACTAAGGTCAACTTTTTCGAATCACGTAGGGTGTTCACGACGTACGCTGCAAGGGCATGTGTCTCGATACAACGGGCCAAAGGCCTGACACATGATCGAAAATTTAAGGCATTCGCTATTACATATTAATTAATCCTTTGCAACAGTTGGTAGTAATGCTTCTTGAATTAACACATTCCATTTTTTGCAGTGCCACTAGTAGTCACCGGGAAACACATGTGGCTTCTATGTTTGCTACCATATGGACCTACTCCTCGACTCCTCGAGGATCACCAATTCTAAGGTTTGTCAATCTTCCCATAATTACTTTATACTTATCAGGTTATATATATATGCACATTGATATTTCTATTGACAGGCTGCGTTCATCCTGTTAACTGCATTGAAACAGCCTGACCTTTCACAAATTCGAGGAGAGATGGCGTACTTTCTAGTGGCTAACGTCATAAACTCAGCTGGGGAGTTCCACAACCCACAATGATTTTTTATTGCTCTTACCACTCCGGAATCGAGGTCTCGCGAAAGGAAGATATTCATAATCAACGAATTTGTCAGCTGCACAAGCAATGCTTGGATGACAACCATACACCATCTAAGTATAGCTTGTGCAGCCGAACAATTTCGGTGATTATGGATCTGTTTCTTTCGCGAGACCTCGATTCTGGAGTGATAGAGCAATAAAAAAATGCAATGTTACTATCTGAGTGCAAATGCAACGTACATCTTTTGTAATTGTATATTTGTTAACGGATATTTTATTTCATTTCAATTATTTGATTTGTGAAATAGATGTTTTATGTTTGTCAAATGGATGTTTTATGTTTGTCAAATGAAGTGCGATGTGAATTGGATGTTTTATATTTGTGAAATGAATTGAGATGTTAATTCGATGTTTTATGTTTGTGAAATGAATTGAGATGTGAATTGTATGTATATCTGCTTGTTTCAGAGGGCATGGCTAGCATTTCCTGAGGCTAGCCAATAAACATAAATAGATTTTGGGGTAGAAAAGAATATCACAGACGATTTTTAACTAAAAACCGTTTGTGATATTTACACCACATACGGTTTTCGAACCTGACCCATAAATTCAGACGGTTCAGAAAACCGTCTGTGATGACGTTTCTGAACCGTCTGTAATACTGTTTTCTGTAGTAGTGTGGCACTCAAAATATTTTCATTAGGATTTGGCGCTTATTGGATGGAAGGTCAAAATAAGTTTGATTTTGTGATTACCTGGACTATATGTAAGTTTAATCACACTTCATTTTTTTAGATGAGTTTAATCACACCACAAGGAAAGTTTCACTTATTTTCTTCAGTTGATACTTTTTATCTTGCATTATTAAGAGATCTATATACACTAAGAAATATTTTGGTTCAAAAGAAAAGTTTCATTTTCACAACTAAACTGAATTCAGAAAATCGTATGGTATGACGTTGTGTTTTAAGAATTGATATCTATATATAATAATGGTGTACATGAATACATGATTATGGAAAAGGTATGGAGTAGAATTGATTTTTCTTTGATCGGGATTGAGTGATAATCAACTTTCGAAGCCATGTTTCCTTTCCGAAGAAATATGATCATGTCGCATGCATGATGCTTGTCAAATTTCAGCTTTTGTCTATCCTGGAGTTATATTCTTCCTCCATGCAGTTCTCACTAGGGTTCTAAAACCCACTGGTTACTAGTCCTACTAGTGGGGACCGGTAATTGAAAAAACCAGCTAAATTCAAAATTTAATTTTTGAATTTTGACCGGTTTTTCCGGTTTTGTGGTTACTGGCTGGTTTTTCTAGTTACCGGTTTCAAAACAGCCTAAAATTCAAAATTTGATTTTTGAAGTTTGACCAGTTTTTTGGTTGGTTTTCCGGATACTGGCCGCCTAGTAGGTTTTCTCCCGGTTTCGAGATTTGTATCCTTGGTTCTCATTGAAAATAAGTTAACAACTACCATTGTATGAGAACACCTTTTGTAAAGAAATAGTAATTTTTTTCGCGTTGTCTTCCTTTCAAAATGAACTTTTGTAGTATCTAACATCTAGTTTCCTTGCAGTTATTGGAGAGACTCTAACATTTGCCTTCCCATCAAAGCTTTCTTTTCTTTCAAATGGAGAATGTTAATTTCACTGTTTTAGATGCATTACTTTCCAAAATGTAAAGTCAGCATAAATATAGATCAATCTGTTTTTAGTATGCATCATGCTCTCTTTATTTTGTTTCTGGAAAGTGGAAACTAAATGAATAACATTCATGTGCTATGTGAGTAGAACTGGTGATAATATAAAAACCCAGCCCTAAACCCTATGCTCTATGAGATGGCCTAGAAGGCTAGAGCCAGCCTAACTAAACAAACTACAGTGAGCTTGTTAATATGATGGTGATTTAGGAAGAATGTAGTTCGGTTCCGCTGTAAATACAACAATCTGCAACCAGAAATATCATATTGAGCTATATGAGGTGATGAGTCAGGCTGTGCTTCAAAGGTGTACTGAGTTGTACTTATTGGAATTACCAATTCAACATTTAATCACTTAAACAGGTTTCAAGGGGATATCGGTGGTGGAAAAAAAATTCTGAAACTATGTCTTGTTGCTTTCTCTAAAAATCTTGCTGTCAAATATGTGACTCATTTTCCTTTGATATTTGCCCAACAGGATTCGATATCTTCTCCTAGGAAGGATGTTGCGCTTAACAAGAATTTTGTTGCAAGTTGACCGTTTCAGAGCATTTGTTGCAACATTCTTTATTCTGATGTCTAGTTTGATGCCATATTTGGGGATCATTTTCTGTTTTTATTAGAGATATGTATACCCAAGTTACCTTTACTTGTAACACAAGTTGTACATGGATATATATATGAAAGTCACCTCCCCACATTGGGTGTGAGGTGTTCCCCTAATTCTCTACATGGTATCAGACTTCGGGCCTGATCCAACCCACCCAACCCTAGCCGGCGGCTGCCGCCCTCTTCACCCTAAACCCTAGGCGGCCGGCCCCTCCTCTCGGCTGCCGCCTCCCTTCGGCCGCCGCCGTTTTCCCCAGGCCTCGCCCCTCCCTCCTCTCGGCCTCCGCCTCTCTACGGCTGCCGTCGTCTCTCCCAGACCGCCGCCTCCCCGGCCGATCTTCCTCGCCGCAATGCCGACCGAGTCCCCAGCCGATCCCAACACCAGCGGCGCCATGACCAATATCTCTGCCGGGCCGATCGTCGTCGCTCCCTACGCAAGATCGCTGTCCGCTCTCTTGTTCCTATCGTCCTCGAGCTGAAACACCCAAACTTCCACAAGTGGGCGCCCTTCTTCAAGTCCTTGGTGGGGAAGTTCGGGATTCGCGGCCACATCTACGGGACTTTACCGGCCAACCCCAATGATCCCTAGTGGGTCATGGACGATTCCTACGTCCACAGTTGGCTTCTCAGCTCCATCACCGCCGACGTCCAGGACCTCGCTATGGTGCAAGATCAATCAGCGCGCTAACTTCGGGTCGCCATCGAGGGCCTCTTTCTGGCCAACAAGGAGCCCCGTGCCGTCTTCCTGCATGAGGAATTCTCCTCGATGAAGTAAGGCGATCTCTCCATCAACGACTACTGCCAGCGCATGAAGACCCTCGCCAATGCCCTGCGCGATGTCGGCCATGCTGTTTCGCCATCGCAGCTGGTCCTCTGAGAGACCATGTGGAGGTGACCCTGGTTGTGTGATGAGTAATTGACGTGTGTTCGAGTAAGTTTGAGTTTGGTTTGAGTGGTTCGAGCCATGTCGATTGTGTGGTGCAGTCGGTTTCGGTCGGACTTGGTCGAACGCGGTCGGACGTGCTTAGGACGATTATTTTTTCGTTTCGATCGGTTTGGGCTTTATCATGTTATTGTATGGTTACTTTGTGTCGAGCAGTGCTATGTGATTTGTTTCTTGTCTGTGTTGGCTGCAGGACATCGAGTGGAGTCGTAGCGAGGCATGGGTGAGCGGACTAGGCACGGGCGGTGCCGAGGTCGAAGTGGTCGAGGTGTGCCAAAGACGGTGAGGACTCGAGGACGTCGAGGCGGAGTCGTGGCGAGGCACGGATGACCGGACTAGGCGCAGGTGGCGCTGAGGTCAGAACGGTCGGGGTGTGCCGAAGACGGCGAGGGCTCGAGGTGACTACGAGGCTTGCAAGGCAAGGAATGAGGAAGCTTCCTGGAAGGTGCGCGAGGGGTGTTTTGGTGAATACGCAAAGCTGCACTAAAGGAAGTGGATTGTGGGTAAAGCGCCATGAGTTGTTGAGAGCTAATGGGTAAAGTGTGTTGTGAACCCATTAGTGGAGGCTATAAATATAGAGGGTGTTCTCTAGTAGTCTTCATGGTTTTTAGATGGTTTTTAGATGAAAATGAGAGGCATTGTAGAGAGAAAGGTGTGCTGAAATCTCCTAATTTGTTGAGAAAGAGAGAAAGAGAGAAGGTGAGAGTTTCTCTCTAAGCTCTCCATGCGTATGGGGACTTAGTGAGATTGTGAGAGAGAGCTTAAGCGATGTAAACTCTTGTTTATCATTCATGTATGTCTCCGTCTTGATTTTCAAGAATTCTTGTGTTTGAGCTCTTTGTTCTTGAGTTCTTTGCCATTGTCTTGTTTCCTTTTTGCGCAGTTTTCTTTTTGTTGTTTTTGTTCCCTCTCGGAAGAGCAGCAAGGAAACTAATGCTCTTGACTTCTTAGGCTACCTTTCTTCCTGAGAGGCTCACGCTCTTCTTGGGCTCTATGTGATCCTTTAGTATTTGTCCTCCTTGTGGCTTCTAGTTTTTATTTTTAGCAAGTCTGTTTCCTCTTGTGATCTTTGTTTGCTCGGCAAGAACTTCTGGAAGAAGCAAGCATTAAATGAAGCAAGCAATAAATGAATTTTCGGACAGCTTGGTTTAGTCTGCTCACTGCCAGCCGAATCATTTATTGAACTCTTGCTTGTTCTGATCCGTTCGGCTGCCATCCAGTTCTATCTTTGTTGTGTGGCAAAGCAAATTTGTATGCAGCATGTACTAGTTTAGAATTGTTGCTGTTAGGCTGCAGACTGATGCTTCAGCTTGTTAGCATTTTTCCCTTGCAGTTCGGCCAGCAAAGAGGCTTTTTCGTTTTGCTTTCATGCTTTTTTACTTTCAGTTCGGCAAAAGCAAGTTCTCTGCTAGCTTTGCTCTTTCAGCTTTTCGGCAAGTATTTCATCTTGGGTGTTCTCGGCTGAAATCTTAGTGCTGCATTTTCTTTGGTTTGCAGTTGGTTTTCGGCAGCAAGAATATATAAAATTGGCATTTGGTGAGGTCATTAGTACATGAGGATTTTCGGCCTGCTAGTAGTACCATCGGCCAGCACAATTTCTGATTGAGCTTTCAACAATCAACTTCTCTTCTCTCCGTCAGAACCCATGTGTGCATTTTCAGGTTGCTGTCTTGATAGTTTCAGCTAGTCTTCTTTCTCTCTCGGCAATGTATTTCTTCAGTTTTCTTGCCATGACAAATTCTTCTCTTTGACGATCTGTTTGCGATTTCCTGTGAGCTCTGTATCTAATTCTTCATAGCTTTTTATAGCTATCGGAGAGTTGAGATTCTCGAGAATACTTTGGGGGCAATCTTTTTAAACGCACCATTCACCCCCCCTCTGTTGCCGTTTCTAATCCAACATCCTCAACCTCCTCCGCGGCCTCAACCCGCGCTTCTCCAGCACGGCGGACAACATCGTCGACACCACGCCGCTTCCCGACTTCAACACCGCGCGCGAGAAGCTCGTTCTCAAGGAACTTCGCCTCGCCAATGAGGGCAAGGTTTCCTCCGAGACTGCACTCCTCGCCCGCTCCCCCACATGCGGCACAGCTTGCCGCTCTGCCTCCATGTGCCTTGGCGCGGCGCACGGACAGGGTGGTCAGCAGACCTCCTCCAATCGCCGCAACAACAAGAAGGGCAGTGGCGGAGGTAGCAGCGGCGGCGGCGGCGGTGGTCGGTGCGACCAGCAGCAGCACTAGGGGGTCAGCACACGCCCACCCCCTCCGGGCCATGGGTCTGCTTCGGCCCGCTGCTCGGACAGCAGCAACAGCAGCCGGCCTGGCGTGGGCAGGGTCTCCTTGGGCCAGCTCCACAGGCTCATACGGCCTTCACGCCCGCCCACTTCTCCTCCCAGATGGGCGTGCAGCAGCAGTTCGTTTCCCCGCCGCCCGGAGCCTCTCAGGATGGTGGATGGGACCAGGCGGGTCTCATCGCCGCCCTGAACCAGATGGCCCTTCAGGGTGCTAGTCCCTGGGTGCTCAACACTGGTGCTACGTCCCATATGTCCTCATCGGATGGTATATTACTCATCCGCCTCCCTCCTTCTTCATCTATCACTGTGGGAAATGGTCACTCTATTCCTGTTACCAGTCGTGGCACTTCCATCCTTCCCACAGCCGACACTTCCTTTTACCTCAACAATGTTCTTGTTGCACCTGCTCTTGTGCGCAATCTTCTATCAGTTCGTCAGTTTACACATGATAATAACTGTTCCATTGAATTTGACGCTTCTGGCTTTTCTGTCAAGGACCCATGGACGGGACGCGTGATTCTTCATTGCAATAGCAGTGGGGACCTCTACACCATCTCACCAGCTTCGCCATCCACCGCCGCTAGTTGCAGCCTCGCCGTCTCGTCCACCTTATGGCATCACCGCCTGGGTCATCTGGCCGCCTCCGCCGTTGCTTCCCTTCAAAACATGTCGGTTATCACGTGTAATAAAGCAGCGCGATCCTTGTGTCATGCCTGTCAGCTCGACAAACACACGCGTCTGCCTTTTGCTAGTTCAGTGTCCACTATGTCCGAACCTTTTGCTTTAGTTCATTGTGATGTATGGACGTCTCCAGTCCATAGTACTTCGGGTTACAAATATTATTTGGTCATGCTTGATGATTTCAGTCATTTTTGCTGGTCCTTTCCACTGCGTCAAAAATCCGAAGTCTATGGTCATTTTATTGATTTTGTTGCATACGCCCAGACTCAGTTTGGTTCTGTTCCTAAGTGCTTTCAGGCTGATAATGGCACTGAGTTCGTTAATCATGCCATGTCCACCTTCTTGTCGAGCCGCGGCATCCTTCTTCGCCTTTCTTGCACATACACTTCTCCGCAGAATGGCAAAGCCGAGCGTATGATCCGCACCATCAACAACACCATCTGCACCCTCCTCATCCATGCTTCCATGCCGTCGGCTTACTGGGCCGAGGCGCTTGCCACAGCCACCTATGTGCTGAACCGGCGCCCCTCCTCTTCCGTCAGCAACCAAATCCCGTACCAGCTCCTTCATCACTCTATTCCAGATTACTCGTACCTTTGCGTGGTCGGCTGTCTGTGTTACCCCAACCTTAGTGCCATGACTCCCCACAAACTCGCACCTCGTTCCGCGCCCTGCGTGTTTCTCGGGTATCCCTCTTCCCACAAGGGCTACCAGTGCCTCAATATATCTACACGACGAGTGATCATCTCCCGACATGTCGTGTTTGATGAGTCGGTGTTTCCGTTCGCCGCCGCTCCGTCTGGTGCATCTTCACTTACTTTTTGTTGCAGGACGCTTCTTCCGCTGCGTCGGTCGCTTCACCTTCGGGTGTTGAGCAGCCGCCTTCTTCGGTTGCTCCTGAGCAGCCGTTACTCGACGACCCGGCCATCATCATGGCTGGCCCTGCTGTTCAGCCAGCTCGGCATCTCGCCCCGGCTGGTGCTCTGGGCGGGTCTGGCCGCTTCGGCGCCGTCTATCAGCGTCGCCCACCGGAGCCAGCATCGCCGACACCACCTGCTACTGCGACCGTGGCACCACCTGCTGCAGTAACCGACCGCCGGTTCGGCACGGTGTACCAGCGTCGTCCGCCCTAGCCCCCTACACACACGGCCGGGACTGGCCCGTCGGCCGCTGGAGAGTCAGCCGGGGACGCCGCTACTGCTGCGGTGTAGCCGCAGCATTCCGCGGCAACGGTTGGCTGCCCGCCTCCGCCGCCCCATGCTGTTCCAGCGCCCCAGCAAGCTCCCACCGCTGCTTCCCTGCAGCCGTCTGCTCCTGCGTGGCGGCCCATGACTCGTTTGCGAACGGGAGCAGTGCAGCCTGTCACCAACCGAAATCTCTCCGCTACTTCGACCTCGCCACTGCCAGCTAACTACCGCAGCGCGTTGGCTGATCCCAACTGGCGCGCTGCCATGGCGGATGAGTACCAGGCTCTCATCGACAATGGCACCTGGCGACTAGTGCCTCGACCACCTGGCGCTAACATTGTGACGGGCAAGTGGATTTTTAAACACAAATTCCACTCTGATGGGTCGCTTGCCCGTCACAAGGCTCGTTGGGTTGTTCGCGGCTTCTCCCAGCAGCAGGGTGTCGACTACGACGAGATATTCAGCCCGGTGGTCAAGCCGGCCACCATCTGTGCTGTGCTCAGCATTGCTGCATCGTGGGACTAGCCTATTCATTAGCTCGACGTGAAGAACGCCTTTCTTCATGGCGACCTTGAGGAAACTGTCTACTGCCAGCAGCCGTCCGGCTTCGTCGACCCTTCGGCCCCTGACTCCGTCTGTCTTTTGCTGAAGTCACTATACGGTCTCAAGCAGGCTCCTCGGGCATGGCACCAGTGGTTTGCTTCGTACCTCTGCACGCACGGCTTCACGGCGGCGAAATCTGACACGTCTCTCTTTATTTATAAAGATCGAGATGATGTCGCCTACCTCCTGCTCTACGTTGACGACATCGTCTTGATGGCGTCTTGCCCGATCCTTCTGCGGCGCATCACTGCCCGGCTCAGCTCCAAGTTCGCCATGACGGACCTTGGTGCTCTCCACCACTTCCTCGGCATCTCCGTCACGCGCTCCTCCGACGGCCTACTTCTGTCCCAGCGACAATACGCCGTTGATCTTCTTCAGCGGGCCGGCATGGCCGAGTGTCATCCTACGTTGACACCTATTGACTCTCGGGCCAAGCTGTCCGCGACTGACGGCGCTCCTGTCAACAGCCCCTCGGAATATCGGAGTCTTGCTGGCGCTCTACAGTACCTTACTCTGACTCGGCCGGACCTTGCCTACGTCGTTCAGCAAGTCTGCCTCTTCATGCATGACCCGCGGGAGCCGCACCTTGCTCTGATCAAGCGCATCCTGCGCTATGTGAAGGGCACCCTCGACGCCGGTCTGCATCTCGGCACTGCCGGTGTGTCCTCCATCACTGCCTACTCCGACGCTGACTGGGCCGGCTGCCCGGACTCTCGGCGTTCTACCTCTGGCTACTGCATTTTCCTCGGCGACAACTTGGTCTCCTGGTCTTCGAAGCGGCAGACTACAGTGTCCCGTTCCAGTGCAGAGGTGGAGTATCGGGCTGTTGCACATGCAGTTGCTGAGTGCTGCTGGCTGCTACAGTTGCTTCAAGAGCTTCATGTCTCGATTCCTTCGGCGACTATTGTCTATTGCGACAATGTTAGTGCAGTCTACATGACAGCCAATCTGGTTCATCACCGTCGCACGAAGCACATCGAGATTGACATCCACTTCGTCCGCGAGAAGGTTGCTTTGGGACAGATCCGCGTGCTTCATGTTCCCTCCGCACATCAGTTCGTCGACATCATGACTAAGGAACTGCCTGTACAGTTGTTCAGTGACTTTAGGTCTAGTCTCTGTGTCCAGTTCCCTCCCGCTGTGACTACGGGCGGGTATTAGAGATATGTATACCCAAGTTGCCCTTACTTGTAACACAAGTTGTACATGGCTATATATATGAAAGTCACCCCCCACAAATTCTCTACAGTTTTCTTTGCATGTACTGTTCCCTTGGTTTGCAGGTTGGAATACGAATTGTGAGACCATGTGGAGGTCGTCCCATGTGTGTGATGAGTAATTGACAAAGGGTTAGGAGAGTCGAGTTTGGTTTGAATGGTTCGGACCATGTCGTTGCGTGGTGCAACGGGCTCGGTCGGACTTGGTCAAACTTGGTCGTATGGGATTAGGATGTCTATTATGATGATTCAACAGGTTTGGACTTCGTCATGCGTAAGTATGATGTTTTGATGATGTTTATGCTTTCATGTATCGAGCGATGCTATTTGATGTGCTTCTTGTCTGTGTTGGCTGTAGGACGTCGAGGCGGAGTCGTGGTGAGACACGAGGTGACCGGACTAGACACAGGTGGTGTCGAGGTCAGAACGGTCGGGATGTGTCAAAGACGGCGGAGACTCGAGGTGGTTGCGAGGCTTGGACGACAAGGAGCGTGGAAGCTTCCCGGAAGGTGCAGGAGGGGCGAAATGGTGATTTCACGAGGCTGCACAAGCGGGAGCGGGCTCCGTTGGATTTAGCAGACATAACGGGTTGGAGACCCGTTAGCCAAGCGCTATAAATAGGTGGGAGGGGCTGCATGCACCTCCATGGCTTTGGGAGTGAGTTAGGGTTTTGTGAGTCAAAAGAGGCTTTGGAGGTGGTTTTACCTTTAGGCTTTAGTTGGTGAGAGTGGGTGTGGAGCACAGAGCATGTCTCCTTCGTAGCTACTCCTCTCTGTGTGTGTTCCTCCCAAGAAGCATGTAGAGCTCTTGGTGTTCTTGAGGATTCAGAGGGAGAGGATGGATTGAGAGTCTTGTAATCATTCCTCTTGTTCTAATGTCCATGCGTATCGGGACTCAGTTGTAATCCCTGTTGATTGGAATGAAATCTCTGAGTTTTTCTCCCGTGCTCCTGTTCTGTTCTTCGTTCTTCATTTGGGTGATTTTCCTCTTTTCGTGATTTTGAGTTCTTTCTTGCTGGGAAGGCCCAAAATGGGTTGCTCTATGATGGGAGGATGCCTCAAGATCATTTGATTGATTTCCCAAAGAGCCAACTTCATTTAATCTCAGATTTGGGTTTTGAGCCTCCCCTGTTCATGTTTTACCTTCTAGGGTTTTGGTGAAATCTGTGTTTCCCTTCGTGAGACGGCTTGAAATTTGGCATAGAGAGTCCAGAGGCTATCTAATAGCTATCCTCAAAGTTTCATAGCCAAAGGATCAACGGTTAGGGAGTAATTTGATTTTTGGCTCAGCTCGGGCAAAATTTCAGATTTTTGTCAAAATCTGAAATTATTGGTCTTTTGTTTGATTTCTTTGTTTCCCAAGCCTTTGTTGTTATTTAGAATATAGTTGTGTTGCTCTGGGTCAAAAAGAATGGGAAAATCCACTTGATTCTCTGTTTTTTGAAGATCTGGAAACCTTCTCAGAGTTCAGAATCTTCAGGCTATTTTCGGGCTGCTGGAACCAGGGGGCGGTCTGACTGGTGTTATAAGGGCGGTCTGACCGGACTTATAAGGGCGGTCTAACCGGCGTTATAAGGGCGGTCTGACCGGCATTATAAGGGCGGTCTGACCGGCGTTATAAGAGAGGTCTGACCTCCCTTTGAACTATGTTCAGACCGGCCCCTCTGGAAAATGTTGTTTGAGCCGATTTTCTTCATTGCTTCTTTCTCGTGTGTGTTTAGGAGTTCCAAAAGGCTTGAGTATTCCTCTTCATAGTTTTTCATAACTATTGGAAAGGAGATTCATTCGTGAATACTTTTGAGGGGTTGTTTTTAATCGTCGACATTCACCTCCCTCTGTCGCCATTTCGGTCCAACACGAATACACTTATGCTTTCCCATATTAAGTTTTATGCACTAACCAGTTCAAAAAAAAAAGCTTAAGCTAATAGGGAAAAATAAGTATTTCTGCTCATTCTTCAGCACTTTCCCTCGCATGTAGGTCTGCCTAAGTCTATGATTTGAAAAAGATAATGCATGTTGGTGGTTCAATTTGTTTAGAGGGAAAAATATCTGCCTACATACAGCAACCTGTTATTTATGCCAGTGAACACTGTTTTGTCTTTGTTCACAACTTTCCCATTTACTAGTTAGTAGTTACTAATGTTATATTGTGGTTTGAGCTTTTCCTAATCTGAACTGTGCGCTTTTACTGTTGAATTATCATTAGCACTTTTGACATCTCACTTGTTTTTCATGAGCTGATCGTTGATGCTCTTTTGTTTGCAGATTTTTGGGGGCATTGTGTATGCAGGAAACACAACACTGGAAGAAACCGATCTCTTCAGTAATGAGTATCCTTTTTTGTTCTTATTCCTCTGTTTGCATTTCCACTGATATTTTTACAGTTTGTCGTGGCCCACATAGTTGTTATACTTAAAGCGTAAACTATGTAATCAAAATGTATTTTTTCACATAATTCTACCTTGACGTATTCAGCTATCTTCTTTTTAACTTCAATGACTACCCAAGTGGTATGGTTACTCTGTTCAATTTGTTAGTGATGGGCAATTGGCAAGTATGGATGGAGGTAAGAATATGGCAGGCACCCTTGAGCTCCAACCTGCTTTTGTTTTGGTGTGTCCCAGCATTATCCTTTTGGAAACATATGTATCGAGTTACTTATATTTGTTCTTTGAGAAAATTGATTATATACCATCAAATAACTCCTTTATGATTTGCCATCGAATAACTCCTTTACAGTATACAATCAGGTTCCAATTTTTCTTTACAATATGTCATCGTTGTGAGGTCTCCGTCACAAGCCCTCCATGAATCCCTGAGAAAAGACCATTTTGCCCCTAGTGATAACATTTCACTCCATACCACTCTCAAGTGCCTCCTGTTCTACTATTTGCCATCATGTGATCATGAGTGTAGGTTGACAGTTCCATGCATAGCACTATGTGAATTTTTATCTAGACAATTGTACTAGTTGTAGTAATTTATTTTTTTACATCTAGACAATTGCTCTGTCTTCTCAGATTGTAGCATTTGTGTTGGAGGCATTTTTTTTGCTAAGATGGAACTGGAGAAAGCTGGAGAAGCTGATATCCAGGTTAGATGAATATTTATGCTGAGAGTAACTTATTTTTACCATATTCAGAAACTCAGCAGGAAGTCGGTACTGTCCTTTGACTCCTTTCATGCACTCTATCACAATATTATTCGGAAAAGTTGAAAAAACTTATATGTTCCACTTCTCTCAAGTTTTTACTGGAAACCAGCCAAAGCTGGTTCGCTTCCCACTGAGTTTAATTTGGGAGCTATACTATATCTGATTGGCTAGTGGCTACTGTAAGCCCTGTATCAAAAGAGCATTTGGCACTACTAACACTGCTTCCATAAGTTCTGTACAAGCACTTACTGAAACTTTATATTCTTTTCAACATTTCAACCTATCATCATTTTACTTCATAAGTTCATATTGCCACTAAATATTTAAGCTCAAGCAATTATCTGAACTGAAATAGCTAATGTTTTGAGGGCATCTTTCCATCCTTGCAGGATCCTACTCCCCGAGGAAGAAACAAGCGGCGATCTATGCGGTAATGCACATCATTATTATTTGCTATGATATAATAACGTACTGTTGCAGCCTTTAAGTAGTTACTTATCATTGACGTGGTGTAGTGTGAAGACAAAGGGTACCATGGTTGATATTCTTCTGCACCATATGTTGAGCAATGAACTTGATGGATCTCAAAACTCTGGGCAATAGCTTATCTTTATGGTACTACGCCTCTCACTCCACAAATCACAATTTCCGTATGATTGTTCTAAAATAATTGAATTCATGAATCTGGAAGTTCTTATGTGTATGATACTCTGATCCAGATCGACACTTCTAGAATAAGTCATTTGTAGCGTGTATGTTGTGTATTGATGTCTTTATACTCGATAGGTTATGGGATAGGTAATCCGCACTAGATCATCAACATCATTTGCATAATTGCGTTCTATCCTCTGTTTTTTTTAATAAATGTCGCTTTTTATCGTGATTAAATTGTTACAATTCGGGCTTTTTGTGGTCCTGCAAGGAAGAAAACAAGAAAAGACACGAATGGTAACCACCAGTATTTTCCCGAGCACGGAGTAGTGTTATACGAAACTAGCATGTTGGCCCAAGCGCAGCTAGCTTCATTATACTTATATAGTTTTATAAAAAATAGATAGGTGAATCTACCTTATTTTTTTTCTGTAAAATAAGTGGCTTATATATGTGATTGGCTTTTTTAGATCATGTCATTGGAGTTTATAAAAAGCATATTTACTTGCTTTGGACAATCTATAGTACACACAAAAATTTATTGGCAACCCTCACACAAGGGCAGATCTACATGTAAGTATTGGGGTCATTTGACCCAATGGCTTTTTGCTAAGCCCGATATAAATCCTCTTTATAGATAACAAATGATATTTATAAACAAGCAATGACATCATTATGCTTAGAGAACTGACCCCGGCGATATTTTTTCTTGGATCAGCCCCTGCCCTCACAATAGAACTATGCGGTGTGTGGTCGAATACCATTATAGTGCAACTTAATATGGTTTTCTAACATGGGTTTTGCTAATTTTCAGGTACTTAAAATTTTCTCTGTCACTGCACAGTAGTACCACATAAAATTGCAGTACTGAAAGCTTTGTTGCAATTTTTTTGTTCTATTTATTTATGTAGTTATTGGGCTTCACCTAGGTCTACTTTATTTTTATGAAGGTTAGACATTTGTATGTCTTTGTATTTCTTTTGTACTTTGTAGCGGTTCACTAACCTTAAATTTATTTTTATCTAGGTTAGAATAATTCTTTGTTTAGTCTTTGTCCTATAGGTGAAGGGATGTGTTTATATAGAAAGTGAGGAGAGTTGTTAGAGTGGTTAGATCTTCATCTAAGGTCTGAGAAAAGTAATCGAAATTTAGCAATGTTTTAGTCAATGAATAGACAACCCCTTTGTGTGTGCGCGCGCGCGTCTATATATATATATATATATATATATATATATATATATATATATATATATATATATATATATATATATATATATATAGACACACACATATATTAGACAACCCCTTTGTATATATATCTTAATAACCATTTAAAGGAAAAGATATATGGTAAGGCAAACACTCCCTCCGTTTCTAAATATATGACGTTTTAGAGAGCGTGCAGTTAAACTTCTTTGACTACTAATATATAAAAAACTATTTAAAATAGTCATGTGAAAATGGTATAATTATATTAGTTATGAAAGATATTTTTATAATATAATTATTTTATATTTTTATGAACATATTCATATAAAAAGTAGTGATCGAAGTTGCATATTGGAGACCGTATTGATACCCAAAACATCATATATTTAGAATGGAGTATAACCTTTTAAAGGAAAAGATACATGATAAAACAAATATTTAGACTGAATTTGCTAGATTCTCACACCTGAAATATCCTCCGTCAGTTGGAATCGATGAATATTGGTCTAAATTAGAGTACGTCAGAATGTCTGTACGAGCTCGGTTCAAAATTTGGTTGAAATTTGATTTAATGCTTATGGCCGGTTTGTGTCGTTATTTATTCTCGATTCTGATTATAAATTTTTGTAACTTAGATGATGAAAATAAGGTGAACAATACCCGATAATGATGCATGTAATATTTCGTAGATACCTTTTCTAAGGACCTATTTGCAAATATAGACCGTAGATACCCTTCCTAAGGACATATTTGCGAATACAAAAAGGAGTTGACGAAAATGAAATAGATGGAGGGGGTGGGATATTTTGTCGGTGGATGGACGAGTCCTGCGGAGGGGGGAGTTGGGCTGGGCTTATAAGGAGAGGAGGTAGGGGGAAGAAGGGAAGCCCTAGCCGCTACCCCTTGGAAACCTTAGCCGCCAACCTCCTCTAGCTACCTACTAGCTGTTGTTGCCCTACCACCTCTGGGGCCGAGGGCTGCCGTGGCAAGAAGAATCACTGTGGTGGCAAGGATTTTGGCTTCCACAGCAAGGATTTTGGCTACCGTGGCAAGGTTTTTGTTGCCATGGTAGAGCCGATAGTGGAGAAGGGGGCAGTGGCACGGGGAGAAAAGGCCAGCCAGAGAAGGAGGAGGAAAGAGGAAGAAGAAGGGGAAGGAAGAAATAAGGAAGAGCCGGACAGGAAGGAAAAGAAGAGGGAAAGAGGGCTTCCCGCCTTCGTACCGTTTTGTCGTTTCGACAAGTCTTCGGGCTGTAGGTATAATGTCTTAGACCTTGTTTCCCTGTTTTAAGCCATAATAGATTGGTTTTGAGATCAAGCTAGTTTTGGACAGGGAAGATGGGTGGTGTTGGAGGCGAGTTTTGGGTGCCATGTTGTTAAGGTTTGCTGTCCTGTCTTGTGGACTTGTTTTGGGATAGCTATGTTCTGTTTCATAGCTTTTCCATATTATGACTATTGTAGATAATTGTTTAAGATTGTCATAGAGTACAAGAACATGGAATTTGGTTGAGCGGTTTAGAAGTTACGGACTCAGAAATACCGCCATCCATAATTTGGTTGCTGCTGGATGCAATCATAGTAATTTGTAAATTTAGGGCTAGTAGATGGTTGAGTAAAAGTATAACTAACAAAAGGTGGATAATTTGTTGTAGATTCCAAAATTGGTATGGTTTATTATGTTTGGACCAGTATATTTGATGTCTGGTAAAACAATATAACAATTTTTAAGGTTAAAAAATGAAAGTTTAAATGGATTAATTAGGGTTTTTGGCCAATTAAGAAAGTGTAGAAAATTTTGTACAGATTTCAAAACTTATATGGTTTCCTATGTTAGGGTTTGAGCCGAAAGTTATGGTATTTTAATCTCCAAGACAACGTATATACCTAAGTCTTGTTCCACAGGGTGTGGTTTGATGAAGATGAAAGGATTGTGTTAATGGTTATTGATAATGTGGTATGTGGTAAATTAGTAATGGAAATATTGCATCATATGTATTCACATCATAAGGAGCAAATGAGCCAGATTGGTAACTTATATAGTTAGTTCGGAGTGTATGAGCTAGATTGGTGAGAAAACTATATGACTAATTCGGAGTACTCTTGAGTAAGACCTATTTCGATGGACACCACAGAATGGAGGTAGAGGGTGTACATCGATGGATGTTCCCTTAGCTATATTGGTATGAGCTTAAAATGTGCATGTTGATATGGCATTGCATTCATTATGTTTTATTGATGAAAAGAAGAGAAGAAGAGATAGTATTGTGGCTAATGATAAATATCATGAATGTTGTTGATGCTATTGTTTCATTATGTACTTACTGAGTCTTGAACTCACACTTGTTTTTATTGTTATTTTAGGTAAACGATGAAGACGACATACATAGGGTAGGGGTAGCACATGATCAGTTCATACACCGACGCTTATACATCGACGTTGCTCCACTTATCACACTTAGATATTTAATTGTTCATTACTAGTGATTTTGTTCATGAAACTCTAGTGTTTTGTTAATGAGTTTCCTTAGAAAATAATGCTATTAGTATGGACGTTATCAATTAAAGTACTACTGGTTAGACTTAATATTTGGTTTATCTCCGTTGATGTTATTGCTTTATTATCAATGTTAGTCCTTGTTATTTTTACTATCAGCCATGTTTGTGTTTAGTAATTATCTTGTGGAAATGTGGTTAAGAAATAATTGTTGGAAGTTGTGAAAGATGGTTTAAATTATTAAGGCTCGTATCGGGCTAGGGTGTTACATGATGCTTATTTTAAGATGACCAATACGAAAAATAAAGTAGATATTCCAACAATTGAAACCACGATGTAGTAGCTTCAAGAATCACTTTACGTGCTAAGCGTTGACATGAACTTGGTTTGGCTATTGGCCGTTGTCACCACGTTTATTTATTTTCTATCACGTGCACTGTTCATTGAGAGCGAATTACAAATTAAGTAACTGAAAAAATATATTAGATACTCCTATGGAACAGGGGAATCGAGATGCACCTCCAATCGACTGCCACATAGTTTCAATCATATTTACGACACATATGAAGCTTCTCCCTCCGGTATTTCCTTTTGTCGCCATATTTATGACAAAACAATTTTTTCCCTTTTGTCGTTCATACGATTGAAGCTACTCCCTCCGATGACAAAAAACATATTATTTCAGATATCAACATAGCCATAAAAGGTAACTTTCAGTACTATTTTTTATTGTAATATATTTATAAAATTCAATAAATTATTGTTAGGGGAGTGGCCCCCTACCTTGGTCCAATCACTCCACTGCGTTGGCCTCCACGTAGCGCCTATTGTGCATTGTTCGGTCTATAACCATAATAGTTCACTACTACAGAAAGCCTAATACTAGACGGCCAATCACAGACGGTTTTGTCAAACCGTCTGTGATTGACACTAGCACAGACGGTTTTAATTTGGACACCGTCTGTGTTAGTGGCGTCGGATAAAAGGAGTATCACAGACGGTTCTTACCTATGAACCGTCTGTGATACTAAAGTATCACAGACGGTTTTTTTATTAAAAACCGTCTGTGTTGTGTAGACTATCACAGACGGTTGTTGTTAAGAACCGTCTGTTAATGTTCACAGACGGTTTTTAACAAGATATGTCTGTGATGTCCCTTTGTTTGTCATATTCTGTTCATGATCAGAGGTTAATATATAAGTACACATTGCTTCTAATAACTTAACTACAGAACTACTGAGACAAGAGATCACAAATTAAAGAAAAAATTATTAGTTTCAATTAGATGCAAATTTACTACAAATGTCGCACAGGTAAAGAGTTTCCCAGATTGTAATCTTTTGGGCTTCGTACGCTTCTTCTTCGACTTTGGGACTTGGAGGATCAGCGGCTGAATTCTCGAACGCCGTTAAGATTGCCCTTGTCCTCAGCACTTCCTCCTCCAGCCTGGGCAAATGATCAGCAACATCCATAATATCGTAGAGGATAGCATGATAAGATTCCTCAGAATCTGCCGTTTTTGCTTGATCGGCAAGGCTATCCATCAGTCTCTCCAATGCGTGTAGAGCTTCTTCCGCATTGCGCACATTGTGGAGAAGAACCAGGGTGAGGGCTGTTTCCCTTTCTTGAGCGGCAGCGAGACGCCTCCGTCGACGGCGGATGATCAGGTCGAGCTGACGGATGCAAGAAAGTCGGGGAAGGAGAGCAGGGTGTGAGCGGAGGAGCTGCTCCAGACGTAAATTGTTGGCCGCCTGTGTAAGGTTGCGGCCGAACAACTCATGATGGATAGATGAGAGGAAGGAGATGAACAAAATTTTAGATGTCGTTGTTGAGAAATGTGGTGATGATCGAAGAAGATGATCGAGGGCGGGAGAGGACAGTTTAGATCGAAGAAATGGAATAGTGCGTGCAAATATAAGCATTATCACAAACGGTTCATATTCAAAACCACCAGTGACGCTTCGTTAACCGCCGTCTCATACATTACTGCCTTATCCCAATCTGCCTCCCCGAAGCGTCTGTAAAGCTTATGACAGACGGTTTTTTATAAAAAAACCGGCTGTGATAATATTTATCACAGACGGTTTTTAATTAAAAACCGTCTGTGATATGGCTAAGGCATTTATTGCGCTGCTCAGACCGCATCTGTCTTCATTTCAATCCAGATCTAGCCACTGCTGCGCACTTTTTCACTCGGGAGGAAGCTAGGCGATTTCAGGCCAGTTAATTTGGTGGGAAGAGGCAGAGATTGAGCTTTGAAGATTCAGACTTTCCTGGTTGCTCTAGATATGGTTTGTAGTGAAATTTATTTTTTCTTTAATTGCATTACAATTTAGGTCTAAGTAATCCATGAGTGTTATTGAAGATGGTTAATTTGCAAAATTGTTGGTTATATAATAGCTGTTGTGTTTGTAATATGAATTGAGCTAGCAAATTAAGTCTCAATATAATAAATGTGGCCGGTATATATGTAGTTATAATTAGTTAATCTAGATTTTAATACTAAGTTGTTATATATGTACGTAACGTAGGACCGAAGTTGAATGTATGCTGCGAGCCGTGTGAGTGAAGAGTACATTAATGGTGTTTCTGCTTTTATAAGAGCCGCCGAGGAGGATATGTTGAATAAGGGGGTGGAATATATGTGCTGTCCATGCACTGACTGCGAGAATTTGAAGATGTTTAAGAACCGAGGGCAAATCGAAGCGCACTTGATTCGGAGGGGTTTCAAAAAGGATTATACGTGTTGGACCAGTCATGGCGAAGTGAATGATCATATGCCGTCGGATGACATCGCCGGTGAAGTGAATGATATGCCCCCGGATGACATCGCCGGTGAAGTGAATGACATGCCGCCGGCTGATGTCGATTGTGGCTCGGATTCGGATAGGTTGCACGATGATAATCTGGATCAGATGCTTCACGATGTAGAAGAGAACTATGATGAGAGAGAATGTGTTAAATTTCGTGGCTTGAAGGAGGACTGAGAGAAACCTTTGTACACGGGCTGCAAGTACACGAGGTTGTCGGCCGTGCTTGAACTGTTAAAATTGAAGGCAAGCAACGGTTGGTCCGACAAGAGTTTCACGGCGCTGCTAGGTCTTTTAGCGGATATGCTTCCGGAGGGAAATGAGTTGCCTAAAACCACGTATAAAGCCAAGAAGGTTCTTTGTCCGTTGGGAATGGAAGTAGAAACAATACATGCATGCCCGAACGACTGTATCCTCTACCGTAAAGAGTATGCAAACATGCATGTATGTCCGGTATGCAATGCATTCCGATACAAACGTAACAATCAATCAGATGATGGCGAGGGAACAGAGGCGAAGAAAGGACCTCCTGCTAAGGTGGCATGGTATTTTCCTATAATTCCCCGTTTGAAAAGGTTTTTTGCAAATCCAAAGGAGGCAAAACTGCTGCGTTGGCACTCGGAGGAGCGCAAGAAGGATGGAATGATAAGACACCTTGCTGATTCCGCGCAGTGGAGAAACATCGATAGGAGTTTTGTAGAGTTCGGTGCAGAACCAAGGAATATAAGGTTTGGACTGAGTACAGATGGAATGAATCCTTTCAGTAGCATGAGCAGCCGACATAGCACATGGCCCGTGACTCTCTGCATCTATAACCTTCCTCCTTGGTTGTGTATGAAGCGAAAGTACATTTTGCTGTCGATACTTATCCAAGGGCCAAAACAACTTGGGAATGATATCGATGTGTTCCTAGCACCGTTGGTGGAAGATCTAAAAGTACTGTGGAACGAAGGGGTACAGGTATGGGATGCATACAAACGAGAGAACTTCACTCTGCACTCCTTATTGTTCTGCACCATAAATGATTATCCTTCCATTGGTAACCTATCGGGCCATAGTACAAAAGGTGTCAAAGCTTTACTCACTGTTTAGATGGTACCGAGAGTGTGTGGCTGAGACACTCACGCAAAACCGTTTACATGCATCACCACCGGTTCCTTCGGAGGGCTCACCCATACCGCAAGATGAAGAAACAATTTGACGGAGAGAAGGAAGACGGTTCAGCTCCAAGGCATTTAAGGGGACACGAGGTTTATGATATGGTTAAGGATTTAGATGTTGTCCTTGGAAAGGGACGTAAATTGAGGGCTCATGAGAAGAACACCTGGAAGAAGAGATCAATATTTTGGGACTTACCTTATTGGGAGTACCTAGATGTTCGGCACTGCATCGACGTCATGCACGTAGAAAAGAATGTGTGCGACAGCTTGATTGGTCTCTTACTGAACATACGTGATAAAACAAAGGACGGTGTCAACGCACGGCTTGACTTGGCTGACATGGACATCAGGCCTGAGTTAGCACCGACAAGCACTGATAATGGACGAACGTACCTTCCCCCTGCGTGTTACACTCTGTCCAAGGCTGAGAAAATAGAATTGTGCCAGTGCTTGCATGGTGTCAAAGTTCCGTCTGGTTACTCCGGCAACGTGAAGAAACTTGTTTCGATGCAAGATTTGAAGTTAAATGGCATGAAGTCTCATGATTGTCATGTGCTGATGACACAGATGCTCCCTATTGCAATTAGAAATATTTTGCCGATCAAAGTCCGAGAGATAATCATGAGGCTATGTTATTTCTTTAACACAATTGCTCAGAAGGTCATCGATCCCGAAGGACTAGATGCTCTGCAGGACGAGGTGGTGATGACTCTATGTCACCTTGAAATATATTTCCCTCCTTCGTTTTTCGATATCATGGTCCATCTCATTGTTCACGTTGTGTGGGAGATAAAAATGCGCGGGCCCGTATTCCTACGTAGCATGTACCCATTTGAGAGGTTCATGGGAATTCTCAAGTCCTGCGTACGGAATCGTTCTCGGCCGGAGGGCAGCATCGTCGAAGGTTATGCAAGCGAAGAGGTCATTGAGTTTTGTGTCGATTATATGGCTCAGATTCAACCGATAGGTGTCCCTCAATCTCGTCATGAGGGGAGGCTGAAGGGTCTCGAAACTATCGGAAGGAAAGCAATCACTCCAGATATGGACACGTATACTCAAGCCCATTTCACGGTGTTGCAACACATGACTGAAGTGGCGCCTTATGTGGACCAGCACAAGGATGTGCTTCGGCAACAGAATCCGGAGCGGCCGGATGTTTGGATCATGAGACAACACAACCGTTGGTTCAACCAATGGTTGAAGGAGCAAATCGTTAGGAGCTCGCCGAGTGAGACGCTGACATGGTTGGCAAAAGGGCCGACATTTACAGTTGTGACATGGCAAGGATATGACATAAATGGGTACACATTCTATACGCAGTCTCGGGATGTCAAGAGCACTAACCAGAACAGTGGTGTTCGCATAGATGCATTCTGTACCGATGGGTCGAGAAACTCGTACTATGGCTTCATAGAAGAGATTTGGGAGCTCGACTATGTGGTTTTCAAGATCCCCTTATTTCGCTGTCGTTGGGTGCATCTCCCACAGGTGAAGGTTGACAAGTACGGTGTCACGACCGTGGACCTCCAACGTGTCGGGTATAAAGACGAACCATTCGTACTCGCTAATCAAGTTGTTCAAGTTTTCTATGTAACCGACCCGGCAAATAAGAAACGCCATGTAGTTATTCATGGTAAAAGGAGAATTGTCGGAGTGGAGAATGTAGTGGACGAGGAGGAATACAATCAATTTGACGAGTTACCTCCTTTTGGAAATGGCATAAGGGTCGACGATGAACAACGTGACGAAACTAGTTACGTACGCATTGATCATGATGAAGGGCTAATTTTTAAAGGAAATAATTAAGCAAGTACAATAAGAATTTATATGTGAAAATATGTGACAATTTTGAGATGTATATGTGAAAATGTGTGACAATTTTGAGATGTATATGTGAAAATGTGTGATGTAGTCAATTTTGAGATGTATATGTGAAAATGTGTGACAAAATGTATATGTGAAAATGTATATCTGTATTGGCATTTATGTATATGTGATGTATATGTGTGATGTACATGTGATGGTTGATATGAATGCAGCTGGTTGGTGTTGTATATGAATGCAGCTGTTTGGTGGTGGATATGAATGCAGCTGTGGTTATTGGTGTTGTCTTAATAACTACAGTCGCAAAGGCTTATCACAGACGGTTCTGAACTTAGAACCGTCTGTGATATCAATATCACAGACGGTTGTTATAAACTTAGAACCGTCTGTGATATTGATATCACAGACGGTTCTAAGTTTAGAACCGTCTGTGATAACCTCCCTATATATACCCTCTGGCTAGGGTTTTTCCTATGCGCTGCGCAGTTATTCGATCTAGATCTAATTAAATCCCGAGCCCGTCGTCGCCTCCGCCTCCCCGAACCCTCGTCGGCCGCCTCCCCGAGCCCCTCGCCGACCGCCTCCGTCGAGCCCATCGCCGGCCGCATCCCCCGAGCCCGTCGCCGGCCGCCTCCCCCGAGCCCCTCGTCGAGCCCGTCGCCGGTCGCCTCCCCCTAGCCCCTCATCGAGCCCGTCGCCGGCCGCCTCCCCCAAGCCCCTCGTCGAGCCCGTCGCCGGCCGCCTCCCCTGAGCCCCTCGTCGAGCCCCTCGTCGGCCACCTCCCCTCGATTACCGTCTGCATTGTGAGCACTTTCTGTGATGGACTAGGGTTTTGAGTATTGTGAGCAGTTTCTGTGATGGACTATGGTTTTGAGCATTGTGAGCATTGTTTACTGCAGTAGCTTAATTAGTTTGCTATTTGGTACATACTACATTGGTGCATTGTTTACTGCAGTAGCTTAATTAGTTTGCTATTTGGTACATTGTTTACTGCAGTAGCTTAATTAGTTTGCTATTTGGTACATACTACATTGGTACATTGTTTACTGCAGTAGCTTAATTAGTTTGCTATTTGGTACATATTACATTGGTACATTGTTTACTGCAGTAGCTTAGTTTAATTTGCTATTTGGTACATACTACATTGGTACATTGTTTACTGCAGTAGCTTAATTAGTTTGCTATTTGGTACATATTACATTGGTACATTGTTTACTGCAGTAGCTTAGTTTAATTTGCTATTTGGTACATACTACATTGGTACATTGTTTACTGCAGTAGCTTAATTAGTTTGCTATTTGGTACATATTACATTGGTACATTGTTTACTGCAGTAGCTTAGTTTAATTTGTTATTTGGTACATACTACATTGGTACATTGTTTACTACAGTTGCTTAGTTTACATTGGTACATATTACATTGCTTGTTGTGTTAGTATATAGTATATAGTATAGGCACATAACCCCTCTCTCTGTCCACATCACCCCCTCCCTTCTCCCCCTTCCCTCTACTCCTCTCCTCTCTTCCTAACATTGAGCATCATGTTTCACTTTTCTTGCTTCCTCATTTAGTAGCGGGACGGCCAAGATTAATCTTGTGCAATCCTACAATTTGAGAGCACAAATTAACCAATCAAGGACCACTCTAGTGTATATGCCACATAGACCTTCAAGGGGCATGAAGTAAGTGACACACTCGAGTGTTCACGTTCAATGAACCGGATACACTAGTTTGTGTCATTTGCTTCATAGAACTTTGTTTAGAGACCTTGTAGTAATAGTATATGCCGACTACTGCCGAGATGTGATGTCCACTCCCACAATCCTTCTTTTTCCTTCTTAAATTCAAGACAATTTTATTACAAAAGTGCAAAAAAAAGACATTCCCAGATTCTTCGTGAGCAGCCGACATAGCCGACTTCTTCGGTGAGCGACTATCCATCTGCTTCTTCCCACTTCTTTTCTTCATCTCTGGTCTCTGGATCACGTACGCCAGTAGCGATGATTCTGAATCATCGCTACTGGCGTACGTGATCCAAAGACCAGAGATGAAGAAAAGAAGTGGGAAGAAGCAGATGGATAGTCGCTCACCGAAGAAGTCGGCTATGTCGGCTGCTCACCGAATAATCTGGGAATGTCTTTTTTTTGCACTTTTGTAATAAAATTGCCTTGCATTTTGCGGGAAAAAGAAGGATTGTCGGAGTGGAGAATGTTGTGGATGAGGTTCCCAGATAAAGAAATCTTGAGATTGTTGCAAAAGATACATGGAGCATTTGGGTGGAAAGATGAACTGTTTCGTCAGGCGCATGACTGCCAATTCGAAGCATAGCATAGCATCCGAGGCACATCCGAGGTCTGCTGCTGTGTCTTGAGGAATGCCAAGAGCTGGTCTTCAGATGGAGCATAGCATCCGAGGCACATCCGAGGCCTGCTGTTGTGTCTTGAGGAATGCCACATCTGAAGACCAGCTCTTGGCATTCCTCAAGACACAGCAGCAGACCTCGGATGCTATGCTATGCTTCGAATTGGCAGTCATGCGCCTGACGAAACAGTTCATCTTTCCACCCAAATGCTCGATGTATCTAGCCAAAAAACAGCAAATGAAGCAAGTGACATACTCTAGTGTTCCTGTTCAATGAACCGGATACACTAGTTTAGGGACTTTGCTATTTGGTTTATAGTATTAGCAACTAAAGTAGGTGTTAAGATAGGCACATCACCCCCTCTCTATGTCCATATCACCCCCTCCCTTCTCCCCCTCCCCTCTACTCCTCTCCTCTCTTCCAATTCAATATGATCACTTTCTCATCTTATCTTAATAGACCCACAAAATGAGCAACATGTCACCCGCGCATTCTTCAACATCATCGCCGGAGGCGTCCGCTCCAACATCAAGACGCCAAGGAAGAGGGCTATCGAAGAAGCCTGAGGGCCGACAGACCATCACAGCGGTAAACGCATCTGGGGTCCCTATCCTTCCTCAAAAAGCGGTAAACGCATTCCGAAGCCTGGTCGGAATAGTTGCACGAGAACGAATTGAGATCACATACAATTCGTGGAAGAACGTGCCTGACACTCGGAAACGTGAGCTGTGGACCGAAATTTTGGCATCGTTCGAGTTCCCAGAAGAACACCTATGCGCTGTGCAACGACAAACCTACCTAGCGGCGTGCAAAGCATGGAAGAACTTCAAGAGCACGCTTGTCAGGAAATACGTGGAGACGGACGAAACGCCTTTTCATAAATACTCATTCCTGGAACCACAATGGGAAGAGTTCAAGGTGATGAAGACGTCCGAAGATTTCAAAAGTACAAGTACGGCGCACAAGGCCCTCCAGGCAAAAAACACACACCCCCATAGACTTGGCACAGCTGGGTATGTGGGTAAAATCCCGCAGTGGAGGAAGGAGGATGACCTGGCAGCTGCACAGGACATCGCCCCGCCGTTTTCCAATATCCCGGATGACCGCGCTCGAAATTGGATTAGAGCAAGGTCATCTACAACGACATCGGGGGACGTCTCCTTTCGAAACCCTGCAGACCAGCAAGTGTCCCAGCGCCTGGTAAGATATCGATAGAACTACGTAGCTTGTAATTACTCCACAACTTCGTACGAATTGAAATGACATTTTGTGCTCTTGCAGGAAGAGCTGAGTTTTGAATCTACCCTGGGATCATTCCAGGGAACAAGGGAGAATGATATGCTCTCCGTGGCCCTGGGAAACAAGGAGCACCCGGGTCGTACGAGAGGCCTTGGGCTTTACGTTCCTTGGAAACAGGGTTTCCAAGATGACTCCGGGATGTATCGGCGTAGGAAGAGAAACAAAGCCGAGCGTGACGCACAGCTACGAGAAGAGATCAAGGAATCTCTTAGAGAGGAGCTATTAGCTCAGATGGCTGATGTAATCAGAGATGAGGTGCGAAAACAGACAGAAAGTCAGCAGGCCGCTACTGCCGCTCCTGTGCTAGCTAGGCCGCACAACCATCCGAGTAGCTGCGCGTCCAATCCGACGCAAACCCAGGCCAAATTTCCTGTGGACGACATCTTGGTAATAATTATTATCTCTCGAATGTTTGCTCCATTGATAGGCCTATTCGAATAGCTAATTTTGTATCGTTATGTAGGAGCCTACGAAGTGCAGGCTCCAAGTGAGATATGGCTCCATTCCCTTGTACGCTGCTTGGGGCCAGGCATATTCGTCTGGTATCGGGGCCATGGTGCACAGTCAAGCTTTAGCGCCAGGCTTCGCAAAACTTAATGTGGATGGTGTGTACGTCAATTTTGAGGTGGTCCCGCTACCGAAGCCCCCCAACGACGAGATCGTGACTCTAGGACAGGCCATTGGAACATTCATCCAGTGGCCCAAAAGCGACATCTCCCTGGAGGCTTCTTCACTGGTGGCAGGACCAGAAGTGCAGTGCGAACCACAGCAACATGCACTGGTGCCATCTCCACACAGGCAGTGCGAAGCAGAGCTACCTGCACCGGTGCTATCTCCACGGGTGCTATTCTCGCCAAAGCAACTTGCACCGTCTGTACCATTACAGTCGACTACCATGAAGTCGACCTGCAGTCGAGGCAGTGGCCATGGCAAATCAAAGACGAAGGATGATGACGATGTCTCGTACCTGCCATTGGCCCGCAAATTTGTGCTAGGCGAGCCGATGATATTCCCGGAAGAGCACCTCTTAACCCTAGGACTTGGTTGCCAAAGATTCCACACTTGGTATATGAAACAGTCCAATAGACCAGAGGCAGAACGGCGCTCAGGTATCATGGTCAAATTCAAGCCGGAACATTTCTTGCACGAAGTTCAGGAATGTGTCTTCCCGGTTACCTTTGACGATATATTTGCTGTTTTCACGCTCAACGCTCTCGACGCCTCACTCGTTCGATGCTGGACGCTGTAAGTCTGTACAATCACAGTCTCTGTTCACGTAATACCGATATATGTCACAATTTGTTGCTTTTCTGTATATATATATAGATTCATGCTGACCGAAGCTAGATCATCGAAATCACCAATTGGTTTCCTGGACCCACGCTTGGTCGCCATTGATACCATCAACGAGAATGCATCCTTCGTCGAGGACTATATTACAAAAGCACTGCTGGCTCACCGCGATAAGGAATTTGTTCTTATGCCATACAATGAGAACTTCCATTGGATTTTAATTGTAATTATACCAAAATGGAACAAGGCTATATACCTTGATTCTCTAAGTAAGAACAAATCCAAGTACACAGCTATCGCTGAAATACTCGATAGGTAAGTACATTGTACATTGTACTCTTTCTTTCCTTCCGAATGACTAATCTAACTTTTTCGAATAACGAAGGTCGTTCGTCACATACGTTCAACAAACAAGTGGCTCGACGACTGCTGCCAAGCCCTTGAAACATGATCGCAATTTTCGGGTATTGGCTAGCTACACATTAATTAATCATATACAACACTTAGTAGTAATGTCACTTGATTTAACACATTCTATTTTTTGCAGTGCCACCAGCAGCAGCCGGGCAACACGTGTGGATACTACGTGTGCCACCATATGAGACTACTCCTCGATTCCAACAAGATCTCCACTCCTAAGATTTGTCAATCTTTCCACATTTATTTCATACATGTCAAGTTTTATATGTGCGCGCGTTGATATTCCTATCGACAGGCTGCGCCCATCTCTACATCTGCATTGAAACAACCGGATTTTGAAAAATTTGAGGAGAGTTCATTTGATTTTTGTGGACTAAAGTCGTAAGATCAGATGGAGAGTTCCACTGCCCAGAAGATTTTTTATTGTAATTCTAAGTGCAAATGCAGTGTAGATCTTTTACAATTGTGCATTTGTTAATGGATATTTTATTTCAATTCAATGAATTGATTTGCGAAATGGATGCTTTATGTTTGTGAAATGAAGTGCCTTGTCAATTGGATGTTTTATGTCTGTGAAATAAATTGAGATGTGAAATGTATCTGAAATGAAATGAGATGTGTGAATTGTATATGTTTTATGTCTGTGATTATCTGCTTGTTTCAGAAGGCATGGCTAGCATTTCCTGAGGCTAGCCAATAAACAGAAATATATTTAGGGGTTGAAGGGAATATCACAGACGGTTTTTGAGTAAAAACCGTCTGTGATAGCTGATAATCACAGACGGTTTTGACTCAAAAACCGTCTGTGATAATAAGTATCACAGACGGTTTTGACTCAAAAATCGTCTGTGATAATAAGTATCACAGACGGTTTTTAACTCAAAACCGTCTGTCATTATCAGCTATCACAGACGGGTTTTACTCAAAAACCGTCTGTGATAGCTGATAATCACAGACGGTCCGAAAACCGTCTGTGATGACCTTCGATTATCACTGACCCATAAATACAGACGGTTCACAAAACTGTCTATGATGACATTTTTGAACCGTCTGTGATGACCTTTTCTGTAGTAGTGGTTGTCATCATCTATGGGGAGCGACATAGAAGCTACGAGCTGAAGCAAAGGTGTTCGGACGCAATAGCATCAAGGAAGGTGACGATGTCGGCTTTTGAGCGGGAGAGAAGTACTGCGGCCAAGACCATCACAGTGAGAGCAAGGGAGCCAATGGTCGAAGTCCCCCACCTCGGTGGTAGTGGCGCACCAGAGCGGTTGTTTCTAGAGTTGAGACAATTAACGAAGGTAGCTTTCCAGCAGATGCGCCAATGACATAACGGGAGACCTCGCAGACAGAGAACCCGACTACGGTCCCCTCTGGCAATGGTAGCGTCACTCAAAGTGGTGGCCTCTGCTGGCCTCGACGCCTTCACCATTACCACGTAGAGAATGGAGGGCGTCGTGGTCCCTATGTCTGGCGTGGGGTGGAGGTGCCTTGAAGACGATCCGTGAAACACTACAGCGGGAGCTGGTGGACCTGCGGAAGGCCATACGTGAGATACAAGAGACCTGGAGTCAGTAGACTCCTATCACAGTGGTGACAGAGGTGGCAGCAGAAGGGGCAGAAATTCATGAGGCCAATGTGGGTGCCCGTAGTGCCCCCGGTGGGTAGACTCTGAATCACCACTCAGTGCAAGTTTGTAGTGGAGCGCTTGGCTAGAGGGCATCAAAATGCTCATGGTAGAACCGTATAGGGGAGATACAGACCCCGTGAATTCCTGCGTCTAAGATAGCCATCGAAGCTGTGGGGGAAGACAACTCGACGAAGGCACAAGGGTTATCGCTTGCCCTCCAAGAAGTCATGTTGTCTTGGTTCTTCACCATCATGCTTGGCTTCATGTACGATGGGAATAGGTTCAGGACCTCATGCACAATAACTTTCAAGGCAACTACATGGAGCGAGTCGACGCCGATTAGCTCTTCACAATAAGGCAAACTCCGGGGGCAGAAGTTGTGGGAGTATTTCAAGCACTTCATGAAGATGCGCTACCAGGTAAAAGACATCAATGAGACGACCATTATTAATGCCACCATTAATAACCTCTGAAAGGGGCCGCTCACGGAGTACAACACGTGGAAGCCCATAAGAACGATGGCTAAGTTTTTTGAAAAAATGGAGTACGCAAGAGTAGAGGAGGATACGACGTGACGCGAGGGCAACGCCACGGCACCAGCCTCTGAAGCTAAGCCTACCCAAGCGGCTTTGAAGGAAGGCTCCAGCCACAAGCAGAGAAAGGGACTCTGACCTAGATACATTTTTTGGCATCAAAGGGGGTGCCAAAGAAAACGCTGCTGCCGAAGGTCGTGATCACGGCCAAGGGGATCGTGGACACGGAAAGGGGCGAGGTCGAGAAGACTGGCGTTAGCAATGGGCATGGTGCGAGGTGCTCCATGAAAGCGTAGCTAGGGAGCGCACCCTGGATGTGAGGGCACCGATGGTGGCGCACATGCAGCAACCCGAGAAGTACCGCTTGTCTAGTCCCCACCAAATGCGTTGTGGATATAGGCCTCAAAGGCTGGCTCCCACCGGGTGATCAATGCCATTATTAGTAGGTCGTCCCGCGAATTCCCCTCTGACCGACAATGGAGGGCCAAGTGCACCAAATACACCATGTTGCCACATGCCCAACACAAGTGCTCCTAGTGTGGGCCCGGACAAATATCACCTTTATAAGGGAAGGCGATCCGGGGGGTGGATTTCCCTCACCAATATCCATTGGTCATTGAGACTAGCATCACGGGGTGTGATGTGAGGCAAGTCCTAGTGGACGGATGTAACAGCCTAGGTTTCTATAAAAAATAATAGTAAAAAATAATTTAAAATAAAAATAAGTGTTTTGGTTGCCTGAGTTTTAATTTTGTTTTGCCCTGATTTTTTGCTTTTAAAAAGGCTGGATTTGAAAAGTAATTTAACTAAAAACCTAAAAATACTATTAAATAAAAAATATATTTTGATTTATGTAAAAATTCTAATTCAAATTAATTATTTGGATTTATTTGGCTTTTATCGAGTTTTTCTAGAGTTTAAAATTTATTTTGGAATTTAAAAGTATTTTAAGTATAAAAATATAATACCAAATTAAAATTGAAATATTTTATTTAAGTGCAAAACATCTCCAAGGATTTCTATGAATTTTTGGGCTTTATTTGATATTTTTTAGGCCCTTATTTATTTTCTCGAGCTTTTCTGAAAATAAAAATCGAAAATTTAAATTTAGATTCTCCTACCCCTCTCTCCGTGCGATGTGTGGACGGTCCAGATCAGCCCACATCACCGCCCAGCCCAAATCCCCACCGTCGCCCTTTTCTCTCTGTGTGCCTCAGCCCCACCTGTCAGGTCTTCTTCTCCGGCTCCATCTTCCTCCCCGGTCGCCCTGCCGCCTCGACCGTTGGCCGGTTCCGCCCTTTCTGGCCACCTCTCTCTCCCACACATTGTAGGATCAAGGATAACCGACTAGAGGGGGTGAATAGGAGGTTTTTAAATTTTCTAGCCTTATAATTAGTTTCTTACAATTTTAATATGACAAAGATTTAATGCACTTGAGACCTATACAATTCTAGTAAAGTTGAGGTTCTACAAGAACACTAGCACAAATAAATGATCACAATGAGTTAAATGTACAAGTGCTAAAGTTGAGGTTCTAGTAAAGTTGAGGTTCTACAAGAACACTAGCACAAATAAATGATCACAATGAGTTAAATGTACAAGTGCCGCGCCACCTCCTCCACTAGCTTCCTAGCCTCCTCGGGAACCCATTTTACCGGTCATTGCCGCCTCCCTGGCCACCGCCTACCGTTGGCATGCTCAGCACCGAGCGCCACCCGAGCCCTTTGTTTTGCCCCAGCCACCCCTTACCTCTTCTAATTTAATCCCCTCAGTGTATCACCAAATGGGCAACAGCCCAGTGGTCAGCCGAGTGGTGCGTTAAGCCACAGATCATGGGTTCGAATCTCGTTCTCTCCCCCCTACACACTTTTTATTCTATTTTATTTTTAATCCATTTCAATTAGGAAATTAATCAAGGAAATTTTGGGAAAATCAGAAATTATTCAAGGAAACTAATAAATTTAATTAGGGCGTAAATAAGATTATTTAAGATTTAGTATTGGATTAATTATCATATATGAATAATTAATGTACATTTATTATTTATTTTAAATTTAATTATTAATTAAAGGCATTAATGAAACAATGGCTTTTGTTAAATGTCCAAATTTAATAAAGATTAACCTTAATTAAAATATATGCCCTAACATTTAACATACCACCATTAAATAAATCTCAGTGGTAGATTTAATTAAAATAGCAATATTGAAATATGACCCTGTATAACAAGCTCGACCCAGATAAATAAATTTAAAACAAAAAATAAAGCTATGCATAATAATAACTAAAGTATAGATAAAATATTAATGATGCCATTAATTAAATCTTAACATTAGATAAATGATAATGTTGGGACATGATTGTATATAACAAGCTAGGACCTGTATAAATAGATCCTAATTCAAATTAAACTATGCCTAGTGATACCTAATGGTACATAAACTCTTGTACCACAAAAGGTTACAAACCTGGACTCTAAGATTAATTCGGTAAGCTAAAAATTGTATACAGCACGTATATAACATATGCCCTGAATATTAACGCTCGACATAATGCTCAGATAAATTCATACACCTACCATGGAACTTCCTAAATAAATATAAAAATAATAAAGAAAGTTATTAAATAAATGAATCGAATTATAGTATTCTACCATCAGCTATACCTAGCCAACCTCAAATCCAAAACAGAATATTCCCGTGAATGTTCCCTTATCACAAACCTCCTTTGCCCGCGTCTTGATGGGTTCGCTCCATCATTCCTCACTTCCCCAAACCCCATCTGACTTCGTCAAAATACTCAATGTCCAATAAAACTCTGCTTAGATCACCCTCGTAGGCATAATAAAGTTAAACTAAATTCAATTGAATTCATTCGGACTTTTGATTTATTTGCATTTATTTGGATTCCGTTGTTTATCGCATAATTAGAAATTGGAGTCCTGAAGAATCAGTGGATCAAGCGAGACCAAGATCGAGGTGAAGATAAAGACCAGAAGCTCAAGACCAACGAATGAGAAAGCTTTGAGTGAGCTCAAGACCACGGTAAACCGCGCAAGGCGAGTCAATACTTTGATCATGTTGAACCTACATTTTTCTGTAAATTGCTTTGTTTAAATTATAAAATTGCATGCTGTTATTTCATATACAAATATATGTTTGTTTTAAGGTTCTAGTTATATGCCCATTACTTGACTTGTTCGTATTACACCTCCTTTGGAACGTTTGAACATTTGAGCCTTGTTACCTTAGAAAAATTATAATTGTAACTTTTCAAAAATAAGTCTACAGTTACTCATCATGCTTAGTACTGCTTAGATACTCAGGGCATCAAAATGCCCCAAGCATCACTTTTAATCATGAGAAACTGATTTGGGAAGTCATGGTGAAAATGGCTGGTATATTTTGAAATGGATATCTTATACTCCCAAAAAAACCCCAACTTGCTCAATTATATGAGCGGATGGTTCAGAGGGGTGGTGCAGTGGTGCACGAGAGTGTGATTAGTGATAGAACTGCCCAGATAACTCTAAGGAGCTAATCTTGTGATGACCTCCTAGTGTACAACAGTATAACCACAAGCTGGCAAATTGTAGGCAGGGCTAACTAATTTTCGTTGCCCTAGCGTGGTTATGTGAAGGTGTGAACACATGCAAAGGGAAGGATGGTCTCATCCCCGCCTCTGCCGGTGATGGCTCAAGAGGGACCCTTCTCAAGGATGGTCGTATCCTACGAGAAGATAGACCTTAGTGGGTGTAAGCACATTAGGACGATGCATTGTAACAGCCTTGTGATGATCTACTCAACCACATGACTAAGGAATCGTGTGGAGCAACGAGCGGATTGTCTCTTGTGGGTAAAGTGTACAAACTCTGCAGAGTGAAAACTATTCGAATAGCTGTGCCCACGGTCAAGGGCGGACATGCGAACTTAACTAGATATAGTTCTATTTCAAAAACTTTGTGGGTGGAATTGGAAAAGTGGAGGGCAGAGAAAGGCCCTGATTTGTGTTGCCCTGGGTGTCGCCTCAATGATAAGGTAAGCAGTTATAACGTTGAAAGGTTAGCATATGGTGCAGAAACCATGTAATGGTAGATGGAATCCGAATGGCTATTATTATTGCATTCTTTAACACATTATGTTTTAGTTCAAACTGCTAGGTCTCAGGAAATTTCTATGTATCATATTTCAAAAGCAATTTATGACAAATAAAATAAACCGAGCCTTTCCTTGATAAGCCATGTATATAATCAATTTGCATCCTATGTATTGGCTCGCGGAGCACGGTGGTTTGTGCTCACCCTCACTCACTCATTTAATCCAGACTCAGGAGTCAGATCGCTATGCTTCAGCAATACACTTGGTCATGATGGTGAAGAAGATGAAGGTGTCAAGAACTAGGTCGCGAACCCCTGTGGGCACGTCCTGAGGGTCCCACTTGTGTGCTTCATTTTCGCTGCTGCATTTTATTGATTCCGGCCTGCTTGACCCATGAGTAAGCCTGCTATTATATTTATGCTTCCGCGTGATATGTATTTTGATGTTCAGTACTGTATCTGTGAGCACTATATACTGATCTAGAGAATAGTGCGATGGAATCACAGAGGATTCTAGGTTGAAAAATTCGGGTCCGACACCAGATGATATGGCTAAGCTCAAGCATGGCACAAGGAAGACAAAAAAAATTGAAGGGAAGTTCGAGCGACAGGTTGTACCATGTGGCTTGGTTGGCCTAAGTGAGGCGTGGTTCAGTGGAACTGAAACATGAGAGACTTGCCGACGTATGGCAAACCAGTGGTGCATCTACACGCAACAAGCATGATAATTGCTTGCAAGGGAAGTTGAAGACCGGGTCAAGAAAAGGTATTTTGGTAAGTTATACCAAAATACCGAAAACTATGTTGGATCAAAACCACGGTGCTTAGGAAGTCGGTTTAGGTAAAAAAGGAGTAGAAATGATCAAGTGGATCAAAGGTTAAAAGCTTAGCAGATTCGTGCTTATGTGCATTGAAAAGCGTGTACAAGTGTAGTATGTGAGTAAAATATGTATTGTGTGGGGTTAACAGGTTTTCTCCATTTATGCTAAGTGGATAGTATCCATTATGGTTAGGTGGGCTGAGTGCCTTGTTTAGTTAATAGGCTGGGATGGAGATTTGCGTGTTAACCATTCAATTATCATAGTTTTACTCATTAAAACTGAGTGTTCTAATGTTAGGCTTTGAGAAGTGTGAGTGTTGTTGTGTGCTCTCTTGTTTTCCAGCTGGAATAGCTGTAAAACCTTTTATCTTCAAGTAGTAACATATCAACTTTGTTATCTCTAATGGATCCCTCTTGTTTTGGTTGATTTGCTCTTGATTTGGTAGGTTTTGATATTCCCTCTCCTCTTCTTGATCTTGCTGGATGCTAAGAACGAGTTAGTGATGAAGATATATCATGAAAATCATCCTTATCCATCTAGGTATCAGTATTGACAAGTTCATGAAGTTGCTCGGTTTTGCTTGGATGTGGCTTTCTCGAGTGATTTCTTGATCCAATTATTTTTGCCTTAATTCCTTAGGTGTTTTTGCTTACACTACTACAAAACATGGATACTGTAATACATTCCTGTATCACATTCGTCAATGTGTTACAAAGAAATTCCATAGTAACATAAAACAATGTGTTACAGACAATGGTTGTAACACAAAGCACTTATTTTATAAAAATGTGTTACTGAGAATAATTATAGTAACACAAAATTAATGTTACAAGTAAAATGTTACAAAGATTGTACTATGTTGTAACACATAAATGGAACATGTAAAATGTGTGCCAAATATATACCCTATAGTAACACAAAACAATGTTACAACTAAAGTGTTACGAAGAAACATATATATGTGACCTTCCGATTCATGGTCTGCAAGTACGTCGCAGTCGGTGTCATCTTGGTTGTTAGGCAATCACATCGTGGTCCTCACATGACTCTTGAGCAGCAACTATTAGGCAATTGAAAATGTCGTGTAGTTGCTGGAGCCCACTTCCAAACTGTTGGGTTGAGCACAAGCTACGCTATAGATATATCGTGATCATGAGAGGAACAAGTACGACGGGAAGAAACATGGAAAAACAAAAAACTACGTAAAATTAAATAGGAGAATATTAGAATTCTTTTGATTGTGTGGGCGATCACTACTTACCTCCTCCCTACAATTATATAAGGTGATATAAACTTTATCTTTTAGGTTGATAAGAAAATCAAATAGATTTAAACTCATCTTCACATGATCTCGCTTTCTATGCTCCAATGCCGAGTGCAAACATTTATTGGTTTTGGGTCTAACAAAAAAAGCTATGAAAAAACAGTTCTCTCTACTTGTTTCAAGCTCTGAGAAGAGAATAAACCATCTTATCTTTTCATCTCAGTCACAATCCCATCTCCAACACTTATCCTTATATAACAGTAAACCTAATTTGAATTCAAAATGAAATAATCTCCAGCCACACGCTTTTCTGATCCAACAAATCAACCAATGTAACTTGGTTATTATGAAGAATTGTGATAGATACTGACAGGTATGGTAGTAAAACAAATTGTTAAATCAAAAGAGTAATCATTGGACAAAAAATTGACTCATGATCTATATTTCTATGCAAGAGGCAATGTTGTAGAATGCCAAAAAGGCCGCAAAGAAGGCATTTAAGTACGGCCTACAACAATGTTTGAGACAATTTAAAAAAATGCCTTCACAAAAGCACCAGGCAAGGTGTTTATGAGTTGATATCTAGAATAGCATGAACCATCATCTAGACCATTTTACATATAGCATATGAACTCCAAAAGACTTGGAGAACAAAAAAAAGCCATGTATGCTCTCCAACTTCGCGACCATGCATCGATCATACTTAAGAGCTAGAACAAAGTCACTAGGGATGCCACAAAACATCAGTAATCTGCAATGCCATAAAAATAAAATATTAAAATAATGTTGCTATACTACATTTGTAAAAAACAATAAAGGATCTGAAACTAAGACAATTTCAATATATGTTGTGCCAGACTTATTATAAATAACTATATCAATATAGTATAACTACTGACGTTAAGTGACTAGTCTATACCAACATGAGCAAATTGCCTCCAATGTCTCCCTTGTCAGGTCGTACACCTATTAAAAACCTATAAAAAGAAACATGGTTAACCATCAGATCACCTGCAAATTGTCGGTTTCTTTATACAATTTCATTACACTATTATATAGGTATAGTTTTTTATTGTTACAATCATGCCATTGACCATCCCCAATAAATTCCATTGATATAAATTACCATTATAGTAGAGATTAAATAAACTTTAGAAGAACTTATACAATTAAACATAGCAGAAAAGGAAGGAACACAAACCATTGAAGAAATGAGTTTGCCCAATGAATATTTATGGAACTGTAGCTCATGAACTATTATTGGTCATTCAATCCACTGGTGCTAGCATCCACTGTGGTTCCCTCAATGTCTCTTCTGACCCATTGATGCCTAATATTTGAATTATTGAACAACTCTCCAAGGTGTGTGACATGGAATGGCTCGTTTTCTACATCATCTTCCCATTCCTCACAACCTGTGTCATATGTATCTCTTGGTTTCATCTTCATTACCACAGACCACCCAGGATTTGTTTTGTCTTCAACATAAAACACCTGGTCAGCTTGGTTAGGAAAAATGTATGGTTCATGACCAATCTTTTCTCCTGTATGTATCAGGTGTGAGAAATTGACAAGTGTGTACCCATACTTGTCCTTTTTTATTCCTCTTTTAGAAAGTACATCAACCCATTCACATTTGAAAAGTACGACAGAAAAATTGCCAGAGTAGTTCAGCTCAATAATATCAATTATTCTCCCATAGTAAGTCACATCACCTAAAACTGGTGTGGCATCACTTGCACTGGCATAACTTGATGTTTTTGCAGTTAGGACTACACCACTGTTTTGTGTCACCCCATCCAACCGTTTGGGCCTAAAACGGAAACCTCGACTATTCAAAGCACGATACCTTTTTGCCGCCTCAACTGGGCCACGACCTAGCCATCTAATGTCATCTTTAACACCGTCAATGCCATTTTCCCTCTCTAACTTCATTATCTGTACATTTATTCAAGTTTAGCTTTATACTTTAGTTTTAGATTTAAAGTATATTGAGATAAGGTACTTACATGACATCGAAACCACTGATGGAACTTCTCATTTTGGATTTTCTCAACATCTCTATGGCTGGCTCGACGTCCCTTATTTTTTTTCAATCATCTCTTTAGCATGAGCTCTGCAATAGACCTTGTAAGAAAATTTGTGCAAAAAAAATAATTTATGTTTATGTGTTTGAGACATTACCTAAGGTATGGATTGACATCAGAACAATTGAATAACACATATCTATGTGCTTGTACTTTAGCCAAACCTCTTATGACAAAACTACTTGGCTTCCCAAGTGGTTTCCCAGGATGAGGAAAAAGAGTTGATGCCTGTCTAGTAGAACATCCGAGTGTTTCATCATTATCATCGTTATGCGAAAGCCTATTAGACAAGGTCTCAAAACCATCAAGAAATGTTGAACAAAATGTCATAGCCTCTTTTGCCAAAACCGATTCAGCAATGGAGCCCTCCGGACGAGCTTTGTTTCCCACATTTGACTTCAAATCACCAAGATACCTGCACAGAATAGTATACGAATAAAACATTAAATAATCATGGAAATAGAAGGTAGAAAATATGACACTTCATTTCTTAAGGAAAACATACCTTTCCACAAAATACATTGATCGATAACAGACAGGACCACCTATTTTTGCCTCTGTTGCTAAGTGAAGAACTAGATGCACCATAATAGTAAAAAAACCCTGGCGGGAATATCATCTCCATCCGACATAACGTCATGATAATTCGCTCCTCTAGCTTCTCAAGTTCATCCATGTGGAGAACTTTTGCATTTAGTTCTCTAAAATACCCGCATAGATCAAATAAGACAGATGTAACTTCATCTGGGAGAAGACCTCTCAATGCAAGTGGCATAAGTTGTTGCATTAGTATGTGGCAGTCATGACTTTTTAAGCCTGAAATTTTTGCTTGAGCAACATTTACACATCTAGAGATGTTACTGGAATAACCATCTGGAACTTTTATGTCATGAAGGACTTTACAGAACTGTTGCTTTTCCTCTTTTGACATGTTATACAAAGCAGGAGGCAAGTAATACTTATCATTAGCCCTTTTTTGTGCATATAGATCTGGCCTAATGTTCATTTCTTGCAAGTCTTTCCTTGCCTGTAGATTGTCCTTTGATTTATATCATGATGCTGTTTCCCCATGGCAACCCCATATAGTATATCCACGCAGCATTCCATTACACACTAAGTGCTCATACACTGTTTCTTGCGTATGTAACGGCCTATTGACACATTTGACACAAGGACATCGAATCTTCGAATCTGATCTTTTCCCACTGTAGGCAAACTTGAGAAAACCCTCTACCCCGGCTATGTAGTCATCACTTGGTCTTTCAGATTGCAACAGCCTCTTAATAGCACTTAAGTCCATTAATTCACTAAAAACAAGAAATACTATTATTGCATTAGTAATGTGGTACTTCAATATCTAGAATAGAAAGTTGTGAACTACATAAATGAGCTCTAAAATTACCAAATGATAATAGAACCTATGAGTTGAAAGTGGAGGAATTCATTACCATTGTTCTGATCACTTTAGCTATCTTAATAAACACATTACCATTGTGCTATCCTCGACATGTTTATAAATAACAAGTGCAGCCACTAGCCCATATTTAAATTCAGTAAAAAAAAGTCAGATATAGAAACCTCTGGTCTTATCTCTAGAACTGGTGCAGAGTCTACAATACATCCCCTTATCCTCTCGATTAAATCAGCCCTTGTTTGTAGATTCTCAAGTACAGCACCATAACTGGAAAAAAAATTAAAAGCAATGGTCTTACATACACAGTTAAGTCAAAGGCATGAACATCAGATTAAAGATATTGAAGAATCAAAGAAGAGCTCCACTTCCACTAAGGTTTTGAGTAAGATGGAAATGAAAAACTATCTTTAAGTACATGAGACGAATTTTCGTTTGAAACTATTGGACATGAAGCTTGATTGACAAGATATCCAAAACTGAGCTCCAATGTCAAAGAATTTTCTCATTTAGGTTAAACCAAACAGAACAACAACAATCAAATCAACCATGAATGTAGTTCAGAACCATATGTCAGTGACCACAACGCTGTTGCTCCAGACCTGATCACTATAAGGAAAGCATGAAGACAGAAACAATGTGAACGTCACCAATATAAAGGTGACTCAACACACAAAACCAAGATCATGCTGTTCTCTGTTCTCCACTCTGTTTCTTCAATGTACTCGTCCACGTATCCACCAGTGGCATATATGATGTGTTCTTCAACAATTACCTGAATCCAATTATTTCTGCACACACACTCCATTTCTCCTAAATCTTGACCACTGGTAAGTGGTAAGTGGAGACACACACCATGGAGAATGTTGTGGAGTGGATGCAACAGAGAACCACAAGGAGTTCAACTATACACACTAAACAGGCAATTAAGAGTTTCTGCAAAGCATGCTGCCACTACCATTTTGTTTCCCCAACTAGCAACGGATCCCATACCACTGTACGAACGAATGATTTCCCTTTCCTAATCCGTGATCTCTTCGGATAATGGCACGCCTACGTCACAAACCAAAATGTCACAACCAAGACATGCGGCACCACATCCAAGCGGAGAAAATTGATCATTTGCCACTTTGAAGAGTGGGCTTCGCAAATTTGCCACTTTCAAAATTGACTTCGTAAAAATGTCATGCAGTACATGTACATCTTGATTACCATGCCATTTGAGCCATTTAGCTCATTTAATAATTTTTTTGCTAATTTCTGGAGGTGGAAAAGACCTTTATGCCCTTTTAAGTTTTGCACTGCATGGGAAAATGAAATGTCGCAACGATCTCCCGAAGCCAGAGATCTCCCGAAGCAACGATCTGCGCACGCGTTCCCGCTCGGCGTCGTCCCCACTCGGAGCCGTCCCCGCGCCGCCAGCCGCCCTTCCCGCTCGGCGCCGTCCCCGCTTGGCGCCCTTCCAGCGCCGCGAATTGTTGATGTGTTACTTGTGTTCCAGCGCCGTCCCCACTTTTCACTGTCGATTGAAACACCGAGGATCTCAGTGTTCAACTTCTCAAATTACACCGAGAATTGTTGATGTGTTACTTGTGTTTCAGATGTTTGTAAAAGATTTCTGTTTTGTGGCTGGATATGGTCTCATTACTTTGTCGACAAGTTGCTCTTCTGATGCTCCCTCTCTATCTTTTGCCCCATATGTTGGTTTTTTTGGTTTTGAATTGATTATTGTAACGCTGTCACCTTTTTTATGGCTTATATTGTTCTCAGTAATTATCAAGTAAAGTTAGATGGTTATGGTTTGGGATGTACTTGGCAAGAATTCTGGGATTGAATAATTTGTATGCAGTATTTATAGGTTCAGTTAGTGACAGTTTTTAACTGCCTTTTTCTTTATACAACCATCCTACACTCTTGGTTTGGTAGCTGGTGATCATGAACCTCGGAATGTGTTTAATTCGGTTGACACTAAGTAGAGATGATAAGCTTTGGTATGTAAGTGTGTTGGTTGAATGGTTGTATGCATTGCACCTGATCAAATGGCTTGCTCAGACAGAAGCAGCAGCAGATGAGCAAATGGCAGAAGGTGCCGAGGGATCAGCCCCAGCGCCGCAACCGGAGGAACAGGTCCCAAGCGATCAGTCTGCTACCACGCTACGGGATTTCCTGGCGAGGTACGCAGAGATGGAGAGCGAAGCGACAGCCGCTAACGAGCTACAGAAGGCGTTCGATGTACATGTGCGTTCGAGCGGGGAGGGCGGCGCTGGAAGGGCGCCAAGCGGGGACGGCGCCGAGCGGGAAGGGCGGCTGGCGGCGCGGGGACGGCTCCGAGCGGGGACGACGCCGAGCGGGAACGCGTGCGCAGATCATTGCTTCGGGAGATCTCTGGCTTTGGGAGATCGTTGCGACGTTTCATTTTCCCATGCAGTGCAAAACTTAAAAGGGCATAAAGGTCTTTTCCACCTCCAGAAATTAGCAAAAAAATTATTAAATGAGCTAAATGGCTCAAATGGCATGGTAATCAAGATGTATATGTACTGCATGGCATTTTTACGAAGTCAATTTTGAAAATGGCAAATTTGCGAAGCCCACTCTTCAAAGTGGCAAATGATCAATTTTCTCCATGCAAGCGTCCCAATGTCAGTGTGGAATCTAAGGACAAACCATGCATACGCAACTACACCGCGTTATCAGCTTTTTATCCGGTTTGAAACACTCCAATTTCAACCGAGAGAAAAGTAGTACACAAGGAACTGAATTGAATTATTGAAGTGCTTAAAGGAGAAATGAGGATTTGGTTTCCGTACGCGAGCCATCGGGTGTTGCTGAACGTGTGGAAGAGGAGCGTACGACGGCGGTCGGCGACGCACCAGGCGGCGATCTCGGCGGCGAGGTCGGCGACCCTGCGCTCGACGCGGCGACCGAGATCGAGCCCCACGAGCTCGCGCACGGGCACGACGAACCGCACCGAGCCGACCCCGCGCTCCTGGTAGAGGTCCGCGTACCTCCACAGGTGCTTCTGCCGCGCACCGAGCCAGCCCAACAGCACCACCAGCGTGGACCCCTCGCCGGCCCCGCGCCCGCCGGTGGTGCCAAGCGGCGAGGCAGACTCTGGCGGGGGCGGGTACCACTGGATGAAGGGGTCGGAGTCCGGCGGGATGAGGTTGAAGCGGACGGGGGCGTGCAGGAAGGAGGAGAAGGAGGCGCGCCCGTGGAGGGAGGAGGCTATGGGCGCGTGGTGGCAAGCGGCGCGGCGGTGCGCGGCGGCGGCGAGGAGGCGGACGCAAGAGATACTCGGTTTGGTTCGGGACCTAGCTCTAATCGCGTGGGCGTCTGGGACCGTTCGGTTCGGGCGTGGCCGCGTGGGACTGTGCGACCGAGGCGCGCGACTGGGCCGCGAGCGCGGGGGAATCGGCCGGCCGGATCTCATTTTCCGTTCGGATTCTCTTTTTTAAACCCACTTACTAATATACATACATATTATACCTAATGTATAGCTGATTTTTTGCAAAAAAAATTTAGGTATTCAACTGAATACCTATGAATTACTGTAGATCCGCCACTGTGGACTAGGTTACCTTTGAAGAAAAGACAACAACTCTTATGAAGCCTTGGCAAAAATTCATTGATTACACCATTACTGTATTATTGCAAAAATTTCCTTTCAGTTGCATTTGATCACATGATTCATTGATTGTTAGTTGTTACAGTCAACACTCATTCACTCAACACAGCAACACTATTACTGCATTACAGATTACACCAACAGGCAAAAGTCCAACAGGTTACAGATCCAACACTGCAACATGCCAAGTTGCCAACACATAAATCCTTAGTTGAGTACTTGAGTTCCTTACTGTTACTGACCTGGAGGCGGGAAGAGGGGCGGCGGCGCGGCGTCGGGAGGCGGGACTACGCCGGGATGCAGGGCGGGGCGGGAAGAGCCGAAGAGGGGCGGCGCCGGGAGGCGGGACGGCGCCGGGAGGCGGGGCGGGCCGGGAAGAGCCGAAGAGGGGCGGTGCTGGGAGGCGGGGAGGCGGGACGGCGCCTGGAGGCGGGAAGAGCCGCGGCGCCGGGAGGCGGGGAGGTGCCGGGAGGCGGGGAAGCGGGGCGGCGCCGGGAGGCGGGAAGAGCCGCGGGGCCGAGAGGCGGGGTCGCGGGTAGGCGGGGCGGCGCCGGGAGGCGGGGAGGCGGGGCGGCGCTTTTTCGGCTTCGGTTAGGGTTCGGACTGAGGAGAGCGCGAGCGAATGCCGTGGGCGATTGGGCCGACTGCCGAGCGCCCGAGCGAGAGCGAGCGCCGAGCGTGTGATGGGCCGAGCGGGCGCCAAGACTGACGGGCTGGCGACTGGGCTACCTGGGCTGGATGCTAACAATTCTACCCCTAGGGCAGCAACTAGACGACCGGGCGTTAGGTCATTGCGGACGGCCACTTACGCTCACAACCAACAAGTCAAAAGCAACAAGGTAATTCAACTTTAGGGATGAAAACGATCAGATGGAGGCCAAATCACTTTCACTTTCACATAGTTTTCCCAAAAACGAAATCGCTATGATATTTCAAAAATGAATACGGTGTCGGTATTCCGGTAATTTCGAAAAGGACAGTAACCGATCCAAAAGTACATCGATAACGATCGAAAATCATGGAGACGATATTTAAGAAACGATAAACACGTTAAACTGTAGAACACGACAAGAGTCATATAACTTGACCTATCGCACATGACACTTAAGAATCATTCACAATTATACAGTGGCATACTAGGGCATCGCCACCGTCGCCGTCGCCGTTATCATTTCCGTTTTTTCGGTTACCACTATGTTTTCTTTTAGGCTGAAAATCGAAAAATTCTCGAAAATGATTTCTAGAAATCAGAAATTACCGTTTTTGTTTTCAAATAACCCTATTTATTTTTCTTCAATTCTACTAAATTCTTCGCGTTAACTAGTGCTCGAATAAATTTGCATTCCTTAATTTCAAATACATGTTCGAAGATCCAACGTTGTTTTGCAAATTGGGTAAAATATATATCTTTTATCTCTATGACTTGTATATCTCTAATACTATATGAAGAAGGCAACTCATCTTCGCGCGCTCGCGATCCTCACGATCGTCCGCGCGCGCCTTTTTTTGGTTGCGCTCGGCTCCGAGTCGGTCCCTCTGTTTTTCCGAGTCGTTTGCTATTCTTAGTCGTTTTCTGTTTCTCTGATCCCGAACAATCAGGTTTGGGAGTTAAGCTTTTTACCGAGTCTTGCACGATCTGGTAGCAGAACGTGGAACACAAAACATCTGGTGGGAGTTAAGCTTTTTACCGAATCAGGTTTTGCTATTCTTAGCCTTTTTTTTCGTTGCGCTCGGCTCCGAGTCGATCCCTCTGTTTTTCCGAGTAGCGCTTGCTGCAAAAAACATCTGGTGTCCAATTGCCTTTGTTTTTCCATCTCTCAGTTCAGAAACCATCCACCAGTTTCAGATCCTGCGCTAACTGAATTTGTTCAGTTACTGTAGCTAGTATTGACAACAGACTCTCAGTTGCAGATCACAGGTGTTTTGGCTGGTACCAACTGAAGCTTTGATTACTCTGACAGCCAGCTAGCCGCCGCCGTCGCCTTCGTCACTCAGGAGCTAGCGTGTGTGGGGACTTCCTCACCAACATGTTTGGGATCTACCTGAAGGGGATCGGATACTAGTAAAATGCAACATCTTTGGGCAACCCATTGGAGAAGAAGGTGGTCTCTTAGGGCAATTTTTAGGCACCATAGCAAGAAATGGTGGATATCAAAGATTGGAGAAAAGTCAAGAAGATTAGTGCTAAAACTATAATTCAGCTCATACAGGTTTGCTAAATTTTACACGATGTTATATTGTGAATTTAAGATTTTGTGTGCTAGTTTTCATGTGAGAAAGTAAAGTTCATGGAAAATATCTATATAACCCCCCTGACGTTTGGTAGTGTCTACTTCACCCCCTGAACTACAATTAGGGGGTTATGTAGAGTTTTTCCTAAAATTCATTCATCAGTAACTCTTTCTTATTTCAGACAAAGTTTCTCTATCCTCGTTCATGTGAGAAATGGATATTGAAATCAATTGGAAGAGATTGGAGAAAATACAAGGCAACATTAAAAAAGACACTATTCAATCCAAAGAAAAAAAGGTCTGTTTTGTACCAGCGTTGTCCAAATGATGTCGATGAAGAACAATGGATTGCCTTAGTAAAATATTGGAAGTCAAAAGAAGGAAAGGTAGGAAAAGGGTACCATTATTTATGCTATTTAGCATTTTTTTTATGCTAATTATTTATTATATCCTCAATTTTTATGTATATATTGGTTAATTCTTTTGTTAATTTACTTTCTTGTAGGCCCTTAGTGAGAAGATGACAAGGAAATATTATTGCCCGGTGATTATGATTTAATGATTTTCTGTTGGAACTAGTGCCAAGGTCATGCAGATGACAAGGAAATATCAATTGAGGAAGCAGAAGCATCATCCCCACATGGCTTTGCTATAGATTGTAGACAAATAGAGGTACACCTTTTCAATGAACCATTGAATAAGATATATTTTACTTGCAATGTCAAATTTATTCAAGATAAGTATTACATAACTTTGTAAAAATGTATAAATACAATTATCTTTCTCTTCATTTCAGTTTGATTCTTGTCCAAGGATTTCTGGCGAAGGTAGAATAACAAAGAAACAAAAGGTATATAAGAATCAAATGTTTCCATTTATTATAGTAATATTTGTGCCATATATTATTACATACCTCATTTTACATGTGTAAGGATCATCAGGATGTGGCTCGCGACAAGGCTACATGCCAGAAGCGTCCAAAACATATGCAAAATCAACCAATGAAGGTATATAGATATAATATCACTTGTTCTAGTAGTTGCATTATCTTGATACTAGTGGACACGCACGTGTGTATCAAAAAAACTTTATACACAATAGGGGGATTGCTTACACATTAATAATTTATTAAATAGTTTTCCACGAGAAAAAAAGATTTAGCTAAACAACTACTAAGAAGATATAATAATACCCGTGCCTACATACTTAAGATCGTATATTAGTAATGCTTAATGTTATTTCAGTTCAAATAAATATGACCGCAACCAATAATACCCGTGCCTACACTCAGTTCATCAGCAGCAATCATTTCAGCTTTTGCTTTGTCTATCTTTTCTTGGCAGGAGCATATTTTTTTGCTGATAATCTGCTATGTCATATGCAAAAGGATCATGAAATTAAGATGGCCATAATGTTCTATCTCTGAAGTTTATTGCTGCATAGTAGGTTTTAGGTGCTATCAAACAGTTTATTATTAATGTTATCTTTATTAGTTCTGCAATATGAAGTGTCGATTCCATTTTCATAAAGATATAGGCCGCACTTACTCTTAGCAACATGTGCCGCTATCTTGATATATACAACAAATGCTTGTTGGTCGCTAAGTGATTATGTCAAATTAATGCAGGTTGGGTCCACAGTGCTACTCATGACTGCCAAATATCCAAATAAGGAAATTGTGGCATATGCAACTATTATTAGCACTAATCCAAAAGCAAATGTTGGTGGAGTTGAGACAGGAAAACAATTCTACAAAGTGCGTATCAATCACCCCGTTGAAAAAGATGAGCCATTAGTGAGGCCTATGCCTACCTACAACAACATTGGTGACGCCCATGCCAAAGGAGTACCAATTGCTTGGCCATCGATATTTGTATGTTTGAACTAGCTTTCTAAACTTTACTTTACTGTGGTGTACATGGATAGAATAATACTTAATGTTACAACTTGCTACCTATTTGCAGGTTCAAATGATCAATGGCTGAATTCCTATATATCGATGCGTACAAGAATGGATGAAGTGATGGATTTTAAGAATATTAGATATTGCATTTTTGTTTCTAGTAGTATGGACTTGTACTCTTCACTACTATGTCTGTTTACTCTCTAGAGTCATATCATTGTGTACATATACTATCACTTCATCTGAGCAAGTACTATGTTTGAAACCTTTCTATTATCTGTGGATCTTTATATGATTATTGAAACTTATAGATTATGTGATTCTGCAATGTGTCATGTTTACTATGAAAAATCAATAATAACACTATATACCACATACAAAGGTAAAATAAATATTTTTTCCCAAATTTCAAAGTGTTACAATAAGTACAACATGTGTTACAAACCATATGTTCATTTGTTCCAAACTATATGCTCTGCAAAAATGAGGAAGTGTTACTAGAGCTAAAAAAAAGTGTTACAGTAGAGAATCACTGTAACACTAGACAAATGTTCCAGTATATAAGTAAATATTTACAGTTTAGTAACACTTTTTTGGATGTAAAAGAACACATATATGGTGTTCCAATAGACAAGTATATAGTAACATGGGCAATTGGAACACATAAAAAATGTGTTACGAGGAGAGCTAGTAACACTTTCTTTAACCTATAGTAACACATGTTGGTGTTGCTATATCCCTGTTGTGTAGTAGTGTTACTGTGATATATGGAAATACATCTAGAGCCATCTTAATTTTTGCCCAGTCTTAAATACATCTAGAGCCTTAATTTTTGCAATATTCCTTTAAGCAAAAAAGGTCAAAACTTTGACAACGATTTCCTTGATCGTTTATTGAAATAAGTTCTTGACATCCTTGAGAAGATGCATGCCAAGTTTCAAGTGATTTGGAGTCTCAGTTCGAGAGTTAGCTCATTTTATAGTTTAAATCCAGTTTTGCCCTAGCAGAGCTTTAGGAGTCAAAAGATCCCATCCTTCTTGTGATCCTGCTAGACTTGTTGTTATTCTAGGTTCCTAAGGTTGTGATCTTACTTTAGTTCAAATTTTAAGTCATTTGGATATTCCTTGTGAAAGTTGTGTGGTTTTTTGTTTTGTTCGGACTGAATTTCCTGTGCTGATATGAGGGAAAGGTAGTACCGTCCATTACATGACGGTAGTACTACTCTGAGGTAGGGGTGGATATCGAGCCAACTCCTCGTCTTATCGAGTTTTTCCTAAAATTGACATAATTTGATTTAATATCATTTTATATATAATTTAAAAGTATTCTTAGAAACAAGCTAACGAGCCGAGCTTGAGTAAAATTCAAATTCATTTGAAATCAACTCATTTTAATGTTTAACCAATTAACAAGTATAATTGAAGTAATTTTGAACTAAGCCAACGAGCCCCACTAACGAGCTTTTTTCCCACCCCTGCTTGAGGTGTCAAGTCCCGTTTGGCTCAGTTTTTCTTAGAGATTTCTCTGGTGATGCTTAGACTCTAATCTTGATAGTTTATCATAGCTATTAGAGTAAAAATATCTTAACTATATTAAAGCAAAAGATTTTAAAAAAATTGTTGTCAATGTGTTTCTATTCAACCCCTTTAGTCACCATCGTCATTTGCTTCCCCTCCGCAGTCTCTTCGACTCTTGACTAGCCTCCGAATGACGTGTGGGTCCAGGCCAACATGGGCTCGAATGAATTCTCGCGTCCAGGAATTTCACCGACTGTTGCTCCTAGTTAGTTGACTTGTATATATCTGTTTGTTTTCCACAACAACAGTGCAACAATTTGATGTTGTTGGCTAGCACCTCAATAACTGATCAGGATTCACGCTGGTTGAGTGTGATACTCTCAAGCACGTAGGTGCATGATATATTATTTTTATCGCTAATCATAAATGAAGCTATAACAACAACAAAATTCATCACTGCAAAGGTATCCTATAAAGACATAATATTTTATCATATATAAATAAAATAGTGACAACGTGACAGTTACAGTAAAGTCATCACTACTAAGGCATCTTATAACAACATATCATGTTGTCACTATTTGTTAACGAAGTAGTGGCAGTGTTATAGTTTTGTCACTATAAAGTTGTCACAAACAAAGCAACCTGTGACGCTATAACATATTGTCAAGGTTGCAAATGTAGTGACAATATGATAACTCGTCACTATAGAATCGTCCCAGCTATAGTATCTTGTGGCGATCTAGTAGAGGAAGAATTTTTTGTCACTACAAATATGGTTATTAGTGGCAAAACAGACTTTCATCGCTGTATTTCGTCACTAATAATGTGATTCCTTGTAGTGTCGGGTGGGGGAGGGGTAGAGCAGCGGGAGGTGTAAACAGCAGCAGAGGTGGTGACAGCGGAGAGAAGGAAAGTTTGTATTTGTTCGCGGAAGCATAGTGTTCCTTGGGCGGTGCCATTATTTTGGTGTGATGAACTGGGGAGGAGGAGATCAAGGAGGTGGAAGGTGTTATATCCCTGGTGTTTAGTAGTCCGCACTGGGTGGTGGGGAAGACATGCAGTAGGTTCAATACTCCCACTTGGGAGTGAGTGTGAAACATAAGCTGAAGTCCCAATGGTGTATTGATGATGGTTTCTATCCTCATTAAATGACTTGCCACATAGGCAAAATGCTGACATGGCAACGTAATTAATGATGAAAGAGCACAAATCCTAGAAACGATTTCCTCATGAAGAAATCAGGTCTTCACTCCACCCAATGCACCAAGAAACTATGAAATCGCCATTGGGAAGAAACCACCAGTTTCTAGAGGGCTCGTGGCACACTCTCATTGGAGGAAGAAGATAGAGTTGGGAGAGAGAAAGAGAAAATAATTATTACTCGAAGACACCTCCACTGTGGAAGATAGTTTCTATAGATGATTTCTTGTGCTATGGAAATCGTGTCAATTTCTTCCATTGGGACTGCCCTAAGTCTCTCACGACAGCTTGGGCGACCCGCCCCAACCGGTCCACCGCCGCTGACCACTCCGGTCACGGCGTCCACCCAACCCCCACCTCCTCCCCAGTGACCTCCCCCTCCGTCGTCTAGATTTTCCCTGCACCCCCCTCTCCCGGCCCGACTGCCTGGAGATTTGGTCGCATTAGATCCCAACTTTGCCGCTGGCTCCTGCACTGGTAAGCTAGCCTCGGCGACCGCCGAAGACCCCGGGGGACTACCGAATCTACATCTCCCACCGTCGATCCTCCCTTCCCCACACCAAATCTACTCCTAGGTCCACTTCCCTGCCCCTAGATTGCTTTATTGATGAAGTAGGTCCCTACTGGCACCCATTAAGAACGACCCCCACACCCCCAAGAGCTGCCTTAAAGTCGCTCAACCACCTGCCGCAAGCGTCGTTACTGCTCATCCCTGTGGACTTGAAGGCTACCCCCAAATCCCGGAAAATCTACCGCAGGTCAAATCTCCGGTGCGCCGGGTCTCCTTTACAGGCGACATTCAAGCCGAGTGCCAAGCTCCATGCCACATCAAATCGCTGGTTGTCGCCCCCCATCTTCTTCAGTCAGAGGATTTTCAAGGTGCTGCACACTCTTCCCCCTGCATTAGGGCATCTGTAGTGTATGAAAAGAGGAGATCTTAAGCCACCTTAAGGTCAACCTTATACATTACAGGGGTGACCTTAAGCAGACCCTAAGCAAGAAAAGCTTAAGGCTGATCCTCAAGCTAAAGACCTGGCCATAAGCATTAAAATACAATTTTTCTTTATCTGCCATGTGGGACCGTCTTAAGGCCTCTTGTGTTATATACACTATGGAGTTGGTCTTAAGGTTTAGATGGGACCCACCTTAAGACCCTTTGGGTTATATACACTACAGATGCCCTTAGAGTTCTGCTCCACAGCCGACTCCCTCCACACCCAACAACACGTAGCATTCAAATCTCCTCAGCCACCAACGCCCTCGGATACAATGGATGACCGTCAGACCAAAATATTGGTGACGTAAAGAGAGTGACAGCAGACAAACATCCCCCAAGCCCGGTCTCAAAGCGCCTTCGCACCACAACCACCATCAATTCCTTGAGCGCACAAAAGGCCACTATTTCAACTGTCTCGCCCAAGACCACCATGCTGCCTCCCACAGAGATCCAACCAAGTGTCTACGTTGCTTGCGTCTCGGCCACAAGGTAGTGCACTGTCACTCAACCGCTCATCAGACCAGACTTGCTATCTCCCCTTCAACGGCTGCGCACCTGATTGCAAGGCTAGCATCCTCCAGAGCCACCCCACTACAGTAGTTGTGCAATCGGCTGCTCGGCCGGTCACCTTTGAAGCTGCTCCTACCGCATTGACACACCCTCATGGTTGTAGTCTTCATTAGTGGGCTTCCAAAGGCATGGCCAACCCCAACCTTGGCGACCCAGCCACCCGCCCATCGAAGGATGCCTGCATTGTTCCCTCCAACATGGAGATTCAGAGGGAGCTACAGAGGCTTGAGGCCTACTCTACTATGGTCTGGCTGGGCAAAAAAAGGCCCAACACGCACCTCAGAACCACTGCTGAAGCCTTGAGGAGAAGGTTCAATCTTAGGTCTTCTGACGTCTCTGTTCACCATCACTGTCCTAAGAATTTCTTGGTCAACTATGAGCACAAGCATCATAGGGATGAAGTGACTCGCCAGGACAAATTCCACTTCCACGACCTTGAGTTCCTTATTAGGCCATGGAAACCGCTCTGCCACACCTCTGGGCGGCTCTCAGGTTTCACGTCTAGCTATGCCTCGAGGGCATTCCCCTACATGGTTGGAACAATGATGTGGTGAGAAAAGTCATTACCAACAATTGCTCCCTTGATTGCGTCGATAGAAGCTCCCTTCAACAAGAAGACAACTGCACGCATGACCTTTGAGCCTGGATGGTGAACCCCAGTTCCATCCCAAAAGTTTCGTGCCTCACTTTTACGGATGGCTCTTCAGACTACTCTTCTTCTGCTACCCCCCTCAGCCTGCGCACTATAAGAAGGGGCTCACTTATAGGGTGCTGCTGTGCACCTCAATTTTATCGAGGACTACTCGGTAGCACCCTGAAGCTGACCCTGGTGCTGCCGACTTTATGTCATTCAAGCCAGTAAAGCACAACCTCTCCTGGTGTCTTGGCGTTGTCGACGACACCCCAAAGATGGCGGAGACCCAGCACAGTCAACAACACAACAATGATACCAACTGGGTGGAGAAGGGCACTACTGGTACCTCTCGGCGCTCCAAGCCTAGGCAGCCAGCCCCTGATGCATGTCGCAATGACAGCAGGTATCACGCCAGGCATTATGACGCTGACGATGATCGACACCATCAACACAAGCATGGCCTCCAAGGCAAGTAGAGAATACATGCACATGAGGCTTCTCGGCATGTGAAACCTCATGAGCAACCTAGAGAGCGCTCCCCTTGGCCTCGATATCCAACTAAAGGGGCCCACTGACATCACCCCTATGGAGTCAGGCAACTTCGGATCGCCCTTTGGTGCACACACCAACCAGTGTGCTGCTGATGATGATAAGCTTGCCCTCAAGGAGTACACGGACTCCACCCTGCAAGCCCTCTTCGCCTCCCACATGGCGCTTCTCCGTCGCGAGCTGTCCGACCTCTTTGATGCCAGGCTCCGCCAGTCTGACGAGGAGGCATGGCTCAAGTGCGAGGCATGGCTCCACAAGGCTAACAACTACCTCTTTACTGCACAAGGTGCAACCGACCAGCTTCTGCTGCCAATTCATCAAACTTTGGGCCCCGCATGCCCCTGCTTCACAGACAGGCTAGACATCCTCTTCCCTGACAATTGCCATGAAGTCTCTTGCGTTGGCTAACAATCAACCACCCAGCTCTCTGGCTTTGCCTTTCAGTGCTAAAAGAGCATCAAACATCACAACAGGCCTCCATCGATCACAAGATGATGTTCTGCACAAGGGACATGGGATGAGTGGAATGCAACCGCCTGCATTGCCTGACCTTCAACCAAATAGCCCTATAAGCTACCAGGCCCTCGACGCCCAATGCACACACTCTACTACTACCCTTCCCAACTACTGCTACACCGATTGAGAACTCGGCACCCCCGGCAACTGGGAAAGAACTCCTCTGGGGACTGACCCCATGACCTCTCAGTGGGGACTGCCTTGGATACGCTACACGTTGCGCGCACCAATCTCCTCACGCGAAGCCTGCTCCACCCAAAGCCGAGCACGCGCAGGCGGCATCTTCCGTCCCCAGGCCTTCCTTCCTCTTTGTCCATTCTTCCTGATGGCGCAATGATTCCCTCCGCCGGCACCTTCGCATCCCCCGCCGTCCGCCGCCGGCACCTCCGCTCGTCCTCCGCACCAACTCGCACGCACACTACACTAGCTAGTAGAAAGGAGCAGCAGTATTCGGTGCCTTGCCTTGGCATCGCTTCCTCTCCCATCCAGTTCACGCTGGAGACTTGGCTCCCCGCTTCTGCCCGTTCCCCACTCCCCTCGCCACCGTCCACCGAAGCGAACAGAGCGTCAAGAACGTGCGACCGGAAAGAATGCAGCCATTGCGCCCGAGCCCCGAGGCCGGCGGCTGGGCGGGGGCCGCCGGAGTCGGCCCCACCACCGTCGACGAGGCCTCCATGGAGCGCAGCAAGAGCTTCGTCAAGGCCCTGCAGGTGCCCTGCATTCCCAAATCATTCCAAACCAGATCCCACACGCACATACACGGGGGAAAACGATATCCTTTTGAGCTGTTTCTTTGCTTCGCTCATGGATTCCAAACCAGATCCCACTGGAGAATCGGCACCAGCACCGGTCGCTTCGTCCTTCCCCACCTCGCCAGGGTGGCAATGAACCCCGCGGCGTCGGCGGTGCAGTCATCTTCATCGGCTTCTTCAAGAGGTTTTCATCAAGCCAGTTTGATAGAGAGGTGGTACGAAGATGGTTTTCATCAAGCCAGTTTGAAGCCAGAAGAATCCCTTGTATAATGTTTGTATGAAGATGCTTTTCATCAAGCCGACTGGAATTTGTATAAATGTAGTGTGGTGAATGGAACTTGTTCCATGCATGCACAAATGGGGATTACATTTTGCTTGTTCTATTTTGATACTGTGATTGATAGCAAGAAAATCAGTCACACTGTGATACACTGATACTGTTGGTGCACTGATACTGTTGGTGCTTATCAAAGTTTGTTGATTTAAATGCTTAATAGTCTTTATGCCAAGATGCAGTATTTGTCAAGATATATAGTCCTCCCAATTGCTCAAATATATAGTCCTCCCTGCAGGAATGGCAATCAACCTTGATCACTTGTATTGATATTACGCAGGTATATATACAACATACAGGAGAGTCACTAGCTAACAGAATACTGGTGCTACAAATGAGGAGATCCATAACATGCGGATCCTCAACTGAAAGAGATAGAGAGAAGCCTGAAGACATGTTCAGAAGGAAACTGAAATGGAACGCTAATACTACCAATTGCCAAGATGCAGTATTTGTTCTCCCAGCTTAGTGAATTTGGGGTGTGATATAGCTTATCTACTTATGTGTTTGTTAATTGGGACATGCCAAGCTACAAGCTAGAAGGATCCATCAGTATTATTTTCTGTCATAAGTAGATTTCAATTAATTAGTTTTCTTCAAGTTGCTTTAAACCATATAGGATCTGAGGAAATCTGATTAGTTGAAAAAAAAAACTGCAGTTGACATGATGATGGTTTGAGAATGTACATATGTGATTGCAATTACAATATGTTTTCGGGCATGATCACATAACAATCCTTTCAGAACTGTTGCTTTTGTTCATGGCCAACAGGAAATGCAATAACATACAACACTAGGAAATGTGCTTTTGTTCATGCCCCTGAGATGTAACTGAGCTATCAGAGCAATGCCACAGAGCAATGCCTTTGTCTGTCAATACAGAGCCATCTTCACAAGCCTCCTCTGTATACTTTCTGTACTTCCTTTTTCTCCTTTTTAGCCTTTTGAGGCTTGTTTTGGGTGTTGTCGTCTCCTCTGTATACTTTCTGTACATCCTTTTATTGACATTAATATAATTATATCCAGTATGGTCCTCCCTACTGTTCTTAAAAAAAGCCAGTATATCCACAGTTAATTTGTTTGAAAACAATTGCTGTAGTTTTTTCATGTCCAATGGAAACCAAAATAATCTTGTGTTTTCTGTATTGCTCAGATTATCTGTTCAAAGTTGGCTTCTGCCTCTGGGGAGAAAAACAAGCCTCAAAAGGAGACGCAGAGGTGCCGGCAGGCGACGCGGAGGTGCCGGCGGCGGCGGAGGGGGCAGAAGCGGGGAGCCAAGTCTCCAGCGTGAACTGGATGGGAGAGGAAGAGATGCCAAGGCAAGGCACCGAATACTGCTGCTCCTTTCTACTAGCTAGTGTAGTGTGCGTGCGAGTTGGTGCGGAGGACGAGCGGAGGTGCCGGCGGCGGACGGCGGGGGATGCGAAGGTGCCGGCGGAGGGAATCATTGCGCCATCAGGAAGAATGGGGAAAGAGGAAGGAAGGCCTGGGGACGGAAGATGCCGCCTGCGCGTGCTCGGCTTTGGGTGGAGCAGGCTTCGCGTGAGGAGATTCGTGCGCGCGACGTGTAACGTATCCAAGGCAGTCCCCACTGAGAGGTCATGGGGTCAGTCCCCAGAGGAGTTCTTTCCCGGCAACTGAGCTGCTACCAAAGACGCTGCCTCATGTGCCCCCGACTGAGGTTGGCCACCTGCCATCTCAACTGCCCTCTACTGCGGTTGAATCTTCCCTGAAGACTCCTGCACTAACCCCGACATCACCCCAGCTGCCTATGCAACTAGGATGTGCACAACCACAACAAGGTGGAGTTTACAGCAGGATTGCTAAGACGACTGCCCTGTCAACGCAGACGATCAAGGTCTTCGCAGCTGCTTCAACGACTCCTGCACCACCAAGCACGCCTGGGCCACACCTCACGCCCCCAGCAACCCCCTTCCTAGGCTTGGGCTCTTCCACGGCTCCAAAGAACCTGTTCCTTAGTGGATCCCCGGGTATTCTACCTGCTACCTAGTCAGACATTCAACACTCTGAAGGCAATGACACCCAATGGACCGAGGGTGCTACTGAGGATGTCGCAGACTTGGAGCCACCGGCAGACAGCCCCCCACTCTCAGCACAAAGATGATGACTTGCTGGACAGCATCTTTGTGCAAGCTGCACCCCCGCCACCGGCCATCCCCAAGAGTGCAAAGGAAAACACCCACACACCACGCCGAAGCAACCGTCTGGCGATGAAACAAGGTGATACCCCAATCCTAAAGCATGCACAAGAAGTGCTAGCTTGCTGACTTGAGTCCTTGCCAATGAGGAGGCCATGACTGAGGAGGCCCTCAACCGTTATATCATGAGTTTCAATGGCCCACTTCCACCGGCCTCCCTACAGGATTTGTCAGCACTCTTCTACTTCGACTCTGACCAGGTTGCACAAGTGGATGACGCCCTCTAGGAGGAAGAGCACAAGGCACAACTTCAGGATGATGATGCGATGGCGGTTTAGCCCGTGCGCGAGTCGCTGGCACAAGCCGACTACAAATGAGGCCCCCAGTGCTTATGTTTAGCATCACAACGTCTTTTGCTTTTGTTTCAGCTGTGACTATCAACTTCTGTCTTTTGTTTCATGAATCTTGCTTCCACCTATTCTGTGTTTCCTACCTTTTGCAAACTGCACTGCTATGTATTTGTTTCACTCCATTGTACCGCTATCTGCCCAGCTCAGCTTGCATGATCCGTCTTCTAGTGATGCTATCTATCTGGGGTCATCATTTCTTTGTGCTTTTGTGTGCCTGCTCCCCCCTACAAATGACTGGGACCCCCAGTCAACATAACCGACCGACTTTACACAGCTTGCTTCAAATACATTGACACTACTCGTATCACCTGTGCTGCGCCCACAACCAATGTGTTACTCGCTGCCACTTATGCCTGCCTCGATGCCTCCAAAAGGTCAATGGAATAGCCAGTTATGCAATAAGTCAACAACACTGCCGACCACATGGTGGGAACTTCTTTGATGGAACCTAGGCTAACTATCCTCTCCTGGAACGTCAGGGGACTAAACTCCCCTGCCCGTTGCGCTGCGGTTCGATAAACAATTGATGATAACAAGCCTCACATCGCCTGGCTTCAAGAGACTAAATTAAGCGATGTCTAGCTTGCCTAGGCTTACGCGCTTGGTGGAAATAGATTACACAACTTCCTTTCCCTGCCAGCACAGAACACTCGTGGAGGTGTACGGATCCTTTGGGACAGTGACGAGGTCCACATTGCCAGTTGCCACCATGGCCATTATGGCCTCACAATCGATGTTACCATCAAAGCATGCTCAACACACTTCATTTTAATGATAGTGTATGGCCCCACAGTTGACAGTGACAAGGAGGGGTTCTTAGCAGTAATCCAGGACTCCAACCCCCTAATGGCACCAGATGGCTCCTTCTTAGTGATTTCAACCTCATATACAAAGCCAAGTCGAATCTCAATCGTCACCTTATGGCCCAATTTCGCAATGCACTCGACATCTGCGACCTAAAAGAGGTGCACCTACAGAATTGCAGATATACCTGGAGTAATGAAAGAGCTAATCCAAATCTAGTCAGACTGGATAGATTCTTCTATAATATTGCATGGAACACAACGTTCAGTAAGCATGCATTGCACGCCTTATCTACTTTCCACTCTAACCCTGTCCCCTGCTCCTATCCAATACAAGTGGGCCATGACCACCGAAAGTTTTTCGTTTTGAAAATTTTTGGACAAGGCTTCCGGGGTTCCTCCAAGTGGTCCAACACGCATGGGGGGAACCAACTTTCGGGCTCAACCCAATTGTAAGGCTAAATCCTAATGAAAAGGATGATAGGCTTAGTAGTGATTGAACGATCCAGGAAGAAGTAGGCGGCATGAATTAGTTGGCTCCAAGAAGGAGACGTAAACACAAAATTCTTCCACATCAGAATAAACTCCCGAGGAGGAAAAACTTCATTCAGTGGCTTTCAAAGGGCCAAGGCTAGGCAGTGTCTCATGAAGATAAAGCAAATGTGCTCCTTGATCACTTCAATCAAATTCTGGGTCAAACATGGTCTACGGGTGTATCTTTCAGCTAGGACAACCTCCAGCTACCCCGTCTAGATTTGCAAGCACTAGCTGACCCCTTCACTGAACAGGAGGCGCACAATGCGATCCTCTAGCTGCCAACTGATAAAGCGCCTGGACCTGATGGTTTCAATGGAAATTTCTACTGCAAATGTTGGGATGTCATAGAGAGCGACCTTATGGATGCCCTACATGCTTTCTACAATATGAGAATAAACAACTTCTCCAATGCAAGCACTACAAGTTTGATTTTGATACCAAAAACGGATGGTTGCTAAGAGGTAGGAGACTACAGGCCCATCAGCCTCATACACAGTGTATCCAAAACATAGCAAAAATCATATCCCTAAGACTAGCACCCTTCATGGACGATCTCATCTCACCAAGCCAGAGCACCTTCATCACAGGCAGATGCATCCAAGACAACTACCTCTGCATTCGCAACCTTGCTAAAAGACACCATCGAAACAAAACCCCATCCATGCTTCTCAAGCTTGACATTGCAAAAGCCTTTGACTCAGTCCGTTGGGAATACCTACTAGATCTGCTACAGAACAGGTTGTTCCCACTGCGATGGAGAGACTAGATCTCCTGTCTTCTTTCCACTGCCACCTCCACTATCCTCCTAAACGGAATCTCAGGTGAACAAATACAGCACTGTAGGGGCTTACGACAGGGGGATCCACTATCCCCCTTCTTTTTTTATCCTAGCGATAGACCCACTGCAGAAAATTCTCAATATTACAACACAACTGGGGAACTGCGGCCTCTACGGGACTGCGTGGTGACCCTCTGTACCTCCCTTTACGCGGACAATGCCGTCATCTTTCTAGCGCCAAAGAAAGAGGACGTCTGCACCTTGGTTAGAATTCTACAGAAATTCGGGGATACCACAGGCCTTCATACCAATCTCCACAAGAGCCAGTTGGTGCCAATCAGCTGTGACCACATCGACCTACAAGGGGTACTACAAGACATGCTTGCACAGCTCGCATCCTTCCCCCTGAAATATCTAGGCCTACCACTAACAACTAAAAGACTTCGAAGGGTAGACTTCCAAGCGCTGGAAGACAAGTACGCTAGCTGCTTAGCAAGTTGGACTGGCAAGCTACTCACCCTAGTGGGTAGGAAGACTCTAGTCAAATCGGTATTGATGGCACAATCCACCTACCTCCTCATGGCCATCAAACCACCAAACTGTGTGATTAGGTCCTTGTATAAACGAATGAGACACTTCCTTTGGGCCGGATCAAAACAACAGCTAACGAGTGGTAAATGCAAGGTTAGCCGAGACAGAGTCTACAGGCCCATAGACCTTGGTGGCCTTGGCATCCTGGACCTGGAACGCATTGCCAGAGCACTCAGGCTAAGATGGCTATGTCAACAATGGGGAACTCGACCAAAACCATGGCAAAGGATGGAAATCCCGTGCAATGACCAAGATTGACGCCTCTTTGCAGCGGCTACCACTATAACTATAGGCAATGAAATGAAGACATCCTTTTGGACCTCAGCTTGGGTGGAAGGGAATAGGCTCTGTGATATTGCACCCACCATCTATAAGGCATCGATGTGGAAAAACTACACTTTGAGGGCTACACTAGAAGCAAATAACTGGCAACATGATCTCAATCAGTCAATTGGATGGAAACCTCACTGCGCAACACATACACGAGCTAATCACCATCTAGACTTCAAACATAGCCCTGTGGGACGACATCCCTGACACAGTTGCTTGGAAGCTAACCTCCACCGGAAAATAAACGACGGCTTCTGCCTATAGAGCGCAGCTTCTAGGGACAATTCGAACCATGATGAACCCCTTAGTCTGGAAGACTTGGGCACCACAACGATGCAAAATCTTCGCCTAGCTCACTCTTCAAAATAGGCTATGGACGCCGGACTGACTCCACAAACGTGGATGGCCGAACCACCAAAATCCTCTCTGTAGACAAGGTTTGGAATCCACCATACACCTCTTGGCCGAGTGCCAATACACCAAAAGAATCTGGTCCTCCATAGCCCTTTGGACTACTTGTGATTCCATGAGGCTAGCTTCTTGGAGGACTGCCACCTCGGTTCGCGATTGGTGGGAGTCGGTGGTACTACATCCTAGAGCACCACGAAAGGCAACGGCTTCCATGGTAATGCTCATCTCTTGGCACATTTGGAAGGAATGGAATGTCAGAGTGTTTCGGGCGATGGAGACCTTAACCTTGGTAGCAGCAATAAAGGAGGAAGTTGCCATCTGGATTTTAGTGGACGCAAACAAACTTGAGAGACTCTTAACCACCCCTATAACACTCTAATTTCACCTCCGCCCTTGCCGCCGTGTTCAAAAAAAACTCCCACTTGCACAGACGGAACGGCTCTGCTCCGCTAGATCCTTTGAGAGCTGTCTGATAGCGATTGGTCTGGTCTAATAGCTAGAGGCCTAGAGATATACCAATTGGTAGTCCGCTTCATCATACGAGTGGATCAATCTTCACTGCTTTTTTCTAGCCACCCGTGCGCTCCGGGCAAGATTGCCTATCAGTTCTTTATCCACCTGGTCTAAGAGTAAATTCGCTTGAATTGGAGAATTTGCTGAGGGATAACGGATTATCGAAAAAGAATTTGCGTAGTACAAGTGTCGCCTTCCAATGATTCTAAACTTTTGTAGTCCATTCATACACCCCTTCAATTCATTCTTGTGTATACATATGACGTCAACTCCGTCATTTTTTTTTTGAAACTCAGCTTCAACAAGACGTTGCCTTGCAGAAAGGTGTGATTATGGTAATTGCTTACTACTTCCTTGCTTTATATTTTAAAACTTTGTTGTTTCATGGTCCTCAAGATAGAATTTTGCATTTTTTGGAGGGGGGTTTTTTTTGAGGAGGGGAGATTTTTTTTGGAGAGGGCGGAGAGAATTTGTGACCGTTGGATCTCTAATCCAACGGTCACAAATTTGGATGATAGTTAGAAAGGAAACATTCGGATAATGTTTATCAATACCCTTTTTATAATCTTTTTGCCCGTTGGTATTGAAAGTTATATATTTGCGGAAGTTTTTTTAATTAAAAATCTGTTAATGTTATTTGTGTGGGTTTCACTATGATTTTTATAATATTTTGCCCGAGGACAACAAAGCCGTCGATGATGGCTGCACGGAGGCTTGAGGACGACGGGGAGGCATCGGATCCATCGGGATTCAGGGCCGGTGGCTTGCTACCGAAGAAGAAGGTGCAGAGCAAGGTGGAGGAAGAGGGGAAAGGAGAGGAAGAGAAAGGAGCGACAGGCTGCTACGGAAGGGGCGGCGATGGTGGCAAGGGAGGGAAGCAGTGGGCGGAGCCTCTCGGTCGGTGGCTCAGTCACTCAGGGGAGCGCTCAGGAGGCCACGAGATGGGCGGTCGTTATTCCCTATCACATTTTGCATAGCAGTAACTTACAACATGAAACAGGGAGCAATACATCTCATTCATTTTGTAGCACTGCCCCAACGGTGGTTGCAAGAATGTCGAATAGAAGGATATTTTTTGGGCTTCCTAAGAAAGCACCGGGTGACTTCATGTATGGGAGGTCTGCATCACGAGAAACATGAAAGGAAAGATATGTGGCTAGAAGAATTTTGGACACAGCTAGACCCATAAACACATGAAATTCCGTTTTTGGTCCTCAGATCAAAAAAATTCCGTTTCTGGACCCCTCCCGACCGCACGTTCGCGAGATGGCGCCACGTGTCCCCGATCGTGCGGTGTGGTACCGCACGACTGCACTGTTCACAGGTCGTGCGGTACCACACCACACGACCCCGCTGCACTCCGCGCCGACCGCACGACCGCCCTCCTGAGCGCGCGACCGTCCACACCGAGCGCGCGACCGCGACCACACGACCGATCGCTCAAGCCTACCGGTCTCCAGACAAGAACAGAGGTCTGACAGGACCTGTTCATCACGAAGGATACATGCATTTCGTGATCCAGTCATTCACCATCCGGAAGCCAGTGACTAGACAAAAGATCGATGTTTGCATGAAAAAGCTCCGGATCGCACACGTGTACGTACAGCCAAATCCCCAGAAGATATGTACGCAGAAGATAAATACAAGGCACAGCTCAAACCGATCACATCGACGATCGATCAGCAACAGCAGCGGTCGCGCGCTCGAGAGGGCGGTCGTGCGGCCGACGCGGAGTGCAGCGGGGTCGTGCGGTGTGGTACCGCACGACCCATGAACAGTGCGGTCGTGCGGTATCACACCGTACGGCCGGGGACACGTGGCGCCATCTCGCGAACGCGCGGTTGGGAGGGTCCAGAAACGGAATTTTTTTTGTTTAGGGGCCAAAAACGGAATTTTATATGTTTATGGGTCTAGATGTGTCCAAAATTCTGGCTAGAACTGTTCGGAATATTCAGACGAAGACCAACAAACACCCGGTCCAGCAGGGAACACAAAGTCAAGTAGCCGCAGAACGGAAATTTTAAAAACCCACGAAAAGGACTGGCACTTCACGATGGATCCCATGATCCATCCATGCCTTACGTTTCAAAGTAAACGTCAACCATTTCAATTTGAGCTAAGCTGTAGAAGAGACACATGACGTGGAGACGGTGAGACAGACGGATGCCGTGGTAACTAGGGGTGGGAGTGGATCGGGACGGTTCGACGACCCAATCCTGCCCCGTGCAGACCACTAGGATTTTTAGGGGCGACGGAGCAATCCATATGGCAGGGATAGAATGGAACCGACGACCCATTGGTTCATCTGGATCGGCCCTTTTTCTATACTGACTGTAATAATGTACAAAGAAACTTTCTTTGCTGATTGTTAATATACGAAGAACCAACACCGATTACCATATCTTGTGATTGTAAGAACTGTAGAACAAGTACATAGATATCATATATACACATATATCGATCACAAATAGGCAGATATATCACATATACATAAATTTGCTAATTAATTATAGATGAATTGTGATAATACATCTACAACATGTTTACAGATACTCTAAAAAAATTGTTTGTCACCAAACATGAGAGATTTTATTTATCCCTATCTGAATGAAACTCTCCTTTTCAGTGAATGACCTTCGTCATTAAGAAGGTGGTGAGCTGTCCTAAAATGTGAGAGAGTTCATTCATATGGATTGTACTTGTGCTTGAATTGATTTTCATGCCTTCTTGCTAGGAAGAGTAAAGTCTTAAGAAAAAATATATATAGTTACTATCGTGTGTGTGTGTGTATATATATATATTAAGTTATCATCTATAATGCATAAAGTTATTTACAGTTATCATCCGTAATTCATGAAGTTACTATTGTGCGTGAGTGAAGTTATTATCACCATGCATGCATTGAGAGCAGAGAGAAACAAGCATGTCAATAGCAAATAACTCATAAGAAAAGTTACTATCGTATGTGAGTGAAGTTACCGCCAAACATACGTAGAGTTACTGTCTGTTGTAGCATTATAAAACTAGCAGTAACTCTACATGATTTAATAATAACTTCACTCATGCACGATAATAACTTTATATGATACGAATTTCGTAGCATCAAAATATATTCAATATACATCTTATTTTGTTAAGCTCGTAATTTCGAATACAATGGTGCAAACGGATCGCAGTTGGACTTTTGGTGAAAGAGTTATTGTATTTTTTAGGTTGTAAACAAGATGAAAAAATCACAAATCAAGTGCATTTATTCTCTTCTCTCTGCTATTGCATGCATACATGCAATTCAAGTTACTATCTCCTAGACATAAAGCTATCATTAATAATTTATCAAGTTACTATATCCTGAATATAAAGTTACCATCGATTGACTAACAAATATCAAAATTATTATCTCATACACATAAAGTTATCATCAAGCATGCACTGCACTAGGATGCTCGTGCGCGCGCAGGTGTAGAATACGTGGATAAGTTGCTGATATTTCTGAATGAAGTTATTGCCAAACCTTCACATTGCTGAAAAGTTACTGTCGGTTCTACATGAAGTTAACATCGGTAGCGAATGAAGTTACTGCCAATGCTCACAGTACATAGCCGGTGGTAACTTTCTTCACATCCGATGATAACTTTTCGAACAATCGGTGATACCTTGCTAAAGTGCAAAACTGTGCATAGTATACACGCACGCGCAGAATAGCACCACCGTGTGTGTTTGTATGTATATGCATGTGTGTGTATCTCAAGCAAGAATATATTGAAGTAGACTAAGAGTAGTGAGATGCATTCTTAAATTAGAGCAAACTACTAAGCTAGATCTAAATCTAGATATCATCTCACTTGATTATAATGCATATAATTAGATGCAAATACTAATCTTAAATTACCACTATTACAAAAAGGGTCATCATAGACGGTTCGGAACTGTCATCACAGACGGTTTTCTGAACCGGTTATCACAGACGGTTTATGAGCCGTCTGTGATAAAGACAACACAGATGGTTTGTAATTAGAACCGTCTGTGAAGAAAACTATTACAAACAGCTCGAAACAAAAACCGTTTGTGATACTCACACATCACAGACAATTCTAGTTACCAACCGCCTGTGATTGGCGAGTATTACAGACGGTTGATATATAGAACCATCTATGATAGTCCTTCATAGACGGTTTATAGCACAAACTATCTGTGATAGTTCATCCTACACCTATGCCCTTTAAAAACAAGCAAATATAGTGGCAAGCACAACAGTATATTCCATTTCCATTAAGATTAGATCCATCATTACAGTATAACAAGATAACGAACCCAACTCTTTAACATAACAAGAATATATAAGAAGCAAAGATCCTAGTAGACAATAGAAACTGGATGCATCGGACAGCGCCCGGATATCACCGGCATTGGAAAGGCGACGGTGTCACCACCTTTGTGGCACGACGGTGAGACTACACATGACGCTTTTACGACACTTACGACAAGAGTGTGCTGTGCAGTCGACCGTGGTGTCACAACGGAGGTGATAGCTCACGGCGGTAGTTGGCGTCGTCGAGGAACAAGCTGGATGCAATGGATGGCGGCCAGATATCAGTGGCAATAGAGAGGCAGTGGTAGCGCCACCTTTGTGGCACGACGGTGAGACACTCTTACGACACTTAGAACAAGAGTGTATTGTGTAGTCCACTGTGGTGTCACAACAGAGTGCTAGCTCATGGCAGTAATCGGCGTCGTCGAGGAATAAGCTGGATGCATCGGATGACAGCCGGATATCACCGGCAATGGAGAGGCGGTGGTAGCACCACCTTTGTGGTACGACGATGAGACTGGATAAGACACTCTTATGACACTTACGACAAGAGTGTGTTATGCAATCGACCGTGGTGTCACAACGGAGGTGCTACCTCACGGTGGTAGTCGGCATTTTCGATGGGAGAATGCAGGAAGCTATATAGTGGATGAACTTACCCGTAACTGCCAGTGGAAAGGTAGATGGGGAGTAATTAATAAGGTCCGAGCGGTTGGAGTAATTAATAAGAACCGGTGCCTGCCATCCGATGTGGAGAGAATGGACAGGTGAGATTGAAATCCTGGGGGATACGCCACGGATCGGTGATGCGTCATTATCAGAGTCGATTTGTTATACAAACCATCTGTGATAATGCACATATCTGAGATGGTTTGTTATACGAACCGTTTGTGATAGTTTTATAAACGGTTCTAATTAAAAACCGTCTATGATAATGCATATATCACAGACGGCTTTAAACTCAACTGTTTGTGATAGTTTCAGAGACGATTTTAGCCATGAACCATCTGTAATAATCAAACCACATATGGGTCCACATGAACCATCTGTGATGAGACATCCAGTATAACTTGTTTTGTGGTAGTGTACTAAGAACAAATCGATCTACGAGCACACTTGCAAATCTGTGGTATGTTTTCACCAAACTCACTAAAGCCAGCGACCTCCTTCAAAACAGCGCAATGCAGATAGATTTATCGGGACTAGCCTGACGAGGTATTTAATAATTATTTATCACATACGGTTATTATTAAGAACCGTTTATGAATTATCACAGCAGATGATTCTTTTATTCGAACTGTTTGTGATAATTCAGAAACGGTTTTTAATGAGAATTGTCTATGATAAATATGTATTACAGACGATTCTAACCGCTATTAACATAGACGGTCACATATGTAAAATCGTCTACAATAATTGTAATACTGACAGATTCAAGGAACTATTTATGATGAGATGTTCAGTATAGCCTTTTCTGTTGTAGTAGTGAATAATAAATTGCTGCATAGGTTACTTCTGATTCAAGCGGAGTACAAGAGGCAGAGTACCTTCGGGCTCACCAGCTAACATACGTAAACATGACAAACTTTATTGTGCTACATGACAAGCACATCCCACCTTTTCCATTCCCAGATTATTCGCGTAAAGATTAGGCGGTTCTTGCTTCTAGTAAGAAAAACAAAGACCGGTACGTTAAGGAGAGAACAACTACTTCAGTACTCTACGACAACACCAATTACAGAGAACAACTTCAGTCCGTGACGACATCCTCCTGTCTATGATCGAATGCCTTCTTGACTTCGTGCGGAGAGCTAACCGTGGAGACCATCTCGTATTCACCATGCCTCCTGCTCCTCGAACAACAAAGCAAGAAGGCCCCACCAAGCCGCTGCTGCAAGAACAGCAGCAGGGCCAGCAACGCTGCTCCCAACGGTATCACGATGTCCCATGCGATACTGAAGAGATCATCACGAGGATTTGCGTATATGTAGGACGGTCTCAGGCTCGGCACGTAGTTGTGAGCCCTGAAAACATCATACACATGAGGCATCGCACGGATCATGGTGCCCCCGACGTAAAACCACGGTGAAATCGCTTTAACTCTGGAGCCTGAGAATGCGTTCTGGATGACCTGAGGGAGTAGGAATCCATCCAGTATGATCCCTGCATATGACATGAGGTCCTCCCAGAGACTAGCTGGATTTTCAGCGATGAGAACAACCAGTGGGTTATCCATGCTTGCAGCACGGCCATTTATCAGGTGGACAATCCCGGCTATGATTCCTCCGAGCAAGTACAACGGTATGCATATCCGCAGTGCTTTCTTCTCATCGGCCAACGATGCCTTGGCTTTGCTCCCGTCGTCCGTTCTCCGGCCCAACGACACCAGCTGAAGAAGGCGTAGCTGCAGCACGAAGACGATCAGTGTAGGCACCCTCAGCGCCACTTCATTCAGCTCGAGCCACCCGTTGCTGGAGAGAGGAACATAGTGCACCCTTCTGCTTATGAGCAAGGCCTCAACATTAAGCACGAGAGGGGTGATGTAGCCCAAGGCTAGAAGGACAAGCATGGTGAACGACGTGGCGGGAGGCGCCTCAGGGTTCCTCTCGGTGTGGCGAATCTGCATAACGGTGAACACGGAGGACAACATCGTGGAGATCACCACCATGATGCTCTCTGACTCCATCCTCCAAATCGACTCGTCAATTTGCTCCGTGTACATCCCATATAAACCGAGGTCCATCGTTTCGAAGTATAGAGGGTCACTCTTTTCCCTCTGGCTGCTGATTTTTCCCCAGCCATGCCCCTGCGCCGTCGCATCCAACGAAGCAAACTGAACGGTTACCAATATCTCACAGTCTGTTGAACCGTTGAGCTCTCGGCAACCGATCATGCATAGGTAGCCTGTCTTAGGATCATAAACACCCTCTGCCGAAATTTGTCGATGTTCAAACGGCACCGAGTACGAGCCATTCTTCGGGCGTTGCCAATTCGCAGGTCGAACACGGTAGCTTATATCATAGCTGAGATTCAACAGTTGGCTATTATCCATCTCCACCACGGCGTGCCAGCTCTTATTTCTCTCTCCCATGGCATGCTGTAAGAACATATCGTCCGCTGCCAACCTATCCCCGTCGACCATCACCGACCCAATCGTGACCGGGGAGGCTTGTCCATGTCCATCTCCGGTGCCCATTTCCAAGAAGAAATGGAACTTGCACTACTACAGAAATCCACATTACAGACGGTTCAGAAACGTCATCACAGACGGTTTTCTGAACCGTCTGAAATTATGGGTCAGTGATAATCCAAGTTATCACAGACGGTTTTTGAACCGTCTGTGATTATGCGATATCACAAACGGTTTTTCATTAAAAACCGTCTGTGATTATCCGATATCACAGACGGTTTTTACTGAAAAACCGTCTGTGATACTCCTCCCCCCAGCAGAATATATTTCTGTTTATAGCTAGCCTCAGGAAATGCTAGCCATGCCCTCTGAAACAAGCAGATAATCACAGACATAAACATATACAACTCACACATCTCATTTCATTTCAGATACATTTCACATCTCAATTCATTTCACAGACATAAAACATCCAATTGACAACGCACTTCATTTCACAAACATAAAGCATCCATTTCGCAAATCAATTCATTGAGTTGAAATAAAATATCCATTAACAAATACACAATTGTAAAAGATCTACACTGTATTTGCACTTAGAATTACAATAAAAAATCATTCTGGGCAGTGGAACTCTCCATCTGATCTTACGACTTTTGACCACAAAAACCAAATGAGCTCTCCTCGAATTTTTGCAAAATCCGGCTGTGTCAATGCAGATGTAGAGATGGACGCAGCCTGTCGATAGGAATATCAACGCGCGCATATATAAAACTGACATGTATGAAATAAATGTGGAAAGATTGACAAACCTTAGAATTAGTGATCTTGGTGGAATCGAGGAGTAGTCTCATATGGTGGCACATGTAGTATCTACATGTGTTGCCCGGCTCCTGCTGGTGGCACTGCAAAAAATATAATGTGTTAAATCAAGTAGCATTACTACTATGTGTTGTATATGATTAATTAATGTGTAGCTAGCGAATACCCGAAACTTGCGATCATGTTTCAAGGCCTTGGCCCCTGTCGTCGAGTCACGTGTTTGTTGAACGTATGTGGCGAACGACCTTCGTTATTCGAAAAAGTTAGATTAGTTATTCGGAAGGAAAGAAAGAGTACAATGTACAATGTACGTACCTATCGAGTATTCGGGCGATAGCTGTGTACTTGGATTTGTTCTTACTTAGAGAATCAAGATATATAGCCTTGTTCCATTTTGGTATAATTACAATTAAAATCCAATGGAACTGCTCATTGTATGGCATAAGAACAAATTCCTTATCTTGGTGAGCCAGCAGTGATTTTGTAATATAGTCCTCGACGAAGGATGCATTCTCGATGATGGTATCAATGGCGACCAAGCGTGGGTCCAGGAAACCAATTTGTGATTTCGATGATCTAGCTTCGATCAGCATCAATCTATATATAACATAGGAAAGCAACAAATTGTGACATATATCGGTATTACGTGAACAGAGACTGTGATTGTGTAGACTTACAGCGTCCAGCATCGAACGAGTGAGACGTCGAGAGCGTTGAGCGTGAAAAGGTCAAATATATTGTCAAAGGTCACCGCGAAGACACATTCCTGAACTTCGTGCAAGAAATGTTCCGGCTTGAATTTGACAGTTATACCTGAGCGCCGTTCTGCCGCTGGCTTATTGGACTCTTCCATATACCAAAGGTAGAATCTTTGGCAACCAAGTCCTAGTTTTTGGAGCTCTTCCTGGACTACCATCGGCTGACCTATCACGAATTTGCGGGCCAATGGCATGGACGGGAAATCGTCACCATCCTTCGTCTTTGATTTGCCCTGGCCACTGCCTCGAGTGTGGGTCGACTTTATGCTAGTCGACTGTAATGGTATAGACGGTGCAAGTTGGTCTGGCGAGAATAGCACCCGTGGAGATAGCACCGGTGCAGGTAGCTGTGGTTCGCACTGCCCGTGTGGAGATGGCACCAGTGCAAGTTGCTGTGGTTCGCACTGCACTTCTGGTCCTGCCACCGGTGAAGAAGCCTCCAGGGAGATGTCGGTTTTGGGCCACTGGATGAATGTTCCAATGGCCTGTCCTAGATTCACGATCTCGTCGTTGGGGGGCTTCGGTAGCGGGACCACCTCAAAATTGGCATACACACCATCCACATTAACTTTTGCGAAGCCTGGCGCTAAAGCTTGACCGTGCACCATGGCCCCGATACCAGACGAATATGCCTGGCCCCAAGCAGCGTACAAGGGAATGGAGCCATATCTCACTTGGAGCCTGCATGTCGTAGGCTCCTACATAACGATACAAAATTAGCTACTCGAATAGGCCTACCAATGGAGCAAGCATTCGAGATGTAATAATTATTACCAGGATGTCGTCCACAGGAAATTTGGACTGGGTTTGCGTCGGATTGGACGCGCAGCTACTCGGATGGTTGTGCGGGCTAGCTAGCACAGGAGCGGCGATGGCGGCCTGCTGACTTTCTGTCTGTTTCCGCACCTCATCTCTGATTATATCAGCCATCGAACCTAGTATCTCCTCTTTAAGAGATGCCTTGAGCTCTTCTCGTAGCTGTGCGTCACGCTCGGCTTTGTTTCTCTTCCTGCGCCGATACATGTCGGAGTCATCTTGGAAACCATGTTTCCAAGGAACGTAAAGCCCAAGGCCTCTCGTACGGCCTGGGTGCTCCTTGTTTCCCAGGGCCACGGAGAGCATATCATTCTCCCTTGTTCCCTGGAATGATCCCAGGGTAGATTGAAAACTCAGCTCTTCCTGCAAGAGCACGACATGTCATTTCAATTCGTACGAAGTTGTGGAGTAATTACAAGCTACGTAGTTCGATCGATATCTTACCAGGCGCTCGGTCACTTGCTGGTCTGAAGGGTTTCGAAAGGTGATGTCCCCTGATGTCGTTGTAGATGACCTTGCTCTAATCCAATTTCGAGCGCGGTCGTCCGGGATATTGGAAAACGGCGGGGCGATGTCCTGTGCAGCTGCCAGCTCATCCTCCTTCATCCACTGCGCGATTTTACCCGCATACCCAGCTGTGCCAAGTCTGTGAGGGTGTGTATTTTTTGCCTGGAGGGCCTTGTGCGCCACACTTGTACTTTTGAAATCTTCGGTCGTTTTCATCGCCTTGAACTCTTCCCATTGTGGTTCCAGGAATGGGTATGTATGAACAGGCGTTTCGTCCGTCTCCACGTATTTCTTGACAAGCGTGCTCTTGAAGTTCTTCCATGCTTTGCACGCCGCTTTGTAGGTTTGTTGTTGCACAGCGTCCAGGTGTTCTTCTGGGAACTCGAACGATGCCAAAATTTCGGTCCACAGCTCACGTTTCCGAGTGTCAGGCACGTTCTTCCACGAATTGTATGTGATCTCAATTCGTTCTCGTGCAACTACTCCGACCATGGTTCGGAATGCGTTTACTGCTTTTCGAGGAAGGATAGGGACCCCAGATGCATTCACCGCTGTGATGATCTGTCGGCCCTCAGGCTTCTTTGATAGCCCTCTTCCTTGGCGTCTTGATGTTGGAGCGGACGCCTCCGGCGATGATGTTGAAGAATGCGCGGGTGACATGTTGCTCATTTTGTGGGTCTATTAAGATAAGATGAGAAAGTAATCATATTGAATTGCAAGACAAGAGATGAGTAGAGGAGAGGGGGAGAAGGGAGGGGGTGATATGGACATAGAGAGGGGGTGATGTGCCTATCTTACCAATGTACCAATGTATCAAGTCCCTCTTTTTCCCGCAAAATTCAAGTCAATTTTATTACAAAAGTGCAAAAAAAAGACATTCCAGATTCTTCGGTGAGCAGCCGACTTTTCGGTGAGCGACTATGCATCTGCTTCTTCCCACTCCTTCTCTTCATCTCTGGTCTCCGGATCACGTACGCCAGTAGCGATGATTCATCTAACTGAATCATCGCTACTGGCGTACGTGATCCAGAGATCAGAGATGAAGAGAAGGAGTGGGAAGAAGCAGATGGATAGTCGCTCACCGAAGAAGTCGGCTATATCGGCTGCTCACCGAAGAATCTGGGAATTTGTTTTTTTTTTGAACTTCTGTACTAAAATTTCCTTGAATTTTGTAATACTATTACTACAAGGTCTCTAAACAAAGTGCCTATCCTAGCACCTACTTTAGTTGCTAAAACTATAAACCAAATAGCAAAGTCCCCAAACAAAGGTCTATGAAGCAAATGACACAAACTAGTGTATCCGGTTCATTGAACGGGAACACTATAGTATGTCACTTGCTTCATTTGCTGTTTTTTGTCATGATCAATGCGTACGTAACTAGTTTCGTCACGTTGTTCATCGTCGACCCTTATGCCATTTCCAAAAGGAGGTAACTCGTCAAATTGATTGTATTCCTCCTCGTCCACTACATTCTCCACTCCGACAATTCTCCTTTTTCCATGAAGAACTACATGGCGTTTCTTATCTGCCGGGTCGGTTACATAGAAAACTTGAACAACTTGATTGGCGAGTACGAATGGTTCATCTTTGTACCCGACACGTTGGAGGTCCACGGTCGTGACACCGTACTTGTCAACCTTCACCTGTGGGAGATGCACCCAACGGCAGCGAAATAAGGGGATCTTGAAAACCACATAGTCGAGCTCCCAAATCTCTTCTATGAAGCCATAGTACGAGTTTCTCGACCCATCGGTACTGAATGCATCTATGCGGACACCGCTGTTCTGGTTAGTGCTCTTGACATCCTGAGACTGCGTATAGAATGTGTACCCATTTATGTCATATCCTTGCCATGTCATAATTGTAAATGTCGGCCCTTTTGCCAACCATGTCAGCGTCTCACTCGGCGAGCTCCTAGCGATTTGCTCCTTCAACCATTGGTTGAACCGACGGTTGTGTTGCCTCATGATCCAAACATCCGGCCGCTCCGGATTCTGTTGCCGAAGCACACCCTTGTGCTGGTCCACATAAGGCGCCACTTCAGTCATGTGTTGCAACACCGTGAAATGGGCTTGAGTATACATGTCCATATCTGGAGTGATTGCTTTCCGTCCGATAGTTCCGAGACCCTTCAGCCTCCCCTCATGACGAGATTGAGGGACACCTATCGGCTGAATCTGAGCCATATAATCGACACAAAACTCAATGACCTCTTCGCTTGCATAACCTTCGACGATGCTGCCCTCCGGCCGAGAACGATTCCGTACGTAGGACTTGAGAATTCCCATGAACCTCTCAAATGGGTACATGTTACGTAGGAATACGGGCCCACACATTTTTATCTCCCACACAACGTGAACAATGAGATGGACCATGATATCGAAAAACGAAGGAGGGAAATACATTTCAAGGTGACAAAGAGTCATCACCACCTCGTCCTGCAGAGCATCTAGTCCTTCGGGATCGATGACCTTCTGAGCAATTGTGTTAAAGAAATAACATAGCCTCATGATTGTCTCTCGGACTTTGATCGGCAAAATATTTCTAATTGCAATAGGGAGCATCTGTGTCATCAGCACATGACAATCATGAGACTTCATGCCATTTAACTTCAAATCTTGCATCGAAACAAGTTTCTTCACGTTGCCCGAGTAACCAGACGGAACTTTGACACCATGCAAGCACTGGCACAGTTCTGTTTTCTCAGCCTTGGACAGAGTGTAACATGCAGGGGGAAGGTACGTTCGTGCATTATCAGTGCATGTCGGTGCTAACTCAGGCCTGATGTGCATATCAGCCAAGTCTAGCCGTGCGTTGACGCCGTCCTTTGTTTTATCACGGATGTTCAGTAAGAGACCAATCAAGCTGTCGCACACATTCTTTTCTACGTGCATGACGTCGATGCAGTGCCGCACATCTAGGTACTCCCAATAAGTTAAGTCCCAAAATATTGATCTCTTCTTCCAGGTGTTCTTCTCATGAGCCCTCAATTTACGTCCCTTTCCGAGGACAACATCTAAATCCTTAACCATATCATAAACCTCGCGTCCCCTTAAATGCTTTGGAGTTGAACCGTCTTCCTTCTCTCCGTCAAATTGTTTCTTCGTCTTGCGGTATGGGTGAGCCCTCCGAAGGAACCGGCGGTGACGCATGTAGACGGTTTTGCGTGAGTGTCTCAGCCACACACTCTCGGTACCATCTAAACAGTGAGTATAAGTTTTGGCACCTTTTATACTATGGCCCGATAGGTTACCAAGGGCAGGATAATCATTTATGGTGCAGAACAATAAGGAGCGCAGAGTGAAGTTCTCTCGTTTGTATGCATCCCATACCTGTACCCCTTCGTTCCACAGTACTTTTAGATCTTCCACCAACGGTGCTAGGAACACATCGATATCATTCCCAGGTTGTTTTGGCCCTTGGATAAGTATCGACAGCAAAATGTACTTTCGCTTCATACACAACCAAGGAGGAAGGTTATAGATGCAGAGAGTCACGGGCCATGTGCTATGTCGGCTGCTCATGCTACTGAATGGATTCATTCCATCTGTACTCAGTCCAAACCTTATATTCCTTGGTTCTGCACCGAACTTTGCAAAACTCCTATCGATGTTTCTCCACTGCGCGGAATCAGCAAGGTGTCTTAGCATTCCATCCTTCTTGCGCTCCTCCGAGTGCCAACGCAGCAGTTTTGCCTCCTTTGGATTTGCATAAAACCTTTTCAAACGGGGAATTATAGGAAAATACCATGCCACCTTAGCAGGAGGTCATTTCTTCGCCTCTGTTCCCTCGCCATCATCTGATTGATTGTTACGTTTGTATCGGGATGTGTTGCACACCGGACATACATGCATGTTTGCATACTCTTTACGGTAGAGGATACAGTCGTTCGGGCATGCATGTATTCTTTCTACTTCCATTCCCAACGGACAAAGAACCTTCTTGGCTTTATACGTGGTTTTAGGCAACTCATTTCCCTCCGGAAGCATGTCCGCTAAAAGACCTAGCAGCGCCGTGAAACTCTTGTCGGACCAACCGTTGCTTGCCTTCAATTTCAACAGTTCAAGCACGCCCGACAACCTCGTGTACTTGCAGCCCGTGTACAAAGGTTTCTCTGAGTCCTCCATCAAGCCACGGAATTTAACATACTCTCTCTCATCATAGTTCTCTTCTACATCGCGAAGCATCTGATCCAGATTATCATCGTGCAACCTATCCGAATCCGAGCCACAATCGACATCAGCCGGCGGCATGTCATTCACTTCACCTGCGATGTCATCCGGGGGCATATCATTCACTTCACCGGCGATGTCATCCGGCGGCATATGATCATTCACTTCGCCATGACTGGTCCAACACGTATAATCCTTTTTGAAACCCCTCCGAATCAAGTGCGCTTCAATTTGCCCTCGGTTCTTAAACATCTTCAAATTCTCGCAGTCAGTGCATGGACAGCACATATATTCCACCCCCTTATTCAACATATCCTCCTCGGCGGCTCTTATAAAAGCAGAAATACCATTAATGTACTCTTCACTCACACGGCTCGCGGCATACATCCAACTTCGGTCCTACGTTACGTACATATATAACAACTTAGTATTAAAATCTAGAATAACTAATTATAACTACATATATACCGGCCACATTTATTATATTGAGACTTAATTTCCTAGCTCAATTCATATTACAAACACAATAGCTATTATATAACCAACAATTTTGCAAATTAATTAACCATCTTCAATAACCACTCATGGATTACTTACACCTAAATTGTAATGCAATTACAAATAAATAAATTTCATTACTAACCATATCTACAGCAACCATAGGAAAGTCTGAATCTTAATTCAAAGCTCAATCTCTGCCTCTTCCCACCAAATTAACTGGCCTGAAATCGCTCTAGCTTCCTCCCGAGTGAAAAAGTGCGCAGCAGTGGCTAGATCTGGATCGAAATGAAGACGATGCGGTCTGAGCAGCGCAATAAATGTCGTAGTCATTATCACAGACGGTTTTTAACTAAAAACCGTCTGTGATAATAAATTATCACAGACGGTTTTTAGTTAAAAACCGTCTGTGATAAGCTTCATACCAGAACGCTTCGCGCGTGTTTCGATGCCAGAACGCTTCGTGTTTCGATCGTCTAATTAACGTCTCTCGACCATTATACGAAGCGTCTATATCATTCATGTTTGGGTATACAAACCGTTTGTGCTAAAGGTTAAATATGCGCTCCTAATCCAGGTCTCTAGCTAGCTTCTACGTACGTACAATACAATATACAATTAATACAACATGGCTTCTACTACTGTTCTTGTGATCATCTCCTTCCTCTCATCTGTTCATCACGAATTGTTCGGCCGGAACCTTACACAGGCGGCCAGCAATTTGCATCTGGAGCAGCTTCTCCGCACCCGCCCTACTCTCCTTCCCCGACTTTCTTGCATCCGTCAGCTTGACCTGATCCTCCGCCGTCGACGGAGGCGTCTCGCTGCCGCTCAAGAAAGGGAAACAGCCCTCACCCTGGTTCTTCTCCACAATGTGCGCAATGCGGAAGAAGCTCTACACGCATTGCAGAGACTGATGGATAGCCTTGCCAATCAAGCAGAAACGGCAGATTCTGAGGAATCTTTTCATGCTATCCTGTACGACATTATGGATGCTGCTGATCATTTGCCCAGGCTGCACGAGGAAGTGCTGAGGACAAGGGCAATCTTAACGGCGTTCGAGAATTTAGCGGCTGATCCTCCAAGTCCCCAAGTGGAAGAAGAAGCTTACGAAGCCCAAAAGAATACAATCTGAGAAACTCTTTACCTGTGCGACTTTTGTAATAAATTTGCCTCTAATTGAAATTAATAAATTTGCCTTTAATTTGTGACCTCTTGTCTCAGTAGTTCTGTAGTTAAGTTATTAGAAGCAATGTGTACTTATATATTAACCTCTTATCTAGAATATGACAGACAAAGGGACATCACAGCCGGTTCTTGTGAAAAACCGTCTGTGAACATTCCCAGACGGTTCTTAACAACAACCGGCTGTGATAGTCGACACAACACAGACGGTTTTTAATAAAAACCGTCTGTGATATTCCAGTATCACAGATGGTTCAGAAGTAAGAACCGTCTGTGATACTCCTTTTTCCCGCCACAAATACCACAGACGGCCTTCAAATTAAAACCGTCTGTAATAGTTTACATTACAGACGGTTTCACAAAATCGTCTGTGATTTGCCGTCTACTATTAGCCTTTCTGTAGTAGTGTTGAAGTCCTGGTACGAGAACGAGAACGTATTGTTACCGGGAAATTTTACCATCCTTGAGGGGGAAGAGGTACCAAATTTGAGCCGTTGATCACACTGATTGAACGGCTGAGATTTGGCAGTACCTAGTGGTACCGGACGCGAGGTACCAAGAGGTACAAGGTACCAAGAGGTACCAAATTTTGAGCCGTTGATTACACGGATTGAACGGCTGGATCTAATTTGGTACCTCTTGGTTCCTTGTACCTCTTGGTACCTTCTCAAGGATAGGAAAACTGCTCATTGTTACCCAGGAATCGCCCCTTCTTGCTCTTGCTTCTCAACACCGTCTTCAAGTATTGGGTCTTCGCCTTCTCAACCATCGTGTAGTTATACTTCACATCAGAGAGGTTAGTACTCCTGTGCTTGTCGATGCTTGACGCTGATATCACGTTGGTGCTTACACCAACATGTTTGTTGCCACCACTCCCCTGGCTCGCGTTCCAAAGCAACCCGACCGCGACACTCCGGTCCCGAATTGTCCACACAGCCGGGAACCAGAAGCTCATCCCGATCCCACACTCGCCCACCGCCAAATCCGTATTGGACGGCCCCGACACCGAGTGCACCACTCGGCACGCCGTAAGGCAGAGCCGGTTTGCTGTCGAGTCCCAGTACCCTTCGGCAACAACCGCCTCCTCATTGACCAATAAGTAGTGGTTCCTGTACCACCACCACTGCTCTGTGTCGTTGGAGAACACCATGTACGCACGCACCGAGCCATCCGCAGTGCAGCTCATCTGGTTGACATGCATGCGAAGCTCGTGCTTCCTCGGCGCGAAGGGGTTCGACGCGTAGGCTTCACCGTCCCCGTACTCCAATCTGTACGAGCTTATGAGAAGTTGCTTGAGGTGGGGACACGAGAAGTTGGCCTCAAGCGCCTGGAGCGCCCCCCGCGCAGCGTGCTCCGACGTGGGCGGCGGGCAAAAGGGCTTCTTCCCGCTGTACATGTAGTGGTCGCTTTCGTCGTACGCGACAAGCGAGATCGTCTCGAAGTCGGTGCCATCGAGGAGGCCAGTCACGAACGGGTTGGAAAGGCTGGGAGCTTTCGGGACGCGGAGGCGCAGGTTGACGTCCCGGAGGTGTTGGATGGAGCCGTCATCGCCGGAGGAGCTGCCCGAGCCGCCGAGCATGCAAAGTTCGTCGGAGGGCGAGTGGTAGTAGCCATGGAGGTAGAAAGAGGCGGAGTGGCTGCCCACGAAGCGGTGGCGGTGTTGACGGGCCACGCTGGGGTAACTGCGGGGGCCAGACAGGGTGAGGGTGGCGGTGACTTCGAGGAAGGTCTGGTCGGTGGTGCGAGCGACTTTATGGGGGAATAAGGAGAAGGAGCGGGGGCTAAAGAACGGGTCGTCGTCGGAAGCGAAGAGGCTGTCGCCGCCGGAGAAGTATCCTGTCGAGATCTGGAAGGAGCGGAGGAGTTGAAGGGTGTCGTCGCCGTCTGGCAGGTGCTCGGGGGTGGGGGAGGGGGTAGAGCAGCGGAAGGTGGAAACGGCAGCAGAGGTGGTGACAGCGGAGAGGAGGAGAAGGAAGGGAAGGTTGTGTTTGTACGTGGAAGGATAGTGTTTCTTGGTCGGTGCCATTATTTTGGTGTGATGAGCTGGGGTCTGGGGAGGAGGAGATCAAGGAGGCGGAAGGTGCTACATCCCTGGTGCTTAGTAGCCCGCACTGGGAGGTGGGAGGAGGCGTGCAGTAGGTTCAACACTCCCACTTGCACAGACGGAACGGTTCTGCTCCACTAGAGCCTTTGAGAGCTGTCTGATAGCAATGGGATAGAGTATTGCACAGCCAACCGAAATTTTTTTATCTTATAGTCATCTAAAGTTGTACTTTAAATCATCTGAAGTTGCACATATTTTTTTTAGAGGGGGCTACAATTTTAGTTGATTGAGAGTGCAATTTCAGGTCAGGTCACCTGAAGTTGCACTCTGAATCACCTAAAGTTGCAGCTATTTTTTTAGAGAGGGGTTGCAATTTCAGTTCATTAAGAGTGTAATTTCAAGTGATTGAAACATAAACAAAATTTTAATCGTATGTGCAATAGCAAAATTGGATAGCAATTGGGCTGGTCTAATAGCTAGGGATATACCAATTGCTAGTCTGCTGCATCGTACGAGTGGATCGGTCTTCACTGCTTTTTCTAGCCACCCGTCCCCTCCGGGTAAGTTTTCTTATCAGATCTTTATTCACTTGGTCTAGAGTAAATTCGCTTGACCTGGAGAATTAGCTGAGGGATAACGGATTATCGAAAAAGAACTTGCGTAGTAAATAATTAAAAAAACTTGCAGGGACCTATTCGCGAGGAAAAAGGACCTTTACGTAATTTTTAAAAAAACCGGAGGAAAATGCCTCTCCCGGCCGTACGGGAAACTCCCCGCCACGCGCCGGCCGGGCAACGCGGGCGGGGCGACGTGGGTCGCTGGGGGGCCGGAATCCCCCCAGGTTTAATGTTGGTATGATGTAGCCTTCCAATGATTCTAAACTTTCGTAGCCCGTTCAAACACGCCTTCAGGAGACCGTGAGATGGGTGGTGATCTCCTAGCACTTTTTGCACAGCGGTAACTTACAACTTGAAATAGGAACATCTCATTCATTTTGTAGCACTGCCCCAAACTGTTAGGAATATTCAGACGAAAGACTTAACAAACCCCGGTCCAGCATAGTATAGTAGCCGTAGAGCCGAAATTTTAGAAACCCACTAAAAGGACTGGCACTATACGATGGGTCCCATGTGTTAAAGAAATAGATGAGGAATAGATGAATGGTAATGTAATTTACACAATCAATCACTAAGAACATAACAGATCAATCACCAGGAAGCATAATTGAGAGAGAACATCAGAACATAGTTTTTATTAATTTCAGATCTATTCTCATGTTATATAGGCCTCTCTACCTAGAGGTAGTTCTGGTATTTGTTCATACCGTAACTTCTAGGTTTCGTAACACTCCTCCTTAGGCAAATACCACAGTATACACATGTCTCATTAAAAACTCCTCCCAAAAACCAATGGGAAAAAGGGATGGAGTAAAAAGTACACCGCATCCGTTCCTTGTGTCGCACTTGTTGCCTCATTAAAAACCTTCATATGAGAAAACTTCGGGGAAATTCACAAAGGAAAAAAAGAGTGCAACATTAGATTTCTAGGATCATATAAGTCTTCTGGTCTTACATAAGGGCTATAGTTCAGGAATTTAACCCCCCTTGAACCTCGTAACTCTCTAAGCCGCATCATCTCTATGCCTCGAACACACTTCTGCAAGCTAGAGGTGGGAAAAGATTTTGTGAATAAATCTGCTAGATTATCACAAGACCTAACCTTTAATACCTTTATCTCTCTGTTCTTCTGGAGTTCATGAGGATAGAAGAATTTAGGAGCAATATATTTTGTGATATTACTCTTAACATAACCCATTTTGCATTTGTGCCACATAAGCTCCATTATCTTCATAGATAATAGTGGAGTCATCGACGGTGTCTAGGCCACATAACTTCTTGATGTGGCTAATTATTCGCCCGAGCTAAACACATTCTTGTGAGACTTGATACCACGATATGCATATGCCTCGTTAAAAACCCTTTTCAAAAACCCAATGGGAAAAAAGGAATGGAGAAAAGAGTAGACAACACACGTTAAATTGTATTGCATTTGTTGCCTCATTAAAAACCTTCAAGTAAGAAACCCAATGAGAAAAATGTACTAAGGAAAAAAGAGTACAACGTTTATCTTCAGGATTTATTATGATCTTCATGACCTTTATCATGTCCATCAATTGGACTTATACCGATAGGTGGTACAGACCTTTAAGGTTGATCATCAAGTCAATACCTTCTAGATTAGGCTAAAGATTTTCTGAATCTCGTGTATAACTATAAAGGTTCATCATATGCTCCCCTGAAGACCACTTCCGGTGAAATTTTATTATTCCATATATTTTAAGAAATGAAAACAAGCCAGTATATTGCGAGTATATCTAGTGGATTACCACAATGGATAGTCTTCTAGATATTTGTCTCACTATTCATCTAGATAATGAGACGATAAAATAACTTTGGAACAATATACTTAACTTTCCAAAATACCACTTATCCATATGTGAAACACAAGAAAAATTTATCCTAATCAGGATATGGGGGTAATCAATTGTAATGCCACATTTTTTCACCATGTGACTTATCAAAATCTTTTAGGGTCTTAATATTTAACAACCATCTCTGAGTGGTACTATACAACCAAAATTTGTTCTATAGAACTAAAAACATGGTCATACCACCAGAGAGTCAATATAACCAGTTTTAATTTTGGCACTTAGGGGATTAATAAATTTGCCATTAACACTAATATATATGATACATTCATGGTAATAAAGTATATTGCCACTCCATCAGCTTCTGGTAGGAGATGCACTCATATGTGCTTATGTGGTACAATTCTGGTTTTAGTTTTCGCATTCCATTCCCTTAGGTCTTGGATGGATCCTTATCCACTTCTAGGAATCGCATAATCGTTGGTGTATTTTTGATTAACTGGTAATTTAATTTCTCTTCAAGGATGATGTTATCTCTTCTAAGAGATATTTTCTCTTCTGGGAGACACTCTTTTCTCTTCTAGGAGACACTCTTTTTTCGAGTAAGAGTTTATTAGGTATGAATTTTATATACATATATACATGTTGCAATTTACTTTCTTGTTAATACATTGAGTCATTCAAGGATCGAGCTTTAGGTCTCTTCAAAGATCCCATCAAGGGTTTTCATAATCTGATAACCGCACATCTTATTCATATTATCTGCCAGAGTTATTATATAACGGAACATTCTTTCATTCATAACAGGAGAATATCGATCTCTACAGGGATCCTTGAACCATCGGTTTCACCATCTCATTATTTCATAATGACTCATCATGTCTAAACTAACAGGTGCCAAGATTTTCATTTGCGATTATCGTTCGGCGGTCCTACGATCACCTTATGACCGTAGACTATTATACAGTTTCTATATCCTCAATTGACTTGTCAAACGATGTCTTACTATATTGTGGGGGCGTCTGACAAGGTGGTTAGAACGTGCGTTTATCCTATAACCACACAAGATCTCTCTGACAACCGCTGCATAGTGAGCAGGCTACTACATCTTCCTGACAATAACTTATGTCTTACGGTTATCACCCGAAGCGTTAAGGTGTCTTCTAGCATGGGACAACGGTCGTCGCTTCACCACCTATTTAAAGGTTAACGTCAGAGCGGAGAGGAGAGGGAGTTGGGAGAGAGCAAAGCCAGATTAGAGATAGACAGATAGTGCAGTCGCTTTTTCGCCTTATGCTCTTATAATCATTTTCTTTGATTAGTAATCGCATATGATATAGAGTTATTATTCTCCTTAGAGAAGGCCCGAACCTGGATAAAGATTCATGTGTCCCTGTTTCACAAGACCATAGCTTACTCTTCTAAGAGAATTTCCAAATCCAAACAAATCATACGTAAGATCGGTAATAAAACACCGACAGTTGACGCCTTTCGTGGGGACTTCTTCCAAAACTCTGGTAATTTCTTCGTCGGCAAGTTTCTCTTCTTCCTCCCGATGTCCTCATGACGAATGAATGGAGCGACGAGAACTGGTTCGACTTGGCCGACTACGCGGATATCAACATGGAGACCTACTACGACTACGAGCCGGCTATGCTTGCTTCCGACAGTGAGTTGATCCTTAGAGATCCATCCAATGATCTCGGAGACTACGTCATGGGAAAGGCTGATGAGGGTGGTGGGCGGTCCCAGAGGATGGCGGCAGTAGTAGATACTAGATTAGGTTGGACGGGGGCAGCACGATGGGGAGGGGTAGGGGGCGGTGTGGTGAGGCAGCGAGGGCACTACCGACTGCAGGTGGTGGAGGGGGCGGGGGTGGTAGTGGAAGGCGCGGAGCTGCTCTGGTGAGAAAAGAGAAGGACGTGGGAGGGGACGATGCGGAGGGAGTGGCACGGGGTGGGAGGTGGAGCAGAGGGGGGGCAGCGACGAGGGAGCGGCATGAGGTGGCGGCGAGGAGGGAGCGGTGGGGTCAGGGGCATAAGGTGGGAGGCGGCGGGGTCGAAAGATAGAGTTAGAGAGTAGATAGGTTACATAGGATAAGGGGAGGATGAGAGCCTTTTGATTTTAATCTAAGAGTCAAAATTTTAAATAATTGTTTAAAAGAAAATATCGAGATAATTACTAGACACACCATGAACAAGAAACCGTAGGCCAATCTCAGAGCAACAATTTCACTGCAGTACATTATTATCCCATCTACAAGACTACAACTGCTCTGTTTCGAGTTAAAGACTAGAGACCATCTCATATTCACCTGATCTCCGCCGCGGACCAACCGAGAAGGCGCCTCCAATCCGCTGCTGCAAGAACAACAGCAAGGCCAGCAACGCGGCCCCGCACGGTATGACGACGTCCCACGCGACACTGAAGAGATCGTCACGAGGGCTCGCGTACATGTAGGACGGGCTCAAGCTCGGCACGTAGTTCTGAGCCCTGATTACATCATACACATGAGGCATCGCACGGATCATGGAGCAACCAACGTAAAACCACGGTGAGATCGCTCGAACTCTGGAGCCCGAAAACACGTTCAGGATGACCTGAGGGAGCAGGAAGGCGTCCAGTATGAGCCCTGCATATGACACGAGGTCCTCCCAGAGGGTAGCCGGCTCTGGAGCGATGCGAACAACTAGTGGGTTCTCCCTTGCAGCGCGGACATTTATCACGTGGACAATCCCAGCTAGGACTCCTCCGAGCAAGTACAACGGCAGGCATATCCGCAGCGCTTTCCTCTCAGCGGCGGCCAACATCTCAGCTTTGCTCCGGTCAGCCGATCTCCGGCCGGACCAGGCCAGCTGAAGAAGGCGCAGCTGCAGCACTAAGGCAATCAGCGTAGGCGCCCTCAGCATCACTTCATTCAGCTCGAGCCACCCGTTCCTCGAGAACGGGACATACTGCTTCCTTCTGCTCGTGAACAGGGCCTCAAAATTGAGCACAAGAGGGGCGACGTACCCCAAGGCCAGAACGACAAGCATGGTGATCGACGTGGCGGGAGGCGCCTCGTGGTTCCTCTTGGTGTGGAGAATCTGCAGAACGGTGAAGACGCAGGACAGCGTCGTGGAGATCACCAGCATGATGCTCTCCAAGTCCATCCTCGATATCGCCTCGGACACTTGTTCCGTGTACATCCCAAATAAAGTGATGTCGATCTTCTCAAAGAAATGGGGGTCGGTCTTGTCTCTCAGGCTGCTGATTACTCCCCTGCCGTGCCGCTGCGCCTTTGCATCCAGGGAGGCGAACTGCACGGTTACCAATATCTGGCAGTCCGTCGAACTGTTTACCTCTCGGCAACCAATCATGTACATGATACCCGTCTTAGGATCATAAACACCCTCTGCACTGATTTGGCGTTCTTCAAGAGTTACTGAGTACGACCCATTCTTTGGGCGCTGCCAATTTGCAGGTGGAACTCTATGGCGTATATCGTAGCTGACGTTCAGCAGCTCGTTCTTCATGTCAACCACCGCATGCCGGGAGAAAGAATCGTCAGCCGCCAGCCTATCCCCATACACCATAGCTGATCCGATTGTGAATGGGTAGGCGTGTCCACTCCCCGGGTCTCTGTTCACGAAGTAATGAAGCTCGAAGTCATGGAAAGTATAGTTACCCGGGAACGACCCCTTAATCTTCTTCTTGTTTTCGCTCAAGACAGTGTTCAAATAATGCTTCTTCGCCTCCTCAACCATCGTGTAGTTATACTTCACATCTGAGAGGTTGCTTCTATAGTTGTCATCGTCGATGCTCGAAGCTGATATCACACCGGAGATTAGTCCAGCGTCGTTGTTGCCAGTCCGTTGCCTCTCCCAGAGCATCCCGGCCACGACACTCCGGTCCTGAATCGTCAACACGGCCGGGAACCAGAAGCCCATCCCTATATTGCACTCGTGCACCTCGAGATACGGCCCTGAGCGCGCCACCCGGCACGCCCTAAGACAGAGCATGCTCTGAGCGGAGTCCCAGTGCCCGTCAGCCACGATCGCTTCCTCCTTGACTGAGAAGTGGTGCTGATGGTAGTACCCACGCTTCTCCGTGTCGTTGGAGAACACGACGTACGCGCGCACGGCGCCGTCCACGGTGCACTGCATCTGGTTGACATGCATGCGCAGCTCGTGCAGCCGCAGAAGCGGGGAGGTGCTCGAGGCGTTTGCGCTGCCGTACTTCAGCCTATACGAGCTTATGAGCTGTTCTTTGAGGTGGGCGCACGAGAACTTGATGCCGAGCGCCTCGGGCCTGCCGCTTGCGGCGGCGGCCGGCTGCATCGGCGGGCAAGAGATGCTCTCGCTGTACTTGTAGCTGTCGCCCTCGGCATACGTAACGAGAGAGATGGTCTCGAAGTCGGCGCCATGGAGACGGCCGGTGACGAATGGGTCGATGAGGCTGGAAGGGCGGGGGACATGGAGGTGGAGGGCGACGTCCGCGTAGTGTTTTATAGAGCCGTCGGCGGCGAACTCGGTGCCTGTTCCGACCATGCAGAGTTCGAGTGAGGCGGAGGAGTAGTAGCCATCAAGGACGAAAGAAACGGGCTGGGTGATGGCGTAATGGCGGCGGCCACGGCCCTGGTAGGTGTTGCTGCGGGGGCCGGAGAGAGAGAGGGTGGCGGTGAGGTGGAAGAGAGTCGGGTCGGTGGTGTGGGAGACGCGGTGGGGGACGAAAGAGAAGGAGCGAGGGTTGAAGCGGTCATCATCGGGGGAGAACAGGCTGTCCCCGCCGCCGGAGAAGTAACCGGTGGAGAGCTGGAAGGAGCGGATGAGTAAATGGGCGTCGTCGACGTCGGTGTGGCGGTCGGAAGCGGGGGACGGGGAGGAGCAGCGGGAGGAGTAGGTGGAGACACCGGCGGAGAGCGTGGTGGTGGATAGGAGGAGTAAGCACAGGTGGTAAGCGGACGGGCTGGGATTCTTCGGTGGCGCCATTTTGGTTGGGGAGCCGGGGACGGGAAGAAGGAAAACCAGTAATGCAACTGTATTAGTAGTGTTGAAGTTAATCCAAATTCTTAGCGTACGGGACACTGAATTGACTTGGACTAGAGGGGACATGTCGGTGCTAGCGGCATTCGGAGATTGTACCAGATGTGATACCGGTGGGTGTGGTCATTTTAGTTTATTTTAAATGGCTTATGGTTGAAAAACATTGTAGCTGACTGAAAAAATACTGTAGCTGACAAAGACTTATTTAGCATAATTAAATTTAAAAAATATAAAAAATATGTTAGCGCACTACGTATAATACAAACAAAAATGAGAAAAAGAACCGAGAAAAAAGCTCAACAAAAAGCCAAAAATTCAGAAAAAAACGAAATTTATGAATAGTGAAAAATAAACCGGAAGCTAAAAACCGAAGTCGAAATGATCACCACCGTATCAATCAATTTTAATTTGATTTTCTTTTTATGTGTAACTCTTTTTCTCACTCTATATATAGGGAAAAAGTCTGGTTATATTCCTTTTTATTATAAAGATTTATCTTGATGCGTTTATAATTTTTCTCGTAAGAATATTTCAATTAATTTTCTACCTTCCGTTGTTTTGATTGTATATTTTTATGTACGTTTGATAATAAGTACACCGAGGAAAGGTTGGCCGAAGGCGCTGAAACCGGCCTGCCACGCGGACGTCACATATCTCTCTTGGGACTCGGTGTAAGGCAGAGAAACTCGCAGTTTCTACTTTCTACCGTCCCTAGGCAAAGTAGTGCTAGTGCTCTCTTTTCTTGCGCCAACAATGCAGAATAGAAAGCAGCCAGCGACGAAGGAAATAAAAAACGACACGACGCCCGAGAGAACAAGAAAGGACTGTTTGGCAGCTATTTTTCCGCCGAAATTTATTACGTGCACCCAATTAGTGCAGAAGAGATTTCAGCATCCTTAACTTATCAATTCTCCTCGCGTGACTCTGTTCTATGACTCAACTCTACACTAAGTATAAATATATGCTCTAACTCGACAACTGTTCTAGTGCTAAATTTGCCAATATCATTGCCAACGCCGTTCGGCGCCATGTCCTAACATCGTATTGCGCCATCTCCGTCAACAATTTTCTGTCTCAGTCGATCGTCATCTTTTATGAAGAACTGTCGTCAGTTCTCCATGTTTTTTATTGGAGGTGGAATTTATTGCAATTTAGACTGTTGTACCTATTATTGATGGCATTCATGCGGGATTAATCATTGGCGATTTCATCGACGATCAGGGACGGACCCACAGGGTATGCCGGGTGGGCCACAGCATACCCTAGGCCCGGCGCCTCCAGCCGATCCAGGCAAGCTCCTCCAGGGCAAGCGCAGCGCGGAGCTCATCGGCAAGCTCGCCCCTAGCGCGCTCCGCGTCGGCGTCCCACGCACGTAGCTCCGTCTCCAGTTTGCGCGTCGTGATCTCGTCGGAGAGCTTGGTGAGCTCCGCGACCAGCGCGGCGTCCACTGTGTTAAACTGCTAGGATGTGTGCTTTCGTGTCTGTTTGCGTGCTGAGTTCTTGTATGCACTGTAACGCGCCAGATCTGGTCTTTGTGTACTCGGAAGTGCTAGATCCGGAGTTGTTGTGATGCTTTCATGAAAGGATTGCAAGTTCCGACAGTTTTTCTTATGGTTTTCCTAGGATTTTTATTCCCGTGGAATTGGATGTCCAAAGATATGGGAGAACTAGGATTTCCTCCAACAAGTTGGTTCGTGTTGGTATGGCCGTCTAGGTCTTTCTGCTACGCTTCTTGGCCTTTTTGATTTGGCTGTCTGTTAGGAATTTTGGAAGGAACTTCTCTGGGGTCTGTCCCCTTTTTCTCTCAATAGGGTCTGCCTCAGATGTGTTACACGTGGTCTGGCACAAATCTTCGTGCAGGCTCCCTCCGTCCCCCTTTTCACCAAAGCATCCACACGCAGCAGCCCGTCTCCTCCCCCTCTGCTTCTCGCCGCCACCGCTCCTCCTCCGCCACTAGCCGCGACCCCTCCACCTCATCCTCCGCCATTCTCTGTTGTTTTGAGCGCTGCACGTGGAAGAGGAGGAGGTGGTGGTGGCGGCGGCGGAGGAGGTGGAGGGGTCGCGGCTAGTGGCAGAGGAGGAGCGGTGGCGGCGAGAAGCAGAGGGGGAGGAGACGGGCTGCTGCGCGTGGAAGCTTTGGTGAAAAGGGGGACGGAGGGAGCCTGCACGGAGATTTGTGCCAAACCACGTGTAACACATCTGAGGCAGACCCTATTGAGAGAAAAAGGGGACAGACCCTAGAGAAGTTCCTTCCAGGAATTTTTGTGTGTTTGTGGAGCTATAGATCAGGTGAGGTGCGCGCATTTTTGTTGTGATATTCATCTGCGGTCAGCTCGCGATGAACATGCAGATGGAATTCTGTTGCCCTGTAACTTCTACAGTTGTTTGAACCTTTGGTTTCTTTCTGGTCGATTCCCTGTTTAACTTCTGCCAGGGAAAGCTTCATGTGGCAACTTTAAATCTCCACCAACTTTTAGTTCCTTTTTTGTGCTTTTCCATGCTTCAGCTTTGTATTGGTTGTTTTCCTTCCATTGCAAATTGCCGACGATTGTACGAACGTGCTGGGGGTGGGCTAGGCTTATTAAGATGGTTCATGTTCATGGTTGGCTCATGTCTTCATATTGTTGATGTGCTGGGCACATTTGCTTGTTGTGTTTGATCTACACGTGTGAGGGAGGGTGATGTAGAAATATAGATTTATCTACAGCTTTTTGATCATTAAACTTTCTTGCATAAGAATATAATTTCATGTTTATTCGAACACTAGGCATCATTCATTCCCATCATCATGTTGCAATTATCAAGATGTAACATAGTAATGTTAGCTTTGTTGATGCTCTAATTCTGGTCATTTTAATCGCTTGTTAGGGGAGCAATATTTTCTTGTCAATCTTGTAAGCTGTATTTATAACATTTTGTATGTATGGTACTTAACCCATGTCTTTAAATTGCTATTTGACAGGTCGCTTTCTGAAGATGGCGGACGAATTGGGTCCTCCCTCTGTGGTTCAGAAGATCCATGGGCAGTCCATGTTTTTCAGCAAGATCTCTCCTTATTCTGCAATGAAGAATCCTGCACTCTACAATTATTTACTGAATTGGCAAATGATTTTACCGAATTTGCATATGAAAATTTTGGTGCGGCATATCCTTTGGTAAAATCCTGGGTCCGCCACTGTCAACGATCCATCGCCTTCTACGGGTTATTATGGCAACATCCGCAGATGAGTAGTCTAAGGTGGAGTTATAGGCTTTTAACATAATGAGCTGATTTGTGCTTCGCTTAATAGGTGAGATTTTGAAAAAAAAACAATATCAGTTATGGGGAAAACTAAATTTGGTGTTTAGTTCATCGTTTAGATATGTTGCAATTTGGATCGTTTACACGACTGTTATGAGACTTTAGCAATATTAATTCTCAGGAATTTAATGACACCCATATTGTAGCTAGCATGATGCTCTTCAGAGTTTTGGTATTTGAAAGTGAAAGTTTCACTCTAATTTTAGTTTGAGATGGAGGATTTAAGTGCAAGTGGGTTTAATTTTGTGTGGATACTACAACATTTTTGAAGTTGTCATAGCTTGATATGAAGGGTATACTGTAGTTTTATACTCCATTGATGACACAAGAATTTCTTTCATCCGGATAGTTTTACAGGAGTAGTTTCAACCATGTGATGGAATTTAATTACCTTTGAAGGTGTGATGGCTATGCATACAAGTTACTCTTTCAATGAGCGTTATTTGCCAAGTCCTGTGTTCCAGGTGGATCATGTCATATTTTATGATATGAGTTCTTCGCTATATATCTAGTGTCACAGGTGATGTTTTTGTTTATGTTGTTTGACTATTGAGCAATTGTTTCGGGAGGTTAGTTGCATAGACTTAAATTTTTTTGGGGTTATAAATTGCTGAAGATCTAGATTTGTTCGTTTGCTTTGTTGAAAACTGTGTGTTTAGATTTGCTAGTGTTTTGCTCAATTTTGCTTCTCAAGAAGCGTTTGCATAAGACTGTTCCTGTCTTTCTCATTGAAGATTAGTCCGATGGAATCTTGACGGACAAGGTATTCATTCTGATTTAATTGGAGGAGTTTATTGTGTTTTTCGACTGCCAGAGGGAATTGGTTCAAGGTGAAGATTGTTGAAGTTGACTAGAATTCGTACTGTATCCATGTGGGATATTGCATCGCCTTATGCCAGACATGGTATGACCGTTGTCAGGGCCACGCACAAGTTGTAACAGACATAGTGTCAACCTGTAGCAACCGACTCTAATTCGATTTTTCTCTCTGTGTGGAACTTATTTCCCTCGCTATATATACCCTACTACTCTATAGAAAAAGAGAGCCTTATTGTAATATCCCCTTATTACAGTGATTTGGCTTGATGCGTCTATTGTTTTTTTTGCAAAGATTTTTTACATTATATTCGTCTTGTATGTTTTTAATCATCTATTTTACTGTACGTCTTGTCTTATAACAAGGAGCAGACAGGAAGGGATGAGACTGCAAGGTGGAGCGGCTTGACTTTGCTGAAGCCTTGATAGCTGTCCGATCTTGCTGGACGGCTCAGATCAGCTTAACAGCTCTCCTGCTGGATGCTACTGGTCTTCTACGACTGAGCGGAACGCCTGTAAGAAGTTCTAGCCACCGGCTCTCCACAAAACTTCCTATCAAATCTTTGGAGTATCAATTTTTTTTTGATATGGAAGCACTTGTTTTCCATTAACCGTTGGCTCTAGGCGAATCGCCAGAGACCAGGGCAGTAACAAATTCGGGGACTTGGTTCATAAACACCGCTGAACCCGAGCAAACAGCGCTCGCCCCATACAGAGCTAGGCAGTCAGCCACTTTGTTGCATGATCTCGGACAAGCCCGGACCACACATTGCACAAACGACTCCTTAATAAACTTTCTGATCTGACAGAACAGCCTCCCATGGACACTCCTATCCATCTCTGTTGAGGTCAGGCCTTTCTGCAAAGTTGTTGCATCTGTTTCAAGGATAATTCGACTCATTCCCAATTCTGCAACTCGATGTAGGCTCATCAACGCTGCCTGAGCTTCGGCCTGCAAAGGACTCGATACTCTCTCCAATTTTCCACAACCCCCCTCCAGGAACTCCCCGTCATTATTGCGAGCAACAAAGCCCCATCCGCCTTCTTGTGTACTGACCCTGAAAGATGCATCCACATTGATCTTGTACATGTCCTCCGGTGGGGGTTCCCATTTTAGCGCGCCCTTCACTCCCTTCTGGCTCTTTATTTTTTTGAGCTTGTCAAAATCCTTAACATAGTAGTTGATCAGTGAAACAATTTCTGGACCCGAAGCTCTTCTTTCTCCTGCACTGACTTTGTTTCTAGCTGACCACCATCGCCAAAGCAGTACCCAGACCCGCAACTGAGTTCCTGTATCGAGACTCCAGATTGTCTTCACTGTTTCCTTTGTCGTTGTACAACTTACAAGCCTAGATCGCTCCTTCTCCAAATTCATCAAGCGCCAGCATTCCTTTACTACTTTGCACTTCAGAAACAAGTGGCCACAGTCCTCATCGACTCTATTGCACATCGGGCATAAGGTTTCACGTTTAAAACCCCTCCGTGCTATGTTCCTCCCTACTGGCAAACTGTTATGTGCAAAACGCCACACAAACATTCTGACTTTATTTGGAGCTTCAAGCCGCCATATCCTCTTCCAATCGAAATTAGCGCCGTCATCCTGATTCAGCCCAGACCCAGAGGCGTCTCTTGCTTTTTCGTGTTCCCTCTTCCTCACTGCCACCTTATAGGCTGATCAGACCGAGAAAACCCCTTTTGGATCAAACTGCCATGCTGGCCAATCATCACTATCTGCATCCGCTTGTAGGGCTAGAATGGTTTTTGCATCCGACTCCCAGAAAATGTCATTTACCAACACCTCATCCCAATAGCGAGTAGCCGGGTTCATGAGCTCGGACACCCGTGTCAACACAGAGGCACCTTGGGGGTCACTATTTTGCGGGTCATACCAGCGGGGATCCAAGGGTCAGACCAAATCTGAAGCGAGTTACCATTTCCTACCTGCCAAACCACTCCCTCTTTAAGCAGATGTGCTCCCTGCAGGATACTTCTCCAAATATATGAGATGCCCTCTCTTGCTCTCATTGCAAAATGTTACAATTTGGGAAATATTTGGCCTTTAGAACTTGACTGCAAAGAGATTCCGGATTTGTCAGGATTCTCCACGCCTATCGAGCAAGCATGGCTAGGTTAAAAAGATGCAAGTCACGAAACCCCAGGGCCCCCTCCTTTTTTTGGTAAAGTCAGCTTATCCCAGCCTAGCCAGTGTATTTTGTTCTCTTTGTCATTCTGGTTCCACCACCACCGTCCTATCATGGAGTTTAGTTCATCACACAGACCTTTCGTCAGATCAAAACACGACATGGCATATGTTGGAATTGCTTGGGCCACCGCCTTGATTAGTACCTCCTTTCCTGCCTTTGATAACAGCTTTTCTTGCCACCCCTGTATCCGCCCCCAGACCTTCCTTTTAATATACCCAAAGGCTGTCTTACGTGATTTGCCAATCGAGACAGGGAGCCCTAGGTACTTCTTATTTTTTGCTTCCTGTGAGATGCGGAGTTCAGTCCTGACTTGGTTTTTGTCTGCTTGGCTTGTGTTAGGGCTGAACAGTACAGATGATTTATCCCTGTTTATCACTTGACCTGATGCTCTCTCATACACATCAAGGATCCTTTGTAATTCTCTAGCATCCTCCATCTGTGCACGCATCAAGATAAGGGAATCATCAGCAAAGAACAAATGGTTTATTCGTGGCGCCTCCCTACAGACTCTGATCCCCTCAATCTTCCCCTCCTCCTCCGCTTTCTGAAGCATGGCCGACAAAGCCTCAGCACAAAGAATGAAAAGGTAGGGGCTCAACGGATCACCTTGTCGTAGCCCCTTTGAGGAATCACTCTATTCGTGTAGTGGTCATTTACTTTGATCCGGTAGGACACAGTAGTGACACATAACATGATCCGCTCTACCCATCTTTCATGGAATCCCATCTTCTGCATCACTCGTCTCAGGAATCCCCACTCAACCCGGTCATAAGCCTTGCTCATATCAAGTTTTATAGCTGCAACTCTGGTTAGGGATAAAAGCGCTCTGTGAAGGTGAGATGATCTCCGGCAAAATACCTTTCAGCCTGTTTGCTAGAGCTTTTGAAATGAGCTTGTACGCCACGTTGCAAAGACTTATGGGTCTTAGATCCTTCAGTCTCTCTGGCTTGCTAGTCTTGGGAATCAGCACAATCACTGTGTCATTCCAGCCTGTTGGCATTGTACCCCCATTCAGCACTCCCAGAACCTCCGTCTTCACTTTGTCACCTACCAGCGCCCAGAACTTCTTGTAGAAGATTGCTGGGATTCCATCAGCACCAGGGGCTTTCAAGTCCCCCATGCTTTGCAAGGCCTTCCAGATCTCTGCATCCGAGAACGGCGCAGTCAGGCCCTCATTCATGGCATGAGAAACCCGCCTTTGCACATACTGGAGCACCTCCTCCACATGATCTCCTGCAGTTGACATGAAAAGATGTTGATACTGATTAGCAATAAAAATTTTTAAGTCCTTCCCCGCCACCACAGCGCCACCATCATCCACTAACTTTCCCACATGATTTTTCCGCCTTCGCTCCGACGCTTGGGCATGAAAAAACTTTGTATTACGGTCCCCCTGGACCAGCCATGTAGAGTGGGTTCCTTGTTTTCAATACACGTGTTGTTGATCCAACAACCTCTCCAGCTTGTACCGTAGCCCGTGCTCCTTATTTACTTGGTCTTGGCTGATCCTCTCCCTTCGGCATCGTTCCAGGTCATTCTTGGCTGTTTTAATCCGCTTCTCAAGCTCACCCAGGACACTCCGGTCCCACTCCCATAACTCAATCAACAAGTGTTTCTGGATTTCCATCAGGCTTGCATCCCCCACCTCAAGTGCATGACTCCAAGCTTCCCCTACCCTAGCCTCGCACTCCTCTTCCTCCATCCATCTTGCCTCGAATTTTTTCATAATCTCCATTGGTTTGTTCCATTCCTTTTTCTCCCTCCCTCCCGTGTCCACGATGATCGGCCTATGGTCAGAATGTCTTGGATCGCCATTCACAACTCGAACTAGGGGAAATTTGGCTCTCCAAGAGCTATTCGCCACCGCCCTGTCTAGTCTTTCCTTCACATAACTCTCCGCTCTATGGTGTAGGTTTCTTCAAGTGAAAACATCTCCAACAAACCCAAGGTCATGTAAGTCACAATCCACAAGGGTTTCACGAAAGCTATCCATGCACCTCTCCGATCTTGGGGGGCCTCCCTCCTTCTCACAATTGAACATGATTTCATTGAAATCACCGCTGCACAGCCATGGCAGATTGCTTCTATTTTTCAAAATTCTCAACAGCTTCCACGTCTTGTCCTTCTCCTCACTCCTAGATTCACCGTATATGCCGGTGAACCGCCATTTAAAACCGTCCTCCTCCTGCACAGTTACTTCTATGTGATACCGAGACATACTGTTCACCGTTAAATCCACACCTTTCCTCCAGAACAACGCCAAACCTCCACTTGCACCCACACTTTCCTTTACACACATATTAGGCATATTTAATCTCCACCGAAAATTCTCCATCCATGTACTGTTATGTTTTGTTTCAGATAAAAATAGCACATCCGGAGCCTCCTTCTTCTGGACATCCAGAAGACCACGAACTGCCGGGCCACTCCCCAATCCCCGGCAGTTCCAAGCTATTATCCTCATTGGGTCTGGCGGGATTGACCAAGCAATCCCACCTCAACATTGTTTTGCTGCTCCTCCATGTGGGATATTGCATCGCCTTATGCCAGACGTGGTATGACCGTTGTCGGGGCCACGCACAGGTTGTAACAGACATAGTGTCAACCTGTAGCAACCGACTCTAATTCGATTTTTCTCTCTGTGTGGAACTTATTTCCCTCGCTATATATACCCTACTACTCTATAGAAAAAGAGAGCCTTATTGTAATATCCCCTTATTACAGTGATTTGGCTTGATGCATCTATTGTTTTTTTGCAAAGATTTTTTACATTATCTTCGTCTTGTATGTTTTTAATCATCTATTTTACTGTACGTCTTGTCTTATAACAAGGAGCAGACAGGACGGGATGAGACTGCAAGGTGGAGCGGCTTGACTTTGCTGAAGCCTTGATAGCTGTCCGATCTTGCTGGACGGCTCAGATCAGCTTAACAGCTCTCCTGCTGGATGCTACTGGTCTTCTACGACTGAGCGGAACGCCTGTAAGAAGTTCTAGCCACCGGCTCTCCACGAAACTTCCTATCAAATCTTTGGAGTATCAATTACTTGACCACAAATCTGTTTTGACTCTCAGAATTAGCTGAGGCACAATGGACTACTGGCAAAGGATTATGGTATCAAATGTACGTAGCTTTGCCGTGATTATAGACCATGGAAATCCATTCAGTGTATGCGTATAACATATGCCGTCAACTTCATCGAGATGTCAATCATGTCATGATCCTGCGGAGCAGAGCGGTCATAGGTGAAATTAATTAATCACCGCACTCATTTTGTAGCCCTTATCTCACGGAGTCATGGTGAATACAATACAAGAATTTTCAGACTTGCTACAGAAGCGTCACATGACTTGTTGACTTCCTGCGTCGACGCGCTGCTTCAGGGCGAAAATGATAAGGACGTGTGGCCAGAAGTGTCCGGCAGAGAAGACAAAATGAGCGCTTGAGCAGCCAGCGAGAGAAATTTGTAGCTCATTTTGTCCAAGTGTGCTCATTTTCAAAGTAAACGTCAACCGTTTCATCCAAGTGGATGTGTGGCCAGAAGTGTCCCGCAGGGAAGACAAAATGAGTACTTGAGCAGGCAGCGAGAGAAATTTGTAGCTCATTTCGTCCAAGTGTGCTCATTTTCAAAGTAAACGTCAACCGTTTCGTCCAAGTGGGCTCTAATCAAGAGAGGCATTTTCGCAAGCCAGTAATGCTCCATTTATCCTCTACTTGCCATATCAGGTCCAACAATCTTTAACCGTACCTTTGCTTATTTTTGAGTCTAATCCTAGTCCACGTTGTTGATAATGGTTACCTTCAAGTTTTCTGAAATACCCCTAAAATTTTCAAAATTTTTGAGCCTTTATCTGAATCTTGAGTGAATTTCGGCAACTTTCCTTTTTCGGAAAGTTGCTCCGTTTCCCGCTTTCCCTTTTTGGCTTTGCGCCTTCTCCGTTTCATTGGCGCACTCCTTCTTTTCCGCCTCCCCATTTCCCCTTGGCTCTTCCCTCTCTCCCCGCCTTCCTCCCTTGGTTGCGCCTACGCCCGACGCCGCCGCCTCCCTCTGTCCGCGGCCGCACCCGAGGACGCCTCGCCCGCGGTTTTGCCGCTTCTCCCTCGTCGCGCTGACGTCGCCCGCCTGCAGGCGCGCCACGCCCCCCTGGACCGCGTCGCCTTGTCACCTCGGGGTCCTACCTGGCAGTCGCTGCCGCCTCCTCCCTCCTCCGCGCGACGCGCCGACGCCCATCTCGGTGGTTCAACTGCTCCCGCGCGCATTTACTTGCCTCGGCGCCCAAGTCATCGCTCCACCGCCTTTCACTCGGATGCAACTCCCCAGCCACCCCCGTCCCCTCCGCAGAGCCGCGCCCATGCCGCTCCCCCTCTTTTTCTCCCCTCCGCGAAGCTCACTTTCACCCCTCTCGGTTTCCTCACTCCCCAGGGCCTCCCGAGCTTCCCCCACCCCTCTCCTCGCCTACTGCAGCTCCCAAGTACCTCGGTGAGCGACCGATTGAGCTGCACCGCTCCATAACTCCCTCACCATCTTCCCCTGAGCCGGTGACCCCCTGTAAGCCAATCTCCTTCTCCCCTCAGCCAAACTTCAATTCCACCCGTTCGGAGCACCTCCTTTACCTCCTAACCCTCTCGGCAAACTTTCCCGGCCAGGCGCGAACCCGAGGAGCTCTAGTGTCGAAACTCGCCGCCGACCGTCCTCAGGGGCTCCCTTGCTAAATCTTCCACCATCCTCTTTATTCCCAAGCTCCCCAGACCGTTGAATCGTCTCCCTTCTGGCCCAAGCGTTGTCGGTGAACCCTTGAGCCTCCATGAAGCCCAACCCTCCCCCTTCTGCCGCCAGCCACCATCGGTGATCCTCGCGCCCCCCAAAACACCAAAATGGAACCCCTAAGCCGAGCTCCACCCACCCGCACCCTCGGTTGCCGCCGGCGACCTCCCTCGTGCCAGAACGGCCGTCGTCGCTTTTGCTCTGTCTCAGTGGCCCTGTAGCAGCCAGAGGAAAAAGAAAACCTCCCGGGCGACGTGGCCGCATCTCGGCCGTCCGTGCCAAGCGTTGCCGTCTTCCCCGAGCCCTCCGATGGCGTCGAATCATGACCGTCGGTGTTAACTGAGGCCATCTGATCCCGGTCGCCCGCCAGCGCCTCATCGCCGCCGCCCGCGCAGCCACGCGTTGGCCATCGGGCGCAGGCAGGCGCGCGCGTGGTGGGCTGTGTAGCCGCGCGCGCTGGGCTGGCTCGGCTCGGCCGAGCCAGGCCGAAAGCCACCCAGGGCCGCACTGTTCCTTTTGGTCGGCCCGTCACTATTCATAACTATTTTTCAGCTTTTCCCAATTTTCAAAAATCCAAAAATTCAAAGAAAATCCCAGAAAATCATAAATAATTCCAAAAAATCCTAAATTTCACCACCTTGCTCGTTTTGATGCCCTGGATCCATTTTGGACCTCCATTTCCCCAAATTCATCCCAGAAAATTTTAAAAATTCTCCATTTGAAGTTTTATGCAATTTACTCCTTTTTCGTAGATTTATTTTTCCTCGCTTGATTAGGCTCAAGCCGGACTTATTTGTTTTGTGTGTTTGCGCTAGATTCGAAGTTCTTGAAGGTGACGGTGCAAGTTCAGGGCCAAGCTTCCGAAGTTTCCAAAGTCATCGAGTTCGTTGAAGGCAAGTCACAAGTCCTTGACCATGTTGAAATCCCATGCCATTTAAATTATGTTATTATGCTATTTGCATTATGCTAGTTGTGAAATGCTAGTTCAAAGTAAAATAAAATGTTTAGAATGACATGTTATGTAGATAAATCCTACCACCGATAAATGCCGTGTTAAACTTGTAGCCATGCCTTTGTAACCCTAGAATTAATTACTTGGTAATCTAGATAATTGTAGGTTATTTATTATCACACAAAGTCTTTACACTAATAAGGTTGTGGCTGTGGGCTAATAGACTATGGAAAACCCGACTCTAGGGTAGGGTGGTATGGGACACCGTGCCCTAGGGCGGAGATTGCCGTCATGTGCAGGATAGGGTAAGGGTTGGGGAAGAAACCGTGAGACGGTCTTCGCCCACCTCTTACCCTAGGTTGGAGGTCGCGGACCTGGCGGGGTTGCGGACCCCGGGGAAAAATGTAAGGACTAGACCCTTACGCCGAGCAAATGACATAGTGATCGCTCAACCACAGGAGTTGACTTGTCAACACTGGTTTAGTAGCTGCTCAATTCGATTGAAACTCTACAGGTGTTGAGAAGATAGGGTGTTGAGAAGTGAGGTTAGGTAGGTCGTGTTGCGGGTGCCTAACAACGGTAGAGTTCACTTGAAGCAGACGGGAGTTTTCATGTGCCAGACCCGAGTGGATTCTACCGGGTAGAGCCTATATAAAGAATTGAGCAGTGAAACGATCTGGCTTTCTTAACTCTGTCGCGGGAGTTAAGGAATCGTGTGGGTAAAGCTGGGCAACTCTGCAGAGTCAAATAAATGGTATTCGAATACGTCGTGCTCCCGGTTAATGGAGCTGTGTCACTTGGGTGATTCCAGCAGCAAGGCTTGAGTAGTTTTCATAAGTATTTTAAACTGACTAGCTGATTAATCAACTTTTTGAGAAAACCCCCTGAGATCTTAAGGAGTAGTTTTTGGTTCTAGTTTGTCAAAATGTTTGCGAAATAAAGTGCATCCACCTCAATTAATAAAACAAGTATACACCATTCCTTTGGCGATCCGTGCAAATAGTTAAAGTAGGGCTTCCCTTGTGACTTGTTGAGTACAGTGGTTGGTACTCAGGCTTGCATAATTTTTTCCCCCATCAGATACCAAAAGAAGGGAAGGTGATCCAAGATTTCGTGCTAGGGTTGCGACCGCACTCAGGCTTTCCTGTGGTGCTTTTGCGGTTCTTCTGCAATGTAAGTATATTTGGGTCGGCTCGCCCGTTTTATTGTACAATTTGACCGTTAGGTTTTATTTTAATCAAGCTAACTCTTCTTAAATGTTCATAAGCAGGCATGATACTTGTTCGGTTCGTAACCAAACTCCTAGGTGGTTGCGGATTAGTGACGCTCCTGTTCCTCCCAGAAACGGGGGCGTTACATTTTCTATACATCAAAGACCAAAAAATCATATCAAACATAAATTCTTCACAACTTGACTCACGTTAGTGTAAACATGATTTATGCACCATAAATGCAATGTTATAGGACTCTAAAACTCAACACATGACAATTTTTTACAAATATCCAAAATCTCTTGGATACTTTAAGACAAAACCGGTCTAACCGTCATCGAGTAGCCGGTCCGACCATGGCAGTCAATATAGTCAAACCTCAGTAACAGGGGAGACGTTCAGACCGTGGCAATCATGACGGTCTGAACACTTGGCCATACCCGGTCGGACCACCACCTATTGGTCAATCGGATCGCTCATATTTTCTCTCGCACACATAAGTGAGTACATTTTTGGAAAAAACAACCGCCAAATAAAAACCAGTCGCATTGCCCTGATGGTCCGATTGCCTCCAAAAATCCAGTCACACCGGACCTACGGTCAAAACGTCTCCCGGTCGGTCCGATCGTTCCTAATTGATAGAAATTCTGAAAATTTATATACTTTCATAAATTTAAATTTTAACTTGTATAATTATCAGTTGTAGATATTGTCAGCATGCTCTGCACGGATACATGCCGTGGTAACAACGCACGCTTTGGAAATTAGTTGACAGCATCATCCCTCTTTACCTGCTAGTGCTACCGATGTGGTTGGGTCAAAGCAAAACGTTTTCGCCCTCGCAATGGAAAGTAGAGGGTACAGCCTTCGCCGCGGCTGAATACTTTTGACGAGGGGCCGTGGGTGGACCGTCGAAGCTGGAATGACCCAAGTCCATTGTTAACGTGTCGACTGGGCTTGGGCGCGCACGCGAAACTTCCACGCGCAAGAGCGCGCCACCTAAGAGCAATTATAGTAAGAGGCTCTTAGTAGGCTGTATGCTGAGATTGAGGAGAGAGAGGAGGAGAGAGAAGAGAGGTGAACTGTAAGTGTCAGCTGAAGCACAAGAATCAAGAAACTTTGTGAGAGAAAAGGGTGGGTCATACAGCCTTTAGCTGGATGTAAACTACTATATGAATGGGCTGATAAGTGGGCTGTAAGTGTCCATACAGTCAGCTGAAGGCTGTATTATTAGCCTTGCCCTAAGAGCAGGTACAATAAGGCTTAGTCAGCAGGTTATAGCAAATATAATATCAACAAAATTTTATGTGGCAGAGAGAGAAAGGAAGAGAGAGAAGGAAGCTGGCTACTAAATTGCAACTAGCTATAGCACGTAAAAATATGCATTTCACTCTCTCACACGTGGGGCCAAATAGTTATTGTAATAGCTACCTTATTGTATGAACTATTTTTTTGAAGGCTATAAATGAAATGGATAAGTGTTGTAGCCACTAATTGGCTATACTATTGTATTTGCTCTGAGGCTGCGCTCGATCGCTGCCCATTCCTCCCATCTGCCTCTGGCCCTCTGCTGCTCTGCATCGCGCGCGCGGTCACAGCCACGGGTTCCACGTGACGCGATCCACCGCCTTGCCACGCGGCGCCCCTCCCGCACACGCTTGATACCGTCCGTCGGGCCGTCTGCCCGATCTAGCGCCGCCGCTCGAATGCTCGACACTGCCGGCCCCTGCGCGCACGCCGGCAACCGCCTACATAGGGCACGCTAGACGCTAACGCTAGCGGCAGCCCAGTCTTGTCTGTAGTCAAAGCAAAAAAGCTTTGGTGGATTTTTTTAGATGTGGTTTATAATTTAAATTTTAAATTTTAGTTATTTATGAGAGATAGTATGTAAAGAAAAATAGTTGTATATAATTTTGACCGATATACCTAAATTTAATATACCTTTTATTATAATTGTTTTGGTTGATCTCACCTTAAACAACGTACCGTTTAAAATTAATTACTGTATTATAAATTATAAGATATGAATTATAAATGAAAAAGAACTAGCCCCTTAGTACACTCCGTCCACGTGCGGCAACACTGACACCCAAAAACTTCAGGAACAAAACGAAAATTATCAGCAAATACGGCAACGCTAACGAAATGATTTCTTTTTCTTAAATCATAAGTCAAAACCATAAATCACAACCCAAAAGACTCCATCCATTGTAAGTTAAACCTTGTTTTCTTTTTCTTTAATGTGATTAGGCAACGCTCCTGGGCTCTTTTTCAAACAGAAATATTTATATATACTAATAAAAATTATAATATTATAAAAAAAATTTAAAAATAAATTTAATATAATAGTTTTTTAATAGCATATAGAGGTTAAACTTTAAAAAAATTTACGACGTGAATCCTGGGACGTCAAATAAAAAAAGAACAGATGCATTAGCATTTCCGAAATATAAAAAAAGAAAGTGCACGAACTCACAACTATGCAGAGGTTCCAACACACCTGCCGAAACCGCTGTAAATCAACACTGGAGCTTCCAAATTCGTCATACATCGCATGGCCAACTACAAGTAATCAAAGTAGCGGAAATTGCTAGAGAAACCTACATCTGGTGTCCAATCAGTCCAACACCTGATGCTAACATTTGTATATTGACGGAAGTGTTGCTAGCATATGTAAGTACAGGACATTTGGCAAGCAGTACAAATTAAAACTCAAGTCGAACAAAAGGAGCAGGATTGGAAATCAGAAGCACCAGACATGCCCCAACCCGAAATTGTCCTGGGAGTGCCAGTTTTTTTTTTATATTGTAACTTTAGGTGACTGAGAGTATAATTTCAGAAGGATAAAATTAATACACTGTAATTTTACCTGATTGAGAATATTACTTTAGATGATTGAAAGAGTGTAATAACAAAACCGTATTGTCTTGCACGTTGGGCAATCGCAGACCAAACACAGAGGACAAGTGTTTCAGTCTACGACAGCGCAGTATCCCATCACTACGTACTGCCTTCTTGCTAGTTAAGAGCTAAGCGTGGAGGAGACCACCTCATACTCGCCTGACCTCCTGCTCTCCGAACAACACAAGAAGGCGCCTCCAAGCCGCTGCTGCAAGAACAGCAGCACGGCCAGCGACGCTGCCCCGCACGGTATAACGACGTCCCACGCGACACTGAAGAGATCGTCACGAGGGCTCGCGTACATGTAGGACGGGCTCAAGCTCGGCACGTAGTTACGTGCCCTGAACACGTCGTACACATGGGGCATTGCACGGATCACGGTGCCTCCGACGTAGAACCACGGTGAAATCGCCTTCACTCTGGAGCCCGTGAAAGCGTTCAAGATAACCTGGGGCAGCAGGAACCCGTCCAGTATCAATCCTGCGTATGACACGAGGTCATCCGACAACGCCCGTCGCGGGGCGTTAAGAGCGACTCGTCGGGCCTGGTTCATTTGGGCATGGCCATCACTCATGTGGATGATCCAGATCAGGACTCCGCCGAGGAGGTACAGGGGCAAGCATATCCAGAGCGTGCTCCTCTCGGCGGCCGACGAGTCGTGTTTGCTTGCTTCCGTTGTTGATCTTCCCGACCACGCGAGCTGAAGGAGGCGCAGCTGCAGCACGAAGGCCACCATGGTGCTGATCCTCAGCATGACCTCATTCGGCTCGAGCCAGCCGCCGCTCGTAAGCTGGACGTAGGGCCCGCGGCTGTTCGTGAACATGCCCTCGAAATTGAGCACGAGAGGGATCACGTAGCCCATGGCCATAACAACAAGCATCGTGATCGACGTGGCGGGAAGCGCCTCGGGGTTCTTCTTGGCATGGCGCAGCTGCAGAACGATGAAGACGCAGGAGAGCGTCATGGAGAGCACTAGCATGATGCTTTCCATGTCCATCCTCGAGATCGACTCGGCCATTTGAATCGCATACATCCCGTCTGCAAGAATGTTCAGTGTTTCAAAGAACAAAGGGTCAGTCCTCTTTCTCAGGCTGCTAATGGCCCCAACGGTGGTGCGCTCGCCCGCCTCCGCTTCAATTGATGCAAACTGAACGGTCACCAGGACCTCGCAGTCTGACGAATTGTAGTCTGACGAATTGCTCTTCACTTGGCAAGCAACCATGCAAAGTGAGCCTGTCTTGGTATCATAAACACCTTCTGCCGAGATGCGCCACCCTTCAGACTTCCTACGCCATACATTCGCAGATGAATTCGCATACGCTACCAGCTGATACTGATAGTGGTGCATATCGTAGCTGACATTCAGCAGCCTCTGCTTGTTCATCTCTGCAACCGCATGCCGAGAGAATGCGTCGTCGCCCATCAACCTATCCCCATCAACCAAGGCGGAACCAATCGTGACCGGCGAGGCGTACCCATACCCTCCTTGTCCCTTCAGGTAAAAGTTGAACGCGAAGTCCCGGTATGAGTAGTTACCCGGGAACACGCCCTTCCTCTCCTTGCTCAACTCTGCCTTGGAGTAGTAGTACTTCTTGGCCTCCTCCACCCGAGTGTAGCTATACGTGATATCGGAGAGGTTGTCCATGTAGTTTCCAATTCTTGACACCGATATCACGCCTGACATCTTCTCGAGTTCGTCATCGCTCGTCCTGCTCGTGTTCCAGATCAACCCGGCCACGACGCTCCGGTCCCGGATCGACCACACAGCCGGGAACCAGAAGCTCATCCCGATCCCGCACTCGCGCACCGCCAAATCGGCGCTGGACGGCTCCGAACCCACTACGCGGCACGCCCTGAGGCAGAGCCGACTCCGAGACGAGTCCCAGAACCCTTCGGCGACGAGGGCCTCGTCCCCGACCAAGAAGCCGTGCCTCCACAGCAACGTGTGGTTGGACGCGAGAGTATCTGATTGATTGGTGTAGAGCACCATGTACGCGCGCACGGCGCCGTTCTCGGCACAGTGCATCTGGTTGACGTACATGCGCTGGTAGCGCCGCGGCAGCGGGAAGCTGGCGCTGTACTCCAAGCTGTAGGAGCTTCGGAGCAGTGCCTTGAGGCGGGGGCACGAGACGTCGGAGTTGAGCAGCCGGTGCGCGCCCCGCAAGGCCGCGGGCGGTCGCGGGCAGGATGCGCTCTGGCTGTACGAGTAGTCGTCATCAGCGTAGGCAACGACGGTGATGGTACCGAATCCGGCGCCCTCGAGGCGGCCGGTGACGAAGGGCTGGGAGAGGCTGGCGGGGTGCGGCAAGCTGACACGGAGGGCGACGTCTGGGAGGATGACAACGCCCAAGCCGTCGTCTCTTGCGCGGGAACCGGAGCCGACCATGCAGAGCTCGGCGGAGGCGGTGGAGTAGTAGCCTTCGAGGTCGAAGGAGACGGAGTGGGAGCGGACGTCGCGGCGCCCGAAGGCGCGGGAGCCGGAGAGGGTGACTGTGGCGAAGAGGTGGAGGAGGGCGGCGTCGGTGGTGCGGGCTGCGCGGCGAGGGAAGAAGGAGAAGGAACGAGGGAGGTAAGGGTCGGAGGCGAAGAGGAGCTTGGCGCCGCCGGAGAAATAGCCGGTGGATAGCGAGGGGAGACGGGGCGGGTTACTGAGGGAGTGTTCGCCGGCTGCGAGGTCGGCGGCGGGGGCGGGGGAGCGGCAGAGCGAGGTGTACGAGGTGGCTGTGGCGGCGGGAAGGAGGAGCAAGAGGACAAGGGCGAGGTAAGCGGGAGAAGGATCGGGGTTCTCGGGCCGAGCCATTTCCGAGGAGGCGGGAAACGGATATGGCTCGTCGCGCGGCGTTGGTGGTGATTTTAACAGGGGAGGAGCGAGGAGGCGAAACCGAGGTGCAACGCCTTCGGTTTACTACTTTACTACCATGGACTTGGCAGTGCGTGACTTCGTGTGTCTTCGTCGACGCAGCTGCACCTTAGGCCGGCGGTAAGGACGACGAAATGAGAGGCAAAGTTAGCTCTTTTGTTCTGCATGTTTACTTTGTCAAAGTAAAAGTCTAGTCGACCCGATAATGCTCCATTTGCGAAAGAAGGCCCATGACGTTAGGCAGAAGTGCAGAACAATGCTGCCGTGGTCAGTACGGGTTGGAAATAAGTGCTGGCAGTTCGAGTATGGCCCTATTTTCCTTCGAGGGTAATAGTCGCTCTTTTTATCCTTGCTGGTATTCCCGAGACGGTAACTTAGATTATATATAATGGTATAATGACAGTTGTCTATAAATTTTGCTATATAGAATATAGATGATGTAGAGGAGAGGAGCATAGAGAATTGTGTCGTCTATTATGTAGTAGTCGACTGTAACACGATAAATAAGATATATTATATTATAAAGAAGCTGTTTATAGAGGCATACAAAAAAGACAACTTATTGTATAAACTGTCTTTAGTACTGTTTATAGATAACATGAAGGATATTAGGCTATCTTTATTGTATTGAACCAATGTTGATTCAAAATCATATCATGTAAGCATTCTAAGAACTAAGCTTGTTTTTCTCCAATATATCAAACCGATTCTTACTACGAACTGGGATCCATGTTACATTAAAAACATAAAATAATAATATCCTCTCTCAACCGCACTTTCCTTTCCTATATAGTAGTTTAATGTTTGAATCGATTCATAAGTAGAGTCCGGTTTCATGTATTTTTTTGTTGGAATCGACTCCTCTAATGTATTGAATCGATTCAATATCTTCTCTCTTTTTATTTGAACTAGCTAAAACATAACATTGAAGATGGTTTTATAGACAATAATTGTCTATATCATTGCTTATGCATTTAGGCTTTATTATCCTTCGAGGTAGTCGTCTTGTTTAGGGAGTAGCTTGGTGTAGTTCTCGGTTTCTTGGTGTTTGTTGTAGTGTAGCTAGTGTTTGGTGTGTCTTCTTTTGGTTGAGTCATTCAGGACGGGTGTTGTAAGGCTTAGGTATGTTTGGTTGGTGCCTAAGCTTGTCATGCCTAAGTTTAGGCAATGTGTGGCTGCCACAGAAAGTGTGGCTAACAAAATCGAAACCACACTTGTGGCAAAGTTTGGCAAGAAACTGAGTCTATGACGTGTGGGGCTGGGTGCTAAGAAAGTGTTGCATGCCACAGTTGCATCAGTGAACCAAACAGCTACCTAAAAACTATGGCACGCCTAACTTGTGGCTAGGCAACTTCTGGTCATGAACCAAACATGCCCTTAAGGTGTTCCCCTTCACGGGATCAGTGTTTGTATTTTTTAAATGAATGACATTTTTTTTTATCTTTGGTTTAAAAAAAAGAAGGTACGAGTATGGCTGGATAAAAAAAATGTGTCTCGGCCGTTCTCCAATATCCGATAAGTCTTCATCGCTGCAACTTTTTTTTACAGGGTTGGCTTGTGTGATTCTCCAATATCTGAAAAGTCTTCATCGCTGCAGCTTTTTTTAGAGGGCTGGGATGTGTGATTGTACATGTCGTTGCGTGTGTCGTGGAAAACGGACTCAGCCGTGCAGTGTTTGCAACATTTCCCTATCCCAAATACACACACGTTGGCCCGTGCGGTACCCCGCATTGCCCTACTTACCGCTCATAGTCGTCGCTCCAACGGCAAGATCTATCCTTGCCGGCTAGGCGGCTATACCCACTCACCGCTGTTACTCCGGCACGCGGTCGCCACCATTACTGCACAGCACACATCATTACCTCAAGCGCGGCCGCTGCAGATCGAGCGAGCCCTGCGCCCGCACTAGCGGCAAAAGGAGTATCTCCAGTCAATGACGATGCGACATTGCAAGTCAGGTCCTGGACTCCGGATTGAAACAGAACCATCAGGCATCTCCGCATCAGTCTTTTCCTGTAGAGAACAGACCAACCCATACGACGGCCATAAGCTGACAGTGCCAGACTGAGATACCAAGAAAGAACGAGGGTGGTTACCTGACAATCCGCATTGTTACCTACTCGGCTAATATGTGAACAAGTTCAATGCGGACATCGAGCCGCCATAAGCTGACAGTGCCAGACTGAGATACCAAGAAAGAACGAGGCAGGTTACCTGACAATCCGCATTGTTACCTACTCGGCTCATATGTGAACAAGTTCAATGCGGACATCGAGCCGCCGGACAAAAGGTACACGTCACCCCAGCCGACCAGTAAACTATTGTTCTTAGACAAATGAATGCCACATGTGCAACTTATGTTTCGAAAATAGCAAAACAGGGATATTTACACAAACTACCAATAGAAAGATGGTTAAATAGTTGCACATGATTTGTTGCGGGCCTTGTGCCCTCCTCCTATCCTTCGACTTCTGAGGATAGAACCAATAACTATATCCCCCAAAAAACAAAATTTGTCAATCTCCTCCTTTTGACCACCTATTATTCTTATAGCCTCAATGTGGTGTCTGCTGTGGCTGTTGCAGCTCCAGGATTCACAATCCGGGCTTGAAATTCACGACAATCAACTCCTATATGGGTAAATTCTGTCATGAGGTCCTCAAATAACTTCTTCAGTGAGCCCTTGAAGTTTTCCGAGCAGCTTTTGTCACCCTCGTCAACGTCCTGCACTCCATCTCCGACAAGGCAACCAACTTGGGCACCACCCATGTAGGCTTTGCATCCTATGAGGATGTTGTGCCCATACTTTCGGAAATGACCACCAATGAAGTCCTCAAAATGCTGCAAAAGTTGCACCCATGTTAAAGTTGCAAGTAGTATCAGGTTTATGTGAAACCCTCAACACATGATAGAACAAATAGATCATTTACATCACAACACGTCCCTCAACACACGATAGAACAAATATATCATTTACAGGTTAAACAAACACATATTTCATTATCAAAAACAGTAAAACTCATGGTAGTGTAATAAAACTGAGATAAATATATCTACAAAACTTAGAAGGTAAAACACGGAAAGGGAGTATAGATCTCTATACCTTTGGTGGATTGCGAAGAGAATACAACATTGTTCTGCAGGATAGCAGAAAAGTCTCTTCATTATAAGCCAGGGACATCTTCTCCCCATGGGGTGTGTTAGCATGCATCACATAACCAGGTTCGTTGAAGTAAGGTTTGGCATTCAACACCAAGGCCTGAATAGAGACCAGGACCTGAAGCATGGTTGAATTGGATGGATTCCACTTCTCACATCCACTACCAGACCAGGTGTTTAAGAGGCTAAGACAGACTTTCCCACAAGCATATAGATTTGGATTAAGCCGCAAACCTCCAGAACGGTAATTCACTAGCTGAAAAAAATAGTCAAATATATGTCTCACATGCATGCTTAGAATGAAGAGAAAAGGAAAAACAAGCTATTAAGGGTGCATACACATCAATGAATCCTTACCGGAGGTTTATTTGGGTATTGGGAAGGGAAATAGATATCAAAAAAGAACAGCCCGTCATGGTAAGGAGTGCCTGCCGGTCCAACAATGACAGCTCTAAGCAGGTCCATTCTGTCCTCATAAACTCTTACAAATATCGTATCTGTTCAATTTGGAGGAAAATAGCAGTCAGTATATAAAACTACTGCATTCCAAGTTAACACCCAATTGCATCCAAGGGTATTTTCTGGCTAGATTGAATTCGAAGTCATTTTAAACATGCATGCAACGTCCAAATTCGTAAACACCTACGGCGATTCTGCTCAACTGGTGGGCATGCACAAAGGGAGGAAGGAAAAGATCGATATTACGGGAAAAAAAAAACAAACCATTTATCAAATGTGCAACATCTACAGCAAATAGATCATAAAATAAATGCCCCCTTACCTGGCAAATCTTTCTCTAGGACTTTCCATTCATGTTGAATTCGCTTCACCCAGACCTTTGATGGCTGTTAAAAACCACAACTCAGTATTGAATTAAGAAGATATAGTGCAGATAGAGCATGCTCAAAGTCCAAATAATTACCTTCTTAACTGCCTGAACCTTACTTTTGCCTGGCATTGAATAAAAGTGATCGCTGTGGTCACCAACAGTATCAAATTGCTTAAATGCCTTACATTTTTCATCAATTCCTGTGTCCACAATCTTAATTTGCTTGTGCTGATGTGGCATGTCAGCAGGAGTCATGTGCCCCCATGGTAAAACCGCCCCCACACCAGGTGGGAAGCCCATGTAATGATTCACATTCAAGTTAAAGCTGGTACCACTCTCCATTGGCGAAGCGTTGTAGCTATAGTTATTGTAATCCTCTTCATCATAAGCATAGTCTTCCTCTTCGACTGCCTCAAAAGAGTTATCAAAATAAACTGGAAGCATGATACCTCCATGATAAGCTCCCAGGCCATTCCATGGATAAACAGTTTGGGCAGGCATAGCACTTGGGCCAGCAACATCCTCAGCCAAACCACTCTAAGTTATCCAACAGAAAAGCATATATCAATCATTGGCATATTATACTTGCCAATGGTAGCAAAAACTAAGCAAGCGCTCAAAGGAATCCACCTTTGCATTTTTTGGCCAATCCGTAGGATAACCAACTGCTTGCTTATTCTTGTTATCTGATGTCTTTTCACCAATGATCATAACACCATCAGGATCATCATCAGCATCAAGTTCTATTATCTCATGAGGAACAACCTGTTGATTAAACATGTAACATAATTAAAATAAAAATGTTTTTTAGTACCTCAGGTCCTTAAACAACATGATACCACACTGAAAAAAATGGAGCTCAACTAATGTATATTCAAGCATAGCTGATCTTATGTACCAGAGCATAAGCCTGGATAGAAGAAACCAAAAGAAAATTTTACCAATCATTGCACTTCCAGAACATAAAATGCAATTAACACAAACTACATTGATTCTGCAAGAAACAAGCTCACATAGTGCCATGCACTTTGCAAAAGGCAAAAATGAAAGAAACCTACTGCTAGTTAAGGATCATGGCACTCCTTAACAAAGCCTTTATTAGTTCATAGAGGAATAGCATATTATTGGATCATTTAAATTCAAGTTAAATACTACTAACACAACTTGTAAGGAATAACTAATTCCTTGGAATAATCACTAAAATACACAAAGAAATTATCACCATTCACATTTGATACAACGGGCAAATGCAAAAATTACAAAACATCGTGCTTCCAAAATGTAAAGGTTGACTTGTCTGCAGGTCATTCACAATTTCACATATGCTGTGTTGGCTTTGAATGAAAAATTGTCACTTTCATGACAGGATATGCACAAGGAGCTATGCTCACATGCAGACATGGAAAATGCTTCGCAAAAGGTAAAACGGAAGAACCATAAGACCAGTTAAGAATCAAGTAACTCCTTATCAAAAGAAAGTCAGATAATACACTACCAATTCACATTCACCTGGCTTCCGCGGAGGCTGAGGTATATTTCTGATTTCCATTTACTATATATGCATATACATCATATTACTTCAGAGAGAAATCACAGCTTATGCTGACCATTCATTCTGACTAAAATCCTATTCCTACTAACACAAAGAACCACCACAACAAATTCCTTGGCTTAACCACTACAAAACCCAGTCAGACGATCAACAACACGGGACCAGCCAGCCTCAAGCTACAATTGGAACTTGTACCGATCACACAAACGTGACTCAGATAACACATTTCAGGGTACATCACAAAAATGGATCATAATCCGGTACCAAGAACCTAAAAAATGAGGTCCCTACCAAATCATACGATTACCCAACCCATTCCTCACTAAAACCACGTGAGCATCACCAAACCACATTGAGCGATCGCCTTCCCCGAACACCCACAAGGCCACAGCCCAAACTCGCAACCCCTAATTCTTGATCCTCACCACACCAGATGCGTGTATCGGAATTTCTCTATCGAGCATCGAACAGTGAACAGTCCACACCCACGCAACAGAGAAACAAGGAGTTTCAGAAAAAGAAAAAAGAGAGCTTCCGCATCACCTGGGTCCGCTTCCGCTTCTGGCGACGGGAGCTCCACCCGGCGGCCACCTGCGCCGACACCTCGACGACCTCCAGGTCGTCCAGCGCCACGCTTCCCCCAAAGGGGCAACTCCTGCGGCCAAAACCAAAAAGCCCAAACAAAACGGCACATCAGAATTCCCCAAACCGCACAAGGGGAGCGCGAAGCGGCACGGAGAGCGCGGCGGGTGGATCGGAGGCGGGCGGCGCACTCACTTGGAAGAGCCCTCCGCCATGGGAGGGGGCCGCCGCCAATGCGATCGCCGGCGCGGCGGCGGGCTGTCCTGCGCGTGGGGGCGAGGTTTTTGGGTGCGCCTGCCCGTGATCTCCAGGGGGAGAGAGATTTTGCAATAAAAGCGTGAAGGGGTGGATAGAGGGGAAGGGGAAAGAGAGAAAGGGTCTCAAATTTTTGGCGTTTGCGTCCGGTTTGTGGGGACTTGTCAAGGGCAGGGCCCCTTCACCCTTTCGGGACCGGGCGAGATGGACCGCGCGGGTGACGTGACTCTGCCTTGTGGGGCAGGACTCTCGCAGGCGGTGTGGGGTACACCTGTCAGTTGGAGTTGTGGGGGAGGATTGGTGGCGCCTGGTTTTGTTTTGTGCCTGGGATGGCCTGCGCTGCGGCTCTTTCCTAGGTTTGGTGGTGGCTTTGAGCATCGTCTTTGTCTGAGGTTTTCCGTCTCTATCTGGTGGCAGTAACCAGTGATCGCCATTTCCGGAAGATTTTACAGTCGTTCCGTGCAAACTCTTCTTATAAAAAATGAAAAATGACACCAGAAACTCAATGCGAAATTAATCTAGCTGTACTTCTCTGTTAGTGATAGCTTTCTCCTGTACTTGTCTGTCCCTTCTCTTGAGTTTTCCTCGAAAGTAACTAGTCTTTAATGTATTTAGCGATATCTAATCGTACAAGAGTGGAGACGCTTTACTTCGTGTATCAGATATTCGTGCTGTCATTTGCAACTTTACCAGGGCAGTAAAGTCTGTATCAATTTTCTAGTTTGTGCATTCCAGATTTCCAGTGATTCTATTACAAAGCCTCTTTTGTCTGGCTAACTGCATTTGTCATCAGAATATCTACTACCAGTAGTACTATCTTTGATAATAATAAGGTCTTTTCAGCTTTGACTAATCATGTTGAATCAAAGACTACTTTCTTTCGGGGTACTATAATTAACGGTGTTTTCTCTTCTTTTTTATTGTGAATTTCGTCAGAGAAAGGCCTTACACGTGCAACATCTGTATCTTGGAACCTGGTATTGCATAAATGGTTTTGTAATCTGCCAAATCCGTTAAGACAGATGTAGTTTTTACATCTATGGTTCTGTACTGTATATTGCGTTGTCGCAGGAATAAAGCCAGAATGCATTGGCAGAAACGCAATGTTCTGACTCTAGTTTTGCATTGACAAAGAACCGCAAACACACTCGGTTCGTTTTGTCAGTCTACAGAAGCTGCAGACTCTTTCCTAGTATTAACAAGTTTCCGAAAATGGGTGAAGCTACATTCGGTATTTCTCTGGCAGCTCAACTGCTTTGCGCCGACTTCCGAATCAGCCAGTTTGTCGATGTGATCTTCTGCATCTCGGTTTCAGGGCTAAACCTGGTTGTCCTTGTTCAACTGAAACTTTGAAGCTGTGGCAGCATTAGAATCCTTTGGGCTAGGATTCTGAACTAGCACTAGCAATGGTTGTGAAGAACAGCACGAGTCGCTGTGAGAAGTCCTCTGCAATATTGCGAGGTGTTAGATTCATATGGTACTTATTCTGGGATTATATAACCTTGTATAACAACAGGAATCACTGAGTTTTGGCTGTACAGTAATGCCTACCACTCCAACATGCCACTGCTCTGAGATGAGCCCTTTGAAATCAGCTGCATCCATTTCCTGTTTTGTTACAGCAACAGCATGAGACAATTCAATCTTGTCTTGCAGACTAAAAGATGATAAAGAAATACTAAGGACCAAAATGTATAGATGATTTATGTTTAGAACACTGTATTGAACGTACCACACTGTAGATAGGAGGCATGGCAATCTCCCAGGTTGATTTCATAAGGGGTATGACCGACAAATGGAGTGATGCTTCAGGGATTCTGAAGTTCCACCTGAAAAATGGGAACAAAACTGAATTTATATCCTTTTCGAGCTCAAGGTGTTTTGCTAAATTTTGGCCAACTTTGTTAGGCAATGATTTTGACTCACCCAATGTACATGAAGATGCAAAACTGCACCCATTCACGCACCAACACGCGAAACCAGTAGTTATCTGGTGTATCATCAGCTCTCATGTACACCTGAAATCACAAATGACACCATCATAACTCAAAAGCATTGCCAAACAAAACTGATCATACCAGAAGAAAGTGTTGTATGTGCAAGTCCTACCAGGATGAATGCCACTGCTGCCACCTGCATTGTACCCTGAAATCTCCTGAAGAGAAGAAGAGGAGGAGCTAAGCACATAAATGTTTTAAGAGTATTGGTTCTAGAAAATATTATTAAGAGTTCATCAGGAATAAATAGTGGATAAGAACTGCATACTTGAACATTGTGTACTTTGTGTTCAGTGTCCCGTGCAATGAATGTATGTCTTCCTCCTCTATGAAACTTAGCTGTTCCCGTAGAACTAATAGGTTTTGGGATGTGCGTCGAAATATGATGTAAAATGACGCGAAGTAGTTGATCAGAAGAAACACCTGTTCCAAATACAAGAAACGTCCGAACACAATTGCTGATTTTAGAATTCCCCAATAAAATGTTACAATATTATAACAGAACATAAACATCCTATGCAAAAAAAAACATTGATTCATTTTCAGCGAGGACTTACTGTAAAATAAGGAACTGCAGCTTTGTAACCGATCAGGCTCAGGTACAGCAGGCATCCCAAACCAGCAGTTGTGCGCCTCTCCCTAATGGAGAGGCGCTCACACATGATGCAGTAACCGTGGGAGATGAGAATGAATGACACAAAGGAAGCCGTCTGGAAGAGAATCCCTGTCACATACACACCGAATGACATCCACAGCGAGCATGTCTGAAGGTGTACGCACGAGTACCTGCACAGCACCTAAATTCAGTCCTCTCTCTGTCTCTCTCTCTTTCATGCTAGTATTTTCTAAGCTTTCACCACAAAAAGGTTTAGTTAAACAACTTTAGGGCCTTGTTTGCAAGCGTTCAGAGAATCAAAGATGCAAAATTTAACATACTAAAAACCATAAAACTTGCTCACCAGAACAGAAATGAAAGTGCCATTTGTAGAGCTTTGATCAAGGGGACCAAAGCCAGGATCCACTGCAGGTTATTCGCCTGTAGAAGGAAACAAAATCTCTCCTATGTCAGAACCCGAGTAATAAATACCCTCTGTCAATTTAATCAGACGCTTAAAAGAGGATTTACGGAGTCAAAATTTCCTACTCAAAGTTTCTATAGTTCAGAACAAACTGAAAGTGTAGAACTTGAACAGCACGATTTACTAGACCTGGAAGTGCCGATTCCTCCAGGAGCTGAAGGCCCAGGAGAATCCCGAGGCCGCCCATATCGCCAAGAACCCGAGGTACAGCGAGGGGAGAGGCTGGTAGGCGTTGCTCAGCAATGGAAGAGTAGACGAAGACTCTTGCATCTTCTTGTGCAGTTAACCAACTCCTTGCAGTGCACAGATGAACAAGTTCTTGATTGGTAATCGAAAGGAATCGCAAGAGGCTTGAATAGATTATCGAGACATGCATGCACCGATGCAGGAACACAAGCTTATGGAGTTGCAGTGCACATATAAATAGGCCACGCACGCTTGGATTTTATTTTATCTTGGGTGTTGTATTGGTTTTGGCATCTGGGGGGAGTACGCGCGCCCCTTTTTTCTCACCAGAAGCGTTGTGGCAGTGTAGGAGTAGTTAGGGTTGGTTGTCTATTGGAGGGAAAACAAAGCAACTGCTCTATGCGTCTTGAATTAAAGAAGAAGAACAAGAAAACTCTGGGCCTCTGGCTATTCTCTCGTGTGCTTTTATTGACTTGAGCACCTGCATACGTACATACCTTAATACCTAAGGGTAGGGATGGGATGGATACAATTATCCATATTATTCAACTATTCTGTACGAACACGGAATTAGATTTTTCTATTAGATTGACAATTTCTCTTCTATTCTGTACTTGTATTCAAATAGATTTTTCTATTAGATTGACAATTTCTCTTCTATTATGTACTTGTATTCGAATTCAAAAAAATATAAATGCTTGTATGGTATGGACTTGTACTATTTGAAATATTCTTTTATTTGGACAATTCATATTTGATGGAGCAATATACTTATTTTATTGCAATACAAACTAAATAGTTGGGTAAGTTTTTTTAATTCAATATGAATTCATGTTGCTTTAGATGAAATAAATATATTAGAATGATTAAGTGTGACTGTACAAGGATAAAATATCATTAGTATCTTCATATTACAAAGTTATGAAGATATCTAGATCCGACCGAATTTACTAGATATTTAATTCAAATTCATTACAATTTACAACATCCGATCCGTATTCGTATTCGAGAATATTCCAATTCATATTTGATTTAGAGAATACGAATACAAATATGGTAAGACTACTATCTAATTAATATTCTATCTGTTTCCATACGATAACAAGAGTTAGAAGACCGGCACCAGTATAATTCTTAAACGTCTTGCAAATAAAGAAAACAACTTTTAAAATAACATACCGCACAGAAAGATACTATCATGAAATGGTAATAGTAGGTAGCAATAGCATAATTAAAGGGTATGATGTACCGAAAAGAACATATATGCGAGCCTGCATAGCAAACGAAGAAGAAAGATCATGTTACGGGTTTGTAGGACTGAATTGTTAAATACGGGTTTGTAGGACTGAATTGTTAAACACAAGGCACGCAACATGGATTAGCTGCCTGACTCTAAGGTACATGTCGTCCTATTGTAGAAAATAATTATGCTATAACATCAGGGAATCGTGGCCGCATATTATGCAAGTTTCACATAGATTAGCCTGAGTCAACACATTATTAACTTGGCCAATTCTTTCGGTTCCTAGAAGCATCTGAATTCTGAAACAAAGCTAGGCGCAAGGGGGATAGTGGATCAAGACTAGCCACACGTACGTAGCGGAGCGCGCGTTGAGGAAGACGAGCTGGCTAGTCCAGGGCAGTTGGTGCAGTGGTAGCTTACTGATTCCACATCGCAAGAAGGCCGCTTTGACTGGAACAGTTGTGGTGGAGAAGGGGGCCGGGCTTTGAGATTTAGGTGCAAGACGAGAGCATTAGGTAAACCAACCCTCACCGAGGAGGATCGTTACCGCGCGCGCACCGCTACGTGCGTGCGTGCGTGCGTAACAATAGATAGTTAGATACTGCGGAAAATAACACTGCTGCTCCACGAGGACCTCGGCTGGCCGGTAATGGAGATGACTAGGCTTTGTGCACGCGGTAGGCAGCATGAAAACACACGTACATTACATGGTGGTGCCAACTTTTAGCGTCGAGAAAATAGACATGCCAGATGCAACGCACGATCCATTCGTCTAACACCTCTCAAAAGAAACTTCATCACTTGGCAGTTCTCCTTGAAAGCTTATTTGCAGCTAGTCAGGAGCAGATTTAAAGCGACATGCGAGATAAGGAAGACAAAACGCCGAATAAAAGTTACCACGAGCAGATGTAATTCCTCCAAGGGTATTGATAAACATCATTTCCTCCAATTATGTACGTGTTACATGGCAACCGCCTCTACAAGTTGTACAAGTTACATCTTGCGTACTGTAATCTAAAGAAGGAAGTACAAAAAAAAGGTGGCTGCTGTATGGTGTCATCTAAAGATGGAACTACAAAACGAGGCAGCTGCAGAGTAGGCGCCGTCCCGGCGCTGCACTTAGTTGGCACGGCCAAGCTGTCCATGGTCAGGAGCGCGCGGCGGTCCAGCTCCTTGCCAAATGCCCAAAGGAGGAGGGGATGTCTTCTGCGCCGGACGCGACGCCGGTGACCGTGGAGTGAGCCTTGCTTGCCTCCTCTGCATAGGCGCTGCCGCAATCGCTTCGCAGTATTCTAAGAGGGCTTCAGGGAGAGTCACAGGATGATGCTCCCCGTCGTCGAAGAGCCGCATCAACGTGATATCCCTGTGAAGATGGCCCGTCTCGTCTCCTTGGGAAGTGTCCGGCTCGTCGGCCATCTCGTCTCCTTGGGGAGTGTACGGCTCGTCCGCCATCGACCCCTTCTCAAGAAGCAGTTTTGATTGGTCGTGTACTGTATTATCTTCCTCCACGGCGTCGGCTGTCTCGGCGATTGAGCCTTTCTCAGAAAGCTCCTTTGATTGGCCTTGTGCATCTTCATCTTCTTCCGCGGTATGGGCTGTTTCGGCCATTGATTCCTTCTCAGAAAGCTCCTTCGATCCGCATTGCGTGACTTCTTCCTTCGTAGCATCGGCTGAGATGACCATCGAGTTCTCAGAACGCTCATTCGAACCTTGTGTGCCTCGTGCGCTATGTTCCTCCGCAGCATGGGCTGTCCCGCTGTGCGATGCAGCTGCCTCGGGCAGACAGACACAGCGTCGTTGCACTTGCACGGGCCGTGCCGCATCAGAATTGGTTTCGCCGGGATCCTTCCTCTTGTGTCCGTACTCCACCGCCGCGGGCGATTTCTTGGCACCGGGCGAGGACGGCGTGCGCGAGGTAAAGTAAATCTTACACAGGACCAGCTCGCACGGCAAGTTCTCCTTCTGTTCGCGGTCAAGGCCGAGCTCCACCATCAGCCACCCCGTCCGGACCCGTCGGCCGTCCTCCTTCTTTACGAACGAGAAGAACTGACGGTGCCCTACGGAGCGGCGGCCGCAGACGTCGAGCACGGGCTTCGCGCCAGCCTCGGAGTGCCAGCACCCCTCCCCGGATTGGACCGTGCGCGCCTTGCGCTGGCCGCGGACGTTCTTGGTCCTGACGGGGGAGAAGAAGTACCACACCTTCTCGCCATCGCCCGCAAGCGCCGGGACGAACTTGCCCGTGAGGTAGGTGGGGTCAGCGGTGTACACGTCGGCGTGGTGGATGAAGTGGCATGACTTGTCGCCCGAGGTGATCCGAGGGAGGAGGTACGAGCTGATGAGCTCGAGCTCCGAAGGGTGTCGAGAGGCGCAGACCACCGGGCACGCGACGACCATGGCGAGATCGGATCATCGGAGGAGGTGTGGCATTGGTTAAAGCGAAGCGGCGATGCTGTACCGGCGGGGAGTGGACGCTTGCGCTATATATTGGTCGGGTGTCCGGGGCCGACTTCCGGTGAGTCCGAACTGGAGACGATCGGTACGTCTACCGTGTTCGAGTCAGGGCCCCGTCAAATAAATGCGTGCGCCGGCACTTGCTATGTTGGCGGCACTCGCGGCGTCGCGCAGCTGGATGAAACGTGGAGATGCTGATCTCTCTCCTTCCTTTTTTTTTTCTGGTCATCTTCCATTTCCTCCGATACTTTCTTTGTCTAAGCAAAACTTGCGGCAGTCCGAGTGTGGCTGGCGCTTTCTTTTATCTCTGTTTGGAACTGTTGCCGTGTCGGCCTCGGCACAAAATCGAATCGATTAAGCCAAGGCCAAGCACCAGCAGGGTTCAGCCGTCCGTGCTCATCTAAAGTATTATAAAGTAGCAGATCCAAAATAGAGTAAATTTTGTTGGGAATTATATATATATATATATATATATATATATATATATATATATATATATATATATATATAGGACGCTGAAATGGGACACCTAGGTGCCCAGACACCTAGGCTCCCTGCCGTTAGATTGCTTTTAGATATGTGCTAGAGCAATGGTATGTAATATATTAGGCATGCTAAATCAATCATGGAAGGAAAGTCTTAATCATGGATGGAAAGTCTCAATCACACTAGCACGCATCTAAAAGCAATCCAAAGGTAAGGAGACTAGGTGTCCAGACACCTAGGTGCCCCTATTATTTATACTCTATATATATATATATATATATATATATATATATATATATATATATGGGAGCATATCTAGTGCTAAAGCCCTATTCAGTGCTAAAGCTCACCAGATCCGTCTGATCTGGCCCGTGCGGCTCAGATCAAGGAGGGTGGAAAGTTCCCAATTCACTTAATCCATCTTTCAAAAAAACCCCTACGGATTTTTATTTTTATGAACTAACCCCTGAATCCACTCGTCTCCCTCTCCCCCCTCAGATCGATCCGGCGCCGCTCCCTCTCCCTCTCGCCTCCCCCCTCAGATCGATCCGGCACCGCTCCCTCTCCCTCTCGCCTCCCTCCCCGGCGGCGCCGCTCCCTCTCCCTCCCCGACGGCGCCGCTCCCTCTCCCTCCCCCTCTCGCCTCCCTCCCCAACGGCGCCGCTCCCTCTCGCCTTCCTCCCCGACGGCGCCGCTCCATCTCCCCCCTCTTGCCTCCCTCCCCGACGGCGGCTTCATCCGCAGCCACCTCCGTCCACTGCCGCCGCGTCAAGGTCAGCCATGCCGCCGTGGTCTTCTCCCCCAATCCACCGCCGGCCACCTCTACCTTCTCCTCCCTGCAGCCAATCCCTTTCTCCTCGATTCCCCATCTCTGCGCAGCGGAATCTTCTCCCTCGCCGTCGCCTAGCCCCACTTCTCCCCCACCGTTGCTCCCCCTCTTCTAGGCCGCCATCGCCTTCTCTCCCGCCTGCACTGGCCCACTTCTCTCGTCATTTGGTTGCAACCATCAATTTGTCTGAATGTTTTGAAGCAAACAACAGCACATGAATTTTTTTGAAGCAAGCAGCAGCACAGAATTGAGAATTTGTTTCAGTTTAGCACATCATGTTGAAGGAAGCAGCTGGACAAATTGAGTTTTGTAATGTTCATGTGATGGCTTTGTTGGATATGTAATGGCTTTGTATTGCCATGACTGTAAAAGCATTATATGAACAGATCAAGATCCAGATGAGAAGTGGAATATGAAGTTCAAGCAACATCCAGATCAACTTTCAATCTTGTTATATGATCTTGTTTACAACATCCAGATCAATTTTCAATCTTGTATCCAGCGATGTGATCAATGTGGAATATGAAGTTCATGCACTTGCCAAATGAGAAGTGGAATATGAAGTTCATGCACTTGCCAAATGAGAAGTACTTGCAGTAATTCAGGGATGTTGTCCGCAGAGCATGGGTCGTCGGTGTTTGAGGTCCTGCTGACGTTCCACCCTGACGAATGGCTCACGGCAGCGGCCGTGCTGGAGCACCGGTGGTTTGTGGAGGAAGCCGAGTTTGCTGCTGAGTAGCCTGGCTTTGTCCCTCTGAGCGTAGCCTGTCAGTGACTGCTAGCTAGTGACCTCTAGGCATAAATCGATTCTTGTGATCTTACTCATTTGTTTATCTGTAGCTTAATTAGTTAGCAAGAAGCAATGCAATGTTGCTTCCTCATTATTTGCTTATTGAACAATTCTATAACATGGAATGGAATGCCATCTAGTTCAATAAAATTCTGAATTTATTCTGTGAAACTGTGATTGTGGGTGCTGCTGCCAAACTGATCTTATAATTGTTTTGTTGCGAGAACATTGTTTTTTCATGCAAGTTTTAGTCACTGGATTGCCTTAGAAGCTATGCATTTCTTTTGACAAAACACAGATATACTTCTCATATTATTCATTTTGGCATTCAGATTTTTAGAACTTTTGCTTCTCTGAACATTTACGGTAAAAAATAGTTTCTATAATGAAAGTTAATAGGGTAGAACTTCTTGGTGGAACACAGCAACCCTATAGTCCTAACAAACAACATTCGAAACCTTCCTTGCTGACTGGAACTAGGGCATTTATCCAATCCTTATCCACAATGCCAATCCAAAAGAACCAAATACTCCAGTCAATTCCAGCTTCATCACAGAAGGGTTCTGAGTTTAAACCATTATGCACAAAAAGAAACTCTATTATGCATTTGAACTATACTTTGCTATGATACCAAAAACCCTATTGTCCAGGAGCATGCATCATGGCTAGCTGTCTAGCCAAGCCAGAATGCAGTAACATATCACATACAAGTTGTTTGATGATATTATATTTGGTATTAGGGTTCTGATCTGCAACATATTGTTCTCATCAAGTTTTTGAAACCCAAGACAAATGAGCAAATGAACACACCAATTTATTTCATATTAATAGTTTCATGTGCCAAACTAGTTAATTAGATAAGTTCGAGACTTGTGCACAAGTGTAGCACAGATGTGCTTTTTCTATGAAAGAGAAATTGGTGAAAAGTTAGGAATACCACCTGCACAGAAAATTCATTTCAGTTCAACTCAATTCTACATATACATTTCACTTCAACTCACATATACAATTCAGGTTTGCACAGATAGATTTCAACTCAATTCCACATACACATTTCAGTTCAACTCACATATACAATTCAGGTTTTCACATTGACATATTCATTACAATTTGAAAGATACATTTTGATTCTATTCATAGAAGAACAATGATGCTAGAAGAACAATGTAGAAATCTAGAAGAACATTTCTACGTTGTTCTTGTTTTATGCTGCATAGAGATGTGGCCGGGTGGAAAGCGGCGACGCTCTGCGGTCGGTGTCGAGGTGGCTGGTGCAGTAAGATGGCATCATGGTGGTTGATGGGGTGGGCGGCGGCACTCGGGGAGCAGCCTGTTAAGTCGGCGGGCTTGGAGAGGAGCATGGAATTCGGCGCTCGGGGAGGAGGTTGGCTCGGAGGTCGGTGGTGCTTGGGGAGCAGACCGGGTCGGAGGGCGGCAGTGCTCGGGAGGAGGCTAGGTCGGAGGGCAGCGGCGCTCGGGGAGGAGGCCGGGTCGGACGGCGTCGGCGCTCGGGAGGAGCTCCAAGGGGGCGGGTTCGCCAAACCCTAGAGCTGCGAGGGAGGAGCCCGGGGAGGCGGTGGTGGAGGGAGGTGGCACCGTCGGCAGAGGCGGTGCGGGGGCGAGAAGGTGGAGTGGCGCCGGTGGTCGGAGGGCGTCGCCGAGGGCGGCACCGGGGCTGAGGAGGGGGCCGCCGGGGAGGGAGCCGCCTGGGTGGGAGCCGGGGGAGGAGTGCGGCGAGAGGTGAGAGGGAGGGGAGCGGATTGGGAGACCCCGGCCCGAGGGCGTCGCCGAGGGCGGCACCGGGGCCGAGGAGGGAGCTGGGGGAGGGGAGCGGATTGGGAGAGAATGAGAGATCGAGGGGTTGATTAAACATCCGGGCGGGGAGAACCGGAGAAGATTGGAACCGGTAGGGGGTTTTTCGCAAAATTGTATAAGTGAGTTGGGACATCCCACCTTTCTATATCTGAGCCGTACGGAGCAGATCGGATGGCTCTGGAGAAGTTTTAGCATGTTAGCACTGAAAAGCCTGTTAGCACTAGATATTGTCCCTATATATATATATATATATATATATATATATATATATATATATATATATATATATATATATATATATATATATATATAATATAGGGAACGTATCCAGTGCTAACAGGCTATTCGGTGCTAACATGTGAACTCCGGATTTGGACCGTCAGATGTACCTCAAACGGCCTGGATCTTTGAAGGTGGAAACCCCCAATCCACTTAAACGTTTTTGCCAAAACCCCCCTACCGGTTCGGTTTCTTTTTTTCCGGCCCCCGCCGTTTCCCTCAGCTCCCCTCGATCCTATCCGCTCCTCACCGCACTCTCCGCTCCCCTCCCTCTCCCCTCTCGCCGCACTCCTCCTTCGGCTCCCTCCTCGGCCCCCAGTGCCGCCCTCCCGCCCCCGGTGGCTCCCTCCTCGGCCCCGGCGCCGCTCCACCTTCTCGCCACCGCGCCGCCTCTGCCGACGGTGCCGCCTCCCTCCACCATTGCCGACGGAGCAGCCTCCCTCCACCATCGCCGACGGTGCCGCCTCCCTCCACCACCGCCGACGGTGGAGCGGCGCCGACCACCTTCCATAGGGCTTGGGCCGACGGTGCGGCCTCCGTCCACCACCGCCGCCCTCCTCCCGAAGACGGCGGCTACTGCGGCCCCAGCCCTCCGACGGTGACCCCGCGGCCCAGCGACGGCGACGAGGGACCCTACGCCATCCGACCTTAGCGGCGACGGCGGCTTCGTAGCAGCGGCGGCGGCGGCGGTTGCGGCCCTCCGACGGCGCTCACCCAACGCGGCCCTCCGACGGCGCTCACCCAACGTGGCCCTTCCGACGGTGACCCCGCGGCCCAGCGACGGCGACGAGGGACCCTGCGGCACGGCGGAGCTCGAGGAGGGAGCAGCAGACGCAGATTTTTGGTAGCAAGAGAAGCAATTTTTTGTGAAGTGATTCTGGGAAGCAATTTTTGTGAAGTGATTCTGTGAAGTGCATTCTGTGAAGTGGATTTTTGTGATGTTATTTTGGTAGCACGGCACTGCTCATATGTAATGTGTGCTTGATTCTGTGAAGTGGATTCGGCAATTTTTTGTGAAGCAATTCTGTGAAGTGGATTCTGTGAAGCAATTTTTTGTGAAGTGGATTCTGTGAAGCAATTTGTTGTATGCAGCAGGCAGGGGATTCTGTGAAGCAATCTGTGAAGCAATTTATTGTATGCAGCAGGCAGGGGATTCTGTGAAGCAATTTGTTGTATGCAGTAGGCAGTGTGATTGTCAGTTGATTTCTGGAGATGATTGTCAGTTGAAATCAGAGTGTGTGCAACTGGGAGAAATTTTCTGGCATGGTCCTGGAGTGGGCAATGGTCGTGGGACCAAATTGCGACCAAATTTAACTCAACTTACAAGAGTATCAGACAATAATTGAATGCATTCAAATTGAAACAGTGGCACGTAATAACAAATTTGCTAGCTGAAGCATGACACAAAGACCATGACAAACATATTTGCTAAATCCACCGTTGCCATTTCCTGACATTATAACACAATAACACAGAGAGTATGACTGGAGTTCCAAAAGTTCCACCGTTGCCATTTCCTGACACAATAACACAATAACATATTTGCAAACTCATGATAAACAAAAGTTCCAGCTGAGAATGGTGACTTCTCCATGGCTTCCTTGCATTCCAGCACGAGCAATAATGCGAGCACACTTGGATAGAAGTGGAAACTGCATGGTTAGAAAATGTAAATTAGAAAAAGTATATGAGTTAGGGAAATGTGAGAAATATTTTTGTTAAGAAGATGTACAACCTTAAGAATGTGGTCAATGTGTTGTCGTCTTCAAAGGGCAATTACGACTGTCATGGTACACAATCTCCTTGCATGACCTACACAAGCGTGGGACCTTTGTTTTGTTCTCAACATTGTCATTTTTCTTTTGCCCCGGCTTTATTCTCTTGAATCTACCCTTGGAGTTAACATCATTTGGTGGCTTTATATTGACTTCCTTAGGGATAGGGCAACCTGCAAATGCTTCAATCTCTTCAGCCTTACTTACCACATTCTCAGGAATCAGAGGAGTCACTTCTTCCCTAAATTTGCCAAACCGATCACTAAGAAATTTTAAGCCCTCATCTGTTCCTCTAGCACGGTGAATTAATTCTTCCATGTTCATACGTATTTCTGATGCTAACTTGTCTTTAGCTGTTTCTATTGCACTCCTCGGTTTTTCTTGTAACAAATTGCCTTCTCCATCAAAGACATCCTCCTTAGTTATCATTTTGGTCCACCTCTTCAACACAAATGGGCTTGGTAGCTCTTTAAGTGATGGACTCTGCAACACACGAACAATATGGCGGCAAGGGATTCCAAATGACTCGAAGAACATGCAGGAGCATTTGGCATCTTTTGTTGTAAGGTTACAGCGTACCTCTCTTACCTTGTTTGAGCCATCACTAACTATTGAAATTTTGTACTGTCCTACGGTTTCCATGTTCTCCACATTACAATGCTCCCGAGCAGCACACACTTCTTTCTGAAAGTCAGTGAACACAGCGAACGTGAAGACCTCACTTCCATGCTTTTCTATTACCCAAGTAGTCTGCAACACAGGCATTGTGTGCAACGTGGCATTGTCAGCCAACAACTCATTCTGACGTTGTTCTTCCACTGCATTAACAAATCTGATCCAAAACTCCACTAAAGTATTTTTGAATCCAATAAACCGATTGAAGAAAGAGTTCGAACTCTCTGACCTAGAAGTGGTTCTAAGGATTCCCGCCAAGAATATATCTTTGAAGTAAGCGGGTACCCATGATGCACGGATTCGGTATCGAGTAGCCAACCACTCATTGGATTCCAAACCAAAATCAGAAATAATGGAAGAAAACTGTTCCTAAAATTCCTCTGGAGTTTCTGAAGCCCATACACATGAGTTAACACGTTGGTACAATAAAGGGTTTTCTCTCAAATGTGGTGGTACCTTCATTGGAAGCTTTTGCAAAATGTGCCACATGCATAACCTATGAATGCTAGTAGGGAAGACAGTGGAAATTGCAGCCTTCATTCCAGTATCTTCATCAGTTATGATGAGCCTAGGTGCAACTCCTCCCATTGCTTTCAAAAATGTACGAAACAACCATATATATGTCTCAGTCTTCTCATTACTTAGTAGTGCAGCCCCAAGTAAGACACATGCCTTATGGTGATTTAATTTACTCCAGTGAATGGTGTGAAGATCATGTTATAATGGTTGGTGTTATATGTAGAATCAAACGACATAAGATCTCCAAAATGGACATAATTCTTCCGACATGTACTATCCGCCCAAAATGCATGTACCAATCTGCCCTTGTCATCAACAACATAATCAAAGTAGAATGAAGGATTTATGCCATTCTTCTTACTCAAGTTATCAATAAACATCTGAGCATCCGATGACTTAATACAACTTCTCAACTCTTTATGATAATTCTGCAAGTCTCTCCTCGTGCATCCTACATTCTCAAATCCACCCTCACTAATACGAAGATATCTATATGCCCCGCTTGTGCCGATGCCTCCTTTATGACATGTGATTAATGTACGCTTAGCCTTCTCATTTACTTTCCTATTAGACCTTATCAGCTGTTGTTTGTTAGGTGATACCAACTCATGTGTATGAGATTCAATAAATGTTTCCACCCTAAACTTATTGTCGGCAGTGCGTTTGACAGCTAGAATTGCCTCACATCCACACCTACTTAGCTTTCTAACATATTTCTTTTTCTTTGACTCCGTGTTATTGTCCTTACCTTTCTCAGATCGGAAGCCTTGTCTAGAGCACATCCATCGCTTCCATCTTATGACACCATTGACAATCGTATGTGGACCAACACGGACTCCAAATCCGGCTGAATGTGCATATGTCTTGTAGAATTCCTCTGCAGCTTCTAAGTCATCAAAAACCATCCCTTCAAATGGCTTGATAGTTGCGTCAACATAGGGTGTATAAGAAGAACCCTACAATGCAAGGATTAACTGTGAAGCATGATGGATTGACATATGGGGTAAAACACATGCACACAACATGATACTTACTACAAATGGAGTGATGCCACTCTTTTTCGGGGTACCACAATGGATTAACTGGTGCAAAGGTGAACTAATTTGAGTGATAGATTATGTATCAAGATTTCCTTCTCTTGGCAATCCCAATGTCACGCTCTCATCGGCCACAGATTCCATCCTCCTAACATAATAAAGTGTCAGAGGAAACAATAAAAAATGTAATATAAATCTAATATAGCACATTCATTGACGGTTTGAGCAGCTTTGGTGAAGTAGATTCTTATCATTGAGGTTCTCGGTCGTCTCTCACTATATAATAGAATCACCTGGCACAATGGTTATTCAATATGTGTATCATTGAGGTGGAACTGATAGATATTTCTCTAGTCACTGATAAGGGTTACAGACTAAAGGCACTTAAAGTACAGTCATAGCTTTTAATAATATTTTCAGTTTAACCCATCATCTTGGCTTAACATTCCTAGTTTTTTAGACTAACCTAACGTGTATATCATTAATTCCTGGGTTTAGACTAATATGCCAACACATATTTAATCATCATGCAGTTCACAGAGTGACTTAGAGGCTAAAGAAACACTAGTTCTTTTACAGCCTTTGGACATATATTATATGACGCTGAAATGGGACACTATGGTGCCCGGGCATCAAGTCTCCCTGCCTTTGGATTGCTTTTAGATGCGTGCAAGTGAAATGATATATAATATCAGGATGGAAAGTCTTAATTATGAATGGAAAGTCTCAATCATGGATGGAAAGTCTTAATCATGGAGTCTGGGCACCATGGTGTCCCTGTTATTTATACTATATATATAGTGAGTCCTATTAGCTATTTTTTACATGTGAAAAGAGAAAGCAATAAAGAAAAGAACATGAGTTCTTCCCCTCTATCTCTGTGTTTCAATCTACTATTTGCATTACTTTGTGATTGATCCGTCTCTTTGCATAGGAGAGGAATTGATCAGACTGGACTAGCCAGCGACGGTTCCTCAACACGTTATCAGCACGAATCGCTCCGTGAATCGCAAAGTAATCATTCGCAGATTAAAATTGCATATATTTAGATCACTTTAAATTCCGCATATTTCGCTTTCTAGATTAATTTCTACAGTGCAAATCCGCTCTAATTTACCGCGAACAGACTTGAAGTTGCCGGCACAATGTCGATCGGTAGATTACATAAAAGAGTAGATGTTGATTGCACTGTAGATTGAAAAAAAAGAAAGCCGCCCATACGCGGCCCTGGCCACCGTGTCACCATTGACGGAGCACCTCTGCCGAAGCGCCAGCCACAGATCTCGGCCGCCGCACAGTCGCCGATCGCCGACGTCTCCACCGGATCCTGGTGTTGCTGTGCAATCGCCAGCCGCCTCACGACCTTGGACACCGACGAGCGCCTCTCACCCGAGGCCAACACCGAGCTTGAAGCTCCACCGCGGGCATGCACCCAGGCCACACTACCCAAACCACCGGCCCCACACGACCGCTGTCGCCGCTCATCCTGCACGGTGAGCTGCAGGCACTCGACCTGGAACCACCGTTGTCTTGGAGCCATGCCACCGCTCGGTCGCAGCCAGCCTGGAGCCGCACCGCCGCTCGGCTGACACCCGTACACAGTGCTTTGGCCATGATGTGTCGTGTCGCTTGAACGCGCCACTGGACCGCCCGTATGTGTGGCCTGGTCGCTGTGCACTACGCCGCCTGGTTGCTGTGCGCTGCGCCGCCCGCATGCGCCACTGTCTGTGATAGTTTCATAATGGTTCGAATTAAAAACCGTCCCTGATAATGCGTATATCATAAATTGCTTTTAGAGACGGTTTTAGCCATGAACTGTCAGTAATAATTAAAGCACGGACGGCTCCACATGAACAGTGTGTGGTGAGGCATCCAGTATAGCTTATTTTGTAGTAGTGGAAGGGAAGCTTGAATTAAAGATCAAGGATGAAAGAGGAAGGCTAGGTGGTGCTTGAGGAGGAATTAATTGGCTTGGAGCTCACCAGATAAGAAATGGCGTCAATGGCGGTTGTTTTCAGCCAAAAATGAAGAAGATGATGGTATCAGCATGCTACTATGATGAAGGCCAAAACTGATGGGGGGATGAAAATCATGCTTAGGAATGTATTTTGATGTGAGAGATTTGGGGACGCTCACCAGTTCGACAGGAATAATGGAGTAGATGCGGTGGCATGGTCACCGGCAAGGAGGACAAAGACCACATGTTCCTAGCACTCCTATGTGAAAAAAGGATAAAGTAAGGCAAAGGAAGAAGTTTTTGAGGCGAATGCAATGGAAAAGGTGGCTACGACTAGAGCTCATTTGAGTGGCTAATGAGGCTCGACAGGCGCGGTGGCTAGGAACGAGGAGATTGAGCTTCTCAAGCTCATTTTCTCCATTTAGGGCATGAGGGGGAAGAGGATGGTGGACAAAATGGAGGGATATGGTGGCAAGCTCAATGCTCAGCTCATAGTGGCTTATGTAGGGTGAGGTGAAGTGTGATTTCTTGATCAGGTAGCGGTGAGATGGTGTGCGCATGCAATGTGTGAGAAGGAGCTATGTGCATAGGCGACGGTGTGTGCACAAAAGTGGGCGACGCGGTGCAAGAGAGAGCGCGGTCGCACATTTTTGGTGAGGTGATGATGTGCCTACCATGGTGGCGAGCATGCCTAGGCACCAATAGTGATGATGCAGGCATACGTGCTCATGTAGCTGCCCAATCAGCAACTGTAACGGTCTAGGTTAGTGATGACCTTCAAGTGCACAAGATCGATATTGCACTTTTACCCCTAGAGTATTCCAAGGTATTGTCTCCACAAGGACAATGGTCCTACACCAAAACATAGATATCTCTGAACAACAACAACAACAACAACAATAATATAGACTGCAATCCACACATAGTGCATTGAAAGGATTAGTGATGAACTGATATTTTGGTCCACTAATTTGAAGATGGTGTGCACCCTAAATACACCTCCCACGGACAAACAACGTATAGGAGAATCTATCGTCCCACTTACGTGCGTATGACTGCATGTCACGCTCACAATTCAGGAATTATTGTGTAGGCCAACCGACTTATTATCGGACCAACGCATTATGTTCTGTGGCTTGCCGCTACTCTTTGGACACTCCATTTGGTGGACTGCTATCACTCGCAATCCCTACTCCTTTGCTAATCCTTGGATTTCCTTAGATGATTTGCTTGCAAAGACCGACCTCTGTCGCTATTATTGTCACTGACTTTGTTGATCATTTTTTCCACTCATCACCAGTCTATGCATGCAAACATGTGCGGCTAATTCCCAATATCAAGCGGTAGGGCCACTAACACTAGCATTACAGATATCATGTAAGATCAAAACTAGTAGAAATATCAATTCATAAATAATAAAACACATGTCAATTTGATTATGAGTAAAGGAACTTCCTTGACATGGATTGTACATGGATGATCCAATCTGCTACACAATATGTGGAGTTGATCCCTATGAAGAAGCAGAAGCAACAATCTATTGGATGGAAAACCTAATCTAGATACATGGAGAAAGGATGGAGGGAGGCACTACCCCTAGGGCCCATACCCCCAAACCTTCTCCTAGCTTGTGGACTTGTGTGGACATGCTCCTGTCCCTCTATGTGCCTCCTCTAGAGCCAGCTGAAGAAATCCTAATATTTATAGAGAAAAGAGCCTTAGTCTCCTTCCAAATATTGTTGCAAACAAATCCCATAAAGTTAGGGGCCTTCCTTGCCTCCAATCCTCAAGGAAAGTCATGGGAAAACCTACCAAAACAACATTGATTGATAAGGGTTTGAAACCTGATTTCTGGAGCTCTTTTTGTGCGTCCTGTGGGTGATATTGTCGCCGGACCGTACCACTTCCTAGAATGTGCTATGTCCTTGCTGCTGTGTAGGACCGAAATGGCAATAGAGGGGGGTTAATGGTGCCTTCAAACCTCCCCAAATATTTACACAATCTTCTTCTCCGATAGCTATAGAAGCTATGAAGCAAGAGAACAATTAGAGCGCAAAACAGAGCAGCAAACTCTCGGTTGAGAGCAATCCAGAGCAGTCGGTGCTTCACAGTGAAGTTGATAGACTCTCTGTTGTGGTCGAAGCGACCGAAACAGTTTCAGAGCAGTCGACAACGGAAGCACTACAGAGGTAGTAGAAAAGAGAAGGCACAGAAAGTACCCGGTTGACAAATCAAGAACAGAGAAAAGAGGCGCACAACCGTGAGACACAAACACTCTCCGATTCAACTTTTGCTCTCGGAATGGACTGGCCAAAAGGCCTTGAGACTGATTCCCCATTCTGAGCAGAAGAGAAACAAGGCTACTCTAGCCAAGAACACAACTCAAAAGATAGAGGAAAGAAACACCCAAAGCACCACAAAGAAACAGATCGAACCGAGAAGAACATATACTATCAATCACAACATCTCAACAAAACAAAGCTCTGATAGATAGATACAGAGAGATGAATGATTAATCATGGAGGTTTCTACAGCCACTCCATCCGGAGGTACAAGAGCACCATGCTTTACCCAGAGATAACTCACACAAAATAGAAACGATAAACCCAGAGCAACTCGGGAACAACCTCACTCAGCACCAGAGCTCTACATCCCTATTTATAGCCCTCGGCTATCGAAGGGGAACCCGTAAACCCCAACCTAACACCGGGTTTATCAATATACATCCGAGCGACAACCAGGTAAGATTGCCTGTTATACAGTGCTTTTCCAGCACTTCAACCAGAGACCAGCTTCCTTTGTAGATTTTCGCATTTCTCCAAAATGCTATTCTGCCACCTTCCCGGAAGCTTCCTCCTCTTCTTGCTGTCCAAGCCTCGCAACCACCTCGCAAGCCTCATCGTCTTCGGCATCTCCCGACCACTCTCGACCTCAGCACTTCCCGTGCCTAGTCTGGTCATCCCATTCCTCGGTGGCCTCAAAGTCCTGCAAGCATCACAAACAAGAACACATCACATAGCACCGCTCGAAACATGGATAACATCAATTTGCATCAAACAACGTACTCAAAAATAACTTCCTCAAAGTCGTAAACACCCTACGACCGGTTAAACCAAAGCTACAACCTCGGTCAAGTGTTACAATGTGGTCGGAGGAAACGTCCGACTGCGATCCGACCACGTTCGACCGCCTCACAACGTGATCGAAGTCCGCCGACTTCGCTGTATGTTCGAAATCAAAGTCTGCCAACTTCAAAGTGTGATCGAAATCAATGACTGTCGACTTTGCAGTGTAGTCGAAGACCCTGCTTCCGCCTTCGTCTTCTGAGCGTAGTCGAAGTCTGCCGACTTCGCAGTGTAGTCGGAGATCCTGCCTCCGACCTCGTCTTCCGAGCGCAGTCAAAGTCTGCCAACTTCGCAGTGTAGTCGGAGATCCTGCCTCCGACTTCGTCTTCCGAGCGCAGTCGAAGTCTGCCGACTTCGCAGTGTAGTTAGAGACCCTGCCTCCGATTTTGTCTTCCGAATGCAGTCGAAGTCTGCCGACTTCGCAATCTGATCGGAGACCCGACTTCGGCTATTGACCATAGCAAATGCAATTGAAGTCTGCTGACTTCGCAACGTGGTCGAAGACCCTGCCATGACTTCTGACCACTCCGGGGCTATGACTTTGCAGAAATCCCCAAACTAAACTTAATCTTTCCAAAACAAGTGTCAATTACTCATCACAAACATGTGGTTAGCTCCACATGGTCCCTCAATCTCCCCCTTGATGAATATATTGACAAACACAGAAAAAGCATAAAGCTGAGTTTGAAATTTTTTTGTTTTAGTCGTGAAAGTCACACATGGTCTGAAAGGAAATGACAGAGAAACTTATGACCATGTTGTCAAAAGAAGCAAAAACTCAAAAGCTCCATAAAATCCCCTTTTTATGCCTTTTTCTCCACTAATCTCCCCCTTTTGGTAATAAAATCATCAAGATACAAAAAAGAAAAATCGTGTATGATTGGATTGAAATGACTGAAGTTTATTTCAAGCATCAGGAGCCATGAAGATTATCCAAAATGACCTTTTGAGTATTACACCAAGCCATAACACAATAGAATGCTATCTAGATCATGACAATTCATGTATAGACAAGCTAAACCAAATAAGTTAGAATCTGAGAATTAGATGAATTGCTTAGCTGTCAAGTCATTCAAGATTATAGTCTAGCTAGAGATATCCAAATATGAGTCAAGCCATGCCCATATTCTAAGTGGAGCCAAGAAGCTAATATTGAGTTGATTTAGAGAGCAATAAGTTCAAGAAGACGACATTTGCTCAAGTACTTGGCATTTTTATATTTGAGCAAATTTAGCACATTTGACATGGTTTTCCCTTTTTGAAATACATGGTTGTTTCCAACCAAATTTTTGTTGCTTAGCCATGTGCTAGATCTCAAGCCCTATACGACCATTCAAGCAATAAGCTTAAGAAATTATCTTGGTCATCCAAAACTCCCCCTGAGTTCCTACCTAGTGTAATGGCAAGCAGTATCATGAGAAAGAATTGGTGAGATCAATGTTTTCGCACAAAAGATATCATTATGCATTTTCTGAATGTTGATCAAGAACAAAGAGTTACTTATGCTTCACCAAGAACTAGTATAGCTTAATCTAAAGCTCAACAAAGATTCAAGACTCAACTCAGCCTATGTGACATGGCGTGAATCATAAAAAGATAACTAGAAGCAGACTAGTCACAAGATCTAACATGACATGATTTAATTCAGGTTGTGCAAATTTTAATCAACTAACATGGTAAAGACTAGACTACACATATAAAGTCATGATAAATCAAGCAATTTAGCACAGATTATGGCAAGATGTAATGCATTGTAAACATGTCATACAGAGGATAATAACCACGGCTCCATGTAGTTATATTACAACGCAGGAAGCTGAAATGCAAGAAATGCAAGAAAACCCAGCTCCCTCTCAAAATGAGAAGCACTTTTAGTTTAAGTTGAGTTATGTCAAAGTTAAGATCCAGAAAGTCCCAAATGAACTCCCATTGAACCAAAGCAATAAGTACGAGAGGCTGGCAAAGAAAACAGAAGAGGCTGTCCTCAAAGCATAGATAAGATATAGAGAATATTATGGCTCAAACTGACTCTTATCTACCCCATATAACTCTAGGACTATCAACTGGTCTACTAATAAACTAGGGAGTAAATGCGTTCCCTATCTACCCAAGGGTGGCCCAACCCCTGCTAGACCTATAAGAAGTGAGTGAACTCAACATAGCGAGAAGAGAACCAGCTAATAAGCAGCATCCTAGAAGCACAAGATGAGAGGAAGAAGTCTACGCAACTGAGCAAGAGAACCACTCTATTCTATGCTGGAAGGACTAACCCGAATGCACCCTTAAGACATGCAACAGAATGAAAACAGGAGCATAAAAGCAATACAACAGCAGGAAACTCCCCCTCACAATAAACCATAAGGGCAAACTACCCCAAGTTCTCCCTGCAAGGCTGAAAATCTCAAGCTATCACAATAAACTTTTGCATCCAAACTCCAAATGAGATGGTCCAATAGTACAAAATTGTAGCTCTCAATGAGATATACAACTTTATAGTAGAGTCATGTTATTCCATAAAAGTGATTGCAAGCTCTAGGTAGTATTCTCGGTACCCGTTACTTCTTTGGTTTGGTCTCGAGTTGTTTCCAAACTTCATATATGAACATGGTAGCTTCATTGGGGTATTGCACCTGCATCATAAGACATATAAAATAATAAAAGCAACTTTACAATATTTTATGTCTTATGAGCGATGGTTAGGAGTGAATATGGAAATACGATGAACAATTATGGAAATAAAGTAAAGATGCAATACTAATGCAAGAATGTTATGTGAACATGATTTCTACAATTATTATGTATTTTATTTTGGATGGCATTATAAAGGAAATATCATGCAAAAGTGGACGAAAAACTTCGTGCGTATTGGACGCATCAGTTAGTCGTGAGAGTATGATAGGCGAGCCAGGTTATCGGCACATCCTAATTGTGATGGAGTTGCAGTTTGGTCTAAAGGTGCATCTCCATGAAACCCAAAATATATATTGCAGTAAATTGATAGTTTTGCCATTAATGTTGCATTTTTGTGAGATATACTCAAATATTGACTACAGGGATACTTCCTCGGCTTGTCAGGAGGTATCATTAATTCAAGGATTTTTACACTACAAACAATACATGTATAGAAAAGACCATATTATCCTTTTTTATTAGGTTACTTATTTTTCTTAGATGGTGTATGTTACTATAGTTCATAGTAGCAAATGATATCGACAATAACCATGGATAAAGAATAGGAGGGGTGTATATCGAAAAAAGGTAAAAAAAGATATCTTGAAATGGTAGAATGATATGTATTAGAGAACAAAATTTGAATGCTAGAATGCCATGAATTGAGGAATTGAGGGAGTAGTAACTACATGAGCAACCTTACCACCAACTAGCAATTAAGAAAATAGGACCTTCATTGTTTTCTTTAGACTTGAGCCCTCAAGGGAACAACACTTCCATTGCTTCGTTCCTCCGAAGGCACGGTACAGTTATCAATGACTCAAGCAAGATACTATAGCTATGATTTCTTCCATCTACAGCCACTTTCAACAAATTTTTTTTATGGATAGTCACTTGATGATGTTCTATGGTGTTTGTTGAACCAATATCATTGTTAGTGAAAATTTCAGCTTCCTCTAATGCAGAGAGAATATCTATGGCACATTTGCTTGTATTTTGTGCACTTTAGTTATTTTTTCAACCATTCACTATTCATCCTATAAATGGAGTGGACAAAGTGGAAAAACACACAGTGAGGAAAAGAATTAAGAAACTTCCTTGTTTCTATTTTGTTGTGCTTTGCAACATTACAGCTTTTGACATGCTGTACTTTTCAATGTTATATATACAACAACAACAAAGCCTTTTATCCCAAACAAGTTGGGGTATGCTAACTTTTCAGTGTTATATATGATTGCTAAAAATCATAAATGTATAATATTATGATAGTATTTTATTTATGGATGTAACTATGTCATCTTCGTACTTAAAAAATATGTAAAAGGTTAAATATTTTTAAAAAATTTACAATCAAAAATAGTATTAACTCGTTGGAATTGAAATATGATAAGCTTAAATCATCCAAAATATATGTTTACAAGTAAAAGTTATTTTAGTATATATAAATGATAATTCTAATTCCGTCATTTATCGATTTGAAAATGTTCCCACCCTCGCCCTGCACGTCCATAGAAATAGAAAGAATCGAATTGATATAGTGCTAGCAACAAGGGGCCTCTCTCAGCCTAGGGCCAGCACCAACAGGATCCGACCCGTGCTCATCTAAAGGTCCAACCCATGCTCATCTAAAGGAATATATAGATAGTAGCAGATCCAAAATATTTACTAATGGGATACTTCCTCAGCTCGTCAATAGGTATCATTCGAGGATTTTGCATAATAAACAATACATGTATAGAAAAGACCATATATCTTTTATAATAAGTCACTTGTTGCTCTTGAATGGTGTGTATTACTCTCTTAGTACCAAATAATCTTGGCAATGACCATGGCTAGGTGATTTTCCCACCAAGCCGATGCGGTGCCCTGGAGTTGGTAAGATGCATAAAGCACCTTCTCCGCATCGTTACACTGAGCAATGTTCAGCTTGTTCTCAATAGAACAAAGCCAATGATTAGCTTTCAATGGATCTTTGGCTAATGTGAAGGTGAGTGGCCGAGTCTGCATGAACTCGCCCAACTTTGACTGGGGTTGAGCAACAATTGTGCCTCCTTGGGCAATAGAGCTCAGGGTGGTTGTGTTTTGGACCAACTGCTGTAGGAAAAGGGTGTTGGTTTGGCATCCTTGCTCGATCATAGCAAGTACTTGCGCCATCATGGGTGGTGGGGGTAGCGTTTCTTCTTCCACCCGTAGATTCTCAGCGTGCGGTGCATCTTGAGTAGCACCAGTTTGAGCTGGCACACCTGGAGAAGGATTGGGGTGTGAAGGATTTGATGTCTTGCCTCTGGGATGATGGGAACCAGAGGCTTCTCCGCTCGCCATGATTTGACTTAGGGAGCGTGTTACCGGCATCCTGCAGAACTCGTGTTAGGGGGACAAAATCAACATGAATGATAGTTTGTTTAGATGAAAGATAATAGGGAATGAGCACAAGTTAAGTGGGTCAGCAAGGAGGGTATCTCATGCCAATTTAATTCATTTGAAACTAGGATGCAAGATTTGCGACATAGGACAACTAGCATGAAACTTTAACATAACGGTTAAGTTTTACATGGTTTGCAAGATCCTTACTTAAAACACAAAATAGCAACATACTAGGTAGCAAAATATAGCCACCATACACTAGCATCTTAGCGCCTTTACATTTCCAAAAGCAGCTCACATATGATTCCTAAGGCGAGCTTCTTACTACGATCTAATTTAGTGGTCTAGCTCTAGGTGTCGGGTGCACTGGGGCAACAGGGGCAGCTAGTTCCTCCTCACAACCCGCGTGGAGAGGACGGTGGTGCTGCATAGAAGGCTATCACTCGGTGGCGTCTTCCAACCACTAACATGCGAGGACGTTGGGTATGTGGCTTAATGACATAGGTGGGCTCAGGCAACTCTTTTGTGGGTGCAAGTACGACATCCTCCCCGTATAACAGATCCCGTGTGAAAAGGCCTTGACCTACAAATGGGGCAACATGGTCCTCGAGCGTGGTAATCCTCCGGCACGCTTCCAAGAACTCGCAGGTCAGGCGGTGGAGATATCCATCAAGTGACCTCACCAGGCCCTCGAGATGAAGTAGAGGGGTATTAAATCCAGTAGCAAGCACCTAATATGCATTATTCTCATTATTTCCCGGTCGAGAGGGGAAATAATAGAACATGTCCTCCATCTTAGGGAGGCTATGGCGAACGCAGACGATGGGGATGTAAGCTGCATTGAAGATTGGCATAATTACGCTTGATCCTCGTCCGTAGTAGCGTAGTGGCTGGACTCCGGGGTATCATCTACGGATAAGCACCTCCGCAATGTACTCCTTAGACGTCGGGCTGGAAGGAGTGGTGTAGATGGTGTACTCGGGGGCTCGAGTGATGCGAACATGCTACAACATCAGCCATAGGGTGTGCAGCAGGGTGCCCTCCTCGAATGCACTTGTCTAGTATTGGGGTGTGTAGTGAACAGGCAACTACAAATTTTAAAAGTGCCTATAATTAGTTACAGATTTATAAAAGGCTTAATGAAGGGCTAGAATAGGAAAGGTCATTAGATAGGATAAGATTTTTGCAAAAGTTCTTGTCTATTTTCTCTCAAACTAGAGTTATTTGAATAAGGTGAGGACCATTGATAATAACGAGACATTAGGTAAGAGGAGAAGGTTAGGAAAAGAATACAGGAACGTTTGCCATTTTTGCCTTTTGCATTTTAAAAATAACTTGTATTTGAAAAATAACTCTTTAATTTAGCGGCCATTCTACCTAGGGCTTAACCTACAGTCAGTATGGCTCTGATACTAACGTTGTGGGGACCCCAGGCATGGGAGAGCCTGTTGTCAGCGCATGTGTTATGTACTAGTCCTATGATCAGTAGCTAGTACACATATTCACATCATTGTGATCACATCTATACACATTACACATAAATAACATACAAGAAAGGGATAATATTATTTATGTGAGGCATAAAAGAGTACGTACACAAAAGGCCGACCGACCATAAGACCAACAGAGTCTCGAACAAAAATAGCGAAAGTCTTATAAACAAAAGTATCTAGTGATGTGCCATTTCAACCCGCAGGTAACTAACTGGAGTCAAACCCTAAAAGGATCCCTTGTCAAATTCCCAGGTACCAGGGGCAAAATATGCATTGTCGGGCAATAGATCTTCATTCTCTGATCAACAACAATTTAAGCAAGGTTGAGTACATTGCATACTCAACAAGACTTGTAGTGTATCGCAAAATTTTACGTATATGCAAGGCTGTCAATCGGTGAGGCTCTATACTAAGTTATTTTTAGCATGAGGTAGGTTTCGTTTTGTAATAACATTAAGTAATAATTTGCAAGTGAAGTTATAAAGAGCATTTGACATATAATGAAATAACATTTGCATAAATTCTATAATAGTAGATCAAAACCATTTACAGCCCTCCTCGGCTGTGAACATTCGCATCATTCCCAACCTTGGACATGGCACACGATTAGACATTCATACCATCCCATAAGTTCAATGGAGTAGTTTTAAAAAAGGAAAACCATACCCTTTGTAGCTACATCTAAGCTTGCTCATGACCGTGAGCACCGCTATTTAAATAGTTTTTAACACTCTGCAGAGGTTGTATAGCTTTACTCATACGAGATAATCAATTTTTACTGACAGCAACTTCACGTTTCCTTTGGCGTGTGATGAAAATTGATTTTCTTAAAGCTTTTAGGTTATCTAGTCCTAACCTTGTACCAGCCCAAATGAACATCGAACATCTCTTAGGTACACCCCTAAGAAAAGCATTCGAATCCCCCTTAGGTACATCCCTAAGTGAAGACCCTCATTTAGGTTCGTCCCTTAAGTGGGCATTCATCGTTGTTTAAAAGCCTTGGCCCGAGCACCTTGGTGTCATGGCCCCTTACGAGCAAACCTAACTGGAGTTCCCTTACTACTTCTGTGCCTACCACAATGCAAGGCTAGACCTAGACAACTTAATGAGATAAATGTGAGAGCCCATATAGCACATGTGGTCGTACAATATGACTTAGATGTGCAGTAATAGCGTTCGGTCCTTAATTGATCTCGGCGAGAATCTCCCCCTATATACATGCGAGATTCCCTCTCATGCGAGATTCCCTCTCACATTTAAAAGATTATCATAGCTCACCCGCGTCTAAAAACTAGGTTTTTCATTTTATTTGATACCAAAGTAACAGAGGTTCCCCCTCTAGTGCAACATTTTTGAAACCATCATACCCATGTGAAGATTTTGTTCGAAATTTAAACTTAGCAGAAACTAGTGTTTGTCTAAGCATCTAGACCATATATCCAAGTAGAACTTCCAATTGACAGTATACATTGTCTAAACCATTTGCTAGAGGTTACAACAGTGAGGGTATCAAGTTTTCAAGGATGTTCAATGCATGCGAGTGGTCGTAACTACCATTACCCACAGTATAGCAGTTTAACAAAAGATAAACACATGCATAGTAGATTTTATAAGCAATATACAATAATTAAAATACTGGGATCAACATGGTCAAAGGGGTTCTTGCCTTGTTCCTGTTGCTCAGAGAATATTTCGGATGCGTTCTCAGCGTCGTCTGGCGTGGAGTCATCTAACCGATAAATAAATCTAGATAAAAGCAAACAAGAGCCAAATAAATAGACACAAGACTCAAATGTTTTTGTGAATTCAGAAAGATCTTGTCTTTACAAAAATTTAGAAACAAAGATACTAAATTGGAGTTCGTATGCAAAAGTTATAAGCATTTGAGTTTTCGCTTGTTTGAGTTATTCCTTCTCGGTGAATACAGAGCTATTTATGACTACAAACTCTAGACACTTCTAGTACCGTTCCATTGGTCACAATATTTCGACTAAAAAGGTCTTTGTCCTACCTCAACTTTAGTCGTACTGATCACACAGAGTCAGAGCTACCGATCTTAGACCACGAAGGTTTTCTGAGCACCGAGCGGGTACTACGACTATCGATTATCGACTAGGTTCTATAGATTTCTGACTACCGACCTGGTACTTTAACTAACGACTATGACAGAGTACTGTAATTTACCACTACGGCTGGGTATTGTAACTTACAACTGCGGTCGGGCAATGTAAATTACGATTGCCGATCACGACTTGTGACTAGTGACCACAGCCAACAACTATCAACCACGGCCTTCAACTATCGACCACGGCCAACGACTATCGACTATCAATCACGGCCAATGACTATCGACTATCGGTCACGGCCAACAACTATCGACTATCGATCACCTCTTACGACTATGGTCAGAGGTCGAAGATGATGATTACTGCAGTCGGAGGTTTCGACTACGCAAGCAATAGGAGATCTCAACTATGCAGGTGGTCGAGGATCTCGACTACATGAGTGGTCAGAGATCTCAACTACGCAAGCGGTTGAAGATCTTGACTACGCTGCCAGATTTTGGCCTCAACTGCTACAGTTCCATTCTCGTGTTCAACTACCAAGGTTCCTTTTACAAGTTTGACTACTTTAGTTCTCTTCTTGATTACTCTAGTCTTCTTTTCAACTACGGTCACTTTAGTTCTCCTACCGACTTTGGTTACCATAGTCCTCTTTTCGACTACGATTATTTCTTTTTAATTTACGTACTCTACGAGGGAGGAGGAGATCATCGAAGGCGATGACGATTCATGAGAGGAAGAATGGTTGACGAGGAGAAGTGGATGGAGCTAGCGTCGGAGACCTCGTCGGTGGCGAAGGGGCCTGAGGCCACAGTGATTTAGCCAGCAAGGGTGAAGCTACAAAAAGAGGTGCACATGAGCTTGCATGCATGCATGCAGAAGTACGGGTGATAGGAATAGAGGCATGGCTCACCGGAGAGAGAAAGTCTTATGGCAGTGTCTGGTCAGAGATAAAGGTCTAGCTCAAGTGATCCTCTGTATGAAAGGTTAAACAAATGAGTAGGGTGCTCAAAGGAGATGTAAGCCGCATTTAGGTAGGGTCAAGGAGAGAAGCTCACTAGAGATGCTAGAGCATGGTGGCGTGCTCACCGGAGTCATGTATGACTTTGATTTCTCGACATTCCAAAGAGTGGAATGCTGAGGGAATGCGTGAAAGTGACTGAGGGGGCGAGCTAAGGGGAAAATGGTATGGTTGGAGGGGTTTTATAGGCACGGTCTCGGGCTCTCGCTGTGGAGTGCGATGTGAAGTCGATGACAACAAGGAAGGGACTTGCCATGTCAGAGTGACGGGTTAGGCAGGAGTGGGCAGCAGTAGATGGAGAACTGTGGGTGCAGTGTCTAAAACTGAGGGCAGCTCGGGCCATGACCATGGTGGAGTTGGCGCATGCACATGAGGTGGAAGACGATTGCTGCCGGTGGGCCCATCATGTCAGCAAGCAAAGAGACATGGCCTGATGGGATTGTTTGGGTATACACTCGACATGCAAAGTGTTTAGGAGCTATGTTTGAGTTGTTCAAGTACTCATGTGTAACAGTCAGAGCACTTGAGTGGTCGTAAGACTGTGTTGTCATAGAAGGAATTGTGTATGTGTGGTCGTAAGAGCTTGTAGTCTATAGCTAGCATAGTGCACAGGGGAGGTGCAGGGCTGAGCCACTTCAGCGCGGTGCAGGTGGGGGACATGATGAGACAGGAGCACAGGGCAAGGGCTGTCAGTAGAGAGGAGAAACAACGGGCGTGGCATTCAAAATGATGAGCATGGCATCAAAACAATGGCCTGCACTCATGCAGGCAGGAGGTGGAAGAAGGTATCTATGCTCGGCCCCCACATGGCAGGGAGAGAGAAAAAAGAGGTAAGGTGAGTTGAGGTTCGGGCATTTTAGTCACTTGCCAAATGCACTTGAAATATTTGGGGGAAATCTTTTTGAATGGTCTGGATGATTAGGTGGATTTTTAGAGTTTTATTTCCCTTTATTTTTTAGAAAGAATCAAGGAAGATTTTTCTCGCTGAGTTTAAGTATACTTATTTTATTCGAATTCGATATGATTTATATGTTATGCACTTTTGATTTCCAAAAATCAAATTTTTCCAAAGAAACGTCAATGAAAACCAAGGGAGAATGAATGCATGCAATATTTTTTATGTTACCCTTATTTTTACATTCCTTAGGATTTTCAGGATGTTACACGAATGACACGCGCGCTCGCACATTTGGACCACCATCATGCGGCTCACTAGGGCCAAGAAGGACGCCAAGCCTAATTCGCTACCGTGGCTATCGACTGGGTCACTGAAGACCGCCGAAATCTCCTGACCACTACCTCACCATACACGCACTGCTGTCTAAGTAGAAATCTGTTTAACACAATATATATCCATTTCGACCATCTCAAGCTCCTCTAATACATTTTCAAGTCCGTTCAGCCAAACCAAGCACCACTTAAACCCTATTCACTCAAACCCATTTTCCTCATGTTTTTTCCAATTTTATTGCATTTTGTTCCCAACTTGCATTCTGCAAAGTAGAAACTTATTTGAATTCGTTCTTCCATATTAGCATCCAAAATCGACTAGTCAACCAAATGGAGAAGTTGCTGGATCAATTAAGATGAACGGTGTGAACCTGAAGCCCACAGTGAAATAATCAGGGACTCTAGATAAAGAGGCAAGTCCTTATAATTGATTATGTTGAATCTAGTTTTCAAATACAAATGCATACTTGCCAATATTGTTTATGTAGATTGCCTAGCTACACCATACAGTTGATACATCTTATTTTCCTTCTTTGATAATACTTTTCTCTTCTTACCATATGATACTCATAACAGTAATATCATCAGATTATAGTTGTGCTTAGATGTACTCTAGCAGTAAAATCAAATACAACATGAATATTGCCAATAGAATATTGGAACATGATAATGGTAGTGGTAACGTGGGTTACCACTAGAAACAAGGAATACTTTAAAAATGGTGGAGACTCAGACGAGTGGTTGTTATAAGACCAGTGCAAGGACAACACCAGGCTTGGGTTTATTGGTTTGACTAACCTAAGCTGGTTAATGACCGAATCCGTATGAGCTCATTTCTACACCCAACTGTGCAACCACAAGTCTAGTATGAGATGGACCTAGCCAACTAATCTGTTTACTTTTGGTATAGATTCGTGCGCCAGTGTAACAAAGTTAGGGATGGCCTGCAGGGTCATTTCCCGAGGTAAAAGTGATAAGAGTGAATCTATAGGGGTCACTATCTTGGGGACCTGAAAGATCCCTACCCTTGGAGAACACACTTGACCAATGAGCTAACAACGGGGGGTTCCTCAGTGCTAAGGGTTAAACCTTTGGAGCAGGGGAAAGCATCAGAACTAAGCCTTGTTATAATTTTTCAGTTGCACGCCTACGTAAGCATGTAATAGCTGATATTTTGAGATAATCATATCTTATGGGTAAAGTTGTACAATTCTGCAGAGTGTTATAATCTATTTGAATAGTCGTGCCCCTAGTCATGGATAAAGTGTGGAAGTACAACAGTGTGTAGTTTTCACAAAATGAATATGGAATTGTGTCCATGGACTGGATATGGTAAGTAATTGTGAGGAGAGTTGCTCCCACAAAGTTAATTGAAATTGGACATTTTGATTTTAGTAAAAAAATGGTTAAGTCATAGATTTGAAAACTAACTATAATATGATATATGACAAATTGGCTTCACACTAAAGAAACATAATGCCATCTTTGGTTAAGCCTTGCATATAAATAATAGCTCTATAAATACATTTTTCTATAGGGATTTGCTGAGTACCTAGTGTACTCAATTCTGCTTATTTTCATCAGAACAGATACCAGAAGAAGAAAGGATGCTTCAGTTTTCGTGTTAGGGTTACGACCGCACTCAAGCGTTCCTGTGGAGGATTTATTCGATTATTCTGAATGTAAGTTAAAGTTTTGGGTTTGTATGCCTGTTAAATTTCTAAAGTTGACCGTTAGGTCATATTTTAAATCAAGCTAATCTTTTTTAAATGATCGTGAGCATGCATGATACTCTTTTTATCTGCAACTGAACTCCTGATCTATTATGGAAAGTATGACAGTCCTATTCTAAAAGATGAGGTCGTTACATAATCTACGGCTGTTAGCATTTGATCAATCAGCTAGCTAGGCTACAACTTTGGTTAGTATAAGTTGGTATTAGCTTAGTAGTGGTACTGAACAGAAATTGAAATTGTGCCTTTGGACCGTAGGTTGCACGTCAGGAGTGAGGCGACGAATTCAGTGAGATTTCAAAGAATGAGATCTCGTGGTCCACGTAGATGGTGCCGAGCGGCAAGCAGGGCCTATGTTTTATACTGCGCTTTATGATTTTTAACTATAGTTTATCAACCTAATGTATAATAATTACTGGAAGAACCAAAAACCAAATAACAGGGAGGTACAGCTCATACCAGCGTCATCAGTCTTATTGGCTTCTACAATGTCTTTTTCCAACTCCCCTGTCCGCCCGGCACGAGGGCCACGCCCAACGCGGTTGCGGGAGCTCAGCTGCCGCGCACGCGGGCGCACTAGGCCGCGGTCGGGCGCACGCGCGCCCCCGAATTCCGGGTCGCGGCCACGATGCAGCCCGCGCTTTGCTAAACAAACCGGACCGTGCTGTTGGCCGGCCGGCCGGCCGGCCCCATGCGCATACCCTGTACCCTCCACTTATCCATCATCATTACACAGATAAATTGGAGTTTCATCTTCCGCATAGAAAAGAAAGGCTTTATAGTAACATGCTGCACTGAAACTCTGAAGCTCCGCCGGACGACAATGGCGCCATACTCAAAACATATGCTGGTGTATGACTGTGTGCCATCTAGCTAGTCTTAGCAAACTAAGTAGTATACAAGTGAAGTACGAGAGTACATAATTTCCCATCACGAATCGGATGTTGAGTTAGATAATGCTGGCACGTACGTACTCGTTTGGCTTGAATTATAAGGTGCGTATACGCATGCCTTGCCGATTAAGCAAAAATCAATGCGTCAAACATAGCGCCGAACGCTTTTGGCGCAGATTCATGTCAGCTGGTATGACCATGGATAACTTTCTGTCAAAAGAGTGTAGGCGTGTGCTAAGAGGACGTATCGCGTGTGTGTGCGTGTACGTCTTCGTTGTAATCGAAGAAAAACGAGTTCGTGTCTAGGCGTTTGTGGGGCCTAAGTTTCGTGCTTGTTTGAGTTCCGATCAAGCGGAAAGCCCCTTGACGAGGACCATGTTTGGCGGAAGCTAGCTACCAGCAGTAGGATCCTGCCAACTTTGCCCTTTCAAAAGCAACGTCTAGTTTAATTTATTGGCACACTTGTCACGTTAACCTCAGTGTTCTTTCACCTTGACACACCAATCAAATTGTACTACTTTTCTAATGCCACCACAAGGAGGAGTACTTGTTTACTTCCAAGTCAAATCAGCACCGGCTCAGGACTACATGTATTTATAGGGGGCTCTTATCTTCACATAAACACACAGCACTGCGCCCACATAAGAAAGCATAGACTTCACTAGCTAGACGCTGACAGACAGGTAATCTTTTCATATAGTCATTATTTTTGCATCATTATATTTTCTCCTCTTTGCCGAGATAACCTTATACTGACATCACATTCAATTCCTTCTTTTCTCTTGTAGAAACAAAAGGTGAAAATTTAGCTGCCTGCTACACATTCATAAAGCGAGAAGAGGGTCAAAAATGGAACATGCCGTGCCTTTGCCGCAGTACATCTTCTTCGACCTCTCCGGCGCGGACCTCAGATGCTTCAGTCCAGCTCCGGCCGTGGAGCACATTGGTGTCTCGTATGACACCCAGGTCATGGGCTTGGAGGCACTCCACCGGACACGGTTGTCCCGGACCAGCCTAGCAACTCGCCCGGACCAAGTTGACAAGCGGATGGTATGTGATCATGCACAAATCGGTGACCCCGACACCGTGTCCGACGCAGGCACGCCGGGCGTTCAGGTGGTGGAGAAGACGGGCGACGAGTCGGAGGACGAGGTGGTGAGTTTAGAAGAGCTTTTCTATGATGAGAGTTTGGTAAGGAAGATCGATGCATTGGCAGAGCTGGTGGGCATGAAGAGCAACTTGGAGCCCGCGGTTGTGCTTGATGAAGTTGTCAGGGTGCTCCAGGAAATGGAGCGGAAGAGGGAGCACTTTCTGTGTGCGACGAGGGCCGTTTGATCGTGATCGGACCATCATGATATAAGTTTTCTTCTTTTTCCCTTTCGTTGTTTTTCAAAATGGTTGCGATGAGGATGTTCAGGAGGGCTTGTAACCTTCCGTTGTCTTTTTTAGAGTTTGTTAGTACTTCGTTAGACTGTCTACTAATGTTGCGTCCATATAGAAAAAAAAGTCTCATCACGTGTGTTTTTTGCTGTTTAGTAGTTGTAGTACGAAGTTTTTGGTTTCGGTATTGAATGTTCTTAAGAAAAGTCAAGTGTACTATAAATGGAGGAATGCAATTTGGATAATGGCTGGCACTTTCTACCTGTGGGTAGACCTAGGCATTGGGCCGAGCCGGCATGACATCGGCCCGATGGGCCATGGGCTAGAACCATACTATATATGCCGGCCCAACACAGCATGGCCCACCTCTCCTCCGGTGAGCCTAGGCATGGCCCACAGGCACGCCAGGCCACCTTCGTGTTGTGTTGGCCTAAACTCAGCCCTTTTGCATTGTGGTAGTGGCAGCTAGGGGTGGAGGTCACCTAGGTAGCTCGGGCACCGTCGTCGTGGTCTTGGTCATCGCCGTGGACGACGTCGTCGTCGTGGAGGACACCTCCATATCTGTCGTTGTAGATAGGGGAGGATATCAAGCCGGCTCGGCTCGGTAAAGCTCATTAGTGAAGCAGCTCGGTTCGGCTCGGCTTGTTAAGCTAATGAGCTAAAAAAGTGGCTCGGCTCGGCTCGGTAGGAAGCTCGAGCTCAGCTCGGCAGGCTCAGTAGGAAGATTGATCACCAGATGCTCTTTGCATCGAGCAAGTGTTGTTCCCTTCTAATTAAGCAAAAAAAACATATTACGCAATGATACTTAAGTTGCACAACCTCTTCAAAAGAGGACAAGTCACAACCGAGATGCCCAGAAAACAGAAATAATATTACATGTCAACTCTTGAAATGTAATTGCTAACTTTGGAATCTCTTCATATTCAGATGATAGCAACTAAAAAAGAGGCAAAATAATGCATATGAGATAAAATGAGAACAATTTTGCAGATGAGATAAAATAAAGTCATGCATGTTCATGTTAAGACCCATATCGAAATAGAAGTGCTAAATATTGTGTGTTCTACACTTCAGCCATCGTAATGTTGTGGCTTAAACAGCTTCTTCTTTTCCTGGAATCTGCGTTGTGTTATATAAGCTTAATACTAAAGTTTCTCTTCTTATATTGAGATGAATCAGTGACACATTTTATCAGCATCATGCATTTCGACAGCGCATAAGAATCAAAGCATCATAACAGTTATCATATAAGTAATTCCATTGCAGCTAGATGACTTTATTCATCACTGATGGCATCTAAGGACAAAGTATATACTACCATCCATTACCAGTACCGTATCATGAACAGCATCCTACTTCAGAACTAGACAAACATCGTGGAAAACACTTAACAGCGACTAATAAATCATATGGTGCAAGAGAGCCCACCATCGTGGCCAAGCCTTTGAGCGTGAGGCAGGCCAGCCATGCTAGCATCCAAGAACGGCTAGATTCTGAAATCAAGCTTGCTACGCGGCTTGGCGACGTGCAGGCATGCCCACCTGACCTCCAGGGCAGGCACCAGCTGCACGCTAAGCGTCTTGGGCCGCGTGTATAGCGTGACCGTTCTCAGCGTGACCTACTACTGCTCCAGCGCCAGCCTAAACAAGAGGTTCCTCACCATGGAGGACTCCACCGAGCAGCCGCCGCCGACGTGCCGAATCTCGTCCAGTACACCATCTGCAGCGTCTCCAGCCGGGTGCAGCGGTGAGGACGGCAGTGATGATCTCCTGGTGGATGGCGACACGGTGGAGCTTGAGCGTGTGGTGGGTGTTGAATACGACTACTCTGTAGAAGTTACGACGATATTGATTGATTTTGATTACGACTACGTCTTCTTTCGATGTCAATTTTGATCACTTGCTTGTTGACGACTTCGACTTAACTTCACTGATTGGACTGATCTGATCAATTGTAAGCAGTCAATCCACCCGATCGTAAATCAGCGATTGAAAACAAGTAACTCTTCGGACCGCTCTGATCACATGCGATGTTGTTTGAAGTGGTCCGAAGGTTCCGACGTTAATCAAATCGTCAAAAATGACTTAGATGAAGATCGGATGGTCTGAGCATCTTCACTGATCGGACTGGTCCGATCAGATTCTTTTTTGCGCCCCTAGTCAATTTTCGTAAGCTAAGAGCAGAGACAATACGAGAACAGAAAAACTTTGGTGGTGCTGTAATATTTGCACCTTTTCTTTGGTTTTCTTTTCTATTTATACACAACTTTACAAACTTAAACTCGGATACATAAATCAACTCTGAAACTAATTCGAATTCAACTCAACTCAAACTTGAAATCGGATTCAGCAAGATTATTTCCAACAAACACTCCAATCCTTGCCGACTTTAACCAACTTCCTTAACACCAAGTAAATTAATCATCTGACTAAAATTGACTCGTCCTAGTGCCTTTGTGAGTGCATCAGCCTTCTATTCTTCTGTTGTAATATGTGAAACAACCACTAGTCCTTCTTCAATGCATTTTCGAATAAAATGATATCGAGTATCAATGTGTTTGCTTCTTCCATGAAACACTGGTTTTTTCATAAGTGCTAAGGCTAACTTATTGTCCACGAATAATATGAAAGGCTTAATGGACTATTTAGTCAATTCATAAAGCAGTCTCATCAACCAAATACCTTGACATGCGGCTGAAGTTGCTGCCATGAACTCCATTTCGCATAATGATAAGGCTGCACTTCTTTGCTTCTGTGAGCACAACGTGATAACGTTTCCATGAAGGTAGAACACAATACCAGTCATGCTTTTACGATCAACTGGATCATTGGCCAGATTGCTATCACAAAATCCTTCAAGCATTGGTGTGTTGCCGTGCCTGACATATACTAGCCCATAATCCACAGTTCCTGCTAGATACCTCAGCACATGTTTTAATGCTTGCTTGTATTGTACTGTTGGTCTTTCCATAAACCTGCTAAGTACTCCAAATGAGTATGCAAGATCTGGTCGAGTATGTATCAAATATCTCAGGCAACCTATTATACTTTGAAATTCAACCACATCGGCCGGCTTAGCCTCCATGGGGTACTGACAAGGATTGCATCCCATCGTACCTGCCTTCTCAAGAATCTTCTTAGCATAATTTGACTGCTTGATTGTAATATTATGCTTACTTTGTTTCACCTCTAGACCAAGGTAATACTGAGAGACCATGTGGAGGTCATCCCATGTGTGTGATGAGTAATTGACATCGGTTTAGGAAAGTCGAGTTTGATTTGGTTGGTTCGGTCCTTGACGTTGCGTGGTGCAATCGTGCTCGGTCGGACTTGGTCAAACCTGATTAAAATGGTTAGGATGCATATTATGTCGACTTGTCAGGTTTGGGCTATTTCATTAATGCATTTATGCTTACATGTATCGCGCGGTGCTATTTGATGTGTTTCTTGTCTGTGTTGGCTGCAGGACGTCGAGGCGGAGTCGTAGCGAGACACGAGGTGACCAGACTAGACACGGGCGGTGTCGAGGTCAGAACGGTCGGAGGTGCGAAGACGGCGGAGACTCGAGGTGGTTGCGATGCTTGGACGACAAGGAACAAGGAAGCTTCCCGGAAGGTGCACGAGGGGCGTTTCGGTAAAAACGCAAGGCTGCACAGGCGGAAGCGGGTTCCGTTGGATCTGGCGGGCGTAATGGGTTAGAGACCCGTTAGCCAAGGGCTATATAAAGGAGGGAGTGGCTGCATGCCCCCTCATGGATTTGGGAGAGAATTAGGGTTTTGTGAGTCAAAAGAGGCTTTGGAGAGGTTGTTGGCTTTAGGGCTTTAGTTGGTGAGGAGTTGGTGTGTGTAGGAGATATGGATAGAAGTGGTCTGTAGCTTGTCTCCTGTAGCTCTGTATTCTTGTCTCCTCCCCACTGGTGTTCTTGTGTTCTTGGGTGTGTGAGAGTGGGAGAAGATGAGTTGAGCCACTATGTAATCATTCCTCTATTTGTAATCGGGGTATCGGGACTCCTTGTAATCCTTGGTTGATTGGAATGAGAATCTGAAGTTTGTTTCTCCCGTGCTCCCTGCTTTTCCCTTCGATGCCTCTTTGCATGATTTCTTGAGATTTTCGTTTCCTTGTTGTTTCTTGCTAGTGAGGTGCAAAATGGGTTGCTCAGTGATGGGAATAGGTCTCAAGATCATTTGATTGGATTTTCCCAAGAGCAAAGTGAGTGAATCAAAGATTTACCCTTTTTCAGTTTTTCTGCTCTTGGTTTTCATTTCTAGGGTTTGAGGTAGATTTTGATCCCCTTAAGGAGTTGGCTTGTTTTCTGGTCTGGGGAGTCCTTTAGCTATTGCTAACTTGTCTGCAAACTCTCATGAGCAAAGGACTCAAGACCATTGACTAATTTGGATTTTGTGTTGTCCCTGTTCAGTTCATGTTCATTTCTAGGGTTTTGTCGCATTTCTTGATTCCCTTCATGAGATGGCATGAATTTTGGACTCTCTAGTCCTGGGGCTTTTGCTATTATATCTGCAAATTTTCTTGTCCATAGGATCAAAGGTTGGATGGCAATTTGAGTTTTTGGTCTGCTCCCTGTATTTATCAAGCTCTTGTCAAATTTCTGAATTTCATGAGTTGTTGTTGTTTCCTCTTGTTGTTTGGAGCCCCTAGGTTATTTAGTTTAGTGTCTTGACCTTTTGGGCTTGGTTAGAAAAGAAGAAAATCTCAAAACCCAAGTTTTAGTGAGGTTCTCTGAAGTCTTACTGAATTTTCGAGCTGCTGGAACCAGGGGAGCGGTCAGACCGGGGAGAAATGGGCGGTCAAACCGGCATGGCCCAGGCGGTCAGACCGGCGGCCAGGGAGCGGTCAAACCGGCCTGGTGCCTGCGGTCTGACCGGCCCAGTGGGATTTTTGCTGTTTGTTTCCCTGTGTTTTTATTTCTCGTGTTGTCTCTGTTATTTGTGTGTCCTGTGTTTCTCTCAGTAAGCACAAGGTTCCTAAGCTCTTTTGAACTCAGTTTCATAGCTTTCATAGCTATTGAGAAGGAGTTTCATTCGATGTTCTTTTGAGGGGTCGTTTTTAGAAGTCGACATTCACCCCGCTCTGTCGCCATTTCGGTCCAACAAATACATCAAAAATCTGAGATCAATCATGTCAAACTGCTGCATCATCTCTTTCTTAAACTCTTCAATCCTCTGATCACACGTTCCTGTGATAATAAGATCATCAACATATATGCGAAGTATCAGCATGTCTTCTTCTGTCTTTGTTGTATACAAAGCTGGATTCTGCTTGCATCTTTCAAAACCAAGATTAATCAATGAATTATCCAGTTTCTTGTTCCTGGCTCTAGGCGTTGCTTCAAATCATACAATGCCTTTAAGAGTCGATAAACCTTGCCTTCTTGTCCCTTCACTTGAAAACCCTCTGGTTGTGATACATATACCTCCTTGGTAAGATCTCCATTTAAGAATGGAGATTTGACGTTCATGTAATGTACTTCCCATCCAAATTGAGATGCGAGAGCAAATATCAATCTCATTGTTTCTAATCTTGTAACTAGCGTAAACACTTCTTCATAGTCTATGCCACTCTCCTGAACATAGCCTTTTGCCACAAGTCTTGCCTTGTGACAATCAAAATTTCCTTCTCCATCTCTTTTTACCTTGAAAATCAACTTTAGCCCTATAGCTTTATGATTATGGGGCAGATCAGTCAATACCCAAGTTTTATTTGCTTCTATTGAATCCAATTCGGTTTGCATAGCAATCTTGCAATGATGTTCGATGAGTACTTGTTGCAAACTTATAGGTTTATCTGCTATTGTCAACTAAAGTTCTTCTTCCATCTCTATTGGCTCGATCAGCTCATAAATCTCAGCTAGGCTTCGATATACAGGTGTTTTACTCGACGGAGTCTCTTCCACTTCTTGATCACTTTGAGGAGATGCTGGAACATCCTTTGCAGCCACCTGTTGTCTGGCGGATGTACTTGACATGGGTGTAACCGGTTCTTGAAGGTGAAATTGATCTAATTCACCATTGTTCTCTCCTTCAATTGAGAAGGAAATCCACTTCTGTAAATTGTTTTCTTCTGATGGCTTCGCCTCCCACTCCTATGCTTTATCTTCACAAAAGATCATCTTGACTTACGATAATTTTATCTTCATGAGGACTGTACAACCGACTAGCTTTGGTTCCTGGCTCAACTCCCAAATAGATCAATTCCTTTGATCTATCATCTAATTTCTTCAAATGAATGAGCACATTAGCATATGCCAAGAAACCGAACACACTCAAGTGTTCTAGACTTGGTTTTCTTCCACTTAATACTTCATACGGAGTCTTTTCCTTCCAGAGTTTTTGTGGGTACTTGATTGAGAATGTAAATAGCATGTCTTACAGCCTCAGCCCAAAATCTTCCTGGTAGCAGTCTGCTTTTGAGTAAACTTCTTGCCATATTCATTAACGTCTGATTTCTTCGCTTGACTACTCCATTCTACTAGGACTATAAGAAGCTGTGAAGTACCTTCTGATTCCTTTCATCTCACAGATTGATTCAAATTCTTGTGCCAAGAATTCACCTCCACGATCTGATCTCATTACCTTGACATTGTAATTAGTCTCCTTTTCAAGTAGTGTCACAAACTTTTGAAACATGTCTTTGGCTTCCGATTTCCTTTTGAGTATGTATACCCACATTACTCTAGAATAATCATCAATAAGAAGTAGAAAGTATTTATTACCTCCATTTGACTCAGGGGTACAAGACCACAAATATCCACATGTAGCAGTTCTAGGGCCTGTGACGCTCTATATTGTGTTTGTTGAGGGAACGGGAGTCTTGTTTGTTTTGCAATAATGCAACCTTCACACACTTGAGATGGATGATTGATGGGCGACAGTCCATAAACCATCCTTTTCTCTGTCATTAGCTTCAAAGAGTGAAAATTGACATGACCAAGTTGATCATGCCACAACCATGCCATATTATCCACCCTGGCACTGAAACAAGCAGGTTTGGCTAACTCGAGTTTGTATCACCTTCATCAACAGTTGTCCTTTGCGATCATGCAATAACAAGTATGGTCCACTTAGTGACACATTGCAACCTTCTTTAGTTAGTTGACCCAGACTAACGATATTATTGGACAATCGTGGTATATAGTAGACATTAGTCAAAACTCTTTGCTCTCCATTCTTATTTTGCAATAAAATAGTGCCCTTTCCTTCTATATGAACAACTGACCCATCTCCAAATTTCACTTTCTTTTGAAAGCTCTCATTCAATTCACATAATTTTCCCCTTTGTCCAATCATGTGATTTGAAGCACCATTGTCGAGATACCAAATATTTGACTCCACCATCTCTTCTCCAACTTTTAGCAGTTTCAGCTGAACATGCTCTTCATTTAGCATCATAAGTTATGTGCTTTTTTCTTCATAGATGGACAGCAAAAGTACTGGCTCTTGCTCTGTTTTGGCTTAAACCAAAATTGCCTTCTCCTTGTATCGGCAGTCAGCAGAATAGTGCCCCAACTTTTGGCACTCAAAGCACTTAATATAACTTCTACATATTGCAGCATAATGGCCCTCTTTGCCACAGGTAAAATATTTGACTTTTGGCTTGTCTCGGTTGTAAGAGAACTCTCCTTGCATTACTTTCTCTCCACGACCAATAGTAAAACCACAACCTCCTCGACCAAAACCACGACCACGTCCATGCCAATTGCCAAATCCACGACCTCCTCCTTGGCTTGGATTTGATTCCTGCCAAGTTTTATTTTCAACATTCGCTTCACTTTTTATTAGCAATGCTTGATCATTTCTGGCCTAACACCCTTTGAGCAATACCTCATGAGCTTTAAGAGACCGTGTTACCTCTTCTATTTTTATGTTTTGGAGATCACTTGAATATAGAAGAGTTGTGACCATTGACACGAACCTCTCGGGTAGGACACGCAAGTACTTCTCGACCACTGTTGTTTCCTCCAGAGCGCCTCCAAGAGATTGAATTTCATTGACCACAGTAGTTAATTTACCTGCAAACTCATCTACTGACTGAGTTTCATCCATATGCAGTACCTCATATTCTCCTTGCAGAGTTTGTAGTCAAACCTTCTTCATTTGATTCATGCCTTCATGCATAGTCCGAAGAGAAATC